>JAXCIN010000044.1:0-2400000 GCA_038502155.1 Parochlus steinenii | reverse complement strand
TGTGCTTCGAACTAAAGAAGCTGCACGAAACTTTGGCATATACTTGTGAAATGAATTGGAAACATTCGGTTCGTCATTTTTTTCAAAAAGTTGTCAAATTAGCTTCGTCTTACACAAAACAGCTCTTTCAATAGGAAAGCACAACTTGCTGCCGACAATAAAAAACTAAAAGAGTAAAGCAACTGAAGCTTGTGCCAAAGAAAAAAGGAAAAGTTATTTTCCTTTTGTTAGGTGGTTCAGACAGTTGTTATTTTCTATTTTACTATATTTAATTTCAAAAGACAGTGGCAGAAAAGCTTATTATTTTTCTGCCAGCCAGAAACTTTTCCCGAAAAAGCCAGCCAATTAATTTTCCACTTAATGTATGTTGCGCAAATTGTGCCTCGGCATAATTCATGTGTCTGCTCATTGCACTGGCTGCAATTATTTCCAGAATGTCTGCTGAATTTTTAGCGAATTTGCGAAAAGATTTTTTTCGATTCGAGTTCGGCTGATATTATTTTTGGTGGCGTGAGAATTGCTAGAAGGATGAATAATGATTTTTCTTGGGAAGGGACCGTGATCAATCATTCATATTAAATTATAAAAAGGGGTTTGACTGTGATTTCCTCATTAAGAATGTTCTGCTGACTTAAAAAATGTTCTATTTTCATAGAAAATCACGTTAATATTTTGAAAAAATTTGAGAAACTTTTTTCCAAATTTTTAAAGCTCAAAAGATATTCAATTCTATTTCCTTAAACTTTATTTTCAGCATATTCGATTATCATATACAAAAATCGCCACAACAATTCCTCAGCCCGCACATAAATTTTGCAGCTCAGCAAACGTGAGCAACGGGATGCTGTGTTGTTTGCTTAGGATATAGCATAAATCGTCAGAGATTTTAGCACACGCAAAACTATTACGGCATTATATAGGATTGCTGTACAAATGTTTATCGGTGCTTTAGAGCGAAACATTATGTTGATGCTTGTTCGCACATTGTGACATTGTGTGCTTCCACATTCCAACATGCGAACAGAATTCGCATTGAAATTTATCAAAAATTATAATTAAAGTAATTACGTTAATACATTTATCTGATAAATAATTTAATTTGCAAATCCACTAGAATTTGTGCGAGTGTGACAAGAAAATCCTCGTGTACTTTCGGAATGTGATGCAAACTGTGAAGCTGGGAGTCGTTTGTCGTTGCTTAATTATGATTCATACCTGTATTTATAGTAGCTTTATTTAAACAATCATACATTTTCCTGAAATCTAATATTCGTGTTGTTGACCGAAAATATAGTGCTTGAGGAAAAATAGGAGTTTTTTGTGTTTTCTATAGAAAAAATATGATTAATTGAATTTGGCTTGACCCGAACTAACATCGGCAATAAATTATTTTTTGGGGAGATTACTCTTCGGTTTATTTGGTAGGTCTTATCTTTAAATTGGGATTTTTGGTTTAACTTAAAAAACTTCATTTCGAAAATTTCAAAAGAAACATATTTTGTCTGTTATACTTTTGTCCTTGAACTTTAAAAAAAATTATGGTTATGAAACCGATGTTCAATTTAATATTATATTTCATTGTTGAACCATTGAAACAGAATTTCTGCAGCATTATTTACAATAATCAATGTCTAGATTTCTGAACTTCAGTGAAATCATTATTTTAAATTCTTGGCGCCTCTTTAAATAATATTTGAAACGCAACATCAGGAAATAAAATTGAATCAATATTTATACGTTTTAATCTAAAATTCTGGTTGCAGTTCATCAAAGCTGGTTTTTCAATTCCGTATTACTGCATTTGTTCATAGAACTGTATAAAATTACAACAGGGCTTTATGAAAAACCCAAACAATTCAGAAAATGGATGACTTCCTATTGTTCATTTGACATAATCCAACCAAATCCCGAACAAATAACTATAATATATGTTTTGAGCCGCTTTGACCCTGTTATAGAAGTACACAGCATTTGTTTACATAGCAAAATCTGGTGTAAAACAACCAGATCAATATTTTCTGGTTTAACTTTAAATATGAATAATTGATTATGGCTTCACAGTGAATGAAAATCTGAATGTTAAACAAGAGCAAAATGATTCGTGAACACATATTTATATGGAAAATCAAGCTCTGTCGACTCTGACAACACATTTAAAATTTATTAGACAGATAAATGACTTTCTGGGAAAATTCTGATGTATTTTCCATTAACATGGGAAAAGCATTAATCAGTTGAAATATCTTTTGAGATAATATGTTATGAGGGAAAATCTATAGTATGCTAATCTGTATCAGCATATTTGATGACATTTGCATGGAAGTCCGAGGAAGATTTTCGACAATAAAATTATTCAAATCAGATTACAGCTAATTTTAATTGTGTTTTTTTACGTTCAAATTGATCATTATACCGTTCATCGTTTCAAGAATTCTATTATACATAATGTTGATTGTCATTGCCCCAAATATCATGTTTATGAAATTCAAGAACTCATTCCATCTCAGTAACTGTATCTTCTTTCTGTATTCAGTATTCTGTTGTCTGGTCTTTTTGATGCCAACATTTTAACCACAAAAAGTGTTTTTTTTTTCCTTAAAAAATTCAAAAAGGATCCGCACGACAAAAAATATGAGCCCGCAAACTTTTCCATTTTAAATATTAAATGCGGACTCCAGAACCTTTTCATTTACCATCAACAAAGTTACCAGATCTGAGAATATTGTCGAAACATTTCTGCCGGCATTGGTCCTTTACGTGTTAAGTTTTGGAACTATACGTTACGATCTCCTTGGGACTGCTAACGAAAAAATTGGCTAGTGCATCTAAAATGAAAACGATACAATTCCCAGAAATTTGTTATTATAAATCTGAAAATTTTCTTTTTTGCGCTTTTTTCGCTCGTTTGTTTGAACATTCGAACCGCAGGATATTTTTTGCGACTGGCTGGTTTGTTTGTTTTTGGATACAGAAATACTCGCAGATTAAATAAATAAATGCCGGCAGCAGATTTTAATGCTTTTTGTACACATTTCTGTTGAACTATTAAAATAGTTCTTTTTGCTATCATTTTGCATTTATGAATCATGTTATTGTATGACAGAAATCTAATGCAAAATATTATAAAACTGTCAAAAGCAACAAAAAAAAATCCAATAATGAAATTAAAAAAAAGTCCAATGATCAATTCAAAACACTTTTTTATTCTCTTTTTTGCATCTCGCGCAATAAACAAAAAATGCGGTGAATTTAGCGACAAAACCAAACAAACAAAAAACTTTTTAAAAAGCATTAAAATTCTAATGCATTTGCATAAACATGAATAAATAAAATGAAATAGAGCTTCGGATTTGCATGCATTACTAGTATTAATTGATTCAGTAGATGCAAAACTGCAGATTTTCAAGGATTTCAGAATTAGCGTAGCTTGAAAGCTCAAAAGTCCATTAACAAACGAAACAGTTGAATAATTTGCCAACATTTTTAACCCTACGAAATCTACAATTCTCAAAATACTTGAGACTTACAAGTTGCAATTAAAAACTTCCCCAGTTTAATACGAATAAGCACAGCAAAAAAGTTTTAATTGCATAAAAGTATCTGTGACTGTTATCCTTGCTTTTACAGCTGTTTGTTAATGTACACAATACTTCAGGGGATTAACCCAGTAGGAAAACTAGTTGTGCAGCTTGTGAGCTGAGCAGGACTTCTCCGCTAGCATAGAAGGGTGTTTTCAATAAAAATTGTTTCAAAAATATATTGAGTTTTGGAGCTGAGAGAAAGCGGTACCAGGGTGAGATTCTAGGACTTTTCTAAAAAAAATAGTCTGGTACCACCAGATGACTCCCAGCAGGTAGTGGACCATCCCAAGCATTTTTTCTGAATAGACCAAAATGCTATATCTAGTCGTTCTCGAGTTCTGGAGCTGAGAGTAAGCGGTACCAGACTGATACTCCATAAACTTGATTTTTCTTATTTTCTGGACGAATCATGAGATTCTAAGACTTTTACAAAAAAAAGTTGTCTGGTACCACCAGATGACCCCCAGATGAATCCCAGCAGGTAGTGGACCAAACATTGATGCAATTCTTGACTCAACTCATCTTCTCAAACATTTTTTATGAAGAGACCAAAGTGCTATCTCTAGTCGTTCTCGAGTTCTGGAGCTGAGAGTAAGCGCTACCAGACTGATACTCCAAAAATTAGATTTTTCTTATTTTCTGGACGAATCATAAAATTCTAAGACTTTTTCAAAAAAAAGTTGTCTGGTACCACCAGATGACCCTCAGATGACTCCCAGCAGGTAGTGGACCAAACATCGATGCAATTTTTAACTGAACTCATAATCTCAAACATTTTCTGAAAAACACACAGCTCTAGTTTTTCAAAATAAAAGTTTTTTTTTGTATGAAAACCCCGACTTTGCGTCACGGAAGTGGTTCTGGTGACCTATCCGGTGGAGTCATCATCACCAAAAATATCAGGTGCACGATGGGAAGAGATACCAAGTCGATTGGCATCAAAAGATCCGGAATCGGTTCGGTGGGAGGTCAGATCGATCGTTTACAGTAACACACCCACCGAACCACCGATCCACCGAACCACCAGGCACACGGCCCTTAGTTTTTCGCATTTCACGGGTCGGGGGTGCAATATTTTCCGGATTTTTTTTTACAGGAATTTTCTTCAACTCAATACGGACAAAAAAAATATGAGATATTTTTGAGATTTGTGTACAGGGAAGTCAGGAAAAATCAGATAAGGTTGAAAAACCCTGAAAATGCTGTCACGAAAACAATACTTCTCCATTGCGGAGAAGTAAAAATCAAAAATAACAAGAAGATTGTTCACAATCAAACAGATTACTTGATAAAATGTTTATTTAAATTTCAATTGCATTACAATGGGAATTTGAATAGACTTTTTTTCCGGAGTTTTCAGCTTTGCAGGAAGTTTGTTGAAGTTTGTTTGATTCATGGGACTTTATTTATTTGAGAATGAATTGACATAACATATATTTACTGCAATTAAAATGAGAACATTTTCCAAAATGAACATTGTGGAGAGTTTCAATTTGGGTTTGAAACTGTGAAATAAAATTATAGGAAATAATTTATCCAAATTTATTGAAACATTTCTGCAGAAGTTCAATTTTCGATTAAATATATACAGTTTTATGAGGCAAGCTTTTGACAATAAATCTGCAAATAAGTAATAAATTTTGGCCCAGCTTAATTTTTTTTTACAAAATTTCAATTGCGGACCTTTCCATTTTATTGCCACATTAAAATTTAAAATAATTCTGCAACTACCGCCAACCAATAAAAATATTATTATTCATAAAAGTTACAAAATTATACACACTCTCCCTCCATAAAACTCTTCTTGCGTCCGCCGCATTTCAAATTAGTGGTCCATTCATTGGAGGGCATCAGCTCTTTTATGGCACTATATGTATTTAAGCTCAATGTTTTATGCGGAATAAAGTATTAAAATTGTTTATACACGATGATAATAATAATAATGTTATGCTGGCTGTTTTTGGGGAACGAAATTTATATGAGCGCCCGTAAATGCATATCATAAATGAGGATACTGGATATATACACAAACGTTCGGTCTCTATCGTTGAAATTGTTTGTTTATTGGCGTATTTTGGTTAGTGTTTCTGTTTAGTCTTATCTTGTTGTTCCCAAAGCGTTCCAAACTAGCCATGGTAACCCTCTTTTCTCCTAGTCCTCTAGTCTTTTTCTTCATGGCATTCAACAACATGAAAGTTCAACATTTTCCATATTTCCGGTAAAAGCTTTAAAGTAAAATAATTTAATATTGTAAATGGGGAGCAATTATAATTATACGATTACAGTGATCATTATCAACAAAAATGTTTATTATCTATGAAAATTGAATTTATAATGCGGAAGGTTGTTTTCGAATGGGAATTCCGAATATCCTTATCAATCGTAAAAGCTCATTTTTAATGTAGCCTGGCTTTTGCTGGCCGTTTCTACTTTTTCTGCCCATAAATTCACATGAGAATAAATAAAATCGCAAATGTGGGTTGTGCTTTGTTAACGGTCACATAATGTTTCTGTTGTTTCAATAATAATTATTTATGCAGGGGAGCAAAGTTCATTTTGTATAAAAATTTTCCACAATTTTTTTGTTCCAAATATTAGTCGGAAAATTAATAATTTGTTAAAATTGTCAAATATATTACACAAAACACATTAAAGTCGTAAAAAGCTTTTAAAGGTGAAAAGGTACATAAAAGACTACAGTGACTGATGTTATACTTTATGTTCTACATAAAGTTGCATCAATGTTGTAATGTGCATGCACTTTCAATGTAAAAGAATTATGACCATAAAGCTTATTGAATCAGATTCTTTTTTCCAGTATTGATTTTTTCTGATTCCTAGAAATTCCCGCACTTAGTACTTTTAAAAAATTGATTTCATTGTGTGTTTGTGCTAAATTTTCAAAAGTACCAAATGGAGGAAAATATTTATTCTATAAAAAAGTTGAATTGAATCATTTTTATTGTATGTTCTCTCACATTTTTCGATGTGCAGGATTGGTGGGGTGGCCAGATTGCTTCTGCATGCAATAATAAAAAAAAATATTGATTTTATTGTGGGAAACCTCAGGTTGGGAAATCTTTATAGGAAGTATTATTGCATTGTTGCTCTACCGATTTAAGCAATTGCTAAATCAAATTCTATTGTATTGATACATTTCCTTTATTACTTGTTTCTCATTGCCATTCTATGTATTATCGTGATTTGGTTTTCTCAAGATATATTTTATGATGTTGTGTTTTTGTGTTTTATTGTTGGTATGTTTAGTGAAGAAGGTTTTCGTGTAGGAGAATCGAAGAAAGAGTTTTCTACTTCTATTTAACTTGTGCTACATTTCCCTAGACTTCTAAAAAGGGATTGAGATGATAATTATTTTTCTGATTTTTTCAGAGTTCTTTTGATTATTCTTTTATCAAGTTCTTTTTAAAGATTTGGTATTTTAAGGCACGCTATATTTGCTCAAAATTAAAGCCATTTATTTTTTCATTCTTCTCAAATTTCTTGGGATGCGTATTAATAATTGGAACAATAAATGTTATCTGTTCCCATATTGTATTCGTTGCATTTCCTATTTGTTATCAAACCTGATCTCTGCAGAACATGAATAATAAACATAGAATCAAGGAATTTCTAGAAAATCTGGCAAGATTTGATAACAATAGTATATTTTCCCGGGAGAACAAGAAAAGGAATAATATAAAGTATAATAATAATATTTTCTACTATTAAATTCATTTTTCCAAGAATATGAAAATCTAAATCGCTTGTGGCAAAAGATTTTTTTCTCAGAAAATCTTCACAATGGGACAAATAAGAAAAAGAATTCAATAAGGTTGTTTTTGCTGCTTATACGATTTGTCGCATTAAAAAAACATTATTTTCGTGTTTCTGATGCAAATCCATTTTAAATATTTATTTTGCAAATCAAAACCCGAATCACTGAAAAGTTGTTCCACTTGGAAGTTCTCAGAAAATAGAGATTATATATATGTTGTGCAAGTTCAAAAAGAAATATATTTTCCTTCCTTTTAGCATTTTTTTGTTGCCTTTATGCATTCCCTCACAAAATTATCTCCCAGCAGAATGCACAGACATTTTTGGAAATACTGTGGCCAAAAACTTTGTGCACACAGTTTGTTTGATTTTTGAGGGAAAAATTAAAATTAATTGCTTGAAACTTTTTCAACAGAGTCAGGATGCTCTGGAAAATTTGCACAAAAATCTGAACTTTAGTCTGTCTTTTTGCTGGGACAATCTGATAGCATAAATTTGCCAAAATTAAATTCAATAAAATTGTGCTTTTTATCCACTTGCGCCTAATTCAGTGCCACTGGCAATAAAAACGATTATTTTTGTGGTTATTTTTATGTTCCAACGTGGCTCGATTGCCAGAGTGAGAATAAGAAATGCTATCTTAGAATTTAATTGGTCTAATTTCAATTGTTGCGCTAAGAAAACTCTTTTTGGTTGCGGGATGATTTATTTGACATTGGTGAATTAGGGACTAAATTAGAGTAAACATTTTATTTACTTCTGCGATTTTTAAAATTGTAAATCATGATCTAATAATAATAATATGATTGTTCAAACTTTAGTCAATCAACTTAACAGCAAACGTATAACAATGAATTTTTGTTTTACAATAACATTGTCTAGTGCAAGATAAATTAGTTTCGTTAGTTTTCAGAATGGTTCAGATGTGAATGATGTGTAATGTTAAAAATGTTCTCAGTCTTCATTAAAGATCTATTGCAATTTTGTTTTAAAGCTTTGAAGTCTATCTATATGCATTTAAATTACGAAATTTTGATCTAATATATTAATCAAATTTTTAGTTATCAAAAAAAAATAATCAAAAACTAGCATATAACGTGCGATCGAGTAAAACCTTCCAGACACGGTTTTATCACTTTGAAAGCTTTGCCCTAGATATTTTTGAATTCCTGGCATTTCGCTTTTATCAACAGAATAAACCAAAAATGTTCACAATGACATTTTTTATCAACAGTATTTTATCCGAGCACAAAAAGTGTGATTTGTGGTCGTGTAGTGTATTTGAGCTTGCTTGGCATTTGGACGTTTTTATATTGTCAAGTTTGCCAGAAATATTTTTAAACAGTCTTTCGGTATTTTTGGATATTGTTGGATATGCTTGAAGAAGTCTGTTAAGTTACACTTTTAACATTTTCTACTTTTATGTGATGAATCTGATAACTTGAGGATTTTAGGGAACTTATTTTGTAAGGATACAAAAGGCAGAAAAGAACTTCATAATCTGTAAACGAGCAAAAAATAGTGGAAATCACAAGCGGAAACTTTTGTCCCAAAAAAATGTATAAAAGTAAAAGTTTTCACTGAATTGGAACGAAATTGCGGTGGACTTCCTTTTTTTTAGTTTTTTCAAGGTTCAAATTTTTCGGCTTCAACCTAAATTGCCTGCAACATAAACTCTTGGCTGCAAATAAAAAGAGTTTAAATAATGCCTTTATTATTAAAATCCATAAACATGACTTTTTATGCCGCTTTTCAACACTGGTGCGAGTAATCAAAAGAATGAAATTATTATTCTTACTGGCTTCTTCTTTAAAGTAGCAAAAAAAGGATACGAATTTCACTCTACCAGAACAACCAGCAACCTCATAAAAAGTATTTTATGCGAATGTTTTTTCAATCATAACGCGTAATAACGGGTACAGCACGTATGCGAGAGCCACGTTGAGTGAGTATATTTAATATGCTTCATAAAAAGGATGAAATTAGACTACTCCGGCCAAATGCGATATCAAAAATGTAAAGGCTTGGTAAATCTCAGCAGTATTCACTGCTAAAAATTAATAACACATTTCATTGCTCTCGAATTCTTCCAACAAAATTTCTCAAAGTATTTGTTGCAGTGACCATCCTTTAGCGTTTGGTTCATAAGAATTTTGTTGTGTTGCTGTGACCATTAAAATCTTTCCAATAATGCTACTCCAATGATTCAATGTTACTTGCAAGGATATTGAATTTCTGATGCAAATTTACGAAATTTTTTCTAGCTCAAGGATATCTTTGCAATTGAATCTTCTTCAGTTGCTCAAAAATATTTATTTCGTTGTATTTTGTTGCGCTGAAAGGGAAATGTTAATATCCTGTTGTTGAATTGAATAAGTAGCAAAAATTTGGATTCAAAGTTTTCAATACGATTTTATTTTCTTGAATAAAAAACTTTAAAACAGAATATTTCAATTATCTTAAATTCTCATATTTTCTCATTTTAAAGTTAAAAATATTAGAGTATTAAATCGTAAATTTCATGGATCGCAAAACAAAAATTTATGCATTTTAATGAATCTTACATTGGAATCTTCAAATTGTTTTCTTTCCTTAAATTTTTCTTTAAATTAAACTCGTAAAACAATAAAACATATTTATTGACAAAGTGACATCAATATACCACATAGTATTCATAAATAAGTCCTTCAGTTTTTTAACCGTATATAAACAAACTGCCACAACTAATAACGTATTAAATCACAAACTGTATGAAAGCTAGCTCCCGCAAATTTATTGAACATTTTCCTAGAAAATTGCTGCAAAACTGATACAAAATGCAATTATATGAAGTAAATCATGAAAAATTCCATTACAAAAATTGTCATTTTTATGGCTTAAGATTATTATTAAGTGAAAATTGTAAGTTTCAGTTGTTGTTATATAAAATTAAAGCTGGATAAAGTGGATCTATTTAATATATGTTTACGGGTAAGAGTTAATGTTTGACTTTAAAGTGAACTTGAACAAAAATTATTCAAGATTTTTAAAAGCCGTTTGATTAAAATATATGAATTAAAAATTTCATTTCAACCTTAAAAACCATTTCACCCGTATTATATCCAACCTTTGATGTTTCCTTGAAAGTTTACCAAAAGCATTTGAAGATTTCGCTAAAAGAAGGCAAAACAAATTCAAGAATTGTTTCTCGTTTACAGTTTGCTTGCATTTTTTCTAATTGAAGAAAATAAAGAGTACAAAGTACAAAAGCAATTAAATGTACAAGTATTCCTTTTTTAAATGTATTTTTAATTTCATTTTGATTGAAAGTTTCGTGAGAAGGAGAATTGTTGAACAACTTTTTCAACAATTTTTTGTTGTTCAAAATTTAAGAGCAAAAAGTTCTCCAAGAAAGCATTAAAATTATACACGAGGAAGCATAAAAAACCACCTAGAATTGCACTAAAATAATGACCATAAAAACGATGGCAACACTTTGCAAGCTTTCAGAGGAAAGTGCCAGCTCAAGTTTTAGTTTTGCTCGTTCTCTAGAACTTTACTCTTTTGTTAGAATATTTCTGAAATAGTTGGTCAATTTTCTAAGGAAACTTTTTGCTTTAGATTTGCTATAGATTTTATTTGTCTACCAACTTTGACATAGTTTTTGCTTCCATTCTCTTGTCTTTACCAAAGTTGTTTTATCTTTCGTTCATTTATTATTATTATATTAGCTATAAAATATTTGCTACTTTGCTAGACTTTTTTTGTTCACAATAAATAATGCCAGAATCCAGATATGATAGTGTTGTGCTCTTATCCTTTTCGTACGTTCTGTGCTAAATATTTCAGTTTTCTAAAGAGTAGAGCTTTCACAGAGCTTTAAACTCACAAAATAACTAAAAATTGATACATTTAAGTTTTTTTGTCCATCATTTGAGGCAACACTAAATGGAGGACAAAAGGATGAATTGTGAAGTTCTCTTGAGAACTATCTTGGATAAATAATTAGCGAAGTTCTACTTCTTTTGTGCTATTCCTGTTTCGGTAAATTAGTTTTTTATTTGTTGCTAAGAAATCTTCACGATACAGGAAACACAATTTATTTTAATTGGAAATTTATTGTGATAACTGTTATTGCGATTGTTGTAATTAATTACAAAATGCGGAAATACATACAAAACTCCTTGTCTGGCACATGCTCGAGCTTATTAATTATGTAAGACTGAGGACTTATAATCGTATAAGAAAAACAATAAATGTGTCATTTATCTCGCATGTCACTCCTTATTTACTTTTCGCTGCTAATTACTCAGAAAAACAGCAAAATGTGACATAAATTAGGGCAAATGTTGAACTTCAGCTCAAGATGGTGACAAAGATTGAACAAGCGCCACGCCAAAATCATCTTGATTATCTCTTGTGACAATATTTTTGTTTGTTTTACAATATTAAATTTTGCGAAAGAACATTGTCGACAGAATAAACAGCATAAAAGGCTTCTTGCTCTTCTTAATGTATTTTTGACTTTTTTCATCACGGATGTCACAACATTTTGGAAACATTTTCAGAGGTTCTCCAAAGTATGTTTATTTAAAAACAGCGGAGAATTAAGAATGTGCTTAAAATGACATTTATTCGTGAATAATTCAAGTGATGCTGCTTATTTTGGAGATGTTGAATTATTTAAGCTGTTTATAAAGCAAAACAAGATAACTGACATATAGGTGCTGGATTCTATGTTGATTGCTACGGGACTTGTCATGGAGACTTCTTCAAGGAAATAAAAATTATTTAAATAGATTGTTCAATTTTCATGGCATATAAGCAATGGATTGAATTTGTGAAATTTTGCTACTTTAAGCTGCAAGAATTTGTTAAATGAACAAAAAAAAAATACAAATTGATCTGATTTTTGCTGCATCATCAACACAACAAATATTCCTGCTTGGCATTGTCTCAATAATATTACATGGACTTTTATTGAATCAATCAAAAGTCGCCTCAATAAATCGATTGTCTTGCAAAAATCTCACTTATAATTAGATTTACATCAAAACTTGATGATTTCTCCTTGTGATCACAAAAGCCATGGTTGACAATGTCCAATGCCTTCTAATTCCTAATTCAATCAAAGTCCTGTCGACCGAAAAAATTCATAAAGCAAAGCATAATCAACTTAAACATTGATTGATATTTTTTCGACATTATTGAATTTCTGCTCGTTATTGCTGTTATCAGACCACTTTATTTGAGCGTAGAGAAAAAAGGGGATCATGTTTCGATATAATTGAAGTGCGCTGCGAGAATAAATTAAAAGCTGCCATACTGTGATATTGCGATATACTACCAAGTGGCTGAAAATGGTGGTGAATGAATCGCCAGCCAAGGGCCATTCATCAAATCTAATTACTCGTGCAGCTCCTTTTGACCAGCTAGCACAAAATTCATGGTACATAAACTTGCACTTATTCTGGCAATCATTCTCCTGGACTTTGGTGGATCGGTAGCTTTTTAGTTGTAGTCTATTTTTAAATGTCCAAAGCAGAATATTTTAAAATGAATATGTTTAGACTGTTTTGGTATATTTTATTTCAGGTAGAATATGGTTTTGAAATATTTTATTTAAATAATGAAATATTTTATCTAGACCGTTTTGTTTACTGTCTGTTAGTTTGAGCATTACTTTTAAAGATTTCAATAGAAAAGTCTAGCCGACGATAACTAAAATATTTTCAACCGTCCTGTTATTCATCATTTCTTTGCTCCTTTATATTAAAGCATCCTAACATTACCAAATTACTTTCGTGTATGGAGTTTCGATGTAGGTGGATTTAGTTACACACAAGAAAAGTTTTGCCATAAACGGGATAATTAAAAGGATTTTCCTTTTGTTGAAACGGAAATTATTGTGCTTCTTGAATTGCATTGATTGTGCACGACATAGCAGAACATGCTTAGTTCATTAACAGAATTGTACGTGTGATTTCAAGCAGAACTATTTTAATGGACTGAGAAGATGAAAGGTCTTTAGGGCATTTTGGTTGAAAATTTTAATTTTATTTAGAAGGGTCAAATTTTAAATCCGATTTAATCCAAACCCAGAGTTATAAAAATACATTCTGGATTCTCAACGGCAAAAAAATTATTTCAATGAAAATGTTACACTTTGATGTTTTTGAATACCTTTCAAATGAATGTAATTATATTGGAAAGTAGAAAATTATTTGCAAATCACGTTCGATTTTAAATGTTTAATTTTTGGAATTTTTGGGTAACATTCTGTTTGAAAAGCTTTTTGTATTGGCAAATGTATTTATTTCTGATGTTTGCATCGATTGGGTATCGAATTTAATATTTTTATTGAAAACATCAAAAAACTCGTCAAAGCCAATTAGTTTGATTGCAGACTGTGATTATTATACATCAACAAAAAAACTGAGCTAGGAATTTGTCAACTGAAATAAAAAAATTATTTGTTAAGCTTTTAGCATGGTAACCTAAAAACTTTTATAGAAATATTGCTAAATATATTTATAAACTAAAATAAATCTTTCCTTGTCATCGTTTAAATCCTGAACTTACAATCAATGATAAGTGAAAAAAGTTTCGAAAAAAAAGTTTATATTACACTTAACAGATTAATTAATCGAAACCAAAATCATATTTCATCCAGCTCGCTCCCATTAATTCTTTAACTCGTTGGCATTTTTTCCAAACGCAATTTTTCACTCGGAAAAATCGTAAAAAATCGTAAAAAATAATTAGTTTATCAAACGGAATCATGTTGGTAATTATGTTTTCGACACAAAACCATCAATTAATTTGCTTTGGTATATGCTTTTTTATCGACCATTCATCACCAGCCACTCAATCGTAGTTAATCCTATTAGCAGCTTATTATTGCGAGGCGTAATCACCTCTTAATCGCGTAGAATAATATTGGTGTGTTTTGCAGTTCAAGCAGAAGCTCCAGCAAATAATTTAAACATGGAATATTCATTCACAGAAAAAGTGGATTACAATTTGATGGTACCAAAATTTTCATCGACAACAAAATCCGGCATAAGTAGCAAAAAAATGTTAGCAAAAGCTCATGGAGTAGCATCATGTTCGACAAGAACTATATAAATACGCAGGGGTGGGGAGGTTCAAGTTCATTGGATGCTAAAAGCTTAATAAATGAAGACAAAGAACGTTTAAGATAAAAAAATACTGATTTTTTAAAAATCATAAATTTAAAGTGAACTCACAACCCTTGTTGCTAAATTGTTGAATGGGAAATTGTTTACATTTTGCTGTGTGTGGTAGCGCTTAGCTTTGAATAAAACTAACAAGCAAAAAAAGGATGTAATGAAAAAATTATTTTTTAGCAAGAAAAACTTTTTCAGAGTAAAAACTTTGCCAAGATATCTTTATATACTTTTAAGAAACTCGTTGTTCTTCTGTTCAAAAAATCCTTCACATGCTTCCAGCCATACTTTGGAATTCTTATTGTATTTATCGGTTTTTGAAACTATATTACATGTGGCAGCAACACCAAAAAGGATTTGATGTTCAAACAAAAGTTCAAAAGCTCACAAAAATGAAAATCCAAATAGTTTACCAGCAAAAAGTAGTGTTAAAGAATTTTCTTACATTTTCGTACAGTTCCACATTTTTCTCACATTTTCAATTTCCAATATCGAATTTTCTTGGAGAAACTAAAAATCAATTTGCAGCAAATAAATTTGCTCCAAATGACAATGGCCATGGAACAAAAAAAAGCAAGAAAAATATATTTAATTCAATTTAAAAAGGACCTGAGAGGATAAAACATAACTATAGATCCTTTTGTGTGTTGGTGAAGCGGTTGCTGGAAATCTCAGGGCATAAATACGGAATTATCACATTGGCAATTTTGGTAGTTTGCTTTTTGGAATTCCTTTCAAGTTCCTAAGGAATCTTTGAATCTTTGATGACAATGAGAAGGATTAAAGCTGGTTTAGGGTTTGATAGTTCTTGAAGTATCATTTCAAGTATCTTGAGAATTTCTTATTGATTTTCCATTAAATTTTGTGGGTGTGTAAACTATTTTTGACAATCTTGGAATTTTTGAAAATATTGTTACACATTATTATGGAATATTTTCAACATTAATACACATTATCCATATGTTTATTAATAGATTGCGTTGAGAGTTTTCGGACTAAGTCTTCTCTTCCGGAACCATAAAAAGCTTAATACGATAAATATTATTTGAAAATCTTAAAAGGTTTGCCCATAAATTTTGTATTCACCCGTATTAAAAGTCCTCACCACAATGCAAAAGCCCTTTTTTGTTTTGAACAGCTTTAATGGCATTTTAAGGTGTAAACTTTGTGCAATTAATTTATTCTTTCCAGTAATTTTTCACGCGCTGCTAAATGCTCTGCAAAATGCTCTTAAAAACCTTCATAAAGCATATAAAGCATCTGAGAACCTGAAAACGCTAAAGTAAATCACACAATCCATTAAACAGTGAAATTTTAATGTCTTTTTTATGCTCGCAAGGAAACTCATATTAAATTAAACAAAAGCACAAACGAAGTGCAGAGAAGTTTTTAATTGTAATTGTTACCTCTGCAAGACGCTGTTATAAGTAAAATTATGTCCTAGACAGTTATCATAGACCTATGCTATTTGCAGATTTGATGAACTTAAAAAATTAAGTGTGATGATACTTGGAAAATTTTAAGTGTAAATATTTAATTGAATTTTCTATCAAATATATTCCTGAAAATTTTCTCTATGCTTCGTATACGTCGAGTGAACACATTTTACTCCGCACAATTTTCTTAAATTTTCCTGCTTTTCACATTTCTCCACTTTTTACCGCAAAACAGTTGAAAACACCTGTGTATTTTTTATTAAGTGAGAATATTTATCTTGGAGAGCTTTCTGAGTGCTTGCAAGCTACAATAATGAAAAATGTTGTGGGAATTCCAATTAAAATCGCATTTTTAGAAGTTTTGAAGTTTGTGAAAATTATGGTGCGGCTGAATAAATATTGCTCAGATTTTCACTGAAATTTGAAAAGAAATACTGAAGAGTTCCGAAAGACCAGAAGTGGAAAGGAAAAATTTCAAAGCGGCTCAAGAAACTGCTCATTCGACAATTTTTAATTTGACCTAATTCTGAAATTTTTCATGCATTTGTTTTCAAGTTACTTTTCATTTGTGCATCTGAAAAAACAAGTCCCTTATCCCGCTTTTTGAATTCCATCTCTAATGTAAAGCAATTTTTTTCATGTTAATCATGGTAACATTATCCTTTCACTCTTATTTGATATTCAGTTTCATACCTTTTAAACATTCATATTAATTACAAACTTATTTACAAAAGAATTGAGCAAACTTTATGTGAACGTTTTTTAATTAAATAAGTAGAATATCTGCACTCAACAGACAATGACACAGTTTTGCTATGTACTCCTCAAACAGAATGAATGTATAAAAATTGCTTTGAGATTTAAACTTTCATACTCATCTGATCCTTTTGACCTCACTGCTACAGTTTTTGATTTTTAAATTAAATTTCTATATCAGCTCTAATCCTATTTTCCGTGCTTGTGATAAAACAAAAGCTCATAGTCATCAGATATTGCAAACACTGATTTTGGAGCTTGACGTCTTTTTAAATTTAAAAATTTCCAAAAATGCCACGAACATGAGTGATGTTCATTTATTGATTCAGATTCTGTTAATATTTCAAACAAATGGAGTTTCCTTGTTATTTTGCAACAATGACAACATCAGGTGTCCCTGTGCATATTTGAAATTCTATGAAATGCACATAAAAGCAATTTATGTTCTTTTTCGTTCTTTTTACTGTTTTTCAACAATGGTTTGGGTTTTTTAGTTTTCCATTTTGCGTTTTGTAAATTTTCGTGTTGTATCAACATTTTTTGTAAATGAATGGTTGTTTGTTGCAAATGAATATTTAAATTAATACCTTTTTCTTTTTATTTGCAGGTGAGTCTCTTTCAACTGATGCGATTTTTCGGTGAAAACGGTAGGATTTATCGTTGGGATGCTCGCAGTTCGAATTTTTATTGTTATTTATCAGTGCGGTGGTTGAAAAAAATTTCATTAATAATATAGAAGACAAAAAAATTGAAAGATAAAATATGAACGCGCAGCCACGGAAAGGTCCTTTGAGCAGAAATTATTTAATTTATAATCAAAAGCAAACAGTGAATAATGCAAACCCTCATAGTTGAGCTTGATGAAAAACTTTTTAATTTTTATGTGTGTTTTCAAACACAATTAAAGTTATTCTATATTATTTTTATTTTTAATATAAAGCAAAGCAGAAAAGTTGGCAAACATTTTTTTAGTTTTTAGTTTTTAGAAACATTTTCTATAAATTTCAGAATTTCGTTATTGTTCTTTGAGCTTCAGCTAAAATTCCGAAAAGATTTTTCTGAAATTTCTGCGAAACAGAAAAACTTTTATGCTTTTGGAAAATATTTTTATGTTAAATAATTTATTTGCGCTTATTCGTCTGTGTATTTCAACTTAACAAAAAGCACGAATTTCCATCTAATCTTTTGGAAACTAAAAAATCTGAAAAAATTTCATTTCTTTTGTGAAATTCTCTTTGTAGAAAATATTTTTTATAAACGAATGATAGTTTTAGAAATTTGAAATTTGATTCGAAATGAGTTTTAAATTTCAATTGCACTTTAATGTAAGAGTAATTTTGCAACATTAACGGATCACGTTCCATATCAATTGATTACATGTCTATTTCAAAAATTGAATGATTTGCAACATTCTCCCCCTAAATTTTTCCCATACTTGAATGCTTTTAAACAAATTGTTATTTCGAAACTTAATCCAACTGTTTATTCATCCGTTGGAATATCAATTTTGCATCAGACACAGAACCGAAGTAAAAATGTCTACACATTGAGACACTCAAAATAAGATAATTTTTCATTCAAACAATTTTCTCTTCATTCATTGTGATTGCGAAATAACATGATATACCATAAATATCATGGAATACCATAAAATATCCCAGAAATATCATGAAATTTTCTTGAAATATAGAGCCTCATTATATCATTATATTCTCCAAATGAATTTATAAAATGCCATGAATGATATCTAAAGCAGCAAAAAGAAGCTCTCATAATATATTCATATTTTCAGTTCTCTGTGTTTTTTTTTGTTTTTTTTTCTTTCAAGAGAAAAAAGAATCCTTTTTGACAGATGACGATGATTGAAGACGTCATCGTGTTGTGCTTCAGTTTACTCGTCGTACTTTTGACGCTGTTGTTGCTACTGGAACTATGTAATCCCTTTAACATCTTCTTGTTCGTTGGCTTCATAAAAAATAGAATAATTTCATCTTGTTAATCTTGTTGTTGGTTAGGCTGGCTGTTGAGTTTTCAGGCCGGCTGCTTCCTGTTGAAGCCTTCAAGGTGATTCTGCTGTCAAAATGATTGATTTTTTATTTGGTTTGCTAAAAATGTATTTATTTAAATTTCAGCATTTTCATGCGAAAGTGTTTGAAAAAGAAAGTTTTGCTGGATTTAATAAAATTGAAAGAATGATTGATTTGCCATGATATATGCAAAATTTGAGACAGTTTTTTTGGTATTTGCAGACGATAGAAATCTTTCAATATGATTATTGAAATTTTGTAGACTCTAATAAATTTTTTAGCAAAAAAATCAATTCAATTTTTAGATATTTTTTATCAAGTGACAATTCACTGAATTAACAGTTATGATTTCTCATGAACCCTTTCCCCAAAAAATTGTCTAAATTTTATTCAATTGAGATCTCACAATATTTCAAAGATGAAAATAATTTATCATATTTCTCTCTCCAACATATTTTATTAAATTTGAATAAAATTCAGGCACATGAAAAATGGGAAATATGCTAAATCATTTGAACTGAATGAAAAAGCACAATTGAATTAAATAAATTTATGCGTCCTCAATTTGTAAACTAAATGTTGTTTGATCCAGGAAACTTTGTCGGATAATCCTGCCTTATAAAAGTGTCATCACCAATTTATTGAATGGCTGGAAAATTGTTTACTGGAAAATGAACAGAGTTGTTGACTTTCAAAAATCCCAACAAATAAAAAAAGTATTTGATTTTTTATTTACAAAAAGGCTCTATAGTGACTGCAACAAACAATCACTTTGCAAATGAAAATGTTTGCAGTTTTTTTGGGAACTGTCTGGTCCATTTTGGTTGAGTTTAATTGAATATTCCACTCCAACAACATTCAGACATCACGTTTTTTATTTTTTTGGAGGTTTTGCTATTTGGTGTGAAAATGCACTACAACAGCCCAATAAGCTTTTGAGAGCGATTAAATGGTGCTTCAAAGCAATTTCGAGGCCAGTTGTCTGCTTCATAAATTATTTATTTATTTATTTATTCATAAGCGAAAAATCAATATGTGATTTTGGCAAACAGCAAATAACTAGTGAACACAACATATCCGCCTGTGATTTGCCTTCAATTGCAATTTGTTTGCACCCGGTACAGTTTGTGCCAGACAGGCCTTTTTCCTGCAGCTTAACTTGTCGAAATAGTTTTGCATATTTTTGCAGTTTAAAATAATGTCGCAAATTCTCGAATTCTCAAAGATTCGTAACACTTGTTAATTTTCACATCAGACATTCTTTTTAATAGAAAAAGGATATTTTATGAATAGGAGGAAAATACAAGGAAGTGAAAAATCCATTCAAAGATGAGGAATTAAATGAAATATGAAAAGAAAAAAAAGCTTCCTCTTTTATCACTTCATGTGAAGAAAGGATGAACGCAAAAATTGGCAAAAACAGCTCACATAAAGAATATGAATTTATTTCCGATATGTCCAAACAATTTTCTACTACCAAATGGATTTTCAATTTCTTTTGTGTGTTGATGTCCATTCGAATGAACTTCTGGAGCAAAAAGGTGAAATGTTTGAATTAAAAAAATAAAAAATCATGCTTTTTCCATTATCTTTTGGTAAATGTTTTGATATACGCAGATTTTCAACATTTTCCAGATATAAATCTTCTTTTCAATAAATATAATATTTTAGCACGCATGGAAGAAAATTTATCGCTTGAATTGCTTGAATAAATCAAATAAAAAAATAATTTAATTAAATTTGATCTAGCAAATATCAATTTATTCTATCCTCCTTTACTCGTTTAATGGGCAAAGGATTTAAATCATTTAATGGAGCCTTAACGTGGTATATGAACATTCCACACAAAAGGACCAAATTTAACAACATAAAAAGATATAAGCGCTGATAGCGTTAACATCAGTCCCACCACCAAAAATATATGGTTATTATACACAATAAAAATAATTTCCCAAATTTCCAACTTTATGGATTTTTTCACGTTCAATAATTGTGCATAAAATATTCATCTTTATGGTTGAGTTACCTGATTATCATTTATTTAGTTGACTTTTGTTAAAAACTGCATTGCACAAAAATATTTTAGATAAAAAGTTTATTAACCAAAAGCTGATAAAAAATTTATGTTTTAATTGAGTTTTCACAAATTCCATCAGTTTATAGCCAACATATCCACAACTTTGAACGACATATTTAAAAATTCTCAAAATGTATTTTATTTCTGTGGTCCTTAAATATTTATGAATTCATTCGCTGTCCATTTGCCATCAATCGTAGCCATACCAGACAGCTGTATGAGCTAGATTATACAATTTTCAACTCAAAAGTCCTACGTACCGTATCACAGAAATATGATTTTGGTGCAAAATGAAGTGGAAACTGTTTTAACAATTTTACACTTTAACTCCATTAAGTAGAAAACGTGATATGAATGCTTCAGCATAAGCTCTCATAACTAACACCAACATCTAGCAAATTTAATCAAATATTGTAGTTAAATTTTATGATTTTCCATGTTCTTATAAAGTGTTATTGGAGCTTTCAAAGCTGAGCAACACAGTTATTGAGAATTGCAGAGCAATAGTATTGTTTTTCAGTTTAATCGATAGCTTTCAAGTGTTTTTGGTGTTTTGTGGTTGAGTGTGTACTGTTTCATCTTGAAACACTTTCAGTTGAATATTGTTCATGTTTTATAGGTTTCATTTTAGTTTGTACTAAAGAAATGGGAAAGTTAAAAATGGGAATTATTTATTGAATTTATTAAGACGTATAAAAGTACTACTTAGAGATGAATGTATTGAATGTCCCGGGAACGATATAATACTTAAAGACTATAACAAACAACCATGGATCCAAAAAAAATGAAGAAAATCATTATCCAATTTTTGAGCTTTTTAGAATAATTTCAAATGGATCTTTTGAGCAAAAATACCACATTTATGACAAGCACGTACCGTTTGTTCCTCCTGCAAATCCAGCAAGTGCATTGCTTCTGCAATGTGTGATTTTGTCCTGCTCTAGTGCTTTTCCCAACCTTTTTTTGTGAAATATTTCCAATTGATAGAGCAAACAATTTTCATCCAATATTTCTTTGACATATTTTTGTTGGAAAATCAAAAATTCGGAACGACCTATATTTCCTCTATTTTTGCTGCACTTGATTGTGGTTTTCCGTCCGAAACTGTGAAATGGCCTAAAACTATGTGCTGCTAAGTTTTTGTAGTTTGTAGGACAATGCTCAGAAAGTCCTTGAATTGTGTTTGAAATTTTGTTTTGAATATTTTAGAGATATTTCCGAGATATTTCTTGGATATTGATTTTTGAAATTCGTTGATGAGGATTAGCTTTAAATTTTCAATATATCATAGAATATCATAGAAATAAGCCCATGTCAATTTTCCCAGTATATTCTGACCATGCAATAACGCTCAATTTAAAGATTTATTCTTAAAATTAAATTCGAGGCTCTTGTTTCTTGAATGTTTAACATCTAAAGAAAATGTTCTGTTTTATTTGAAATACGAAATGAAATATTGCAAAAGATATTTCATACATACAATAACATTTGAAGAAGATGAAAACATGATGGAAGATGATTAAGAAATTGTTGGAATAATTGGAGAAGATTTGGAAAATGTTTTTTCTTTCTGCCAAAAAAAAACAACTATTCTGAATTCTACTGTCTTGAGGCAAGTTCCGATTTGTTTGGATTTCTTGCAAAAATTTAAATGGTATTTCCTTGAAATTTTTACCCAAGATGAAATGGCTGGTAAGAGTATGATAAGCGGAGCATATTTGGGTGTTTTTCCGGTCAAATCTGGGCACTGTCAACTTCTTAAATATTCCAAGTATTTTGAATATTTAATGATCCTTAAAAACCAACTACTCTTTAACCCTTGCGTACACAATAATTTAGTAGGGGTATTTTCTTTGGGTGGAATTTTTCATTTATTCTTCTTTTACCATAATTATTATAAATTTATATTTTTCTTACCCATTAAACTACCATTTTACAGCGTAGCATTTTCATCCAAAGAAACCTAAAAATCTTATCTTGAGAAATGTTTGTTTGCATCAAAAATGCTGGGTAATGCGGCTCAAGTAATCTGGATTCTGAATTCCTCTTTGGTTGAGGTTTTATGTCCCTTTCTACTTGTTTTCAACCCAAAAATGGTGACACGCCATAGGGCTCATCATATATTGTTGTTTTAAGAAGACAGTGGAAGGACATTGATGAACTTATCTAGAAGCTTGTTTTTGAATTGTTTTGGGCTAATTTTACTTTAATGACTAGCCATTTGGAATACTTTTGGGTAAAAATCTTTTTTTTGTAAGGGGTGTTAACTTTGAGAAGTTTTTCACAAGTATATAAACGGATTAATCAAATCTACTTCTTGCTACAACATGATGCTTTTTTTTCTCGACCCTTACAAGAGGGTTAATTGCTGCTCGTTTGGCAGAATTGAATTAATTATTAATTTTGATGGGATAAAGTTGATTTCGGAATTTTTGATTAACTGACTAGCGGGAAAGTGTGTGTTGTAGCATGAAATTGCTCTTTAGATTGAATAATTAGGGTTTCCTGTGCAAAAGTCACTGAGGCAACTCAAATTTGCTAGCCAAAGCTCCCTAAGCACTTTCAAATTCGCTATAATAATTACAGAAATTTAATTTTACGACATTTATTTTTAATTTTTTCCGCGTTATAATTCCAAAGCAGCAAGCAGTTAACGTTAATTATTCATGAGCTTGCCTCGTTTGTGGATTTAATTACACTTGATACAAATTTACAATTGCTGGCACAATTTTCGCACTTTATTATTTTAATGACAGATTTTAATAAACTTCTGAAAGAGAAATTTTCTATGCAGATATTATTACAAGAATAAATTTGTTTGTTTTTAAATAAATCTTGGTTTTGCTTTAATGAAACAAGTTTGTAAACTTCATTTAATTAGTTTTGTAAAAATTAAAAAGAAGCCTTTCTGCAAGTTGTTTGTTATATTATTAGTTGTGGAGGAAACTTTTAATGTTTCCTTTTTCTACTTTTGCTTTATGCAATATTGGATGACATTGTTTTCACCACAATTCTGCAAAACTAAAGAAAAGATTTTTTTTTTCATAAAAACTACCGCAAGAAAAGTTAAAAAACCAAAGTTTCTTATTTCATATTTTTTTCCTATTATGTTGTTATTATGTTTCAAAGCATAAATTGCATTATGTTAATTTTATTCTCTTTTCGGCAAGTTTCTTTTATATTTTGAAATTGTCTTTTCCCTTAAGTTTCCATACAATTTTTATAATTCTTCAAGGATCTCAAAAGTTATGTTTTTGTTTATTTTAAAATATTTTCGAGTGACAAACTTCTTTCATATTTTCTAGTTTATGCCACAGATAAGAGCAATCATGCAAAATTTAATTTATAATGTCCTGAAACTTCTGAAAGTTTCTAGGTGTATCAAGTGAACTGTTCTTTTTTTTCTACAAGTAATTAAAATTTCAAACTCATCCAAACAATTATTTGTAAAACACAAAACAAAAGCTTCCAGATTTACCAAAAATAATTTTGTATCATATCACATTCAAAATGTTGTCAAAGCATCCGTTTATAAAGCTTTTACGTGTATTGTTTACGCTGTGCATAATACCGTAATGTGTGCTTAATATTCATAATTATACGATACGGTATTCCTTTGAGTGTATTTCGCTCAAGCATTTATGGGAGAAAATGTATCCTGCATAATTTTGTTTGCGACAACCTGCAAGCTTAAAAATTTCATCGCATATAAAATCTCAATATGAAATTTTGTGATTCGACAGCATGTGGGTATTTCAACATGCAGTCAACAAACAATCACATCCAACTTTCCGAAAGCTTCTCTTTATGAGACTATGGCAAAGCAAATTAAGATTAACATTTAGGGACCAATGAGATTTTTTAAATAGTATTGTGTAAAATTTTTTTTTTAATGATCAAAAATATAAGTATAAAAGCTTGCAAATAGTTCGCTTATATTTAAAGTAATTTGCTCCATTTATTTGATTGCTCTGAATATGAACTCAGATTCTGTGTAATGGTAGTAATAGTAGTCATTTGATTAATGATTTGAACATTTTTTTTTTTGTATAGAAAAGGGACAAAAACCTCTTTTGCAAGCTCCATTAAATTCCAATAGTTTGACATGAAACGATAAAAGGGTCAATCATTTGTCAACTACTTTATCAAAGTATTACCAGATATTTTCCTCATGCATAGCGGGTTGTCAGATGAGTAGTTTCCCAAATAAATTATTATCCCCATAAATATTCAGATCTCGCTTTCTGCACAAAGTATCAATAAAAAATGCAAAATTTAAAGTAGATTAATTATACGTATCAAAATTAATAATTCGTACCAGCTTTATTTCAATTAATTGCAATCAATTATGCTCTTATCGACGTATCATCATAAATATGGATTTTTGTGCAAGCCACATAACAACAGCCAAACAAACATAATTAATTACCCGAAAGGGCGATAAATTACTTTCAAGCCCATTATTTTTAATGTTTGCGGTTTTAATTAAATTAATTTGATCACAATGTTGATAGAAATTAATAATAAAAATTGCTTTTTATCACAATGTTTGCACTATTTTCATGTTAAACGCATAACAATGGAAATGATACCACAAAATTATATACCGATAAAATTCACAGTATTGTGGACCATAATAGTTAATAATAATTAAAATAACCATACACAGATATGTAATCTTAAATGACGAGATTTTCAAGCTGTATTCACAAATAAATAATAGATTCATATATACGTTTTTGTTGGATGTTCTGATTGTGTAATTTACTGTTTGTTCTACCCATAAACGAGCAAACACTGAACGCAAATCCAATCTTGTTTGCTGGATCGATAATGAAGCTGAATTATGTTTGCCCAAGTTAAAATACAATTATTTTTCCTCTGATTGATTGCCAGTCAATTAATATTTTCGGTATTTTGGGTCCAGTTTCGGAACAATAATCATTATGATTATATGCCAACAGCAATAACGCCCTGCATAAAATCATTATTATTTCATGGTCGAAACTAGCGCACGTCTAATTAAATATTGAGGATATTTATGAGAGAATCGGCGATAGAGGTAAATATTCAGATATATTTGAAAAAACTTTTTTTGTAGGATGAGTGCTGTAAGAGTGTAACCAATAAATGTTTAATGATGTTAAAACTTTTAACAAACATTAAATGGATTTTACTTCAACTTGAAAACAATTTGCTGATGTAAAAGAAAACCCACAATGCGGTCATTGCCCAAAACTCACACAAATGGAAACTATGAAGTGCTTTAAAGCATATTTAAAGCTAATTTAGTAATGAGTCGACAATTTATTAAAGCACCTGTATGAAATATAATTTGGAGCATCCGATTAATTGCTATCTTTAATTAATCAATTTTGAGTTACCGCAGCTGTTCAGTACAATGTCTCCATTCACACTCGGTTACATGAGAGTTGTCCAATAACCTCCAATTAATAATGATTCGACAGGCAAACACGTCCAGCCTGTCCAAATAGTATTTTAAATAATTGTTTGTGTAATAAATCAAATTGTTAATATGCCTACAAGGTGCGAAAATTAAATGCAATTGTTATTGAACATTTTAACAATTGAACACGATACGAGAACATAATTTTTGCCATATAAAATGGCAGACTAGTATGGTGTACAATGTGTTTTGTCTTGTAAATTGTGGGAGATATAATGTTATGGCATTTAGTTGGGAATACATAACAGAACGATTAAAGCACAATCCTGCATGAACTTTCGAGTTTAAGGCTCAAGCTAACAAGTTTTTGGGTAATTTTGGCAGATATTTTTGCCAGCAGCTGAAAAAATAAACAACAAGCAAAAAACTTAATCGAGTTGAGAGCAGTTTGTGTGTGTTTTTAATTAAAACTTGAACATTATACAAAATCATAAACCAAATAATATATATTGTGTATTATAGTTTGTTATAGAATACAATAGAGACTCATAAATCTCTCGAGAGTTTTACTTTGTGATCATGCAATAATACGATGTATTTATCCATTTTCCACTGTATGTAGCGTTTCAGCTTGCATACAGTCCACAATTACTGAATACTCGTTGAAGGAAAGGAAATGATGAAAAAATCGTAAGAATTTATTGTGTGAGCGTTTATTTTAATTGCATACTTTTAGGGGAAAGATTTGAATAATTAATTTGCTTCATTACGCTCACGGTTCAAAAACTATGTCATTAAAGTTTAATGCAAACTTTATATGGGTTTCAAAAATCAAAAGTATATATTTACTGTCAACTCAAAAACAGAGATGCTCTTTATTCAATTCCAATTCTAGTACTTAAACACTTCATTCAAGTCCTAGCTAAAAATATTTAAAAATAAAACATTTTAAGTGGAAATTGGCTGATATTTCTGAAGCTTCTGTGCCAACCAAATGATGCAGAAAAGTGAAAAGCTTCAAAGCCGCACTCAGCACTCACAAAATTGATATCACATATTTATATTTTTATACACATTATCAAGCAAAGCGTTTGACTAAAAGCACAAAAACACAACAAAAATGTTAAAAACGCAAAAAGCTTTCCATAATGATAATAACTTTTTGTCTGTACAGCGTTCACGTTCGCATTAATCCATAAAATTGAAAATACTATATTTGTATACTGCCAACTTTTTATGCTTGTTTGAGGATATTGAAAAAGAGATTTATGAGTTTTTCAATAATTTTTAATAGGTTTTCAAATATTTGTTCAATTTTACCATTTTGCCGCTTTTTGTTTTGTGTTCCCGTTAATTAAACATTTAAACGGTACTCTTAAATCCACCAGCGAAATTATAAATATTTTTTAAGTCTGAAAATTTATTACAGAATTTTTAGCCTAAATTTCAGATTAATTTTCTTAAAAAACAAGAAAAAGCTTTCAACTCATAAAAGAAGCTTTTAAAAAGTTTTAAAAGCTCAATTAAATTAGTAACATATCAAAAAGTTAAAAAACCTAAAACATTTTTAATAAAAAAAATTGTTTAAAAAATCAACTTTTAATCTTTCAAACAAAAAACATTCCAAAATCATTCACCAAATTATGCATGGACCATTTAAAGTCACACTCGGGCTCCTTCCACTTGAACAACTATTCTGGGAATATTGCAGTTTCTCTTTGTCACTTCCTCACTTGACTACAGAGTCAACTTGGTTTTAGATTTTAGATTTGATGCTAGGGATCGTTTCTACATGATTTGCAAATATTGGAACACTTTTTCCATATATGCAAATGATGACACGTATTAATCTTCCGAGCACGTCGTTGCAACCCTATCTGGTGCTATACGACGTCACTTTATGCATTTATGATTAAATGTGCATGTACGACAATTTCTTGCAGATTAATTTCAATCCAATGATCATGCACAAAGTGCATATATATACAAATCATTGTATGATTTTCGAGAAATATTTCTTTGGCACAATTTTTCTCCATAATTGTATGCAAAATGATGTCATGCTAAAAGTTTTGTTTCTTTCGCAACAATTTCAGCTACAGGTAGCAAATTACTTTTTATGCTCCAGAAGCTGCTTCTTGGTGTTCAGCAAAGGTGCAGGTATTCCGGAGCAAATATATATCAATTAAAAGATGTTCCAAGTTGCTTAAAAAAGTGCATCTTACTCAATGGTGCTCCAAAATACACAAAATCATGCAGCTTTTTCACCAGAAAATAACAAAATACGTATGAAGATAATCGGTTTGGTACATGTTTCGTTTAGAATATAATGAGAAAATAGTGCTTTAATTTGTGCTGTTCCTTCGCTCTAATTATTTTTAAATTACTGTTTCTAAAAGCACGAGGTGGTAGTTCCATTATTAGTAAAACGACTACAGTTGAACGTCTGCAAAAAGTGTAGACTGTTCATTTTTCATTCTTCTCCTTTGTACTCTGAAATTTCTTGTGATCTCTGTTCAACACAAGAATTTATTGAGCAATAAAGTATTTTCTTAATATTTATACAAAGCAACATCATTATCACCAATCGCTTTTATTATGCAAACATTTTGCGAACAGTTTGCTGTCAAAATACATTTTAAAGGCCATAAAACTCAATGTGTATGATAAGATAAAGTTTATTTTATTGCACCACTGAAAAAACTGTATTGATCACAATAACCATAATCGTATATTTTGGGGAGGATAACATTTCCAAAAGCACTTCTTCAACATTAACGCTTCAATAGTTTAACAACGGCTTTGATACTTTTCCAGGAAAATTCAGAATCTTTTCAATTGCTTAAAAATTTCAACTTTAATTTGGTTTTAATGAATTTACAAAACATATTTTACAAAAGTTTCCCAACCCCTGGCCGTTGGCAAATAAATTTGAAAGATAATATTTGCAATACAATATTGTTTGCTATAAAAACACGAGCAATAAAGAAAATTGGTGGATGCTCTGGCTGAAAACATGCATCGATGAACCTTTAAATGTATTTTATTTCAATAATGTGTTTTCCAATAAAGAAACTAACCAGAAATGAAAACCTTCTATTTAATGGGTTTTGTAGTTTTCGATGTTTTCATGGATTGGGAATTGAAAGGTTTCCAAGAGTATACTGAGCAAGAAAATTATCTAAATTTTGCTCAAAAAAAAGGAAGATTGAAAAGAAATTTCGCTTTAGAAATAATTCTCAAAGTTAACAAAGAATTCTACAGAAAATTCTTATCAAGTGAGAACTTGGTCATTCAACTTCATAAAAAAGCTTCAATCTATGCTAAAAATGCTCAAATTTAATTCTCTAACTGTTCATAAACTTTTCCTAGTGTACATTTCCAACAGTTTAAATAATTACAATAAAAGTCTTTTGTCAGAAAGTAGCACCATAATTTTTTTATGGTTTTGATCGTTTTCATTTCTGACATGAAACTTTTTCTCTATGCAATTAAAGTAAAAATTCGTTTAATTGTACGAAAGTTACTAGCAATTGAATTATACGTCAGTTTCATGAGTGAATTGTTAGCCTCAGAGTCGTGCAAAACGGCCACAAAATGCAATTACAAGGAAAAACTTGGAATAAGGTATATTTTTTTAATTGAGTTACGACTGCAAAATGCAAAACTTTATGCAACAATGGATTTCCAAGTTTGCGCTAGAACAAAAACCAGAACTGGCAGCTTTCGCAGAGTTTCCACAGTACAATGTGATTGACGAGGCTTGGCTCGGTAATAAAAGCACAATTATTTACCGCTTAATTGCACAGATTATATGCAACAATGACGTAATCCCATAACGAAGGAGCTTTTATTCATGAGTATAAAACTTTATAATTTTTCCCCGACTGCATAAATTTGCCAACGAACTGAAAAATAATTTATTCAATTTGACTGAATATTGTGCTTGTAATCTAAACTCGCATAAATTTAATAGAAAACCCCTTTTACAGTTTGCTTATGTTTGGTGTAGTTTGTATAGAGATTTTGTGGTGGGAAAATTATTTATACGTAAATTAAATATATTTTATAGTAGTTTATACTTCAAGTTAAATCTGAGTGAAATATATTTTTTAAGTTTTCTATGAATAATTAAATTAAAAATGCATTTTAAAAACTACAAATAATATTATTCTTAGTCCCGGGACATTGAAATCCTTTCTCGATAAGACCACTATCGTAAAATTAAGTATAGCAATTTCCCAGCAATTGGAAAACGCTGTTTAATATTCCGGAACTGTAGTTTGAATCTAGAGACTTTTAAACATCTTCTCGCTTATATTAGCATGTAAAGCACTTTGCTCAACCAAATATCTGTTATATCTAATATCTATCTAAAGGATAACTAAAGCAACTGGAATATTTTAAATAACTACACTCCCGACTATCGCAGAATAAATCTCGCCATGATTTTCGCTCGTGTTCCAGTCCGCAAAACATATGCTTTAAATGTCTTCATGCTTTCTTGACTTGCAAAAATGACTTTTTAGGTTGGGAAATCTGCGATTTATTGGCCGGAAATTTGGTGCAACCAAAAGTAATAAGTTTGGAGAAAATTTATGGGGAATGAGCTGAAAATAGTTTTTGGTTCAGTAGACTATCTTTTAATCCCTGAATTTGAAATTCCAGATATCGCACTATTATGGAGTTATGTTCCAGAGCCGGTTTTAATAATTATCCTCAAGCTATTTCATCTTTTGTCCTTATAGAAATTTCAATTGTTTGCTTTTTTGCATTTAAAAACAGTGTTTTAGTAAAGTTTGTGGACTATTTGATGACAGAAAAAGCTCAGAGAATACAATAAGCATTTACATTCTACATACATTTAAGCTTTTTCTCCACATCGACTCTGCCAAAGCACAATTATATTACAAAGGAACATTAAACCATTAAAATAATAGTCAGAGGCTTTGTGCTCGTGTATCTTCTTTTTGCATATTGCTGGCACAGTAATTAAATAATCTCTTCCATAATATTCAATGCAAGTTTAGGTAATTTTATGTGTTATATTGGTTCAATATTTTTTTATTAATTTATGGGTACAATTAAACCTTTATTGAAACTATTTAATGTTTCTGTAAAATTTTGTACTTAAGTAAATGAATAATTTTTCTTGTTCATTAAAATAAATCAAAGATTTATTAGATTTTCAGAATAAAACACATTTATGTCAATTAATTAAATGTTAGTTCAAAAAAGAGTGAGATGCTCTTAATATGCATTGCATATCATCTAGCTAGGTTTAAATAATTTACTGTGGCCTAGCTCATAACGTAATATTGTTTGCACATTATCTGAGCTAAATCTTTATTTATTCAGGTAGCATAATGTGAATATGTGTGCTCTGAGCTGCAGCTTTTGTGCTCCTAAGCTTATTATTTCGATAAATAATGCTTTTTGTGCACAAAATAATACTTTGTGCCTTGCCTTGCAGATTAAATTGTGACTTTAAAGTTTGCTCAGGTGTTTGAGATATGCCCCCAATTTTATGAAATCTATAGTTGTGGGACAGTTACTGGTAAAGTTAACAAGGTTGATAATGTTACTTCGACATCCCAGACCATTATCAGTTTGTGATTTTATCAATAAGTTATGGCCTGGGTTCCTTGCTTAGTGATTTATTGATCTCTTGATAATTCTTGTAATATATTATTTTTATTATGAAAAAAGCTATATTTGCTTTTTATGATGAAAATTTTACGAGATATATTTACATAAGTTTTAGATTATCTCCGAGATGCTTTTGCCTGCTATGCCTTTTAGTTGAGGTCGAGACTCAGGGCAGTTTGATAAATCGCATTCCTGCAACATCTTCTGGTCTTCTGGCCAAATGATTTACTCTGGTCGGCTTTCAAATTCACCAGGCCAGCATTTACCCAAAAGATTAAAAGTTTACGTCCGTATGAATTATGACTATACGTATGACCACATTTTTCATAAAGTTTTTATTCTTGCGCAACCCCTTTTTACGAGCTGGAAGGCCATTTTCCTCAGCAACCCAACAAACTTATATTCCATGCTGCTGATATTATGATCCACAGAGGGAAATGAATCAAATACTTTTTCATGATTATGATCCGATTCGGTTTCGCAAGGACTGATTATAAATTTTCAGAGATTTTGTCGTGAAATTTGGAGAACAATAATCCTTTAGAAAATTTTCAGAAGTGGTTTTCTGAATGTACGATTGTTTTCACAATGTTACATTCAGATGCATCCTCAATAACCTCATAGTATACTTTTTTTATAGAATATTGTTTAATGAGGATACTGGTTGGTTGTTTGAATGAGCATAATTTTGAATCATTGGTAAATAAGTAAACTGGAAAATTGAAGTATCCTACAATATCAACAATTTTTTATCAAAAAAAACATCTCTAGAAAATTTATAAAAATTGCCAATTAAAGTCTTGATTTTAACAAAATATTCAAATCTATTTCTTTTTTTGTATTGCAGGACTTACAGTCTGAAATTGAAACACATCGAGTGGTCTACGATCGCTTAGATGGCACAGGAAGGAAATTGCTTGGATCGCTTACATCGCAGGAGGATGCCGTTATGCTTCAGCGTCGCCTTGACGAAATGAACCAGAGATGGAATCATCTGAAGTCAAAAAGTTTAGCTATAAGGTAAGTTCAAGAAAATGATCTGAAAACCCTCAAATTACGTACGAACATCTACTGTTGAATTACTTCCGGCCGAAACGCAGAATTTGTATCAAACATATGGGTCAAATACTCATCAATGTCGGTAATAACACAAAAACTTAGACAGATATATTTATGACATATATTGAACTGATTTTTTAACACCTGAAATTTTGTGTGGGATTGCCACTCCATGACTCCAGGCAATTTTTTGTTCACCAAAGAAAAAATTAAGTAAAGCTTTTAACGTTCAAAGTATCTATGAATTCACATTTTTTGTAATTTTTTTTTTTTGAATTTCGATGCAACAATTATGAATATTACCATATTTACCATTCCTGAATCGTTCAATATGCTTGAACATGGTTTAGATAAATCTTTTAATCATGTTCTACAATCTCCAATTGAAATTCTTTTTGGAGCTTTTCGCGTAAAATCCTTAAACAACGTCTAAAGAAAATAACTAAAACATTACAAAAATACCCAAAAATAAATCAACTTTTTTTGGATTCAACTTTATGGACTGGAATTATCCTGGATTTTTTTCTTCAATGAAAATGTTTGTACATTTCTCACGGATTATTCGTTTTTTTGTTTGTTACTTTTTGAGTTACCAGCACGTGCCCAATTTTTATCATAAATTCATTGTTGAAGCTTTCTGCAGTCATGATATCCTTTATAATTTACTTATGGCAATTCCGTTACGTTTGCTCTTCGAAATACTTTTCGGCAAACTCGAAAGATATTTCATAATTAATTGACAATTTATTTTAATAAAGAATTGACCGCCCATAAATCAGGCATAAGCTCTCCTGCTTAAGCAAATAAAGCATATCCTAAAGATCCTAAAGACTTGCCGTCCATCCTCTGTGCCTTAAAAATGATACTTGTTCTGCATCCACTTGCTATAGTACTTTTTCCATTTTTTTGAAGTTTTGTTGTTTCTACCAGCAACCACAACGATTTGTTTTCGGAGCATATTTTAAAATTAAAGTCTTTTTAAGAAGAAATGGATGAAACTTTGTACTGAATATAGATTTTTCAGTTTTCACCGCATAAAGGATTTTGTTAGAGGTTGAAGGTTGGAGCTGTTTGAAGTAAACTGAAAAGGTTTTAAAAGAATCTTTTCACTTTTTTGCTGAGTTCAATTGTAGCATACTTAAATTGTTGTAACAAAACTGTTGAGATTTAAATAAATTTATTCATTTTCCATACAGATATGAGTATTTTCACAAAAATAGCTTTAAAAGTATTTTATAACTTTCTTTAAGGCCTGTAATTTATAAACAAATTAAATGTACAAAACTTAAAGCGATTCTCTTTAATATTACGGGAAACTGTAGAATCGTTTATTCCAACATTCACATCCTTTCGTCAAGGATGTTCCTGTAGAAAACGGTATTCACATAAAAATTTCATCGCACAAGCATAATTTTAATACACACATATACTTTCATTTAAATAAAAGCATGAAAACGTCATTTATGCCACGGCTATTCATCGTGTACTTCACGGGGCTGTTGTGTGTTTGCAAATTTTTATTGAAATCCTGCTGTAAGGGAGCATACAAAGCACGTTTGTTTGCTTAATCTTCACCTACTTTCCAATTTTTTTCATCAGAGCAAGGAAAATAAAGCGCAATAAAATGCGCTGTGGCTACGGAAGGAAAAGGATGGCAGGATCTAAAACTTTTAAAGCAGGAAGTTCTTTGACGGAATTTTTGCAACACTTTACCTGAACCACCTGAATTTTCTAGCGTAGCAATTAAATTACAATTAATGTGTGAATAATTGATGGTGCTAAAAAGGGCTGTCTTTGGAGATGAAAGCTTTAAATTTTTATATTTGAAAGGTTGCATAGAAATTAAATTGGCTTTCAAGTAATTACCTGTAAAATGGTGTTCGCTGCTTATTTGAGTAATGTGAATTATTTATAAGCAAAAGTGGTAAGGCTAAAGGTTAACAAAGGAAAATGTTTGATTGACACTATTGAACCTTTCTCAATTACGTGTATTTAAACATGGAAATGCGACTTCCGAAGGGTTCTTACATTTAAATCATTCATCAATTAGTTTTCCTTCCGGAACTTAATAGGGACAACAATCCACAGATTTTGATAAAGTTACACAATGAGTTCATTCCATTCATTTACTGAGCTCAAGTTTAAACGTAGATTTTATTTGGATACATTTTTGGGGTTATTCTGCAACTGACTTTCTCCCCTAATTTCCAAGTAATTGACCAATCACCAACAATCTCTTTTCATTTAAAAATTCCTACTATTTAAGTTTAGATGAGGAATATTTTATTTGATATATTGCTTTAAAACATGAGCTATTAAAAATCTTTAAATTATAAACTAAAACATTTTCCACCCTGTTTTTATGGAAAACATGCAAGAGAACCTCCGATACAATACCATATCCCAGTCCCAAACCTAAACATAGTGACCGTAAATTGAATAATTGATTCAGGTATTTCTCAAATTTAATCAAAATCCCTAGTAAATTCCATTTCATGGCAAAGATATAATTCAGCTGAAATGAATTTCCACTCTGGTAACCAGAACTCCATGGAAAATTTGTTTAATTGAAATGTAAATTATCTCTCTATTATCATATTCATGTTGCATGCATGCATTGCTGGTAGTACTAGAATTCCCTACTGAATATCTAACAATACCGATATTTATACATAAATAAGTGCAATATGAGCTTGAAAAAACATATATCCTTCCATAAATTTGTATAAAGTTTTGATTCTTAAGTTTGAAACTAAATTTAAATTCAAAATAATAAAGTTTTATCAAATTTCTAAATAAAATCTATGCAAGTTTATGTAAATTATATTTAAATGATAATGTGTAAAAAACTTAAAATAGTGTAGTGATACCTTTTCTAGGAAATCCTAAAGCAAAACAAGACATTGTTTAATGCAATTTGCCGTTTGTGCACAAGTAGTTTATAAATTATACAAACAATTCCGTATACCATCTCCAAATGCTTCCTTTTCTTCTTTGCCTTTGCATTTGTACGTTATTGCGAGTATTTGCTCGTTACACAAAAAGAGGCAACTAAACTCTACCGAAAAATGTTTTATTTAAATAAAAAAATATTAAATTACAAAAATAAATAAAACATTTATTTGTATTATATTATTTTTATTGCTATTCTCTGTTAGAGACAAGCAGCACAACATGCACAAGAACAACACACAAACACACAATTCAAAACTTTTTGTGCTCTCTCTGCTCCTTCATTGATAAAAGCTTTTTTCTGCTTCAGTGCTGGTTGTTGTTTGAGTTTTTTTGGGGGATGTTGTTCTTTTTTGCGTTCTAAATTTCTCGCATGCATGTTGTTTGTTGGCTGGTTTTTTTTTGGTAAAGTTTTTTATCTCATGAAGTCTTTTCAAAGTAGTGAAAACAATTCAAGAATTAATTTTGAGTTTATTTTAAAGTAAAGAAAACTTTTGGCCTTTTTTAAATTAGCAATGTGAGAAACAAAATAAACTCAAGATTTTCATAAATATAAAATGATTAATTTAATTGGATCTACAAGAAAACCAAAAGAGCTTAAATTTTGGAAATGAATCATAAATTTCTTAATTAACATTTAAGAAGTAAAGATTTCCTTGTAGAATAAGATGATTATTTTAAGCTCTCGGTGCGTTCAGACAAGAGCTGAGCTTGCTTCCACTGCATATAATGTGAAGCAAGAAATTTTATAATAAATCTTGTCCTGTTCAGTTAGTGCATGATGCTCCGCTTCATGTTGTTTCTATGATAAATGGAGTAAAAACTAAATAAATGATGTCAGTTTTTCTTTTTCACTTTCTTCCGACAACAAAAAACATAAAAGTTATAAAAAGTTTTGCCAACTATAATTTGATTACTTATTTTCACATACAGACAGCAAAGTTGTGATTTTAATGTATATGTAAAGTACCGTATACGTCACTAAAAGAAAAATTGAAAATCTTATATTTTCCTGTATGATATTGTATCTAGAAGTTGACATAGTTACATAGTTTGAAGCCTTTTCTTGTTTGATCGACTTGTCATATAGATTTATAAGAAATTAATGAGGTGCAACCTTGCCTCGCATGTTTGCTTTTAAATCTCATCAATAATAATGGTGCAGGAATCCTAAATTGAGCACTGCTCTAATTTGTATGGAATTCCTTGTATTTCGTTTTATTATCATGAAAATTTCGCATATTTATTTCTCAACTAAAAATATATTTCTTTGCACAGTGCAGATCCAATTTATTATTCAGTTGCTGCTAATGATATTGATAATTATTGTTGCGGAGGGTTGGTTGGTTGCTGATTAAATAACGTAATTAAATATTCTAAAACACGCCAAACGTCTGTACACAGTGCTGGTGCTGTCAGATAATTCTGATGCAAACACTGATGTGTGCCAAAAATAATTTCTAATTAATTATGATTTTATTACTGCCATTCCGCTAGCATCGTTAAAAGCTCTGATTTATTCTGCTAATTATACGTGCTCTTGTTTATGAGTTATGCAAGCTTCAGAGAGTTTTACGTGCGCTCTATTCCGGATTCTTCGAGGCTTTTAATGATGTGCAGCTTTAGAACAGAAAAATGTAGGATCAAAATTAAAAATTCTTCTCAAGTCTTCGTTAAAAAAAAAATAGGATTAATGTCTGGAAAATGACAAAGCCTCTTTTTCATGTGTGCTCTTTTATTGTTCTCCATTTGTTCTTTAATTGAAAGCATTTGCTAACATTTAACTTTTTGTCTTTTTAAAAATATATGTGAAGTATGAAAGCTCCCAAGTTTATTTGTTCGTAAGAGAAAGAAGAGCTTTAGCGCTCCAACGCATTAAGTCCTTCTCTTCCATACTGCTGATGTGGAAAGTTTTAATAGTATCAACGCTATAGTCAATTCATTTTTCTTTCCAGAAATCGCTTAGAATCAAATTCAGAGCATTGGAATGCACTTTTACTGTCACTTCGTGAGCTGACTGAATGGATCATCCGCAAGGATACGGAATTGTCGTCACTGGGGCATAGTCCAGTACGAGGAGATGCTGCTAGCTTACAGAAGCAATTGGTGAGTAGTTTATTTAAAGTATAAAAAGATTTATAAATATCACAACAAAACATTTGATTAAAGAAAGATTTTCAATGAAAATTCTTTAAAAATTACATGTTAAAAGCGTGAAATTCTGGAATCCTCGCCTCTCGGCTAAAAAAAGAAACAAACGGTTAAAAAGCAAATGAAAAGCTTCTACATTAATGAAGACTGACATAGAGCACTTTCAGTCGTCAAACTTATTCAAATTTCCATTTTTTTAACGTTCAAAGCATGACTTCAATAAAAATATTCCGGGGCAGCGAAGCAATTTTTAATTGAATTCCACTCTCAACTCGATTCATCAAGCTCGACCGAATGCCAAGTGACAAATTACACGCCGTTAGCGACTACGGATGCAAATGACACGGACGTTAAAAGCTTATGTCGAAGATTATTTAATTAAAAATTTAATGCTGAATATTGCATGAATTTCATGTTTTTAACATCCAAAAGCTCATGGGTGATTGATGCCGAGTGGAATTTTTTTCAATTGTGATTAATAAATTTATAATTTGAGCTGCCATAGGGACATGTTAATTGCAAAACAGCAACAATTTATTGCACCCAATTATCAGATCTTTTTATTAATTAATAACTAGTTGAGAGTGGCTGCAGTTATGCTATTATTTGCTTGTTTGCTGAAAAACGCAAAACCACAGTTTTTTTTGTTTGAAAAATTGGTCAATGAATTTCATTTTGTAAATAAATGATAATTTATTTTCTAGAGTGCATTCCATAAAATGTGTTGATTTATGGATACACGAAAATTAAATTTTTACAATTTTTATATAAAATTTATCGTTTGTGTTCGACATTTATTTTGGGTTATTAGTAATTTTTCCAGTATACTATATTAAAATATTTATTTTGAATTTTTTTTAATATCCATAAATGCAAATTTTTTGTTCAATCTTCGGTGAATTGAAAATACTCACCAAAAACTATACAAAATAACTTGCAGTGTTGGCCATCCAAAACTGTTCAATAAATATTTTTTTTCTCCAAAGCCATGAAATCCAATGAATTGAATTGTTTTCCAAATTGAAGCAACAAAATACGTCAATAAATTGCAAGTTGAATTTATCGCAACACATTTCTCCATCGACTGTCTATTTTGTTTCACTTTTGTAGCATTTTCGATGCTGCTGCCTCAATTTCGTGCAATTCCATCGTAGCTGACTGTTTGCTACATTTCCTGGAGTCAGTCTTGCACAGTCAGAAAAAAACATACCAATATTTGCGCTGCTTTTAATTTATTTACATGTTTGTGAACTTTGAACAGCGACCACAATTTCAACAACAACCTACAGCATTAAATTGCTCGGCATTTACTCAGACTAAAGGAAAAGTTAGAATTACAGTGAATTTCTATTTAATTACTTTTAATTCTAATTAATTGGGGCAAATATCTTTTTGTGTCCACATTTTTGCACCACATAAATTATTGTTCAGCAGCTTTCTCTTTTTTAACATGAATAATACTTAATTAAATATTCAAATCATTGCAATTTGAATCTTTCAATTTTCCGTAACATTATTTCAGTTTCACAAAAAATAAAAAAATCCCCAATGCTTAAATTTCACCCCAACAATCAATTTCAATTATGATTATTATTGATCCATAAATGTTATTAATTTAAAGTGATCGATCATGAAAGTGTCACAAAAAATGCAATAAATGTCGCAAAATTGTTAAAAATCAATTCATTTCATTTAAAGTGAATAAACACAACAAACACAAAAAGTTAGCTGCTCAATCATAAATTACATAAAATAGCAAATAAAATATAAATAACCAGCCCGCAACAATTTGGTAAGCTTGAAGCACGATCCAAAGCCAATAAGAAATAAACTCTTGGAAAGTGAGACATCAAGTGCCATATAAGAAAGAGGATTGTTGGAAAAACTATAGAAGTTACTTATTCTAGAAAATAGAAAGAAAAGTATCTGCGAAACACAAGTTCAACGAGCAAGAAAAGATCTTGAAACATTGCAAAATAGTTTTGTGGTCAATTTGCAGACGGTCGAAATGTTTTCACTAGTGCAAGAAATCTTAAAGGAAGAACTTGCTAAAGTAATTGAAGTCTTATCTTCGCTCGTGCAGTCTGAAACAATTTTTTTCCCCTTTTTGTGACTGTTGAGCACAGTTAAAAAAGTTCTTCTCTCTTTTTTTAATCATACATAGTTAATGGTTCTCAATGAGCCAGAAAATGAAGGACATTAAATTTGCAGAGCTTTCCGTACTTTGAGCTTATCTGATATTATATCAGGTCAGAAGAATCAAGTACTTGGATTAGGAAAGTTATGCTGCACTTTGGAAATTGTTCTTCTCAGAATAATCAGTGAAAATCGGTACAAAAAATGGAAATGGTTCTGTTATATGGTGTTTTCCATGAAAAGCTGAAAGTTTTTTCTCAATTTGTTATCAACACAAAATAATAAAATTACAAAATTCATTTATTTAAAAACAAAACCTGTTGTCAAAGCCATCACATAAAAGACCTTAAAAAATAGATTCTTAGCACAAAAAAGTGGCTTGAAAATTCCTGTCGAAAGCCTTTTGTCGTTTAAATGATTTTAATGCTGAATTATGGTAACCGCATACAATCCATTCATGTTCTGAGAAGATTAAAAATTTTGCCAGGATTTTGTGCATTTTGTGTGCCATAAAAAATCTTATTAAATTTTTGCTTTGCCATTTTTCAGTTTTTTGCTTAGGTTTTACAGAGAAAAAAGACTAAAAAGAGATCTAAAATTATGAAAATCCCTTTTAAATTGGAATTAATGCAGAACGATTCTTCAAGCTTTTGCTTTGTCAAACAATAATAATAATACCATTCCTTCCATATAAACCAGTGAAATATGACGAGCACTAAAAATATCTGCAAAATGTTCAAAGCAAGTTTTCATCCAAATTCAGTGGAAAATTGTTTTTCTATTTTAATCAACAAACTCATGCAGTAAAACGTCTACAATCTAACTGGCAAACTTTCACTTCATCTGGCATTATTCTTGAGAGAAGTTCCCTTTGTTTCAAAAATGATGTACATTGTACATTCTTACCACATTGTGATGGCTTGGCTAAAATAACTGACATTCAAATTTGAGGCAAAACTTTAGTGAAATGTGAAGCTGTAGCAACATAGTTCAATTCTTATTTAGTCTGATAAGTCAGAAAACCAAGCCACAGGAAAAACTTGCCATAACATCAACCAAATAACATTTTTAGCTATTTAACGAACATATTCAGAAAATTTTCTTCACTGGCAAAAGTTCGGTATTTCAACTGAATAATTTGGTTGTTCCGATGTTCTCATTTGAATTTAAAATAAAATCTATGTTTAAATATTTTTTATCGTGGTGATATAAAATACAATTTCACAAGTTTACAATTTACATGAATTTTCCTGATTCCATTTCATCACTGCTGGATTTGTTACTTCTGTTGCGAATGGATTTGTTTCAAATCAAACAGCAAAATCTTTCTTAAGGCTCATGTAAATAAGACAAAAGGATTTTCCGGAGCTTTTCAGATAAAATAGGAGATTGGTTGTGTATCAGACTGTATCTTACAGAAATTTGCTTGTGTCTTATTCAAATAATGAAATCTTTAATTAAAATGTTTCTTTTGTTTTGACACTCATTTCTAGCAGCTAAGATTTGGTGTTGTTCTTTCATTTTCTTGTACTGTCTTGACCTATTCTATTAAAGATTAGTTTAATGTCTTTAACTAATTCGAGTTCTTCTTTTGTTTATAGGATGATCACAGGGCATTTAGAAGGCAACTGGAAGACAAACGGCCGATTGTTGAGGCAAACTTATTAAGTGGACGACAGTATGTTTCCAGCGAGCCTCCACTGTCTGATACAAGTGATTCAGAAGGTAAATTTTTGTGTACACTAGGGTGGACCAAAATGCAACATTGTTGAAAAGTCGCGCTCCCCTGGCAAATTTCGATTTAAAATGACATAAAGAAAATTCACAAAAATTTTTAATTTTTTTGATGGACGTTTAGAGGTCCCCCAACCCACTTGAAATTTTTGAGTTTTTGAGGAAAAATATTGAGAATTTTCGACAGAAGCCCTGATGAAAATTCGGAAAAATCTTAATTGTTTTTTTTAGACTTATTATTGAAGAAAATTATCCTGTTATTTGTTTTTAGGTAAATTAAATAACATGCAAGTTATATTTATAAAAGTTGTTTGGCATCGAGAGTGTGAAAAATTAAAAATCATTCAAAACCATATAACATCTGAAATATTTTATTAATACCCTTCAATTTACAACTTAAATAAGTAAAAATGATATTTCTAAGGAAACTCAAAAGATTTGGAATATATTCGATGTTCCCGAGACCTGTAAATCCACTTTCTGTGGATCAATATAAAAATGGATGACATGTTGTTGTTGTTTTTTTTTAATGTGCATTTTCTTCAAAGTGTAATAACTATATCTGTAAAAATGTTATGTTTTAGGTCAAAAAAGTTCATTTAAATAAAAAATTGTTGATAAATTTTGAATAAAAATCAATTTAAAAAAAAACAACAACAACATGTCATCCATTTTTATATTGATCCACTAAAAGTGGATTTACAGGTCTCGGGAACATCGAATATATTCCAAATCTTTTGAAATTCCTTAGAAATAACATTTTTACTTATTTTAGTTGTAAATTGAAGGGTATTAATAAAATATTTTAGATGTTATATGGTTTTGAATGATTTTTAATTTTTCACACTCTCGATGTCAAACAACTTTTCTAAATAGAACTTGCATGTTATTTAATTTACCTAAAAACAAATTACAGGATAATTTTCTTCAATAATAAGTCTTAAAAAAACAATTAAGATTTTTCCGAATTTTCATCAGGGCTTCTGTCGAAAATTCTCAATATTTTTCCTCAAAAACTCAAAAATTTCAAGTGGGTTGGGGGACCTCTAAACGTCCATCAAAAAAATTAAAAATTTTTGTGAATTTTCTTTATGTCATTTTAAATCGAAATTTGCCAGGGGAGCGCGACTTTTTAATACAATAGCATTACTATAGAAGTTTGGTCCACCCTAGTGTACACTTAAAAGTTTTTTAAAGGTTATCTATCTTGAAATATTTTTTCAGCTTTGAAAGTATTTAAAATACCGAAATGCTTGACATTAAAAGTTCATATTTTCTAAACTCATATCTTAATTTATTAAACTAGCTTTTGATGGAGACTCACGCTATCTCTCTGCTGAAGAGCAAACAAGAGAGTTAACCCGCAACATCAGACGTGAAGTAACCAAGCTGTCGGAGCAATGGAATCATCTGATCGATCGTTCAGATAACTGGAAGCATCGCTTAGATGAATACATGACGGTAAGTTTTTAAACTTTAAATCAAAAGTAGTACACAACATTGTTTTTGGTACTACAGAATATTAAATTTATCAAATTAATTGAATGTCTGGCATTTGAAATTGATTTCGTAATAAAAAGTTAGTTCAGTGTTTCAACTACCAAAAACCAATTCTTTGATAAGGAAGAAAAGAGTTAATTCTATAAACCATGCAACACCAAGAACAGATAAGTTCATTCATAAACTTCAGTCCTTATCACAACCAACAACAAACAACAAACATACAACACGCCCCATTAAATGTAATACAATTTGTTTTTATTTGGATATTATTATGGTATGGTGTTTAGACAGTGGAAGAGTTAATGGTTAATAATTTAATATGAAAATATTGTTATGATCTCAATTTTTTCCATGTTACTTATTCAAATATTACCAATAATTTCTTGTGTTTTGTGCGAGTTCTATTTCATACGAGTTAAAATTTTTATTAATATTTTATTGTAAGTCTACACACCCTTTCAATAACCAATGGACAATTCTATAAATTCATTTATATTTTCGAAGTCAACGATCATTGCTTATCAGTTGAACTCAACATTTTAATAAGCAAACATCGTAATAAATTAAATAGAATACCGTAAATTTTATAAAAGTGAAGTTTAAAAAAAGATTCTTCATCATGAGTGTAAGAAAAATTTTCATTGTGGAATGATAGGGTTAAAATTGACATTTAAAGCGCAAATATTGGTTTACCAAAAAGAAAATTCTTTATGTTTGAATCAGTTATTGTCAGTTATTGTCAACTCTGCTCTCAACCACGATTTCATTTTCTGTCTAGATCGCAATTAAATCATTTCTAACACATTTCTTTTCCTCAATGCATTTTAATGCAATATCTTTGCTCGATATAATAAATCAATTATGCTATAAAAATGCAAGAAAAAGTGATTCGATTGTTAATGTTGAAAAATTTTCTTGTCCGCCTTTTTTCCATCTTCTCTTCATACTTCGATTCAATTGATATTAATAAGACAATTCAATAAGAAAGTGGCAGCGCCTCGATAGAGTGCTTTTCTATGAGTCTCATTAAGATTCCGCCAAAGTGTTGGAGACAATAGTGAGTTGGAGGACCATGTAATTGGCGCTTTGGTAACGAGCAATGATTAAGCTCGCCAATCACGTTCCGCAAATTGTTTCAACAAAACGCTCACACAGTGCACACAACACAAAACACTGATTGTTAACAGGCAGACGAATTTTTTCAATTCTTGCCATTGTAGCAAGAAAACGAAACAAAATCAATCAATTAATTTATGCGCGTTTGTTGGAACAAATTTTTCTACAAATTTATTTTGCGCGCGACTTCAGCTTTCCGTTTTTCGGTCGATTTGCACTTGAATTGTTAATACGTGGGAACTTTCATAGAGTTTTGTGGAAATTTTTGAATACATATAGTGAAAATGTGTTTTTCAGTGTATTTGAGTATTTGCCATTGAAATTCCGAGCTAAAGGTGTTTTCTCTTTTATTTGAAGTTTTGTTTGCGCTTGGAATGCAAATTGATGGTAAAGTTTTCGCAACAATATTTTTGCAAGAGGTCGAGTAGGGTAGAAATAAACACATTATATTATTGGAATTATTTATGAAGTGAGTGGCAAACAATTGAGTTGAGAGATCAATAATACCGTTATCATACAAAAGTAACGTAGCATAGTACCAAATTCTTTTTTGAAATATCTTTTGTATGCTCATTGCTCATAGTGGAAGTTGATATATGCAGGATATGAATAAAAAATCAAACTATAATTTACTTAAATGTTAAGAAAATCTTAAAATTCAACGAGCAGCGTGGAAACTGAATTTGAATTCTAAAATTATTTACAAGTTCGAAATTTACTAAATTCCTCAGTGTCTTAATCATGAAAAAATTTATGTAAATCTGTTTCTAAAAATTTTCTACAATCAAGATGTATAAACAATTGCAAAGCAGTTCTCTTAATCAAAAATTAATTCGCACAGAGACCGACTACCTACCAGTAATAAACATGTCACGGCTCCGTTGAGCTTAGTCGAACTTATGAACGACAGATCAATTTAAAAACAATTATTCAATTAATCACCAAGTCATGCGGCGGATATATGCGAACAATCCCAAACATTCCTAAAATATTGTCAAACTGTGAATGTTCGAATTGGTTGCGGGCTCGACGACAAATGACTAATCTGTCTGAGCTCTAAAAATTTTAAATAATCAACAAAATACTTCGAGAAATGCACGCCCCAAATTTGGAATTAAAATTCTCTATGTCAGGAGAATCATGACAATTTAATAATTTATTATTTGTGATGCCTTTGTGAAATGAAATTATGATGATTGTTGAGCATTATGAACACATTTATTCATCTCATTATATTTTTAAATGTTTGAAAGATTATCATCTGAATAAATCATGAGATGTTTTGTGTTTTCCTTGTCCAAGACAGACACTTTCTTATGAATTGCCTTGTGAGACCGCAAATATTTCATTCATACATTTGTTTCTAATCATAATTTCATAACTTAAAAAGAGAATATTTCATTTCCTAGGCGGAAAATTACAAATTTAATAAGCATACTTTAGAATTATCTTGAGTTTTCTTATATAAATTGTGTTTTGAATATGTTCTGGTTGGATCACTTTTCCATATCAAATCTCTTACTCTTATCTCTTATCTTGAACAAACATTTTTAAGTGGGAAAACGTCGTACCACATTCTCTAGACATGACTTTTCTACATGCTCCCAGATAAATGATAAGACAACTTTCTTTGCTATTGCCAGACAAATAGTATTATCCAAGAAATTTTGATTCAAGATAAAACTCTTTGCTTTTGAAATTTTCTTGAAATAACTTGAAATTCTTGAAAATAGCTCTTGTTTTGAAGACTTTTTGAACAAATCTAAAAACGAAAAATACAATAAATATTTCAAGACTGTATTCAAATTAAAGCATTTAATGACTTGTTTCTAGAAAATATGCAATAAATATTTGTATTTCAACAAAAGATTTATTAATATTTCAACGTTTGGCAAACTCATTGTCTTCAAGCAAATTTGATTTTTGCAATAAAAATTGAGGAATCCACGTTTATATTTGATAGTTATAGTTTCGGTTTGTGTTTGTGAAGTGAATGAAATTTTTGGGACTTATACAATAAGTTTCAGTTTAGTAAAAATTCCCTGCAAAATTTAAAATTTTTATATTCCTAAAAACAGTCATAATACGAAAAAAAATCTCATATTTCAGTTTGTAATTTTTGTCGGCTGATTGTTATACATATTGCTCATTTATTATGATGATTTAAGTTATTGTTGTTAATACATATATGTACATTAAAGTTTCATTTGTGATGAATCATACAATTAAAAATATATAAATAGATTTTTAAAACTCGTGGCGACGCTCATATTTAGTTCCACTTTTTTATACAACAATACTTTATAATTAAATTAAATTACAACATTCTTAAAAATATTTTGCTTAAGACAACTGACACAGTTTCTCAGCTGATTCACCTTAAATCAGATACTCGAAATACAGTTTAACAAAACAACCAGAAAACTATGAAATAACCACTTCTAAGCCAACCGTGCAATTATCTTATCTCAAAAGTAATTCATTCTTGAGCTAGAATTAGCTGCATAATATTTACGCTTATTTACTTATTGCTTTTATAGACTTAAGTCGAGCGGCATTTAAGCGTTTAAGACAATGTTGAAACTTTGCGAGATTGATGGCGCCTATATAGTTTCTACAGTGAAAGTCACAGAATTATCATAAAACTAGTGGAATTTGTAATCATAGCGTTTATTAAAAACTAATCATGATTTATGAAAAACTTGAAATGCGACGCCGAGACACGAGAACACCGTTTTGAAGTTTAAAAGATAATGCAATTATATGACACCAAATGCAGGCAACTGCACGTGGCGCAACTTCATAGTATAACAGTAATCCAGTTGTTATGGCTGCAGGCAAATCTTAAAGAAAACAAATTTCTGGCATCTTTTATTTAAATAATTTGTTATAAAATTCCTGCGGGATTAAAATGATTCACTTTACAGCAGAATCTCCATCAAATTATTATAAACGTGATTTTCTTCATTTGTTGCAATTCCTATTCTGAAAACTTTTTAACTTGTTAAACTGTTTTTTGGGTTGTCAGATGTTTTGTCGTGTTCAAGACAAATGTCGCAAGAATCAGCAAGATTGCCGTACTTATAAAGAATCGTAAAGACTGGAACACAACGACCAATAAAACGCAAGCTCACAATCTGAAGCACAATTTGCTTGAGCACGAGTATACAACACTAAATCGATTAGCATAAATTCGCAAAGCATAAACATAAGTATTTATGCGTTTGAAAGTTCAAACGTTTCTTTCTTAAATGCTTTTTTCTCGAGAAATTGAATGAGAAATGTAAATAAAATTATAAAGAGACAATAAAAGTATAATCTTTGACTACTAAATTCATGTTTGTACAACAATTTAAAGCAGCATAAAAGCGGGAGACTTGACAAGAAGTTATTGTAGCACGATAATATGCTTTCTTATTATTTTCTTATGATTTTTTTCTTCTTTCAAATACAAAGGGATTACCAGAAATATTAATAAAAAGAAGGAAAAACATGAGGAACACAATATTTTATTGATATTATCGCGTTCCTGAGCAATGCTCAGTGAATAAACAAAAAAAGCGTGCATTGTCTTTTTGACTTTCTTGTAAATGATTCTATTTTTTTTTTATGACAAATTGTATCGAATTTTTGTCATCTATGCAGCAAAGTAGCAAAGTAGATAAGTGTTGCTTCTGGAGCTCGTAAAATCACTTCCTTGTTGATTTTTAAACTGTTTTTATATTGAATTAAATTATGTAATTTTGCTTAACCAGTTTTTATCAGGAAATATTTGATCATCCTTTTACCACTTTTGCCATTGTTTAAAAAGAGTCATGCCAGTAAAGTATGTGATATTTGCATTTTCCTATCAATAGCTGAAATAGTATATTTTTATAAAAATATCATAAGTCCAGTTATTTGCCTTGAAAAAAAAAATATACCGAAAATATTCTTCCACTCCAGTAACATTGAACAAACAAACAAACAAAAGAATCAAAGAAATCAAAACATATATTAAGATTGTTCGTATTAAGATGAAAATTTTAACAATTAAAGTCGCTTATTGTGGAATTCATTTTTTAAACAAGATCTCAAAGACTTACTTAATTATTAAATTTTATGTGAAATTCCAACTAAATTATGAACAAAATAGCTTCTCTTTTCAATAAAGTAATTTGCAACAGTTTTCTACAAGCTTGTTAAAAAATTCCTCCAACTTAAAACAATAAAAAACTAGTTGTGCAGCTTGTGAGCTGAGCAGGACTTCTCCGCTAGTATGGAATGGTGTTTTCATTAAAAATTGTTCGAAGTGCTATCTCTAGTCGTTATAAAATTCGGAATAAACATCGATGCAATTCTTGACAGAACTTATAATTTCAAACATTTTTTCTGAAGAGACCGAAGTGCTATCGCTAGTCGTTCTCGAGTTCTTGATTTGAGAGTAAGCGGCACGAGGCTGATCTTCCAAAAACTCGATTTTTTGAATTTTCTGGACGAATCATGAGATTCTAAGACATTTTCAAATAAAGTTGTCTGGTACCACCAGATGACCCCCAGATGACTCCCAGTAGGTAGTGGACCAAACATCGATGTAATTCTTGACCGAATTTATTAATCCAAACATTTTTCCTAAAGAGACCGAAGTAGTATCTCTAGGCGTTCTCTAATTCTGGAGCTGAGAGTAAGCGGTACCAGGCTGATCCTCCAAAAACTTGATTTTTATAATTTTTTGGACGAATCATGAGATTCTAAGACTTTTTCAAAAAAAAGTTGTCTGGTACCACCAGATGACCCCCAGATGACTCCCAGCAGGTAGTGGACCAAACATCGATACATTTCCCGCCTCAACTCATAATCTCAAACATTTTCTGAAAAAACCACAGCTCTAGTTTCTCAAAAAAAAATGTTTTTTTTTGTATGGAAAACCCGACTTTGGGTCACGGAAGTGGTTCTGGTGACCTAACCGGTGGAGTCACCATCACCAAAAATATCAGGTGCACGATGGGAAGAGATACCAAGTCGATTGGCATCAAAAAATTTGGAATCGGTCCGGTGGGAGGTCAGATCGATCGTTTACAGTAACACACCCACCGAACCACCGAACCACCAGGCACACGGCCCTTAGTTTTTTGCTTTCACGGGTCGGGGGTTCAATATTTTCCGGATTTTTTTTTACAGGAATTTTCTTCAACTCAATACGGACAAAAAAAATATGAGATATTTTTGAGATTTGTGTACAGGGAAGTCAGGAAAAATCAGATAAGGTCAAAAAACCCTGAAAATGCTGGGAAGAAAACAATACTTCTCCGAATTTTGCGGAGAAGTAAATATTTTATAAACAAAATGTAATAATTTTCGACCATGTTTTGTCTGCTTACAAACAAATATTTGATAGATTTGTTTTAATTTAAAAGCTCATAAAATAAAGCCATAAAATTTTTTCGCACAACAGTTCACAAGAAAATCCCATAAATTTGCATTAAACCTCAAAAAGTTCAAAATTTGCCACCAAAAATTCAAAATAATCTCCGCCAAAATGCCAAATCTCCAAAAAAAAAAGTTTTGCTGCGACAAAAGAGATAAATTTCAGAGAATGGCTAATGAACCCCCGGAAGCAATACATCCACGGCTGGGAATTCGTCGAAACGGTGGTCATGTCAAATGAAAAGCCGAAGCAGAGTGTTTTTAATAAGATTCATTTCTGGTGCAAACGTTGAAAGCCCATAAAAACGTCCAGCTACAAAAAATTTATATATTATTATGAAGAAGAGCAGCTAAACGTCGTAATTTATGAGATTGTGCCTGTTTGGTGCAGGCAAACATCATAAAAACACAATTTTCAACCTGAGATTTAATTTTGCCAACCAAAAAACTTTTTACCAACAAACATGCAAAAATTATTAAATTAAAAATTATTGCCAAAAGCTTCCCGTTTGAAAGCTATAAGTCGACCAAGGTGATAAAATTATCAAAGCCGCACTTCAGCACTTGAAGAGTTGATTCCAAAAAATGTTCTTAAACTGATGTATTGAAGTATCAAAATGCAATATATCAAAATTAATGCTTGTTTAATGGCTTTAGGGCTGCGACTCGCTGAAATTGTATTTCCTACAGTTATTCTTCGCTATATCAAACGAACCCCTGCAAATGGAGTGTCGAACAAGAAAGCGTTTTATTCTCAAAAACTGAAAATTACCCTGTGATTAATTGCATTTAAATTTGCATTTACCTCGGTGTGCTCTAAATTTGCCGGCTTTGCCGTAACATTTGTGATAAAATCGTAAAAGAACAGTTGAAGTGTTTTCGTAAGAAATAATTTCAAACGACAATTCAATTGAGAGTATAGCGATAAAATGCAGTTTATGGTTCAAAGCAGAGGTATAACTGCATTTTAAGAAGTATCTATCTTTTACATTATTTAAAAACGTACTTATCTTTTAGGTGATTGGAAATATATATATGGATCCTTTAAAGAAGTAAATTGTTAAGTGATCTCAGTAATTATGATGGTAATTAAAAAAGTTGGTCCTTTCATATAAGAAATAATTTGATGCATTTAAATATTTTTCATATTATGTCTAACTTCTATTTAAGGCATATTATTGTCCATTTATAAAATGCCAAAAATAACATATCCTGAAATATGTTCCGAATGTTTCTTGCACATAAAACAATAAAGCATCATATCTTTTTTCTACAATTTTTCCTTTCGAAATTATTTTCCATTATTTTTCATTTGTTTTGACGCTTTTTTGTGTTCTCTTGTATTTTCTGTGTTTTAGAATATAATTTTCTTTTGTTGGTCGTTTATGTTTTTTCATTCACTTTTCTATTCATTGGAGTATTGTGATTTGATTTGGAGTTGCCATAAAACAAATTTTTAAATCTATAAAATTGCATAAGAAACCATTATATACATCAATTTTGAAGAGGATCAATCAATTTAAATCATCTCTTTATATCGGATAATCCCTTGAAAATTAATATAGTTCCAGTGGTCTTTGCCAGTTCTGTTCTGTTTATAAATATTTCATTACTACAAATAAACACACATTCAACGCTTTTTTTTTATCCGCTCATATGGAATGGAAATTTGTGTGTTTTTTTTTGTTGCTCGTTCGTTTAATTCATATTTTATTTTTTCATGACGAGACTGAATTTTTCAGTTCAGTTTAATTTTATAATTCGTCGCGTGAACATATATAACGTCTGAGCTGCTGGAAGTGCACTAGCGAAGCAAACTTTAACATCAGAACAAATTTTATAAGTAGCGCGTGTTGGCAAATTAAAATTTAAAATTGCAAGTCAAAGTGAAAAATTAAAATGGGAATTACGAAAAGTGTTGAAACATAAGAGTTTTCAAAGTTTTCCCGGAGTTAAAAAGAGAAAAAGGCAATTAATTAAATAAAGAGTGAAATTATGAAAAATGGTTTTGTGGAGAAATTTAGTGCATAAAGTTCTTGAAAGGACTGAAAAAGTTTTCTTAGACGAAACGCAACCGGAAATTACTTTAAAAATGGGCGAAAAAGTCTTGTGGGAATTGCCATAAATCATGCAAATGATATCTAACTCAGACCACCTGCGATACTTTCAACAGGTCAATTTGATAATGAACGTTTTCTCTGGCTCATTGTTTTGCTTGTAAATTTATGCAGATAGGAAAGCCAGAAAGCCGTCAGCTTATGGAAATTCAATTATGTGTCTTGCCACTTGAATTTATCAAGATGATAATTTTTTGGGAACAACGAAAAAGCGTGCGACAAGGAATATTATGATAAGAAGTGACCTTTTGAGATCTTTGTTTGTCTTCCTAAACTCAAAGATTACAAAGAGAAGACGTTTAAATGTCTCAGCATAATTAGTAGAATTACTTGGCTTTTTGCGCAATTTGCTTTCGCGAATTTTAATGCTCTGTTGGTTTATGCTGATAAAGAAATAATTATATTTTTTATGATTTTCTGAGCGACTTTCATCAGCAGCTCAAATTAATGTTCTTTTTAATTAAAAACTGTAATATGATTACATTCACAAGAAAAAATGTGCAGCCAAAACAAAGTTTGTTAAGAAGGATGAAACTTTATATTTCAATTGGGTCATTAAAGATGTTTCCTTTCTTAGAATGTTTCAAAATATTTTCTATAATTTAATATTTGAGAAAAGACGTACAAATATTTGTTAAGAATATTCTTCACGAGAAACAAGTCCTACACACTAAAATTTACATCAATGACAAAGAAATTGTGCACAATTCCGCGCTAGACAATGAACAGTAACAAATATGTGCAGAATTTGTTGCATTGTTTTGTCGTGCAATTTTCCTTGAAGCGAAAGAGGTTGTAGCGATTTGAATAATCATGCTTTTCACACTTATTCTTGCTTTTCGTCTTCCTTCATTAAAAATTTAAGCACTCTCTGGAGCACAAAACAAACGATCCACTTTTTGCTTCAATGTCGTTTGTATGCCGGTTCAGACTTTATTTTTGGAACTGGTTTCTCTTTTTTTTATAAATCGGAATGATGTAAATTCTGTTCTTGTAATAAATAAATTTTGAGACACATATCTTAGCACTTTCTTGCGGATTTGGTTAAGAAGTTTTTCTTATGTAGTAGAATGAAACAGAATGAAATAGAATGGGAATTGGACCGACTTACAAATCAATGGTGCGATGTCACATTAAACAGCAATTTTGTTGTCACAATTTTATACTCATTCACAGCATTTCCTTTTCTTTAAAGCAGTCTCATTCTTTTGTGTAAACATTAGCATACGAGTATGTCTTGAAGAGAATTAAATTTCGCTTTTTTACTTATTTGTTGAGAAACATGCATCTTCGATTCCTACGTAAAGTTCTTTCAAGACAAAAATTCAATTCATCTTTTCCAATTGACGCTTGCTTATTTTTGGAAGGCTAATTATGGCAGCTGTGAATCTCCTTAGTTACTAAGACAGTTTTTCCCACATCAAAATTCCGTAAAGCATCCATGACTAATTAATTTGCCTCAAACTGACAAAAATACCAAAATAAGTGCAAAAACAATGTCTTTATAAAATTTAATTAATTTTTCACATTAAAACATTAAAAAGGGATTTTTTCTTGGTGCTGTGCCAAAGAACTAAATAAGTTTTCCTTAGAATGTTGAGCGTTCAAAAATTGGAAGCAAATAAGAAAGTGCTATGAAATGCTTGAAACGTACTCTTGAGAAAAAGCTGTGGTGCTAAGATATGACGGGATGAAAGGCTTTTTATCTTGAAAAGACTGCAAATCATTCTACTGCACAAGAAAAATTTGCTAATGGAAAGCATCTTTTACCAATTTTTCACTCCAAATTTTATCATTTGTTGGTTTTTGTGCTGTTCCACAGTTTTATGGAGTTTTATAAAAAACTTTGTGTTAAATATCGCACCACTTTTTGGTTATTAATTAACAAGCGTTAACTATACTTAATACTTAATGGTTTAATGTTTTATGGTGGAAATTTTTTGTTTTTTGTAATAAAGTCATCAAAAAAATATGCGCAAAACTCGTTTATTAGTTTTTGCTTATTTATGAAATTTATTCGTTTTGCAGCTGAAATTAGCTGGTTTGACGCGTCCAACTTGTGCATTTTTACAGTAATGTTTATGTGTTATAAAATTTAAAGCAAATACATTTTGTTTATTTTTCAAAATGACAGATTCATACAAAGCTCCCAGTTCTCTAAATAACATTTGTTTAAAAAATACTTTGATTAAACAAAACTCACCTCATCGGAATAATACTCAGAATTATTCAATTCGCAAATTTTTTGAATAAAACATTGCCAAAAAATATTTTCGTGAACGGAAATCCTTTATTATCCAGACTCACATCAAGTCACGTGGCGAAATAAATATTTTAATTGAAAGGCAAAATCATCTGGCTCTCAGAATTTTAATGCTATTCAAACTATTCAAACAATTTACATACAAGTCGAATAAAGTGAAGGTCAACGATCTCATTTTATAATTTCGGAATTGAAACCACATAAAGCTAAATAGGTTTTTTTTTGTACTAAGAACCATCCCATATTTAGGTAGTTTATTTGCCTTCCCAGAATTTCCGGAATGAAGTTTTTCAAATGTGAAAACACATGTGAAGCGATAAAAAAGTGAATTCAACCGAAACTCAAACAATTTTTTTTTCATATTTTAAATTTCGATTTCATGAAAAACTGCACAGATAACTTGAAACTTTTAAACAAACTGGGACACTAAACAAATAATAATAATAAATGTCTTCATTGACCTTTAATGGGAAATCGTAAGTTATTGTTAGTTTGTTCACATCTCGGTTTCGTTTTCACATTTCTTGAATAAACAAAAAAGTTAATCGAGTTAATTTAAACACTTTTCACGTTTCACTTTAATTCAATATTCGAACAGAACATCTTTAGAAAAACACATTATGATCAATAAATTTCGATGTGAGCTGTAAGTAGCTTGGAATGTCTTGAGTTGTCTCACATTTCTTAGAAGAGCTCCCTTTAATTTAATTGGATCCAATTTCCGGACGCTCTGCTCTATCACTGAGCTAGCAAATTTAATCAGCTCCGGTAATGGACAATTTATGAGCTCCGAATCAATTTGGATCGCAAGTTATCGCAAAAATATGCAAATCATGGCAATAAAATGGCAAAATCCTCATATATTCCGTTGGATTTGCCTATAGATGCTAGGTTGCACTCTGCACAGCTTTTGAAAGCATTTACAGTCTTATTCGCTTAGCCGGTTGGTGTGAAGTTGCATTATGTGAACTTTTTATGCAAATAGGCAAATAAATGAAATCGCACAAGAAAAGCGACTCACAATGGCAAATCATATAAATAAACGATTATGACTGTCAAAACTGCTAAATAGAATGAAATTAATAAAACTGAAACATGATAAATAGGCAAGCGGCTTTGGATGCTGCTTGAAATGATAGTGTTGCCAGTTTTTATTTTGTGAATCAATCAAAAGTTATTTTATACAAAGAAAGAACTTTAAAACTTCACTGTAGTTTTAAATAAATAAACTACTGAAAATGTATAAAAGTACAAAAACAGAATAATAAACTATGTTATATTTGTGGCAACTCAACTCATAAAATAAACTAAAAAATTTATAAATTATTTACAGCACAAAGTGCCTTTTCAAATAATTTCCATTCTCAACAAACTTATTTATTTTATATTTCCAATTTTTTATGATTAAATTATATTTTTCAAAAATAAAACATAAAAACTGACAGAGCAGTCCAATAATGCATTTGGATTGCAAATGACTCTCTTGATGGAAAAATTAATGATTTTTGCTCGGAACAAAAGAGCTCTGTTGAAGATTTATGGCAAGAAATAATTCCCGAGAAAGTTTTTTTTTTTCACAATTTTTGTGTTGATAAATTTCCTGCTGCGTTTGTCTATGAAGTGATGGAGCCTAATCGAAAATAATTTGTTTAGTGCGTAAAGTTGGTCAAGATGCAGCTGTTGATCGAAAATGTTCCCACAAACAATATGCTCAGCTCCAGCAAATCGATTTGCACCTCGACCACAACCACATCGTCGGTTTCCATTCGGCGACAACTGCTATGTAGCCAAGTGAACAATACCAACAGTGTGGGCAGTTTGGGCGACGAATGGCAAAGCCAGAGTAGCAGTAGCGATAATGATGCCGGATTATCCGCAAATGGAGGACATTTAAGTGTTGATGCCGGCAGTCAATCAAACTGTAGCGAACAAGTGGCTGGTGACGATGATGACAGTGATTACTCAATAAACGACTGTGATGTTACTCTAGTGGATGCCGATGATATGTATAATCCCAAAAATGAAGCAGAACGCATGTTTTACGAAGTCATGGAAGTTCTAAGATACGAACAAGAGGTTAGATGGCTTTAAAATAGGTTTGAGACTTGACATGAGTTGATTGGATGATACTTTTATTTATATAAAAAGCAATTTGAAAACTACTCAAGTTAAATTAAGAAACAAGATTTGACATGTTTTAGAGAATGTTTAATTAACTAAAGAAATTCAGTTTCTTTTGAAATGTTTGTTTGTGAATTTGTTTGATTTTACTGAATGGTAAAATATTTGTATCATTAAATTTTTTGTTTCATCATTTTATAATTCAAATCCGGCATGGGACATTTTCAAATTATAGGGGTTTCTCCTAAACACACTCAAATTAACCATTAATTTCCTAAAACAAACATTGTTAGATATGTTTGTTGTTTGCGTTACCAATTTGGACAAAAAACAAAGATCAACTGAATAAATATTTAAATCATTGACATCTAAAACAAAATATTATACATAAACCATTTTTACCTGAAGACACAACAAAGTGCCAGAAGACCTCGTAGGTGGTTTAAAATGGAATGGGATTGGTTATTCAATGTATGGACTGTGGACCACGGAGCACTTCCTGAGCACTACCAATCCATCACAATTGTCCATTAGTTTTATCTCAACAACTTGGTTATGCCTGCAATTGGCTGCTTTTGGTGGTCTGCACCTTTTATTATGCATATGATGTGATAAATTTCTGGTATCTGTATGTAAAGACATAAATTCGTTGCTGCGGCTTTCAGATAATGAATTTAATGGAATTATGACAGAAAAGTCTTGGCCATAAACCACCAAACGATCAAATTATAACAAAAGACGAGCCAGCCAGGTTATAAATTTTAATGAACTTCTAGAGGGAAATTTGTGACTCAATTAAACAAAATTATGGATTTTATGGAGAGCACCGATAAAACTCCTTAGTTCAAGCTTGATGGATCCACTAAAAGATTCTCAAAAACACGTCATAAAACCCATCCAAGAAATTATTAATAAAACTTTTATTCCCTAGCAAGCTAGCTAGCTTTTTGGCCTAACTCTCCTTCGGGCCATAAAATTAATATTTAATTAAAACCTTTTCGAGTTTTCGGTTTCTGGTTTGTCTTGTGAGTATATTCTTACAATCTAATTTGATCACTTTGCTGTTATCTTCTATTTCTTCTAATGCTTACATCTTTAAACGTATAGTAAATGCTATAAAAAGTGTACTGAAGTGCCGCCATAACTTGTGTAATTTTTGTAATTCTCATGATTTTTATTAATTCCATACTAATTACCAGAAATTCCGAGACACTTGCAAGAAACCGTAAATTAATTAGAATGTATTCATTTTATTAAGATTTCCGGTTATGTTCACGTAAAACGAAGAAAAGTAAAAGTAGAAAATTGTCAGACACTTTGCAGACACCAATTAATTAATAATGTCATAGAACTAGGAAACTTCATAAAATTATGAATTTACGTTGACCGAGAATCCTTAGCAAATGCAAAATTTAACTTAATTACGTGGAATTGGCAGTGGAATAACGGTGACACCAGACACCAAGCTCGCACTTGTTGGTGGTCGTGATTTAAACCTTTTTTTTGTTGAGTTTTCAAGTTGACGAGTCAGCGAAATTAATATCAGTGAACTCACAGGTTATTGCTCTTTGACAGCCACAAATTCAACAAATTGAATAAACCAATAAAACGGCAAAACACTAAACAAATCTTTTACAAATCGAAAACAAACTGTGATGGTTCGAAAATATGTTTAAGAGTTTGTTATGAGTATTCAGTAATAAATGGCTGGTGCATGTTTCTGGCTCGTAACTTGTGTGTGAATGGGATTGCTTGGTTGGTATGCTTGAGCATCTTATGCAGGATGATTGCATTTTTTTCCGTGCACTTGCTTTTATGTATAAATGGGTTAAAAAAACAGGAAAATATCTCAGCTTTATGTCAAATTTTAATGGAATTTCTTTCAAGTCACGATACAAAATGTATAACTGCAGGGACTGATGAGCAACTGATTTCAACAGAAAACGTTACTGACGTTTTATTCTTTATCGCAATTATTTCAAATATTTCGACAAGTGCGGCGAAATTGCATTAAATTATCCAAATACTCAGTTTTTAACCAATATTGAAAAATTGAATATTTCGTCATCAATGGAATGTCATTTTTTACTTGTTCAATTAATTGAATTGGTTAAAATTTCACAACATAAATCTTTGTGGCAGACACAAACAACGCTGAAAATTAATTTGTTTGCTCACTACTCTGTCGAGTTGATTGTCTTCTTGTACATCATAAATTTAAATTTTTTAAGCAAACAAGAAACAGTGAGGCAGCATGCACACACAAGTGCTTGGCTAATGAGCTTGAAAAAGAGAATTTATTGTACTGGTTATCGCAAAGCTCTTCGTGAAATTGTAAATTGCAGAGATTTTATTCAAACTTCGAGAAAATAGACCACACGCAGTTATTCTGGCAAAGATTTATTCAAAATGCTTCTGGTTCTTCGTGCAGGCCGATAGAAAATTAAGTAGCAAAAGCTTGGATAGGAATTTTTCTTCGAAATAAGTCCGAAAAGTTTGCTAATTCTTTTCAAATTCTCTCCTCCCCAAAAACATTTTCCTTTGGAAGAAAAAAACTTAATCTTCAGAAAATTGAATAAATTTTGAGCAACCAATAAGCCACATCAAACACTTATTATAAAATTTATTCAATTTATTCAATTTGTTCAAGTTTAGTGGAGTTTTCACAGTTTGTGAATCTCAAATCTGAAAGGAAAAGCAATTGAAAAGTTTAGCAGAAATTGTGTTTTAAAGGTTGTTTGTATGAAAATCTGATCAAAATCAATTTCATCCTTTTGTGGTTTGACGAGCTTCAATCCCCTTGGAAGTTGAAACAAAAAATCTCTTTAAAATACATTTCATGTATTATTTCAGTTTCCATTTTGTTTCACCAAAGAAATGGAACGTGCATGCAATCAATTTCACACAGTTCCAGTATTTCACTGTCTTTACGGGTAATCTGCGATGCATCTTCCCACGCAAACTTTGCTTTAAAATCTTTAATAGTGAAATGTTCATTAGGCGCCACCATTTTTGTTGTAATTAATCGCAAAACAAATCATTTTCCATAAAACTACGCAAACCCATACAATAAAAATGCATGAAGCATGAAGAAATGCAAGAAGAAAACTTATGTAAATAAGTCGCGAGAATTCTTATTTCAAAGTGATTCAGTATGAAATGCTTGAAATGCGATGATATGAAATTTCAAAATAGAATAAATGTTGTTGGATTCATATTGTATAGTTCTTAGTTATGTAACTTTATTTACTCAAATTATTTAAACAAAAGACCCAAATTGTTTATAATTTTTTTATTTTTCGCATCGCTTTACATTTTTATTTTTTTATCGCGTTCGGCTTTTATTTTTCATTTTACAGAAAAACAATTGTTCATGACTATTAAAACAATGTTTTCAATTTAAAACACAATATGAGTCATGCTAAAAGAAGTAACAGTAAAGGTTGACCTTTTAAAAAATCATCTGGAGCACATATCAGCCAGATGCCACTATATTTTCCCCAGAAGTATACTTCACCCCATCATTGCTACTTCACTTAGTTCTCAACTGCACTCAAGATTAGGTTAATATAATGGTAAACTTGTTCTACCACTAGAAGTATACGAAAGTGTTTGAAGTTTCAACAGTTTTAAGTGACTTCAAGGGTTAAAACAAATGTATGCAAATTCTTATGACACAGTAAACTCGAGTCAACCAAGAAATTCTTTTAGAATGAGGAAAACATGTGTTGAATTAATTTCGTAAATTTCTCAACAAATCTGACTTCATGGTTTTTTGAGTTATGGGATTTATTTTCAGATTCTTCGAAAGTTTGATCATACATAATAATGACTTTGTGAGTTGTTGGCTGAAAATTTGAGTAGATCAAAATTGAAACCTTTTTTTTCAAAATAAAAGTTCTGCAATTGAAATTTTATCATAATAAAAGCCAAACAATTCGAAGTGACATAAATTTGAAGATAAAGTCAAAACAAAATTAAATAACATCTTCTAATAATAATAAACTGTCTTGCATTATGATCTTTTCGGCTTTTGTTGAAGATTTTCTTATTTTCAATTCTCATCGTAACTTATGTGATTTCTATGAAAAATTCTATTTACCAATAAAATGTCGTACAATCATTGTCATTTGACTTTTGAATTCTTTTTCAAAGTTTCTTAAGTGTGCATTAATATTAATAATATGTTATTGTCACATATCACGGTTCTTTAAAAATCAATAAAATTTGTCATTTAATAAATATCAAAAATTGATGATCACAATTTTATTCTTTCAAATAAATAATGCACCACGACAAACATAAAGAACATAAAAACACAGCGGCATTATCATATAACATTTAAAGCATTTTGATCAAACACAAAATGCATTCGAATGTAAATGATTTTCTCGCTTCACACTATGTAATTTAAATATTTAAAATTCAAATCAAAAACTACATGAAAAATGCATAATCAACAACAAACCCAAATTGCACAATTTCAACTTTTTTTATGATGAAATTTTATACGCAAATTTCCTGTTTGTCAAAAAACTGAGAATTATTAACTAAAACATAATATTTTTTGCTGATTCTGACTTTAACCGTGCCAAAAACAACATTAGTTTTCCGTGATAAAAGCCGAAAAACACACATTTTCACTCGTAATTTCCATTTATTTACATTTTCTGTTCAAAACTCTGCCATAACATTGTCAAGTGCATAATACGCTATAACGAGCTGTAAAATTTAAAAAAAAATGAAAGAAAAATAATACTTCAGATTTATCTGATTCCGTCATTTATGGTAGTTTTGGTTGCAATCTCGTTGCAATTTGATGTAATTGACTGTAATTAGCACTATAGAAAATGTAGGGCAGGATATAACTCAAGTGCAGATGACAAGGGATACTTTTTTAGGCTGACTTCAACATTTATTAATGCATTGATGCAAAACGGATCGTAATTGTTGCATTTGTACCTAGAGAAAACTAAAATCTCAAATATATGCTTTAATAAGAAAGAAACAATGATTAGAATTGTTTGAAATTTGTTGAAGTCGCATTAAGAAAATAATCTTAGGCTAGAAACTTTTTTTTGCTCGCTAAATTGCACACTGCAAAATCTCCAGGACACCAATTGAGTGTCATCAAAACGCTATAAATTCAATTATAACTGCTTGTTTTCTCGTTAGCTCACTAGCAAGAAATTAAAAGAGGATAATATTTCCTCGTAAAACCGAGCAACAATAAATACTTTTTAATTGACAATAAATTAAATTTCTTTATTGATTCTTTTGTTCATTTTGCTGGCAACTTCAGCTAGTTGTGGAAGTTTGTGCTCTAGAAAAGTAATTGATTGTAACTCATTTATGATATTGAGTGCAGTATAAAGTGATGATGTACCAGTTTTTGTTGATAAATACATACCATTTAAAATTGTTCTTGAAATGCTTCAAACTCAATAAAACTTTTTTTTAGAATTTTCACAGATGTTGGTCTGATATCTTTGGTCTTATTACATCGAGTAAAAAATGCAATTAAATCGTTCAACTCACTCTCACTCAATATCATATTAATGAATTTGATGTAAATCAATTAAATGAAGTTTAATCAAATTATCATCACATGGCTACACAAATTGCTCGTTTAATTACTTCGCAGTGAAATATTTGGGATTGCTATAATTGGTTGAACAGTAATTAATAATTATGACAAGCTCTACATGTGTTTGATGACTCCATTTAATATGATGCTGTATGGTATGATGAGGAACATTCTTTTGAATTTTTAAATGTCAGCAGAAACAGATCGGATAAAATAATCAAATAATTAAAATTTTTAGTCAGCATTTCTCGAATGCTTTTGCCATTTTTTTTCCAGAACTTTGTACTGACAAAAAATCTCTTTGCGAATATAATTAAGATTTTCGGATTTGTTTTGTCATCATTTTTAATTATTGCAACGTTGATGCTAACTGTATTTTTCCTCTGTAATCTCATTTCTCTTTAATTAAATTCTTGTGATAAAACATAAAAGTAATATTAATGTAATTAATCCCAAAATTAAATCCGGACTTCTTTTAAGTTTTAGTCATTCGTTGTAAAGTTCTATTTAAAAATGGTTCAATTTTTGTTATGAAAACTTCAAAGCTTCAATCATTGGAAACGTACTTTGTAATATGTTATGACTGCGCGCTTACAAAAACACGCTATTTATCTGCTTCACTGATGTTGGAAAGGGAGTGCTCCACAAATAAATACTTTAATACCACTGTTCTTGCTTCCATTAAAAAAATATTTTATTAAAATTATTTTGCAAAGCATCGGAGCGTGGTTAATGGTCACTTCTAGAGTTGCAACAAATTGTAAATAATTTCAATCTCAAGTGAAACTGAATACACAGAACGAAAATCAATATTACAAGATCTATGTAATTCTTAATAAAAGGTTCTGTTGAATAACATAGAATTTTTTCTATCAACTGCACCATGGGGTCTATCTAGTTATGCCGTCAGACATTCAATTGTAATTCTTACACATTTGAAAACCTATTAATTTAAATAATCAATCAATTTATCAACTCCTTTTTTTAATTTCACAGAAAATGCGCCAATTCCAGAAAACTTTGGAGGATTTGAGCTCACGTGTAGCAACCGCTGAACAGCTATCCCAATCTTGGCAAACACCAGGGTCTTCCGCTGATGCCTGTGAGCAGATGCAATATTTGCAACGCTTGAAGGATCAGCAAACAACTGCTGGAGCTCTACTAGATGATTGCAATGAACAGCAAAGCTTTTTCACTAGTAACCACGTGTTAGTTCCTACGCAATGTCTTTCCAAACTTGAGGATCTCAACACTCGCATGAAATTACTGCAGATCGCAATTGAAGAGCGTCACAAAGTTCTTGTACAAGTTGGTGGAAATCAGTTGAGTGCTTCCATGTCTGATAACAACCGTAATTCGCACAGTACTGCTGGCACTATTGGCCCAATTCCTAATTTATCGACGAGCGTTAAGTCGCCGTGGGAACGAGCCACTACTCCGGCCAACGTGCCTTATTACATCAAGTTAGTATAATTTAATTTAAATCAATCATTTAGATCAATTAATAATGATTAAATTTAAAATTTACAGCCACGAGCGGGAAAACACGACTTGGGACCATCCGGACATGATCGATTTAATGAAATCTTTATCCGATTTGAATGATATCAGATTCTCTGCCTACCGAACAGCAATGAAACTGCGTGCAGTGCAGAAAAGACTTTTCTTTGATCAAGTCCAGATGACAACTGCTATTGAATCATTTGATCGTCATGGTTTGCGCGCTCAAAATGATAAATTGATTGACATTCCAGATATGACCACCGTTTTGCACTCTTTATTCGTTACTCTGGACCAGGCAGACCTTGACATGCCGCTTTTGTTGGATTTGTCCATTAACTGGATGTTGAATGTTTATGATTCACAACGTACTGGTCAGATCAGAGTTCTCAGCTTTAAAGTTGGACTTATCCTTCTTTGCAAAGGCCACTTGGAAGAAAAATACCGCTACCTATTCCGTTTGATTGCTGACCCCGACAAAAAAGTGGATCAGCGCAAGTTGGGTTTGCTTCTTCATGATTGCATTCAAGTTCCTCGTCAGCTCGGTGAAGTGGCAGCTTTTGGAGGCTCAAACATTGAACCATCAGTTCGTTCTTGCTTCGAAAGAGCTGGAGTCAACGCCAATGGAGAACTACTGGAGAATGCTATTGAAGCTCAACACTTCCTAGGCTGGTTGCAACATGAGCCTCAAAGTTTGGTTTGGCTTCCTGTTTTACACAGATTAGCTGCTGCTGAAAATGCCAAACATCAAGCCAAATGCAACATCTGCAAAGAATATCCTATAGTGGGCTTCCGTTATCGATGCTTAAAATGCTTCAACTTTGACATGTGTCAGTCCTGTTTCTTCCTGGGTCGTAATACCAACAAAAATCACAAGCTTACGCATCCAATGCATGAATATTGCACAACGGTAAGTGAACGCGACTTTTAATTAGATTTCTAAAATTATTTATTTTTTATTCTTCTATTTTAGACCACTTCTTCGGAAGACGTACGTGATTTCACTCGAGCCCTACGTAACAAGTTCAAGAGTCGCAAGTACTTCAAGAAACATCCCCGAGTTGGTTATCTACCTGTGCAAAGTGTTTTGGAAGGTGATGCTTTGGAAAGTCCAGCACCAAGTCCACAACACACAACCCATACCTTACAGCACGATATGCACTCACGCCTTGAAATGTACGCCTCTCGCTTGGCTCAAGTTGAGTGTGGAACACGAAGCAATTCAACTCCTGAAAGTGATGATGAACATCACTTGTTGAATCAATATAGTCAATCATTGCCCAGCTCTAATGGACCCAAGTCACCCGTAATAATGGGAGTTATAGATCCAGAACAACGTGAAGAGTTGGAATCGATAATAAGAGATTTGGAGGAAGAGAACACGACTTTGCAGGCGGAATATGATCGCTTGAGAACCAAGCAGACTCCAACTACCACACCAGATGATAATCAGTCACCACCAGCGCAAGGTCAAGGAGGAGTAAGTTTTTTTCTATTGCACAGATCTTTGAACTTATGTGCTTATCGAAAAATAATTTTTTAGGATATGATGGCAGAAGCAAAACTTTTGAGACAGCATAAAGGTCGTCTAGAGGCCCGAATGCAGATTTTAGAAGATCATAACCGACAACTTGAAGCGCAATTGCAACGTCTTCGTCAGCTCTTGGATGAGGTAATTGAAATTAAAAGTTCAAAAGAACAAATTAACATATTACTTTTATTTTACTAGCCAAACTCCACCAAAGCATCCACTCTCCAAACACGCTCAGTCACTGCTTCCCAATTGAACACTGAGTCACCAGCCAAGCTGCAAAACGGCCACTACGAGCACAATCATTCAAGTGAGTATAAATTTTTTTTAATTGTTCTTTCTAAACATAATTCGGTGACGGTTATAAAATCTTTAACTAAAAATTCTTCTCCACCTTTTCTTCCTTTCTCCAAAAATTTTTTGTTATATTATTGGTTCTTGGGGTATTAAATTAAAAACAGATGGAGCAAATGGGCCTTCGGATAGCAACTCGTCTTCGATTAGTGGCTCAACTTCCATTACAAACAACTTGATGGCAAATCCTGGTGCTAATCATAATGGCAATCACTCCAACAATAATCAATTTGGCAACTTTGGGAGTCGACCTCCACCACCAGCACACACAACTAATAATTTGCTTCACATGGCTGGTAATAATTGGATTTATTAGCTGTTGTTGCTGGTTTTATTTATTCTTTTGATGTTTTTGCATTTTTATTTCTAAAAGTTTTTTATTAAGTTTGCTAGTTTTCTAAAATAAGATAATCAAAGCTAATGTGTTTCTCTTATTCCACTAATTGCTAATCAGGACGAATGTAAATATTAAAAAATAATCAAATGGTAAGATTTTTTTTAAACTAACTTATTTTATGGGTTTCTAGAATAATTTTAATTTATTAAAAATAATTTAAAACTCCAAATTAACAAATTACTATCCATCTCTCTACAGGCGACTTGAATAGAGCTGTAGAAGAGCTTGTGTCTGTAATCACTGAACAAGAACTCGAGCAAAACGGTGACCATCTTCAAACCGAGTCGGCCAATGAGTGAAACTTTTCATCTTAACTTAAAGGAACATGTAGAAACTTAAACAACCAAGCATAAAAATTGCTTGAGATAAGTAACTTTAAAGGAAACTTAAGAAAACTTAAGAATCTTAAGTCAAGATAGCGAAACTACGAAACTTTTTTATCAGAATAACTTTTAAGTATTTTTTAACAAACTCTGTTAGTTTTTGGTTTTTGTAATTATTTTAAAATTTGTATCATTTATTAGATAATAAATCAATAAAAAGATAAGCTGTAAGGATAATTTATTACGTTTTCTTTTTGCTCTTTGGAAGAAAAAAAACTAAGTTATTAAATAATGTTGATTAGCAGTAATGAAACAAAGCATAATCTTGAAGCATAATTGCTTAGAATAAATCATAATCGATTGCAAGTAAAAATACAATAAAAGAAAACATTGAACTTAGTTTGTAACGAAAAAAATGTAGTTTAGCGCAAAATTGTTTAAAGCAAATATAACAAGTAACAACTAAAGTCCTACAAACCTACAACGTTTATCTTTAAAATAATCACAATCATATCATTTCATAAACAAAATATCATGTAAACTATGGAATAAAAAATATCATTTAGAAACGAATCAATTTGCCAATTTTACTGCATGCAGTCTGCAATTCACTTTGCAAAAGATTTTCAAAAAAAAAAACACTTTTCCACTTTTTCTATGAACTTTAAAAGCGTTTGCTGTCCAACGAATAAATTTTACTACCACATTCTCAAACATATTCAAAGTAGCAGAAATTCATATTATACTTTATATCACTTGACTTCTTAAACGGCATACACGTCACTTGAAATCTACATTGGCATGTCTGGAAAGTTATAAACTTGAAGAGTACTTCTCCAGAAAAGTTTTCAGAAGAAATTGAGAAACAATTTGTCAAAATTTTGAAGGAAGCTCGATCTAGCAAATTAAATAGAAAATTCTAAAATAAATTAATTCAGATTAGCATTCAATATGACAAGGTGACAATTTTGCATACTGGCCTTCGGATGAATGAGAATCGACAATCAATTCATCAAGCTTAAAAAATATAAACATTCATTGGGCGTTTTCATTTTTCATTTTATTTAAAGTTTCGAATACAATACTGATTTCCCATTGAACTTCCTAAATGTTCTGAAAAAGGAATGAAGATTTATTAAACACGCAGATCCCTCATAAATTTCATACAAAACGTAAATATCAAATTGACCTTTTATAGTTCTTGTCATTTCTTGTAGTCCACCGCCCAAAAATCCACTAAAAGAAGAAGCGCCACAAAAATATCGAATTTAGTAAATTTATTCAATCCATTTATAAATTGGAAACTGGATATTTGCAATTTAATAACACAATTACACCAGAAGCATAAATTTTATCAGAGTAGTTTTTTGAAGCTTTAGAAATAAACATATCGTGTTTAAGTATCCTCACTCCATTTTATTTTTTTCTTAAAATCTACAGTCTCAGTGGTTATTGCCAGTTTGAATTTCAATGTTGAAGACAATCAAATTTGTTTGGAACATAAATTGCATCATCTTGAAAATTTAAACCAACTTGGAATCTTTTGTAAAAATCCATCTTTTTTCCAATGTAGAAAAATTAAAGAAACGTTATTAAGTGCAGTAAATCCAATTAACTTGACTGAATTGCATGAAAATGTGAAAAATAGTTCTGAAAATGGATTAAAAAATAAAATGTATAAATACTAACATTCTATTGAAATATTTGAAATAAAGACAGAATTTAAATGAGACTTTGGAGTTTTCAATCATTTATTCGTTCAACAGGTATTACCATAACTAAATATATTTTAAGCGCATGAAGCTCTTGAATATATATTCAAAAGCCCATCAAAAGCTCTTTTTCAGCTTTTGGCGCCAACCCTAAATTCACTGAAATCTCAGATTATTTGATTTGAGCTTTTAATAAATATTTCAAAACATTCAAAAATCCAAAAAAATTTTCACAGGCTTCAAGAATTCCAAAAATTATAGGTTTATTCTTTATTATTCTCCTAAAATGTTGGTACAAGGTTGGTACTATTTTCAATGAAAAGCGATAAGTCTTGTTAATAAAATATATTTTCGGTTTTTAAAAGTTATTCGAAATTACTACACAAAGACTAAATACATTAAAGGTACAAGCTATTTAAAAGAAAAACTTATCCGCAACCATAAATGACATCTTAATCTACTATTCATATTTTTCCAGCACTTTAACAACTGCCAAAAAGAAGTTCTTCTTCGCTATTTCTATTGCTCTTTCTCCATTTAAATTTCTCAGTTTGGTATTTGGTTCATGAAGCAAAAGAAGATTTACTAGCGCAAGATTATCAGTTTTAACAGCATTAATCAAAACCGTTTCACCATTATTATCTTTAAGATCTATAATATCAATTGGAGAAAGCGCAAGAAGGGTTTTTATTGCGTTGAATTTTCGGTATTTGCAAGCAATATGAAGTGATGTATCCCCAGAATTCGTTCTAAGGTTAATTTTCGCGCCATTATCCAATAAAATTTTTATCAGTTCAACATTGTTGTATCGTGTTGCCATGTGTAGAGCACTGAAGCCATCACCATCCGTGGCATTAATATTGAAAGGTTTTGATACGCTTGGCTTCTTTGTAGTTTTGGGACTTTTGACTATTAAACTACAATTTTTGCAACTGCACAGTGGATGACATTTTCCTTGCTTATCATCTTCTTCAGCTTCTGCAGCCAATTCTGGTATGTTGGAGGATTGTATCTCCAAATAGTGACAGACTAGTTTCAGGTCGTTTACTTTAATAGCAGCAAATATTTTGTTCAGATGACGAATCTCTTGAAGTTGACTATCTGATGCACTTTCTGGTAAAATATCCTAAAAATTAATTTAAATTATAAAGTATGCTATATACCAATTTAACAAAATATCACACAAACCTCTAAATCCTCGTTCGATATAAAAACGAAATTATTGCTGTATGGATTTTCATCCACCTGGAGAGCTGCAGATTCTAATGCTTCCAAAATCTGACTATTATGCGCCAAATTCTTAGCTGTCAATTTCAACCGATTCATAATATCAACTTGAGCTTTGTATTCCAATAATGAGTCCAAAATATCAAAGAACCCTGATTGTGATGCATAAATTAGAGCTGTGTTGCCTAGATGATCTTGTGAATCGATATTGATCCTCACTCGAACATGTTCAGCAAAATACAAAAGAGCTTTAACACATCCTCCGTGACCAAACTTAGTGGCAAGATGAAGAGCTGTTTGGAAATCAATTGTTTTAGCGTTGATGGAAGCTCGACCGTGGAGCAAAAGAAAAAGAACATTTTGGTGTCCTCGTGAGGCAGCATAATGAAGAGCTGTCCAATTATTGTCATCAACAGCATCCACATCAGCATGTAAATTTATCAACAGTGATATCACCTTCAATAAAAAATGTATTCGTGAGTTGGCGGTTAGGAAGGTCAAATTAATTTATTTTAGTAGAAATTGTGATTGTAAGATCACGGCACGTGCTTTTAAATTTGATTTAAATTAATGCTTTCTTTTAAATAAATGTGAAATGAATTATTGATGAGGTACCTTGGAAGATCCAGCATTAGCTGAAGCCTGCAGCAATGTCAATCCATCCTTCATCTTTAAATTTATATTCGGATGCATTTCAATCGTTCTTCCCTTACACTCCGAACAAGCACAAAGTGGGTGACAAACTGAATCTCCATCAAAATTTTTTATATTCGATTTATTTATGAGATTCAAGTAATTCGAGTTGAGTAATCGATTTAGTTCCAAGTCGTTATTATTGATAGCGTTGTAGAACAAGCAATGAATGTAGTCCTGTTTGGATTTAATACAATTAGCATCTTCTATCAGCAATTCATCAATATGTTCCTTAACCACAACACAATCTGATTGAATATAAACTATTACAGCTTCGAAAGTTGTGCATAGAAAACTTTGGGAGCCCAGTTGGTTGTCATCTAATATTTGAGCCAAGTTGAAGTCTTTGACGAATATTAAAGTAGGAATCCAATGGCTTAGGTCAGATTTAACAATCAAATAAAATAAAATTGGCAGTAAATCATCCATAGTGACTTCTTTTTTGATTTTGTGGTTTTTATGTAAAAAATCCACGGTATTCTTTAGACAACTCAATTTATCTAAAGATGTGCTGTAACCATCAATCTTCGAGAACTCTAGTTGCATTCCTTTAACCACCTCTCTCAATGATAAACTTATTCCAAGGTCTTCAAACTTAACTCCTGCTAACTTTTTTATTAATTTGTTGAACAAGGAATTTTGCTCAGTAGATGACACCGTTATCATATCAAAAACTGGAGTATACATTTTATCCATTATGTAAAACTCAACACACAACTTAAGGTTGGTAAGTAGGAATGGATCACTTTTACATTTGACCCTCAACTTTCGGTTATACATAACCAGATCGAAACAGTACTTGAAGAGCTTCCGTAACTTGTCCTTTATACTCTCAACACTTCCAACATCCTGTTTTAAAGTTCGAAGACAACCTGATATAGCAGTATCAAATTTCTTGAATAATGTTTTGCTCTTTGTTAAATGCGCCAGAATTTCTATGGATTCCTTTAGGTTTTTTACAGACGCGCTTATTTTTAGAATGTTTGAGTTTTGGTCAGAATTATCAATGTTAGTAAGCGGAACATCTATGCAAAAGATCTTAAGCTTTGATAGATCTTTTGAGTAGTAGATCTCTTCAAACAGGATGGTGGACTCCAAGGTTACATTGTTATTATCAATCAATTTGAGGATTCTGCCAGATAATATAATTTGTTCTTCTTGGAGGTTCTGGAAGTGGGTACCAGGAAGATCTTCATTTGGTATAATAATATGCGACATCATGAACAAGTCACTACTCAGAGACTTTGAGTTTATAGCACCTTGCCTAGGAACCAATAAAATCCATTGATTGGCAATTATTTGTTTTTCATAAAGTGGATGTGTTTTGACTTTTTTAAAGAAATCATTTTCACAAAGATTCTCTTCATAATCCACGTCCATTTTAACTTCTCTGGTTCACTGATTATTAAAGATTAAACTGGTACAAATTATTCATCGCTTGAGGTACATTTACCTGTTGTATCCATTCCTAAGTTGATTCGGAAATAAGTCAGCAGCTATTTGAATTAACTTGGAACAAATAATTAACTAGTATTGAAAAATCAGAATTCTTCTGATGAATTGCGGCGAATTACAGCGGCGAACTTATCTACGGCGAATTGTGGCGAATTATTGAAAAAACAGCTGGTGTTGACAAAATAGAAATCAAAATAATATTATTTGCAGTGAAACCACAAAAATCTAAATATTTGGTTCCAAAGTAATCTACTGGCATCAAAAACTCCCTGATGGCACACTGTAGAGTTTGGGCATCTATTGAAAGTGCTGAATATTTTCAAATATTCCAAAAAGCTGGAAATTTGCTTACAAATTGATTGATTTGATTTTATGGGCTGAGCTGATAAAACTGGGCCAAGGAAGTTTGCCGTTTGCATCCAAAAATCCGCTGCCACCTCTCACTGAATCGTTGGTCAAAACAATTCCTCAAATGCAACTCATTAATTAATTTTGAAGCAGAGTGCTAATTTGAATTCTCCTGCTATTGAGGTAATTATTTACATTAAAACCGTTCAATAATTTGCTTGCTATGTTAAATCTCTAACTGAACTTTCATTTAAGGTATCCCTTCTTGCCTCACCTTCTTGCGATTTTCCATCAACTTATTGGACGTGTAACTTCTGCCGAAACGTGATCTAAATGGCCGGGTCTTCTAATGACCATCATTCGCTTCGTGTTGCCCTTACAAAATCACATAATCAAGAAGCTTCTCCTAATTTACTGGGAAATTGTCCCTAAAGTATCTGGAGATGGAAAACTCCTTCAAGAGATGATATTGGTGTGTGATGCCTACAGAAAAGACCTTCAGCATCCCAATGAATTCCTGAGGGGTTCAACTTTGAGGTTATTATGTGAATTGAAGGAGCCAGAGCTCTTGGAGCCTCTGATGCCAGCTATTAGAGCTTGTCTGGAGCATAGGCACTCTTATGTGCGAAGAAATGCTGTATTGGCTATTTTCACAATTTTCAAGAACTTTGAGTGGTTGGTTCCAGATGGCCCAGAGCTTATTGCCAACTTTTTAGATACTCAACAGGTAAATATTTCATTAAATTTTTATTAACAGTTCCCTGAATTAACCATTCATTTTTAGGACATGTCATGCAAGCGTAACGCTTTTTTGATGTTGTTGCACGCCGACCAAGAGCGAGCCCTCAACTACTTAGCTTCCTGCTTAGATCAGGTCAACAATTTTGGAGATATATTGCAGCTCGTCATCGTCGCATTGATTTACAAAGTCTGCCACACAAATCCTTCGGAGCGTTCTCGATTCATTCGATGCATTTACAGTTTATTGAACTCTTCTTCGATGCTGGAACATTGGTAACCCTTTCATCAGCACCAGCTGCTATTAAAGCGGCTTATTACTAAAGAGAGCGATAATAATGTCAAGCTAATTGTTTTGGATCGATTGATCGCCTTGAAAGAGAATGAAGTGATGTAAAGGGTGATGCAAGAATTGGTATAATAATTTTGACTATATTGATTTCATTGAAATTACTGACATGTATTTTTTTAAGGTCATGGATATTCTAAGAGTTCTAACATCTACCGATATTGAAGTTCGGCGAAAAACCCTTACTTTGGCTATGGAGCTTGTTTCTTCCCGAAACATAGATGAGATGGTTTTGGTGTTGAAAAAAGAAGTTGCCAAAACACATAATATTGAGAATGAAGACACTGGAAAGTATCGTCAATTACTCGTTAGAACACTCCATAATTGCAGTATCAAGTTCCCTGACGTGGCCGCTAAAGTAATACCGGCATTGATTGAGTTCCTTTCTGACAGCAACGAGCTCGCTTCCGCTGATGTCTTAATCTTTATTCGTGAGGCAATTCAGAAGTTTCCAACTTTGCGTCCTTTGATCGTCGAGAAATTGCTCGAATCGTTCCCAACCATCAAATCAACAAAGATTCATCGTTCGACTCTCTGGATTTTGGGCGAATATGCTGATAACTCGAAAGAATTGGGAGAAGTTCCAATTGTTGAGACGGAGCAGAGAAAGCTTAGTGGAGAGCCTGACAAAGAGAATGATCAAAATGGTCAAAATCAGGTGGCTAACAACACACCCAGTAATAAAATAACATCGGATGGAACTTAAGCAACCCAGAGCGCTTTCGGTGTTGCAGTGTAAGTTTTTTCAACATTTTTGTTTGATAAAAAGAAATAAATCGATATTTTAGGCAACCGAAAAAAGAACCACTCCACTCTTCATTGGAACCACTTTAGCTGGTACTTTGTCTAAGTTGGTGTTGAATTATATCGAATGGGAGAATAATGATGTAAGTTTTACTTAATAAGTGAGTTTAAAAGCAAAATAATCTTATATTGATAACAATATTTTAAAAGGTAAAACGTAATCGTGTTTGCACAACCGCTATGCTCATCATGAGCTCTATTTTACACTTGGGTCGATCTGGATTGTGCAAGAAGCAAATTACAAATGATGACACGGACCGTATATTTTTGTGCTTGAAGACGCTGAGCGAACGCACTCCTGGAATTGTTGAAATATTCAAGAAGACCTGCAAGGAAGCGTTGGCTAACATGTTAACAGCGCACACTGATGTAAGTTTTTAAAATTAAGTTTCCGGTGATTGTAATTAAATCTTATTTTAAACTTGTAGGAAGAAATGCAAGAAAAGAAGGATAAAATGAAACAACGGCGAAAATTCAAGCAGACGATCCCATCAGTTTCACACAATTGACTAATGGAAAGAATGATCAGTTGGGCGAAAATGTGTTCGAGTCGAGCTTGAATCAAGCGCTAGCAGGATCCAAGACATCCAACATAACGGATATCGTCTCTCCCACCAATAAATTGAATAAAATTACACAACTCACTGGATTTTCTGATCCTGTTTACCCTAGTCTATGATACCACAACCTCATCGAATGTGGTCGTGTTGAATACCATTCACATTGACATTATGGATTACATTTTGCCTGCCATTTGTACAGATGGAGAGTTCCGAACCATGTGGGTTGAGTTTGAGTGGGAAAATAAGGTGGCAGTAAACACGATCCTAAAATCCACAAACATGAAATGTTTAACACCTGAAAAAGCACTCTCAGGACAATGTGGCTTTATGGCTGCGAATATGTATGCAAGGTTAGTAGTTTAGAGTGTTTTATTATTATTGAATAATGTGAATATTATTTTTAGATCGATATTTGGTGAGGACGCACTAGCCAATTTAAGTATTGAGAAGCCACTAGAAAACCCAGATGCTCCAGTTACTGGACACATTCGTATCCGCGCCAAGAGCCAAGTAAATCTAGAACTTTCAATAATAATGGCAATAACTTAATTCGGCGATAAAATCAACCAGAGTCAGAAAAATTACACGCAAGACAAAATTGCGGCTGCCTAGGAACATCCAGCTTTTTTTTGTAATAAAAATTTAATTGTCAAGATCGCTTGCAGAGGTAATATTATTTTAAATGTTTGATAATTTGATTAATTTATTTCGATTAATATAATCTACCCAATTGCAATTAAAATTAAATATTTTTTCTATTTTAGATTCAAAAAGCCGAGATGGAGAAGCGCGAAGCTGAAACTCGTGATGAACTGAAAGATCTACAGCTAGCTCAACCTCAACCACCTACATTTGTTCTTCTTTGACATTATTTTTCATTGATTTCTATTGTAAAGTTTTTTAAAACAAATGTGAATTATATTCTTGGACGAAGTTTAAATAATTTTAAGAAAATTTCAGCAAAGTTATTGTTAAAAATGAACACTTGATCTTTCTTTGTTTTAATTTTTCTTGAATCCCCTTGGAATTGAGAATTGAGTTAAATTTACAAAATTATTCCAAATAAAAAAAAAAAATTAACTAAGATATTGGTCTTTTGATGAAATATGTGATTCTTTAATTTAATTTTTTTTTTGAGCAAGCTATGTTAAAAATAAATCTGAAAAAAATATGCTACTTACCTAAATAATGTTTCTGAAAAGTAAAAAAAAAAACAAGATATTTTTTGATTTTACTTTACTTTATTATCAACAAAAAAAATTACAAATTGAAAGGAAAATTGAAAGGAAAAATTTTAAGATTTGAAGCCGGAAAATCGAACAACAAATTATTTTCCGATTTTGAGTCACGAATGTGCTGTTACTCTAACCGCTTTTCTTGGATTTTTTGTTTTTTGGAGATTTTTTGTTCTCTTCCAGTCGAGCTGCGGCAGCTGCGTCAGCGGCAATTGCTGCAGCCGAAGTTCCTTCACCTTCGTTACCAGCAGGAACAACTCGATTTGCTGGATTAGGAGTTACATTATTTCCTGCAGCAATTGCCGCCTCTCGTTTGGCTTGTTTAGCTGCTCTAGCCTTCAAAACAGCAGCGTAAGTCTTCTCAAGCTCATTGTCAGAAACTTCTTCGAAGGCTTTTTCTCGTTCTTTTTCTCGTTCTGCTTGAGCGAGTTCAGATCTAGACGGAGGCATAATATCTAATATAAATACTATACGAAATATATAAGATTATGATTAGGAATCTGGAGTATCGAATAAATTAATAAATAAGAAGATAAACAAAAAATAATCACTCTATTAGCCTCTGCAAGTGCCACATTCATGCGCTGCATCTCCTTGTGATTTCTTTTAACAGTTGCTTTCAATTCCTCATTTTCTTTCTCAGTTTTCTCTTGATTTTTTCTCAACATTTTTGAAAAGTTAGACTGCTTCGGCTTGGGTGGGGGTGGGGGTGAATCAGAATCAGAATCACTCATCTTCACAAACAATGAAATGATATTTTTTTTAGAAATTTATAAAACAGCGTGGGTATATTTTTTTTCACAAGCCTTTTTAATTATATGTATAATTAGTAGGCATTTTTACACACTCACCTTAGCTTCTGATGGCACTTTTATTCCTTAAGGTCAAGTATTATGCAGTAATTTTAATTATTTTAATTATTTTAATACGGAGTAACGTTCCAGCTAGCAAAAAGATTTAATTGAAAAGGCCTGTCAAAATTGATTCATCAGCGATATCGATTCAGATTATTCAGAATTTGGTAAGGATGCTGATTAGTGATTTTACAATTCAAATAATCAGATTAATTAATTAACAAAAAAACTAATCAGATAAGTGATTAGTAAAACGAATCAATGACGTATACTCAAATTTTGAATCCAAAAAATTAAAATATTACTGAAAATTTTTTAACTCATATTTTCTCTTAAGAGTTTTATATCAAATTTGTTATTTATTAATTATAGCAAACTTAAGATGTATCTAAGAAAATAGAACCATTGATTAGTTGTGATTAACTGAAATATCTAAACATTTGAATAATCGACCAGATTAATTTCGGTTGATTAGTTGATTACTGATTTATTAATCAGCATCCCTATTTCTCGAAATAATTACAGAATATTTGTGTTTATAACTTAACCAATTCGATGGATGAAGAAGAGTTAAACAGTTGGTTTGGAGTATCTGTTATTCAATATTTTAACAGAAATCAGGAAATATCATTTTCATAAGCTAAAATTGAATTCTAAACTTTTATAAATTTATTTATAAATTTCCCGCAATTTTTTGTTGATATTCATCTTTTGCCATTATTAACCCCTCGTTTAGCGAAGCAAATTCATTTATATTTTCAAACGAGTTACTTAATTAAAATTCCAGTTTATCGTTTCAGAAAAACATCCTAAAAGAAGCTTAACATCAACACGTTAATCCAAAGCTTAATACAAAACGGCAATCTATAATAATACAGGTAAAATTATATTTTAATTATATTATATTATATTATTAATTATATATTAATGTTGGCCGATTTATTAATTCCAAATTTCTTTCTCTACAGGTAAGACGATAAAACAACTCAATTATAATCAATCCCAGATTTCCCGGGAAATCGAGTTTTTTAAGCAACAAAACCTCAAATTACCTGGAAAAGCCAAAGATATTCTCGACCACAACCTTCGAAACTTACATTATCGACCTACCTTCAAATCAGAGGCTTACTGTAGACTATAATAATTAAAAAGAGCAAGTGGATTCTGCTTTTGGTGGGCTGAAGAGTCAGAAAACTCTAAAGAACTTTAAAATGACCATCTTTTACCTGATTTAACAAATTTTACAAGTTTTGCCCGGTCAAAGAACCGAAAAAAGATCTGAAATTGATGGGTAATCATGAAAAATCATTAAATATATTTAGTTTATATATAGTTTTTGCTGGCCGACTGTCCATTGAATGGCAATGCGAGATTTTAACCACACTCTCCTAAAATCTCCACAATGCAATGCAATTTCCGTCAAAAATTTAAGGTCCTCATGCCTTTTAGTCTTGTTTTTAGTCGGCGCAAGAAGAAGTTACTTTTATTGATTTCAATATTTTTTGCTAGCTCCCATTTAATGAACTCGACTCGTGAATTTACTGGAAATTTCATAAATTGGAGACTTCTGTAGAAATTTTTGTGATTTTTATGCTTTTTAGTATATTTCCATGATTTCTTTTCATATTTTTCATGCTGAAGGCTTTCAGACTTTCATGCTTTTTATGCTTTCAGACCGATTTATATAATTAAAATGTTGCCTTTTTGGTGGTTTTGATGTGTTTTGTATTAAAAAAATTGTACTCCATTAGCAAGAACCTACTAAAAATGCTGTAACAAATAATAATCTAATCTAATCCAACAAATTTTTATACATTTTCTATTTTCCAAAACATATCCAACAAATTCTTTCAATCTCTTTTAAACTTCCAATAAAACAATCCCAAAAAAATCTCAGCAAAGTCAAAAAATCTAGAAATCTCTGAAAGCTCTTTATTATAAAAATTAAGTGATATTTAACAAAAACTTTTAAAAACTCACAGGGGCTTATCTCATCAAAAGCATAATTGACTATGATAATTATTTAGCATTATAAAGAAATACCAAAAAATTGCGAAAAAATGTTGTACAGAGGATAAAACTTAGCTCTTAGGGAATGTTTTGATCTCACGTTTTCCATTTGGATATTGTTGGAAATAATTGATACAGTATCATTATAATTTATGTTTATTATAATTTATGTTTTGAGTTGGGGATTTGAGGAATATGGGAACTTTGATTGTTTCGTATTTGTTTGAACTTTATTGAGGTATTTTCAGGATCTAGTCAGAATATTAAATAAATCATGATAAATATCGAACAATCTCTAAGAAAAATATATATAAAAGACATGAATATCTCATTAGTAACCTATCATAACATTCCATTTTTCCAGCAAACTTCCGCACTCCCTTCATCAATAAAAAAAATCTAGGAAATTGTGCGGTAAAAAAAATCCCCTGAAGTACACAAATGTTAAAAATTTAATTTTTAATTTTCCTGAGAACTCTGAACAAACAGAAGCTTCACTTTATTTTTACTTCTCCGCAAAATTCGGAGAAGTATTGTTTTCTTCCCAGCATTTTCAGGGTTTTTCAATCTTATTTGATTTTTCCTGACTTCCCTGTACACAAATCTCAAAAATATCTCATGTTTTTTTTGTCCGTATTGAGTTGAAGAAAATTCCTGTAAAAAAAAATCCGGAAAATATTGATACCCCGACCCGTGAAATGCGAAAAACTAAGGGCCGTGTGCCTGGTGGTTCGGTGGTTCGGTGGTTCGGTGGGTGTGTTACTGTAAACGATCGATCTGAACTCCCACCGAACCGATTCCGGATTTTTTGATGCCAATCGACTTGGTATCTCTTCCCATCGTGCACCTGATATTTTTGGTGATGGTGACTCCACCGGTTAGGTCACCATCACCACTTCCGTGACCCAAAGTCGGGGTTTTCATACAAAAAAAACATTTTTTTTTGAAAAACTAGAGCTGTGTGTTTTTCAGAAAATGTTTGAGATTATGAGTTGAGGCGGGAAATGTATCGATGTTTGGTCCACTACCTGCTGGGAGTCATCTGGGGGTCATCTGGTGGTACCAGACAACTTTTTTTGAAAAAGTCTTATAATCTCATGATTCGTCCAGAAAATTATAAAAATCTAGTTTTTGTAAGATCAGCCTCGTGCCGCTTACTCTCAACTCAAGAACTCGAGAACGATTAGAGATAGCACTTCGGTCTCTTCAGAAACAATGTTTGAAATTATAAGTTCTGTCAAGAATTGCATCGATGTTTTTTCCGATTTTTATAACGACTAGAGATAGAACTTCGAAACAATTTTTAATGAAAACACCATTCCATACTAGCGGAGAAGTCCTGCTCAGCTCATAAGCTGCACAACTAGTTTCAATTGTAATTAAAAGATTTATTCAGAAGCAATGACGCTTCCACTTCATCAGATATCAGTAAAACAATGCTCGCTGTTGCACATAAAAATAGCTCGGGAATGACAGGAAAATATTTAATTTGAAAAAGACAGCCCGTACTAATTTTCATTAAAAAGAAGGATTTAACATAGAAAGTTGGCAAACAAAATAAATTATTATCTTTAATGCATATTTAAAAATGCTCTTCCATGCTTTATTTATTTAAAATATTCCACATTTAACTTTATAAATTGAAACTAACAAAACTGCAAAAACCAATCTTCTCATGTCAAGTTTATCTTATGAGACTCTTGAAGAAATTCAGATACATTTAAGTTTGATCTGATATTTTTGGAAGCTTTTTGGAGAATTTAGAAAATTTTAGATTTTCGGTGAATTTTACATAAAAATGAAGTTGCTTGGTTCTATTGAATTTTCAATAAAGGAAAGTCTTGACTTAAAATGTTATGCCAAAATAAATAAATTATGATGAAAACAAATATCTATTTTCTATTTTCTATTTAATTTCATTTAATGCGAGAAAAGATTTGAAATAAATCGGATTATTTGTTTTTGTTTCAAAATTCTGGCTAATTATATTAAAATAGACGTTTGTTTTTTGAATTGATGATTTATTAGATTTAAAATAAACGTGGGAGAAAAACGGGATAATAAACCTTCTTGTTATTTGTTTTTTGCAACCTACAAATATCCGTTTATACTAACAGTAGTGATATGACTTTAGACAGTTTGATCCAATCTTTGTGACGACCTTGATACGACACTTTATGGAACTATTTTATCAACTTTCTGTACATCAGCCTACGTGAAAAAGTGTTATAAACAAGATTCCAACATAAAATCATCTTAGTCAAAGCATTTTACTCGTGATATTAAACTTTAGACACTTGTACTTCAAAATTCTCGATACAAAAGACATAAAAATAGACTTTTTTCAAAATGAATATTTTGTTAAAGAAAGTTGCAAGTAGATTATCTTTCATGATGAATTATCAAAGCTTAAGAGTCTAATCAAACTTCTGTTTACCCAGAATTTCAATTATGTAACGCTGGAGCGCTATAATTGAAGTGTCTAAAGTTGAATCGAGACAGTGTGTCTAAAGTTATATCACGAGTGTTATCTGTTTATGGCAACTTGGCAACTGAAATGAGCAAATGTTTATCCAAACATGATAAAATAATTCTAAGTAATATAAAACACAGTAATTAGGAAAATTAAAATAAAAGAGCGTTACACTTTTTGAGCTTTCATAACTTTCTTGCTATAAGAGTTAGGATCTTGAATTTTTTACACGATACTCAAAATTTATCTAAAATGGAAAATTAGTGATTTTGAGGATGATATATTGACCAGCTGGGGTCCAGGATTTTTTTCAAGAATTTCCAATTTACAAAAACTAAAAAAAAAAAACGTTCACCATGTGATGACACTTTTTATGGCTCTTAAAATTGAAAATTTTTTCTAACATATATATCAGTACAAGACACAACTTTTGAGCTGAGTATGGGATTTTTATCATGCACCGCTGATCCACACACATCCAGAAACCACTCAAAATAGTAAATTTTTCATGTTTGTTCCCTGTGTAAAATTTGTTCATAAATTATAATATTTTGATTTTTTTTTGCTCAACAATGTTTATCCTTATTTCTTACACATTTTTCAAAAGGATTTGCGGATTTTAAGTAACGCGTCTGGGTCATATGAAAAAATTGCTAAAATTTTGAATGATTTCTATTATCTCTATTATGATTCAATTTTATGTTTCTATTCTCAAGTGTGTCATCTACCCCTCATTTTTGAGGGGATTTATGCTACTAGTATGTATATAAATACCAGTAAATGTATTAGTAATTTACTGTTTGGTAGATATTTACTTCATCAAAAAAAAAAAAAAAAAAACTCTTAAAATTCGCTTAAAGTGACTAAAAATTGGTTTTTGGGTCAAAACAAGTGATTTTTTGGTGGTGGGTGGCTGACTCCTGTTATATGAGTATATTCTGACTTTATTCTGTAGGTCCCAAACCCCTGAACCGATCTTGATGAAAATCAGAACTTAAGAGTTTTATATCTTTTTCATAATCCTCAGAAATTTTTGTTTTGCTACGACAGCGCCATCTAGTAGCTTCAGTACAAAAAATAATGTTTTCAATTCTAACGACGGTCCAGGCAACTGTGTAATTCCGATTTAGCTCAAATTTTCAGAATAAGGTTTTTTTGATCATACGCAGAGCGGAAAGGCTGGTTTTTGCGATCAGACTGGTCCTTCGAGTACCTGTCATACAAAAGTTTTGATATTTTGTACTTTTTAGCAATAACATTTGTTTCATTAAGGCAAAGATCATAAAAATATGTAGTTAGGCTGTAGTTGATGCTAAAGATTGTGATCCAGTAGTGATAAAACCTGATTGTCAGTCAGAGCGCTTCAATTCAACACAATTATCAGCAATAATGCACATTATTCCTGCGCGGCGCTGTGATCGGAAATTTAAATTTTGGTTACATATTTTCGAATTTCCTAAAGTTTTATTGCTCAATACAAATTCCAATGGACCTAAGTTATGATTTTGTCGAACCCAAGCTTTTCCGATTTTTTTGAATTGCAATAACCTACTAAGTTATGCGAAAATACGCGCAAGTTGGCTGGTTAGTGCAATTCAATTGTCACTACCGAAATGTTATTAATTTATTTGTTTTAAAAAGTAGATTGCAGAAGACAGCAGACTACTGGAACCCAACGAAGGAAGTGGGTGGTTCGTGGGAGGTAGGTATGCTCAAGTTCCACTTGACTCTCTGAACGGAGGGGCAAGTGAACTTGAAAATCAAGTTCCACTTGACTCTCTGAACGGAGGGGCAAGTGAACTTGAAAATCAAGTTCCACTTGACTCTCTGAACGGAGGGGCAAGTGAACTTGAAAATCAAGTTCCACTTGACTCTCTGAACGGAGGGGCAAGTGAACTTGAAAATCAAGTTCCACTTGACTCTCTGAACGGAGGGGCAAGTGAACTTGAAAATCAAGTTCCACTTGACTCTCTGAACGGAGGGGCAAGTGAACTTGAAAATCAAGTTCCACTTGACTCTCTGAACGGAGGGGCAAGTGAACTTGAAAATCAAGTTCCACTTGACTCTCTGAACGGAGGGGCAAGTGGAGAAAATCAAGTTCCACTTGACTCTCTGAACGGAGGGGCAAGTGGAGAAAATCAAGTTCCACTTGACTCTCTGAACGGAGGGGCAAGTGGACAAGAAAATCAAGTTCCACTTGACTCTCTGAACGGAGGGGCAAGTGGACAAGAAAATCAAGTTCCACTTGACTCTCTGAACGGAGGGGCAAGTGAACAAAAAAATCAAGTTCCACACGGTTTCTTTGACCATAACCCAGTAGGGGAATCATTTATTTTTGCAGATAAAATTCTACGAAAACCACGTAAAAGTGGCTTTGTAGGTGATCATCTTAATTATTCACCAATAATAAATACAAACAGGCCTAAAAAAGGTGCCAAAAAACATGATTCTCCTGACCCTAATCCGGCAGGAGAATCTTTGAATTTTATAAATCCACAAAATTTAACTGGCGATAATTTGAGCTTAATGGAACCTTTTGAAATAAATGGGATTTTTAATTTTAGAAATGCATATGGTGAATCTGATGCTAGATTTACTAATAATTTATTTCACTTCTACTTCATTCTTTTATTTCATCAACATTTTGACAAATTGGACAAAGCTTTTATTTCTTTAAATGATAAATCAACATTAGATAAATTAAATTTGTTTATTTTAACAGAATCTACAGTTTTCCTAAATGGAAACTGGTCTCATCTAGGACCAGAGCGTATTGATTATATTGATTATTTAATAAATAGACTATTTGCAGTCAAAATCGAAAAATTATTAAAAAACGGTAAACTAAAATCAGTTTACCAATCTTTGATTGATCTCACAGCTTTGAACGAAAGCCACGGAACCTGTCTGCAACTGAACAAAAATCTGAGCCTTTCGGTGAATGATTATTCCACAAGCTCAATTAATTCAACAACTTTATCAATTAAAAATAAAATTAAAATAGTTGGTGAAGCATTTGCCTTAATCGAACCACAAATGTATGTCTTCCTGGGGCAATGTATTAAAAATAAAGGTGTCTTGTTTGACGTATTTTCAGCGTATGGTCTCGATGCGTTGTCTAAAAATGATAAGAATTTAGTGAGATCTAGACTTTGCGATGAAAAGCTTCATGCTCTTGAAGCAATTTTCGAAAAATTTAATGAAGATAATTCAAATAGACCAATTTCTGAAAAGCATAGGTTGGTTCTTCTGTATGACCTGAATATGCCAGCAAATCACCCCTCTGAATTACGTCGAAGCGAAAAAGAACAACTGAAGAATGTTTTCAAGTGTGAACATATGGATATTTTGAATACTGCCTCCACTTACAAATTTAATATCGACCATGTTGCAGTTTCTAGCCAAACACCTTTTATTGCCTCAAATTCAACTGTTGAAACAAACGACTTACATTCTTTTGTAGTTAGTTCAATGACTGATAAAGTAGATTTAGTAATTCATAAGTTTAAGTCAGCTTCACCTGAATTACACCAGATAATTCATGATTATGTGCTTCAAGTAGTACGAATAATTCAACCAAATAATATTGTTATAGATCTTGACGTAATTCCCTTTGAATCAGCAATAGAACCTGACGCTTTGTTCTTCTCTGAATTGATGTTAGATGGTAATGCTTTGAGCGATTCACATATTAGTTTTATGTATGAAATTGCAAAAAGATATGAAAATGTACAAGCTCCAGCTAGTTTCAATGAGTTTAGATTGTCTGAAAATTATTTCATGATTCCTAAAAACAAAACCTTTGTGGCCGTCTTATGCTTGGGCAGAATGAATTCAGTTTTAAGTGATACCCAGAAAGAAATTCTATTCGAAAATGCTAGAAATTCTTACGAGAGCGATATTGAAGATTTAGAGTTATTCTATAGAGAAACTCTAGCAAATTTTTACCAAGCTCAAGACCGTAATATTAATCATTTCGTGTTTGTGAAAAAACAACCTGGAGACGATGCTCCTTTGGAGATCTACGACTCTTTAAAATCTTCTTTAAGCACTGTTTTAGATCTCATAAAAAATACCGATAATTTATTTGAATACTTGGAACAAATTCTCTACAAAGGAGTAATTGAAAATATGGTATATTTTCCGGCTTCACAGCAATCTGTGGAAGGTAATAGCTGTGGAGCTTACGCTTTGGTTAACTTCGCCAATGTTTGCTTAGGTGTCGAACCTCTTACAAATAATTTTAGTAATCAAGATAAACAAGTTAGAGAGCACGTTAAAGCTATGTTTGAACAAAGAATATGTTTACAATTCCCAAACTCGTATATGCCTTTTTGTCTTGAAACAGCTCTTGTAGCATTAGATAATTTAATCACCCATAAAGATATTTTAGCTTTACATTTAAAATTGAAATTGAAACTGGGAACAAAACTAAATGAAGAAGTAGCTCAAAGACTAGTTAAGTTAAGAGAAAAAAGTGATGATCACTTTGTGAAAGTATTAAAAACTTGCGATGAAATGTATTCTAAAAAGAATGAGGACCTGTTCCCAGATAAACGCGGCAAATGCTTTAATTATAAAACCACTAAAAATAGGAAGAGACAAATGAAAGCTAATAAGCAATTTGAAGTGGAAGAAAATCAAGATAATACCCTAAAAATTGCTATCATTAGAAAAACTATTGATAATTGCAAAGATTATGTTAGAGATAAGGAAGAAAATGAATTTAATTATGCTAGTACTCTTAAGAGAATGTATTTTAAACAATATCTTTACATTCAAAAAATGAGACAACTTGAGTCGCTCGTTCCAAATGACTATGCCTTTGATAATTATTATGAGCCAGTTGAATCAATGAAGCTTCAAAAATTAAAAGCTGCTGTTGAGAATTTTAATTCCGTTAGAAGTGGAACTAGAAAAAGAATTCATATTTGTGAATTTGAAAATTGTGGTTTCAAAACTAAACACGTTAGTAATTTTCGAAGTCATCAAGAGACTCATACAAACAATAGAAAATATTTTCAATGTGAATTTGCAAATTGTACATCTGTTTTTACTAAGTTGAGTAGTTTAATGGTACACAAAAATTCCATTCACAAGGAAACTTATGTGTTTTGTAAATTTTGTGAAAAAAAAATTAACCGTAAAGACAGTTTAACGAGACACGAAAAATTTTGTGAACTCCGTTGTTTAAAATGCGCTAAAAAATTCCAATCAGTTAAAATCTGTAAGAAGCATCAGATTAAATGTAAAAAAATTAGACAACAATGTCAAAATTGTGAAAAAACATTCACAAGTAGAAATTCCTTAAGTAATCATATTAAAATTAAACACAATCCTGATACAAAAAAAATATGTTGCGATTTTTGTCCCTTTCAGACTGAATATAAGAAAGATATGATACGTCATCTGGCACCATGTCACCGCAGATGTCAAAAATGTAGGTACGTTTTTGATAATTCTAAAGAAATGAAAGCACATTCAATAAATTGCAAAGGAAAGATGATTTTTGTGAAAGAGGAAATAATTACATCTCCAATTAAGATCAAGGAACTAATTTGCAAAATCTGTGATGTCAAAATTATCTTTAAAACCTCTTTCGGCTTAAACGCACATTTAAGATTATATCATAAAAACGGTTCAAATGCTAGTAAAGGAAATTCACTAATTCCAGTAGTTGATGTTCTCGATTTAGGTTCTTGTGCCACAAGCGAAACTCCAATTTCACTTGATGAAGAATTTGAAAATTTTAGTGATTCAGATGATGAAAGCTTTGGTGATCCAATTGATTACACAATGCTTGAGCCAGAAATAATTTTGAACGAAAGACAAACTGATGAAGTCAAATTGACTGGGCTCAAAACAATAACTTCAGATCTATTAGAACAAATAACAGAAATGAATATTGAACAAAATGAAACTGTAGAAGAAATGGAAGTTGATCAAAAAGATACAACTTCCATTGAAAGAATCGTAATTATTTCAGTAGAAAATATTCCACCAATCAGTACATCTGAAGAAGAAACTCGAGAGTCTCCTGTTTGTTTTGACTCAAAAGAAATTACCCCAATTCGAGAGGCTAATATTTTTCACCCTTTAATTATTCTAACTCGAATTGACAGTCAATATTCAGGTATTAAAACAATTAATTTTTCAGTTCCAATCTCAGAAGCTGAACGAGAATCTCCTGTACCAGAAATATTTGAGCACTTTGATCCTCATTCTTTAAAAATTAAAAAAAGATTGAATAAATATTATTGCCCAGCTTTTAAATTTAAAGAAGAAACAAGGTTGAGAGTTTTCCATCACTACAAAGAAGTTCACTCAAAAATTCATAATTTCTTCTGCGTCAATGAAGAAAATGGGATAAAATGTGTATCAGGTTTTTATCGAGAAAGTAATTTGAAAGCCCATGTTCTCACTCATAAAAAAACTAAATCTTTTAGATGTGAATACATGAAAGAAAATGGCAAAATTTGTGGGAAATACTTTTCAACTAAGGTAACATTAGCAAAACATTTTAAAAATATTCATGACACTTTTGAAACCTTTTGTTTGAAATGTGGGAGAAAGTTTCCAGTAGAAATTATTGAAAAGCATAAAAAAACATGCAAAAAGTAAAGTAGGTTGGGTTGGGGGTGGGGGGTGTGAGTTGTGGGTGGTGGTGGTACTTGGTTATTTAAAATCATCTAAATTCCCTGAAATTAAGAATTCACGAAAGTTCAAGTCTTTCACAGGGTTTCAAGATAATTTAAATTTAAAATTATTGGTTTCATTTGATGGAATAAAAATTTGAAAAAATAAAAAAAAGTCTAAAAAAATAAGTTGTTTGAGAATTGAAAAAAAAAAGTTGATAAAAGTTAGGAGTTCCATTTAAAAAAAATAATTAAAATATTTCAGGAACAAAAAAACTGGACCAGAGTCATTTGAAGGAATAAAAATTTGAAAAAATAAAAAAAAAGTCTAAAAAAATAAGTTATTTGAGAATTAAAAAAAAAAAGTTGATAAAAGTTAGGAGTTCCATTTAAAAAAAATAATTAAAATATTTCAGGAACAAAAAAACTGGACCAGAGTCATTTGAAGGAATAAAAATTTGAAAAAATAAAAAAAAAGTCTTAAAAAATAAGTTATTTGAGAATTGAAAAAAAAAAGTTGATAAAAGTTAGGAGTTCGATTTAAAAAAAATAATTAAAATATTTCAGGAACAAAAAAACTGGACCAGAGTCATTTGAAGGAATAAAAATTTGAAAAAATAAAAAAAAAAAATTTTAAAAAATAAAAAAAAATTTCAAAAAAAAAAAGTTGATAAAAGTTAGTTCCATTTAAAAAAATTTCAGAAAAAAAAAAATGGAACAGAGTCATTTGAAGGAATAAAAATTTGAAAAAATAAAAAAAAAGTCTTAAAAAATAAGTTATTTGAGAATTGAAAAAAAAAAGTTGATAAAAGTTAGGAGTTCGATTTAAAAAAAATAATTAAAATATTTCAGGAACAAAAAAACTGGACCAGAGTCATTTGAAGGAATAAAAATTTGAAAAAATAAAAAAAAAGTCTAAAAAAATAAGTTATTTGAGAATTAAAAAAAAAAAGTTGATAAAAGTTAGGAGTTCCATTTAAAAAAAATAATTAAAATATTTCAGGAACAAAAAAACTGGACCAGAGTCATTTGAAGGAATAAAAATTTGAAAAAATAAAAAAAAAGTCTTAAAAAATAAGTTATTTGAGAATTGAAAAAAAAAAGTTGATAAAAGTTAGGAGTTCCATTTAAAAAAAATAATTAAAATATTTCAGGAACAAAAACTGACCAGAGTCATTTGAATGGAATAAAATTTGAAAAAAAAAAAAAAAAAAAATTTTAAAAAAAAGTTATTTGAGAATTAAAAAAAAAAAAAAGTTGATAAAATCTTACCACTTTAGAGTTCGATTTTGTTTTCAAAAAATAATTAAAATATTTCAGGAAAAAAACTGGACCAGAGTCATTTTCGAAAAAAAAATATGGACCAGAGTTCTTTTGAAAAATACAAGATATATTTGGAACAGGTACTAGATGGCGCTGTATTAATAAAAAATGGGTTCTGAGATTACGTCAACAGAAGTTTTTTTTCCAAAATTTTTGTAAAATGACAACTTGGTCATGGTACAATATTTCCATAAAATCTTCTGGAATCGAAAAACTGGTTTTGCAAATTCAAATGTCTCAGGAAAAAAAAAAAAATTTTGTATGGTAAAATGGTAGTTTGCACTACAGGTACTAGATGGCGCTGTATTATTACCAAAAACTCTTCGTAAAAAAAAAGTTATTTTGAAAATTTTAAAATCGGTCCGAAAAAAAGTTTTTTTCCAAAATTTTTTTAAAACAACTTGGTCATGGTACAATATTTCCATAAAATCTTCTGGGAATCGAAAATACAAGGTTTTTGCATATTCGGATGTTTTAAAATAAAAAAAAAAAAAAAAAGTTTTGTATGGTAAAATGGTAGTTTGCACTACAGGTACTAGATGGCGCTGTATTATTAAAAAAACTCTTCGTACGTCGCTGCTGATGGTTAAAAAAACTTATTTTGAAAATTTTAGATCAATCGGTCCGATGGGTTCTGAGATTACGTCAAAAAAAATTTTTGTAAGCATGACAACTTGGTCATGGTAAAAATATTTCCATAAAACCTTTGGGATTTCATTTTTTCAAAAACAAGGTTTTTGCATATTCAGATGTTTCAATTAATCTCAGGAAAAAAAAAAAAATTGTAAAAATGGTAAAAAAATGGCGCTGTAGGATTTTCTTGAATCAAAACGCGACCGTCTTATGGTTAAAAAAGCTTATTCTGAAATTTTGAGAAAAAAACCACGGACAGACATTTCGCAAGGACCCAAAATTTCGGGTTCTAGACCAAAATTTTTTTTGTTTTAGGCAAAAATAAGAAAAAAAAAAAAAAAAAAAGTTTGGATGAATTCAAGACTTCACAACTTTTTGTTGCCGAAGTAAAAATAATTAAAATATTTCAGGAACAAAAAAACTGGACCAGAGTCATTTGAAGGAATAAAAATTTGAAAAAATAAAAAAAAAGTCTTAAAAAATAAGTTATTTGAGAATTAAAAAAAAAAAGTTGATAAAAGTTAGGAGTTCGATTTAAAAAAAATAATTAAAATATTTCAGGAACAAAAAAACTGGACCAGAGTCATTTGAAGGAATAAAAATTTGAAAAAATAAAAAAAAAGTCTTAAAAAATAAGTTATTTGAGAATTGAAAAAAAAAAGTTGATAAAAGTTAGGAGTTCGATTTAAAAAAAATAATTAAAATATTTCAGGAACAAAAAAACTGGACCAGAGTCATTTGAAGGAATAAAAATTTGAAAAAATAAAAAAAAAGTCTTAAAAAATAAGTTATTTGAGAATTAAAAAAAAAAAGTTGATAAAAGTTAGGAGTTCGATTTAAAAAAAATAATTAAAATATTTCAGGAACAAAAAAACTGGACCAGAGTCATTTGAAGGAATAAAAATTTGAAAAAATAAAAAAAAAGTCTAAAAAAATAAGTTGTTTGAGAATTGAAAAAAAAAGTTGATGATTAATAACACATAACAAAAAGATCGAAATAAATATTATCGAAAAAGATTGGATTTTATTTTTCATTTTAATTTCAATAAGAACAGTAAATCTTAAACAAATTTTTCTTAACAAACATATTAAATATATAAGCAACACTTGATCATTCTCCAAAATACATCATGTCATGGTTGTCAAGAAAGCAAATTCATTGTTTTCCTATCATCTCTACAAAAAAGTAACAATTTTTCAGATTTCCTTTCAACACCTTATTGTTCTCTTGACTTTGAATTATTGATCAAATAGTTGTAATTTGTCTGGTTAGGGATTTTTGCGTCAAAAGGACAAAAACCACACAATTTAAAAGCATTTTTAACACACTGCCTGTTGATATGCAATTTACAAAATTGTTGGAAAAGGTCTGGAAAGTTTGATGAGTTTACTTTGACAAATGATTCTCTTGAAAGTTTCTCAAGAAACACTGACCACATCTCCTGACAGCGTTGAGGATATAAAGTAACTAAAACAATCTTCATCTCTTCACACATCTTGAAAATGTTCCAAGTAAGATCAATCCTTTGTCACCAGATAGAAGAAGGTGAAGATACTTGAACTGATACAAAGTTCGATTAACTTAGGGACATCGAACTTTGGCTCAGGGATGATAGGCTTGTTCAAACGTTGGCTGTGTTGTTGGGAAGTCTGGACCTATTATTATTGTAATTTTCACGTCTCTTTTACCAGCTTGAAACACAATCGAAAATTCATCATCATTGACTTTCAAGACATTATCATTGAAGATTTTTAAAGTATCAATTTGTGTTTTTATCATCTTTCCTAACTGAACTCATCTCAATCTTGTGATAATTATAATTTTAAATGAATCTAAACTTAATTAAGTAGAAACGACTGAGCAAAATTTTTTTGCGAAGCAACAAAAATGAAAATATTGACATTTTTAAAAATCCCTGGTCAAATCTTCAAAACAATAACAAAAACAACTCATTGAAAAATTGCATGAAAAGTAAACTTTAATTATAACCAGTGCTACAACAAACTCATTTAATCTAGCTTAGTATAAACAATTTCAACATCATGAACTTCAAACCAATCTTGACCTGTAAGCTTTGTCTTATTGATTTATTTAAAAATCATCTAAATTTTTCTCTTTTCAAGACTCTGGAGACCTGCCACTGTTTAGATCTTTGGAGGCTCAAATTGTACAAGCCATACCATCAGACACTTGCGAATGGAAACGTTCTTATGGGCGACCTATTAAGAATGTCAAAGTAGAGGCAAAGTTTCAACAATTAGATAAAACCATGATTGAAAAATTCGCAAAATACCAGAATGGAGAATGGGATTTAATATTTCATCCTGTTCTCAATATCTTCGTATCGGAATGCAACGTAAGTAGCTTAGAATTTTTATAATGATGATGTAACAAAACTTGTAATATCTTTAAGGATGTGGAAACTTACAAATCTTCTGTTAAAGACGAAATTGATTCGTGGCTGAAATCATTGCAATCCCACGGAATAACAGATTGGATGATACTGATAGTCGAAACTATTGACATGAAAAAAACTAAGAATATTCTACCTCGAACAACAGTTCTGGATAAAATACGCTTAGATTTCGCCTCTAAGAATGGTGATCGATGCATTTCGATATTGAACCCACAAAAGTTCGAAAATAAGGCCACAGAGTCCTTCAGATCAATGATTCAACGTATTCGCCATTTGATGCTTACCGGATACAATAAAAACATCGTTAAATATGAGGAGTTCATAAGGAATAATCGTGAAAAAAGAAATCAAGAGGGATGGAGTTTCATAAAATACTTCCTGCTTCAAGAACAACTAGCTTTTGTGCTTGAAATGTTGGGATTGTATACTGAAGCTTTGATACAGTATGATGAGCTGGATGCCATGTTCTCACAATTTGTTTTGAATTCAATGTTTGGTGAAAAACCAAAGTGGCTTCAAGTTTTTGAGATTCCTTTCACTACATTTCGAGGAATCAATATGAATAAACGCGAGATGAAAGAAACTCGAGAAAAGATAGTGGAAAACACTGCTAGTTTACTAGAATTCAGAAATTATTTATTTGAGCGGCAATGTGTCCTATTGACAACATCTAACAAACAATATGAAGTAGCTGAACGACTTCTACCTTATATGTTCTCCGTGTTGAGAGAATTGGAAGCTCTGAAAATTGAAACGTACAATGGTGCTTTGGCTTGCTGGGAATTTGTTTGCTGCATGGAAGTTTTGAACCTTTGCGACCAAGTCACCGAGTCAAAAGATATTTTCAAGTGCTCTCAACATTCAGCTCCGATATGGAATCTTGCAAAAGATAAATTGTATGAACTGGGCAAACTTTGTGGCTTGCTACCAAATTTCACTCCAACATCTGAACAGCTCCATATTGTAACACAACTTTCAGCTACTGTTGGTGATACTTTTCCTGATGACCCCGTTGTTCCTGAGAAGACTCTTGAAGTGAAACCTGAAGGTAGAGGAAGATCAGTATCGCCCAATAGGAAACCTAAACAGTCTGGTACTGATCGGTTGAAGGAAGCTCTTGGATCCAACAAAACTTTTCAGAAGCTTTATCTGGTTGGTTTTTTATTTATTGTGGTCGCGACACGCATTTTATAAATTGAATTCTTTTAATTTTAGGAATTGAGTGAGCTAGCAATTTCCACTTACAAACATGTTTCAAGACTTCGCTCCGCCAGGCTTGTTGGTTTAGATCTTGGAAACTTTTACTGCGCTTTAAACGAACCCAATAAAGCTGTTGTGTTCTTCACAGATCTGCTAAGGGAGCTAAAAACTGAGAACTGGAGCTCTCTTACAAGTCAAACGTTACTAGAACTGGCCAATTGCTACAAAAAAATGGATGATCCTTTAAGCTACACCAAAGTTGCTGGTGCCATTTCTTGTTGCATTGATCTAGAAATTTTGGTGCGTACTTTCTACTTTGATGAATTTTTGAAATCCCTCAAGAATGTTCAAGGCTTACTAGCCAACGACCAGGAGAAAACGCAAAATATTGCAGTTTTGGAAGATCACTTTAAGCTTTTGAGCGTGCAGCTTGTGAGTGACAGCTTGGTGATTCAGGATAGCTTGTTGACGATTCAAATAAAATTTGACAGTAACTTCCCACGAGAGATTCTCTGCCAACGATTTTCTATCAACTTTGAGTTAACCGATAAGTTGGAAAGTGAAGTCACAGTCGCTGCCAATTTTGAGAGCAATGCCAGGTTGCCATTCGCATTACATTTGGATTACAAACAAGATAATTCTTTGAACTGCGCCTCAGTGGTTTGCGATAATAAAGGCAAGCAACCCGTAAGACGAACTAGCAGTGCTAGAAAGAAGATTTCTCCTTCAACTCGATCAGACTTCACAAACTGTGCAACAATTGAAAAGGTTCTGGTTCATCCCGGAATCAATACTATCGAGCTGACCACAAAAGCATTAAGAGTTGGTGTGTGGAATTTCCAACAACTTTCAGTGGAGTTTCAGAATTTAGAGTTTTTGTCGGAATCTATTCCAATCAAAACCAAGTCCTTCGAGGTTACCACAAAATCTTCGTCAGCTGCTCTTAATTTTATGAATTTGGTTGCTGGATTGGATCAGAATGTCAAGCTTTCGGTGTCTGGAGGTAGTTTTCACTTTCCAAAGGATGCAATGATTCAGATGAAGTGTTCCAAAGGACTTAAAATTAAGCTTTCAGGTAAAAATGCTAAAAATGATTATAAATAGCCGTTGGTTGTTAAACTTGTTCATTGCAGGAAATACCAAGGAACATGAGCGTGAATTAAGCGTTAGCCTGAACGACTTCAAACTATTCGAGGATCGAGTTATTGAGTTGAACTCTTTTTGTGAACTTCCTTGTCGACGAGATGAAAACTACATTGAGCACAAAGTATCACTTCAAACGCCGTGGTCTAGAACAGAGATTCAAATTCCAATAAGATTCTTACCGATACTCACAGCTTCTTGTCGTTTGCACTCATCAGGCGCAAAGAAGTTTCTGCAGGTGCTCGTCAAAAGTTTATATGAAAGTAAACTGATTCTTTCTGGTGCCACAATGAAGAGTGCAGATGATGGCGTTGTGTTGAATGACTTAAATCCAAAATCACAGAATGAAATTCTAGTAACGAAAGGAGTGTCTGTCAGTTTTTTATGGGAGATTGAAGTGGAGCCGTTGAAGAGTGAAATTGAGCTACCAGTTATTCACATTGAGTTCAATCTTCAATATGCTGAGTATGATAAGCCAGATGTCTTGAGAAGATTCATTTGTCCATTTGATGTAACAGACTATAAAACACTTTACCGAATTTCAGTAAGGAACTATAATAAATAAGAATATTGAATAATAAAAATTTATTTAATAATTTCAGGTCAAAATAGAGCCAAGTGAGCTCTGCCGCGTTGGTTCTGTCTGCCATTTAAATCTCAACATAACGAAAGTGCACGAGCAAACTCAAAACAACGACTTGATGTATGAAGTCCTTTTTGATCAAAACTCTTGGGCAGTTTGTGGACGCTCAGCTGGTGTAATTTCTATGCTGGATCAAAATCAGCAAATCATCACTTTGGACGTGTTTCCGCTCAACTCTGGTTTTCTGCCTCTGCCCAACATTCGACTCTCAAAATATGTGGCGAATAAGGCAAAATCTGACAATCCGAAGCTGGTACCGTTCGCTCCTACTCAAATTTATAATGCTACTAAAAGTATGCAATTGCATGTTTTGGCCAGTAACGAGCTTAAAGCCAACTAGTTAAGGTGAAGACTTTTTTAAGAATTCTCATTTTAATTTATTAAGTTTTCCTTAAAACTAGTAAAAGCTACATTGCTAGAGTTTTCTTTTGTTTCAAGGTAAAATTATTACAGGTGGAGGCACTAACATGATTGCATTCGAATTTTATTATTTGCTTGTATTTAATTTAAACTATGCGAATGTTTCCACCTACCGATAAATTACCTTGACTTAGCGGGAACGAATGAGTCGAAATAAAGTTAAATACATATAATATCTTAATCATTCCACAACGGATCTTACAATAATACGTTACAATAGACTAGGGTTTGTTCTTCAATCTCTTAAGTATCTTAAATATAATTTAAAATTGTTATTTTGATAAATTTTTCATTTGAAAAAACAATAAAATACGCAAATATCATGAAATTGCACTAGAACATATAAATTTTGTTTTTTAAATAAATATCAAGGTTTTTTCACAATTTATGTAAATATTCTTAAATTAATGCTCGAAAGATTAGAAAGATTATTTTACAGGTGAATTTGTCGATATTAAAATATTAGAACCAATGTGTGATGGTTTTTTGTTACGAGATCATTCAATTGGCGTTTATGGCTTTGAAAAAAGGCTTTGAGGTGGATTCATTCAAAAATTGGGATATTTCAAAACTTTTGAATCCACCTCTCAACTTAATAATCTTTCAAACTTATAAAATATTTTACAAATAATTTTAAAATCAATTAAGTAATTTTGGCTTAATCACGTATAAGATTGGAATGGCTATAGTGCGTTAAATAATTAAATGTAGCACCTAATTTTTGTCTTTAATCCATACTTATTGGCTAGGTCAGTTAATTGTTTTTAATTTAAATGTCTTTTACAGGTTTTTATAGTTTAAAATTGCTTTTATACAAAATGCACAAATAAATGTTAAAAATACAAGGAATGAAAACGAAATGTCACAATAAAACGGTCAAACCAAATTAACTCTTTAAAGATTGTGGGAGGATCTTGTCCAATTAAATTATTTTCCAACAAAAATCCTCCTCATCAACCAACTTTTAAAATATTTTCAACAAGCAACTCCTGCGACCAGCAGGAAATACTAGGACTTTTCAATATCTAACCCTACAAAATTTCGCCTCGAGGGCCTTCGTTGCGGTAGTTGAGCTTCTAACGGATAATCATCATTTAAGAAATTCTCCTGACTATATCTAGAAGAGAGTGATAAGCCATCTCGTGCACTTAGGTATGAGCTATCATCACTATCTTGTGGAGTACATCCGGTACTACTTATTGGTTTATTTTGCTGATCATTGGATAAGTGCGAAGGATGAGTAGTGTGATGGCTCAAAAATGGGGACCTGATATTATGCTCCACTTCGTCTACTTCTGAACTTACAATAAACCTTCGCTTTTCATCCGAATGTCCATTGATGTCCATGAAACGAGGTGGAAGCTCCTGAAGGGAACTTGGTTGGTCTTCACTGTCTCTTAAGTGCTGAAAATTGGAGACATTCTCGTAAAGCCTCATTCTATTCGGGATATTTGGGATATTTGGAATATTTGGAATGTGCGTGGTGGCAATTTCGCTATCCACGCGATTGAATGGCACAATGTGGGGAGAATCGCGACCGTGATGAATATTTAGGCTGCTAAACCTCTGCTCATAATCGTCATAATCCTGAAATCCTCGATTAACGTTACTATAATACGAAACGTTTGACAGAGCTCGACGATGAAGGTAAGGGTTCACTCGGGAGGCCATCACGCCCATAACGGGAGTTTGGTGCGGCGTTCTTTGGGGCGTTCTTGGCATATCTAGGATTCCAGGGCTGTCATAATACTCTTGGTTGCGATACTGGCTCGTGCAGTTCATTTTTTGGCAGAGCTGATTTAGTTGAAAGTCCAGCTCGGAGGTGTTGGGAATGTAACTGCTGGAGTCTAATAAAATTTCGATTAGTATTTGGAAGTTAGAAGTAACTTTGAAACACTTACCATAATACCCTGGTTCAGTAAGATGCTGCGACGGGTAATTTAGATGATCTCCCTGCATGTACAAGTTCTCGTTCTCTTGACATTCTGCCAAGTCGTCGAAAGTGGTGGCGCTCATCTTAATAGGCATTTGTTTATGGACGTCACTAACTAAACTACTAAGTGATGAATTTGTTGGTTCAATGGTGTCTCGGGAAGTAAAATTTGAACCTAGACCACTGGTTGTGGTAACTGTGGATTGTAAATAGTGCTGAGGGGATGCTAAACGATGGCTAGGAGTGAGCTGAGTTAGAGGTGATCTGAAATTAATTTTGGGAGATTAATAATTTTTGTTTTCATTGAATTTAAAAAAAAGCATTACCTTGTCCTTTTAACATTTCCATGATACGTCTCATTCCCATAAAGTCGATTAGTTCTGGCTCCTTCCTGACTTTCCTTCTCCCTCAAGTATATGCTTCTATAGAATGAATTACTAATAGCCGGCTCAAGTCCGGGAATATCTAGACTAGGTGGCTGAAGCCTTGGATGAACTGGTACAACATTTGCCATCCTCACATCATAACCTGCCGCAAAACTAGCTAAAAATGATGTCATATTGTACAGAACTTGTTCGACGAGCGACATCTTAGCTCGTTTAACGCCCTCCGCTTGCAAATTTGGCTGAAAACGATTTCCACAAAGTTGCATATTCGATCCCACGTCGTCTTTGGTCCACTCGTCCGCTGTGTCATAATCTGTGCAGCAATTGGTTAATTTTTGAAAATTAGTTTTTAGAATAGTTAAAAAATAATAAGCGACCAAATATTTTAATTAGACAGAAAATGTAAAAATTTATGAAACTTACTATCACTTAAAAGCTTGTAGAATTTTAGTTTAGAATTTTGAGTTTTTTCCTGGTCGATTAATTTTTTCGACTCTCTGAGCTTTTGTAGTAAAGTAAATTTCATTTAAAAAATTAAAATAAAAACCACAACCAAAATTTCGTTTTGCAAGTTTTATTAATGTTTTTTTTTTTATTTTCCAAGGGGCAAATTTTAAATTATAAATTAGCAAATTATACTAACTCTGAGTTAAAAAATAAATTAGCAACTAAATACATTCCACCACCAACACATCATTCCTTTCATTCAAACGACGAGGTGGTTATTAAAAAAGTTTTTAAGATTTGTAAGAAAATATTAAACGTAGAATTTAATTCATGTAGATAATTTCTTTTAATTTTTTTTGTAGAATATGTTTGTAAAAACTTTTTAAATAAAATTTAAAATTTTCTGATTTTTATTTGAGTTTTGAACTCTTTCTGGCTAAAGCATATTTTATATTGCAAACAGATAAATTTCAAACATTAATTTCATCAAAAAATTCAAATCAATCACAAAAAAATGTAAATTAACACATAACTTAAAATATTTGCCCAAAAAAGTTAAATTTTAAATTCTTAAAGATACAAAGAGTCAAAGTAACATAAAAAAGACCACAAAATTTCATAAAACACAAATATTTTACATAAATTTAGATTTGTGATCTAAAATAAAATGTATCAATTGTAATTCAATTAATCGTGTAAGCCACTACAAAAGCTGATTGACATAATCATATTACAAAAACAAAATTTTCACTTTAATAAAAACACAAAACAATAATCTCCTAAAAGTTACAAAGTATAGGTACCTAACTTTAAAAGCTAAAACATAAAATTGAAACAAAATAATAAATGTTTAATGCAGCCTTATCAACGAAAAAAAAAGTTGTGTGTAAAACTGTCTCTCTTAACTATAATTGAATTACAAAAAGGTGTAAAAGCTAGCCTAAATAATTGTGTACAGTGTTTATTGACCCTTTATGTGCATGCCAAATTAAAAATAGAGTCATTACGCCAAATCAACACAATTTAAATATTGTTCAACGATTGAATGGGTTTTCCTTTTTATCTAGGTTCAATGAACATAATCAGAATAAGGTGAAAAGTGGAGAACCCATAATTCGTTAACTAATATTTAAGAAACAGATAAATCGAAAATAAAAGCGAATCAAAATATTAAGATTCAAAGAGTTTACGAATTATGATTTATCTTTAAAGTATACAGAATGTCTCAAGAATTGTATTTTTGTATAGGATTGGGTTGCTTTTCTCTACATTATCTTAATTATGCAGAATCATAATTATAAATTTTTTGCTAGTCATTATGCCAAATATTTCTCAATTTAAAATGTAAAGAGAAGCCACTTTTCTTATTCACGATTTTTAAAAGCAAATTTGCTGCAATTGCAAAAGGACAGAACACAAGCATTGTCACTTTTTCCAATTAACTCAATCTAGGTATTTGTAATTTACAATTTAATTGTAATGTATATTTAAATGTAGTGAATGTAGTTAGGGTTAGGATTTTTAAGGTTATTCTATTGATTTTCATTTATTCCTGCAGGACGAGCATGACGATGATTTTTGTGTCAGTGTATGGCATTCTTATTAAATTGTTGATGCTTTGAGGAATTTATAAATTTTGTTTGCTTGAAAAAGTCATGGTTTTAGTGTTTTCATAGAAAATGTGCAATGATCCAGGTTAAATAATACTGCGATCTTCTAACATTTCCCACCGGTCATGACGAATCATCATCTGAAATATCAACAGTCCCATTGTTCTCGTAATATTCCACAGGTTTAGCCTTAATATTCGTGAAAAAGTATTCTCTTTTAAATTGTGAGCCACCTCGGATAAACTCATCATCATCCCCGCAAATACTGAGTTCATCATTAGACTTTGAGAAAAACTTTTTCCTAGAAATGTCGTCTTCAAAATCTAAATCGAACAATGGCGACGTAGGAATTTCATCCAAGGACTTTTGCAAGTGATAAATGCGATCGTGCAAAATGTGCACTTCTTGATCTTGTTCAAATTTTATTTTCTTGTCCCGTCTGCTACCATTTGTGCTTTTGCTTTGCTCCCTCTGTTTATTCATCTCCAATGCTTCTATCCCTTGATCAATAATATATTTACGTTCATCCAAATCAACACTGTTTTTCTTGAGCCTCAACAGTGAAATCCTAGGCTTAGCCTTACTAATATTCTTATAAGAAGTTGACGAGTCATCGGTTCGGATGAACGCAAAGCAGCCGGGTCGCTTTGCATCATCCCCCGAGTCGTCGCTATCCCCAAAGTCTAGAGACAAGCTTGGCTTGCTCTCAATAGTGTCAATTGAAGTAGAATCCCCTTCGTCGTCATGCTCGTCAATGCTGCTAATGCTACTGGCGAAATCGGGCAACAACAACTTGTCTAAACCATCCTCACTTTTACCTAGCGGTCCGTTCGAAGTCGAAGTTGACGCTGATCCGCGCTGCTTATCCAAGTTGGGCGCACTTTTAACCAGATTGTGTGTGGTGGGACGCAAGGCTGGCAAGTAGCCTCGCTCACGGCGCTGGTGCAAAGTGGAGGGACCCCAGGTTTTACCTTTAACGTCCTCGGGCGGCACTTTGAAAGGACAAAGAGAGCACGTGATTTTTTTTGGACGTTCGAAAAGGCACAAGGGCAGATTTTGGAGGACGCAGATGAGTGTGTCTAATTGTTTAATTAGCGCGAAATGTTTACATCTTTTCTTTATTCCAAAATGTCTTACTATTGGAGGTAGTTTTAAACTGCTTTTAAGGAAGTAAAATTTACTAAAAAACTACAAAAAAATGGCGAGACATGCCAAAAACAAAATAAACAAGAAGTTTGTACCAAAATGAAAACTTTTCTCAAACTTTTTTTAATTTTCAAAGTTGATCAAACTTCTCAAAGAAAAATTAGAAAACAAAAATCAAACTGTAAAAACGATTTAAAAAACTCATCAAAAAATAAATTACACACACTACATCAACGAAAACAGAAGGATGAATTGAATAAAAGGGTTCGAGGACATCTCTTGCGTCTCCAACAGAAACTTGCTTGGTCCCAAAAATATCCAAACTTTCTGTTAGAGCGGAGGATCTCGATTATTTTGAGACTCACGTGCGATGGCTCTAAGTCTAATTGCTGGCGATCCTGGAGGTGTATTCTGGTTGATGTCATCGCGTAAAGAGGTGTGCTGCACCGTTATTGTGTGCCGAAAGTCCAGTGGGAATGAAATTTGACCAGGTTCTTTTTTGAGGAGCTAAAATGCAGAAATTTGTTTAGAAACAGTAACATTAAATTTAAAAAAAAAAATTTCTACCTTTAATTTAGTTTTGCTAAATTTGCCTATACGTTTATTTGGTTTCGGTGGATTATGTACGTTCATCATTATGTTCAACTCACGTCCCAACAATTCCATCTCACGAGCTTGCAACTCTTGTTCTCGTTTCAACAAATCTTCTTCGTACTGTTTTTGTTGTTGCTGAACCCTTCCAAGTTCCTCTTCTTTACAGCGTAATTCCTGAAGAAAAAGCAACATTTAATAATAAAATAATGTTAAATCAAGTATTGGTGAAAATGAAATCGCTAAACGTACGCATGAGATAATTATCTTGCTTGATCTTACCTCTTCAATGGTTATAAAAGCCTTGTGATTGCGTTTTAGGAAAATTAAAAAAACCAAAATTAAATATTTCAAAAGAAATGAAGGCAAAATGACAATATGTAACAAAACCAAAGAATACCGTGAAAGTTTGAATAAAATTTAAAATAAAACAAAACTAACGAAAGTAAAAAAAAAATACAAAATCAACTCCAAAACACAACATAAAACAACCATGAACCAAGCAGAAGGTCAAAGTCAAGCAAGAACAAAACATTACATAGGACTCACTTTTTCTTTTAAGCGCAATTCTTGAAGAACCTCAGCAATTTCTTTTTTCCAGCAATCTTGCATGTTGTGGAAAGATTCATGAGGAGTCTGAATAAAGCCAGATTTGGAAATAGCTTCCAGATCGCGCAGAATTTCTTTGAAAGAAGGTCGTCGATGTGGATCCGATTCCCAGCAAGCTAAAATCGATAATTAGGAAACAGTTGATAAAATGGTTGAATTACTAAGGATCCTTACATTTCATGAGTTTCCCCCAGGCTTCTGGACAAGTTTTAGGCACTGGTAGAGCTAATGTGTTTACAGCTACTCCGTAAGCAACTGAAAGTGAGTCGAAACCTTTGTACGGAGTTTCTCCTGTTAGCAGCTCCCACAAAAGAACTCCATAGCTCCAAACATCTGATGATCTAAAATCAATCAAAGAAATAATTAATTTCTTATAAGATTCTGGATTCCAATACATACTTAGAATAAGTTCCACATTTGATGACTTCTGGAGGCATCCAAGCATAAGTACCAGCCGCGGACATACGAGTAGTATTGTAAACTTCTCTGGCTAAACCAAAATCGGTGATTTTAAGCGTTTTATCTCTAAGATCTTCTCCATCAACAGCGTCACTGATCAGAACTATAATATGGAAACAATTTATTATCTGATATTCACTAATATGATCTACGAACCATTAGAACTTTTCAAATCTCGATGAATAACTGATATGGGAGCGCCACTGTGCAGATAATTCATACCTTTAGCGACTTGGATGGCCCAATTAACGAGCACATCAGGTGGAATTTTTCTACCCGATAAAATTCTATTTAAAGATCCACCTTTAGCGAATTCCATAACCAAACAGAACTTTGGTGGCTTCAAACACACTCCTCTTAGTTGAACAATATTATCGTGCTTTAAAGTCCAGAACAATTTTGCTTCTTGCAGCACATTTGCCTGAGTGTCTAGAAAATCTTCTTCTGGACTTGTGCGAGCTGCTTTCACTGCCACCTCCTCATTACCGTAAAATGCTCTGTGTACCTTCCCAAATCCGCCAACGCCAATCACTTCTTTCATATCTAATAGCTCGTAGTCGATCTCAAGTGGTTGCACATTAATTAACATAAGGTCATCATTAGTCACAAAATTGGATGGGAATATGCCCACTTTGTCTCCAATTTTGCCCGTCCACCAACCATCATCACCAGAAATCAGCTCATCTTTCGAAAGAACATAAACGATCTGGCCAACTCGTAAAGTCAGCTCGTCATCTGAACACGCGTCGTAATCAAACTTTGCTGTCCACAAAGGTGATTCCTCCATCGTGAATCGGGTAGTAAGATTAATTAAAATAGTTTCAGAGTAAACTGGAAATGAAAATTATTAATTAAATATTTTGAAAAAATTCACTTTTCTGTTATCACCTCAAAAGTTTCATCAACCGCCCTAAACTGCATCATCCCTACACTATAAGTGTTTTCTGAGCATTTTAAAGCTTTTAGAAAACCCACAAGAAACTAGGAAATGCAGTTTAAAGACTTTTTAAAGAAAATATTCAATATTATTAACAATTTGCCCTGGATCTGAGGGATTTTAGAAAATTGCTATTTTGACAGCTATGGATTTGAAGTAGGATTTTTGTTTGTTTACATTTTTTGAAAAAAAGCGCCAAATACCAATCAGCTGAAATAATATTAAAATTGAATCCTTAAATATTTCTGCAAGAAATGTTCAAAATAAAATATGAAATTTAATTTCAAACTTCGAAAATTTTAATACGTTTGTGTTTTTATTTCATTAAATAGATGATTATAGAATCTTGTTCAAATTATTAATTTAAGTGTCAATTTAAAAGGAAAATGTGTTAAAAAGCATATTCAATTATCAGAATGGTCTGAATCGTCAACAATGTGTTCTGAGTCGTCACCATCACTTTTTTCTTCCACGGCATCTCCATCACTATCATCTCCTTGGTCCTCTTCAACTTCTATGTCAGGGACTATAAAATAGGATCAAAATTAGTTTTAAAAAGTTTAAATCCTTATTATATTAAATATGCTAGAAAAATTTGTCCCAGTAGTTAATGATTTTTATTAAGAATTGAAAAAACATTAAAATCTTACCCAAATAATACTGAAGTGGATTCGGCCACAAGTCATCTAAAAAAATATCAAATTCTAATAAATTGTTTCAAATTATTATAATGTGTTCAATTACCCTTAATTAGCTCAGCGATCTCATCATTAATCGGATCGGAATTGTCAGTATACCAATCGAAAAATGTCTTGTGTTCGAGATTTCTTTTCCGATTACGATCATGAGTCGACATTGGCTTAAACTGCAACTGTTTCAGCAAATCCTTTCCTTCTTTCCAAATGATCTTTGTGCTTTCCGAAGTCGGAGTTGTACTTTCATTTTTGCCGTTCAAGAAAAACTCCTTTGTTAGAGTCAAGTTTTCAAAGTATTCGTTTGGGCGAAAATGAAAAGTGATACGGTAGCCACTTTTAATATCTTCAAATTCCTGGACATCGAGTTTCTCCAAAAAATGAAGACATTCCTCTTCTTCCTCTTCCAAAATCCCTGAAATCTGCGTTAAACAATGTTAAAAAATATGTCTTCAAGTATTTTTTGATAATAATAAACAAACTATAACTACCTGAGGATGATTTACAAATGCTGTCACCCAAAAATCTTTGATCTTGACGATAATATTGTTCCGTTTCTCAAAGAAAGGTCGACGTAATTTGTTGTACTTTTGCTCCACTTTGAGTATCTCCTCACTGGCTTTTTCGTTCAAGATGTCTATTTCGTTTTGAATTCCATCAATCATTTCCAAAGTTTGCTCTTCATTATTTTCCTCAGTTTTCGGCTTTTTAGCAACGTGCGACATTTTAAACTATTTTGAGCTGCTTAATACGTTAAGTAATATGTATTATTTAAGATCTGTTCACTGGACACTATTTATGACTAATAGAGAAGCTTTATAGCTAATTATAATGATATTTATTAATTCTTTGTGAGCGTCTCTCTATATGTCAACAAAATGTAAACACTCGATTATTCGATTTTGAAAATGTCAAACCAGAAAATTATTAGCCCCATTTTCAGTTTGCAGGGTTGGAAAAAAAGTTGAGAAAAAATGTCAGCTAAATTCGGAATTATTGTAAGTAATCATTGTTTAAACGAGGTTATTACCTTGTTACCTTTTAGTCCTTTTCATCTTTCACACCATAAACTAGTTGGCATCTCTGCGAAGCTATATTTTCTTATGTATTATATAACTTTTCAAAGGGGCCATCTCTCATTGCATTGAAAATATTCTAATCATTTTTCGAATCTTTCAGGCCCGCAGTCTGAGCACGTCCTCTGCCGTTCAGCAGCTGGTAAAGCCTCCACTCCAAATCTTCGGCTTGGAAGGACGTTATGCCTGCGCCTTGTACTCTGCCGCTACTAAGAACAAGTGTCTCGATGCCGTTGAGAAGGACTTGATCAGCTTCCAGGCTAGCGTGAAGAAAGATGTGAAACTCTTCGAGTTCATTATGGATCCAACCATCAAGCGCAGTTTGAAATCCTCTGCATTGAGGGATGCCGCTAAGACAGTTGCTTTCCATGAGTGCACTGGAAATCTTTTGGGAGTGATGGCTGACAACGGAAGGTTGAAGAAACTCAACAAAATTATCGACTCCTTCAGGTTGATTATGGCTGCACATCGTGGAGAAGTTGTTTGCGAGGTTATCACTGCCAAGCCATTAGACGCTGGTCAACGTAGCCAATTGGAAGCATCCATTAAGGTGAGAAATTGTTATTTTCACAAATTAACACTAAATTCTAATAATTTACTTATATTTTAGAAACTCATCAAGCCCAATGAGACTGTTCTTCTTACCGCTAAGGTCGATCCATCTTTGATCGGAGGAATGATTGTTTCTATTGCTGATAAGTTTGTTGACATGAGCGTGGCCAGCAAGATCAAGAAGATGAACGATGTGATCAGCTTCCCAGTGTAATCCATTTAAAACTCAACTTATAACTTTGAAGTGATTCCGACACGTTTAAAAATCTTTGAAATGTGCTCTAGATGCTCTAATTGTAGTCAAAAAAATGGAAAGTGAGGAATAAAGATTATGTTAATTAATTACGATCGATGTATTAGAAAGCGAATTTTAATAATTTTCATGGATCCTAATTTTATTCGAATCTTTAATTTTTATTTACAAAAAGCTGAATCCTTCGCAAATTCCATATGAGTAGTTTCCTGTTTCAATATCTGGCCCCCATCCCATACCATATTGTGGACTTAACTTCTCGCATTTAACTGTTGGATTTACATCACCGAGAGGAAAATTTTCTGAATCATTCATATCAAATTGTCCTGGCTGCTGATATTGCTGATTTATTGGTTCTTGATATTGCTGATTCTGTTGATATTCTGGTTGGGGATAATTATTCTGAGGATATGGAGCTGGAATAAATTCTTCAGAAGCACGTTCAGAATAGAAAGTATCTTGTACGTAATCAGTTACGAGTCCAGCTCCTAATCCACCTGCTAAGCCAGCAAATATTGGTACTGGAAGAATTGCTAATCCACCTTAAAATATAATAAATATCATGATTGTTTCGGTCACTAAAAGTAGAGTTTACCTCCAAATCCTCCATTATCGTTATATCTTCCTCCATTATTATTGTTATTATTATTAAAATTATTATTATTATTCACTACAACATTTGATACCGCATTATTATTATTCGTAGTTTTTGGTCGAACTTTGTTGGCAACGTTTGAATTTCTTTGACCTTGATTTAAATTAGCAGTTTGAGTTCCTTGCCGTTGATTATTATTAGTATTTGCACCATTTGGTTTTTGAGGTAAATTTTTGTTGTTTACTCTATTATTATTGGGTACTTGATTGGTTCGTTGATTGTTGTTGGTAGTAGCTGGAATTTGATTTCTTCTCTGAGCTTGTCCATTATTATTTTGAACCGGAACAACTCTTCTTTGATTTTGAGATGAAACTTGTGGAACAGGTGAATGATTCCTGTTATTTTGCTGATTATTTCTTTGATTGTTGACGGCTCCATTATTTTGTCTTTGTGGTTGTGTGTTGGCTCCTTGATTTCTTTGCTGCTGATTATTATTACTATAGGGAGCTATCCCATTTCTTTGAACTTGTTGAGTCTGTTGAGGTCTGAAAGTATTTTGGGGTCTCTGAGCTTTTTGTGGAGAATTAAAGTTTGTACTTGGCCTCTTTGGTGCCACGTTTTGCCTTTGAGCTGCTGGCCGGACGTTTTGTCTTTGAGCTACTGGCCTCGCTGCTGGTCTTGAAGCTGCTGCAGGTTTCCTATTTGGTTGCCTTTTTTGAGCAAAAACTACCGTTGAAACTAAAAAAACTAGTATAACAATTTGCAAAAGCTTCATTCTCCACGTTTTTTAACGAACTTTTAAATAGCTTCTTTGCTGATGGGCAGATTGTCTAAGACTATATGTAAATCTATGTAAAATAGTAAAGCTTGTAAGGGATCGCGAATAGTTTTGTCCACAACCGGTTTAGTGAGAATTTGTGAGTAAGATTTCGAAAAAAAAGTTACACACATTATTTTACACTCGCCTCAAAAGTTCAAAATTATTCAGATAAAGATGAAACGGATAAGAATGTTTAATGATGATTGATTATCAGTTTATGTATCCGCAGTGAGAACATGTAATACAAGAAAAAGGTAGAATATTTAATAGCTCCAAAAATTTATTTTACTTCAAAATATTTCTTTCATATCAAGTTAATCAACTAAAACTAATTTCCAGTCTTGTAGACCAGTTTTTTATTCTTCAAGCGTTTTGGCGACTTTTGGGTCAATTTCTTCTTGAATGATTTTGGTTTGCTTTTATCCGGACTCTTCTCTGATTCTTTCTGATCTTCCTTGATTTGTTTGAATGATTTTAAGTGCACCAATCCATTTTCAAGCATTGAGTCCTTATTCTGTGTGGTCAAATTCTGGGAGCCTTTCTTCTTGGTCAAAGTTTTTGTTTTTTTCCTGAAGCTTTCAGAGACGTTGCGACCAATTTTCTTCCCTTTATTACCAACATTGCTCAATCGTTTCAAAACATTTCGTTGGATTTTTTCAATGCTGCCATTGGCTGGCGTTGGATCTGGGGGAGTTTCTTCAGCTAGAATTAAGATTTAAAAAAATTTGGAGTTACAAATATATTTAATAATATTTAAAAATAAATCCTCACCATCCGAGTCAACAATTTGCGTGGTAGTCAACTCATCATCAGATTCTGCCTGACTATCTTTCTTCACTCTTTTATTTTCTTGTCCATCTTTGTTTTCAGCCTTCCTCTTCATAACGCTTGTAATGAGCTTTGTCTTGTACTTTTCCAGTTTCTGGCTTATTTTAAAATCGTGGGCAAAAACTCCAATCACTCTGTTGTTGGCGACTTGCTTAACAATAAACTTGGACGTTGAGTTTCGGAAGTCGGGCTTGGTGACTGGTGTATAGTCGTTGTAGTGGAAACGAGTGGGTACGTACACTAAAGGCTGATTTGCTTGACGAATTGTGCAGACCTGAAATTTATTTTCATGTTGGTTTAGATTAACAACATCGAGAAGATTAAATAAAAATTCACCTTAATATGTTCGTTAGAAAACACAATAATTGTCTTATATTTCTTGGTCGCATTAAATATTTTGGGAACCGTTTGAACCTCACCAATTTCGCTTATAATTTTCTCGTCAATGGACAAATGCAGAACTTGTTGTGCTGGATCAATAAAAACCACAACAGCACTCTTAATTTCACTTCCGATTTTGTAATTATTCATATCCTTTATAGGGATTTGGCCAAAAGCGCCATTGGGAAGCTCAACTAAAAGTTTGTTGCTTAGAACGGAGTTAACTTTTCCGACGACTCGTTGACCAACCTAAAAAGTTCAGAATAAAACATTTAAAGGAATAGAGGATTAAATTTAAAAAAAACTCACCTTAAACTGACCAAGTGGTTTTCCACTTTTCTGCATTTGTTGAACCAAAAACTCAACATCTTCCAAATAGTTTTCCACCATTTTTACCGAAATGTTCATATCGTTCTCCCAAACTTTACTCAAATTAGGTGTCACATAAAGAGACTTCCTGATTCCATCATTCTTGCCAATAACGCTCACATAAACAATCTCATCTAGTTGGAAGATTCGGTCGTCGGCATTATCAAAAGCGCTCACACCCAATTTCATTGTTTCTGTGAAATTTTTTAATGGGCAAGATAACTCGACCATGCGATCAGTGAAATTTTTCACAAAGCATCGCAAAATATCACCTGGTTTGACATCCTAAAAAATTCTTATTTATTAAAAACTCAAAAAGCTCAAGAAAATCTTCAATTACCTGGAAATCAATAACAGGTCCACTTTCAAAGTAACCCACATCCCTTCTACTGAAAACATTATTTTTGAGGGCCACCACCTTCATTGTATCTCCTTCCTTCAAACTGCTGAATATTGGATTCGCCAAACTTGGGAATTCACTCAAATAACTAATAGGAACCCTTCCAAAGCACTTGAGATCAGGAATATGAACTTGAATAGCAGATGGGAAGATTGAAGTTACTTTACATTCATAAACATTGCCCAGATTATCCGATTCTTCAGCTTTCGGGAGATGTAAGAAAATTTTTTCCTTGTTAGCGCTTTTGATCTGGAATCCACGAACTGAACCTACTGTAAGTCCACCGATCTTTTCAATTTCTTTTACATTCTCCGCGGATTTGGAGAATATTCCTTTAAGATGATTGAAAAAAAGCACCAGGAAAGAAGTCTTGGTCTCCTTGAAAACGACGCCACTAAAAGTTCCTTTAGTGTGCTCAATGTTCCACAGAAAATTTGCTCCTTCCTTCAAGAATCCTGGCAAGTTTGTAACTTGGATGGCTTTTGCTTCTGAGTCTATTTCAGCAACTCGCACTTTGATGGTAGTTCCAATTGAGACTTTACTTTTTTCATTATAGAAAACATCTTTCAAGTATCCTCGAACATGCCCAATCTTCACTTCAAAACCTTTATCGAGTGCTTGCACGACGCTCACATTTATCAGTTGGCCAATTTTAAGGTCAGCTGTGCTGAAATATGTTTCGTTTAGAAGCTTCTTGTCGTTGCTGCAAACATAGATGTTCTCCAGTTGGTTATAATCCATCACACGAACAGCTGAAAATGTTATATGATAAAAATTGTGAACTATCTAGAGTGAACATTCCTTACCATGCTCTGAATTTGGCGCATACTTGATAAGTGTGGAATCGATATCAAAATTGTTCTTCAAGTTCTTGACTAATGCCTTCCTGGGAATCAATCCTTTAGCTCCAGCTGCATTCAATTTGATCAAGATTCCATTCGCTGTTTGTCTCAATACCTTCGCGTTCTGAATAACACTTCCAAACTTAACAAGATCAGTTTTCATGACTTCATTGACGTTCAAAGTGACAAAAATTTGATTGGACAAAGGCATTGTGTAAAGAATGCGAGCTTTAAGTTCTTTACCGACAATTTCCTTATCCAACATTGCAATTTGTTTTGCCAAATAGAATTCGTTGGCATAAGCTGAAACTGAGCCATCAAAAAGGAGACCTTCTACTCCGTTCTTAAGGATGCGCACAATTGTGAAATTAACAACCAAACCAGGTAGGAGTGTTTTAAGATTTGGAACATCAGCTGTTTCAATCTTTTGCAACTCGTTCTTTCTGAAAATTTACAGAGTTTTTTTAATTTTTGGTTTTAAAAAAGTGAAATGAGATTTCATACCTAAAAGAATTCAATGTGATGGTTCCAGCAACCACTTTTGTGATATGACAAAACAGCATCTCACCAACTGTTGGAGACGTCTTGATATTTTTCTTCGGCAAAAAAGCTTGAACGCCCTTTATTCCTGTTTCCATTAAATAACCATGATCTTCGGAAGTCTGAACTGCACACATCATTGCTAGACCTTCTTCCATCATGCTAACACCCATTTCAGAGTGCAAATCTTGTGGCATCAAGGAAAGGAGAATTTCTTCAAGCTTGCCATGGCACTTTTCGATAACCTTTACGTATAATAGTTGGCCGATTGGGAACATCTCTACCAATGTTTTGGATTTCTAAAAAATATTACTACAATTAACACAGTTCACAATAAGAATTTATTGTCTACTTACAGTGGTCAAATCTTCATTATCAACTATTGTCTGGAGCAATTGCGTGTAAGCCTTGGAGATAGAAGTGATGGGAACTTTTCCAACTAGTCTTCCAGGCAAACTAACCAAGATATGTAAAGCGTGAACTGACTTTACGTGACCCATCAGCAACATGCCCTGAGTGACAGCCTAAAATAAATGAAGTTTAATATCCAGGAGCTGAAAATTTCGGTGAAGATTATTCTTACGGACAACGATAAAAAGTTCGCAGATTTAACACCAAATTCAGTTTGATCAACAGCAGGTCCGTCTCGCTTTTTTTTTGCGTCTTTCTCACGCATCCTTTTCGAAGGGTTTTCTTTGGTGGCCGACTGGATATTTCGGGCGCCATAATTCTAAGAGAAACCAAGTTTAGATTAAACTATTTATAATCAATTGTATGTATGAAGCTCACCTCCTTCTTGGCTTTTGTTTTAGCAGCTTCAATTCTCACTGTGCCACCTCTTGGAAAGCTTGGCTCCATATCTGTTTTGTTTTTTGATAGGTTATTAAATGTTTTGTTTGTTTTACACTGTATTACTTGAATAAATTGCTGGACTTCAATAACTAACTTTAGGAACGACCTCAATCCTTTATTTGGTGGATATTAACACTCTTTTCAGCACTTTTAGAAATTTTTAGTGGTTTAGGTAGTTGCAAAGCATTTTATATATTGTTTTGAAAAATAATCAGATTATTTGATTAATCGGATAGAGCGAAATTTTTAAGACCTGAGACGACAAACGACACAATGGTACTAAAAATGTAAACATTTAAAGTCGTTAAAATCAATTAAGCATAAAGGTATTCTAATTATAATTTTGCTTGATTGAAAGTAGATCTTATGTGTAATAATGGAATAATAAAAGAAGCGTATATAATTCCTGTATATAGATTTTTCAAATCAATTTTATTGAAAATAGACAAATCATATGCAATATTTAATACAACATTAAATTTGGAAAAGGTTCAATCTGGTGGTAACTGCTCAGTACTCTGCTGTCCTGAAAGGGTGCATTGGATGTGTAAGCACTCTGAAAATAAAAAAGTAGAAAACATAAATTATTATTAAGTGTGCATTCAAAAATTAGTAACAAAGTATACAAAATACAGATAAAAGATCAGATTGTTTTAACAAATCGTTATCGATCTAGGAAATTGTTAAGTAAGCACTACAAATTACAATGACAATAAAGAAAATTCGTTAACATCACAAACCTATGCAATTTCAATAACAAATTTAATATTCCTCAGCGAATGGGAATTCTTTATGGTTTTCAATTCTGAAAATGTAAGAATAAGAAGAGACACTTGAATATATTGAACAAACTAAAAGTATTGGTAAGGGGACCAAACCCTTTAAGATAAGATAAATGATAGCTTACCCAGACATTGGCACCAATCGACCGTTACGATCAAAGCTGTCAATTGTGGCAATTTCATCAGCAGACAATTCAAAACCAAACACATCAAAGTTGGAGATGATTCTAGACTTTGTAACTGATTTTGGGATAACAATTTGACCCTTGCTGATCTGGTACTTGATCAAGATTTGAGCGGGAGTCACGTTGTGGGTCTTGCTAATGGCAACGATTTTAGGTTCTTCCATCAATTGAGCTTCACCTGGTTGAGCCCATGGGCGGTTGGGAGATCCGAGTGGACTGTAAGCTGTAAGAGTAATGTTCTTGGACTTGAGGTGAGCTGCCAATTTTGACTGGGTCAAGTAAGGATGGCATTCAACTTGGTTGGTGACTGGCATAATTCTGGCAGCTGCTACAACACGATCGATCTGCTTTGAGTTGAAGTTAGAAACTCCAATGCTTTTTGTAAGACCGGCATCAACAAGTGATTCCATTGCTTTCCAGGTATCGACAAAATCAACGTCAGAGTAAAGAACTTCCTCCTTAGCATTTTTGGGGAAAAGATCTCCTCCCTCTTGGTATCCCATTGGCCAATGAATCAAGTACAAGTCAATGTACTTCAAGTTCAAGTTCTTCAGGGTTGTCTCAATAGCTTCTCGCACTAATTTTGGGCTATGGAAAGTGTTCCACAACTTGCTGGTGATGAAGAGGTCTTCCCTAAAAAGAAAAATGAATATTTGAGATTGGAAGAATGTTTCATAAGACGAAAGAAATAAATACCTCTTAACAACTCCCTCAGCAATTTTAGCGGCCAGTCCTTCACCAACTTCATGCTCATTCCCGTACACATGGGCACAGTCAATATGACGATAACCGGCATCGATAGCGTCTTTCACAGCGGTAACCACTTCTCCTTTGGGTGACTAGATTGAGTTGATTGAGAAGCAATTAAAAAATGTGCAAGTAATTATGATAACGATTAACGTTTTTTATTGTGATTAGTCAAATGGTGATTAGGAGCGTCAAAATAGGCATTTAATATTTAAAGGTCACTTAAATTACACGAGTCAGTTGTTATTTTATATAAAATCTAATTAGCTAGAATGATGTAAGACCACTTAATGTTCGGATAGATTAGAAAAATCATATGAATAATTAAATTTATACAATAGAGGTAAAAATAAATAGTTTAGAGTACTTACACCCCATGTTCCCAAACCAAGAATTGGAATGCTTTTGCCATTGTTCAATTTAACACTTGGGACTTTTGATGCCATGAGATTTTTCGTGGAAGAGCTGCGGAAAAATGAAGTCAAGACTAGAGTTGAGAAACGACTGAGCATTTTTGTTATCTGTAAACCGGTTTAAGTAGAAAATCATGTGCTCCCACACTACTAAATTGTTTACAGACAAATATTCTTCAAGTATCGTTTTACAAACTTATTTAAGATTATGTGAGGATTGTTTCAATGAAAGTTGAGAACTGAAAATCATGCAGTCTTATCAAGCATTTTAGTTTTTGTATCTTAATTAATCTTTCTTTCGATACAATTGTTCAACGTTAAATCGAGCATTCAATAAAATGAAAATCATTTTTGTTATCTAGCAGCAATTGCTCCACTTGAAATACTATTCTAGAACGTTCAATAATGTACAATTGCCTCGACAATTGCTCTTATACAACATGGCACATACTCAAGAATTTAATATTTAATTGCGAAAAATTCCAATGATAAGAATCTAATAGGAATATCATAAGGACAAGTGCAAATGGAATGGAACTCAATAGTATAAACTCACTTGCTTTGTGAACCTATGAAGGAATCTTTCTTATCGTAATTCAACAATTTCCGCTTTGCACAACAACTTATTACAAACACAAATACCGGGGAAGCCTGAACGACAAACGACAATGACTTTTTAGTACTAAATTCTAATTTTTTGTATTTCTCTACTTTAATGATTAATCGAAATTTACTGATTCCTAAATCTTGCAATCAGTTCTAACCAGCTAAATAAACGTGCGATTTGAATCCACCTCTTAATTACTTACAGGATGTCTGATAATGAAGGTTCGTGTTTAAAAATCTTTGGTTCATTTGGTTACTTAAACTTATTTTGTAGAAATTCCCGGTTTATTAACTGAGTGCAAACTAGATGACAGTGATGAAGATGATGAAGCTTGGGAAGAGATGGAAGACCAGAGAGAAAGTACAAAGTGTTTATTTTGTGAACACTGTGAAGATTCTGTTGAACTAGCAATTGACCATCTTAAATCATCTCACAAATTTGATTTATCTGATTTAAAAGCAAAATTTTCGATGGATCAGTATTCATTTTTAAAAGCCATCAACTACATTCGTTTAAATAAGCTTACAAACCCAGACTTATTCCATTCTTCCTCTACAATCTTCTGGGATGATGAGAAGTACTTGAAGCCACTACAATATGAAAGCTGGCTCGTTTACGACTATGAAAACATTAAAGTTCCGGAATCTACTGGATCAGCTGAACAAAACTACCACAAAATCATTGAAGAATTAACCAAAAAGTTAAAGGAAAAAGATGATATGTTAGAGCAAGCAGCAACTGATATAGAAACAATGAGAAAAAGCTTTGTAAATTTGTTAAGCAAGGAAGGAGCAGCTCCTAAAGCAGTCACAAAGGAAGTTGAAAGACCAAAACCTGAAAATGGTGTTGGTAGTGTTCCATTAATTGATGATGAAGGATATTTTTCTTCATATTCTCATTTTGGGATACATCACAGCATGTTGAGCGTAAGTTTTGAACTTCTCTTTTTAAATTAAAGTTCTACTTATCAAATACATTTTAGGACAAAGTAAGAACTGAAAGCTACCGAGACGCAATCCTAAAAAATTCTGCGGTAATAAAAGACAAAATTGTCCTGGATTTAGGATGTGGAACATCAATCCTTTCAATGTTCGCGAGTCAAGCAGGGGCAAAAGAAGTCTATGCCATCGACCAATCAGAGATCATTTACAAAGCAATGGAAATCGTTAACACAAATGGAATCAAGAATATTAAATTCGTTAGGAATCGCTTGGAAGATGCTCCATTGCCAATTGATAAGGTTGATATAATCATTTCTGAGTGGATGGGATACTTTCTTCTTTACGAGGGAATGTTGGATAGTGTTATCTACGCCAGGAATAATTACTTGAAGGAAGGAGGAATATTGATGCCGAACAGATGCAACATTAGTTTGGTGGGCTATGGAGATGAAACCACTTACAAGCACTTTATCGAGTTTTGGCAAAATGTTTATGGGTTCAATATGAACTGCATGGTTAAAGAGATTCTAAGAGAAGCTCATGTAGAACACTGTAACAAAGAATCTGTCCTCACTTCATCAAATGTTCTTGCTGATCTCGATTTAATGACAGTTGATTTAAACTGTCCGAATTTCAGCTACGATTTCTCTTTGGAAACTGTTAAGGATGGACCTTTAACCTCTTTTGTTGGATATTTTGATACTTTCTTTGAGCTACCAGAAAATGTTATGTTCTCTACGAGTCCTTACGCTACACCAACTCACTGGAAACAAGTCGTTTTTTATTTGGATCAGCCATATAATCAGAAAGTTGGAGATGTTGTTAAAGGGAAATTTATTTGCCGCAGAGATAGAGATGATCTTAGATCGTTAAAAGTTGTTATTGAAGTTTTCGGAAAAATATTCAAATATGATTTGAATTAAATTCAAACTCCCTAATTTGCGACTAATTTGTATGCTTAATTATAAGGTAATAACATGAAATTAAGATAATAAAGTTTTTTGAATATTTTGAATCTCGCGCACAAATTATTGCAAAAAATATGACGCAAAAATGACGTCATCATCATAGTTTGTAAAATCCCTGGTGAAATCACGCACAATATTTGTGCTTATCAATATATTTATTTATTAAAAATCGTTTTGAAATGGACTTTAAACATAATTCCTGGAACCAAAATGAGTTAATCCTTCAGGACTTTTGCCGGAAATCTTTGAAATCAAAGATCTTCATCGGAACATATCAGGAAAAAAGATTAGTTCCCGAATTAAATGTTTACAGAGATGTAATCGAAATCCAACCAGAAGAAGAAGAAATTATCGGAGATCTAACGAATGCTAATAATGAACTGACCAAGTTCTATTATACAAAGCTAGTAGATAAAGAATTTTTCATTGGATTTACTAAAAATGAAAAACAACATTTTTTATGGACGGAGTTGGATAAAACTCCATATAATGATGAACAGGTACTTTGTTTAAGATATGAATATTTAAGGTTGCTAATCCAATTATTCTAGACATTCGGCAAGTACTGGTTCCAGATCAGATCAATCAAATTCCGTGAAAACGAATTCCAGTGTAAAGTTAAAATATTAAGAATTGTTGACAAATCTGATCAAACAAAATCTATACTTGGAGAAGAATCGGCAGCTAGTGCAGCATCAAATGCAGAGATCATTCAGTGGAAAGGATTATTTGCAATGTGGAAGAGGGAATTGTCTGAAGCAATGGTGTGGTTTCTTAGTGCTTCTCTGAACAGAGAAAATATAAAAGCAGGCTTCAGACTTTTTATTCTTCTTCTCATCTCACTAGTAGTCGGCGCAGTGCACTCTATAAAATTCATTGGCATCTTCACAATCAATTTCATGCATCAGTTGGGTTGGCTAATACATGTCAGTACTCCAATTTTGATGGGTATTTTAGATCTTATAACTAAAGTCGTTGGAGGAGTTTACATATTAATTGCTATGATTTGGAAAGACTCAATAGGTGGTGTTCGTAACGCTCTTCATGACAAAAAACGCAAACCAGAAGCCATTCAATCCCGGAGAGCACAACCGACCGCTTTTCGACCTTCTACCGACTTTTTGATTAGACCGCCTATCGACCGTCAACTGACTAGGATATCGAGGGTCGTTGTCCCCCCTTTTCAAGGGTCGATAAGCGGTCGAAAGAAAAATTGAAATTTTCGCTAGACCGTCAATCGACGGTCTATTTCTTCTCACACCGACTGAGTATGGACCGCGTACGGACCTAGTATCGACCTTTAATCGACTTTTCTGGGAAATTTAGTGAAAATTAAATAAACCTTTCATCAAAGAATTATTTTTGAATAAATTTATTAACAAAAACGTAAATAAAATAGCATACATGATTGAAGATGTATATAAATTGAATAAAAAATTGTAAAATATTATGCAAGAAGTCCACTTTGTGTCCACACGTCCAGCTTGCGAATTCTACCTCGAGTATCCTAAAACAAAGAAAAAATTATTAAAACATTTGCTAATTCTTTAAGTGAGATAAATCAACATAAACTCATAATTAACGACTTATTAATCAAATCACTAATTTCAAGCTGCGACTTAAAATAAAAATTTCTTTCTTAATTGATTGATGAACGCTTGTTTTTTTCATAGCAACTGAATCAAAGAAAATGGTTGAAATCTCTTTTTTGTCTAAATAAATCGTTAAATTGTACATTAATTGATTCAACATCACAAATAAATTAATGAACAAAATCATCCTCCCAATTAATTTTCCACCACCGACATGAATGAAAGTTTAGTGACGCTTCCAGAGCTCAAATAATTATATTATAGTCGGTTTTTCAAGGTTCCATTGTCATTTCTCAAGTAGAAGCTTTCAACAATTTTCAGTGCAAGTACAAATTTCTTAAAATTTCTTAGAAAATATCTTAAAATTTAATAAAAAATCGTTTTTTCCGTTCAATCAAAAAATGTACAATTATTATGTTGAATTTCTGATTTTAAAATTCAAATTTAAATTATTTCTGACCTAAATCTTCAAATTGTACTAATTTTTCAATCATTTTCATAAAAAAAAACAAAGGAAAATCTATTTTTATCAATTCAAGTGGAAAGTGGATACTTGAATATACGTTTTACCAAAAATCCTAATTGAACATGGCATGCAATTTATGTACACTTAATAAAAAAATTTTCTGGCGTTAATTCAAGAACTTTCTGCAACAGAAAATCTAGCAAGTATTTATAGCGTATCCACTTAGTTACCAGTAGGACGACGCTCAGCTCCTGGAGCAGCGGAGTCAGAGAATATAGTTGGAGACGAAAAGACATCATTTGTGACTTGCTGCATTGTTTCAAAATTTTGGCGAGCAGCTAAGTCTTAAATTTCCATCATGATGCGACGACGAGCACCTAAAGGTTTGATGCCCAAGTTGGTCAAATCATTTTCGGTCAAAGTTGGAAAGACGGTCATGTCAATTTCTCCGTTGATGAAATGTTCTGGGTAAGAGGAAGAAAATTATTAATAAATCAATTCAACCAAGATTAAGAATGAATTCAAAACAAAATTTAAAAACTCACGAATATGATGTTGAAGTCCAAAATTGAAGTTCTGTCGTTGTAATTGGACACTTGACTACGTTGTCTTTGTGGAGTAGAATCCAGCAGAGTTGTCATGCTCAAAATTCTATCATGATGTTCTCCCCAAGTACCAAAAGAATTCTCTGTCGGAACGGGTGACGTGCGATTTAATCCGGCTCTTTGCCAAATTGGCGTAGGAATACGAACTTCTCCTTGCTGCGGAGACATGTTCATAGCCCGGTAGCCAGCAGTGATGCGTGGATCAAAGTTAAACAGCATCGAATCGTTAAGAGAAGGCTGGGGAATGAGATTAAATTAACTGAATTATTCATTTCGTTTCAAGTTTGAAACTAACTAACCTTACTGGTAGCTCCCGTATTTCTAGTCTGATCAGGATATTTGAAAGGTGGACTGAATTAAGATGTAAAAGGAGAGATTCCATGGTTGTTTTACAAAAACCTAGTGAAAAATTTTCTATCAATAAAATAAAATAGTTTTAGCCACTTGCTAGTGATGAAGAGGTCTTCCCTAAAAAGAAAAATGAATATTTAAGATTGGAAGAATCTTTAATTAATAAGACGAAAGAAATAAATACCTCTTAACAACTCCCTCAGCAATTTTAGCGGCCAGTCCTTCACCAACTTCATGCTCATTCCCGTACACATGGGCACAGTCAATATGACGATAACCGGCATCGATAGCGTCTTTCACAGCGGTAACCACTTCTCCTTTGGGTGACTAGATTGAGTTGATTGAGAAGCAATTAAAAAATGTGCAAGTAATTATGATAACGATTAACGTTTTTTATTGTGATTAGTCAAATGGTGATTAGGAGCGTCAAAATAGGCATTTAATATTTAAAGGTCATTTAAATTACACGAGTCAGTTATTATTTTATATCAAATCTAATTAGAATGATGTAAGACCACTTAATGTTCGGATAGATTAGAAAAATCATATGAATAATCAAATTTATACAATAGAGGGAAAAATAAATAGTTCAGAGTACTTACACCCCATGTTCCCAAACCAAGAATTGGAATGCTTTTGCCATTGTTCAATTTAACACTTGGGACTTTTGATGCCATGTTGAGATTTTTCGTGGAAGAGCTGCGGAAAAATTAATTCTAGACTAGAGTTGGGAGACGACTGAGCATTTTTGTTATCTGTTGACTGGTTTAAGTAGAAAATCGTGTGCTCCCACACTACTAAATTGTTTACAGACAAATATTCTTCAAGTATCGTTTTACAAACTTATTTCAGATTATGTGAGGATTGTTTAAATGAAAGTTGAGAACTGAAAATCATGCAGTCTTATCAAGCATTTTAGTTTTTGTATCTTAATTAATCTTTCTTTCGATACAATTGTTCAACGTTGAAATAGAGCATTCAATAAAATGAAAATCATTTTTGTTATCTAGCAGTAATTGCTCCACTTGAAATACTATTCTAGAACGTTCAATAATGTACAATTGCCTCGACAATTGCTCTTATACAACATAGGACATACTCAAGAATTTAATATTTAATTACGAAAATTTCGAATGATAAGAATCTAATAGGAATGTCATAAGGACAAGTGCAAATGGAATGGAACTAAGTAGTATTAACTCACTTGCCTTGAGAACCTATATGAAGGAATCTTTCTTATCGGAATTAAACAATTTCCGCTTTGCACAACAACTTATTACAAACACAAATACCGGGGAAGCTTGAACGACAAACGACAATGATTTTTTAGTACTAAATATAAATTTTTTTGTATTTCTCTACTTTAATGATTAATCGAAATTTTCTGATTCCTTAATCTTGCAATCAATTCTAACTAGCTAAATAAACGTGCGATTTGAATCCACCTATTAACTACTTAGAAGATGTCTGATAATGAAGGTGCGTGTTTTAAAATCTTTAACTAATTTGGTTACTTAAACTTATTTTGTAGAAATTCCCGGTTTATTAACTGAGTGCAAACTAGATGACAGTGATGAAGATGATGAAGCCTGGGAAGAGATGGAAGACCAAAGAGAAAGTACAAAGTGTTTATTTTGTGAACACAGTGACGATTCTGTTGAACTAGCAATTGACCATCTTAAATCATCTCACAAATTTGATTTATCTGATTTAAAAGCAAAATTTTCGATGGATCAGTATTCATTTTTAAAAGCCATCAACTACATTCGTTTAAATAAGCTTACAAACCCAGACTTATTCCATTCTTCCTCTACAATCTTCTGGGATGATGAGAAGTACTTGAAGCCACTACAATATGAAAGCTGGCTCGTTTACGACTATGAAAACATTAAAGTTCCGGAATCTACTGGATCAGCTGAACAAAACTACCACAAAATCATTGAAGCAACTGATATAGAAACAATGAGAAAAAGCTTTGTAAATTTGTTAAGCAAGGAAGGAGCAGCTCCTAAAGCAGTCACAAAGGAAGTTGAAAGACCAAAACCTGAAAATGGTGTTGGTAGTGTTCCATTAATTGATGATGAAGGATATTTTTCTTCATATTCTCATTTTGGGATACATCACAGCATGTTGAGCGTAAGTTTTGCACTTCTGTTTTTAAATTACCGTTCTAATTATCAAATACATTTTAGGACAAAGTTAGGACTGAAAGCTACCGAGACGCAATCCTAAAAAATTCTGCGGTCATAAAAGACAAAATTGTCCTGGATTTAGGATGTGGAACATCAATCCTTTCAATGTTCGCAAGTCAAGCAGGGGCAAAAGAAGTCTATGCCATAGACCAATCAGAGATTATTTACAAAGCAATGGAAATCGTTAATACAAATGGAATCAAGAATATTAAATTCGTTAGGAATCGCTTGGAAGATGCCCCATTGCCAATTGATAAGGTTGATATAATCATTTCTGAGTGGATGGGATACTTTCTACTTTACGAGGGAATGTTGGATAGTGTTATCTACGCCAGGAATAATTACTTGAAGGAAGGAGGAATATTGATGCCGAACAGATGCAACATTAGTTTGGTGGGCTATGGAGATGAAACCACTTACAAGCACTTTATCGAGTTTTGGCAAAATGTTTATGGGTTCAATATGAACTGCATGGTTAAAGAGATTCTAAGAGAAGCTCATGTAGAACACTGTAACAAAGAATCTGTCCTCACCTCATCAAATGTTCTTGCTGATCTCGATTTAATGACAGTTGATTTAAATTGTCCGAATTTCAGCTACGATTTCTCTTTGGAAACTGTTAAGGATGGACCTTTAACCGCTTTTGTTGGATATTTTGATACTTTCTTTGAGCTACCAGAAAATGTTATGTTCTCTACGAGTCCTTACGCTACACCTAAAGCACCTAGAAGAAGTCGTTTTTTATTTGGATCAACCATATAATCAGAAAGTTGGAGATGTTGTTAAAGGTAAATTTATTTGCCGCAGAGATAGAGATGATCTTAGATCATTAAAAGTGGTTATTGAAGTTTTCGGTAAAATATTCAAATATGATTTGAATTAGATTCATATCTTAAATTGTATGTTTATTTATAAGTTAATAAGATGAATTTAAGATAATAAAGTTTCTTGAATATTTTGAATATCGCGCACAAATTATTGCAAAAAATATGACGCAAAAATGACGTCATCATCATAGTTCGTAAAATCCCTGGTGAAATCTCGCACAATATTTGTGCTTATCAATATTTATTTATTAAAAACAGTTTTGAAATGGACTTTAAACATAATTCCTGGAGCCAAAATGAGTTAATCCTTCAGGACTTCTGCCGGAAATCTTTAAAATCAAAGATCTTCATCGGAACATATCAGGAAAAAAGATTAGTTCCCGAATTAAATGTTTACAGAGATGTAATCGAAATCCAACCAGAAGAAGAAGAAATTATTGGAGATCTAACGAATGCTAATAATGAGCTGACCAAGTTCTATTATACAAAGCTTGTAGATAAGGAATTTTTCATTGGATTTACTAAAAATGAAAAACAACATTTTTTATGGACGGAGTTGGATAAAACTCCATATAATGATGAACAGGTACTTTGTTTAAGATATGAATATTTAAAGTTGCTAATCCAATTATTCTAGACATTCGGCAAGTACTGGTTCCAGATCAGATCAATCAAATTCCGTGAAAACGAATTCCAGTGTAAAGTTAAAATATTAAGAATTGTTGACGAATCTGATCAAACAAAATCTATAGTTGACAAGTTAGCTCTTATCAAAGCACTTGGAGAAGAATCGGCAGCTAGTTCAGCATCAAATGCAGAGATCTTCATTCAGTGGAAAGGATTATTTGCAATGTGGAAGAGGGAATTCTCCGAAGCAATGGTGTGGTTTCTTAGTGCTTCACTCAACAGAGAAAATATAAAGGAAGGCTTTAGACTATTTATTCTTCTTCTAATCTCACTAGTAGTCGGCGCAGTGCACTCTATAAAATTCATTGGCATCTTCACAATCAAATTTATGCACCAGTTAGGTTGGCTAATACATGTCAGTACTCCAATTTTAATGGGTATTTTAGATCTTATAACTAAAGTCGTTGGAGGAGTTTACATATTAATTGCAATGATTTGGAAAGACTCAATAGGCGGTGTTCGGCAACCACCCCTTCATAACGCTCTTCATGAAAAACGCAGACCAGAAGCCATTCAATATGACAGAAAGTTCGCTGATCGCAGCTTCGACTAAACAGATTGTTAATTTTAGGGCGTATTCACATTTTCATGCATGTAATTAAGATATTTATTTCGCGAAATATTAGTGAGGAGTGAAATAATTTTTATAATGGTTAGTGGTTCTACACACAAAAGTTTTCTTGGTCTTTGAGTGAAAAACGGTGAACTTCCGGAAAAATTACTCAATGTGGATACGTCAACGTAAATTGTAAGAGAGTTCTTAAAGTTCACAAAAAAGCCAAAAATCTCAAATTCTTCTAAAATACTAGAAAATTTGAGGTGTTTAACATGTTCCAAGAACTTTTTGAACTCTACTGACTAATTTTCATCACGGATTAATATACATTAGTGTGGTCCAAATTAGTATGAAAAATCAGAGAGGTCGTAGATGTGCGCTCCTCCAGCAAAATTTTGATTTAAATGACAAAATAAAAATTCAGTAAAATTTTCAAAATTTTTGATGCACGTTTAGGGGTCGCTCAACGAGCCCAAAATTTTGACAATTTAGTTGTTCAGAATTCATTTGATAAGTCAGCTCCACATAAATTTTTTAATTGATTTTCTACACAATTTTTATTTATTATGCCAATAAGAACACCAAAAAAAATTTTCAGCCAAAAATATTAAAAAACCATGAAGTTATGGCACTAGTCTGAAAAGTCGATTTTATGCAAAAGCTGTCTAAACCGTCAATGTAACCTCACGAGCCCCCATATAATTTCATATTGTTTGTCTCACTTTTAAATACAAGTTAATTTATCCCTTAACCAAATGCAAGTTGTCTCGTGACTTTTTGATGACGCGAACTGAAGTTATTAAACTTTTAGTAGACTGATGTTTTCATCGATCGCTTGTTGTTGTTGTAATCCTCAATAAATTCTTTGATGAATGTTTACAAGCCCAATTTTTATGGAAAATTCACCAAAATTTGGAATAATTTTCTTTTTATACTACTTTACAAAATCTTGAAAAAAAATTTTAAAAATTTTCATCCAAAGAGTGTTCAAAAAATGAAACAAAATGAAAAATATTTTGTATACGAAAAGCACCAAGATTCTTTTAGAATTGGTTGATATAGGAGTTTTATTGATCATTGAGGAGTTTTATTGATTATTATTGATTATTATTGATCATTGATCAATAAAACTCCTATATCAACCAATTGTAAAATAAATCTTGGTGCTTTTCGTATACGAAACATTTTTCATTTTGTTTCATTTTTTGAACACTCTTTGGATGAAAATTTTTAAAATTTTTTTTCAAGATTTTGTAAAGTATTATAGAAAGAAAATTATTCCAAATTTTGGTGAATTTTCCATAAAAATTGGGCTTGTAAACATTCACCAAAGAATTTATTGAGGATTACAACAACAACAAGCGATCGATGAAAACATCAGTCTACTAAAAGTTTAATAACTTCAGTTCGCGTCATCAAAAAGTCACGAGACCACTTGCATTTGGTTAAGGAATAAATTAACTTGTATTTAAAAGTGAGACAAACAATATGAAATTATATGGGGGCTCGTGAGGTTACATTGACGGTTTAGACAGCTTTTGCATAAAATCGACTTTTCAGACTAGTGCCATAACTTCATGGTTTTTTAATATTTTTGGCTGAAAATTTTTTTTGGTGTTTTTATTGGCATAATAAATAAAAATTGTGTAGAAAATCAATTAAAAAATTTATGTGGAGCTGACTTATCAAATGATTTCTGAACAACTAAATTGTCAAAACTTTGGGCTCGTTGAGCGACCCCCAAACGTGCATCGAAAATTCTGAAAATTTTACTGAATTTTCATTTTGTCATTTAAATCAAAATTTTGCTGGAGGAGCGCGCTTCTGAGACAAAGATGGATTGTGGACCACCCTAATATACATATACTCTCTTTATGTGATTTTACTATAATTTAGTTCTTTTGTGGCAATTTTCAAACCAAATAATGAGAAACAATGAAAAGTAATGAATAGTCTCTAATCAATGATGTAGCTCGTTTTTTTATGCTTGCATGTGTTTAATGTATTTAATATTTATATATATGAGATATTGAAATGAAATGAATGTTTAGAGTTAGTTGGTTACTAATGCAACTCGTTAATTGAGATTAATTGAAGAAATTAATAAAGAAACGCTATTTTTCTTAGGAAAGAATTTAAAACTCGAGTTTTATTTATTTTTAATTGGTGCCCAGGGTTGTCATTTGGAGCAAGGATGAAAAATGATATTATTTAGACAAGTTTCCCTTAATAATCAATCAATCGTAAAAATTTTATTAAAAAACTGAAAAATTATAAACTATCCTTTCTCTTCAAGATCCCTTGGCTAATACAAAACAAATTCTCACACTCTTTCCAATCTTAAATAATTAAGCAATTATTATGTGAACGCTGGTGAATTGAAAAAGTGAGATGATTCGCGCTGCTTCAAAACTATATGCGTCAAACACAATATGACTTACTAATCTAAATGCTCTTAATTACTAATTTATAAATTCTATAGCGTAGGAGTACCGAGTTATTTGTAAATTAATTTAAAAAATTTGCACTTGATCGAATAATTAAATTAATTAATGTTTATTAAATGTCCAAGAGGCTTAATCATCCTCTTCCTCTTCTTTGTTTGCTGTGATTGTAGGCATCAAAGTCTTATCTGGTAATAGGGCGTGCTCAATTAAATACCCCTCGACATCTGATGCGTAAAAATCATCCCCAAATTCGTCACCAAGGCGAATGAAATTCCCAATCACCTGACCATTTTTGTAGATGAGAAGTGTAGGGAGTGCCACTGTCTTGAAGTTTTTACTTAAACCAGCTACAGTGCTGAGTATTTTGCAGAACTTGACGGTAGGGTATTCTTGAGCCAACTGCACCAGGCACTTGTTCATAGTCTTACAAGCTCGAAATTTATCCTCGTAAATGTGGATGATAATGGTCACATTTTTGTTCTCCTGGTCTACACTCTGGAGGAACTCATCGCCATTCTTCAAGGCTAGGACTTCACCGAACTTAGGAAGCATTCCAGACATTGCCAGCATTTCATTCATCCGGCGTTTCTGAAATTCATGTAGAAAATCGTCGTTCATTAATTCATCAAGCTCAGCATCGAATTCATCTTGTTGCTTAGCTGCTGCATCTTCAGCAGAAGTTTTAGCAGTGATGCTTAGTTTCTTAAAGAGATCTAAACGTTCACGATCTTGATCAGCTCTTTTTTCTGTTTCCAATTGCTTGAATCTTTGCCAATCTTTGATTACACCTAAAATAATGATTCTAGTAATTTGAAAGATAAAATAAGAACTGTTAATTTACCTTTTGGTCCAGTGTTAGCAGAGTTTCCACTCCAATGGGTCATATCTTTCGGTGGTTCCACTTCTTTGACCACTGGTCGTTGAGCTTTAGAAGTTCTGGGCTCATCTCGATCTCCCTCATCTTCAGAAGATGAACAGTAGTAATGAGTCTTCTCGCCCAATAATTTATCATCCAAAGTAGCCATCTAAGTTCTTTCAATTCCAAGTTAGTTCACTAAAATCTTCACTGACACCTTATTTACAAAGATTAAACAAAAACTTCACTAATTAAGCGTTATTAAAAGATTTAATTGAGCAGTAGCGACCACTAACAGCAACTCTAATTCAATTATTGAGACTCCGAAATTAAATTTGTATATTATATTTTCAACTTCGAATTTTTACAGTGAATAACTCCGAAACATTGAAAAGCCTCGTATAATTTTAACATGTACTTCGACAAAAGCAGGATAACATAATTAAACAATATAATTTTAAAAAAACACATTGATTAACTGGAACCAGTATCTATATTTTCTTTTATAAACTAATTTTGAATTCATTGATCAAAAGATTTAGTACATAGACTTTTTTTTATAGATTTCTATACTTTTCCACTGTTGCGTTGTCGTCGAAGTAAATAATCATAATAAAGACACGTTTTTGAGTTGATCCAAAAATTCAAACCAAATCCTTTAAAATGTCAGAAATTGAAGACGAAAAACCTGATACAAAGGAAGATAAGACCATTAACTTCCACCACATGGAACTGGATGATCGGATTTTGAAAGGAATCGCTAAATTGGGCTGGATTAGCCCGACATTGATTCAAGAAAAAGCAATTCCTTTGATTTTGGATGGTAAAGATGTTCTGGTGAGAGCTCGAACAGGTTCTGGAAAGACAGCAGCGTTCAGTGTTCCAGTGATTCAAAAAATCTTGAATTCAAAAGAAACTGCAACAGAACAAAAAACAACATCTTTAATTCTAGCTCCCAGCAAGGAACTTTGTCTTCAGGTAAGAATTTTTATTACTACGTCATTCTATGATACTAACAAATTCATTTTAGATCAAAAGAGTGGTAGAATCATTAACAATTAAGTGCAGTAAAATCATTCGATGTGTTGACTTATCCACAAAAGCTGATCCTAAAGCACAAAAACACATGCTGTCTCAGAAACCAGATATTATTGTTTCAACACCAGCCAAGATCCTCACTCACCTCAATCAAAAGAACATTAATCTAAAAGAGAGCTTAGAAACTTTAATTATTGATGAAGCTGATCTGATGTTCTCTTTTGGATTTGAAAACGACCTGAAAAGTGTATTTGAACACCTTCCTCCAACTTATCAGGTAAGATTTTCAAATAATAAAAACAGCACATTTCCGATATGCTCATCTTTTATTTTTAGTCTATTTTAGCATCTGCTACGTTAAGCAATGAAGTTATGGACCTTAAAAAAATTGTTCTCCACAATCCAATTACTTTAAAACTGGAGGAACCAGAATTGCCACCAATCACCCAACTAACACACTACCAAATATCTGCTGAAGAAAGTGATAAAGCTGCCATCATGTATACTTTGTTCAAACTGCATTTGATTCGAGGAAAATCTATTGTTTTCGTAAACACAGTTGATAAGTGCTACAAGTAAGTTTTTATTAAGTATAACTTATGAATATTAATCCTTAATAAGTAATGTTTTTAATGATGATACATGTTGTGACATTGAGGTGGCATTCGAGACGTTGAGAATTTGTATTTTCGCTGCTTTTGATTGGCCACTACATGAAAATTGCCTAATCTTCTCTCTGAAATTCTTTTATGATAACAAAAGTTTTTAAATTGCTGTAAAATTTGTGAATCTCATAATACGATATATTTTTAGGCTGAAACTATTCCTCGAGCAGTTTAAAATCCGATCCTGTGTCCTAAACTCCGAACTCCCAGCTAAAATTCGTTGCCACACTGTTCACCAGTTTAATCAAGGACTTTACGATATCATCATTGCTTCAGACGAACGTTCACTCCTGAAACCCAGCGAAACAACTTCAACAGTTCAAACCAAAATCAAGCGAACAAAAGATGGCGAATCTGGAGTAGCAAGAGGAATTGACTTCCAGTTTGTTTCGAATGTGTTGAATTTCGATTTTCCTTTGGATATTAATTCTTACATTCATCGAGCGGGAAGAACAGCGAGAGGAAATAATGCGGGCAATGTCCTGTCTTTCATTAGTTTGAAAGAAATTGATTTGATGGCAGTTGTTGAGGAGCACTTACAAGTCACTTATGGCGGAGGAGAGTCTATCATTAAAAAGTACCAGTTTAAACTTGAAGAGGTAAGAAATTTAAACGATTTAATCAACTCATTAAACTTATTATCAATTTTCAGGTTGAACCCTTCAAATTCCGTGCAATGGAAGGTTGGCGAGCAATCACCAAAAATACTGTACGCGAGGCTCGTCTCAAAGAAATCAAATCAGAGCTCTACAACAGCGAGAAGCTCAAATCTTTCTTTGAAAATAATCCACACGACATGCAAGTTCTTCGCCACGACAAACCACTAAACATTGTCAAGGTTCCAGATCATCTCTCCGAAGTGCCAGAGTACATTGTACCACAAGCTTTAAAGAATATGGTCGGTATTGTAACGAAGAAAAAAAGAAGCTACCAGAACATCAGCAAGACTAAACAGCAGTTTAACAAGAAGAAGAATAATCCACTATCAGTTGCAGAAATTGATTATGGCAAGAAAAAGAAGTTTTAAAGGAGAAATTTTGGGATCGAAACTTTTATGGAAATTTTGAATTTTAATGATATATTTGTGACGTCAGTACTTTCTTTAAGAATAAAAGATTGGAAAATTAAACGACACAGTTTTGTACATTTTTTTATTCTTTCAAATAAAATTTCTCCTCCAATTCCTGGATAGAATTGTTCAAAATAATTGAAGAAAGATCATCATTTTTACAAAAATAAAAGTTAAAAATAAATTATTATATTTTAATTTCCTTTAAAATGGGAAAGAGTTAGGGAAATTTCCTCCCAGCTGGCCAAATAAATTCTGGTAGATATTTTGATTTCCTTGATTCTGTTGGCCTTGAGATGGCTTACGATTAAACTCGATTATGTCATTAATTTCGTGAATAATTCCATTTTTACCGATCTGATCACACTTGGTGATACCTGCATTTTGAACTAAAGGACGACGATCTCTATTTAAACGAAGAGTTTTCTTGTTGACTGTTTCAACAGTTCTAAGGAATGGCCACTCGGTTCTTGCAATTCCAGCACAGCAAAGCACATCAGGAACAATGTGAGTTTGCATCAGCTCTGAAAGCTGCTCCTCATTTTTCTCGGTGAGCATATCTTTGTACCATTCAGCAACTTCAAGGAAAACATCATCTTTGGGCACGAAAATTGTAAAGCTATCTTCAGCTCCAGAAATGGAATCGGTGAGGTTTGCTTGTTGAAGGAATTTGTAGAACATACTGTATTGAGGATTGGCTTCAAGCATTTCCAGGAGAGTTTGAGTTGGTGGCTCGAGGACTTTGTCTACGGTGTGTACGATTGAACCGCAACTTTCTTCGTCAAAATGAACAAGACGGGCGCAGTTTACAGTAGCACGGTTCATAACATTCACGAAAACTGGGAGCTAAAATTAAATACGATGTTAAAGTATTTTCTAAAAGCATAAAAATGAAAACTCACTGTTGTGTAAAGATTGACTCTAAGAGGCTCTCCCTCCAAAGTATCTAGCATCTTCTCGGATAAATCACATGTCTTGGTCAAAGGCTGAGCAATATGATAGTTCAAGAATTGCTTGAGCTCCTCATTATTCTTCAATTTCTGTGGACTATTCTCTAACAGATCCAACCAATATTTTCCTTTGACTGACTCTGCGAATGCGTTATCACTGGGAATGAAGTATGTTGTGTTGGTCAAGTTATCTAACGTCTCATCATAATTGCCGAGTTCCATAAGTTTCTTGAAGGTGGTCAAATTGTGATTACCCAACATGGTTGAGATTGGAACACCACTTTCTGTTGGCAGAATGCTATCGATAACGTGCAAAACTCCATTTGTACCCATAATATCAAATTCAACAATTTTGGACTTTTCGTTGATCAAAATATCGTAATCATTTTGTTCTTGATCCTCAGCATCACTGCGAGTTGTGCTCTCGTCAGTTTGATTGTCTTTTTGAGAAATTGGTTTCACCGCCATGCGTTGGAATAACATTTTCTCGCCCATCAAGTTGAAGGTAGATGTCTTGGCATTCTCGCCAGCAACGGCTCCGGAGCAGAAGGTCATGTCCAAAATATGATTCTTGATTATGTCTGAAAAAAATTGAACATTTTTACAAATCAGAATATAAGTACTTTATTTGGTAATTATTTTTTGTTATAGCGTGAAAAAAGTAATATGTTAATTGAAGCAGGTAATTACTCAAAATAATTAATGAACCATACAAAAGTAAATTAACATCAATAAAAAAATACTCACTAGCTGCGCAAGCACTGCCTTCCTTAAACTTCCTTCTCAATTGAGGATCAAGCTTCTCAAAAGCAGTATCACTAGGAGCAAAGATTGAGACTTGTCGCTGAACCTTGTCTGGCCATTCTACGCCATTCTCATCGTGTGTTCCCGCCAAATATTTGTCCAATTTTGTTTTCTCCAAAACAGTTCGGAAAACAGTCATATCTTCTCTCTCTCTGATCAGATCCATAACATTCTTGGTTACAGGCATTAACACTTGATCAACCATGTGAACAATTCCATTGGAGGCCATTTTATTAGGCTTCAAGATTGGTACACAGTTTGCTGTATATAAGTAAGGATAAACATTCTCATCAGTTTCACGTTGGTTGAACATTTGAAGTTTAGGGAACACGTTCATGCGAATTGTGGCTTTTTCAAATTCTGTCTTGAAAATTTGTTCATTTTGGATGTCTTCAACATCGATCCATCCAGGGACAATGTGGTTTAAAACTAAATCTTTAGTACGGATTCCAGAAACGTCCAGATTTGCTTGGCGAGCTCGTCTTAAAGGCATTACAATCAGGTTCTAAAATAGATAAATAAATTATTGTTTATTATCATAGACATAACTAAAAGTTGACATAACAGTTCAATTTAGTTGTAAGCTTACATTTTCAAACATTTGCTCAGAAAACTCCATGAATCTTTCATCCAATGGCATGAAAATTGTAATATTAGATTCCATAATTTCCCTAAGATCGTTGTTCATGGCACTCTTGACAAATTGCTTGCCTCCCAATTTCTCAGCAGTTTCAGCGACCGTTACGTAGTCAACTTTTTCGCAAGCACCTCCATTTCTTCCGCGAGCAAATCCATGGCAGCATTGCTTGTTGATGGTCACAGTGTGTTTGCGGCCTTTAACGTTTGTACTGTAAAAGATAAGCAAGAAGGTTTATGAGTTTGAAGAATTTGAAGGATAATTTAACAATTTAAGAAGATTCTTGCTGTGAATTTGATGGGATAATAAAAGTATACTGGTATCAAAAGATTAATTAAAAGTAATTGAGGAAATGAAAGAAATGTTTTTTGTCACTAATTTCATGATCAAATGACGGGAAATATCTAAAAAATTAAATTCACTTACATTTTCTTGCAAGTACGTTTGTTATTGGTTTCCGAGCATGACTCAATGTTGAGATTAAAACTGCTAACTGAGAATGGTCCAAAGTTGTCTACTTCTGTTTCTTCAGCCTTCTCCTTTTTATCGTCTTGCTCTGGTTCTTCAACATCTTCCTCGCGAGATGTGCAAACGTTAGCTCTGAAATAATAACAAATTTTACATTAACATCTGTTTAATACCAAATTTAAGAATATTTAAACTCCCTTCGAGATTTTTCCAAGCTTTTGCAGTTTGTGTAAAATTACTCATATAATTCGCTGTTTATCAAATCGAAATCATCGCGCAGTTGAGCTGATTGTTTTAAATAATTTCCGCAATTTAAAAAACTGGATAACAAAAAATATCAGCATTATTATCAGCGTATATCATTCATATTTGGAAAGTGATAGCATTTTTTGGTGAGGTAAAAATACTCATATGAAGAAAGCTTTTAAAAATTAAACATTGAACTCAATATCTAACTGGAAGAATGTATTTAAATATTAATTGCAAAGAAAATTGCATAGAAGGTACATTTAAATTTTTGAGCGCACTATTATGAAATTTTATTAAAGTCCATAATTCACCTTTTCCGGTCCACTCTCTCTTCTAAGTAATTTTCTCCACATGCAAAAAATTCAAAACTTCCAAAACATTGCAATCTTGCAACCGAAGCGGAAAATTAGCATAATCTTAAATTACGTTATACTTGGTTATACTACATGGTTAATAGCAACACGCATAATTTCTCATCTGCCCAATCTGAATTGTTTTCACAACACCCTCCCAGTTTTGATTGCACTGCTATGCGCACTGTGTTTTGAGATCAGATAAACGCTGGCTACTTACAGACTTAAAAATAATTGAAACATGTGGGTTGGGATTGCCCAGCACTTGTAAATGTATGAAGAGTTTAAAAACATGGTCATACGGACATAAAGACAATTGAAAAACCAAAACAAAAAATTGGTTTAAGTAAAAATTCATAATGAAACCCAAATAATACAGAAAAAACAGACAAACAGAGCCATTAATGGAATCATTGGCACAATTAATCAGGAAAATTATAAAAATCATAATAATTTCAGAAATTAAAAATAAGAAAAAAATGTATTGCGGAACTGCTTGGAGTCTGTGCGAAATATCTGGGCCATTGTTCCCCAATTCCACCTTGATCTCAGGCACACATTCTATAGCAATTCCGAAGTAATTCACCAGTTTACAACAATTTATAACGAGCATTAAGCTTTAGTGCGATTTTGTCACTCTCCAATTTGTTCAGAATATGCTTAAAATGTTCATAAATTTATGTTTAAAGTTTTTGAGTTACTTTTGGTTTCAAAAAATGTGTGGTCGAGACTGCAATGTCATTGTCTTTAATTGTGATTGTTTTGATGATATTTATGATTAACAGTTACAAATCTTAAAAATTTGTGATATTGCAATCAAGAAACGGATCTTATTATGTTTTTAAGAGTCAACATCGTAAATGCTAAATAATTCAAATAGATGTGGAGTAATCTTTACTTAATATTTATGGAACACTTTTTTCGAGCTGCTTGACTTTATAATAAAATTGACTAATTTCTATAATTTGAAAGTGGTCTATAAATTAATGCACACGAGCTTAAAAACTAAAATACGGGAGATTTGAATTCTTAAATTATTTGAATTATGTAAATTAAATTCAAAAAATGTGAACGCCTGCATTCAAACAAAAATTGATTTTATTTTGAGTTTTGAGTTCAAGTTGAGTCAATTTGTATAAATCTCTGCAATGTTGTCAAGATTAGCATTTCAAAATTCAAAACATCCTCTAAAATTCATTTGATACACTCTGAATTTTCATCGAGCTTCAGCCGTTTTTTACAACTCTATACAATAATAACATAATATAATTAAGCTTAACTGATTGATTGAGCTAAGAGTAATTTAATTTTTACACTTTTCGGTGTAAAAATCACGAATCAATTGCTTTCAGCTTAAATGTGTAAAATCTTGAAAAATGGTTCCATTTGTTCAAAAAGCTTCTTTTGAATAACCTTTCAGACATAAGAAGATATTGCTTCACAAATTGAAGATTTGCATAAAATATGTCAGGCTAGTTTCTTGCATAAAGAATTTGAATGAAAAATTATTCAATATGATCATGTAAATTAAATGAATTTAAACAAAACGTAAGACTGTATGCAAAAATGAATGGAATGAGCAGATCTTGACAACAAATCTGTAAGAATTCATATTTAATTGAACATTTATAAATTCAAAAAATATTTAACAATAAACAAATACGTTTATTGTTATATTGATCAATTAAACCATGCAACACATATAAAATATATATATTCACCATAATTGGTGAGATCTTTATAAAGAAACACAAACAATCGTATATTTCATAAATTTTTCTTAGAAAAACTTTAATAATATCTTTAAGACCATTGCGTTAATTAGCGATTTGTAATTAGTTTACTGTATTTAAGACTGTTAACCCGCTCGGGCCCAAAGTCACACATTCAATCAATTATTATTTTGATAAATAGCAACCTCCACTTCGATCAATGGCGCCAAGTCCTTGAAAAATAGTCTTCCTCGTTCATGCAAATCATCCGATAGTAAATCTCTGTTCAGTTTTGTCGCACAATAATTACATATTGAAATATTCAGTATTGCCTGTAAATTACTGTGTTTTAACCATTAGGTAGATACTTTACAATGATTTATTTCTATGCATTTCGAATAAATTTATTAATTTATGAATTATTATAAAATATAATTATCAATGCTCATTAATTCCAAATCAGAGAAAAATGTTTGATGTCATCAAGCCATCAAGCAAACAAACAGACCGCGAGCCTGGCTGAGTTTTGCCAACAATGGGCTCACATACTTAGCTTAGTTGCCACAACACTTTTTATCAGACCCAGTCTAGCAAATAGACACATAGTCTACTGTGTAGCATATTTTTCGCGCTCGCTGCTGTTTTATGTTTGTTGTTTGTTGTTTTCGTGTTCTTATTTAAGTTATTTAATGAAATGGTAATAAAACAACAAAATATGTAAAAAGCGCATTAAATTATGAATAATCCCATTGTTTTTCGGCGAATGTGGAAACTGTTACAATTTTCAGTTTCAGTTCCAGTAATTGCATCAATTGATGAGCTTACTATATCTCATACAGACAGACTTAAGTAGTAAGACTTAAACAGTGGAAAGTAAAGATATGCTATTGCTGTGTTTTTTATAAAACATATGAAAATCCCTTTTTTATCTGATCTTGTCTGAAGAGTATAATTTAGAAAATGTTGGCCTTGGACTATTTGATGCTTTTGATTCTTTAATAATTTATAATTTTTTATTTATTCTAATTTACTTGTCAACAATGTAGTGTTCATTAAAAGATTTTGCTTCACACCGATCGACTGAGCCTCAATTACTTCCTTCTTTATGAAAAAAAAAAACCATGATTGAGACGTAAAATATTTAAAATATGTATGTTATAATTAAGCAATAATAAAAACAAAACATCTCAACTTGATCTTCTTTTTATCTTTTTCTGTGAGAGATTTACTAAATGCAATTAAATTGGTTGTAATGATGAATGTGGTAAATTCGCATAAATAATTTTAATTTCACTTTCGTGGTTTTTGAATTATGTTTAAAATGTGTAAAATCTTAAAATCATTTGAAGCATAAAATTATTAATTTTTATTAACCAATATGATTATTTTTGTGATTCAATCCAGACAAAAACTATAAAACTAAAACCTCAGAACTTTTACTGGTACAAAACGCTAAAAAACTAAATAAAGCGAAAAAAGCTCTAATGATCTTTTACAAAAAAATTATCCGCAGCGAATGCACTGACCATGAAATCAGCTGCACGACCAATACCTATTCACCCGCGACTTAACATCATTTACTATTAGTTATTAGATGACTGAATTTCCCATCCGAGAGAAAATTTGCCATTTAACCGTTTAGCATTGCTTTTTACTATTTACTCGTCATTTACACCAATAACAAATCAGAAAAACATTGCGCTGGACTCAATTTCTAAAACGAATTTGATTCAATAAGCCCAATTCACCTTGGCGTCATATCAGAAGGTTAAATTGATTCTCTTGCAGTGAGCTAGTAGAGCTGGGATGGAGCCGAGAGCAATCAAATCAATTAAAATATGGAGGATAGCCGACACTTATTAAAAGAATCGGAGCAAATTAACAAAATCAACTGAGTTGTTCTTATCTCATCTCATCTCAATAATAATTTGCAACAAATTAGAAAAATTAGTGCAAAGAACTAAAAATTAAATTTGAATACGAAAAACCCCTGTGTGATTTTCACACTTCAAAAGTTAATTAATAGTCATTTAAAGTGCTTTTAAAGATATAATGAATATAGGTCCATATAAATTGATCTTTGGTTATGATTCGTAGATTTGCTCAAATTATTCAACTCTTATACTAAATAAAATTAAAACCGTTCTTTGAAAAGGTGGATCGATCACTAAGCTTTTATATGATTATTCAAAACAACGAGACTTGTTGCTGTTTATTTCATTCAATTTGTTTCAATTCATCGTTCAAAAACTAAAACACACTTGATAATGTGTCTTGATTGTGCCAGGACAGAGTTCATTAGTGGTGTTGTCTGAGGCTCTGATTGATTTTGATTTTTTTTAATGTCGGTTTGATTTGATTTATCCATGATCTTTCAATTAAAGAATCTAAATTAGAGACCGATGATTTAATAAGTTGTAGGAAGATTCTGAATTAAATGAAATCTGGCAAACCCAAACACCAATCAACATAAATTTTGTCAAAACAAATAGTTAATTTATAATTGCAATTGCTCATCCATCTAGCTATGAATTCATGCATAAGATGAGTCACCATCTACTGCAATCTAAACAGGTCTAACTCTACTAATTTAAAATTGTTTGATTCTATTAAATTGTTATAACACATAAAATTGTGCTCAGTTGAATATGAAAAACTCTATAGTTTTTGAGCGAACAATTCAGTTTACAGAATTACTTTGTAGCTTTTCTAAGCATTTATTGCACGCACATATGATTTTAGTTACACCAGTTGGAATTTCCAGTTGAATTATCTAGAAGTTTGATTGTCTGCATAATAATTTATTATTTTTCTTTTGCATTTAACGTTAGAAATTCAAATAAAGGATTTTATTGGATAAAAGATTTGATGATATATAAAGAAATGTTAATAATAAAAAATACTTTTGAAACCGCATCTGTATGTTTCTTGAAAGATTTATCTAAAAAACTTTTCTGATTCCAAAGAAAAATCATCAATTGTTGATAAAAGTTTCACCCAAAAGCGACCACAGACTAAATTTTGTATTAAACAAATAAAATTTCAACCGGCGAAAGTCGGTCGCGAAATCACAACGCGGTTTTCTTAGAATGAGCGAAAGTCGTGCTTACTCATTTCAGCTCACTTTATTTGAAGTTTAATGGTTTTTTGGTAAAAACGTACACAATTTATTTATTTGACCCGGCTGATGACCCTCGTATCACTTTTGCGGCTAATTTAGCAAATTAAAGAAATAATACATTCTTGGGAATAATTTTAATTGTGAATGCAATTGCTCAGTATTTTATAAACAGATCTTTATTAGCAGTTGCAAATAGACATGTATTTTTCATTTAAAAGTTCAAATGGTTCAAAGTTGCATTTGAAATCTTATTTTGTTTTCAAGTTGTGTTATTATTTGGTATTTGGCGAGTGCTTGCAAATTCACTGAGATCTGCAAAAATTGGTTGGGAAATCTTTAAATCAAAATGTATTTTTTTGCAGTTAGCTGAAATTTATGCTTGAAACGGTTTATGATAATTTTTAGCATTTCAAGATTTATTTCGGTGCTTTCGAGTTTTTTAACCTTTCTTAAACAATAATGATAAATTTATCTTCAAATGAAAATTATTGGGAAGAAAAAACAACCTGAAGTAACCTTCAATTTAATTTGGTTGAATTTCAGATTCTCTTTCCCCTATAGTATTTTGGTCTATTTTATATTTGCTGAGCTTCAGTTTTTAACGAATTACGATTTGATGTTATATTTCAAGTTAATGCGAACTTTTGCAGCTAATTAATCCCAAAAAGTCTTACATAGAAGTTAAACTTACCCCTTCCACCATGGAGTATAAGTATTAAAACCACCAAAACCTCCAAATCCACCTCCAAGCGACTGAAATCCTGGAAATCCAAATCCTCCATTAAAGAATGTTCCAAAATGATGACCAAACAAAGAGGATGAAGTATCATCAAATTGTCCTGGAGCAGATGGGAATCTTTCAACAGGTCTCTGAGTTGGTGGTCTCGGTGATGGTCCTCCAATCACTCCGCTTACGTAATCAAGGTCTGCAACATAAATTGAAAAACGCCATTTAATATAATAGTTAACAATTACCATCAAATCATGAAGCAATCATGTAATTTCTTACCTAGTGGCTCTTTGTTGGAAAACTCGTCGACGTCTTCATTTGCTTTGGAGTAAACAGCTTCATCGCTATCAGAGTTTCGGAAAAATTCGGGATGAAGGTCAGGATGAAAGATTGGCTCAAAGGCTTCACGGAAAATGGCACTGAAAGGGTTTAAGGGAGCTTGAGGCTTGGCAGCACGAGCACTGCTTGAATCATCAAGGGCAGATTCTTCGCTCCTAAAATTTAAAGGATTTTCGAGATTAAAAAACAAAAAAATAAAATTTTTTTATCGGAAAAGTGTTCAAGTCGACTGGAAATTATTCGAGCTTGCTACCAAACATTTAAATATTCCAAAATAGGAAATGGTGATATTTTTTTTTGAAGAATTTGCTAACTCGAGTTGCTTAAGCAAATTTTCACAAACCATTGATTGAGGGCTCATCAAAAAATTTCCTAACTTATTTTAACAATGTTATAACCAGATTTTCAAATTCAAAACTGACTTAAACCACATTTCAAATCATTTTATTTGTATTTTACAGTCTAAAACCCACTAAGACACTCTTTACACGTTAAAGAGATCTTTCTAGATCTTTCTTTTACACAAATCAAATCAATTTAAAAATGCATGAATCGTTCAGAAATACTATCTTGATATTTTTATTCAGTCCCTGAGGTTTTTTAATCTCTTTCTTCTATTTTTTTCATCTCCTTAAACTTATATGCTAACAAACTTTTAAATAAGCAAAGATAATTACTCAAACTCCAAGCATTTAACTGTGGCAATCACAGAAACCACTAGCATTAAGAACAAGAACGGCTTCATTGTTCCTTTCTTCACGTCACTTTATCTAAATCGCCTCAATTTGTTTAATTTCTCTTTTCCAGGAATTGTCAACGATAATTGTCTTGTTTGCTTTCTTTCACTGCACTTTAAGCACTTAAATGACTGAGTTCCCGTTATTGTAATTTCTTTTGTATTAAATATTTGTAGTTCTTGTAATTATTGCCGATTACACTCTATCTTAGCACTTGATTATTGTTCAAAATTTCTCTTCCAACTAAAAGCTTTCAAGCTGCAGCACAGGCTTTTATAGGTGAGCAATGTTTCACGATCGCTGCAATGTTTTCAATTGACAGGGTGGCTCTGATCAGTTTTTGGAATGCTTTGATCGTTGGGAGATTTTTATGATGTTTTTAGGGATTTTTAACATAAAATTGTTTATCGCAGAAGATGAACAAAAATTTGCATGTATTTGCATTCATTGCTAAAATTGATCAGATGACTTAAAAAGAAAACCACAAGAAAGTCCTCTTTGAACTTGAAATCAACAATATTGATGACAAATATATCAGCTAAATTCGGATGAATTCAAAAATTATTATAAAGCCGAAGTTTCTGGAATGACCAGCTTTTTACCGGTTCCAAAAAAGTAGAAGATTAAATCATAACAAACACTGTAAACAAAGTAACAAAAGTATACCTGAAATCAACCGCTACATAATAATAAACAAAATTAATTCCATGAATTAAAAATTAATGCTGATATCGGAAATTTCCATCAATATTTATGACTCAAAGTATTTAATTTTAATCACATTTTTCACGATATATTATTGCAAAAAAACACGAAAAACATTAGATCTGTGTTATTATTTTCGACTATCAAAGTGCAATAAATCTGTACCTGACATATTCAATCATCCCATTTAAAAATTATTAAAAATTATTCATCGCTTCCCATTAATTGAACATCAGTTCATCAAAGAATAATATTTTCGATAATTATTTACAAATTATAATTTTAAACTCTGAAAATAGAAAAAATTTACGTAAAGTAATCAAAGTGTTGTTTAGCTTTATTTCTGAGCTGGATGAAAAACTACAAATTTTAATATTTTTCACGGTTTAATGATGTTAATTTGATTGATAATTTCACGTTAATTGATTATGGAAACACGAACTGATGACAAACCAACAAAAGTCCCATTAACACGTATATTTTTGAAGAAAGCTCTTAGTTAAAGTTTTGGCAGAAGAAATTCAACATTTTTTGGAATTAAAAATCATGATTAAAGTTTTTAATTTTTTAGAAAATTTTTATAAATATCTCCCAAAACGCCTTAAATGGAAAGAGAAAGCACGAAATTGTTTCAACCTTGAACTTGCTTTATTATAACTGCTGTTCCAACGAAAAAAATTCACCAAAACAACTGAAACCCATAAAAAATCTTGAATCAGAAACTGGATCGTCAATTTAAGTTTCAAATTATAAAATTAAAAACCTGATCCCAAGAATCAGCTGAAAAACAAAAAGTATAAAAAATATGATTCAACGTTTGAAACAAAAACATTGCAAAAGCATTGAGTTTAAGCCGGGTATTTGTTTTGTAGATATATTGTATTCAATAATGTCGTTTAGTATGTTTTTTAACGCTAGATTTGTGTTTGTTTGTTATTAGCATTAAATGCTTACAAAAATGCAGCGTCTTCACTCGACGACAAAAAACTGGTTATTGTGTGTTATTGTTCTACTGATTAGTATGTAAGAGCTGACGTGTTCCACTGAGATTTGAGGCTCGTTGATAAATTTTAGGGTATTCTATGTCGTTTCCTGGAAGTTTTCAGATTTACAATTCAAAGTAGCTTCAAAGCATGTCTTTAAGATGATTATTGTATAATCTTGGTATAATCGCAATTCAAATATGTTTTGAGATGATTCACTCATAATTCAACTTAATTGTTTTTTTACGAGTGCTGATCGACATTTAAAAAATGTTAAAAACACACTTTTGTTTTATTTTATTATTCATCATACAGAAATTTGTTTTTATCATTTTTCTTGAAGACTAGAAACTTCCATCATTTCCATGCGAAGCGAAATTTATTTGAATTGTTTAAAAATTGGAAACTGTTTGTTTTTTCGTCATATGAAGCTGAATCATGCAAATTTAAATTGTTGCTATTAAATTGTTGCTATAAACACTTTTCTGCCATATTTTTGCTATATTGTGCGAATTATTGTTTGTTGAAACTTATAAAGCTATAAGCGGCAAAAATTGTTGACGACTCGTCGATGACTTTAAAATGGTTTTCAGTTTTTTTTTGCATTCACATTTGATGCGATGTGTTAAAAGATGCGCGTGCTGCGAATTAATTGGACATTATTAAAAATTTTATGTCTCTTCAATTTGGAATTTGAAAAAATTTTTGTAAGATATTCGATTGTTCATTTTTATAACTTAAATGCTTCAAAATTAACTGCGATTAGAATAACAAAGATTTTATTTGTCGAATCTTCTGACCAAATCAGCCATTTCCCCCCAAATTTTGAATAAATATTGAATCTCAACGTAAATTGAACAGTATAAATAAACAGATCGTGATAAAATTCATCATTGCAGTGTTTCGAGTAAAAAATTTTTGTTGAATGTTTTCTCAATTCAAATAAGAAAACAAATTTGCATACAGAAAAAGTTGAGGTGTCTTTAAAAACACACAGTGAAGGGAAATATGAAAAATAGAGAAATAATAAAGTATGTTAATTATTTAGTTGATGAGTCCAATGAATCGTCAATTAACAGAAATATGTAAATTATCGTTTTAACTTAAGTCTTAACCCATGAAAAATGCAATAAATTTACGATCACAAATTTTACGGAAAGTGCAAAAAATTAATTAATTTATAACGGTTTTCTAAACTTTTAAGTCTAGTTTGAAATAAACAAATATTAATAATTGAGTTGGAAAAAAAACCTTTTGCGGTCTCTTCATCGCATAATTTAATCTGCAACCATATAATTTTTTCATCAAATCTTAGCAAATATGGATTTGCCATGGATTTGCATACTTGAGCGATACTTGAGATAATGATTAACAAATTAGCAGGCTAGCAAAAATTAGAAGTTAAAAGCCACAAAGTACCTGTTCTGCTAGTCTACCGCAAACTAATCGAGATTTTACTGGGTCTGCATTTAAAAAGCCCAAGAAGTAAGAAATGCAAGAAATCTGAATTAAACAACAAAACTCGAAAAAGAAACTTGAACAGTAAAATGTGTAAATGAATGTCAACCATGGAGAAAAGTAAAATGAATTTATGAGAAATGAGTTAATGACTAAGTGGGTCTGCAACTTCGTTAACGAAAAAGAATTAAGATCAAACAATGAACTTGGTTCTCCTGTCTTTAATTAATTCGAAGAAATTTGTATTATGTTATATACTTTCAGTTTTTGTCGGTGGGTTGTATGAATTTTTTGAAGGGTTGGATGTAACTGATGACTCAAAATAAATAGATGATTTTTTTCTGAACATTTGATTTGAAAAAAATGCTGTTATTTCATATTGCAGGTCATTGAACTTAAAGATTCTGAAAAATCCCCAAAAAAGTTGAAATAAAACAATTTAATAATTTGCACACTTTCCGCCCTTAAATTTATTAGTACAGTAATAAAATAAAATAAAATCAATCAAAAAGACATAAAAGAGCTGAAAATTCTAGATAAAATTGTGGACCAGATGCTTATGCGATGGCCGAAGGGAGTTAGTTGCGATGACTATATTTTAGTAGTTTGTGTTGTAACTTTCATATATTTGGTTAAATGCATCACTGCAGTTGAACCCTTCAATTGGTGGTAAACCCATGAATATTTGGTTAGTTCCCAATATATTTGTATTTACGGTTAATGAACCAAGCAAGTCCAGAGAGAAGCAGCGTAGCTGTGGCCATGAAAAAGCTTCGCATCTTCCAGTGATGGTTGCTGCCCATAAGCATGTTAATTATCAGAACTGTCTGATCTTTGGTATCAGAGAGACTGCCCGAATTGTCAATCACAAAATGGCTTCGTTCACATTTCTTGTCTAGCGACATTTGAGCACCAATACGCTTTTTAGCATCAGCCTCACTCAACTTGTTTCGCTCCATCAAGCGTCCGAGCTGGATATCTTCTTCACTAAAAATACAACAGTAATTAGAATTAGCTTTTGTATTCTACTTCTATATAGTAATTATTATTTTTCATTAAAAAATGAAGCTGAATTAATTGATTTTTTACAAACTTTTTGTTAAAAAAAATTTGCAATTATTACCATGTTACGCAAATAATCTTATAGATGTAATCTAGCATTGCCCCGATTTCAAAAAGCAGTGGCAATTCCAAAACAATAAAATTGTGACCCTCGAAGAAATATTTAATGACTTCCTTGTAGATCGTCCGATGAATCTTCGGATGTGTTATTTCATTCAAAATGTGTCTTTTCTCTTTGGAATCAAAGATGATTTTGCCTAGAGCTTCTCGGTTCAAAGTTCCATCTTCGTTGAACACGGCATCACCAAACTCTTTCTGGATTTCTTTCCATGCTGCCATTCCTGGCATTACAACTAAAACAAGAAAAGCATAAGTCAATTCAGTAATATCAAGGCTCTATGAATTAATTTACACTTCAAATCAAATATTATGAATTCAATTAGTGCTCAATCCAAAATGTTTCAATGGCACTTGGTATCAAAACAAGTTTAGCTATTTTAAAAGTGGATTCAACCATAGATTAAGTCACAAAGTTCACTTTAAGATATTTAGGAGTTTGTATATTGAATTTACTTACTACTTCTTGCAATTTCATCCCCATCAATTACAGGAATATCAGCGTCTCGGAAAAGCTGAGCCACAAAACTTTTACCGCAGCTAATACCCCCAGTTAAACCTATAAGAAACATCTTCCAGTTGACTAATTAATTAATGTTTCCTGCACAATATTTTTTCAATTCCAAATGTTTTTCTTCACTAAAGAACTTTTTATCAACCACGTCAATTCTTTAAAACATAAAAATTATATGCTTTGAAACTTAAAAGCTTTTACTTCCTTCTTCGAGCTGGTTCAGTACTCAGGATTATAAGAATATTTTTCAATAGTATTTTTAGCAAGTTTGTAGGTTTTTGATTTTTTGATGGAAACTCCGAGTTTGTTTTGAAAACTGAGAACTGTCAGTTTTGAAAGTTGAGAACTACACGTTTGTTATGAATTGTTGTTGGTGATAAATAAGTGGTTATAAGCAATTAAACAAATGGACGAAGCAGAGTATCTAGATGAAGAACAAATAGGTTTAGATATAGAAATACCAAAGAGGTTTCCGTGTCCTGAAGATTGTACAAAAATGTTTAAAACTCAATATGATTTAATTCTACATCTTGCTCATGAGCACAAGCTCTCTTCTTTAACTTGCAATCAATGCAGCTTGAAATTCAATAAACTGAAAAAATTTGAAAAGCATTTGAAATCACACAGGGAAGACAACAAATTATTTTATGAAATGATGGATGAAACAAACAATAAAGACTACGAGATGATTCAGGAGGCTGAAGACTATAAATTCCAATGTAATAATTGTAAAAAATGCTTCAAGCTTAAACGTAACTTTGAGAAGCATAAGTGTTTCAGAACAAGAAGATCCAAGAGTAATCCAAATCCAGAATTCCAGTGCCAGATATGCTCTTCGATATTTAATTCTAGAAAAGAATGTTTTGAACATCAATCTAGCCACACAGATGGAATATTAGATTGTAACTTGTGTGATAAGAAATTCAAAACTACAAATGGACTCAAATACCATCTTCATCAACACTTAAAGCAAAAGAACTACTCATGTTTCTACTGTCAAAAAGACTTTTCAGCTAATGTTAATTTAATTGCTCATATTAAAACAATTCATTCAACTTTAAAGGACTATAATTGTCCTGAAATAGGCTGCAACCGAAGTTTTGCAACTATGGACCACTACACTAAACATATTAAAGTTCATCAGAATATTCGAAACTATGAGTGCAATGAATGCCAAAAGAAATTTCTTCAAAAATGGTAAGATTACAAAATACTTACATTATGATGATATTTACACATTTCGTTTTAGCCATTTAACAGAGCACATTCGAACACAACACAAACCAATGTCAGGCTTCAAATGCAGTTTCTGTGATCAAGTTATCTCAACCAAATACACTTTGGTTCGCCATGTTTTGATGAAGCACAATAATATCACCGATTTCTGACCAAAACTCCAAGACAAAATAACAAACAACTAAGACAATATTTTTCGAATAAAATTATTTAATTTATTGCTCTGTTTGAATTATTAAGTATTGCTCAATGATAAGTCAAAATTGCTAAATTAATTATTTTAAAAATCTTGATAATTTTGAATAAATTTCAAATATGTCAACAAATTGGAATATCTATGTTTGGAAATCTTTCACTCTCTTTTACAACTTTGTTGCATCGTTCCCAAGAATTTTTTGCCAATTTGTCCGAATGCATTTTTACCGATTTTCAATTGCGTTGTGATAAAAATCCTTATCAGTCTTTAATTGCTACTTGCTGTTAATTATTTATTGATTTATTCCTATTAAATTTAGTTAAAAGCAGTTTTAATGGGAGAACTCTCTAAGTTTATAATTATTAAATTATTGAAAGAAGAAAGTAATGGACGAATAAAAGGATATAAGAATATTGAAATTATTGTGGGAAGATAGGGTATTGAAGAAACTCTTAGAAAATTTATTTTTTAGAAAAATAAACAAGCCATAGGACTAAATTGTGGTTCAATTGCAGAAAATTGTTTAATTCTCAGAAATAACATCACTGTAAATTTAGATTTGCTCACAAATTCAAAGCTCGCAAATATATCATAAGATCAACAGTTCAAATTGATTATTTCGAAGAAAAATTATAATTTTCACAGTGAACAATACCCTCTCAACTCACAACCTCTGAACTAGTTTCGCACTATTAGCGTCGTTTAAATTTTAAAATGAAAAGTTTCAAGTATTAAAAATTATTCTTCGAAGACTGTTCGGCATCACAACTTTTGGCCTCCTCTTCTTTATCGTCGTGCAAATCTGCCACTACTCCTTTAGATTCTCTTGCTTCTTTAGACTCTTTAAATTCTTTAAAATCGTTTCTAATAGAACTGAATTCAGCAGCATTTTTAAGCAAATTATCACAATGCATTGAAATTGACTGAGTCAGATTGGCTAGTGGAGCGCGTCTTCCTCCTTTCTTGTTACACTTATCATGAGCCTCAGTAAGGTGATGATGGTGAGTATGATAATGTGAATTATTGCTTGAGTTTCCACGATTTTTTCTGAGAGTTGAAGGCAAACTTGAATGCCCAAATCGGTATTCACTGACATTATCATCATCCATTTGTTGTTTCTTATTGGCAAAAGCAGCAGCAATGCATCCAACGCAGACATCGTGCTTGTTCAAAGTGGAAGTAGTTGTACAAGGCATTTTTTGCTGACTTATTGGTGTTTGCTCGTTGGGGCTGGACACTTCGTTGTCAGATTCAGAGTCGATTGAGATCTTAAATATAAAAATTGATTAAATATTTTCCATTTTTAATGAAAAAAGTCTTCATACTCGATGTTCACTAGGCCGAATCTGAGGCAATGGACTGACACTATTTCTTCTTGGTCCATGATCTCCTGGTCTAACGTATAAATCTGCTTCTTCCATATCCAAATCCAACTGTAAAATGCTTTCTTGACTTCCAGTAAACTGAAAAAACAATTGGCCAATACTTATGCCATTAGTTTTCATGATTTTAACACTTCAACCTACAACAAAATACGACAAACAACTACAGAAATCAAAAAGCAAGAAGAAAGCCAACAGCGCCACCTTCCAACCAAATAATTAAGTAACAAAATAATAAACTTTTGTGTAATTTTTGATTGTCTACCAATGTTTCTTTAATTCTTTAATTAAAAAGTGAATTTTTTGAATTTTTACGCATTTTAGCTGCATTTACAAAATAATACTCTAAAAATTTTAACTGATCAATTTTCCAACTTAATTAACATAAAATCAAAAATCTTACAAATTAATTATACAAAAGGTAAAGTTACAAAATAATACGTCTAAAAATCAGCTACAATTTAAAATTAATGTTTTTTTTCATGAAGTAGATTCACTGGTCTTATATTTTGGCGTGATCTATTAAAAATTTATTGAACTCGTCATCACAAAATCTTGCAAATAATTATCACTTGTCATACTTTTCTCCTATATTTTAATTATTTTTCAATCAAAAAATTTATACACTTTCCCGCCAAATTACTTTTAACCATGAATCAACCTCGCACGTGTTTCGTTTTGTATCACAGATGTTTAAAAAGAACTTTTTAAACATTATTAAGCATTGCATCGTCGTGTTACATCTCTTAATCTTTAACCAAATCTAACTACTACTTGTCAGGTTAACATTTAGTTAAAGATTTTCAGGTAAAAGTTGACGAGATGTAAAAATGCATCGTCGTTGCGGTGTTTTGTTTGTGAGCTGAGCACCTTGTGTATGGACTAGATTTTTGAATTAGAAATATTGCCAGTTGTATAGCTTTCCACTGACTCAGCTGATAATTAGGCTTTCTGGGTCAGAAGTATGGTTTTTCGTCTGAAATGACGATAAAATCATACAACTGTTCAGCAATGCCAGGAGCACCACTTGGATTCTCGAATGACTAAAAACGAGGCTCGAGTGCCTTCTTAAGATTACAAGCCGCACTTAAAATTAAAGGGGTGGGTTCACATTCTTTTTTGTAAAAGGAAATTATGATCAGTGGAAGTTAGGAAAATTGTTTAAATAGAAAACTACATAGAAAGATGATAAATTAATAATTTTCTCTCAAAGAAAATGACATATTATTATCATTTCATGTAAATTCTTCTCAAAAACCAATTTTCCAATCGATCAAAGCGAACCCATGTGAACCCTCCTCAAGGCTCTAAAATATTTAGGCAGTGTACTCTAGCACAATCTCTCTAGTTAAACATCTGTGACGCGTCGACTACTGTCTGCTTCTGAGCCGGCACTAGTGTCATTTATTCGAGAATTCGTCACAAAAGTGTTCACAAAATCATTAGGCGAACCCACCACATAGCCGTAGTGCTTGAAAATATCATTTTTGCACATTGGACAGGTTCTGTGCTCCAAAAGCCACGGATCCACGCAATTTTTATGAAAGTCGTGACTGAAAATAAAGAAAAAGTTATATTAAATGAGCATTTAATTATGTAAATTCATCGATATGGAAATTTCAGATCAAAAATAAAACTTGCACAAATATTGAAATCTCACTTGAATTGTATTTGGTGCTAGCAAATTTAAGACAAAGAGTTTTCAGAGAATCTATTTATAATATTAAAACGCATTTTACCTGCATGGCAGTGCTCTAATGAGATCGTTGACCTTATAGGACTCGATACAGATGGCACAGCAATCGTTTTCAATCTCCTTGTCGTCTGCTTTCACTGTCTTGATTGGAATTTTAGATATTATTCGCTTTGCCGCATTGCAAAGTCGCTTAGACTGTCGATCTTTGGTTTGCAGATAACGGAATCGCTGAACATAGTAAAAGATCAACCACAGCAAGGATATTATCATCAGGACGATGAAAGATATCGTAACAAAGAGAACGGAGGTTCTGGAAAATAAATAATTAAGAAAAGTTAGTTAAAAATTAGTATTAAATGAAAATTCGTCACTTACCTATTGACCTGCTGATTTTTGGAGTATTTAGTTCCTTCAGAGATGAAGGTATATACAATGCCATGCTCATTGAGCAACTTTATCAGCTGTTCCCCTTTCCATTTAAAAGTGAAAACAGCGGTTATATTTCCTGAAACACAGAAAGTATATTGCGCCATTAGTTGCCAAAATATTTGATTACCATCTTTATGATCGTTTGGATTGCAGCAGGAAACTTATTTATTTTATATTTTTTTCGTTTTTAGACTTTGTGACTTTAGATTTTCTTTTATTATTGTTTATTTTTAGTCGCATTCAGTTGTTTGAGACAGAACAATAGAACCTTGTGATATCTTAATTCATCTTTTATCTACTGATAAGTCAGCGAATTATTTTTTATTATCAAAAGTTGTTTTGAAGTTTCACTGAAACAATTTGGAATTTGGGTTAACAATATCAAATGACAAAATAGATTAGAAAAGGTTTAAATGAGAAAAATTAAGAAAATTTCAACACCATTCATACGATTCAATATATTATCAGAATCTTATCTATTTTCAATGGCATATTAAATGTAAGCTATAAGTTTAAATTTGTTGCATCAAAAAACGTTATCGAGTTTTATCGAAAAGCTTTAAAAGCTTAAGACGATAATAAAATGACTGAAACGGAGAAACTTTGAAAATTTGATTAAGAAAGTGGAATCAGAAATTTCAAAAAATAGATTGTAAAAGTTGAAACTTCACTTCATATCTTTTTAAAATCCATAAACTTTATCTATTTTGCAAAATCCACAAACCTTATCATGCACTTAAAAATAGACAGGTATAATATACTCACTTTTTTGATTAAAAATCTTCATTTTATCCAAATTGTTGGCTTCTTTGTCATTATAAACAATAACACCTACTGCATGGTGCTGGTAAGCGTGCTCAACTTTCTGCTCAAACACGCAATTGCCTCTCTGGATGAGTGCAATCCAAGGATCGGTCGGGAAAGGCTTTCCGTTAGTACCTCTTATATTTGGATCGCATGCTGTATGATCTCTCATATCACTTTCAGAAGTAACGTGGACTAACACACCATTCACATCTAGAATCTTGCCTTCTCCATACTTGGCCTTCTCTTGAGACTCATACTTGATTCCTTCCAGTTCATCGAAATAGGAAACATTAATAAAGGCCATGGTGAAGCCATCGTTAAGTCTTTGTGGTGCTGTTTCCTTGGGCTCACTGCTGGCAGCTGGTAAAACGAAAGATGTCACCGCACCAGTGTTTAAAAAGTCCGATTGTGTGGAAGACATTGGCAAAACGTCTGCCAAACTTCTCGTGAAGAACGCACAAAACAAAGAAGCTAATATCACAATCATCTTTGCAAATTATTTTAATTATATTTCTCTATTTTGCTCTACAGTCGACTCGTTTGTTGACCACCGCCAATCAACTATCAGAGCTGTTATTTAGCTAGTTCGAATTTGCGCTTTTACTTTTTCCGAATTTTCATTCTTCGGGTCGCAAACGGTCTGTTATCTGCGCGACGCGATTTTCAGCTGATAACTATGGTCGTGTGAAATAAATCACAAAATTTTAAATCAAAAAATCCAGAAATAATGGACGGTCATGTGATGAATTCCTTGTTCGATTGTTTCTACTACAAATTTGTAGCGAAAAACTTTGATGAATTAACAATAATTGCCAATGGTTATAAGTTTCTTTAAATTCTTGGTTAACTCTGCGCTTGAGGGAGCCAATTAATCAAAATTTCCTGTCACAAGGCGATCCAGCTGCTGGTCACCTAAAATCAAAAAGATCCAAAAGTTAGATTAGATTTATCTAGTTTGATTGATTTTTAGTAGAAATTCGCGATATTATTTATGGAATTTGATTTATTTTCATATTGTTGATTTTGATGTGATAAGTTGTTAGGGATTATAAGAATTTATCGACGCAAATCAAGTAGAATATCGATCGATTTGATAATATAAGCTATAATACTTTTTATGAGATGTCACTTATTAAGTTCAAGTGTTTGCTAAACACCGTTCTAACTTGAACATGCTATTATTGATATTATGGGATTCAAATCTCTCTTCAATTCTATGAAGGTAGTCTAAATCAATTTGTATTGCTTAAATTTTTTGAATTTTGAACATTTTTTGCTTGAAAAAATAACATAGAGGAAAGCTCATTCAATTATATATATCCGCAAAACTTGAAGAATCAATAAATCGATTGCATGTAATCTTTTTTTTTGTTTTTGCGAGTGTTTTTTTTTATAATTTTAAACTGCAGTAAAAATAAATTTTCATGTAAAGTTAGTGCTTGGTGTAATAAAAGTTAATAACGTCGATAAATCGCTAAATAATATTGCTAAGGAACAAACTGAAACAGACCAAATGGAGTATCGAGTAGGATAAACCTGAAATACATTTGAGATGTCTATTTATGGGGGAATATTTTTTGCCACTTTTCTAGGAAATTGTTTCAGACTTTTTTGTTATCCAACGATATATATTAAATTCTTTATTGCAGATAAAATAAATTCATGTTATTGATGGCTAAAAATAGAAATTGTCAGTCAAATATCTTTTTAATGAAATTGTGTCCAGAGTGATTGGAATTTTGAAATCAATTTGTTAAAAAATGTTTTGTCAATTTAAAATTAATGATAACATAATTTCAGAATAAATAAAAATAATAAAAAAATTAAAACAACCAAATTTTTGGCTTTCCGATAAGCTTTTTCAGGATTCAATCTTAAAGATTACGAGAGTAATTTCAAGTTATCTCAAACTTTCGATAAATATTTAGATTAACAAATATCGCAGGAAATTGTATTGAATTTTAGTAAACTCATTCCTAGACATTTCTTTCCAAATTGTTATTGTCAAACATTGATAAAAATTTGAAAGAGCACAGGTTAATTTATATGAGTGTATTCTGATAAGAACACCTTATTTTCTAAAATGAATGCATCGACTTTTACGTTCAAAAATTTCATTGGTAGGGATCATTAACCAAACAAATAAACATTATCAGCTGACAATCTTCATTTGCACATAGCAGACACAAAATATGTCTTCCAAAAAATATACTTGAAAGATCACTGACATGCGTGGAAAATATTTTAAAGATAGTATTTCTGTGTGTGGGTGAATATTATTCAGATTTAAATCAAATGTCAAGGGTAATTATCGCAAGTTTTTGAAAAATGTTTTAAACTTTGAATTTATTGATTAATTGTTTGCTAGCTTTTCAGTTCACCGTTATATCAATTAAATTGTATTTACTTCCCAGTATATAAAAAATTGAAATAAATCAGCATATGGTATTTATTTAAATTTAAATGCAAATAATTGATACAACGATCTTAGAATTTCTTTGAGAAAAACTGGAAGCAACTAACAAGCACATAAGTTATGGATTTTTGCCGATTGATGCATTTTTATGTGATTTTAACGACTATTGATGAAACGCTGCATAAATTTGTCGAGTTTCAGTTTCTCAAGAGAAAAACAAATAAATTCCCAATATATTAAATTTACTGAAGAATTTGTGAAAATTCGCAAAATTGGATCTAGGTTTATTGGAAAATCACTCAAGTTCTCACAACAATCGTACAATGACCAATTTTTTTTTACAGAAAAATGAAGGCATTATAAAGAGTTAAGTTGGTACACATCTTGTAAGTTTATTGAGTTGTTTAATATTGCGATTGAATTTTCAAGGAAATAAAAATTGTATTTACGAATCATTAATTCTTTTTAAAACAAGCTTCATATTATTTGACGAGCAATTTACGTTAAATTAGAATTGTATGTTAAAAAGCAATTGACGCATATTTTACTGAGCTAATAAAATTTCAATAAATACTCCAATTCTTTATTAAAAATATAACTAAAATGTAAATGAAAAGAAAAACTGATCAACAAGCAGAATTGGCGCCAAAAGCTGAGTCGTCTTAAAAATACGCATTAAAAAGTTTTGAAGTATTTAACGAAAATTATTTTCATTGTATTTTGTAAATTAAGCAAATAAAAGTAAATAAAATATTTTAATACAAAATTCGTCGTAAACCTCATAAAACAAGAATTCACGTATTTTCAGCTTTTTTAACTTTTAAATTTCTTGCAAGAAAAATACAAAAAAAAAACGTAGAAAACATTTCCGAGATCTTTTTATTAATCTTGCTTGAGAAGGCAGAAAGCAGATATTCCAGAAACTCTACTTTATAGCTTTAATAGCGAGCAATCCTGTTATGTTTTTCAGGCAAATCACAAAGAAATGGTTGTAAGTACTTGGTAGCTGGCTCGCTGCATTGGAGGAAAAAATTGTTAAATTGTAAAATAAAAACTAAAAAAATTAAATTCTTTGCACGCAGCGCCATCAAGAATAATGTTGGTGTTGTACGAGGGGTCATTGAATCACGTCAAGGTCCCCGACAATGTGCTGCTTTCCATTTTCAAGCCACTTTTAGTGCTTTGAATGAATCATTTCCATCATTTCATGGCACTCGACACTAATTAATAGAATTTCTGCCACAAAAAGCGTAAAGTTCTGTTGAGTTTAACGTAATTTTTGTTACAATTTGAAGAACATCACGCTTCATCATGTATCTGTATGGACTTCCACGCGTCCACGGTAACAGCTGATATATTCTAACAACATTCTATCTTCAGTTATAATTAACAACAAACGATAATTGAGCAAAATATTAATATTTGTGCGTTTGTATTTTTAGATATTAAAGGTTTTCAATTTATGAAGGTGATTCATCTGTTTATAAAATCACAATAATTAATTATATTTTTAAAGAACGAAAATTAATTTTGCTACGATCTAAATTAACAACTTGAATAAATTTTTCTATATTTGGAATATTTATGATTCATTCTTTTTAACCCAAGAATTAATATTTGTTTAAAAGAAATCAATTATTCGATAATCGTAGACAATAATCAGCTTCAAAATTACTTGTCTTTCTCACCATAATTTTGTGTTGTGCTACAAGGTGAACGAGGTAATGAGAACAGACACTATCGCGATTATCTCTACTTAAACGCAAAGTCTAAGCGAAGTGTTCAATATCACAAACACCAGCAGCAAGGCACCCAAGCATTGCCTCATACACCATAGGCAAATGAGCATGAGGAAGTGAATTAATGCTTTGATTCAGTAAACGGTCAATTGCCACTTTTCAGTATTCTGGATATTACGCGTTTCTCGATGGTTTGCGGGCTTACAAGGGAATTTTAATCGAACAACGAATGAAACATAGAATTTAAATATTTTTTCTATCTGTTTTAATTAATTTTACATTTTTGAACAAAAGACTGAAATTATGAAAAGACGCGCAAATAACATTCTTGGTTCAATTGCGTACAAACCCGCCAGTTGTTTACGCCTGCCTTTTGTTGTTTAATTAATGCACGATATATGTAGACATGGGGGCACGTTCGTTGATTATGTCATCATGTTTACTTTTGAATTAACACGCAATAAAGATCTTTGAGGTTGCGATTGGAGTGTGAATCATTTTTTTACAGAAGTGAATAATTTTGAAAGTTTTTTCGAATACTCTTAGGAAATGAATAAATGACTAAATGACATGAATTTTCACAGAATCATCAAAATGTTATTTTCTGATTTTATCATATTTGAATTTTGTAATATTTTGAATATTAAATGGTGCCCGTACAATATTGACCGAAAATCTCTTAACTATATTCAACAAGAATAAATATGTTAAATACCAATCAAACAATTAATTATATAAGACATCATCAACAGCCAACCCTATAATTGAAAATAAATGTAAGGAAATGAGACCTTGACGACACCTTCCTCCAGCGCAACTGATTAGTATTCACATCAATTGGCTAGTCGAATTGGTGAATGGAAATTAGAAATTGTAAACTTGGCAAACAATGCATACAAGTTCTGACTCACTCGTCTCAACTCGCATCTTTATTTAATTTACTTTTAATAGCTGGAACATCCTTGAGCTTTCGATTACCATTTCCACAATATTGTATACTGTATATAATCCCAGTTGTTAAGCGCACTGAGACTAGAGAAGCACATGTACCATCCATTGCGTTATTTTAACTGAACATATGGCTTCGACTTGCGAATGTTTTGCAAAAAAGTGAGCGGCTTGAAACGTGCGGAGCTTAAGTTTGGACAACGTTTTAAGGATTTTAGGAGGCTTCAAGCTTCAAGTTTATGTTTTAACGATTTGATTGTCAAGGTAGTTCTATTTGTGATATTTTATAGAAAACCTTCAAGAACTTTTCAATTTTCTATGCTTTTAAAGTTCAAATATGTGTTACGCAAAATTTTGAACAGAAAAGATACAAAGAATATTTATTCAAATATTTAAAAGAACCTGGCGTGGTCTTATAAAAAGATGATAAGTCAAAGATAATAATTACACAATTATAGTAATCATAAATCCACTTTTGACTCTGTTGGCACGATATATAAAAATTAAGCACACTTCGTAAAAACTTGTGAATCTGTAATTAAATATAAAAGCTATATTATAGCTTTACCTCAATCAAATATATTTAAAAGATGTATTCACATGTGCTGTGCTTATTAATTTAACCCCTGTGAGTTGTCCACCAAATATTTAATGTTATTAAATGATTTTTTATAAATCTTGCCGATGAAGCCAACTAATTTCAAAAAGATATAAATTTTCTAATTTAAGCGTTTTAACATCCAACCTCGCACCGTTATAAAGTTAAGAGTTTAATAAATTATCAGATAAAATTCATATTAGCTACTCATCTTCAGAAATGTTTACGGAACAATAAAGACATTATAGCAATAGATCCAGTAATTTCATGCTTTTAATCGAATTGACACTATCAAACAAATTCATCAATTATCACACAAATTATAATAAATGATTGTTTGTACATTAGTCTTAACTAATCGTCGTGTTGCAGCCAGGAAACTAACAAATAATAATAAAATAACATTAAAATGATCTCCCAAGAACATTTAACCATATTTAACTGTGATTTAACAAGCTCGACAAAACTACACGCAGAACTAACACAAAACAGCACAATTTATTTTAGAGAGAATTGATATTCATGAAAAAACTATTAGGCATTAAAAATTCAAGGAGGTCGATATCACAATCTTATTTGATATTCAATCCCAGCGACTTCCATAACGTGAATTATAAATTCAAATTAAAATCTCGCTTAACGAGTTCAAAAAGTTCAATCCCCCATAGCTCACTACTTTTCAAGCTCACTCGGATGAGTTGCAACAAAAGCAGTTGCAATTGACATGCATGCAGTCCTTTCAGTGCAAACTCTTGGGGGAGAATTATAGTGTAAGTTTCCGAGAATTTATTTCATAACAATAACAACAACACATGTCTTACATTAAAAATTTATTCATATGAATTGTAAAAGGATTATGAATGTTGTGAAGATCTTAAAAGCCTTTTGCATAATTCAAACAATTTATACAACTAAATTTATACAACTCGAAGCCGAGTCTCAACTGGTATCAACGTTTATGAGCTTCGAAAAATTTGTTGTGTACTATCTTATCTTGTTTGTGAAGACTTCAGGTATTGTCAAGTATTCAGGAATAAGTTTTTTTTTTGGATAAGAACGGGTTTTATGGAAGTGGAGCAGGCACACAAAAAAATATTCTAACGACAATATTTGTTGGGCTGGAAAAGACAATCTGCTTCAACAATTTGCATTTAGTTGAGTGCAATTTGAGGTTGAGGCAGGAAGCGGTTCATATTTTTTTGTGCAGATGCATTTTACTTTTTAGGATAATTTTAGCATTTTAGGTGAGGGATGGACATTTTAGTCTTTGGCTCAGTATAGTATAAAATTCACTTTATATTCAGTTCAACATAATATTTCATTGTTCAATGTTCATTTATATTCAAATTATGATGAATATTATAAAAACCATCTTCAACATAAATTTTACAAAAAATTCCACCCCCATACTAAAAATAGATAAATAAATAATCCATCAAAAGAAAAACCAACCGAAAAAGGATGCATATAATTCAGTTACACAATCCATTCAACTGCAACTAAATATTTATTTTAAGGATCCGTTTCCTCATAAGCACATAAACAATAAAACATTAATTCTATGTGAAGTCAAAACTAAAAGCATAATATAATTTGCCCCAAAAAATTATTCTAAAAGCGTTTTAAATTGCTGTTAACCTTGAAAAGAGTATATTTTGCTCATGTCTAGTTCAATAAAATTAGAAAATTTTGCTGAGAGAGTCGATATCGAGGTGAAAAATATCCTGCTGTCAGTCAGAACAACGTTTTAAATGGCTTGAAAAATTTTGCTGTGCAGAACTTTTGGAACAAAAGGGATTATGTTTCCTTCCTTATAGTTTTCGGATGAAGGAACAAAAATTGCTGTGTACATTGGCAACGGCTGAGTGCACTACAGAATACTGACCTACTTAAATAAAGAATTCAGGAGATAATTCAACACACTCATACATGCAAGGCAAAAGGATAAAAAGGGTTGTTCTTTAAACAGTAGTTTCATCAAATCTTTAACATATTCTAAATTTGAGAATTAAGAAAAATTCACAATACAATTTAATTTAAATATATTTAGGTAATTTTTCATTTTCTACAATTTAGCAAATAATGTGTGAATTATTTAATTAAAAATAGCCATAATCAATAACCGACCCTCAACCAAAAAAGGATGCAAGCTGCTGCCCTAGAATAATTTCATTCTGCTCCACTTTTGAGTAGATTTTCGGGAGTTTGATGTCATGATTTTATTTAATAATTAGGGCAAACAAACGCCGTAAACAAATTAATTCAACAACAACAACAACGACTACTTCTTGAGTAAATCTGTATGGACTGAATATTTCTTGGTTAAAAATTTATTGCAAGATCGAAGAGGGCTGTCCCTTAAATATGTGTTTTATTATTGTTTATAGAGAAACATGTTTCATGTGGAATGATAACAACAAATAACATATTTAAGTATGTTTTTTTACGTAATTATATTCAGTGGACAACCCCCCAGAATACTCAAACAAAGCAAACGAATTAAGAAAGTGATAATTTATGTTATCCAACCACTTTTGAAACGCTTACCGCACCTTAATTGATTCTCTGCCAAGGTTTTTTTTCTGGAAACTTCCTGCTAATCCTCTGCTAATTGTTATGCTGCATGGAACACCAAAAGTGAGAAAACAAGAGGATTCGAACTGAGATTTTATGCGGAAAAGAAATTTTAGATTTCGATTCAATTCGTCTTTATTATTATTTTTTTATATTTTTTGCACTCGCGAAAAACTGCTTTTAACTTTCTTACACTTTGCAAGATAACTTTAAAAGCAATTATTCTAGCACTAATTGAAGAATCACTAATTGCCTGTCGGAGGCTCTTTTAAAGACTGACTGAACAACTTTAATTTTTCGTATTATTATTGTCATTCAGTGTCTGACAGAAAAAGTCCGGAATTGCTCAGAATCGGCTTCAAATTTCAGGGATCGGGAATGATCTACATCACATGTAGTGAACATATATTTTAAATAGAAATATGTTAAGGCGCTCCAGGAAAAAGAATACATCTGGATTCTATTGCGTTATTTTTGGTAAATGGTTTGAATATTAATTAATTCGTATATTGGAATTGGAATTTTTTGTGAGAGATGATAATTTCTGCAATCTAGAATAAATTTGAGAGCAGATTGAGTATCATCCCCTCGTTGAAGCTCTTTTGCTAACCCTGTTTTTGTCCGGATTTACTCAGAACCGGTTGATTGCTGTAGTGTTGGTTCAATATCTGCTTGAGGTTTTTATTTTCTCTCAATAAATTAATTATTTTGAAGCCTAATCAAGGGTCTAAATTGAAAAACTAAAGAGGAGTACCACCGCCAAAGAAGTATTTATTGCATAGAATTACTGGACCTTCTGTTTCATTCATTTGCATGTGGTTTTAACAAAAAACATAAATTTGTGTGCCTAATTTTGGTTCATAAACAAGACTAACAAATTAATATCCATTAAGCAAATAAGGCCTCTAATTAAGCAATTCTGCAATGGAGGCTCCAAGTTGGATGAAGGAAGTCTTGGAGAAGAAGCAACGGAAGTCTAAAGGTAAAATATTCCGTTTTATCAAGTTTTTAAAGTATCTTCGGTTATCTGATAATAATTGTGTAATGAAATTGATTGTTATTGATTGGAACAAGTAATGTTTTGTGTGATAATTATTGAATTCCATCGAATTGTGTTTGTAAAGCAGCAAATATAAGCAAAGCTATAGTCAAAATGGGAGTCTCAGAATTGCTAAAGAGCTTCATACAAACAACTAAAGGCATTTTGCAGTTGAATAGACAGCAAATTTCATCGAATTTGAGACATTTTTAGGTTAATATCACTAATTAACTTATTTTGAAAGAAGTCTCAATTAAAAAAGAAGTGTTTCAAGTTCACTGTAAATTGCTAATCTGAACTTGAATTACATTTCCCTGCGAGAACAATAACACGGTTCAATTGTTTTTAGTGTGAAAAAACTCTGCAAATCTTCTTGAGGCCGATGAATTTACAAGTTTACAACCAACTCTACTCATAAATTGCTGTGAAAGAGAATAACTGATCAACTAAGCAGTGCCAATAAATTAAAAGAAATTAAATAAATTAAAATTCTGCAAAGCTTTTGCAACAATATTCTTGATTTTCTGCAAATCTGCAATCTGTTCAAGCCTTTAGCCGTTTCAAGTTGTTTCTAGCTGCTGGAGCCAGTTAAATGTGTTAGCATGTGTTTGTTGCTTCATTTCCATTTATTTGCAACGTTCAGAATCATTTGCATAAAGCTTCTGAAGAATTATGACTAAAAATAGGCAACAAAGAGCCGCTAATACAAAAAGATTTGAAAAATATTAGTAAAGCAGGGATTGAAGTGTTTTATGTGTGTTAAACTTCAAATTTCTATTCAATAAAATACCTTCAAATCCCTGCCTAAACTCGAAAAAGTTACAAGAATCAAAAATTTAAACGGATGGCTCTTTATCCTCCTAAAATTTTATGCAAATTCCCAATTGTTTGATTGTTAATGAAGCAGCGCCAACACTCGTTACTTTAGCAACCAGCCAATGTAAAAATGTAGCAATAATCTACAATTTGTACAATATTTATTATTATTGCGTTATTTTTGTATACTTTGTTATTTATTTTATTCAAAATATCGTTCATGTGATTGGACCGGTAAATTACTGTATTATCTGCGAGGCAATAATTGCAATAGATTCTTAAGCCGCATGTTAATCACAGATGGTTCATGTTGTTGTTGTTACTTACTAACTCGCCTAAAGGTTGAAAAGTTATCGCGAATAAATAATAGGGTAATGATTTGCATGTTCTGGTAATGGAATGTTTTGATTAATCAATAGAATATTACTTAAATTTATATCATAAAAAATATAAATATAAGGTGTATTTTAGTGACATGTTAAATTTTTGATTCCCCATGGAAAAAATCAACACCCTAAAATAGAAAAACTCTTTTCCATGAGTCACATTTTCGAAAAGCGAGCACGGATCAATCAATATAACGCTTACTGCTTTTACTAATGCTTAAAAACTTCATATAGATTTGGCAACTACGCCGTCGAGCATTCACACCAGCTCAAACACAGGTTCAACAGCTTCAACAGACAATGCTACGTTATCCAAAGCATCCACACCAATGAACGCTTTAATAAGTGGTGGTAAAGTAGACGAGCAAGCATTCAGTCGTGCTCCAAGTGCACAGTCGCGTGGTCGAGAAACTAAAGATTCTAACGCCCAACTGCCAAATACATTTGAGTTGCTGAGCAAAAAGTATGCCCAGATTGCTGCCAATCAAACGAATCGCGTAAATAGTTCATCGAGGGAATCAAGTGGCCAAATAAGTGGTAAATTTTATTCTGTTGAGAAAGGGTGCAGTTTTTTGGGAATGGTCGATTAATCATAACGAACTGTTGGGAGTCCAAGAACTCGTAAATATGTGATAAACTGGAAAGCCTGAAAGAAAAGTGTTGCATGTGAACCAAAGAAATAAATAACTTAAAAAATATTGGAAAACTGAAGAGCTCAAGTGTGAATTTTCAGTTGGTGGTTTGAAAGATATTCTTTTTATAATTCTTTATCATTATCTGAAATACTAAACATTAGGATTTTACAACCAATCTATCAAAAGAATTAAAAAACCTGAAGAACTGTTAAAAACTGTTGAAAAAGTTGAAATTCTAGAAAAATGTGCTGCGATGAATAAATAGAAATTTGATACACCTGCTACATTGCACTTTTATTGAAGGCTATTTTTCAGTGAAGGAAATTTGTTGACAACATTTGGAATATTTGATCATGATTCAGTTTCAACTTCTTATTCAATGCGTGATCAGCGAAAATTCTCTGAAAATATTTGTTCAGTCTGCAAGTTGTAATACCGACTTGATTAAAGTAAACCAAAGTGGCAAAAAATATTTTAACTTTTTTTGGATCAATAGTTTTCGATACTTTTTTGGGATTACATTTCATTGAAACCTGAAGAAAGTTGCTATATTAATTAATTTGTGATCGCATTAAATCACTTCATTAAAAGCAGTGCATAAAGGAGTTTTAAAAATTGAAAGCTTCAAATAAAATGTCCATCAAATTTATTTTATTTGAAGCTTCCAATATGTTGAAGCAAATTAATTTTTTAACTTTGAAAAATTAACATTTTCATGAATTATGGGATTTCTTCTTTTATTGAATATTTTCCTCAAATTATGTTATTTAATTTTGAAATCGATCATTCCTGCACCCAATAATAATCATTCAAGCAAACTAACATAACTCTTAATTCAGGAAAAATGGTGGCCGCCGAAGAAATAATTAGCGAGCAAAGCATGCAGCCCTTTGACTCAGATGATGCCTCCGAGGAGCTGAAATATGGCCCCGGAATTGTAAGCAAATTGCGTTGTCGCTACTTGAGTCTAGCTCTGCGTCAGTCCACCAACAAACAGCGTCCTTCTATTAACAATTTGCGCAGAACCACTAGCTTAAACAATTTGTTGGACGAAGAATTGGAGGAGGAAAATGAGCTAGAAGACGCAAAAGAACTGATTCATCAAGAAAACCAAAAGAATTTGCAAAACCCGGTGAGCCAGTCTAATGGAAAGAATGGTAATGGAGAACATGTTGAGAGTTACCGAAATAGTAGATCTAATGAGAAACAAGAAAGTCGACCCAAAAGCCGTGGAGACTCTTTAAAGAGAGCTAGGTCAGTGGAGGCTATTTTAAGATATGATAATAGAGCCTGGGAAAGAGATGTCCAGAAGGAGAGGAAGGAGCACTTTGAGAATCACACTGTTAGTATTTTATTTTAAACTTTTACAACTTAAATTTTCTGAAAAATTTCTAAAACTACCAAACATATTTTAATGCTTTTTCTTTTCATCAAATTTAGGAACCCGTAATTCTGCTCGAAGAAGTTATTCCCGCCAAAAATGGGCACCAAGTGACCATCGAAGATAAAATACAGAATGGAAAGTCGCATGGCGATCCAAAACCTAAACGTCTCACATCTCTCATTGATGAGTATGAGCGTCCTCCCGCCGATGTAGTGAAGCAAACAATGCGCATCTTTGAAGCTTCAGCGAATCGTAAGAGAAACGTTGTCACTCGTCCTATCGGTCAAGAAGTTGCGGCCAAAGTTGCTTCTTTCAAAAAACAAATTTCACAAGAAAAACCTCCAATTGTACTCCCAAAGCCCTTGCCCTTGAGTCCCAAAAAACCTAATGTGCGCCCACGCACCACTAGTCCTCAGCCCCTTAAAATTACTAACCCATCGCCTGTTGTGCTTACCCCGCATGTCGTAAATAACAACGCAAGCATGAATTGCAATAACAATAACGTGGAAAAATACGCCAAGTATGCTCAGGAGAAGCCTCTCTTGCCAAAGCTGGACATTAACATCATAAAGAATAATTTGGAAACAAACAGTCTGAGCAATGTGAACAATTTGAAATCTAACGGTGTTTTAGCTCCCCAGCCACCAACCACCCCCGAAAGGAAGAAGAATCGAACACCATCACCAGAGTTTGGATACAGGCAGAGAGGCAGCGAGTATTCCAGCAACGATAGTACACCCAACATTTTGTCGCCTAGCAGGAATTCATTATCTCCTGCTTTGGATATTAACGGAAGTGCAGTGAGTATTTATTTAGAGATTATAATCATTTCTACGAAAAGCTTTTAAGTTAGCCTTTAATTCAGTATTGGTTCAAGATCCAAACTTCATCTTTTTACTCGCAATTTAAAAACAATTGTTATCAAATTTAATTTCGTATCTTATGATATAAATAGATAAGAGAAGATTTTAAAATTACTGATAACAAAAATTGAAGATTCCCAGTAAATATTTATCAATTAATTTTTAGAAACAAGTCGGTGGTTTATAATATAAAATTATATATTTGCTTTTAGTATTTGTTTAATCTACAAGCTAATAGTGTGCTTACTTGTATGATATAATAAATTAATCGTATCAAGTTTACAGCTATAGCAATAAAAGCTTTTCCGCATTTGAGCTTTTTCAGATTCCTTTATCATTCACAGCTCATTTGCTGTAGTTAACTGTAACTAAAATATTTGAAATTATTTAAAACATGTAAGCGCACCCTCGACATTCATTTTCACATATATTCCAACACAAAAAAAATAATTCTGATAAAATTGCAAACATTCATTTTCATTCCAGTCCTACAAAAAGCTAGCGATAAGTCAGCCGCAGCCCCTTGAGTCACCAAGCATCGCGTTTCTGACGAGCAAGCTTAACAATATTCATGTGCTTGAGTCACAGAAATCACAGCCAATTGTGCAAACGGTGCTTCCCGAATTAGTGTTGGTCAGTCAGTTGCCTACTGCAAACGGAAAGCCAAAGGACCTAGAAGTAGAAGAGGAGAAGGAATACAGTGTGTCCAGCAAACCAGTACTAGTAGCCAATAATAGTGTATTGATTAGTGAGCTCGACGGGCCCGAAAAGCCAGTGCGAATAATGCAGAAAGTCGCAAGTGATAGTGTTAAGGAGCGAATGAAGGAGCGTGCTCCACTGCCACCTCCTTCTGCTAACCTAAATCAAAGTAGTGTCGTTACACCCGTTAAATCCGCCAGTTTGACGGCACGCGAAATCGAAAAGAACATTATAAATCGGGAAAGGAGTGAGGAGCCAATTGTAAAGATGGTGACCTCCACTCCTGCAACGGCCGCGCCCAAGTGGACAGCCAAGAAAAAGTCCTGGCAAGACACTGACAATAATACAATGGTGTTTAACTTTAGTGATCGCAAAGATGTGCCCGATTATATTGAGCATGATGGACTGATACTCAGGAGAAAGAGAGAGCTCCCTAAGGTGAGTCAAGATTTAATTAATTTAATCTGGGATTCGTCATGATTTTACAATTGTGTAATTTGTATATAAACTGAAGGGATTAATCTCGGATTAATCAAGTTTAAATATTTAAATTATGTTGAAGTTCATTTAAATATTGGTTTATATATTATATTATTTAAATTGTATGATAAAAAAAAATGAGGCGTCTTTTTGAGACATCCCCTTTCTAAATAAACATAAAGGAAAAGTTCTAATAACAAAAATGATAAGAAATGAGGTCACTGTGTTGACAATTTGACATGCGTGAATCTTGCTCGCTAAACTTACTTGTGTGAGAACAAAGGTTTCTTTGTTCAAGGTTCAATTTGATTCAAGGTTCATGGGTCATTGTTCATCGGCAAGAGTGTCGTGACATTCCCAATTCCAAGCGCCAAAAGTTATTTCCAAATTGTTGATAAAAATTGAAAAATCCACATTGTGTGAGAAATTCTTACACTCACTTAAACTTTAATCTATTTTTTCCACATTTTATCACTTTAATATTTCTTTATCTGGTTGAGTCTTTTTTGCGTCATAAAGAGTTTGTGGTCGTTTTAATGTGATAACGTTATTTTGCTTCGACAGACGCTTTGTTTATGACAAATGGGAATATACTTGAAGGTGAATCCTTGTTGGAATCATTGTTTATAGCTATTTCTAAATGTTTTCTATTCATTTGCCATAAGAATAGTGTGCAATGATTTTAAAAGGATTTAGTAAACGATACGGCGACGTGAGTTCAAAGAATTTTTATCTCGAGAGTGGGAAATCTTGGGTTCAATGATTTTGTTGCACATCAAGTGCAAAATAACACGGGGGTTGTTTCTACTGCTTGTTAGATTTTCAACGAAAAAATGTTAAATAGTTTAGGGGATATTAATGGATCTATTATTTGTGAAGCTGCTGTATTATTGCAATTTATGGACATTAGAGCATTAATTAGTATAATCTTAAATAAAATAAAATTTTTCCAAGAAATTTATTAAACAATTTAATTCAAAAGCGAATTCTTTCTAAAGTAAACTGCTTGTACACATATATCACAAGAAAACGATCAATATGTATTTTGCAAAAAATATTTCAAAATTTCTTTGATCTTTATTTCCACTCGCTAGATAGAATATTGATTTGAGAATATATATTTGTCTTAAATATCCAAATCAATCATTCAATCTTTTTTGGAATCTTCAGCATCTCTTTGTCTTCAAAATATCTCGCAAGCAACATTTTTATGCTTACACGATCTTCACATTTACTTGAATCATAATTTAAAAACACTCCTTTAAAACTTGCTCCAACCCCAAATCATTGGTGAAGTATTGACAAGTAATTACCCGGGAGAGTGATCCAAACCAAAAAGTCCTCAATAACAGACAGACGGACCTAAAAGTGAATGAATTGGAATAAAAAAGCCTTTAAGATATCATAACCGAATAATGATCAAGAAATCTCCAAAAAAATTAAAACCACAATTCAAAATCTAATAATCACCGCACTGTTTTGCAGCAATTTCTACCATTCATTTCAATACATTTCGATTTATTTCGATTTACTTCGACACAAAGGCAAATGCTTTAATATTTAATTTTATAATTATTTCCCGTTAAAAATTTGAGAATTAAAATACGTTAAAAAATACAAAAAAACTGGAAACAAAAAAATATTACAAAAACTACACACAAAACTACAACAATTTTCAATCCGGCCGAGCCCAACAACAATTGCTCGCAACGGTTCATTCTTATGCTCATTCTTTGCTTATTCAGATTTCCATTTGGCTTTGAAATGTTAAAAGAAGCGAATGTCTTCTTACTGTTCCCATCGGTGCTCTCTTGAGTCTCTAGCAGCACTTGAGCTATAGCAAAGCAATGAAGTAAATCAAGTAATGGATTTGTGCATGTATGTTTGCCGAGCTCACCTAGTGCTTGCAAATATTAAATATTTATTCGGAGGAATTCCAAGAGTTTAAATATGCCATTAAACATTTTTTTATGAAATTTAATGATCGAGGGAATTCCTCTACGACTTGAATTAAACTTTGAAGTTGCAGAATTTTTTGGGATTGTGAATTGGGTATATCAAGAGATTTTTGCATGATTGATTGTTGCGAATCAAGAAATGTTTTATTGAGAAGGATGAGCTGCTCAAGATTTATATTGAAAATTTATCAATTGCTTAATGTTTTATTTTGTGGTTATGACTCAACAAGTTTCCAATCATTTTAGAAATAGAAAATTAAAAAAAGTCTTATCTAATTATTTTGGATATTAAATTGAAGTAGTTATGACTTCAATAAATAAAATTTTGTTTGCTAAATGATTTTTGTTACTTCATACTTTAATTTCTAAAATGATGTCATAATTGATCAGTTTCTTTAAATGCCATAAGATAGAATTGAGGAAACTTTGACTATAAATTTGAATGTTATGCTTTCAAGAAATGTATTCGTTCAAAAGTTTTATTAATTAAAAAGAATCTTCTAAATTCCTCAATCCTTGCCGAAACATCAAATCAAAAACTTCAAAGCTACCTGTGACAGTAATGAGTGCGTGCCACCTTTATTAACATTTTTAACATTTTGACTCTTCTCATTGTTAAACCTTCTTGTTGATGAGGTGCAAAAAATCATTAAATAGAGTCGAGTCACACTTTTGCTTTCAGTTTGCCAAAAAAATGCCGAATGTATAATGTGAATCCAAAAATTGTGTAATAATTGTACATTTTGTATATAATTCAATAAGCGAAAGTGAAGGCATCCCAAGAAAAATGCTGAACGACACAAAAGACATTAACTCGGGTAATGTGACAATATATCTCATTAATTTCATAATTTATGAGTTATTGTGCATAAAATTACCTCAAATTGAAAGAGTGAGGTGATTACTTTATTTTGAAATGATACTTTGCTCTTCTGTTCGTGATTTTGAATTTTTTTAAATAAATGGAGAACTTTGAGACCTTTTATGACTTTCTGATTTAAAATTGAAAAGGACTTGATTGCTGGCAAAGAAAGAAAGCCCTCACATGTTAATGCAAAACACCAATTCTAGTGATTTTCTTTAAAATCTGAGTTATTATGCATTGTTATTCTTTGTAATTCGTTCTAATTCTTTATAATTCTATTTTTATTGTTTGACTCGTCATAAACTAAAAACTTACTTAAATACAGAAAAACTGAACATTTTGAAAATACTACATTATTAGTAAAATACATTGTTTATTTATCTGAGGTTTCGTTTTATGGCTTATCAATAAGGAAATGCTGACATGCATGCAATGAACGTTTTTATAAATAATAACAACTTTTGAGTTTTGTGTTGGTTGAGTCTGGCTCAGATTTGTTGCGTGAATGGATCGGAATTTATTTAATAAAGATGTATGAAATTATTTAGTTTCTTCCAATGTAATTGAGTACATCGAAATATTAGTACTTGTTGGAGAAGCATATGAAACTTAACGTTCTATCATGAGCAGTTGTGGCTTAGTACACCAATGTGAACATTTTGTCTTAGTAGATTCAAATTCTTTTTTTTCTTAGTCAAATTTTTGTATAGACTCTAGTTCTATTAGAATTTAAGGTTTTGCTCCACTGAAGGCAATAAAATTTTATGAACACTCTATTCTCCGTTCTTTTGTGTTTAAATGTTTAAATCAAGAATTTCAAATATGACAATACTATAAATAAGTCAGGCAACTCCATAACCACCTTGCTTTACTTATAAAAATAAAACAACCGCTGCTTGAATATTATTGCAGTAATTATTGAGCAATTTATTTTGAATTTCGCTTCGTGAAAACTGAAAATTTCGCTTGTGTGACAGAAATAAAAAAAGTTACAAGTAATATCAAAACTAAAAAAAAATCTACAGAATAACTAGTGAAAACATCAAAAACATTGCAAAAAGGCGAAAAGCCATGTTTGCCAGTGATTTACCGTAAAACTCACTTAGCAATTTTCACTATCGTCTATCGAGTTAATTGCCTCAGCCGATTGTTTGAGATTTATGCTCGTTTGCGTCGCACACATGCAAGACTCATTTATCAGAATGTATCAATCCGTAACCAAATATTTTCATTATTACTACATTTGTGGTGATTATGGTGCGTGACAAGAGAGTGTTATATGCCGAAAAGCTCTTTCCGTAGTCGCTTGGAAGCGAATCTAGCTGGTAGATGACAAGTGGATGCGATGGAGCAGTTTCCTTTGTTGCGCAAATCATTTGCAGCGGAATTCGCTTTCGGGTTAATTGGATCAAGGCGACAGATTTTTTGTTGTAGATAAGGCTTGAAATTTGGAACATGGAAAGAGGTTTTGTTTGGTGATTCCTAAAGTTCCGTAAATATTGAGTCATTCAATTATTTAATAGTTGTTCATTAATATTTATTTTTTGAATTCCGATTTTATGACATTTTTAAACATTATTTCACTCATTCCCAATCACAAAAACATGAAAATTAATCTTCTAATGAATCAAAAACCCTTCAAAATTCGTCCCATAGTCACTCTCTATTAACAATAAACCTACCCACAAATTGAGGACGCTCCTAATTAACTTGTCATTTCACATGACTTGATCCCAATCTATAATAAACTTTTATCAACTTATCTGTAATGTATGAATTCATAATCCCTGATAACTTTTCATACCCGAGCAGATAATTAAAGAACCAGCAATTCTCGTTTCCATACAGAAACAAATAATCTTTGCTAAATTACAAAAATAATATCCACTGTTTGCCACAAATATTTCATATACTGGCTATCTATGGCCTTGCAAACATGAAATTGTACTGGAAGGAACTCAAAGAACTTGGAAAGAACTTATAGTGAAAGAGAATGCGCCAGTCGCAGTTGAACTGGTTTTGATTCGGGTTTGTCTTAAGATGTCAAATTATAAACTTATCTTGTTTTATAAAAGAGTTTTCATGTTTTTTGCAAATAAACTGACATTTCAGATGTTTTTTGCGAACTATTGCTTGTTTCAAATGAAATTCAAGTGAAATTAGTCATTATAAGTGTTTCAGAGATTAAAAATTGTTTTATTATGACAAATTAGTGGTTTTTGAACAAAATGAATTAGGAAATCAATGAAAATATAGCTGTTTAAAAGTGTTATCTAATAAAATCATAGGGACTTCTCTAGCAAATTGAATACCGCATTAACTTGATTTAAAATCGCAAACATCTTTATTAACATCTTCATAATTTATTTATTTCACAGGCAAACGAGTCTGGATATGTGGTTTTGGGCGATCTGACGCTGGAAACTTCAACGGATCCAGGTGATGAGGGATATCAAATGGGACCACCGTCGCCATGCGATGTCGAGTTTGAAAACGCCAATGTGATCATTGATGGCAAGTCTAGCATACGCTCTCGCATGAAAGATGTCAAGGTGAGTCTCTCAGCTGTATGTACCACAAATTCATTTTTCATTAAAACATGGTGTTGGGTAGCATTTAAGATGGACCTTAAATTGATGAGGAACTTGACTGATAACTTGTCTAGAATTTATAAAGTAGAGTTGACAATTACCCGCTTAACATGTGAATTTAATTAGCCAATTAAAATTCAGGGTTAATCAATTTCAAAACGGAACTTCCTGCTTCCCATAAAAAAATATCGCACTAATTCATCGACTCATAAACTTCACAAATTTCATCAAATGCATCTAATTTAATTCAATTAACCAATAAACAACTCCTAAACTGTTGCAACTGCTAATTAAATCAGTAATGCATTTTTTATATTCCAAATTCGTAAGCGCATAAAATTAAAAACAAAATAAATAATTAAATTATTCAGTTTCTGCTTTTAATGCGTTTTGTCAGGTTTTCGTATGTTTTTCACCAATTCTGAACTTTTTTAGGCAGAAATGAGCAATTTTCTCTATTTTCTTTATTTTCCATATTTTCCACTATACAAAAAGCAGTTTGTTTAATAACTTTTTACTTCCACATTCTGAGCATATTGAGCATATTTGCACATTTAATACAATTTATTAAGTTTGTTTACACATTCTGTTTATATTCCGAGTGTATTCACAAATTATGGCAGCAAATACAGCGTGGCTTTTTAAAGTATACACAAATTAATGTATTTAATATGCACTATGGAAGCGCATTGTTTGCGGCCAATTAAAACCAATTGAATGAATTGAATGAAACTCAAAGGAATTCAAGTCGAAATTTAAGGAATTTGCGCATTAATAGTGCTTTGACTCAGTTTCTGCGGGTTTGTGAGCAAGAAATTATATAAGTTGTCATAAATTATAAACTTTTGAACATTTTATTTGCGGTGGCGAGGACATTCTTGACTTCTTAAAGGTTTTTAAAGATTAATCAAATTTCGGAGTTTTCAAAGTTGATTGTTCTTCGTAAATTTTAATTATATATTTGATCATTTTTAATGTGTTTTAAATCAATGCCAATGAAAACATGAACAATAATAATTTACATATTAATTAGTTGTGTTTGTTTTAACTCGAAATTGTTTGAGATTGTTGGAAATTGCTGGAAATAGCTGGAAACTTGTGTCTTATCAATTTCAAGTTCAACACGAAAAACTATAAAAACTAGACAAAAGTTTCACAATACAAATTTATTAACACAATTATTCGAGTCAAGTTCGTATTGCAAGATTTTCCAAAAAACTAGAGGAAACAATTAATTGCAATTATTCAACAATTATTATCATGTTTTGTTGTTCTGTCAAAAGATTAAGTCCGACAAATATTTTTGGGGTTTTCATGGGTTATTTAAAACTTTTTGTAAGCAAGTCAAGTACCTTAGATCCACCATAAGCTCGCATAAATATAAATGAAATTCTGCGAATTCTGAAAATTCTGCAATTTTTCAAATTTTCGGACTTTCACCTCGTGCCTGAACATTTATAATTTCTCAGTTCTTCGACTTCTCTTCAATTTCTTCACACAAACTTTTAAAAAAATCTTAAAATCATGAATTAGTGCTAAGTCAGTTCTAAGCATCGGCAAAAAGGTAAAAAGCAGCAACTACATGTGAAATTGGCATAAAGATAGTTATAAAAAAATCGGAAAAGCTGAAGCTTTAGCAGGCACTTCGGCAACATAATACCTATGCTTCATTAGAATAATTCATTTGAATGAAGCAATAAAATTCTAGGAAATTCAAAAATATGTAACCAAAATTTAAATATTCGATTAGAGCGCCGAGCGGGAATATTGTGTATTATTGCTGATAATTCTGTTGAATCAAATTTTACCACTTTCTGATCGACTTGAGTTGGTAGTTTCTTAACGAAAAACACGTAAAACTTGTTTTCATATAAAATTCAAAAAAAAAATATATATTTTTTCCAACAGTTTTTTAGATTCTTTGAAAAAACACAAGATATATAAAATATAAATTTTTGCACTACAGGTACTAGATGGCGCTGTAGGATTTTCTTGAATTAGCAAACGCGACCGTCTTATGGTTAAAAAAAGCTTATTCTGAAATTTTGAGACCAATCGGTCGGATGGGTTCAAAGATTACGAATACAGAAGTTTTTTTTCCAAAACTTTTGTAAGCATGACAACTTGGTCATGGTACAATATTTCCATAAAATCTTCTGGAATTGATCGTTTTGGGACAAATACAATGTTTTTGCATATTCAGATGTTTTAAAATATTTTCAGGACAAAAAAAAAAAAAAAAATTTGTATGGCAAAATGGTAGTTTGCACTACCGGTCCTAGCTGGCTCTTTATTATTTTCAACAACTCTTCGTACGTCGCTGCTTATGGTTAAAAAAGCTTATTTTGAAAATTTTAGATCAATCGGTCAGATGGGTTCTGAGATTACGAAAACAGAAGTTTTTTTCCAAAATTTTGTAAGCATGACAACTTGGTCACATAATTAACAAGGTACAGTATTTCCATGAAATCTTCTGGAATCGATCATTTTGGGCCAAATACAAGGTTTTTGCATATTCAGATGTTTCAATATAATCTCAGGAAAAGAAAAAAACAGCGTATGGTACAATGGTATTTTGCACTACAGGTACTACATTGAGCTGTACGATTCCTTTGAATTAGTAATTGCTACTGTCTTCTGCTTAAAAAAAGCTTATTCTGCCATTTTGAGCCCATTCGGTCGGATCGGTCCAACGATTACGAATACAGATGTTTTTTTCTAAAACTCTTGTAAGCATGACAACTTGGTCATGGTACAATATTTCCATAAAATCTTCTGGAATTGATCATTTTGAGGCAAATACAACGTTTTTGCATATTCAGATGTTTTAAAATATTCTCAGGAAAAAAAAAAAATTTGTATGGCAAAATGGTAGTTTGCACTACAGGTACTAGATGGCGCTGTAGTATTATCAAAAACTAACAAACGGTACCTTCTTATGGTTAAAAAAAGCTTATTCTGAAAATTTGAGACTAATCGGTCGGATGGGTTCTGAATTACGAAAACAGAAGTTTTTTTTCCAAAATTTTTTGTAAGCATGACAACTTGGTCATGGTACAATATTTCCATAAAATCTTCTGGAATCGATCATTTTGGGCCAAATACAAGGTTTTTGCATATTCAGATGTTTCAATATAATCTCAGGAAAAAAAAAAATTTTGTATGGTAAAATGGTATTTTGCACTACAGGTACTAGATGGCGCTGTAGGATTTTCTTGAATTAGCAAACGCGACCGTCTTATGGTTAAAAAAAGCTTATTCTGAAATTTTGAGACTAATCGGTCGGATGGGTTCAAAGATTACGAATACAGAAGTTTTTTTTGAAAACTTTTGTAAGCATGACAACTTGGTCATGGTACAATATTTCCATAAAATCTTCTGGAATTGATCGTTTTGGGACAAATACAATGTTTTTGCATATTCAGATGTTTTAAAATATTTTCAGGAAAAAAAAATTTTGTATGGGAAAATGATAGTTTGCACTACAGGTACTAGATGGCGCTGTCGGATTTTCAAAAACTAACGTGACGTCGCTGCTTATGGTTGAAAAAAGCTTATTCTGAAAATTTGAGATAAATCGGTCGGATGGGTTCTAAGATTACGAATACAGAAGTTTAGAAGTCAAAACCACGGACTGACATTTCGCAAGGACCCAAAATTTCGGGTTCTAGACCAAAAATTTTTTTGTTTTAGGCAAAAATAAGAAAAAAAAAAAAAAAAAAAGTTTGGATGAAACCAAGACTTCACAACTTTTTGTTGCCGAAGTAAAAATTGCCGTGTAATTAGCGAGCTCTTTTGCTGGAGCTTCACAATCATTAACCAGCGCATTCGTTTCCGCGTTAAAAGACACACAAGTGCTGTCTTTGGCCGCCTTTGGCTTTTCCATTCAGCAAAATTCAACAAACATTCAGCAAAATTGCGCGAAAATGAAAAATGCGAAAATTTGTGTGACAAATTATTTTTTTTCTGTAAAATAAATCCATTGTCATGATTTTTTGATGTTTTGCTTTGCACGAGCTTTCCAGTCCATAAAGTCATTTTAATTTGTGCACTTTTTGAGTAGTTTCTTTCAGTTTTTTTTCAAGTTCATTAGAAAATTGCTCGGAATTTATTTGAATTTTACTTTTAAAAAATCTCTTGAGCTTGGTTTTGGTCAAGGAGGTCAGACAATGCAATATGTTGTTTGTTTTATTGTTTGTTTGCTTTTGTTTTTAAATAAATTAATATTAAACGGATTTAAAGAGAATTTTGTCGGAATTTTGGGCAATTTTGGAAGTTGCTGCAGGAGATTTTCGAAATGGAATATTTTGATATTTTGTTTGAGCAATTTATGGGGTTTCTTCTTGTTATAAGTTTACCCTCTGCTATTTTGATTTAGATTCTCGAAACGGGATGAGTGTCTTTAGGTTGGGGTGATTTTATTATAAAAAATTTATTTTAATGTTTTCATCTATCCGAGTCAAGAAACATAATTAACAAAACTCTGGTAATCAAATATATATCTTAAAATAAGACTTCTTCAATAAAATTTAAATAAAGCCAAAAATTAATTAAAATTTCTCTTTAAGAAACTCCACCCTCTCAATTTTAATATAAATCGCTCTTCCAAGTTCCAAGAAAGGCGAGCACCCAAATTCAAATAAATTGACAATATTTCCATAAATTGAAGCAAACAGCGTCTGGAAAGCAAGAAAACAAGAAAACCAGAAAACAAAGCTGCAGTATTTAAAACGAGCAAAAATTACAACAAACATTTTGCAAACAACAGTATCGATTGCTCTTTAGCTCGGTCACCCCTTTTGGTTTCAGTTTTAAGTTCCACTAGCCTGACTGCTTGAGCTTAACCTCCACTAACATGCTCGAGTTACTCATCAAAAGAATGCGTGCAGGAAATTCAATTTTGTATTGAATTTGATGGCAAATTTGCAACAAAAGTCAATATTGCGCGCAATGCACTTGAAACACTTAAGGCAACTTCTCCGACTGCACCAACACCACGTTGAGAGAGTTGCTAGATGTTTTAGTGTTTTAACTGCTTCCAAATTGATTTTTAATTCTCGCGCTTTTGTTGTTGCTCGACTGTTGATTTGAAAACAAATTGTAAAACTGTAAACTGTACTTTATGAGTGGAAAAAACAGTGAAATCATTTTTCATTATTTATATGAATTTTTATTTGTATTTTTATTATCAACGTCGAATCACAAAATATTCGTTTAATTTTGGGAGTTTTTGAAGTTTTCCCATTAATTTTCGGTAAATTTCTGTTTGTTTTACTTTTCTTCGGGTTTTCTTGAGTCGTTTAAGTTTTCTTGATTTTATTTAATTTTTTTTCGGAGTGGTTTTGAATGAGGTGTGTGAGAAATTTTTATTTTGATTTATTTTGAGAGTTGTTAAAAATGCAATGAAACTTATTGAAAAAGCTTATCATTAACCTACATTGATCGATACTTTATGATTGCATTGTTTGCAGAGCTAAAACTGGATTTTTGGAAATTGATCGATCAACATCAGTTTAAGAATTAGATTTTTTAACCAAAAAAATATGAGTCAAGTTTGAAGAATTCAGCTCAAGTAATATACAGACAATCATAATTAATTAATTTTATTGATTCCGAAAACGAAGACAAGAACCGGAAATCAATGAGAGTTCCGAATTTCAAGTAATTAATCAAAGATTAACCATAAATTCACTAAAATATTTAAATTGCAAAATTTCTCCACCAAACCATAAAACAATAATTTGAGCTAATTTCCAAGATGCCAACAAATTGATCGATATCCGTTTTTAATAAGTTTCATCGCTTTGTTGCCATTTGCTACAATTTGCAACATTTAAACAGTTAATTTTGAAAAATCAATATATATAGCTATGATAAAACCTGAATGATAAAAAGCTGCAAATCCGAGAGTTTCTTCAACTTTTCTAACGATCAATCCAACAATCAATCGAAAGTTGTCCATATGTGTAAACTTTTGCTCTTCATTTCGATTGATACAGTTTCAATTTTTATATCATTTCATTGAAGTTCAGAAATGTTGCCCATTTCGGATACTTTTGGTGTCAATCTTTCTCGTATTTTAATATAGAAATGATTTTAATACAGCTTTTTTGAGCTTTCAAGTCATTCGCCGGCTCTTAATGCCATTTTTGTGATTTTTATGATTTTAATGATTTTTCTGTTGATTTTGTTATTTTCAACGATTGAGTGCAAAGTTAAAGTAGCTGCGATTTGGAGCAGTGAATATTTTACTTCCAATTAATTTTGGCTTTTCATTTGGATTTGCAGATTTCTCCAGCAGCTGTGTTTTGCTCAATATTATCATTGATATGCGGCAAATTATTGCTAAATGCATATTTTTGTTATGTTTACGAGAAATTTGTTAGAAATTTGATGACAAGCTGATTAAAAAAAACGAAATTATTCAAATTTATTTTGGAAAAAGTAAGTCAAAAGTTTATTTGCAAATTTTTGCCTTAAAAATGTGTAAAAAAGTCAAGTCTGATGATAGTGCAACTTTTTAATTCTAGTCAAGTTTTAAGTAAATTGATAGAGAATCATCAAAATTTTGAATCTCAATAAGACTTGTATTTAAATTTCGCAGTGATAAATAAAATCCACAGTCAAGTTTGAAATTTTATAAAATCCAGAAGAAAGCTAAACAAAGAATTTAAACGATTTCTCCCAAACATCGCCCACTTTTCCACTAATTTCATGAATTCCATGAAATTTTGAATAAGTTTTAGTTCGCGCGGCGAATTATGCAAATTCCCCACAGTCTTTAATTGCTCCTTTGATGAAAATTGATGATAGGTTGTCGTGTTTAATTAAACTGCAACGATTTGCCAGTTTGTGGAGTTTGCTGAGTAAATATGTTATTAAAATTTAAATTGCATGTAAAATATTTTCGGAGTTTCGTAGTTGGAATGATATTTTAATTTTAGAGCTGGCAGAAGCCATGATATTAAATCAAATGCAGTTGTTAGTCTGTTGCTAGCGAAAGTTTTCGACAACTCCAAATGTTTCGTTGCATAAAAGTTTTTAAATTAAAAAAAAAAAAAAAATTTTAAATTAAAAACTATTAATTCTTTTTTTGGACTAATTAATGATCACTTTTAGTTTGAATTCTGAAATTTATTGAGTTTTAGAAAATTAAGGTTAAATCACCAAAAATTTGAATAAAAAAAATCTAGTTTTATTGTCACGCGAAAAAACTGATAATTCGAGTGAAATTTAAAATTACGTGCCTTTGTTTCTAATCCTTTGTTGTTGTAAAAATAGTAAAAAAATATTAAATTTATTGAGACTCCGAAAATAATACACATTTATTTAATTTACTAAAATTTTAATGAAGTTAACGAATTTATGGCCTGTTGCCACTTTTTGTCGGTTGAGCACTTTCATGGTGTGAATTTGTGAATTTTCAAAGTTTATGAAGCTTCGGTTTTATTGCGGAGATTAGCGGTTTTCCTACAAAGGCCTGAAGATTGAGATTCGATAAATGTTTTTTAGGTTGATGGCTTGTTGAGTTTTGATTGACTTTGAAATTCAGTGCAAAATTAGATTTTGTTGTAGGTTCTTCAAAAAAGATGGTTTCTTAGTCGGTTTTAGTTAATTTAAACTCATACTCCAAAAATTGTTGAGAAATCTACAAAATCGGAAAAATATAGAAAATTACCACAAAAATTGAATTCATTCGTGACGGATTTGCATTATTCGTAAGAATTTTTGCCTGGAAATGACTAAGCGCATTTCTTACAATGCCGGCTCTTGTTTTGTCTCCACACCGTGTGAATTGGTGTTGAAATGTTAGAATTTTATAAAATTGATATATATTATCTTATGTAAGAATTTTCTTTGCGAACGAAAAGAATTGTTGAAAAATTTAGATTAGTTTGATATATTTTAAAGTACTATCAAATTCAAGGAAATTATAAAATTAAATTGTCCATTTTGTACGACATTTCATTGGAATTCCCAAAACGCTCCCAAAACATTCATTTATTCCAATCATATTTTAAAATTCTTTAAATCTAGATCGAAATAATCGAATGAAAACCGGGCAACGCCGTAAGAGCTTCTCGTTTGTTTGCCTTTGTAGTTTGATAGCATGCTCCAATGTTTGTCTCGTCCAGGACGTTTATTTATGCTTTTCGTTATCACGCGCAGTGATCAAATAAAGCCCACTCTTCTTATCACTCAAAAAGTCAACAAAACTCGACAGAATAATAAATTTCAAATAATCTCCGAACAAAACTCTGAAATGGAGTAGAAATGAAAGAACCGGCCAAAACGGGAACTAAATAAAATTAATTGAAAAAGGTGGGAATTTAATTATCGAAAAAATTATCTTTTCTTGCTAATTTGGCGAATTTGAAAGAATTTTATTATTGCATTCAATTTTATTTGTGTCTGGGGTTCTTCATTGTTTTTAATTTTGATTAAATTTTTAAAGTGTTTCTGTTAAATCAGCGAATTCTCACAAAAATTGTAAAAAATAAAAAGTGCTTGAAACTCTTTGCAGTACTTGAAAGAAAATTCTGTTCAAGTAGATTTTTTCTTTAGTTGTATTTGTGCTTTTGTAAAACTAAAGAATTTATTGTACAATTTTCGAACATAATTTAAAGTAATTTGAGCTTGAAAGTCGAGAAATTCAATTACTTATCGATTATTTAAGATGTGCTGGCTTTGAACGTTGTTTGGCTTTTTATGGTGAACATTGCAGACAATTATGATCATTTATAGAATTTATTGCTGGCTCATCACGTTTCATGAAGACGAATTATAAAGAAATATGAGAATATCTTTTTAAGAAGTTTGCTCTACAAATTCTGTATTAAGTTTAATCCTGGCTTTTTTGGATTCCTTTTCGAACATGACTTTCTTGGTTGATTTTTATGTTTTTGAGTTTACTTAATAGTTTCTTAATTAAGATTCTAACCTTTTTTCACCAATTTGAAAAAGAAAATCGATTGATTTAATAAATTTCCATAAAATCATCATCTCCTCAATGTAATCGACGAAACTTCTCACTTACGCAATAATAACGCGTGAAATATGAAAAACAACATGTAAAGTGTGTAAATAATTCGTTTGATAATTCGTTTGAGTACGTAAAGCTGTAAGCGCACTTTAAACTGTACAAAAATCGCCCATTACAACTTCGAATGTAACTCCGAGAGCAATTTGATGATATGATTCAGCAATTTATCACTTGTAAATCGGAATGTTTCCGTTCTCGATAGATGTACAGTTACATTGTTAATCGTTGTTGTTGAATTTGGGGGACGTTCGGAAATTTTCTTATTGATTTTTCAAATTTTTAAACCTTTGAATTTAGATTTTATTGTCGATTTTCAATGTTTTTGGCAAAATGAAGTAATTAATGACGGCCCTTATAATTATCATATATTATAATGTAGTGACGACTAATTCATCTATTTTTAGTCGTTTCCCTATAAAACCTCAAGTATCACAACGTAAAACGACACTGATAAAACTTTATCTTGATGAATGTTGACATAACTCTGAAAATAAGTCGGAATGAAAAATTATCGAGAATCGCTAATCTTGGCCGTGCAAATTCTGCTCGATTAAATTGCTCGAATTACGTAAACACTCGGCAAACTCCGTAAAACATCAAAAGCTCCATATACCACCACACTGAGCATTCCGAGCAATTTATTTACTGCCTGCTGATTCATTTTTTATTTTCTGTTTTCTGGCGAGGAAATGTAAAAATAATTATAATTTCATAACGAAAAACATTAATTTTGGTGCTTTGTTGCAATTGAAAATTTACAATGCAAACAATTATTAGACAACAATAATGAATTTTGCAGAGTTTCATGCAAAAAAAAATAACTTTACTGAAGTTTTCAAATTAACTGAATTTTATTCAATTTCATTCAATTGAATTGAACTGGAAATTATTCATATAATTAAAAATGCGCGATACTTCAATTTTCATTAAAAATTTATTTTTTCCATTTCGTTTAATGTAAAGCGGTCCACACACTATGAAAGTAAATCACTGAAAGTTTCTTCTTTTTTCCGATTTTTTCAACTTCTTGACATTTTCCCGTGGAAGGATTTTTTTCAAAAAATAGTCAAAATTTGCGTATTAAAAAGACGAATTTAATGTTTGAAGAAAATTTGGAAAAACTTTAGGAAAAACTCTACTTTCAGACAACTTTCAGTGAATTTTGGTCTTTTTACTGGTTTTGCCCATGAAAGCTTCCTCAAAAATGAAAATTTTTGGATTATTCTTTTTCCACATCATTTTCGCCATAAATATGCATCAAATTTGTGCTGTTGAATTGATCAAATATTCTGATCAAAAACATAAACCACAATTTAAATTGCGAGACTGAACTTTCACGAAGAATAGAAAATTTCCTATTTTTGCGTTGCAAGTTTGATTAATTTACTCCGATTTTCAAAGTCCGAAATTTTTATTTTGACACATTTCCCTTTTTTAATGCCAATTCATTCCCAATATGGTCTTTCAATGCTTAGAACTCGTAGAAAATGGTTTAAAACGCATTCTTTAGACAATAAATGTGATAAAAATCGAAAAGTAGGAAAATATTTTTTGAAACGTCAAAAAAACTTTCACGGAAAACTTTGATTTTTGAAAAAATCAGTTTCATAGTGTGTACAACGCTTAAGGCAAATTGTAAGTTTTATCAGCATTTTATCGATTTAGTCAATAAATGTTTTACTATTATTATTGATAAGTAGATTGATAGGGGTATTTGCTCATATTGTATTGAATTTCATTGAATTTATCCGCAAAAGGAAGTTGTTTAGCGCAAAATTTGCAAAAATCGGTAAAAATCGAGGAAATGGAGCAATTGCGGTTTTAGTGTCTTGGGTAACTTCCGAATCTTGGACTAACTTTTCAATACTTTTGAAAATCTTTGAAATATCCTATTTTTGAATTCAAGTCAAGTTCGTAGAAAATATTAACGAACCGGAATTATTTTAAAACTATTTTTTTTTGTACAAAATCTTTTTATTTATTTTGAAATAACCAAAATTAGTGACTTATCCAAATAAATTTTAATAAAATAAATAAAATAAAAAACCCACAACTTGTTCAACATTGGGGTATAAAGATTACAACGAAGGCTAACATGCCCATAATTCCCCGCATTCGAAACACTTTGTAGCACTCACCACTATATATTTGTAATTATTCGAACTTTTCAAAGTATCTGACAAATCCGCAATTTCACGACAAATTTATTTTGTGAATCAATTTCCGTCATTGTAATTAGCAAACTGGCAATCAGTTAAATTCGCTGTAATTTACTGGAAACATTTTTTTCGGAGGTTTTTTCTAAAATAAGTTAAATCTGCAATTTTTTTTCGGACTCTTGTGTGTAATTTCCATTTGAACGGTTTCCCTTGTAAAAAACTAAAAATTCAAACAAAATTAAAAGTGCGCGAAACAATAAAAACTAAAAATTGAAAAAATGCAAAACTTTACTTGTTTATGGTTTTTTTGTGCTCGAAAAAAATAAATTTCCATAATCGAAAGTCAATAGTGGCTTTTGTGCTGGTCGGCGTTGCTAATCAGATAATGTAGTCTTGTTTACAGAGCTTTACCGCATTTCTAGTGTAATCCTGTAGTAATTCACTAATGCACGAAATGTAACGGAGATTCAGCACACGACTTGATTAATTCAATCTTTTTTGTTTATTTTATAAGAGATTTGTTTGTTTTTCGGTAACGCTTTTTGTTTTATAAAGAGTAACATCTTTTCGTATAGTAACACATTTTGATAATTGCTAAAATTAACCAAAAATACTCCGAAAATAATTTAGACACAAACCAAAATTATTTCAAATCCGAAATGATAAAATAAATCAATTTTCTGACATTTTATTGAAACCTGTCATAATTACTTGAAAATATCAATCAAAACCAGTCATCTCCAACTCTAGTAATCAGATTTCGCTTTCATTCATTTAAAACGTTCAGGTGCGCGCAAAGCAATTATTCACCGGCCGTTAGCCATAATTCAAAGCATCTCCAAACGCGTCCAATGAACTAAAGCTTTTCACATTTTTTCGCTATTTTTGGATATTTTTCATATTTTTCACTCGCTTCCGTTCATTATTATTAAATTTTTTACAGTTTCTCTCAGTTTTTCAACTTTTCTACAGATTTTTGCAAGTAAATTCCGAGTAAATTCGGACAAGTTTAATAAATTTTCGGATTAATCAAGTTTTTGCATTCTTTGCAGTTTTTGTAGTTTTTAACAAAAAAAACAGAAAAAGTTAAAAAACTTACAAATTAGCATATTTGCCAAATTTTAAATGTTAATGAATCTCAAGTCAAGTGAGCTTAAGTTAAGTGCGGAAGTCAAGCACACTTGTTCCCTAGATAATCCAAACAAGTAGAACAACTATCTGATTTATTTAACAATTTTTCTTCCATTTATTTTTAGTTTTTTGGTGTTTTGTTGTTTTTGGAGTTTCGTTGTTTTTGTTGATTTTTTAGATTTTCGTTAACACAATTTTTGGGTTTTCATTGAGAATTGATTAACAAATGAATTTTTCAAGTAAATTAAGTTTGTGGAGTGAAGCGAATTTCACACACGATTACAAAAGCAATTTGGTGAAATCTTTGGTTAGTAAATTTGAAGGGAATTAAAACTATGAAAAGAAGGGCTTAATTATGGATCTAGAACTATTTTGATTATATTTAATGGTGATGGTGATTCAATCATTTTCTTGCTTAAAATTTTGGACTAAAACTTAATTATGGTTATTGCCTTGACTTTTGTGATTCCTAGAATTTCGATCAAAAACATTTAAAAATTCGATAAATTAATATTTCCAAATTCAAATCAATAAATTAATCGATAATTTCATAAATCCCTCCACCTCCCATTCAATTTTATTCATAAAGTGTGAGCAGCATAAATAAAATTGATTTTGACCGAAAAAAGTCGTTTGGGTTTGGTTTCGAATTTCAATTAAAATAATAAATATCAAAAATCTAGAAAATATTGAAAATACTGCAAACACTGAAAAATGCTAAAAACCTAAAATGCTGAAAAAGTATTATTGAAACGGAGAAAAAAGCAGAAAAAGTCTAAAAAGAAATGACATAATAATTTTTTGCCATTTCGATAATTCCAGTCAACCAAAGCCACACAGTAAAATATTTGAAAAACCAAAGCAAAGCGACAGACTACAGAAGGAATTATGAAAAATTGAATTTTTATTACTTCTCCGCAAAATTCGGAGAAGTATTGTTTTCTTCCCAGCATTTTCAGGGTTTTTTGACCTTATCTGATTTTTCCTGACTTCCCTGTACACAAATCTCAAAAATATCTCATATTTTTTTTGTCCGTATTGAGTTGAAGAAAATTCCTGTAAAAAAAAATCCGGAAAATATTGAACCCCCGACCCGTGAAATGCGAAAAACTGAGGGCCGTGTGCCTGGTGGTTCGGTGGTTCGGTGGTTCGGTGGGTGTGTTACTGTAAACGATCGATCTGACCTCCCACCGGACCGATTCCAAATATTTTGATGCCAATCGACTTGGTATCTCTTCCCATCGTGCACCTGATATTTTTGGTGATGGTGACTCCACCGGTTAGGTCACCATCACCATCACCAAAGTTCCGGTTTTAAAAAAATTCGGGTTTTCCATACAAAAAAAAATTTTTTGAAAAAAAGATTATGAGTTGAGGCGGGAAATGTATCGATGTTTGGTCCACTACCTGCTGGGAAATCATCTGGTGGTAAGACAACTTTTTGAAAAAGTCTTAGAATCTCATGATTCGTCCAGAAAATTATAAAAATCAAGTTTTTGGAGGATCAGCCTGGTACCGCTTAAGCTTCAGAACTCGAGAACGACTAGAGATACAACTTTGGTCTCTCCAGGAAATAAGTTAGGAATAATAAGTTCTGTCAAGTATTACATCGATGTTTGGCCCACTACCTACTGGGAGTCATCTGGGGGTCATCTGGTGGTACCAGACAACTTTTTTGAAAAGTCTTAGAATCTCATGATTTCGTCCAGAAAATTATAAAAATCAAGTTTTGGAGGATCAGCCTGGTACCGCTTACTCTCAAGAAATTAGAGAACGCCTAGAGATACAACTTCGGTCTCTTCAGGAAAATGTTTGGATTAATAAGTTCGGTCAAGAATTACATCGATGTTTGGTCCACTAAAGTCATCTGGGGTCATCTGGTGGTACCAGACAACTTTTTTGAAAAGTCTTAAATCTCATGATTCGTCCAGAAAAATTAAAAAATCAAGTTTTTGGAGGATCAGCCTGGTACCGCTTACTCTCAGCTCCAGAATTAAGAACGCCTAGAGATACAACTTCGGTCTCTTCAGGAAATATGTTTGGATTAATAAGTTCGGTCAAGTATTACATCGATGTTTGGTCCACTACCTACTGGGAGTCATCTGGGGGTCATCTGGTGGTACCAGACAACTTTTTTTTGAAAAAGTCTTAGAATCTCATGATTCGTCCAGAAAATTATAAAAATCAAGTTTTTGGAGGATCAGTCTGGTACCGCTTACTCTCAGCTTCAGAACTCGAGAACGATTAGAGATAGCACTTCGGTCTCTTGAGAAAAAATGTTTGAAATTATAAGTTCTGTCAAGAATTGCATCGATGTTTATTCCGATTTTTATAACGACTAGAGATAGCACTTCGAAACAATTTTTAATGAAAACACCATTCCATACTAGCGGAGAAGTCCTGCTCAGCTCAGAAGCTGCACAACTAGTTTTATTTTGAAATGCAATAAAAATGTACGAGAAATTTTCTAAAATAAATATGAGCTCGCATTTCAGCTGTATCTGATTTTTTTTGTGATTTCAATGCCTGCAATGTTTTAAATGCTTTAAAGCACAATCAATTCACCTTTTGCTTGCTCTATTTATGGAATTGGCTTACGAATTCGCTTGGAATTTATTTTTAGCTTTTTTTATGTGAAGTTTATTAGTTGTTTAGCATTTTTTTGTTGCTGCACGAAAGTCATTAAGTTCAACCAACGGCCGGCAATTTGATTATTTGTGATATTTGAGCTTAATAGGATCAAAAACCTGCTCACAGTTGGAGCGCTAAGTAGTTTAAACGAAAATGTCTGCAATTTAAGAACTGACCGTTCAAGGAACTTTTTTTTGGGGTTTTTATGGAAAAAGTGTGAAGTAACATTGATTAACCATTTGAAAACTAGCAGAAATTCAGAAAAATTGACTAAAATTTATAACTTCGAAAATCGCTGTAAATAAAATGAAAATCTAGTCTAATCCAAAAATCACAGAAAAACTCCAAAACCGCACAACATTTCGAACAAAAAATAAATAACTTAATTAAGATTCCACATTTTTGGCGCAAAACTCACAAAGCAAAACAAACTGAACAAACATCACAACATTCATTATTTTCATTTCCACAAAATTCATAAATCTCACAATTAAATCAGCAAACGCATGAAATCATAATTAAGGGTAATCAAGTCGATTTAATCTAATAATTCTATTCTTTTTCTCCCAAAAAATGTAGTTCAAAATCCAGTTTGATGATTCCCTCACTGCCACATTTGAGTACCCGTCGGAGAACTCCATGATGATTGATGGTAAGTTTTGGTATTTAGGTTTGGGCAATTATATGGGAGATGATTTTCTGGTAAAGTGGGTCAGTTTTTGATTTTTTTCGGTGAATTATTGAGATTCCGATTTTTGATGAACACTTTTAGATTTGCAAATTTTTTAATTCTAATTTCGATATTCCACTGAATTTATTTTAGTTTTTGATGAAAAATTATAAAATGTAAACTAATCCTCAATTATATTTTTAGACGATGAAGACGACGTTGACGGAAAGCTCTTTGGTCGAAATCAATCCAGTTCACCGCAAAGTAAACTGCTCAATTCGGTGCCATTAGGTATGAATGTCCTCCAAGTTTTCCGGTCTTGAATTCTTCAGCAATAAATCAAAACTCTTTGAAGAGCTACTCGATTGATATGTTGATATCAATTTAAACGTTAATTGACTACTATAGTTGCACATAAGAGAAGTCAGATTTGTCATAGGCTTTGATATTTATTTACCACCTTGACACTGGAATAGAATGTCTTAATATTTTCTATTTTAAAGCACCATAAAACCACTCTAGAAGCAAGCCGACGAATTATTAACTTAAAAATAAACATTACAATCATTGCAAACATTAATTACGTACGGCAAGCACGTTGAAGAGTTGCTTGAAGTTGCTTGTACGGTTATTTACGAACTATTGCAAGCAACATGACCGACAACAACGCGTAAAAAGCCAAGAAGCCGTAAAGAAACAAAAATATGCTCAGATGTTTAAAAATAAATGCCTTTATTATTGCTAGTCAGTTAATATTACGGATTTTGGATGTCATGTTGTTGATCAACTTTTGGGGGTTGGATGGGAATTATTTCACCGTTTAAAAAACTTGAAAACATAAAATTTAATAAATAATTCACTTTTAGGCTCCGCCCCTTTCGCAAACTACACCCCCAGCAAAGCATCGTCGACGAACTTTGAATTGGGAGTATCGCGAACAACCCCCTCCCCATCGGCCACCTCACTAGACAGCAACGAGTCAAATGAAGCCCCGCCCACACTGAATGGCGACGCAAATAGTTTGGACCAATATTTGAAGCCAGCAACAGGGGATGATGTTGTACATTATTCCGAAGAAACTAGAGCCACAGACTTGCTGTTTTAAAAAACAACAAATTCACAAAAATTTTAAATTGGAAAGAGGCGGAGCGCATTTAATGCCACGCCCCTATTTTTTAATTGGTTTTTGATGAAATTATTCGATTATTGTGATTTATTTTGTTAGTTGAGGCGATTTGAGGATATTTTAGAAAAGGAGAGAAATGTCCAAAAAATTTGAAGTTAAATGAACAATTTATGGAGTTAAGATTTTTTTGAGAAATATTTAGGAAATTTTAGTAGAGTTTTAACATTTTTGGAATCATTTTGGAAACTCTTAGAAATTTTTAGATTTTCTTTGGTTTGTTGAATTTTAACTCAAAAATCATGAAAATCAAAAAAATTCTAAGAAAATCCAAAAAATCAGAAAATTTTAGAAATTTGGCAAAAATAAAATTATTTGAATGTTAAGCTTTTTTGCTTTATTGCCAACGACAATTTTGCTTAAGGAAATACTGCCCCGCGAATTAATTGTACAGATTTGCTTTTAAATGTTGTTTAAGAAACTTTTGCTAGATTGAAGTAAACATTTAAGGAGTTTTATAATAAAAATTGATTAATGAAGATATTTGGTGGCAGTGGAGTGATTTCACTATTTTGTTGTAGTGATGCTTACATGTTAAAAAGAGATGAATACAAAAGCATATGAATACAAAGAGAACCTGATTAAAATTAAACATCTAAATGATTTTTTTGGTTTTATCTTGAATACTTCAGTTCTTGAAAGAAGAACACCCAAAATAGGAAAAATTTTAAATCTAGAGAACCTACCAAATATGTGAATACACATCAAGATAGATGAAAATAGATTTTAATTAAATGATTGTAAAATTGTAAAAACCTTTAATTAATATTTTATGCATTTGATAATGCAAGTGAATACATCTGAATACAGAATCTAAACAAAAGCAAAATGACACAAAATTGTGAAATCATTCCCCAACCACCCACAATTCAATCAACCGTTTTATAAGCTTGAGACTGCATTTTAGCGCAGTTTTCTGTTCTTTAATTGAAATCACGTTCCATTTAAAAAGCTAAAAATAACTAAACATTTTAATTAAATTACTTCAAAGACATGAAAAACATTAATTAAATATAAAATAACATAAAAATTGAAAATTGTGATTTGCTTTTGATCGCGGCGAACCGCAAAGAGAATGCTCGTGGTTGCTGCGATTTCCACCAACAAACGAAACAATAATTGTAAAATACCTAATAAATAATAATTGTAGATTTGTAGCAAGTTTTTTGAAAACCGCTTGTTTGAGGTCTTTTGATGGATTGGATGGAAAAAGCATTAGGTTCTTGTTACTTGACGACATTTCTATGAAACTGTCAACATGTTTCGCAATTTATGCAAATTCCTTTGAAAATCATTAGAAACTTCAATCAAATGAGATAAATAACCAATTTATTTAAATGTCTATCGATCGAATTAGCAAATAATTGAAATTATTCAAATAAAACAAAAAAGCAAAAATTGTGCATTCAATCTAAATAATCAGCAAAAAGTACTAAGTAGAAATTATTTATAGAATGTGAACGAAAAAACTACAAATCAACAAAATTACAAATTAAGATGGAAATTCACTTTTTGGTGAGAATATCGTTCGATACATGGATACAAAAAGAATACAAAATATTAAGAATGAAATAAATAGCAAAAAAGCTGGAAAAATTATTAGTTGTTGATAAGAAAAATTACAAAAAAAAAAATGTTTAAATAATAATCAAAAATTATTACATTCTTGGAACCAGTATTAAAACAAACAACAAAATAATTATTGGACAATTTTTGGAATAAGTTCAAAAAATTCCCAAACCCATATCAGTGTATTTGTGAAGCTTTTATATGCATTTCGAATTTTATTATAAATAAGAAAAAGTTTACAATAAAATTGAACATTTTGTACTATAAATTAAAACATGACTTTAAATGAATTTTAACCAAATGAGAGACTTTTCTGTTCTAGGTGTGATATCCAATTCCTACTTGACGTATACTCCCTTTTTTATTCCCTTTTTTTAAAGAATAGAATGCTGCATTTTGCAATAAAAAATTAATTCATGTTCTATAAAGCAGATTTTGAATTAAACTAAAATGTCTTAAATTTTACTGTCCCAATTATTAATATGCACCGAATCACGATGTCGTTTTAAGTCTACCTTCCTTTGAAACGATTTGTCGCAAAAGACACAGCCAAATGGTCTAAAATAAAAATATAAATTTTCATTGAATGGTTTGAATGATATATTTTACCTGTAGTTTTGGTGTCTTCTAGAATGAGTTATGAGATTGGACGACTGACTAAACGATTTGCTGCACACTACATAAAAAAGAAATTTTTTAGTAATTGAAGGTAACTTGCAAATTTCATGGAAAATCTTACCAATGCAAAGATATGGCTTTTCTCCCGTGTGGACGAATGTGTGCTTCTTCATATCTTAGATTGTAAATGTTAAAAATATTTAATGATTCAAAATTTAACTGAATTTTACCTGATTTTTGGTGAAACTTTTTACCGCTGAAAATGGCAGAAATAATCAAAAATATTCTACAAGTGAATAAAAAAATTATCATATTTACCAGTAAGGACAAGAATACGGCCTCGTGTCACTATTTTGAAGAATAAAAAAAACATTAAGGTGAATCTCTCAAAAGAAACAATATAGTAAACAAACCTATGAATCAAAAGATGAGTGGATAAAGTGCTGGATCTTTTGAATGTTTTTCCACATTGATTGCACTGTAAGAAAAATTACTTCAGTAAAGAATATTTGAATCACAAAGAGATTTCATTTTGATTCAAATTTTGTTGCCAGACAGGTGAATAAACATGTCATTAGTGGTAAACAATTTCAAAATTTAGATTGTTTGTTCAAGTGTTATACTCAAATTTGAATCATTTTGTTAAATTTATCAGATTGAAACCAAATTTTGAATCTTAAAATTTTCTGTGGATTACAATAATTTTTATTCGTTATTAAGATATTCAAAGTTAACTTGAAGAATATTCTATGATATCAATTATAAGTTGACCTCAATATATGCAGTTTGGATAAAATAAAAAGGTATCAAAATAGAATGGGTTATTATCTTAAAACTATAATCTTAAAATATTATGTCCTAATTTATTTTGTGGCCTATTTAATTAACTTGTTGCATGTCCAGACACCAAAACCAACAACTTATAATTCAATATCACAGTTTGATGGAATCCTGATTATATTTTAATTTGATTTAATGATGTTCAATATCACAACCCATACTTTATTCATAATAGTGGATTAATTAATTAAAATACTTGAACTGTTTTGGATTGCGACGCTACTTGATCAAGTCGTTAAAAGAATTGAATGAAAAAAGGACGATAAAATCACAATTATACAGAATTAAATGAAATTGTAGCACAATTGTCCGAAGTGATGTGATTGCAAGGTAATAATGTGCATACATATTTTATTGAGCATAAAGCAAATATTGATTTTTTAACGGATTTACTGAAACTGATAATATTAATGGAAAATTACGGTGATTGAAAATGATTCTAAATGACTTTTTGAGGAAATTTGTTGTAAGCATTTGAGTTTTAATAAATCTTAATTAATTTATCACTTTAAGATTAATCTACTTAGGTTAAAAATATAAGATCAAGACTAAATTATAATGGATTTCTCAAAAATATTTTAAGGGTTCCACAGACTTTAGGATTAACTACATTAATTCTGCTGAATATGTATTTTTTTTTATTCTGAAACTTCAAAAAATTTTAAAACGTAAAATCATTCAACATTAATTTTTATTCAAGACAAATGTATTTTGCCCAAATCAAAATTAAAGAACAATCGCCTTAATTTCCAACATGATAAATTGTTTCCAGAGCAAATATCATAAACTACACAAGAAACCAGCTCGTAATTTCTTAAATCACAAAAAATTTAAATAATTCTGTTCAATTTGGAGCACAACTGCATTGTCAGCTTCTCCAGTTTTGTCATCAAACAGTTTTCATTTTAAAAAGTGTAAAAAGTGAAAAAGAAACGTTTGTCGCCACCGTTTTGAATCACAAAGAAGCTAACAATAAATATAAGGAATAATGGAGCATTAATAATTGTCTTCTGATTATGTAAATGATTGGAAAACGTATGTAAAAAGTGGTGACACTAATTTTTCGGAAATACCAATACGGATAGGAGGAATTTTAAAAGGGTTTATCAAAAAAATACGAGAAAGATCGGAAAATGCAAAAAACAACTAAAATTATTAACTCTATACGAGCGTTATATTGAGGAATCGAACCCCAGATTTTCTCACATATTTCAATTTTTAAAGTTAATCAATTCATTTTCTACTAAAAAATTTGGAAATCTACTGGAAATCTTATTAAATTTTAACAACTTTTAAATCCGTCTTAAATGAAAACTTGGGAACAAAACCCGTTTATTGTAATCTTTTTGTAAAGAAACACTTGTTTCAATATATTGTGCTCGAAAAAGTAATCACGAATTAAAATGAGAATGGAGACACTAATTTAGCAAACCATTTTCTTCTTCATCAGTTGTTAAGATTTACACAATCTCATTTTGTCGCAGACATCTTTTGTTTGCACCTTTATAAGATGAATACGTGGATTCTTTGGAGTTGGCGCTGCTTAGCATATCAAAGGTAGCTGTATGGATTTTTGGAGGCTATGTTGATCACATGGGAAAGTTACTGAATTTTTCTTGCATCCGAATTGATTCAGAAATATTTTTTCTAAAACTTTTACTATCTACTATCTTTATTTTAAAATTTAATAACAAACAATTTTTAGATCGTCTATGATGCATGACATAACTTATTTATAGATCATTAAAGTTTTTTTTCTAGAATGCTTTTATCGGTTCCAACAAATCCTTTTTACAAAGCAAATATCCATAAAAGATTCACAATTTTAATTGTCCATATAAAACATGCAAATTGTATTTTAATTATCAGTTGCCAACAATATTTTGTTGTGATTGAAATTTGCAAAATATCAACAAAACTTCAAGCAAATAATAATTAGTTAGGTGAACTAGTAAGTGGATTGTTTTATTGATTTTCATATGTGTAACATGTAAATTGTCAGATATGTAGGACTCACCGCAAACTGGCGCAACCTTTTATTATTATCAACTGTCGGAGGGTGAGAAAGCAAAGCTTCGTTTGAAGGAACTTCATGTTTTGAGGATTCTGTGGTATTTAACACATTTTCTAGTTCACACAGGCTTCCAGGCGACCAAATTGCAGAAGATTTTCTGGATAAATTTTCTAATGTTGCTTGGCAAATATTCATTGGAGAGGATTCTGTGAAGATAAATAGTAAAATTATTATTGGTTATTATTATTGCTTAATTAAATCTTCTAACAGAATTTTAATGGCCCTTAAAATTTTTAACAAAAGACAAAAGTTAACAGAATGTTAACTAAACAAAATTGATATAAAGACAACTATACAATATTATCAATAACCTTCTTCTGATGAGCTTTCAGTTATGTCAGCCTCGTCTATACTTTCATCTTCTTGCGTTTCAACTATTGACTTTGAGACACTTGATTGTTCACTTCCACTCTTATCTTCAGAGTCCAGCGCTTTTCTAGCAGCCACCTCAGCAGAATATTCATGAAATTTGGGCATTGACAGCAAAAATTGCGACCAAATAAAAGGATTTGCGTATAAAAGTGGATTCATGAATATACTCAGATCTGTAACAATTTAAAATATTAAATCACGAAAACACTTTTAATATTTTTGAATTTTATAAACCTCCAAAGTTGAAATTTTTCATCAAATAATCGTGAAACATCGCTTGCATTTCATGAAAAGGAAACCTTTGCAAAAAATCACTAAACTCTGCATTATTGCAAGTTAATTCTAAAGATGATTCTGTTTTATCATTGCTATCCATTTTCAATAATATGAAACACTAAAAACACAATTACAAAAATTTAATTTCAAAGTAGTTCAGAAGGAATGACCTTAACTGCCCGATGGTGATAACTAAACTGAGGAATAAATATAAACGGTAAGGAAATGACTGAAAAATATCAAAAATATTCATGAAGTGCTTTATGGAAAATCCACGTTGAAATCTGTTTAATTAATTACTTAGCGAGGTAGATTGTGATTGGTTGAAAAATTCACCAATGGAGGTTTCTTTATTGAGTCAGGGTTGTTGGATGGAAAAGTAGTCTCCCGGGAAATACATTTTATAACTTGTTTTGTTTGTACATATTGGTTAAAAGTGCACTATAGAAACACTAAAGAATTAAGGACGAATATGAACTTAATGATCGTTGTTTGTTACCTGAGGTTCAAATCTTCATAGTATACAAATCATACCGTTATCTGAAACCGTATGGATTCAGTAAAAATAATTTTTTTTGACATTTTATGTTGTAATGTACAACAAAAAAATTAATTAAGCCCTGCAATTTTACACATATTGAGCTTTTCACAAATAAGCTTTTTCATAAGTTTTAGAGTTACAATAAAATAGCTGTAGGGGACGCAATCAACAACATGAAGAAGCTTTTTAATTAAGTTGGAAAAAGATTTATGAAATTGAAAAAACTCGGAAAAACATTAAATTTCACACCAAGATCAGAAAATAAATAGCCATAAGGAAAACTTTTGTTTAAAATTATTTTGTAGAGAGAAATAACATCATTAAGTTCATTGTAATCGCAAGTAATAGCTAATAACTCTCAATTTCATTAAGGCCTCCCACATTGTTATTAAAAAAAGCGTTTTTGTTGAATCCCAGGTGGAAATAAATGCCATTTACACTAAGACATACACTAGAGAAAAAACACTAGAACCTTCCCCGTAGAAACACTAAGCTTAGTGTGGTTTTAAAACACTAAGCGATTGTGTATGTTCTAGTGTATCCTAGTGTGGAATTTTTGAAAAATTAAAAAATATAAATTTTATTTCTACACTAGAATATTCTAGAAGTACATAATTTTCTAGTGTACTTTCTTTTTTGCATCTTTTTAAAATTTGGGTTTGAACCGCTGCCGTACATTTGTGAGGCAGCGCGCAATCCACTTGGCTGTATTGCCAACTAGTTTTATGTGACTTTTAACTTACTTAAGTGACCACCAAACATGTAATATTTGAAAATTATTTATTTTTAAAAACGCTCACATTTTTAAGAATAATGACTAAATATTAAACGAGTGATTGAAAAAACATTTTGGATATTCAAAACAATATTTTTCTGATAAATTGAAGGGTTTATATTTAAGTCTTTTATGAAATTTGAATAATCGGCAAAAGTAATATTTGAAAAACAGATTTAAAAATCATCAATTTAAAATTATGTTTTAAAAAGATGAAATAATTTTAAAGACAAATAATATTTCGAAATAAAAAAAAAATTTATACGTTAAAAAAATATTGCAAACATTCAAAAGTAATAGCAAAAAATGCTTTCAACAGCAAATTCAAGAAAATAAAATATAATATTTCGCCAAAAATATCAAAATTTGAATTTTCAAGATATTTTTTTTTCCACACTAGAAAACACTAGAATACACTAGAAGGAACACTAGGAATTTAAATGTTCCTTAGTGTATTCTAGTGTGGTCATACACTAGGATACACTATAGAGCACACATTTTCCTAGAAGCTAATGTGTCTCTTAGTGTATCCTAGTGTAATATTCTAGGAAAAAGTGTACTTTCTAATGTATTCTAGTGTACCTACATTAGGACTTGAACCAGATTTCCACCTGGGATTAGCTGTTTTATTAACTGAATTTATTCAGACATTTTAATACTTTAACACAAGTTGAAAACACATCAATTTTATACTTTTATAATGCATTCCTATTTCCTAATATGAGAAATAAAATACTTGAAATAATAGGATAGAAGAAATTATTAAATTGCACAATTTAAGCGGCACTTATTAAACTGTTGTCACATTCATTTATGCTGAGTTATTGGATTAGTGAAGGTTCCAAGCGAACTCCTTGAAGAAATGTGTCATAGATATTTTAGAAATATGTCGCGCAAAAATGTCCATACTTCATTATAATCATTAATTAACGATTATTTCTCGTAAGAGGGTGTTCATTGGCTACCTACATTATTTAAGAAATATATATAAGGATGTTTTTCTGTCTGGGTTTTGATTAAAGTTAATAATACTTAAATAAGTCTAATGGCCAGCAATTATTTATAGAGCAATAAATATTGAATTAATTGTTGTTAAATTCGGGAAACCCAATAAAACACCTAAATAAAATTTGAAACGTCACCACTGGTCATCCTCTGTATATAATAAAGCAGAAAACAAAGGAAAAATTATTACAAAACAAAACACTTTACATTACAAGCTTTAATTAATTGCATTCATTTTTTATTCATTCACATTTTATAAACTTGTAGCCAAATCTCTCTAATGATATCTTTTACAAATCGATTGTTTATCGAAAATCTACCAAACTACAAAACTTAAATAACAAAGATCTTATTGATTAACTAATTATAATTTATATTAATAAACTTATATATTGAAGTCAAGGCCATCGGTTTCGCGCAATGAAGTTATTGTAGTAAATCTAATATTTATGATCTCGCTCAATACTCTAAACACAATTCTTCATGAAATCCAGTATAACTTGAGCGTTTCTTGTATTTCTCGTTTGCAATTTGAATACAGAATTTACATTCCATACAAATTAGAAAAACATACATATACAAGAGTAATAAGTGACTAATTTTGCGCTGTTATTTGACTCCCACGCAAGCAACTTCTTAACACTCTTTAGCACTTACAGCAGATAATTCTTCCTAAAAATTCAATGCCTTTGTCGAATTTGTAAAAGGTGCAAAAAATCGTTTTGTGAGTGATTTGATTGAAATTAAAAAAAAAAATTTTAGCCCATGATCTTAGTACTTTTCAATATAACTTTTAATGAGAAACTAACATTCAATACTAAATTCTTTTATGTTCCACTTCTAGTTCTCATTGTCCGTCGTTTATCATGATAGCAGCTCAAACTTTTGTATTATGATCAGTAACAACAAATTAATTGCACTGTTGCCCAAAATTTTGCTCTTGAGTTAAAAACACGATTTTTTTGGATATTTGGAGTCTATAGGTATTGCGTTTTCAAAGTATTCTTTTATAAAACAGAAATGAACTTTGTGAGTTGATAAAAAATATTGAAAAAAATAGAAAATTTCAAAAATTTTATATGTTGGGTATATTTTATTTGTTATAAAATAGGAATATGAATCACGAAATTTTTTGAACTTTCGTTTTGACTAAAAATTCTAAAAAAATGAGGTTTCGCAAGTCGTATTTTTGGTTTCTAGGTCCCAACATTCATAAAATTTTTTTCGAAGTATTGCTATTCATGAACCTAGGTTCATGGATAATATTATTTTTTGAACTTTCGTTTTTTGACCAAAAATTCTTTAAAAATTAGGTTTCGTGGGTCGAATTTTTGGTTTTTGGGTCCCAACATTCATAAAATTTTTTCAAAGTATTGCAATTCATGAACCTAGGTTCTAGGGACCTGCGAGAACTCGAGACTCGACTCGACTCGCGAGTCAAGCCTCGACTCGAGACTCGGCTCGGCTCGAAAATCTCAACTCGACTTTTCGAGTCCTTATTTAATTTTTGGCAGCTTTATTCAAAAATTAGCGCAAATGCAGCAAACAGATTGCTTGTTGTTTTACCAACACATAAAACAAACGTGGAATGGTGTGATAATTGAAAAATCTTTCAACAGAGACATAACATCTATATCTATAGCCGCATTCGTTGGCTTAAATCACGAATAACCTATTTTTAGAATTTTTTGGACGAATCCTGAGATTCTAAGCCTTTTTTAAAAAAGTTGTCTGGTACCACCAGATGACTCCCAGCAGGTAGTGGACCAAATATCGATACATTTCTTGACTCAACTCATCATCTCAAACATTTTTTCTGAAGAGACCACAGCTGTATCTCTAATTTTTCAAAACACAAGTTTTTTTTTGTATGAGAACCCCGACTTTGCGTCACGGAAGTGGTTCTGGTGACCTAACCGGTGGAGTCATCATCACCAAAAATGTCAGGTGCACGATGGGAATAGATACCAAGTCGATTGGCATCAAAAAATCCGGAATCGGGAGGTCAGATTGGTCGTTTCCAGTAATCCAATATTTTCAATATTTTCCGGATATTTTTAAGATTTTTGTACAGGGAAGTCAGGAAAAATCAGATAAGGTTCAAAAACCCTGAAAATGTATACAACAATTTTTTACTTGTAATTTTGTAAGTCTAAAGTTTCAAATTTAAAAATTTTTAATAACAAGGCTCGACTCGAAACTCGACTCGACTCGACCTTTTTTGTGGACTCGACTCGCGACTCGGCTCGAGTCGAAAATCTTGGGCTCGCAGGTCCCTACTAGGTTCCTGGATAATATTAATTATTATTTTTTGAACTTACGTTTTTTGACCAAAAATTCTTAAAAAATTAGGTTTCGTGGGTCGAATTTTTGGTTTTTGGGTCCAAACATTCAAAATTTTTTTTTCGAAGTATTGCTATTCATGAACCTAGGTTCATGGATAATATTATTTTTTGAACTTACGTTTTTTGACCAAAAATTCTTCAAAAATTAGGTTTCGTGGGTCGAATTTTTGGTTTTTGGGTTCAAACATTCAAAATTTTTTTTTCGAAGTATTGCTTTTCATGAACCTAGGTTCATGGATAATATTATTTTTTGAACTTTCGTTTTTTGACTAAAAATTCTTAAAAAATAAGGTTTCGTGGGTCGAATTTTTGGTTTTTGGGTCCAAACATTCATAAATTTTTTTTTCGAAGTATTGCTTTTCATGAACCTAGGTTCATGGATAATATTATTTTTTGAACATACGTTTTTTGACCAAAAATTCTTCAAAAATTAGGTTTCGTGGGTCGAATTTTTGGTTTTTGGGTCCAAACATTCAAAATTTTTTTTTCGAAGTATTGCTATTCATGAACCTAGGTTCATGGATAATATTATTTTTTGAACTTACGTTTTTTGACCAAAAATTCTTAAAAAATAAGGTTTCGTGGGTCGAATTTTTGGTTTTTGGGTCCAAACATTCATAAATTTTTTTTTCGAAGTATTGCTTTTCATGAACCTAGGTTCATGGATAATATTATTTTTTGAACTTTCGTTTTTTGACCAAAAATTCTTAAAAAATAAGGTTTCGTGGGTCGAATTTTTGGTTTTTGGGTCCAAACATTCATAAATTTTTTTTTCGAAGTATTGCTTTTCATGAACCTAGGTTCATGGATAATATTATTTTTTGAACATACGTTTTTTGAACAAAAATTCTTCAAAAATTAGGTTTCGTGGGTCGAATTTTTGGTTTTTGGGTCCAAACATTCATAAATTTTTTTCGAAGTATTGCTATTCATGAACCTAGGTTCATGGATAATATTATTTTTTGAACTAACGTTTTTTGACCAAAAATTCTTCAAAAATTAGGTTTCGTGGGTCGAATTTTAGGTTTTTGGGTCCAAACATTCATACATTTTTTTCGAAGTATTGCTATTCATGAACCTAGGTTCATGGATAATATTATTTTTTGAACTAACGTTTTTTGACCAAAAATTCTTCAAAAATTAGGTTTCGTGGGTCGAATTTTTGGTTTTTGGGTCCAAACATTCATAAATTTTTTTCGAAGTATTGCTATTCATGAACCTAGGTTCATGGATAATATTATTTTTTGAACTTACGTTTTTTGACCAAAAATTCTTCAAAAATTAGGTTTCGTGGGTCGAATTTTTGGTTTTTGGGTCCAAACATTCATAAATTTTTTTTCGAAGTATTGCTATTCATGAACCTAGGTTCATGGATAATATTATTTTTTGAACTTACGTTTTTTGACCAAAAATTCTTCAAAAATTAGGTTTCGTAGGTCGAATTTTTGGTTTTTGGGTCCAAACATTCATAAATTTTTTTTCGAAGTATTGCTATTCATGAACCTAGGTTCATGGATAATATTATTTTTTGAACTTACGTTTTTTGACCAAAAATTCTTCAAAAATTAGGTTTCGTAGGTCGAATTTTTGGTTTTTGGGTCCAAACATTCATAAAATTTTTTTCGAAGTGTTGCTATTCATGAACCTAGGTTCATGGATAATATTATTTTGTGAACTTTCGTTTTTTGGCCAAAAATTCTTCAAAAATTAGGTTTCGTGGGTCGAATTTTTGGTTTTTGGTTCCAAACATTCATAATTTTTTTTTCGAAGTATTGCTATTCATGAACCTAGGTTCATGGATAATATTATTTTTTGAACTTACGTTTTTTGACCAAAAATTCTTAAAAAATTAGGTTTCGTGGGTCGAATTTTTGGTTTTTGGGTCCCAAAATTTATAAATTTTTTTCGAAGTATTGCTATTATGAACCTAGGTTCATGGATAATATTATCTTTTGCACTTTCGTTTTTTGAATTAAAATTCTTAAAAAAATAGGTTTCGCGAGTCGCATTTTTCAAGTTCCACTTTTCCTTTACTTGTATTTATGTATTTTATTGAATCAATGAGTAAATTGAGGAATTTTCTGCACAAAACTTGTTTTTTTTTCTGTTCGTATCGAATGAGGATTATTATCCCAAATCCACCAAAATATTCAATCACATTAGACATACTTTAACATTTCACAAAAGATCTTCTATACTCAAAGATTTGGAGAAGAAAATTATAACCACGTAATCATCTCGAGCTCGTTTAAGAATTTGATATTTTATTTTTCAGCTGAAAGGCAGTTACAGTTATTTTGCAAGGCACACAACAACACTGAGCATCACTAAAAATAACAAGGCCGCCGACTTTTTTCGAGCTCGGGTTATTACGTGAGGAGTCTCATTTAGCATTTCCTAGAAATTGGCCGTCGATTATATATTTAACGAGATGAAAGGAATTTCAAGATCAACCATTTATTCGCGAATCTCTTTAAAGTAAGATGACTCATTGATCTTGAAACTTTTAATATCAACTGGTATCAAAGCTAGTCACAGCATAAAGTGAATTGAATTGCAAGATCGTGTAAATAAAGCACCAAAAAATAGGTCGAGTTCGTCACCTGTGCCATCAAGTGGAATTATTAGAATAAACCATTTATATAAATTATTAAAAGGCTATAAATCTTCATTCAATTCTGATGTTCAATTATTATTCTTTCAAATGTAGCAAAATGATCACGGATTAAAGGTTATAAAACTGCTAAATTATTTTCCCATTTATGCAGTTTTGCTATATCGCTTGCCAAGAACTTTGCTGATATTTTATTTATTTTCATGATGGTGCTCTCTACCTTTCCTCCACAAATCGAAATTATTTTGCGAAAAACACAAGAATTCTAGAGAAATTGTTTTCAATTGAAATTTGTATTCAATATCATCCCAGCACGCCTGCCAGAACCGAGCTATAAATTATAATTCTATTCCTTTTGCGCCCAGAACATTTGCAGGCAATTGAACATGATAAAAATCTACTGCATCAATTCAACAACTCTGTGCATACGTTTATTGGAAAAATGAGAAAATTAGCCATTTATTTAAAGCTTTATTTTTATTTTGTGATTTATGGGCTTGCAGTCAAAGATTTTTGCACAGAGTTCAGAAATTTAAACATCGCAAAGTGATCGGCAGATATTGATGTGTCTGCGAGATATTTTTTTCAAATGCCTGTCGTTCAGCGGGCATGGTGAAATGTTTAAAATAATTTTCTTCAAATATTCCTTGCAGCAAAAGATGTGTCTTTTATAATCTATATGTAAAATGATCAAGAAAGTGATTTTAGAAATTTGAATCAAATGTTGTTATAGTTATGTTACTGACGCATACATATCTAGTCTCATTTAATTCTTTAAATTTTATCCAAGATCACTTAAAAAAAGTCGAATCATTAATCAAACTTCTTTATTAATCGATTAATCAATCTTGATCCTATATAATCACAATTCCCTTCTCCACTCACTTAAATGCATTAAAATGCTAAACATACCATAAAACATTCCAATATGCAAGAGGCATAAAACACAAATTTCAAATGTCCATCAAACTGAAGCAATTGTGCACAAGTCAAACGATCATACGATCATATTAATAATGCAATAATGCAATAATATCAGACAATTCAGATTGCAAATTATGCAAAAGAACAATCTCGCATTTAAATAAAATTGAAGAACCGCAGAAGAGTTTATTCTGTTTCCATTTCATATGATGCAAAGCTGAATAGTTTTTGCTGCAGTTTTTTTTTACAAAACACAAAGAGGTTTAAAGACCTGAAATTACTTTAGCTGTCAATCAACGCGCAAAAGCAATAAATTTGTAGAAATAAGATTATTATTATTATTAAAAGTAATCTTTTGCATGCGGTTTAAGGTCAGGATTCGAGTCAAAGACTTGGCATAGTCAAGACGAGGAGGATGAAAGGAAAATTAGATGCAATTTATTTTGTAGCTGATTAATGATTGTAGGGGTTCAAATTGTTATGGTTGGCCTATGGGGGTATTTTGTTGTTTATTTAAATCAATTTAATATGTTTAGAATTTCATGAACCTAATTGGTTAAGTATTCAAATTAAACTCATGAAACTCGCATGAAACAGTAATTTTATGTAAAAATATGAAATTGCGCGCAATTAATTGTAGACAAACTTAAAAATTTCTCCTGTTATTAAAAACTTTTAATTTTCCATCCAATCAAAGATAAAACTTTTTGCGATCATCAAAAAACCCGACAAGCTCAACTTCTCTTCAGCTTTCAAATTCACAAACCAACAAACTAAACAAACATCAGAACAATAGTGAAATCGTTTTCATATCTCAAAAATATTAAAAAGCATCAAAAGCATCACAAAAATAAGCGAATTTTTAGAAAATTGTAGAATTGCATGCAAAACGTGGGAGCTCATTCAAATAACTTCGAAAAATTAAAAGACTCAGTAAATGAAGCAAATGCCATTCGCAAAATTAAATCTTTAAAATTACATCTCTGTTTATATTTCACATCTTTAAAAGTTAAAATGCGAGGAGCATGATTTACCATTAAATTATTAAGATTGTTGAGATTATTAAAAGTATTATATTTATTAGATGCAATTTTCTGTGCGCCAATTGTTTTGTTACATGTGAGAAATCGTTTCCTTTAACAAAAAGAATACTAAAATTATGAAAATGGATTGCAGGAATTGTTCCATTATTAAATTATTAATAATATTGGCAAAGATACTCGCGTATGTGGAACTAAAGGGTTTCTTTTCATGATGTCTTTGACATAGCTTTAAGGTTCAGAAATTTTAGTGGTACACATATAATTTACAAGTTCAATTTATATTGAATTGTTTTTAATATTATCAGATAGAATAATTTTAATTTTGCTTCAAAAGGATGTCATCATTCCTAGATGGTCTCGGATCAGCCATCATTATACTTCATGCTTTTTTCCAGCTTATTCCGATGCATTACATTATTACGGCCATTATGTATGAAAACTCGTGTAAAGCCGACAGCTATAAAATCATTAAAGTGATTAGTGCTTTTATTGTACGCTGGCCAGAATATAAAAGATATAAAAAGCTACAAATAGCCGTCTGTAAAAATAGGAAAAATTGGAATAATAGGACTTTGGTCTATCTGAATCGCCTAGAAAAATCGCAATATCACATGTATGTGGTCCATCGAACGATTGAACGACCTGCATGCAATTCTTTTATTTTCATGAATATTTGTGCAGAATTACATTAAATTGGACTAGAAGCTTGATTTATATTCTTTTTGTTTAATGTATTAACTGTATCTTTCCCGATTTGAGAGAGCTTTTTAATGTTTCCTGGTTCTTCAGGCAGTGGGTATCAACAAACTCAAGAACTCTATATCATAAAAACAAACACTCAATTAATGAATAAAGACTCTACAATAAAGTGAAGAAAGTTGACATTTGAATTCATAATTTTACACGCTTGTCTCAATCATTAAGTCACATGCAATAAAATCTCATCACCTCAACAAAGACTTGAATGCCCAAATCTCATCATAAAATCACAAAGCCACAAACCTTTGGCAACGAAAACTGTACATAATCACCAAGCCTAACTTTCTGCTAAATAATAAAGTTCAAGTCTCTCTCTTTAATTTTTAAACATTTCACAAAATAAATTATAAACTTATTAAAAAAGTAAACAAAACAAACAAAACATAGAAAAAAACACAAAAGGATCGTCTTCCCAATCATCTATAGATGCTCATTATATTCGCGAAAGACGGCGCAATTAAAACGAAGATGCACAACAATCCTATTGTCGCACAACAATTATTTATCTGAAGCTGCATATAACATTCATGAACATATTATAAAACATGGAAAAAAGATTATTATTATGCAAACGGCCAAATGCTGAAAGAAGAAATATTTCTGATACAATGAACTTTTCATGAACGAAAAAATTGTATACATCTCACTTTGACTCTTGATTTTCTTCACTTATGTAAGATTTGTTTGTTTGCTGTCAAGGGGATAATATTGAAATGATATAAAAAGAAATGAGGAAAATTTACGACATTTTATGGGATCTGACAATATAAATTAAAGATCTTTCGTAAAATACCTCAAGTTATAAGTTTTAAAGATTTTATCAATCTCCCCTTGCAACTCAAAAAGTAAATGCACCAAGACGTTGTGCATGCCGTTCACAATTATCCGAAGAAAGATTTCTTCTTCAGTTGCTCATTGTGTTCCAACTTTTATTTCCCTAAAATATATAGCTGGAAATATTTCAAGTATTGTGTTGTAGATCACATAAAAAATCTGGTAGACTGTGAGGAAAATTTACGAGCACATTTAAAGCATTTAAAACATTTCTACTATTTTCAGTTGTGTATCTTCTGATGGGTGATGAGCCAAACAATAGAAATCTTAATTCTCAAGATAAATTTCTCCTCATTAAAGTTTAGTGCGGCGTATATTTGCATTCTCCGCTAAAGTGACTTCAGTGATTTTTATTCCAATCCGCAAAAATCTGCAGAATCTACAATCAACCGCATAATTATGTGGAAAAGCCATCCAACTCAAAATCAACCGTTTATTCCGCTGACAATTTTTTTCGTAATTGTTTTCTTGATTTTCCGGAAAAAATCAAATCGGCAAATAAATTTGCATTATAGCTCGAGATGCAAAATTGAAAATAAGATTCAAACGGGCTACAAGAATACGAAAGAATTCCAGCTGAGCAACGGTTATTGCCTTGGAACAAAACGCGTAATTTACCAATTATTCAATAAAATATGTAAATGCATATCTTAAGGAATTTTTTGCCAGGTTTTCATTTATTTTTCAATTTTAGTTTGCAAATTGCTGCGATTTTTGCGCAGCACCATAAATTGTAAGCTTTATTGTCTTTATGCTGCGTGGAGTCTAAAAGTCTTACAATTTTAAAAAGCTGCAGAGGAGTGTGCAGGACGTTGGTAAATTGCCTTTTTTTGGAGTATATCTGGAGATTCTCATATAAGTTGTTTTTATTTATGTTTCTTGATATTCAGTTGGAGTATTTTAATCGGGAACTTTATGTTTGACTTGTGAGACATTAATGTTAATCATTAGACAGACACTCCCATACATTTAATGAAGATGATTCAGAATTCCACTGAAATTTGCAAATAAATTTCAAAATAATTTTAGTCCAAGTCCACACACCAAAGACTTTCTTCTAACAATATACTTCTATATAATAATAATCTTTTAATGTTATTTCTCTCGTTATTAATGTTGCTCGCTCGCTTCACTAAGGTATCTCAAGAACAAGTTTTTTCCTCCCATTTTCGATTCAAGTTTTCAAGTTTGTGAAATTTTTATTGAGATTTTTGCGCTCGTTTTTTGATATGGAAATGCTGATAAATTTATGAACTACCAGCCAACAAAGATCAAAACAATTTTTAAACTGCTTGCTGCTTTGACCGAAGAGGCTTCTTTGAGATACAACCAATTAATTTTCTGCCGAAAAGATGAAAATCTGGGGAAGAGGGGCTAGTTTTGAGGGTATGATAAGAATTTTTGTCTTGGTTTTTATCAGAGAATTTTAAGATTTATGAACTTGTAGCTTGTGTCAATTATAATTAATTTAGGTGACTAAAATATTTTTCAACATCTTCCCCACCTATTTATAAGTCATTTGCCTCTTTTTGCATGGAATTTTATCCGCAAAAGAAATTAGAAAGACTTTTTTTTTGGGAATGAGACAAAAAAAGTTCCAAAAATTTCAATTCAATTGTCCCACCATTATTCATCATTTTTCATCTGAAGTTCAGGCTTTTGTTCAAAAATAGTAAAAATTCTCCATTGTTCTCCACGATATGACAACTTTTTACTACAGGTTTAGAGATATTTTATTGCTTTTTGTCATCAAAAAAACGGTGGAAAATGCAAAAATACGAGAAGCCGTGAATTCCATGGAAGTTCACTTTTAACTTAAATCATTGTGAACTGTCAAAGAATTAGTGGCCGCTAACAACAAAAAACTCTGTAAAAAAATTATAAGCCAAAGACACTTATTTAACGCTTAATTGGCAACAATGACAGGAACAACATTAAATGCTGGCTTGTCAACCGGGCCGCCTTTGCATTTTGGTAAAATTTTTGCAAGTCGCGAGAGCATGAAGCTTATTCAACAGGAGAAGTTTTAAAATTTGAATCTGGTGTTGGATGATTTTATTATGACTGGTTTTAAATAGTTGCAGTTTCAAGGTTTAAAGAACAACATCTGAGTCTATACGAACAGTCGAAATCATATTAAGTTGAAAATTCGAAATTTAAAGCATCCTTTAATAACTTTTCGGCAATTGCTATAAATTATATTTTTTACGGATGAAAAAGCGGATTTATGAAGTTTTATCAATTTACTGCAATCTCCAAAAATCTAAAATCTTACAAAAAACAAAAATCTTCAAAAATCCAACACAATTTTTTCTGAATGTTAAAGATCCACATTTTTTTGCCGTCTCAAAATGCAATCGCGAGGTATTTTTATCTTGTTTACCAACTCTTTTTGAGCGCGATATTCCAATATTCTCGGATATTCTCTTTTACCACCTGACGTCACCACTAATAGCTCGCGATTGAACGTTGTGGTATTTTATTATGCTCACCGCTTGCCACCACTTCAGTAGAGAAACAGATTTCGACGTAGTCAGTCGCGCGGCTGCGATAGCACAAAATTTTTTGGTTCTTTTTTGTGGCCTTTTGGGAACGAATGTAACGAATCGCGAATGAGACAAACGATGTGAGTTGGTATTTAGTGGACTTTTTCGTGTTGTAGTGACCAGTTTTTTCAGACTTATGTTTTCATAAAACATTTCCAGATTTAATTAAATAAAAACCATAGAAAAAAGTTCGGCCAGCAAAAAGAGAAGAAAATTTGGATAAAAAGCAAAATAACAAAATTAAATTGAATTTGCTTGTGGTGCTTGGCTCATTGTGTTCTGTGGTAAAGTAAATTTGCCGAAAATCTTTGATTTTATTTTGAAAAAAAAAAAGAATTTATTGGATAAACATCGTGGATGTGAAAAGTAGGTTTTCATTGATTTTGTTGTTTATTCGGAAATTAGAAAAGAAATTCAGAAATTGAGCCAAAAAATACTCCGAAGAAGCTAAAATAAATAACAGTGAAAAGATCTTGAACTTTTTATGAAAATTGAAATTAAGAGAAATTAAATTCAAAAATATTTCGACATTTTTCGTTATATTTTTCTAATTGTGGTTCTGCTGTTACAGGTGTTCTGCTTGAAATTTGGTTTTTTAATTATTGAATTAAATACAACCGAAATTTTAAAGAATTTCTAAGAATTTGGAAATAAACGCGCGCTCTGTTCGCCTTGGATTAATCTACGAAGCTTCGAACATTCAAATGAAATTGGAATAAATTTGTAGTTAGAAAGGTGAGTGAACATTATAAATAGACACATCGCACTGTGAATTATTGTTACTTTATTTATGGATGTTATATGGATGTTGATTGTATTATTATGCAACCAAACCAGCGAGTGCTGAGTATGGGCTATAGCAAAGTTGTTGAGATGGAACTTTACGGAGTGGTGAAGCGATCTTGGTTTTAGATATTATGTCTATGTTTAATGTTTTATGTTCAAAGATTATCGAAAGATTAGGTTGCATGTTTTTAAATATGAAAATGTAGATGCAGTCAAATTCTTATTTAAAATGAAATATTAGCATATTATTTAAAATATAGAAATAAGATTTATGACTGCAGAAAATTTACCTTTACAAACTCGAAGTTTAATTAAGAAACCCGTAATGAATTCACATTAATAATATTATTTTAGCCATGAAACGTTCAAAACAATTCTTCCTACACAAATTTGAAATCTTTGTGAAACTAACCACACCATGTGTGAAGCGCGGCTTTCAAGAAAGCTAGAAATATGTGGTTTCATCGAAATCAATTAATTGAAAGTGCATTTTGCTTTGATGATGAAATAGAAAGCAATTAAATTACTGAAATAGCTGAAATTTACCTTCAAAAGCCATTATTTGATAAATCAGCCATTTGAGACGATTGGAAAATCCAAGACATTTTAGACGTTCAAGACATTCAAGACGCTCGAATATATTTTTACTGAAAAATGAAAAAATCCAAGAAAACAAAAATCTTTCATGGATTTCATAAACTTTTATGGTAATTTGTGAATAAATATTGAATAAGTAATATTGCATTATATTGCAAGTATATTTAAATATTAAGGAAATTCACAAGAAATGTGAAAAGCAATAGTTGCTCAATCTTGCATCAACAACATTATTATTTTAGTAAAATTCAATATTCACAAAAATGATTTATATTGTGCTTTGTGTTACTTGATTGTACTTTTACATATTTTTGCAAATTTTAATAGTGCGTACTCAACTCGGCAAATATTGATGAAGTACCTTGAGAAACCACTCCAACAATCTCCAGTCGACCGAAAAATTTGCATAAAAAAGCACTAAACTATCCGCAATATTCTTCAGAACTCACAAGCACTTCACATATTTCACTTTTTATGGACGTGTCAAGTCATTTTATCGGCTTGAGGTGGCTTTATCCAATTTTAGCGTTCACAAGAACTATACTCTTAAGAGCCATAAAACGTATGAAAAATATAATAAAGAGCCTTTGTGCTGACCACAGCAACACATGAAGCTTGATGTTGCTCAAAATAGCTGATATAACAGTGCTCCATTCGCTTGCATGATGAAGCGATATATAAATGCTCTTGATGGTCTTATAATCGCTTCCCGCAACTTCCATCACTATTAAATAGTAAATAAGTCTTGGCGGACTCATCTGCGGATTCTATTGAAAATCTTGAAAAGATTTAAAAACTTGAGAATTGACAGAAAAACTAAATTATAATAAGAAAAGAGATGACTCATCACTTTCCAAGAATTTGCAAAGAATTTTCAAGAAAAAACAAAAATTTATGCTAATATTGAAATGTTTAATATTCTGGCAGAAAACACGCCGATCCTTTATTTAATGTGTTTCGATTTGTTAAACCTTGTTTAAGCTCTGAAACACCGAAAGTTCCAAGAAAACTCATTGCTCATGAAACTTACAAACGGTAGAATCACCGTAGAATATAAAGTAAGACGACGAGCGTAAATCTCAACTGGTAAGACAATTATACAATTAAGAAATCAAAGCAATTATACATTTCAATTGGAATGCAAATATTTGCAAATTGAAGTGAGTTGTAGTTGATGTCATTCTTTATATTGGAATAAATTGATTGAGCAATTAAATTATACTTTAATTAAATATGTGGTTAGAGTTGCCCGCAATTTTAATTCAATCAATTGATTGTAAATGTTGAAGCAATTGTTGGTTTTGAATTCAAGTGAATGGATTTCAGGTCTCTTTACTTGTATGTCTTCCAGAGAGAATCTTAACAGAATATTAAAGATATTATTGATGAGTAAACGGTATTTTGTAAATAAATGTTTTTTTTTGCCGGTTTTCGCATACATTTTTTTATCACAAAAATATTCTGAAATAAATATTTAAATGAGGAATTTACAGTTTTCGTGGAAGACAAAACATGTTGCGTCTATTCGTCACCTGTATAAATAGTTTTGAGAATTCTTTTACATCAATGTCTCTTTTTTTCGAGATGTTTGTAAATGTATTACTTGATGTATATTAACAACTTGATGTTACAATTAACTGCACATCTATTAATGTGTTACTCGTACATCATCAATATTTATCGTTATAAATAAAGACATTATAAAATCACTCTCATTTATGCCATTATGTAGGTTGGAAATGTCTTAAAATGTTATGATACTCTCGGATACTCTTGAAATGCCACAAATGCAATAAAAGTCTGTATATTAAAAATAATTATATAGCAAGAAGTTGAAACAGTTTTATAAGCTAAATAAACCGAAAGCTTAAACTTCTAAAATTAAGTAATAAATGATAATTTCTTGCTAATTAGATAATTTTGGTCAAATAACAATTAGCCAAAAGTCTTAAATGTTTGAGGTAATTTTCCACGGATTGTTTTCCTATTTAAAGGTGTACATAATTAGTAGAAGGAAGTGAATTGAACGAATGAAGCTTAAAAGTATTAAACGTTTTTGAATTTAAGTGTTTATTGTCACCTTTGCCATTTTTGAAGCTTTTGAAAGTGTAAACGGAACCAACACTTTTAGTTTTCGTATTTTTTCGTATGCATTGAATGATCTCATTGACACATTTCCAACTTACATATATTTATTTTCGTCTGTCAAGGTGATGGATTTTAAAAGATTTAATTTAAAGATGGCTGTTCACGTTAACATAAGAATCTTGTAAGATTAAAGAAAGATGCAGTTTAATTTATTTTATCGTCAAGATGCACCTTAAAAGTTTAAATACATTGCAGTATCTTAAAGAAACACAGTTTCTCAGTTCTTTTGCAGTATTTTATTTTTGAAGGTTTTTAGTTACAAATTGTTGTCACTTATTTTTTCTTATTATTTCACGTCTTGCATGAAAACCCATAAATGAATTTAAAACAATTTCGCAATTTAAAAAAAAAGATTCATTGCGACTTGTGAATTCCTTTTTCAGTTAAATTTGAGTTTATCTTTTGAGTACAATATTGACTAAAGCATATTTTTAAGAATTGCAATAAATGACAATTCTTTTATTTTTATAAAATTCGCAAATAATTTGGCCTTCAAAAGCGCTTTGATCAGCAAAAAACAAACAAAATATTGCAAAATCTATAAAAACTTGAAATTAATAACAAAATTGCATTCGTTCTGGTAACTAAAAAAATATAACAAAAGGCCGCACAAATGCTCTAGAGCACTTAAAATCAAATTTATAAATAAAACTTGTTATTTTGAATCAGAAAACCTGTGAATTGTCGGCAAATTATCTGCAAAATTAATGAACGTCGTCAAAATACTAAATTTGTGATCATTCGAAGGTCAGGCAATGTTCTGTTGATGATTGATATGCTAATTTGGATGTTGATTACCATCAATTAATTACTGAATGGAACTGTCGCACACACAATGGGGTACGAAACGTACGACCAGATGGTTGTGTTGAATAAATTTAATTTTCATGCACTCTGTTGGAATTTTATGCAAATTTTAGATTTCTGTAATGAATGCTTATGGTTTTAAATATATTCTGGTTGAGTTTTTCGAGTGCAATATTTGAATGTCTTTAGTTTGATCAACATTCAAACCTGTAACGGGATCTACGTATAATAATGAAAATATTATTTATTAATGTACGTTTAATAAGTCACTAAACAGCAGGAAACTTATATTAATTATGATATCAGTTTGACTGTTAAGCAATCGCCGATCATAAAACGCGATGGCAAACATCTGTTAGTTGCAACTACAATGCATTTAGCAATAAATAAATATTATTGCAGGCATTTCCTCAATAAAAACTATTTTTTAATTGTTTTGCTAAGCTACTGTATGTATAAAAGGTGCTTTATGGTCGGATGAATTTCATATGAAGGATAATCAATTGAACCATAACAATTCAACAGTAACAACTGCCACGATAGAAAACTAAGAGATTTTAGGAGAAAAAATAACAATAAAATTTTAAAATATTTTCACCCATCTTGACCCCTCGAAAACAAAGCAAAAAAACTAAACGATATTGACGTTCCACCCAAGTATTCAACAATTTTAGCAACCAGCAGTCTTAACTAGCCAACAAATGAAACTGAAAATGCGCAAATTGCTTTGAGACATTGCTTCACATCGACCTGAAAAGACATGGATACTGTTCTGTTGGCTACTTTGTACCTTTTCCTCTTGCTCATCCAGTTTGCAATTAAACGCGAATTGCTGAAATTTTTGCGTGTAGCAAAAAGCAAAAATTTGTTCTGTTGCATAAGTAACAGTAGAAGAGGCGAAATGTTGCACAAATGTGATTATGACATTGTCTTCTTGCTAGAGTATATTCTTGTTGCATCTGTAAATTCCAAACCACAGGCATCTTAAGTCATACCATGTACAGCCAACACGTCAGGAATTTCCATTTCGCTTTTTTCTTAGGAAAGTTACGAATGCATGTGCTCCGGGGAGCAACGATTTGTCATTTTGTCAGCAAGAGGAATGGGTAAGGTGGACGTGATCCTCTTTTTATTACATATTTCCTTGTTGATTACACTTTTTCAGTTCTACATGTGAACTAACAATTTTTTATATTATGCAATTTTTAACCCTTTATGTTTTATTGTGTAAAATTATCATATCTATGTTTTCCACCTTAGAAAATGTTTTAAATATTTTGAATCAAGTTTTATTTTTGAAAAAAAAAAAAAATGAACGGTCATAACATGCATTCGAAAGTCATGTTTGAGGATTCGAACCTGCAATACATTCACTTAGAGTTAACACATTCTATTTGTTAAATTGATATTCTTATGAATGAAAAGTCAGAAAGTCTTAACATTCTACATATTTGTGATTAAAACAACTTAAAATTTTCTACTTCGGTTATTGACATTGACTCAAATATTACTGACTCGCTTATGCCGGCTTAAAAAGATTAAATATGCGATAATACAATTTCATAATTTTTTTAATGCAATTTGGAATTGGTTCAACATTTTTTCAAAATTTTATTCAAAAAGTTTTAATTGTATACGAACGGTCAATGATTACTCAACATTATGGGCATAATAAATGTAGCGCCAATTTTAATGTGCTCCATAAAAATTACATACGATTAATGTTTTATGAATGTTTCGGTAATTTTTTGGAGTAATCTCTTTTCTTGGGCATTTAAAAAATGAAAATGTGTGGTAATGTTATGTTTTTAAAGATAAATGCGTAAGTACGTTGAGTTTGAACTTAGGCTTTGGGCGAACGATAGAAATACTAGTTAAAAATTCTCGAAATAATAATAATAAGTCGCTATAATAATTTATGAAGATTCCGAATACTGATAGAATTTTAAAATGTTTTACTTTCTGGTTTGTATAAATTTAAATTCAAAAATTGTCTTAATGTTATTTTTAATTAAAAACCAAAAGTCAAAATTGTAAAACTGCATCATAAACTAAATTAAGACTTTAGAACGCAAAACTACTTTTAAATTGCATAATATAAATTTAATACTTATTCAATTAAAGTTTTAACAACCAACTTCTCATTTTAAATTAAAATCGACAATCAAATTCCGATTTAAAATCAAAAGTGACATAATTCCTCATATTCCATTACTCAACTTAAAATTTTTAGCAAACATATGTCAAACTTATATCAATTCAAATGATTTTATGTTATTGTTACGATTCCGAGTCAAAAAAACTTAAAAACTATTACAACTCTGGTCTCATAAATTATTACGAGACTTAAAGACATACATGAAAAACATATAAATATGTGAGGCTTATTGTCTCAGGGATACTCAGCTGTCTTTTACACGCTGTGTTGGGTTTAATACTAGTTACCTTCATATATGTCTACCACCAGCAACATAGTTAAAGCATGTTAAAGCATTCCAATATGCAGATTTTCGTTTGTTGCGGAATTTTTTTTAAACTGAAAATAACACTGAAATAAACAAAATTGAATAAAAAGACTTGAAGTCTCGAAAGACTATACAATAAAAAATATTGAAAAGTAAATGGATTGAATTTTTTTGAACAATTTTTCTTGATAATTTTTTTTCCATGGAAAGTGAAAGTTGCCTTTTAGCAAAACAAAGTATTTTTTAGTATTTTTTGTGTTGCTGTAGATTTGTATAAATGTTGTTGTTGCCGTTTACAGTATTTTACAGTTTTTATACATTTTCGTAGTTTTGCCAGCCGAACAATCAAATCTTGTAAATAATATTTATTTCTTTTTGCCATAAAATATTCCAACGCTCAAATTGAATTTTAAAATTTTTTATTCGCCTTTATTGGCAGCCTACGCGCATTTCTTAACTTACTTCAGACACTGTTGAAAATTTGGTAAACTTGAAGGTTAAATTTATATTAAAGATGAAATTATTTATTTTTAAGCATTGAGGATCTCGGCAAAAATACTTTTAATTGATTTCACAGCTGAAAACTTAAATTTTTAAAGAAATCAAGACGTTTTCTCTCGATTCTCAAAGTAGTTGACATTTGGTCAATTTGTTCAATCACTTAAAAAGATAAAACGACTTTATTTTCTAACACTGCCCCCACATTTTGGTGCATTCAAGTCGATCTATTGGCATTTCGCAATAATCCGCGCGACCATTTTGCCAGAATTTTTTTTGCTTGGCAGCCAATAAATTTATCTGCAAATCGAATAAATTTGTATCTCTTTTATTTGAGGTTGCCTGTTTATACACAAAACTGTACGCGAAACTAAAAGAACCAACATAAATCAATTCGAGTGTTTTTGCTGCAGATTAATTTTTGCTTTAGTTGCGAGAGGTGGGGTTATCATATGAGCATGAGTCATTTTTATTTTTGAATAATGTTGCTAGTTGATCTGATTCCATTTTAATGTTATTCAAGTGCAAAATTAAATTTACTGCGAAAGAATTTATTAAACTTGTAAGTATTTAATCTGGCAATTCCAACGAGTTTTTTTTTGCTTGGTAGTTTTATAGTTTTGCAGCTTTACAGCTTTACTACTTTGGCTTTAAAGGAGCTTAGTGGAAAAGTTGATTTCATTGAGTTAATTATCGCACATATGCATAAATCGTTTTTTTCCTGAGAGAACCAAACTACTTAAATTAAATTAGAAGTCTAGCAAGAAATTGTTGAAATATTTCATCCAGCCCAACTAGCCTATGTATATCTATTTAAGTTATAGCCAGTTATAGTGTAATCATGCAATATCAAGCAATATCGAGCAATAAAGAGAATTATAAGCCAAGTAGTTTTAAACAGTCCAGTTTATTACCTCTTACCACGAATATAAAACTTATACAGTAATTTAATAGCTATTCTTGGTATTTCATGGCAATTCTTGGCAATAAAACAAAAAATTGTTGAATCAAAATTCGACAGAAATTCATCGAAGTTACTGAATTTTCAAAATATTCATAAAATTAATGAAATTCTGTAGAATTTCACTGATTTGAAGTTATAAGTGGTAAAAACCTGTAAAAGTTATAAAACTCAAAAAAACGGAAAAACCTATAGAATAATAAATTTTTAGTATTAAACCAAGTCTGATCAAGTTTTCCAGCCATAATTCCGATATCAATTAAATTGATTACCGGGCCATAAAAATATTGACTGGATACAAAAAACACTTTCGCAAAATTCAAGTTTATTAAAAACTCATTATTCGAGCAATCAATTATTTTGCAACAATCTTGAGTTCCATTGTTCAATATTATTTAATTGTTAATGCTTTAGAATATTATTATTACAACAAAAAGTTCGAATTGACTTTAATGTTTTTATTATTTTATCTATAGTACCTGTAAATATCTGAATAATCTCTGAATAATCGAATAATCTCAAAAGTGACTTTGCCTAAAAAGGAATCATTCTCGATATTTTTTGCAAATTTGCATAAACTGTGCTGGAATACAAGAAATTACACAAACAATTTAAACATTAAATTGAATTCCGAGCGACAAGAATTATAAAAGAATAAATTCATTTAAATTCATAACTCTAGTGGTTGAAGGATCATATAAGTTATGTTTTGATTGAAATATAATTATTCGCTCAAATATGATTGGTAAAAGTCTTTGATTTGAAATTTTGGAGCTGATAAATTTGATTTTAAAAATAGCTTTTTATGACTTATAATTTTTATTGCTACAAGTTCTCATTTATATGCCAAGATTCATTATAAAAATCAGCCGCATAACAAAAAGAATCAGAAACATAGTCTTTGCTGCATAAATTTGTTACGAGCAAAATGGCGTTCACAAAATTTTATGTTGCAATTAAATATTCAAATTACAAAGTTAAGTCTGCAAAATTCTCAGAATTCAATTTCATCTCCGTTGCAAAGTCTGAAGTCACTAAAAACTAAGAAAGTGCAAAGAAACAAATAATACTTTTTACCGCACATAAAAATCAAGAAAGAAATTAAAGGAAATTATGGGTTAAAAAACATAAAATCAACAAAAAAACCGAAAAAACCTTAAATTATAAGAGAACCAAAACATGAACCATAAAACTTTAATACCAAAAAACTCTATAAACTCGTAAAAACATAAAATCAGACCACAAAAAATTAATCAACTGTAAATCAGCAAAACTGCAAATAATCGGCGAAGAAGTTTCATAAAAAAATATTGAACAACATATCAAGACACTCAGCAAGATGCAGCCACAAAACAAATTAAAAATTACAAAAATTTAAAACCAAGTCAACATTTCTCTGGCAACTTGCAACTAGCACCACAAAAGCATATGAAAGCAACCACTCAAATCGACGCATAAAAAAAGTTGTCGCAGGAATTAAGCCGCGAAACCGACGATTTGCGATTAAACTTGAGGCAAAAATCACAAAAACTTGAAAAAAAACACTGAAACACGCTGAAACTAGAAGACGCGAGGAAAATACCATAATTATTTAGTTAATGGTTAAATGGTTAAGTGCTGATGTTTGTAGAGTAAAACTCTGACAAATTTATATAACAGTGAACAGTGAACAAGCTGCAAATGTTTCCGCAATTCCAATATGCATTTTTTAATAGTGCAGTTTATCAAAGAGTTTTTATTAATTGGCAATGATGCAGAGTCTTATTAGATTATAATTATTTAATTGGGTTGACAGACTGACGGGAGATAACTGTTTATAGAGGTTTTGAGTGGATTTATCATTATTTGAAGCTCATATGAGGTTGGCGATGCTACTCCGAACCATTCAAACCCAAGTTTTAAATTCGATATAAAACAAGTCAAATTTTTGCTGAAAAATGTGATTTGGAGTACCTGTGTCATATTTTTTCATTGAAAATTATATCAAATTTAACTGTCAGTATCAGCAAAATTTCCATTAACCTGAAAAATGCTAACTTGCAATATTATTACTTTATATGAAAGCAAAATACTACAAAATACTCAAATTTACCTCAATTTAGCTTACATTTCATTGTAAATATTAAAACGAACCTCTATTCATTTAAAAACATCGCAAATTTCACCACAGCTCATATTATTTTCCAAATAAGTCAATACTAAATTGAAATTTGAATGGAATTATATTTTATGAAATAATGTTGTTAAGTTTCTTTTAAACGTATGGTGATTTACTGACGCAAGGTCTTTATGATCAGGTGTTGACACACCAATACTTAAAAAAGCATCAAAGATGTCAAAAGAATATTATAGAGTTCTGTGTTTTAAAGTCAAAGCTGTTACAATCAAGTTATACACCTTTTTGATAACTAAAAATAAATCTCTGAAATATATCATCACTTGTTTATTAATGGAAAGTGTTTTAAAAACCCACACTTTACATCATAGTTTAATTAAATTAACATAAATCATTCCCACGATTGCGCTAACCAGCTTTTTTGAAATCAAAACCGATACTATACGATCAAACCAAATTCAATACAGAAGCCAAACTTTACTCGAACTTCCTATTCAAATTTGTTTATAACCACAAAATTGTGAAAAATTAGATGTTCAACAGTTTTTTCACTTCAACGTAAAACCCAATGAACCCAAACTTTACTCAATATTACTCATCAAAGCTCAACAAAGTCGTAAAAAATTCGATTGTTCAATTGTTGAATATTTTAGAATGAAGTTTATACAATCGAACATCAAAAAATCCAATATTGTCAATTCACAATTCAGCTATTTCTTTTGCAACAATGAGGATCCAGTCATAGATTACGTTGAGTTTTTATCGCTTTTTAAAAAAAGACCCAATAGCGTTGGCATAACATGTGCATGTCTCTAACAATACGAATGAAATAGTAAAACCAGTAAATGGGATAAAAAGCTGGGAATGACCATATTTTCTCGATGTTTTAATTTTTTTTCAATTTTCCAATCAACATTGCTACATTGCTTTTTCGCTGTTTTTGCTCACTATGTTTACTTTATTTACACATTTTACCGAGAATTTTACAGATATAATGTAACAAACTAACAAAACAGCAAGCAAAGCTGGTATCACAAGTCACAACACAAAACGTAAAATTGAATCATTAGATCGCAAACCGGAAATTCTACAATATATTTTGTATGAACAATTTTAATTCAGCTGAATCAGCGAAATAGCGCAGTTTAATGAAACATATTTCATAATTCAATTTTTGACGTTCATAATTATAATTATATGACATAATTTCTTTGTTTGATTTTGCCACTTTTTTGCTGCAATTTTTAAATTTTTAATAAAATTTCAATTTTGTGATTTTGCCAGAAAAACTTTAAATGTTAAAAAAGTTTAATTTGAAAATTCAACAAAACTATTGTGCTAATGACTACCATTTTTTGTTGCTTGATGCCTCATTTCCTGGCCAAGCAAATATTCTAGTTAACACACAGAACCCGTAATTTTCGAAAAATTTTTTGGCATTTCAACATTTTAATAATTTGGGTGATAATTGATCATTATTTGCTATACTCTTGAGATTCGAGGAAATATCTCTGAATCTTCAAAAAACTAGTTTAAACATCATCATGTTTCGAGTTCTTGTGGTCCCCGAATTTTCATTCAAAAGCATATAAAAACTTCAAAGGTATAATCAAATAATCGATCATTTGGAACTGCTCAAATGGTCAAGCCAAAAGACTCACAGAGTGGTTTTGGACGCTGTCTGCTTTTGGTCTTTGGTTGCGCAAAATTCAACAAAAGTGAAATCCGCAACCACACAAGATAAAATACGTATTATACAAGTTTTTCGATTTTAATTTTAATTTTGAGAATTATAAGCACGTACTGAGACCACCTTAAATGGACTCAGTTCCTTCGAATTTCGTCGCTATGTACCTGTACAATTTATTTTTGCTTAATTATACACTTAAGAATTAATTTTTCATTATTCGTGATGGATATAAGGAATATGTTAAGATGGAAGTTAAAAATGGATTGCAAAGAAAGATTAGTCTTATAGGAATATTGTTGAAGAATTAAATTGTTTGGAATCCCTCATTAAAATGGTAAATAAGAAAAAAATGTTTTGATGATGTATACATTTTATAATTGAGTCATAATAAATAATTAGCATAGCACTTAAAAAAACCGTTAAGATTTATAGCTTAATTAATTTAAAAGCAATTTCACATATCTTAATCCCTAAAATCTAAAGTTTTTATTTCGAATGGTCATGCAGTCAAAATAAATTTACAATTTCCTATAACAAAGAAAAATCCCCAAAAGTAAAAATCTGAAAAGAACTGGAAAAATCAATGGTTCACTTGGCTTCACTGTTTATTATTCCTCCAATCCCGAGTCACTTTTGCTAGTCGAGTCTTTTAGCGACGCGGCATATTTTGGTGAACGAACTTTAAACATCGTTTTCACATTAATGCCTCGATTATTATTATTGAATAAAAAATGTATTAAACTCGCAAAAACTTTAAAGTTCACAAAAAAAATATCAAAGAGACAACCAGATTTTTCATTTTGCCTTAAATTAAATTATCTGTTCTTTATTTTCAAGTTTTAAACTTTTTTTCAACAATTTTTTTGTCTTTCTTCATTAATTATGCTGACAAATGCTCCAACATGTTTTTTTTGCTGCGCTCGCGAACATATCGCGAACATCCAGCCGAGACAAAATCGGACAAAAAAGGCTAAAAAGAAGAAGCTTGTTTTTGGTTTTTGGTCAGCTCAAGCAATATAAAATGATGATGTCACTTTTTTTTGTGTGGTCAGTGCAAAATACTTGTAAAAAATTTATAAAAATATATTATTAAATGTTGGCGATCGAGTAATGGAGCAATTTCATGGTAAAAACTCGTTTGGATGTAAAACTTATTGAAGTATTACATAAAATCATTATTTTGTTTGATGATTGAGCTGATACTCTTCGGCCAGTTTTCTGTTTTTCCAGTGTTTTTGTTAATAAAGCTTTAAAGATCTATTTTTTCTGTTTTCATTTTTGTTATTTTGTTGTTTAATAATTTGCAAATTTTTTTTTTATGTTTTTGATGTTTTACGAGCTTTTACATGTTTGATGCGTTTGATGAAGCGGCGGGTTTGTTGGACGAGTGATGTCTAAATATTGGATTATTAGATGTGGGAAAGTTAATGAAACCATTAAGAGGTTCATTAAGCCTGGGTTCTTGTAGACTTTGAGTTGCTTGTAAATTATAATAAAAAAATATGAATGTACTGGAGTAAAAAATCGTTTTGTTTTTTTGTTGTTTAGAGAATTAAAGTTTAAAGTACTACAAATTATTGGGAAAATTTGAACATGTGTAATTTTTTAATTTGTGCAAGATATTATGTTGTTATTACTTCCGATGGGTTTTAATTAAATATTTAATGGTTTAGTTTCAATAAACAATTTACTTTTAAATTGTTTTGTTAGAAAGTTTTTCGTTATTGTTTTATTTATAATTCCAAAACCATTCAGTTAAAAGAATAAAATATTCAATAATGTATTCGATTTGATACCGTACTGAAAAAAGTAACAACTATTTGAAATATCATTGATTTTCCTTTCAAGATATTGCTCAAGAATGTTGTCATGCTCTATTCAAAAAAAAAAAGTTACAGTCTCATGAGTTCCTTGAGCATATTCACTGGAAATTAGTTCCAAACCGAAACGTTAAAAATATAAAAAGCCTTAATGGATTTAAGAAAAATGGAAGAAACAACAATACAACTTAATTAAAATGACTATATCATTGTTAATTATGTTAATTGTGTTTTGAACGGTAATTAAATTATCGTAAATATTTTCTAAACCAACTTTAAAATATATAAATGTTCATACTACAAAGAAACGTCAAATCTAATCTACCAAACATCCTAAAAATTTCACAATTCCTGATTCTTCAATGTTAAATTTTTTGCAACATGTTTCGATATTTCTTTATGTTCAAACATTTCTGTGTACATTTAATAAATTAATTGCCGTGCCAATGCACAATTAACACAATTATCACAATTATTAATAACTCATTCAATCGATACAAATTAATTAATTATGAACGCATAAAACAGAAATGTTGTTGAGTCAATGCAATAAATAATTTTAAATACACTGTAGCATTGCAAAAATGCAATAAATTGAAGAAATGGCAACAAAATCTCAGAAAAACCTCAAAGAAACCTGAAATTTTTCAAAGAAGTTTGTAATATTTGTGTAAGAAAGTATCAACAATGTATCAATATATTTTTAAACACATATTTTTCAGTCATTATTCTGTTGATTTTGCATGTTTTATTCAATCTCCATCGAAATGTTCAATGTAACTTGCATGGATATTTCCGAAGTATTGAAAGAATATGATTTATTATTCTGCAGAACTCAATAATTCAAATACCTCAATTGCCAATAATAATAACAGTGGAATGAAAAGACAATTAAAAACGCATTTTAACAATTTTTCTGTTACTTCAGCTCGCCATGCTATAAGTACTTCAAAGGTTTAATATTTTTTAATGCGCAGCTTAATGTTATATGAATTTACTTGCGGCTGTATTTTAATCTTGATTTTGAAAATTATTAAATCATAGAAATAATTACGTATTAAAGTTTTAGTTTCCCGCTAGAAAATCATAGTTTTTAACGAATTTTTGGATATGGGAAGTTATGATTTCGTATTTTTATGGATTTTTAGAATTTAAAGAGGCATCGTTTCGCAGAATTCAGAATAATAATCTTAAAATATATTTAAAATATAAAAAGAAGCAGGAAACATTGTCCTGATTGTTCTCTTATTGTTCTATATATTAAATAATTTATTAAATTATGATCATAAAACATAAATTTGCTTTTTCATATTTTCTTTGTATTTTTCTTATATCATACATAACATTTTTCCATGGAAATGGTTTAAATTTAAGAAATTTATGAAATTTTTAAATTTATTAAACATTCAGAAAATCAGCATAAAAGCATAAAGAGAGACTCGTGCAACTGAATTGTGTCCATAGCTGGAAGAACAAGACCAGCAGAAAAAGTGTTCTATTATTTAATTGAACTAGGAAGGTCTTCCGGATAAATTGGCGATTATTTAAAAGAATTATAGAATCTAGATCTAAGAGCACCTTCTTCTTAAAATGAAGGAGGAAATAGAAATTTCTAAAGAAATTTATGAACAAATGATCAGACCACCCCACTTCTCATTTGATTTAAATGCTCCATAAATTAATTCTAGAACCAGTCGCGAAGACAAAACAACCGAATTACAATGAGAGAAAAGCGAGCTATTATTCTAGATTTCTTTGTAGAAAAAAGTTCTGTAATACTTTCCTCGCCTGTTCTTTCATAAAAATCTTTCTTTGATACACTTTAAGCATAGAAAACATAATAAAAAGTGCTGAAAGCTGAAAGACAGAATCATAACGTTATCTTTTGTAGTTTTGTAGTTTTGCAGCGAATTTTCATTCGAGTGCCGTAATATCCGAGTAATATCTGTAATTTGTTACCTAAAGAGACGGTTGCTGCATTGTATTCAAATTCCAAGCCTAGTAAATGTAGAATAAGTGACTTTTGAACAAATGGCCAAACATTTGAATGAACGGTCAATTTGTATGCAAATGTTCTATGAAATTTCTTTTATTGTAGAATAATTTTTAGAATTTGAATTATTTTGGTTCTGATCATAATTTTAAAGCTTTTTTGGAGAAACACTAAACTTGATTTTTAAAACCTGCATCTACAAAAATTCCAGTGCCAAATTATCTTAACCGGCTTTAAGATATTCAATGCTTTCCAGAAAAATTTTAAAACACCTTTGTCAAGTTTTAAAAGTCTTAAATGTCCAAATGTCTGAAATGAATAATCTTATCTGCACAAAAATGATTTTATAAAACGAATTTAAATATCTTAAATTTGGAGTTTAATTATAAAGTTAAAGTTTCTCCAACTAAAGCTGTAAAATAGTGGTTGACATTTTATATCCAAAAATTCTCTCTTATGGTTTTGGTGCAGATTGTCGTCTTTGATACAATTATTAAAAAATAACGTAAAATATCAAAGATTATATCATAGATTAAATAATTGTGTAGAAAATCGAAGAAAACTAAAAATATATTTTTGGTTGAAGTTAAACACTCTCTAAAATCGATTAATTTTTGATTGATGATGGTTTTTTTAAAAGAAAAACATTGAACTGCTCAATAACTCCATCAATATTATCTCGAGAACCTCCAAACAGTATTTTAGCGGGCTACTTCAAAAACTTTACTTTCCTGCTTTAGTAAAAAAACAAATATTCTAAGGCGAAGTTCACGCAATCTAACATACAAAACCTTCACCATAATTTTAAACTTGTCAAAACTCCCAAAATCATGATCGTGGACTTTTAACATAATTTTAGAATAATTGTTCAACTTTAATAATTTGTCAGTTTTGAATGATAATGGCTTTGTCGCTCCACAACTAATTGCGAGTAACTTTAGTATTAACGTAGTAGAAGCAAATCAATGTCACACAAAAAATTATTAAAATACAAAAACTATGAAAATACAAACAGAGAATACATGAAAGTCATAAAAAAGCTATTTGCTCAAAAGGTTGTCAAAATTACAATATAAAACTGCCTACATACACTAGGTTGAGTTTGCTGCACCGCTCTCTGTGTTTTCCAACGCACGACCTTCATGAAACTGAGCATGAATTACTTTAAATGCTCATAAAAATTCGAAAAATACTTTGTTATGTTTTAAAAAGAGCTCATTGCTTTGGATGGAAAAAAAATGAAGAAACTAAATTGGAGTTTGGCTCAAGACAACTTTGTGTATAAATTTTTCTGCTCAAACTACAAACTACAAACTTTTAACGATGACGGTGGATAAATTACGTAAGATATTTCATTCAATTTTTGAAAGAAGTCGAATGTGATGGTGCTATATTCAGCGCAAGCATTTAAATTGTGATGTTGGAAAATAGTTGAATCGCACAGTGATGGACTTTTTCGATTTATAACTACATTGTTATTATAATGTCCATAATATTTCTAAATAGGTATTTTAAAATTGATCAATAAAAATTAAAGTTGATTAGATTCCATTGAAATATATTGTATTTAAAATGTCTCCATTATGTAATTTAATTGTATACAATCCAAAACTTCCAAAGATGTCGTTAGTATCCGCCAAAATCCAGCCCCGTCCAAAAACAGTTGCTTACATTCATTGCATAAGACATTTAAGAAAACTGAAACATCATGCTCTCTTCCAAACTTACTATACAATTCATACAATTCAATTCGTTGCTCATTTGATCTTTCCAGTATCTGATACCAGCTTAATACAACATTTTAACTTCAACCAAAAGATTTCGCGCATTTCTTCTACACAAAACATTTCTAAGAAAAATACAAAACTACAAAATAAACTAAATACAAAATTAGAAAAAAAAAGAAAATAACAGTTACCTTTCTTTCATTTACACTTAAGACTATGTTGTAAAAAATATAAAGACCAAAGTCGAGGCAAACTTAAAATGATGCTTTTGATGCTGAATCGCGAAATAGCGAGGAAAAGTTTAAAGTTAATGTTGGTTCATTAAATCTTCTGCACTCTATTTATAAACATATTAATGTTATAGTTTGAATTTTCCAATGGGTATGATCCCATTTTACATTTTATTCATTTATTGAATATTTTTTAATAAACATTATGTACAGCATTCTGGCGCACGCAGGCCACGATTCAGATTTCTTGACTTGTGCTGTTAGAATTCTGAATACCCAGTTCTTTCCACTTTTATTGAGATTTACTCCAGCTTGGCTCGTTAAGAAGTTGTTGCGCTAATTCCAGAAAATTTCACAATATTAAACAATTTTACACAATTTGAACAATTTACACGGAAATCCATGATGCTTTAATGATTCTTAATACTAATAAAATATTTTTTTTCTCTTGCAGATGACACAAAAAACCACGAACCGCTACGCGGTGCTTCTGCTCATGCTGCTGGGCGTGAGCGAGATTTTGGCGCAATCAAACTATGCGTCTCACGCAAACAATGTGGAGTACATTGGCTCGGGATTGCCGGAGGAAACAGTTTTGGACGGCAAAGTGAGTAAAATCTGTGAATCAATGAACCCTTGTTTTTTTCTTATTCAATAAAAAGTATGTTATGAACGTAGGTGGTTTCTTACGTGGAATGAACACAGAATTTAACAAAATTGCGGATTGGCAAGAAATTTAACGCGAAAGAAAACATTTCATTAATATATTTGAAAAAGTATAAAATTCGTTTTCATCGGTTTTCATTGAATAATATAAATTTCTCTCAATTGCGACTCAATTGTCTTATTGTCTATAATACTTATCCGCTTCCTAATCTCCAGAAAAACGCGCGCAAATCTTGCATAATGTGCAACAATAAGAAATTCTATTCAAATCGCTTCACACAGGCACATTTCTTTCAGTATTTTCATTTCCATTATAATTTTCTTCAGACTCTAGTTAACTCTCGTTAATTTAACTTTTTTCGGGTTTTATAATTTTGTTTGAAATGTTATTATTTGGGTTTACTTTGAAACAATTTAAAAATTACTTGCAGTGATTTTTTGTTAGTTTTTCTTCATTTCGCAGAGTTTTTGTAGGTTTTATAAATTATTTGAATTGAAGGCTTAATGACAGTAATTTGGCTTTATCATGCGTAGGCACTACTCATTTCCCAGAACCGCCAAATATTAGCGTTCTTGACAGCAAATTATACGGTTTGATGGATCTAGGTTTTCAATGTGTAGTTAAAAATTTGAAAATAGTCAAAGCTTGAGTACAAAATGAATTGTTTTCCAATTATTTAAACTCCATGAGGCCCACCTAGTCCAAAAATTTGTATGTGCTTAGTAATAATTCTGAAAAATCACGACTTTAAATGATTGATGTTCCATTCTAACGCTTTTCTCTATAATTCTCATTTCAGGTGACCAAACTGGACGACTTGAGTCCAATTATATTTTTGAATCGCACAAAAGCGGCTCTCAATTGCGGTGCTGGATCGATGCAGGTAATTGCGTTACTTATACTATGGATACTTGAGTTACAATATTTGGTTTGCTAATTTATCTCGAATTTGCTCTGAGTTTATTCTTGTGGAGGTCATTTGCTTGGCTGTTCCATTCGCAATTCAGTTCAAGACACACAGAATCTGCGAGGCAACAAAAGCACAATTCATTGCGTATGGGTGTGATTTTTTTAAGCTGCTGCTGCAGTGAGAATAGGTGGTTGTTTGGCCAGGGCTTGGAAAGAAGTTTGACAAATTTACAGCAATTTCTTAAATAAATTAATTTTTGCAGTGGAAGAATTCATTTGATGATGTGTTATTTGAATTCTTTAAAACAGTTCACAATTAATTGATTCGAGACAAATTTGGCTTTAATGAATTTATTCGACGTTTCGCAATGTTTCAACACATTTATTTGCATTTCAATTCGAACTAAAGTATACGTAATGTGCGTGACAAATGCATTATATTAACATTAAAAGTAAGGCAATACATTATGTGGAAATATATTATTTTTCAAGATGAAGCTTCGAGATGTGTAAGGAATTTCAATTTAAGCAAGAATTTCACATTAACTAAAAATCAAATCTCATAAATTATAAGAAAATTAAAATCACAATATATCTTAAATTTTAAAAGCACAAGCCTTAACTTTATTACAAGCACAAAAATTTCACCCAAGAGCACACACCCTAATGTTAATTTCAAATTAATGTAGCAATATGTATTAGTACTCGCTAACTGGTTGTATATATCTTTCCTAGGTTGACATGAAGTTTAACGAGAAATTTTATGGCATCGCCTACGCGGATTTTGATCGTAACAGCGCCTGCCAAATCATTGGTCATGGTGATTTAAGCTATAAAATTGAGCTGCCATTAAAGGGATGCGGAACTCAGCAGTCTCCTCAAAGAGTGTTCACCAATAATATTGTGGTGCGATTCCATCCGGGTCTTGAGATGGACGGCGATGAAATCATCACAATTGTTTGCCGTTACCCACCACCAATTGCTCCTGTCCCAGCTGGTTTACCTTTAATGTGAGTTTTAGACAAAATAATTGATTATAATTTTTTGAAACTAATTGTATTTATTTTTTAACTTCTAGAGCTACCATTCCAGTCGCTCATGGAGGAATCCTTGAAGCCCCTCTTAAGGGAATCCAAATCTTATTCATTATCTGTGCCCTTATGTTCCTTACCCTCCTTCTCCTTGGTCTTGGCGTTTCCTATTACTGTCTCAGACGACGAACAATCCCAATCGTCCGTCGCCTTCCAATGTCTATGGGCAGTGGCTCAGAAATTACTAAACTTTCTGGAAGTAGTCTTGGAAACATTTCTGCTTTCGAAGGTCTTAAAATCCCACGAGTGCACGCCCCTCTGGCATTAGTCCCAAGCTCTTCAAGCAGCGACGGTCCCCTTATCTCTGACACCCTACCCTCTGATTATCCCAGCGAATCACACTCCGAAATTGAAGAGGTGGATACAAGATCTCTCGCTGTTAGTAGCACCGGTAGTTACGATAATCGTGCTTATTTACAGGAAGCATCCAGTATCTACAGTGTCGATAACATGGGATATGTGCAAGAGATTCAAGCTGTGGCAATGCGTACGCCATCACCTAAATTTGACGTTCAAGTTCGTGTGAAACGCGCTCCTCCTCCTCCACCATCCCAAATTTCCTCTACATCCTCCTCATCCGATTCCGAAAGTGTTGCCGCTAGCCGAGTGGATCGTAATAACCTTTCAACGATCATGGAATCCCATGAAGATCGTGAAAGCATTTTAACTATCGATTCACTGCCTCATGAAGTGATGGTTAGTCAGTTCACTTACATGCCTGAACTACATCCCGCTCCTAAATTTATTCCTCCACCAACTGGGTTCAATAAGTTGAATATCAATTATCAGGAATACGTAAGTTTTTTCTAGAAAATATGTTGATGAAGAAAATCATACTTACGTACCATTTATTTGTAGAAAAAGATTTACCCAGAAGATTTGGCTGATGGTCCACCAGTTTCTACACGTAGCGTAGTTTCTCATGGAACTCAGATGACCGAAACACATTCCATGACAGAGATGATGGACCAATCTCATTTGTACCCATTATCTTATACCACACTCAACATTGACCATCCTGATAGCCTGGAGCCACCAATTCACATGGTCAGGAAACCAGAATTTACATCACATGTGGTCGATGATGTTTTCTTACGAACAATCACAGAGAAACGAACGATCGAAGACATTGAGAAGCACAAGAGATTGATTACCGAGTACAAAACTCGTACTCCAGTCCACCCAAATCCAGAGTGGGATGTGAGAATCAGAAATTACCCGAATGAACATCATGGCCCTCAATGGGAGGACTTCTCAGATATCTCAAGTGCCTCTGGAATGACAGCTCCAATTGAACGAGCGCCAATGAACGTTCCACCAATGAACTACATTTCAGAGTCTGGCAAACATTTGCGAAGCCCTGAAATGGTTGGTAACATGAAACCCATCGAGCTGCCAGAAGAAGACAAGTCAGTTCCAAATTGGGACGTATTGATCCGTATTTTGGAGAACGAAGAAGAAGTTGTGGCTCACCAGCCCAATCGTTACCCAACCTCCACAAACATCTTGCAACGTCATTTGAGCTACGAAGATAAGATTAAATGGAAGGAGATTATTACAACAGAGTCCACTTTGAGGACTATGTTGACCGAGGCCATTGTTCGTGAAGATTTCGAACGCATTTCTCGAGATGTTCGATATGAAAACTTATTCGAACCACAATCTTGGGATGTCATTATTCGTATCTTAGCTCCTCCAGATGATGTTGAGCTTCGTGCACCAAAACGATCCAAGAACAAGCGAGAAACATGGGATACTCGTTCTCGACGTAGTTCACTTCCAACTCTTTATGAGTACGATAGTGACGGTGGATCATCTGTAAGAACTATCAGAATTGATTCAATGATTGTGCCACAAGCCCAGCCAGGGCCATCACACTATATGCCAAGATCCAGGAAAACATCCAAGTCATCATATAGATCAGACAATGTAGATATGCGTTCCATGACAGAAGTTTTGGTTGACTTTGCAAGACCAGAACATTACGACAAAGAATCAGAGGGTAGCTCTTATCATCCCAGGTTAGATTATTTTCTTGAAGTTTATTGAGCAGTTTTACATATAATTTTGTCTCCTTTAGGTATTATGATGATGATCACTATAGTGAGCGCAGATCAAGCACAGATGACCATAGATCATTACAACGATCTTTGAGCCATCCCAGTTTAGCTAGATCAGCTAGTGAATTTACTGAACATTGGATTGCTCCAGATAATGGCTCAGAGATGTCTGATGATGGCAGCCCGAGAGCTAGGAGGTCACAACGTGTTATGGTATGCATTTCACTTATTATGCCATGTAAATTGGTTCTAACTTATAAATTTGCTTTTAGACCACTTTCCAACCACGCCAGTTAGTCACTTCTCAAATGCATAGCTCTCAGATGCAGCAACAAGGTGACTTGCAGTCTCGTGTAGTCACAGAAAGTCAATACACAGAGCAAAGGACGATGCAGTACCAATCAAGCGATGGCCAGCGTCAGAGGTGGCAGTCACACAATCAATAAAAATTGATGGAATCTTTTTCTCAGTGCCAATTAGAGAATAAAATTATTAATTAATGCTTACAGCAATTTATACTAATTTAGAAGTAAGATCAGATCAAGTTACGCTTGAAGAACTGTAGATCAACTGTTCACTAACGTACTTTTTTTTTGCTTTGAAAACTAATAGATGCGACACTGGCGGCAATTTTCAGTATACTAAATTTAAATTTTAACTGTGATAATTTTAGAATTTTTTACTAGCGTTTAAAATTTGTACTCATCAAACATTACCTAATTCCAATTTTGAATGATATAACGAGCATATTGATCTTTTTACCAGAATTTACTTAAACATTTGTGAAAATCATTTGAAGGGAAATTTGAAGGAAAACAATGTCAAGGTGGTGGGACTGGAATGCAATTTTTGAACTTTTCAATCAGTTTTACAGAGCTTTTATGAAACTCTACACATTTTGAACATTTCATTTGAATCAGATCAAACTTTGAATGCTGAAATTGCTGTTAAACAGACTTTCATAGTGAATGATAATTATAAGCGTCAGGGAAACCTTTTTGAAAGGACATCAAATCATAATTTGATGTCCGTTTGACTTGATTTCATTATGAGCTGTAACATAGTTTTAAACTGTATGAAGAATTTTAGATGAAAGATTAATAAAGAATTTTAACAAACTAATTTGAAGCTTTTCAGTAGTTTTGCATCAAAAATATTGAAGAAAGCTGAAGAAAATCGAAAGGGTTCAAAGAAAGTTTGTGAAGCAACTTTTTTATCGAGGAATGATTGCAAATGCTCCGGAAGAGTTTGATTACTTATTATGTTGCCAGTTATTAAAAATTGCCACTTTGGAAAAAAGAAGAATCAACAACAGTCTTCGCTTTGCAATCAAATCAATGAAAGGCATCACTGACAGCCAAAGATATTGGAATTGGTTTATTTTGAGCGAACCAGTTCATTCAACAAGAAGGACCAGAGTCTATAGATTGGCTAAATCTAGAACCGACTTGGGCCTCTTTTCACCGGCAAATCAATTGATGGAGTACCTGAATAAATATTGCTCGGATGTAGATTTGGATGAAGATTTCTCTACCGTTATGAAAAAAATACGCAAGAATGTGGATGAACTATACCAGCCTTCATTCAATTAAATCAGAAATATAAATTTTGATCAATTTTTGTTAATAATATTTTTTGCTAATCACTTTGATCTCAGCTTCACTATATTACTTTAAACTTGTTAACTAACTTTGTTCGTTTAAATTTGTTAATAATTACTCTGTTAAATAATTTGATAAATTCTGCATACCAAAAATTCGCCTGTTCTGCAGCTTATGAAATAAATAAATAAATAAAGAAGCTTTTGAAAAGCATAATCTGGAAAAAAGTTCAAACTTACCTTTCAACCATCAGCAGCGCCACTTTATTTTCTTAATGGACTGTATTCTTAAGAATGTGAATGAAATAAATAAAACACAATATTTTCAATAGTTATTTTATAAATTATGTATTTTTTATATATGTTACAAATAGTTTTATTTTTTATTTTTCACTTTTTTAAACAACGTTACTTTTAAACGTCTTTTTTTTGATAAAAATTGTTTAAATTAATCCATTTTCCTTGAACGAGAATTGAAATTCAGAATATAATTTTCTTAGAAAAACTTTGATTTATCTTTGGATTCTTTTCTATAACTTTTTAATCTAACAAAATAAAAGAAATTGTTCTAATAACTAATTTTAATTAATCTTTAAACTGCCTGTTGAAAGGAAAATATTTCTAATTACGAAAATATAGGCTCCATATTGTGTATGCCGAGTGTGAGTTTTGTTTGTCGCCCTCCATCTATGATCTTCGATTTACAATATAGCGGGTTATGAACTCTCAAATTTAATTCGATTATATATTTTAACTAAATAAGATTATGCTATGTTTTATCCATTTTTGTAATTTAGAAATTAGACGTTCTTCTTGTTCTTTTGGTTTTTGGAAATAATTGGGTTTTAGAGTTTTTTTTTCGTTTTTTTTTAATTCATAAGATAAAGCAAGTGACAAATTTTCAAACCAATCGCATCGACTTGAAATTATAATTCTTTCGAAAAATTAGTACTAAAAAGGTGTTAGTAAAGTCGACATCAAAATTGAAATAAAATTTTATACCATTTGTCTTTTATAAGACGTTTCTTTGCGATGCGACAGGTTTAAAAACGATTTTTTAGAAAAAGTGTGGTGCTGGTTTTGTTTGAAGAATTTTTTTTTTGGTTGAAGAAAGAAATTTTACCTACAGGTGTCGTAACTAGAGCGTCCTTTGTACCCCGCCCCAGCTCTCGTCCCAGTCGACTCTACTCATTATAAGATTATTTATTCTATTACTTTTTAATATTCGTTTAGTTATTGTTTCTTTGTTCTTCAGAATTCCCTTTTTTCACTAAGTAATTTTATGTTTTTTAATATCAATAAGGCAGTAACCATTTTTTTTCAAGAAGTATTTAATGTAGTTATTTTTTGTTCATCTCCGTCCACGCGAAATTTTTACTCATATGCAACTTTTTTGTTTGTTTTCAATTAGTTTAATAATTTTTTTTTCTAATAGCACTTCTCGGTGTTTTTTTGGTCGTATATAATAAACAAATTATTACTTAATCTTTTTATTATAACAACAGTTTCTCATTTGGGTTCTTTTTGGGGTCATCTTTAGAATAGCAAAATTTCTTGGTTCTAATTTAAACTTTAATGCAATTTAACGAAGGCTGGACTTGTGATTTAATGGTTTTGGTGCTAAAAAGTTGGAAGTCGAGACAATCTTTATTGGGGTATATTTTATAAGGCGATTTAAGCGCCATTTTCTAGTACTAATACATTTTGCAGAGTCTTGGAGTTTGTTTTAACTCAACTCTATTTTAGAACTTGAATTCATTTCTCTAACTTGGTTCTAATTTGACGATCGTAGCGCCAATATAAACATTAGAAATATCTAGTACTAAAAAGTACTTAATCAGTGAGCCCCCAATAATTTTAAGTTAGTCCTTGACTCCCCTTTATTAGTACCACCCACAACAAATCACACCAAGCCGATAGAATAATTAAATATATATCTTTTTAGGACAAACGAAAACACAACGGAATTGGCTAGAGGAAATTTAGAATTTCAATCATTTACGAATCGTTTACGAATCATTTACGAACTTACAAACTAAATAAAGTTTTATTCTTGTGAAAAACAAATTTTATTTAATTTATATTCACATTATTGTTTTACGATTCCGTCTTATTGTGATACAAATCATATAGGACTTTTTTACAGCATAAAAGGTGGAGCTAGAGTGAGGATTGTTAATGAATGCAGGGCTTTTCTCGATGATTAAAAATGTTAACGAAACAAACGAAGAAGACTTGCTCCATTCAATTGTATTTCTAGAAGAGAAGTTGCGTCATTAAAAAACAAAAGATGTAAAATTTTGCTTTTTAATAAGTTCGGGCAAGTTTTGATCTAAAAATGTCAACAAGTATTATTTTTCTGAGAGCACTGATAGAAATTTTCCTAAAAAGCACTTTAAGGTTCATTTAGGACATAACAGTTGTACTAGGTGAATACCGAGTACTAGTTTTCATTGTACTAAATTGTACTAAAAATCCTTTTAATTTGTTAGTGCTTTTTAATCCAAAATAAGAATTAAAAAGTAATAAACCTCATAAGTGGTCTTTAGTCCTTCAAATTCCAACACCAATTTCATGATATTTTGTCTAACTAGTACCAGTAAAATTGCCAGAAAAGTACTAGATTAGGTCTTATGTTAGAATTGTACTAAAATAGATTATTTGCGAAATTGGCAGTGAATTCTTGGCAAAGGGCATCTCATTCATTAAATTAAATCCTCCGCCCTAAATCCACCCATAATTACATTTTGTGCTTGCAATTCCCATGTTTTCAATCGGGAAGCATCGCATGTACACATTTTTTCCATAAAAATTTATAGTTCGCGAAAATTGGGTTCAATTTTCATGTTTTTTTGTAGTGTGTCGAGTTTTTTGGCAGTTGATTGGAACAATATTAATATATCAATAAATTGTACATCTACCAAATGATTCTTCGAGATATAATTTTTCGTTCTTAAAAATGTTCTACATAGTTTTGTTTGCTGTGTTCTGTGTATTTTATAGTTACTGGGTTTGTTTGTTGTTTGTTTGTTGGTATTCTTTATAATTTTTCCATATATAAAACTTATTTATGATACTTGTGTTCATTATTTAATTGTAATATTATTAATAAATGTATATTGCTTTTGAAATTGTATTTTTTTGCTAAATTTTATAGACTTTTTTTTTATATATAAAACTACATGCTACAAAAAAATTGTTTTAAAGAGATCGTTATTTTTTTGGTTTTAATTACTATACTTTGTTTTTTAAAATAATTATTCAACGTATTTTGTTTGCCTTTCAAGTTTTCAACTAAAGAGTGTTTTTTTGTTCCTATAGTATTACGTTTCGTTTTTCTGAATAGATTTTCCTGCGAAAAGAACAAATGAAAAGTCAGTATTAATTGGCTAATTCTTGAAGAAACTAGTTTGAAAAGGGGGTGGTTGAAATGGCATTTTTTTGAATTGGCAGTGTTGCTTTTACAAATTTGCTTCGCATGAAAATAATCTAGATGAGCTAAGTACTAACTATTTAATCATGTAATGAAACGAATATACACAGGAGGTTCCTTTCGAGGGGCTCGAGAACGGAAAGACGAACGGAGAGTAGGAACTGGTTCAAAGTTGGGTGCGGGGCTTGAGCGTTCTGTCATTTGCCTATATTCTGATGATGGTTTTGCTTGGGTGAAAAGTGAAAAAATGGTTGGTTTTATATTTTTATGTCATTTTATGGGAGCTTTTGAGGAAATCACACAAATAAAGTTTTATTCACAACTTTAATTGAAATTTCTTTTTTGTTAATTTCAAACGTGGAAAAGTGTCAAGCGGGCGAACTGCAACAATAAACTAACTTATTTGTTACTAAGCACAAGTTGGCCAGTTATTGCAGATCGTCGTCTTGGCGATTCTCCACTTTTCAAATTCACACGACGAATTCAATTTATGTAAAAATTTCGCCTAATTGTTCTAATAATTATTTTATTCTGAATTTCAGAATAAATGAATTTATTTCCTCATTTTTGATGAAATCATCATTAAATCACATTTTATGACAGTTTTAGAAGAAAACTTTCATAATAGGCATTTGTTTGTTAAATTTCTTCCCATTTCTATGAAATTTATGTTTTTATACATTTGCTAACCGTGAGGTGTAGCTGATTTAAATAATAAAATAAATAAATGAAATGCTTGCAAAAATATAAAAATACTAAAAACCAAAAATGTCTGCACGATCTCAAGCAAAACCAACTTTAAAACAAATTTGGCAAAAGACCACTTTCCAAGCCCCTCCCGAAGAAAAGTTCGTCCTAATTCACTCTTTTCTATTTTTTTTTTGTTTTTGGAAAATTTCGATTATTTAATTTGCATAAATACATTTTTTTGATAAAAGTTAAACTTCGTTTTTGGTTTTTGCTGAATTTTGATTTCTTTACACTAGATTCTCTACAAAAAAATTAAATCTATAATTTATTTTCACTTTAGTTGTTTTTGCTTTTATTTCAATTTACAGAGTTTTTATTGTTTTTTTGTTGGATTCTTTATTACATATGTGTTTTTTTTGTTTGGACGGTTTATTTAATGAAACAACATAATTTCAAAAATGAAACCGAAATGATACAGCGAAATCTACAACGCAAAAGTTTTTGTTTTTTGTGAAACTAAAAAATTTAGTCTTTTTGTTCATAAGTAGAAATCAGTGTAAATTTCCGCTTAAGATATTCATTTATGATGTCAAGACTGGAAATTGAAGGTGGCGTTTCAACCAATCTTTTTGAGATTGGTGACGTCACTCATCGAATTATCTAATTAGACTATAATTGATAAATATTTAAAATTTTGGTTCTAAATTTTGTTAATTTCACATTGTAAGTCTTAAAATGCACCACCTGACCCTTCCAGCCTTGACCTCTCAATAAGAAAATTTACAATAACGATGATACTTAAATTTTTTGGTTTTAATTTTTTTTACTTTCGTTAATTCAAATGTTATGAAACAAGAACAGAACTAGAAAACAATAAATTATAATCAAAAATTAATAATACCCCCAATATCATGCATCTTGAATCTCGCCCTTAAGGCCAGGTACACGATGATGTTGATTATTATTTAAACGATTAGCTAAATCTCCCATAACATCACGAAATATAATACTATCTATATTTTCACCTAACATATACAATAAAAACCAATCGCCCATTTTTGAACGTCTTACGATAATTTCTATAGCGTCTCGTCGAACTAATCTGTGGGGCGAGAAGAGCAGAAGGAGACAAATTGAGGGAGTTAAATAATTGATAACAGCATTTTCGGTTCAGGATGGTATAATTGATTATCAGGGCATATATTTGGTAGTTGTAGATGAACGATTTAGAATTTTTCTTTTCTTTTCTAAAAATTCATCGTATATGTAAAGTCAGAAAGAAAAACGAAAGAAAAAAAATGTTTCTTGCTCAAAAACTAAAAAAGTGATAAAAGTTGTATTAGGAAAGAAAAGAGAGACAAATATAGTAAGAAAGAGATAGATGTATGTTAAATAGAGGAACAGATCATCCATCTACAACTATAAACTCCATGTCTCTCAGCAGAAGGTACTCACCTAAATCTTAATCTTAATAAATAGACTCTCATTCTGGGCGAGAATATAATGACTACTCTATACGATAGAGTTAGGGCTGTTAGTATCGTTAATGTTATGAACCAAAACCATAAAAATATGTAAATTTTTTCATTGACTACATTTAACGGAAGTATACAGATCGCGTCGTGTCGTTCAACCTGAAAATTTAATGAAATTGATAAATTGCAGATGAATGTTCGATAATTTGCACGAAAATATTAATTTTATAATAATTTGCACAAAATCATCAAAATATGGAAAGTAATTAAAAATTAATAATTGAATGAAAATGTTGGATAAAACTCACCTCCCCGCTTACACCATATTTATAGAATGTACATTTTGTCATACGTGGAAATATGTAAATCATAGGATCCAGCCGATCTTCCTGATCGGCTTCCATGTGTGCTATCACGTCTAGGCCAAACGTCATAAACTCTCCGTCAAAGAATTTATTCATTAGAAACATTTGTCCTGAAAAATAAGTGTAAATATTTGAAATACGTGGAAATGTAGAAATAAGGAAAATTAGAAAATATTTGAAAACGCGGAAAATTATCAAAAACAAATCCATCAATCACAACTCAAAAGTCATAAACTTCAAATTTCTGACTAAAAATAAACTTTATTAAGAATTTTTGCAAATGTTTCATCGGAAAATGCACTGAAAATACATAAATTTAGGAAAAATTGTGAAAACTTCGAAAACCCATAGAACTATAAATAAATCATCAACAATATTACATCTGACTAATTGGACTATCGAAAGTATTGAACTGAATTGCTAAAAATGATTGAAATGCAGCACAGTCCTTTGATCTCAATATTTTTCACAGTTTTTCCAATTATTCTGGATTGTAAATTTAAATGCTTTTTAATTGAATTAATTGAAAATAATTGGAATTGCGTGCAATTGGATTTTAACAAAAACTATCCATGGAATGAAAATTCGTTAAAATAGTTAATTTAAATTTTTGATATCATGTCAATTTTATAGATTGGACTAGGCTTGTACAGTAAAGTTGTACAAGTTTCAGTGCAAGTCCGAAAAATGTAATATTTAACGATAAATATTTTTAATTAATTAACAGACGAGTCAGACACTGTCATATAAATATTGTAAACAGTTAATGATTGATTGATAGTTTTTGAGGATATAAAGTTTGATGTAAATAAATTTTTAATTCGTTTTGTTATTAATAAAGATCATTAAAAATCATTATATTTAATTTTGCCTTAATTAATCATCCTAAAGACATAATTTGATCGTAAACAACACTTACCTATGACATTTATTAGTGATAGCAGCTCACACCCATAATATCGATATGCCCACCAATTATGATATCTACAAAGGAAAGCACTCGATTAAAGCTTCTTAAACCATAATCACTCACAACCAATTACCTTAAATTATCCCATAAGTAATCTAATAATAATTTTTTCTTCTGTTTCTTCTCGATCTCAGAACAAATCCCAATGTCAAGATCCATCATGAGCGCGTGTATCTTCCCGCCTTCCCAGGACTTCCACAGCCAGCGCGGCGTGTAGAACAGTATGGCCTGCAATAGTCGCGTACAAGAGGAGAAAAAGAATTCTGTGTGATTAATTGGATTAACGAAATTAATTGGATTAATTGTAAAGATGTTTTGTGTTTTTTTCATAGTCAGTAGATAAATAGTAGGAATGTTTCAATGTCATATTTGTTGTGCGAGGCTATGAAAAAGTGCCTTTGGAAAGTGTCATAAGAAATATTCTCTCACAGAAAAATAGTGAAATTAAACAAAACAAATTGTGAGGAATGTTGGCTGGTGGGCCCTAGTAACTAAATTATAGTAAATCGACTTTTCCCTTCGATATTGAAAATAAGTTGTAACGTTTTAAACAAAAACAACATAGTATATTCAGACTTTAATGTGGAACATATCTAAACAAGTTTTGTCAAAATCCGAAATTTAAGAGTTTGGTGCTCAATTCCTTGTTTTGTTATCAAAATAAACTTCTAATATATTTTTTTTTATTAATTTTTTTTGTTGAAATTTAAATAATTTTTCGATAACCATAATTTGCAAAGAAATTACTCATATGCTAGATAAATGCAATCCAAAAACTATGACATTGAAAAAGTGTCACAATATTCTCATTAATAATCTCAAATCCCAAGCTCAATATAAATCAACTTAAAAAATCGTTAAATCATTAAGCTCAAGTTTGTTTGACGCTTTGATATTCAATTTGTCAGCAAATTTGTTTTCAATTAGCTGTGAAACAGTGAACACAACAAAATAAACGGTGGTGCGTGTTTTGTGAGGCAATCTGATGAAAAAGCAAATTGCTCAGGAATATTCGGAAAATGTGGTGAGTTAACTTTGCAAAGTGTTTTTCATAAGCATGTTGAACAGTTTAGAAAAATTCTATGCTTACACTGAAAAAAATGTTGGACAGTTTTGTTTAAAACTCATTGTGTTTTTAACACCTTTCTAAGTGCCAATGATGCACACATATATTGTATAAAATACAGTTCAACTTTTTGTCAGTGAAATTTAATAGAAAATTTTCATAAATTGTTGTGATGAGAGAAAAGTTTGGCAACTTGCTAGAAGGTTAAGAGAACATGAAGATTTGAAAAAATAATTGCTAGAAATTGCTGAAAGTCGTTTTGAATTGCTTAATTGCCTTTGACATTCAAATTTTTTGATGACATTTTGTGATTCAAAATAATAAAATTTCAGGTGGTGTAACTTGAAAACCATTACGTCAAAACTCAAGTGCATCGTTGTTTTAGAAATTAACATTTGCTTTTAATTATGCATACTTTGATATTTTACATGTTTTGTGCTCAGTTTGTGGTGCAAGAAGCAAGAAATTGTTTTTCTTAATATTTTTGATATTTTTACTTTTAAGTGAAAATAAATTAATATACCAAAATAACTTAAATTAAAACTATAGTTTCCCGAGTTGCAATTATTTTTTTTTCCTAATTGTGTGATTTCAGAATATAAATGAATATTTTTGTTTTGAAAATGATTCAAGAGCATGAACTTGTGCTTTTTTGAATGAGCGAATGAATAGTCCCTGATGGAAAACTTGAAATTTTTATGATTGAATGTGGGGAATAGTTTTTATGATGTTTTGTAGAAAGTTTTGGAGTTTTTGTGATTGTTTAGAAGTTCCATTTTTTTATAAAAATTACAGAATTATTGGATTTAAAATGTCTGAATTACTGGAATATTGATAGCAACTTCATTTAAAATCGTACGTGATAAAAATAAAATGAAAGTACAAAAGTCTACTCGAGGATAATCATAAGTTCAATTCCACATGCGGTTTATCACTTTATTAAAGCATATGATTGGAAAGTTTTTTTTTCTTCTAAAAACCAATAAAATTACACGATATATCATAAAATCTTAAGAAAAATTTCTTCTCGCCGTATTGAATTAATGACTTTGATCTATATGAAGATCTCACATTTCTCAAGTTCAGTTAATATTTTAATTCACGTGTAGCACAAATGACGCACAAATGACACAAACCGTGGCGAACTCCGTAAACAAATTATTTTTTTTGTTTCTCAAGTGTATTTAGTTTCTTCAAGATTTAATATACTCTTTCGTAGAAATTAATTTGTACAAAACCATTCAAATGATCCGCAAAATAAATCAAAAGGCCAAATAAATTAATGGTGTACTCTGAAGCGATATCATTTACATTACTACATTTACGAGCTAAATCAAACCTTTAAAAAGTGATTTAAGTGTCAAAATACTGACTTGTGATGTTTTCTTTTAGGGACCATCCTTAAATTGCCATTATTTTATTAGAGAGAAGTTCCATCTTAGCTCAACAATTTAAAGCTGCTAAGATAACAATGACATAATTAATGGCTGGCTTCTCACAAATCCCATAATTTCTCATCAGGCCAAGTGACAAGCCAGCAAAAAAAAAGTGTAGGCGTTCTGAATGAACGAAAACACATGAAAATGTGAATTCATACAAATTATGACCCAAAATATGAGAGAAATGCTTTTTATCTTTTAAATGTTTTGTCACTTTTAGAATATTTTGCTTTTTGGGGGACTTTTCGGCCTTTTGCAACATATTTTATTTTTTTTTGTCTCGTGGAAATCTATTTTTAGGCAATTTTTCAACAATTTGATTTTGAATTTAACTGTTTATTTTTACACTTTTTCTTTCTATCTTAAATCTTTTAAAATCATTTGGAGTGTTCGAGGTTGGAATAATTTATTTATTCATAATGTACAGGCCTTCGTCCTGAACACTCAACTCAAACGTCCAACTGGTTGTAAATCAGCTAGCCTATAGTTTAAGTTATTTTGCCCTTTGATTTGTCAATTTTCGGTCTCGACAAATTGGGCTTTTTTCCACTTTCTGCACTTATCTCACCCTTATTCAAACTTCAATAATAACTACGATGGTGTTTTAGTTAAGTTAAGTTGTTTAATTAAAGTATAAAGGTTAATTGTAATAATACAAAGTAATTAACGCGGAGCTCAGTCAAATCTCGACTGCTCGTAATCAAATATCGAGATGAAGTGAAAGAGAGATATGAAAATCCTCTCTTTGTTTTGACATTTATATCAGTGAATGTGTTTTGAATGAGCTTCACGTTTTACAAATAAAGGCGGGAATCTAATTTAACATTTCAAATATAAAGTCCTTAAAATCTAATAATTTATCCATTAAAATAAATCTTATCGGCCTGAACATTCTCCCCCTCAGTGGCTTGCCACTATTTTTAACACGGACGTGTTTAGGTTTGTTTCAGGACCTCGGCTGGTCACTTCTATGACCATTACTTAGTTGTCTGACCTTTGCTTTCAAGGCTCCTTTGTGCAGGTTTTCCTTATAGAGTACGTCAACAATGCTTGTTGCAGTCTTGGTTGGCAACCACATTGATTGTTTTTGAGTCTCCAGCAAATTGGTGTTTTGCAACCTGCCACCCACTTTAATCTTTCCTTTAGCTTCTAGCACCTTTTTATGACCCCTAGGTACGGTAGTTAAATTAAAAGATTTCATCTTTTCACTCCAGGCATTCCATCGTTTTTGATAGAGGGGGTCCAATTGTTTGTCCCAGTTTTTAGATAGAGCCTTGATAGGGGTTCTGGTAGTGGAAACTTTGCGCGGTTGTTTCTGTTTCAGTTCATTCTTGGCCAATAGTTTTTGATTAGTGGCCACAATCTCCTTCTGTTTATGTTGGAATATCACAGCAGCGCCCAAATTGTTCCGAGCTGCTAAAACTTCGTCTCTGGTATCCACCTCTTCTGGTGGAACAATCATCATTCCTAACTGCTCATGACTTGTGACGGCAGCGTCTAGTTTCTTCAGTACTGGTTTCTTGTTCAACCAGTCAAGTCGTTGATTTAGCTTCCTAGTAGCTATGTGCCTTGTCTCTTTTATCGTAGAGCTCTCTGTCGAACTCTTCACAACAGCACGACCATCTGTGTCGCACGTTGAAGAGTTCTGGTAAAGCTCGCGTTCAGTTTGTTTATTGGCTGGATAGCAGTTCTCTGCGGTAGAGAACTTCTCTGTTTCGTTCATCATCGGTCGGTTAGTCATCAGATTGCAAATGCTTGGCGTTGGTCCTTGCTTGACAACACTCTTCTCTGTCCTTTGGAGGTCCACCTCACCTGACACCACCCAGCCTAGCAGTGTGTTAAATAGTCTTGGAAGACCAGGTGCTAATGTAAGTACTCCACCCGTTAGAACCTTGCTGAAGAGTGCTGCTCCAATCAATAGATCGATCTTGTCTGGGTTATTAAATCCTGGGTCAGCCAGGTTAAAACCCTTAGGAATGTTCCAATTATCAATTGCTACGTGAATTGAGGGTAATTCACTGGTCACCTTCTTGACCACCAAGAATTTCATCTCCCAACTATCATCTCCTTCAAGTGGTTTCATAATCGCCTTAGCTGATGAGGTAATTTGAGATGTTGTATCGTTCACTCCCTCAACAGGGAATGAAACTGAGGTTTTTTGTAAACTCAGTCTCTGTACCATTGCCTCGGTCATAAAGTGTTCCTGAGAGCCATTATCTAGTAAAGCTCTACATTTATGCAGCTTTCCAAAACTGTCTTGCATCATCACAACTGCTGTTGTTAGCAGAACATACTTTGTTTTGTCTGCATGATGAACGTGTGTGGCCACAGAACCTTGCTCCTTGGTTTCAGGTTGCTTAGGTGGTGGCTCCTTGTTATCTGGTTGCCTTGGTTGCGGTTCCAGATGCAATGTTTTGTGGTGTGGCTTGTTACATTTATCGCATTGTTCCTTAGTGTGACAATCCGTGCTATTGTGCCCTACATTGAGACATCGGAAGCAGCATCTGAACTTCTTCAGAAGTTCATATTTGTCAGCTACTGTTAGCTGCTCAAATTTAGCACACTTCGCTAGCCTGTGGTCCCCATAGCAGCACACACAGCGATTGCTTGTCATCGCTGCCATCACCTTACTGATTGGTTTTTTGAAACGTTGTTGTTTCTCTTCATTGCCCACTAGCAATGGCTCCTCCTTACTAGCCATCGTGGTCAACACCTTGGCTCGGCACTCCAGCTTTTCTTTCATGAACAGCCACGTTGGCACGCTCCCATCCACGGATGATTCTGATTCCCAGAATGTTCTTGTGAGTTTGTCCAACTTGGCAGCTACAATTCCCACGAGAATCGCACTCCATTGATCAGTTGGCTGTTCCAGGGATTTGAGTGCAGCAATCTTTAGTGTAACGTTGTCTACCAACTCGCTGAGCTCTGGTCCATCCTCCTTAGTGAGTGATGGCAACTCCAATAGTTGCGCAACCAGAACTCCAACCAAATGTGGCTTGTCTTCGAACTTCTTACATAAAAGACCCCAGGCTACTTGGTAATTTGCAGCTACTAGAGTTAAAGACTGAATGTGTCGCAACGCAAGACCAGTCAGCGTATCATGTAATCTCAGTAACTTGTTGAGATCATCGCAATGTCCATAAGCAATTGCAAAACGTTCCTTATAATTTGTCCAACCTAGGACATCGTCACCTGAGAAGCTCTTTACAGGCATAGGTGGCACTGTATTTTGTCCACTTGATCGGCCTTGATCGTTGGTGACCTTTTTCACCATCCACTCCAATTTGTTTTGGCTTAGCAACCCAATCGAGAAGCAACGATCATTGAACTCCGTGAGCTCCAATTCCAATTCAATTCCATCTTCCTCATCAACCATGTCTAGCAGCATGTCATGATATATTTGGTTTCGGTTTTGCAACACCGCAATTCTTTCAACCCGAATCTTCAAAGCATTCATTGAGTCCGTTTCTTGATTGAAGTTCTCGACAAAATTAGACACTTGAGTGAGCTGGCCTAAATTGCTAGACCGTTTCCTTCTGATGGCCATAATATCTTTGTCAATCGTCATCTTCACGCAGGACTGTGAACTGCTACTCAACAGTTGTGGACTTGTCGTTTGTGAACTGCTACTCGACAAACCTCTTGAAACAAGTCCACCTGATTATTAGTGGGTGCTTCTCGGTAAATTTCTTGAATTATTGTGATCTGCTACTCGACAATCGTGGACTTGTTATTTGTGAACTGCTACTCGACAAACTTCTTGAAACAAGCCCAACTCACTTTTCATTTGCTGCTACTTGCTAATTTATTAATTGTGGACTTATTGTTTGTGAACCGCTACTCAACAAATTTCTTGAAATAAGTCCACCCGGTTATTAGTGGGTGCTTCTCGGTAATTCAATTCAACAACTTGAACTTATCGAGACAACACTTCTTTTCACTTAAACCTGATTGAAGGTCTTGGAGTAATTTCTTTTTGTCAATTGTGAGCTGCTAAACAACAATTTTCTTGAAACAAATAAATGCAGCCTACGGTAACTGTGAACTGCAACACTACAGTCTCGTCCGTCTTTACCTTTCTCTTTTAGTGCTTGTCGTTGTGAACTGCTCCACGACAACTTTCTTGAAACAAGACTAAAAGATACTAAATAGATGTTCAGTGGGTGCCTCCCAATAATTCCAATCAAATTCTCTGGAATTATCAAGCAAGCACTTCTTTTCACTAATGTGTGGTTGCTGAGTTATTTCTTTTTCACACAACTTCTTTTACACACTAACACTCACCTTTTTATCACTATTTTGCGAAACGATTTTAAACGTTTTTCTAGGAAATCCTCAAATTTCCTCTTTTTTGGCTGTAGTGGAGCTCTGGTCGGGTCTGCTACTCTAAGCGACCTTCAGCAACGCTCTATTGGACCTGTGTGTCCTCACCTTACTCCCCACACCAACGATTCCTTGTGTTCAACTTTGTTTGAACACGTTTTTGCAGGAAAACTTATATTTTCTTCTATCTTTCTAAGTTCCTCCCCTCCGGCTCGAAGGACCAAAAATGTACAGGCCTTCGTCCTGAACACTCAACTCAAACGTCCAACTGGTTGTAAATCAGCTAGCCTATAGTTTAAGTTATTTTGCCCTTTGATTTGTCAATTTTCGGTCTCGACAAATTGGGCTCTTTTCCACTTTCTGCACTTATCTCACCCTTATTCAAACTTCAATAATAACTACGATGGTGTTTTAGTTAAGTTAAGTTGTTTAATTAAAGTATAAAGGTTAATTGTAATAATACAAAGTAATTAACGCGGAGCTCAGTCAAATCTCGACTGCTCGCAATCAAATATCGAGATGAAGTGAAAGAGAGATATGAAAATCCTCTCTTTGTTTTGACATTTATATCAGTGAATGTGTTTTGAATGAGCTTCACGTTTTACAAATAAAGGCGGGAATCTAATTTAACATTTCAAATATAAAGTCCTTAAAATCTAATAATTTATCCATTAAAATAAATCTTATCGGCCTGAACACATAAATTCACCTATTTTTTTTAATTTCTTTTTTTCACATTTCTCCACTCAATTAGAGATTTCAACAGAAGATCTGTCGGCCAGAGGTTAGAAAATTGTTTGTTGCTTGTTCGGACTTTTTCTGTATATTAGCAAAGTCATCAACATCATTTTTTATTTAGGAAGGAATATTTGATAGATTTCGGACTAATTATTGTTTATTGAATCAAAAATAAAATTTTTGATTTAAATTGGGTGCTAAAATTTTTTTAATATTGTTTTCTTATTATCAATTTTAACTTTATATTATATATATGGTGCATTTTCACTTTTTGTGATCAATGAATAATTAATTTTATAAAAATATATTGTGTTAAAAATAAAATAAAAAGTATAAGTTGTCTAAAATATGCAAAAAAAAAATTCAAATTTAAAAACTACCACAATATGAATGTAATTAAATTAGTGTTTTTGATGTAATCAATAGAGTCTAAAAAATTAACTTTTTTTTGAAGAAAGCTTTCGTCGCACTATAATAATCTCAAACTGCTGAGAAAGAATTTTCTTGATTGTGAAAGGAAAAGAATGTTTTTAAATTCGTTTTTGTTCGAAAAGATAAAAATCTTAAAATATTTCAAAACATAAGTGTCGACAACAAAAGCTCCTTTCAACCTTCTTTCAACAGAAAATAAAACAAAACTTCTCCTAATCATGTCAAAATCTCTTCTAGTCCGAAATTTGTCCCAAAAACCGTGTGAAATAGTGAATTTAGTGAAAATAGCTAAAATGTTTAATCATCAGCTCAATTAAGCTAATCTTAACAAAGGCAATTTAACGATAAAATCACATTTTCTCCCCGAATAATTGCCCGTTGCTCGCACGCAAATTGAAACATAAATTTTATCACGACTCGCAGTTCATTAAATTTAGTTTATAAAATATATTCAGAAAATCCCACTTTAATTATACGCAATAAATTCGCTAGAAACTATAAATTAAAAACTGTTTATTTCAATTGTGTCTAAAATTTTGTGTAGAGATAGCTTAACATTTCTGGAGGAGAATCCACAACTGCTCTCTCTGGTTTTCTGCTGTTTTTCTGCCCGTGTTTATTTTAAATCACAATTAATTGGTTTGTCTGTGTCAAGTGGAATTAGCGGATTATTTGTGAAAATGTCGTGTGCTCCAGTTAAAATATAAAACACATTTTCTACAAGGTGGTTGAGTTTTCTAAGGAATCGGAGCAATTATTTGGGTGATTAATCAGAAACAGACATATATAATTCAGTAAACAAATTTTCAAATTTTCTTCGATTACTTAAAACGTTTCAAGTCTCAGATTGTGTTTATATTCACTTAAGACTTTATGTATATAAAACTGGATTATTCAATTCCTCCCCTAAAAACCACCCTACTGCACCAAAAATAAAAACAACGAAAAAACCCGGAGGCGCCCAATCATGTGACACAATATATATCTCAGTCTCCATTACTTCTAACCCGATACCAATTAATTGTTACAATTGTTACATGACCAGAATGTTCAGAATGTTCAGAATGTTCAGAATTCGGTTTCGATACACATTCACACAGCAGAATGTTTGTTTCATTTAGTAGAAAGCCGATGTGAGCGTAATTCAAATGGGAAGCAAACATGTGTAGTACCAATAGGTATAATAAACATCCAGAGCAATTTACTAGATAGCTTGATAGCTTAAAATGCTTTTGGAATGCTTTTACTACAATATGCGTGAAGATATTTTTAGCATAAATATATACATTACAAATTTACATATTTACATTTTATTCAAAAATTTCATTTAAAACAGAACTTTTTGTAGGACATGCTTGTTGTTTTAGGTAAATGCAGAGATTTATCTTTTAAATTTAAGAAAATAAACATTTTATTCATGTAACTTCATTTAATAATCTTTTCCAGGATTTATTGCGGATTTTTTTATTAGACAAAGGAGTTTTTTGTGGCAATGTGTAATTTATTAGCTGTAATTTATATTCATGAAATAAAAGTCATAGTCACGATGTTGTTTAACTGATTTTTGAAGAATTTTTGCAGAATATAAAAAAATGTTTAAGAAATTTTAAAGACCCACAAGAATGAAGCCAATGACCAGTAATTTTTTTATAATTAAATTTTGCCTTTATCGACTACCACATAAAAAAAAAGTTTTTCATTCCAAAACTATTTATTTCAATTCCAATTATCCTACAATTAACTCGTGAGATATCTTGTGAAATTCTAAAAATATTTCAGCAGCTCGCTACTTGTTTACTAACAAAAGTATTCTTGAACTGTATTTGAATGTATATAACTGAGTGGATAGTTTTACCGCAAAATAATCATAAAAGTAATAAAACTAGAGTAAAATTCATGAATGCTAAAAAGCATCGAGCAAATATTTTTGTTTGGATTACAAATTATTCCAATTTAACGACTCCGCTGATTGATCTGCACATAAAAGTTCTCAATGTATAAACTTTCGCTCAGATAAATGCAAAAGATAGAGTAACATTACATATTTTTACAAAATTGCATTCATGGTGATCTGGTTTATAGTGCTTTTAAGATTTACTCTTATTTTTAATTTTTATAATATTTTCAGAGATTTTTGTGTTTTATGTTTATTTATTGAGGTATATTAAATCTTTGAGGCTATCGACACTCTCAATTAGAAATATTTGGTTTCTTTCCAAATTTATTGTTTGAACATAAATTGAAAGAGTGAAGCTGATTTATAATTATTAAGTGGTGCTGACTTCGTTCTTGGAATAAGAATATATCAGTAGTCAGAGGTCAGACACTCTAGTAGATCTTAATAATTTTATGGCTTTCTTGAAGAAAGATACTTTACATTCAGAAATCTAACTTCACACTTAAACAAAACGAAAGCTTTCTTATCAAGCTTATATTCATATATTGGATAATTTCTCCAGCCCTGCCCAATAACGACAAGGTAAATTATCGCAAAACAAACATTTCTTGCCCAGCATCTGGAAGCATGTGTTGTACAAAATTATAAATATGTTTAACATCATTATTTGTGGCAATTTGGGGTTGCTCTTCAACAATGTATAATATGTTTTTGTATATTGATTGATTTTATAAACTAATTTATGTAATATATCGTTAATAATCAGAGAAAAACGAACAAATCGTCTTGAATATATCTAGTTAAAGATTTTCCAATGTTTTTCCATGATTAAAACAACCTCTATTGAACAAACTTTATAGATAACCCTTATTTGTGGCATGTTTATCGTATTTCGAAGCAGGATATAAATGTGTACATTGTTTGTATATTTTATCCAAAAAAAGTTTATTCAACATTATATTTTAATTGATTTATTTTTGTTGTTGGCTTGGGCCGCAGTTTCAATTTGAGCAAACATCTGTGATAGATTTTCCATTAAAACAATATAGTACCTCATATAATACATCTACCAAATAGTCATAGCAGTTAAAACAGTTAAAATTGATTCATCGTGCGGCGCGACCAAAAGCTCCATCTGCATCGATTTCCCGATTTCCCCGAATTTTCTGTGATATTTTGTAGATATTTTGTCGATATTGATTCGATATTTATTTTAAAATGGAACATTCATTTCAATTTAACTATACTTTTATACATTTATTTAATAAATACGAGGCAAAACATTAAAATAAACACATGAGTAATTTTATATTTCAATTTCTGTAGAAATTTCTAGTGAGTATTTCGAGTTCCGATTGGATTATTCAGTATTCCACTATCGGTTTCACTATACCCCGCGGAATGAAAGCCATCCAACTATTAGTGATCGGTTTACAAAGGTCGACGGGTGAATGCTTTGATGATTTAGTAAATATAAAATTTCAAGAAAACAGACAGTTTTAATGATTGAATCATTACAAACCGTTCATTTGATGTTTCTTGCAATTTAATTATAAAATATTATTTTAGATATATGGATTTCGCTCATCAAAGTACTCACCCACCGATAAAATCCCATAAAAACCATATCTGGCTTATTTCTGGCTAAATCACGAATTAATTCTTCCGCGAAATTTAATTTCCCAACAATAAAAACCAAATTGTTTTATTTTGCCATTTTAATAATTCCTGACAAGTTGATGCATCAGTTTTATGATTGAATATTCATTTCGTTTCAATTTATGCTAGTTTATAGCACTTTAATGTATTTTATTCACCCGGACAATTGCCAAGTACTCAAGCCAAGTGCTAAATTGATCACTAAAATAGATTTCCATTCAAATTGCTTTTGCCATTAACATCGTTTTGAGCCTCAACTGCAAAGAGCTCTGAAGTATCGGCCGAAAGGATGAATGGAACTCGAAATATATGTATGAACATTGGAACAATTATGTAGAAAACTGGGATAACTATGGAAGAAAATTATAAAAGAACTGTTTATTTAGAGTTGCTTGACTCTTTGGGCTTTTACGATTTTTTCGATTTGTAGATTAATGGAGAAGAATATGGAAAATGATAGGGAAAGTCTCAACGGCTAATAAAAGCAGCACAATTTATAATAATAGAATAATATGACTATAATGGCGAGAGTTTTCATCGATAAGAATCAAACATGCACATAAATTAGTCAAGAAATGTTCAAATGCATTTTTATATTGTGCCATGAAAACTATGCGATATATTCGAAAAATATGATAAATATGGCAATTTTTATTTATATAGTTTTGGTAATATTTTTCTTTTAGTTTTCTGTGTGAATAAAGACAAATTGCGCCAAAAAACTACAAAACATAACAAAAGCATAAAAAAGGAATTATAAGGATTTTCGGAAAAATTATAATAAATGTGGGAATTGGCCTCATAAAGATGATTTAGGGGTAATAACCCACAAATTTTGAGAGTTTTGGTATTTTCAAAAATTTGGGGAGCACTGAAATATTCTTTCTAGAATGTGAACAATAAATTACACAATTTACAAAACAATATATAAAGCAGGTGATTCTAGTTATTTTATGTTATTCACAATTTTTTGAAAAACTATATTCCCAAAAGTGCTGCAAAAACTGAAGATAATCAGCTCAAACAGTTCCTAAACAGAAATATTCTAAATATGTGAAGCATTTTATTGAATCCAATAATAGCCCCACTTGAACCTAACATCAGCAAACATGCTCAAATCTGAACTAAGTTGAACTCCAATTAACCAAAAACTGTTTCCAACAAACTTCCTAATAAATAATAATCCATAAATGTTCCCCATAAACCAGCAAAAAACATGAGCACGGTGATGTTAACCGATTTATGAGGAACTTAAAACAGTTAAAATCCAATTTATGATATGTTCCTGCTTTCACCAATGTATTTCCCAAAAAATTACTTGCAATCACTCGCAAACACTCGAAATTACGAAATTAACAGAGAATTTCTACAAACAATTTCACGGTGAAAATACATGGAAATTTGTGTGTCAATCAATCCATCGACGGGTAATTTTCCTCTAATTTTCACGTGATAATTAATAATTAATGTTATTCAAACAAGACAAGTGCCAGAAAAATTCGCTAGAGATTGCCGAGCGAGATTGCCTGTAGATTGTAATAAAATGTTATAAGAAGATCTTAATGGGAATTATCATAAATTTGTAGTCAAATTAAAAGTTCTTGGGATTTTATGGGATTTCAGTTTTAGAGTGGTTTTTAGTTTGTCAGTGTCTCGGGTGAAATTTCGGACAATTTAATTTGAAATGAAGTTTTTAACAAAAAAATTAAAATATTTTTTGCTTGTTCTTGATTTCTTGATTGTGCTTTGACATATTCATTAGAAAATGCTTCTTATTTTAATTTGTTTATAAATATTCAAGTTTTTTAAAATAAATTGTAAAATATAAAACAAAATTCAAGATGGCACTTAGAAAAATAAATAAATTGTACAAATAACCAATTTTTGATATTTTTGATAAGTATAAAAGACATTGTTCAAGTCTTTGTTGTTATATTTGCTTAAAATTTTTTTTTCAAAAAGGTGAACTATTTGTAAAATAGCTAGAACGGGTTAAGACCTCGACTCCCCCAAAAACTAGCTAAATGTTCGTCAATCCACATATTATTTTAATTGTTGCCGTTTTCTATGACGCGCTGATGAACATCTCCAACATGAGGGAAATGGGTTCTCAGCTGAATTGAGCAAATATTAGTTTTCTATGTATGTGCTTCCAAATTTACATATGCTGGCTGGCCAAAAGCCAAATCAAAGAAAGAAGAAAAACATTTCAATGAGTTTTCCCGAACAAAAATCTGATCGACAATGCCGAGGCGAGTATTTTTTTCTCGCTCAGCTTGGAATAGTTTGCGATATTGTAATTTTAATTTGTTTAATTTAGTTTGCTTTTGAGAGGCGATGGGTGAAATTTCGGACAATATTCATAATTATTACTAAATTGATAATATTTTGTTTTGCATTTCTTCGGAATTTACATGTTCAGTAATTAAAATGAATGAAATAAAAATGTATGATATAATATATACAACATATGCCAGCAACTCAAACCAAAAGCTCTCAAAAAGAAAATTCATAAAAATCTATTTATACCCCTCCTTAACCCCTCAAGGGCTACATCAGTAACATCTTAAAACATCATCATATGTATTAGATTCAATGTTTTCTGTTACGGTAGAGTTTACAGACGATTTCTGCGCCAAGTTACACGAAAAATGTTACATAATGCAGTAGAACAGATGTTTGTGAAACTATTTATAGACACAGATTATGAAGTTGTGAGAAGTGAAAAGCTGAGAACTATCAGTGAATTATTTTTAATTACGATTTAATGGAGAGCTTCCTGCCAAAGATTAGATCATCTGCTAATCACTATTCAGGAAATTTGAGGTGAATGCTGAAGTTTTGCGTGGTTTTGAAAATGTGTGAGATTCCACAAAGTTAGAAAATACGTCATCATTGATTAAAAAGCATAAATGTATTAATAAATTTATAAAAATTGCTTTAAAATGACTGTCACGTTTTTCCGACAATTTTGTATAAATTGAGTCAGAGTTGAAGAAAAAAAACGTTTTGGCGTCATAAATTTCAAAATAGAAAGTTGTTTCTTTTTGCATGTATCGCAATGTTTTAACATAAATAGAATATTTTCATAAAGTTTCAGACTAAAACTTAAATAGCTAAAACTTGCTGATAAAAAATCAATCACATTGATTCAACGAATTTTCCGGGATTTTTCATACATTTAAAATTTTTTTAATCACAAGGAAATCTATAAAATATGTTTTTTTGAAGTTTACATGAGTCACATTATTTAGTACAGACATCGGACTGACGAACTCCGACAATCTTTGCATCTCTTCATTAAACAGACAATAGAGATCTTGTTAATTTGCTCGTAAATTCAGAAAATCAGCACAATTAAGAAAATTTATAATTTCACAAAAAGATGACCAGATCTTCAAAAACACGAAGAGAATGAGTCAGAAAATGTATCATCTGAAACAATTTCCTCTTAAACATGATAATAAAAGCTCTGATCGATTTTATTAAACAAATTCTGATTTTCTGTGGAAAATGGAGGAAAATCCGGTATCCCACTGTTTCCTTCAATTCTCTCACTTAATTAGTTAATTTGCTAATTAAGTCTTGGTTAATTAACCACTGACGTCTAAATTAGTTTGTCTTGCTGATAGACGTGGTGAAAGTGTTTTGAAAGGAGGCTTGCTGTGCTTCTTAAAGCCAACCAATCAACGCCTTAAGTTACTCTGGAAACAAAACTTTCCTATAAATTTTTTTTAGGAGATTTTCGAATAAGTTCAGATAAAATCTGCACCAAATCAATTAACATTTTTCTAGATTATTCCAGTTTATTTGAAAGAATAATTCAATTAATGGCCAAGCGAGCAGACGAAGAAGTTAATTAATTTTAATAAATTTCAAGCAATTTCATTGAGCCTTTGATTTACGATGGCGCGCTGAAATGAATTTTTCCGATTTTTAATTATTTAAATTATTTTGGAAATATTTTGAATGAAACTTCACAGAGAATCCACAATTTTCGACATGTTTCAGGATTTAATGAGTTTTCGCAATTCTCGCGGATTTCGTAATATCAGTTTTTTCGGATTATTTGCTATTATGGTATTTTTGATTTTGGAGAATTGTAAAAATTCCAATTTCCCGCCCAAAATGATAATTTTGCGATAATTTTTGGATTTTGTGCGAAGGAAATTGGAATGACAATAAATTCGGCTATTTGTTGGAATGAACATGAAAAGAGTTGAAAATAAACGCATTTTTATGTTAATTAAAACTGTTCGAGTATTTTTAGATTTGGGAACAATTTGAATAATTCGAGAATAATCGAAATTATTGTTGATTTACAATATTAAACATTTTGAAAACAAACATTTGTTTGCAATTAAAATGTTCGACTATTTTGAAGGTTTTGTAAATTTTTGATTGCGTTTTTTTCTAATTAAACAATTCTTACTGAAGAAATTTGCTTTAGCATCAGCCTATCAGGTAAATTTAAATTTGACGAAGCTTTTTTCAATTTCCTATCAGTTTTGACATTTGATGATGTATATTTGTATGCCTTTTAACATTAATTTCTACATATTAAATGTAATCCTTTATATGTCATGATGTTGATAACTAGCATGGATACGAGGAATTAATTATATCGGAGTCACATTCAATTAGCATTGTTTTTATTTGGTTTTTAATTAATTTATGTCATCATTTACAAATACTTTTTTAATTTATTTAAAAGAAATTTCAATATTTATTGTGATATGGAAAGTCGTCAATTTAAAATTAATTATTATTAAACCATTTATTTTCAAAATGATAGAAATTTCATTTAGTGATGATTGACATTGACATTGTGTAGAACACATTTTTCAAGCATGTAAACTATACATACATTTGGTTAAGAATTCATAAATCTATAGGTAAAGCACGCGACGCGACTTAAATCCCTCCATTAATAACATATGTCAATTAATTTGAGTTCATTTCATTCATTTAACATGGAGTCATCTAAAATTATTATTAATCTTTAATATTCACTTGTCACTCTTGAGTGACAGACACGTCTCGCTGTGTATATTAAATCTCTAATACGGGACTAGTAAAATTTAAAAATAATAGTTAGTCACACCCAAACCTTGCCAATAAGGCTTTTGCATATTTACCTGGAAGAAAAGGCAAAAGCAGACCCTAAAAAATAAAACAAAAAAACTAGTTGATATAAAATCGTCAAAAACATTTCAAGAAGATCCTTCAAGAAAAAAAAAATTGTTGAGAGGAAGTTGGGGTTCATAAGAGTACTTTCCATTGATAGTAGCGATAGATCTTCTTGTCGTTGTTCTTGCCCTCTGAGTTGCCTACGCCAGGATATGGCACCTCACTGCCAAGTTTTTTCCTGAAGAGACTCTTGAGCGCATACGTGCTGTGGATCCAGCAATACGTGTTGAGTACATCCTCAGGAATGTCTTTGGTGTGCACGCAGTCAATGGGGTTGCCCACGTACTGACGTGTGGTGACAATCAGCGAGAAGGCCATGAGGACCATGACGGTGAGTGAGTAATGGAGCCGGAAAACTGGCGAATCGATTTGAATGTGACTGTGACTAATTAAACTTTTAAGGCCCCTGAAAATATCCAGCATTGTCAAGAACTCCACGATGGCTGCCGTTGGGTGGAGAACTAAACAATTAACTCAAATATTTATATTGTGGTTGAATGGATGCAACAGCAATGTGTTGCAACACTTATCACTATAGCACTAACACTGGTCTCCCAGCGGTGACTTGTCCATGGTTAGAGTTAGAAAATCCGTTTCCGCTTCTTATCACAGAATTTTAAGAACTTTGTATTGTTTCTGATTAGATCAAAAGCGGCATTCATTCTCATTGTTTTCTTTCGTTTTTTTGATTAGGTTGAATTGCTGTTCGTTTTTTGTTGCTGTCTATATCAAGGAGAATTTTTGGTATGAGTTTTTTGTGAGAGTTGAACTTTTTGTATATTTCAGAGTTTCACAAGTTTTTTTGTTTTTAAAAGTGTCAATTGATTTAGTTGGTCATGAAAAATTTATCTAAATATATAGTGAAAATATGTATTTATAAATGATCCATAAAACATTGATATTTCAATATTATATACTCGTACATTTCAACAATAGTTTGTATTGAATTAAAATTGAAGATTGCTGAACTGTTCTATAAACATCTCATATGTTAATTTTCAAAAGATCATTTGTTCAAGTTCATTGAAAAATAAGAAATAGCATGAAAAATGGAAAATATTTCAAGAAAAGAAAAATGTGAATTATTTGAAGATTAATAGATTTCCGAGAAAATTACAAAAAAATTTACTTGAAAGAAGAAATAAAAGAGGAATAAAAATCGTAAATTTTTATTATCGAATACTCGTATTTTTGAAAATTCGCGACGCTCTCATCGTTCAACAAAAAGATCAACTCTTCAAAAACCCCATTAAAAATATCATTCTGCATACCTCAATTAGTAACAAATTTAATTTGCAGTATGTAAGGCATCGTGGTGTGAAGTTTCTTTGCAATTCCTTCATCAATTGTGCAGTTTTTCTCCAAAATTCCGAAATTCCAATCTGCAAGTTGATAAATGAGCGTGCTCGCTATTCAAATGGCACTTCTCTAGTTTTTGCAGCTCTTTCAGTTTCTCTAGCTTTTCTGCTGATTTTACTGAACAGTTTTATAGTTGTGTTTGGTGTACTTTGTGTAGAGTTTTTTCGTAGTTTTTCATGCAGTTTTGCGGGAATAATTCCGCCATAAATTACAGCTTGGGCACTTAACGATGTAGCACTTCTTGCAGCAACCAATGCAACTTTCCGCCCGCAAAACTTGCTATTTATTATTTTTGCTCGTCTCTGTGCGTCTTTGCTTAATGAAACCGCTTCTTTCTTGGTTTCAATAATAATTTCTAGCTGGAAAAGTTTATTTGCCTTTCTTGTCTCGCTTCAACATTTTCTTGTTGTCTTATGCTTTTTAGCTTTTTTTTATTATTCTTTATTATTTTTATTATTTTTTATATTTTTCTGATTTCTCCGTTATTTTTTTTTTGCTGCACTAAGAGGGAAAAACTTTTAATGACTTTTCTTCAAGAAAATGTTGCACTGTAGATTTTCGCTTGTTCAAGTTTGTTCATTTGAATTCAATAAATAAATTTGTTTTCTTAGATTTTATGCAGATTTTTTGCAGTGTTTGCATTTCAATCACTAGGGCTCATTGTAAAAACTGAGTAAAGGCACTGAGGATAAAATATATACGATTTAAGAAAATTTTTTGTAAGATTTGAGATTTCAGTAAAATGAAATCTATCAACTAAATCAATTTTAAAAAGTTATTCTCAGTGCTCTCTTTTAAATATTCTTTCCAATTTTCTTAACAAAAAAAGCTTTATAATCCCACCCACAACTCTTGTTAAATCACACAATTAATGTACTCTCAAGTCAGACGAGGGGCTTCCACACAAACACTTTAAACCGCTTTAAATAGTTGAAACACTTCTAATTTAAATAGTTCAAAATCTTGATAGTTGTGTGCTTTGCTGGAAAAATAATATTGGTAAAATTGAATATAAACATTTCAACATTCAATTATGATTTTTTCCTTAACTATTAAAATAGCTTCAAATAATTTCAAATTTTAATTATTTCAGGAACTAGCGAAGTTCTAGCAGTTTTTATACATTTTAGCAATATAAATATCAGCAATTAGCATATTGTAAATAAACGCGCTCTCTATCCTATTTGCTATCTGCTAGCTATCTTTAATTTCTTTATAAGCGAGTAGAAAAGTACCAAACAAAAAAGATCAATCAAAAATGATTATTTTAAAACGATGTTTGAATTTACACAAACCAGAAACGTTTGCCGATTTTTGTTCCATCGATTCTTCAGATTTGGATTTTTGGATACTAAGCATATTATGTAGAAAATGCGAATTTTTTGTAATTTTATAATCTATAAATTTAGTCGAAGAAAACTACAATAATAAATAAGAAAAGCCACTAATGAAATATTTATGGGCGCAAACTTAATTTGTTTGAGTTATTTAGAAAGAAATGGAAAGATTATAAAATTGCGTTTTGGAGGATTTATTGAGGCAAGAGTGTTAATATAAGGAGTGTTTATGGGATTTATATTATTATTTGTCAATAACTTATAAAGTCCCATTAAATGCAAGCTCAAATTTCTTTTTTTGATTTTAACACTATAAGATAAAAAACCAATTTTAGGTTCAATTTTTCCTTCGAATTATTCTATTCGATTCTAGTTAATTAGCCTATGGAACTTCCAACTACCTATACCTATTTCATAACCCAACCACTTTTTGAAATTGTTTACAGTTCATCGAATTTGTAATTAAGCACTAATTAACCTACATGGGTACTTTTATTATGGAGGATTTTGTGGTTTTTTATGTTGTGTTGTGGTATTTTATGGCTCAGTTTTCGTAAATATTTGTAATGAACAAATTTTAATAACTATTTAATATTTTTCTCATAGAAATTATGAAAAACATGAAATACTTGAAATACTCGCATTACTTCGTGTAAAGTCGGGGATCTTGAGATTTTTGGAAAATGTTTAAGTTTTAATGATAGAGTAAATTTGTAAAAGAAATTGAAAATATTGAAAATAAAAAGGAAACTAATGGTTGTGTGGTGAATTCATTAATTTTTTCAAGTTAGATATGGTTTTTTTATGGAAAATGTTCGAAATATGTAAAACATCGAAAATTTGATATTATGTTTTATGCTTCCCGGCCCTCAGACATGCTATTTGATAGTTTGGGTTGTAAAACTAAACTATGAGGTAGCTAATCATCAGATTTATGGCATAAAATAGAATAAAAATGTTAAAAAATCTAATAAAATGGAATAAAATGCATAAAAAATTGAAATAAAATATGTATGTATCTAAGATCCTTAAAAAATTGCAAAGATTTATGAAAAAATATTTAGAATATGGTTTATGTCCAAATAAAAAATGTGAACTTTATTAAAAAAATGTTACAAAAAAATTTACTTGATACTCATGGCTGATGATTGAATAATTAATATTTTAAAGTGGAAATGTGGATAATTCACCGATTAACAATTAATTTCACAAATTTACAAATTTAATAAATGCAAACAAAAAATTAATCCGAAAAACATCCAAACTGCCTGATAAATGAGCTCAAGAACGAAATTATGAATTTAATGAATTATCACGGCAAATTAACGACTCGAAAATATGACGGATTAATAAGAAAATGGGTTTGTACGTCGGGAAAGTTTGTAGTAATTATGAAAAATGAATAAATCAAAACTGCGTGAAAATCTCAACAACAACACCACACACCGCGATCTATAGTTTTTTGATGTTTTTTGTGTATTTTACAAATTTTTTTCTTTAACAATTTTCTTTTAAAATGTGCGCTGATACACATGAAATATTTTTAGTTTCTAATTTTACGTTTTTTTTTGTACAACAAGCAAAAAAAACAGCAAATCAAGTAAAAAAAGTTTAATTTCAATTTAACAGAATTCTTTGTGTTCTTCTATCAAAATTCAAAATGTATTCATTTATTTCATTTATTGTTTTAAGCCAAACGGCTTGAATTTATTTGAAATTTATTTAAAAATTGTATTTTGGGTGTATTTTCGTGGATTTCTGTGTATTTTTGGCAAATCTCGTTGTATTTTCGTTATTTTAGATATTTTGAATGTTCAATGTTTCGCTGAATTTTATTGAAGGAAATAATCAGTAATTAACCGAAAAGCTATTTTGTTCTGTTTCTTGTTTGAGGCCTTTGCTCTGTTTGCACTGTTGTAATTTTTTTTTAAAATCACTTTCTGTTTCTTCAAAGTATTTGATTAATAAAGTATTTGATATTCATGATTTCAAAAATTTCACTTTTTAAGAAAATCTTTACTTTCTCTTTTGAATTTTTTTGAATTATTTTGTTTTACATTCTAAGATCAATTTTAGACATTCATTGTTTTAATATGTTAGTAAAATTTTCTCATTACAAAAACTCTACTTTAATTTGATCCTTTCAAACTTCTTGAAACTCGATTGATAATAACTTGCAAAAATTTATTTCAATATTTTTTTTTAATGGAAAAGCCATACTATAACCTTTAAACTTCCACAAAGTTTTCCCCAATCAACAAAAAATCCTCCAACAGTGCGAGAATTAATCTCGACATAAAAATACACGCATAAAATCTATTTTTGAACAGTTCAGCGCTTTCAAGTAACAAAAAAAAACTTTATTTAAACAATATAGATGTTTCTGACGAGATTTCCGAGTTGCTATTGAAAATTTAGAAAATTTACAATTTTTGATGAATCCAAACGAACAAACCGAACAGGCGATATTTTCTTAGAATTTTCCACAATTCCAACAGGCAAGAGCCCACCGAGGCGTTGAAATCTTTACATTTTGCTTTAACACGGGCTCTGCCAAACTAGCACTGGCTGACAGGCAACAAGTGCTCGGCCCACCCCACTAGGACACTTTTGTGCAGGCCCATTAATCAACCACTAGGCCCGCTTTAACTCTCTTTTGCGCTTTACTGCCGCAGTACCGACACACATTCCCCAACCACACCGAACTATTTTGTGCCTTTACGGCATCAGGGCACTAGGCACTCGAGCAATCATCCGATCCGCCAAACCACTTCCGTCATCCGCAATTAATCACAATTTAAAACAGTTCGAACCGCAACAAAAACAAAAATGAATTGTGAAATACTTAAGAAGTCTACAACTATTGAACCGAAAATATTTTTTGAAAAAAACTTAAAAAAGTCTGAAGGAAAACTACAAGGCGGAGAGTTTTCTTTGCCACCACCAGACGCCCCGTTGTTCGCGTCTCAAAGCCAAAATTAACACTGGCCGTTGGCAGCGAAAAGCCGTATAGGAGAATTGTGTGCTGCTCTGGCCCGCTTTCTTTGTATGAGCCGCCGAAGCCAGATATATATCTGTATTATGCTAATATCGCTTGTATGACGATATTATACAAGTTGTACACAGTTGATCTCTGGATGGCCTCTTACAAATTTTTGCTCGTACAATCCGTGTAGCCGGAAAATGCTGTAGTTTGATCGTGTGCGAGTGTGTGGGGGTGAATTCTCGTGACTCTTTGGCTTGGGATGCTGCTGGAAGTCAGTTGGCTGCGTTCATGTCCCATAAATACATGGGGAATACATGCTGAACTGATACATGCGATACATGTGTTTATATTGTCTTGTTCTTTTATTTATTTCGGGCCCGAATAATGTTTTAATAATAATGTAAGCGAATCATCATCGGCAAAGTTTAAAAATTTAACGGCTAAATTTTTTCTTCGAGAGAAGGAGATAAAGTTTTTTAGGGATTGCTGGCATGTTTTTTTCTTAGAAGCTTTAAATTAGTTTTTAAAATTTAAATAATCCAATTTATATCAAGTTTTAAGACCGATTCCAATTTTATATTTTATCTGAGAAACAGTCAGTCAACTAAATTTTTTTAATTTTTTCAAAAGAAACCGAGAAGATGCGAAAATCCCGAATCATTTCCATTTTCCAAAAATAAAAAAAATACTCGTATGCTACGTGTTCATCTGATCGAGAAAGAGCATGGCCAGTCAAGCAATTCTATGTATTCAAGCTATTAAAGCTTACACACCATTCAAACTCGCACAAAGTAAATTTTCACTCGAAAAATTGCTCAATATTGCTCAAAAATTTATTTTTCTAAAATTCTATAGCTAAACTAGCGGACGCTGACCAGAAGCCAGAAGGCAGCTTGAGCTAGCAATTTATGGGGCACATTAGAGAGGTCGATTTAGAAAGTGGAGCGATTTTTATGGGTTTGCTGATAAGAATTCAATAAAAAATCATTAATGCTTTAATTACCAAATCCAATTTCTAAATTTATGCGCGCATTAGAGTTGGAAATCTTGTTAGACGAGCCAGCACAAATTTGAATGAGAACAGCAAGAATATCTAACATTTTGTTTGCTGGTCTTTAAGAGATATATCTGATAGTTTAAAATGTTTTGGTGTTGAACAAGTTGAAAAGCTCTACGTTCGTGATCCTCAAATTTCCATTTGACTTTTGATACTTTCTATTCATTTGTTCAAAATAGCAGGTTACAATTATTTTTCTAAATGAAAACTATCATAGGGACCTTTAAAAAAAATAGTTATAAAGAAAATCAAAGAAAAGCCGGAGCAAATCCCCTTTTGTGATTTGAAAGAAGGAAAAACTGCATAATCATTTGGATAAAGGCGGATTAAAGGCGAACATGGCAAATTATGGATTGGCTATTTTGGCTATTTTTGGATGTAAATGAGGGATATGAAGAAGCCTAGCCAGCCAGCCAACAATTGGTAGCCGAATGCCTCTCCTCTCCGGGCCATTTATGATGTGAAACGAAACTCCGAATTAAAACAAATAGTGTGTTTATGCAGCAAACTTTTTTATTGTGTTATATGTGCTGCTTATGGCACGATATGATTACAAATAAGTATGAAGCTGGGTTATGGATTGTGTGCACCATATAAAACACCCAATAATCTGCTCAATGCGATGATGTTATAAATAATGAAAGGAAATTTAATAAATTTGTAATCAGTAATATAATAACACAAGATACGACGCGACTCGCTCTGGTGCAGCGGAAAGGGATGCAGAAGAGTTTGATTATTTTTATTATGGTTTTAGTGGAAAAGCCAAAAACATGTATTGAAGACAGATTCTTGAACCTAAGAAAGCAAGTGCTCCTGGAGGATCAAATATCAATTTCCAACCCCTGAATTCCCCTCGTCACATCAATTCCTCATGGCTCGATGTTTAAACATTTATTGTGATGTAGCTTCTGCTCTCATCGAATTATTACCGTCATTATCACGCTATCGATTGGTGACATTAACTGTTTAATAATTCACAACTACATAACTTATGTATAAAATATCTAACACACTGTGTTAAACACACAGTTATAAGAGACTCCAGTGAAAGTAAGTAAAAGCAAAGGATTCAGAAAATTCGAAAATAAGCTGAAAATGTAATTTATGGCGACAAATTTCAAGTATTTGGGTTAATAAAATGATATGTCACGTTGTTATCATAATATCGGATACATTTCAGCTTTCCATGCTTTTTTCGAAATTTTGTATGAGTTTATTAGTATTTTATTGAAGCATCCAACGATTTTTTAAATATTTAATAATTTTATTCCGTTTATTCCGAGTTTATTCGCTGGAAAATTGTCGCAATCAGATTTTTACTGACTTTCTAACCAAATTGGATTTAATTTATGGCATTCGATTTTGATTTTTATAGTTTCGTTGCATCATTTTTAAGAAATCGTCAGATTTTACTTTTCAAGATTAAACCAAAAAATAAACGACTTGTTCCATGTCTGCCTGTCTCCAAGAAGAAATTTAGGAATGATTTTCTTTTAATGCAATTTTAAATCCATTCTGACATGGTTCTCGTTTTTTCTATTTATCTCTATCTTTCTAGACATTTTTCCTTATTATTCTTATGTCACCTTATTTTAACTACTTGTGTATGGAAAAGTGTCAGCCAAGAAAAGATGTTAATTTAGTATTTTTAATAGTGTTTTAGTGTCTACTAAATTAAACATGCAAACAACTGCAGCTCGATGGCTCAGGCGTAATAATTGTTTGTTGGCATGTTATAAAGGTGTTTTTTGAGCAGGAAAATATTTTATATGCCTTTTGAATATAGGGTTGGTTTAATGGGTGTTTTAATTTGTAATTTTTGACAAAAAAAAAATTATAAAAACATTTTAACATTAAGCAGTTTTTAATTTCAGCTTCAGGACTTGAACCATAAGTGAGTATGTTATATAATTGTATTTTGATTTATGCAATAAGTACAATTTCTAATACAAAAAGTGGGTTTAACTAAATATTATTCAAATTTTCGTAAATTTTTATTTGCGGGCAAATATATCATACTATTTAATCAATTTTCATCTTAAACTATGCTAACTTTACATATCCATTCATCAGAAATCATTTCATCATTCAAAAATCCGTTTAAATACACTTTCAACAAGTTCAATTATGTTTATTTAACGACAAGGAAACTAGTATTGGTAGCAGAATGAATTCTATGATAAATAATGAGATTAAAAGGAAAAACTTCTTGCAACTTGCACGAATGGCAGAAAAAGTGAAAAAGGATATTGATATTAAAACTCGAGTTTTTTTCCCGTTTTTCGAATTGTTTGATTTATGTGGAAATATTTGTCTTAGTTTCGTTTCCTTTCAGTATTCAGTTTGGTGTTTGCCGGGCGTAAACTTTCAGATAAGTCTTCCGTTCTAAAGATCCTAAATAGGAAAGTAATCGAAGCACAGAAAAAGTTTGGTTAAGTTTGCGTATGTCTGAGTCAAAAACGTTACTTTCCGGCGCGGTTACCTGGTCACTGACATAAAGAATTTTTAAAAGCCGCTCTAAACAGATCCCTGTTTTCATACATAATTTATTTTGGCGGGAATTTGCGTATGATTATGTCAGAAAACAATTCAAATATGCAATCCATGCTTCGCTTACTTTCCTATTTAGGTTCTTTATTCCGTTCAACTGCGGGCACAAGTGTATTTTGGTGAGAGGGGGTGATATTTGAATCTATTATTTATCTGTCAGAATGAAAATATTTTCTTGATATTTTTGGACTTTGGTGCTAATTAAAATTATTATAAAAATTCGGAAGAAGAAATTATTCAAAATAATTCCTCCCTTCAATAAACAACACCCTTTTTGCCAAAAATGTAAGAAGACAAATCACCTTTTGTTTAAGCAAAGCAAACTTTCGTGTGTCAACTTATCACTTGAAACTTTTAAACAAAAGCTTTGTCTTTGATCTTGTAATTACAAGAAAATCCCATTTTAATCTCTTTCTAATGTTCTAAGATGAGTTTTCATTCACAAATTAGTTCGTCAAGCATTCATTAATTCATGAAGATTTAAGAAAAATAAGATTGAAAGATCTATGTGTAAATAATGCTACACTTTACTGTGCGAACAACATGAAAAATTTAAATGAATAAAACACATAAACTCTGCCATAAAGTAGATAAATGCGAGATAAATGTAAAAATGCATAAAGTAGCATAAAGTAGCATAATTTGTTAACTCAAACCAGCTGAAAAAAAAAAACACACACTCGAGTGTTTAACAGAACAAACTTATTTTTAATCTCTTGGCTGAACATAAATTCTATTAATATATTTGTTTGGCTGCAACAGAAGATGATACTTTTGTTATGAATGGAGGTGGAGACATTTTTGTATGGAATGATTTTTCAAAAATTTATTTTAAAATTTAAAAAGGCAAAAAATATAATGAGATTTTAATTTTTCTCGAATAAAATACTCATCAGTGAAAACTAAAAATTATTTCAATAGACTCATCAATCCCTACTAAATGCTTATTTAAATGTAAAATTACACCATGATCTTCTCAATGTATCTTACACATCAAAAGATGACAAACTCATCGCATTTGTCGGCGAGAAGTGTTTGTTTAATAATTTTTCTGTTACATATTTTGTGCTCCATTCTGCCTCGCGGGAAAACGTCGAATATATGAATGAAAAATCGACTGTTGGTTTTACTACATTTTTGTGTGGAGTAGCTTTTTTGTGCGGTCGAATTTCTGGGGAAAATAGTTCAAGGTGCCTCGGCTTGTAAACAGACTGTGTGTGCAAACGTTTGACGTAATCAATTGAGAGTTTCAATGAAGTTTTGCACACATTTTGATAGGTCTAGTGGTTTTAGAGGAATCAGAAGACATTTCAGACATTCCTGCTGTGGCGGAAAATATTCAGGTTCTTCAAATATTTTCTCTAATTTACTACATATAACATTTGTGATGAAAATTTCGCCCAAAAACCTCTCTCGTGAAAATCATACGATTCAATACTTCACCGCCGCAATGTTTATGTCTCACCTTATGACCCGAATGCCTCAAATCACAGCCAAACTGGCAGGCAAAAAAATAAAAGTGAACTGGCAGTGACTTTGACTCGTTTAAAATTGCTGTTAACATTTTTTGCAACACAAATTTCTGTGAAAATTGCTGTGACAGCCAAACAAATTTATTTTATTTAGCTGTGCTCTTAAATTTAAACTGAGAATTAGCGAAACGGTTGGCAAAAAATGAATTTTCTGCTATTTCTGCTGTATTTTCTTGCTATTTGTTTTCCTATTTTTTCTGCAATTTCAGTAAAAAACGGTCACAAATCTTAAAACAGCTCATTTGTTTCATTTGTATTATTTAATTCATTTAATTCATTTGTTACTCGTCCAAAGTGGAGCAATTTTGAACAAATAATTGTTGAGCTATTTCACTTAATTTAGCAGCCCACAGATTTGTTCTGCTTGGGATGCATTATTGCAATATTTTGCTCAGGATTTAATTTTATAGAAGATTAAAGTTATGATTTAACGGTTTTGTGGGTTCTTTTGGTGATTTTGTTGATTTTTTGGGGAAGTTTATAAAAATTTCTTAATTTTTTTTTCATTTTAGTAAAATTGTTCATAAATGATGTGAATGCTAAAATTGCTCCATAGGATTTTATCATCAACATTTAAATGCTGAAAAAGGAAAACAATAAAGACATAATTAACTCCTCAATCCTTTCCCTTCCATTAGTCATCTTCTCACTCAAATAATGCAAAACAAGATAAATTCAATTGTTCTCTAGACAGTCCCACACTCTTGATGAAAACAAAACAAATTGTAATTTGCAGGTAATTTGTGATTGCTTTTATTGTCAACAGACTTTCTCGAATTAATTGCCCATATGAATCAAGCAAAAGTCGAAATTAAAATGTGCTTTATATCATTATAACTCAGAACTCTCTGCTGTATTTCTGCCTGAATATATCGCAGATAATGGCAGCTATTAATCTTAATAGCCCCCCGACTCTTAACTCGCCACAATTACACAATTAAGACAATAATGTCGTGTTTAATTTGTGCCTATAGGCCAAGAATTAAAAGCAAATATATTTGAATTATTTGCGGGCAAATATTTGCATCACAATTCAAATTTTCTTCACTGAATAAATCAGAGTTTATTGGGTAAGCTGATCGTTTGTTATTTGTTATGAGGCATTTTTGTGAAGAATTGCTTGAGGTGTTTCTTGTGAAATTTAGTTGTTTCTTGATCTTATTGTTTTAAACCTCAAGCAGTGATTTATCTTGAAGACATTTTTGTTAAAATTTGAAAAATGACTGAATTGAATTTTATTTCGGATTTTTTATCATTGTGTGGGTTTTGATGATTTTTTATCGCCTCCCAGTCAAATTTTTTTTAATTTTATTGATTTTTTAGTACTTGATATTTCCTGCGGCTGAAGAAGATAAAATTTAACAAAAAAAGTCACCTACGATATTTTAAAATTGAAATCCTCTTAATAAAAAGTATCAAATTTCCATATAATTCCTCCTTTTTCGATTGTTTTGAATCAAAAATGTTAAAATTGCAATTCGATTTGGAATATTCATTTCTGTCCTAATATTTTTATTTGTTTGTACGTGGTAAAATTTCCAATTCAGTTTAAAGTTTTTAGAGAGCCTGTAGATTTATTTGATTTAAAACATTCTGAGGATAATTTGAACTGAGTATTTAACCTGACAATTTGTCTTTAAGATCTTTCTGAACACAAGAAATGTGAAACCTTGTCAAATGTTTTAAATAATAGATAATATACTTATATAGTCAGTGAAATTAAAGATTTTCTAATAAAATTTATGTCAATGAGTGCAACATCAATTAATTCATGAGCATTTTTTAAATTTTAATCCAATTCATGCATTTGTTTATTTCTCAAGCATCCAGTGTTTAAACTGAAAAGGTCTAGAGAGTGCAACGAAAATTTAGAAATTAATCTCCGTGATAAAAATTTTATTGCTTTTCAAATTTAATTTTCGAAATTCCTTCACACAAACAAAAAAATAAGAAGAAAACTAAACAACTCAATTTTGTTTAATACGCACATTTAATTTAAAATTTCCCATTTTATGTTGTTTTTATGTTTTAAAATGTTTAATGTTGTGTCATATATTTTTAACATTCTCACTTTTATATTGTTCTTCATTCTTATTGTGTTTATTGTTTTTATTCAAACTTTTTTATGAGAAACTTTCATATAAGTTCATTCGACAGTTTATTTCACAAATTTAAAGTTTTTCTATTATTCTAGTGTTATTTTTTCAGTCGAATAATTCGAAGCATTTGAAGCATTTTCTACAGCAAAATCAGACAGGAGTAGAAAAATGTTGAATTGTTTTTGAAAAAATTAAAAGTGTCAACCGAAATCAGTATTTGATGCCGTGATTGTTCGAGATAACGAGTTGGATGAGCTGTGAAATATTTGGTGGTTTTTTACCACAAAATGGCTGACAATAATATTATTGCATAGATTCTGAACATTTAAACATTTATGATGAATTTGGGAAAAATTTATAGAGAAGTTTTATAAAATAATAGAACGGTAAATTTGGTGAGGTTTTGGTGGGTGGAAAAATGTATCGGAATAAAAAAAGTTCAATATTGTATATTATTTTTGCCCAATATTTATTGCAAATAAATATAACTTCCAACCATTCGTAAAAACTTCACCATTTCCGTGAAAAACCACAAAAACATTTATAAATTGTGCATTACACTTTTTTCATAGAAATTACAAAATTTCACAATTTCCCGTCACACAGTGTAAAAAAAGTGTAAACGAAACAGAAAAACAAAAAAAAAATGATGATACATGACTATATAAATATTTATTAATAAAAACATGAAAAACATGATGCGAAATTGTGATAAAATGACGTAAACAGAGAAAAAATGCATCCGTGAAAAAAAGCGAATGATTTATGGATACTTTAGAGAAAAGGGAAAAAGCGATTTTTTGCATTAATGCAGTTCTAAATAAAAATACTGGTATAATAGTGATATATTTTTACCGGATAGAATATTTATAAAAATACCAAAACTATATAAAAATGTAGTTGTGCATAGATTTGCTTATAATTTTGGGATAATAGATATGGCAAAGTTTGCATTTATATTGTGTGGTAAATATATATTTTATTCGACTGGTCAGATCTCTGTTTTAAGAAGGAAAATATGGACTCACCTGAAAAAATAGCGTGAACGCCACCTAAGGATTTCAGGATAAAGATTAGTAAATTTATAGATTGAGGTTGCCAGTGGGTGGTAATTTTAAAATGTTGAAGAACTTTTATGTATTTTAATTATAGCATTCTTATTGACACAATTGTATAAGTGTTATAACATTAAAATTGATGTAAGTATATAAGTTTATATTTTTCAACTCCTTATGAAAACTTACGTTAGGGTTTATAACATTAATTTTTTTTGGTTTTTTTTTTGTATAAAATAAAGAAAAAAAACTTTAATTACAAATTTCTTCAAACAAAAAAAAAACTCCCACCCACTGGCTATTTTCCAGAACTTTGAATTTCTCACCCATTGATAGTATTTTGTATGTTTGATCGTCAGCTGCCCGCCGCCTCTTTGTGAATTATCTATTCCGGGAAATGGCACTTCTGATCCTTGCTTTTTCATAAACGCATCTACTACTGTGTATGTGGAATGAATCCAACAATAAGTGTTTAGAACATCTTCTGGTATATCACTGTGAATGAAAAGAAATTGATGTATGTTATTTTTAACAATATCTCCAAATAATTCGAATCAGATTCAGTTGCATCTTTATTTTAAATTTAAAAGGAAAATTCAAAAGAAACTGCAAAAAATTCCCGAAAGGAAACTTTTTTAAATTTTCCCTCTTTAGCCGAGACACATTTCCAGAAAGCGCTTAAAATACTGAAAAATACTGGGAAAACTTTTCCAAGTCACTTTTCTTTCAAATTTTCATTTTCCCTAACAAGCTGCAAAAAGAAAATGTTCTTCCACTCACCGTGTATGTACGCAATCTATCGGATTGCCGACGTACTGTCTTGTAGTAACCGCAATGGAGAACGTCACTAGCAGAATAACGGTCGCGTTGGTATGTAGTCGAAAAATTGCTGAATCGATTTTCACATGATTTATCTAAACGACAAGGCAAAGAGTCATTAGTAAGGAGGCGAAATGTAAAAGTGGCAGAGCAAATCTATCAAAGAATCTATTTTGTGAAAACCAATAAAAAATCTCTCGTCATTAGTTTTTCCAAATCCAAATTTTACGTTCAAATACTTTTTCTTTTAAGTCCAAAAATAAAAATCCAACATAAAATCCAAAATACTGCTAGAAAAATCACTGAACGTCCTTAACAACGTAATTATTGTAATAATTGTGATAATTGTAATAAAAATCGAATTAAACCAAAAACGAACCAAAATAAAAAAAATAATGTCTTACATTGAGTAATCACAAAAGTAAAAAGAAAAACCCACTCCATTTGTTTCTAACAAGGAGTGCAAAAAGGTGCCGCAAATTATGCATTCAATTTGTGAGCCCAAAAATATTAATCAAAACGATAAATCAAGCACTCTTGGAAATTAATTTTTACGGCCAGCAAAACTTTTCGTCGCTTTTATATTGTTATGGTTTATAGGTTTTTAATTGTTTTAACATTCAAAAAGGTTTTAAAAGCTTTCGGTGACGTTAATTAGGGAGAATTTTGATTTTCAAAGCAAAATGTTGATAACTGACCAAGTTTTCTACACAAGTTCTTGTAAATTAAGATTTAAAAGGATATCTCAGATAAAATTATATTTGTTTTTTTTTCGATATTTCATTTTAAAATAATTAAAACTCTATAAATTTAAACGATTTCCAGAAAAGCTTGAAAATCTGCAAAAATATGTTCCAACAGTGCCCACAAAAAAAGTCATCAACTAAATTAATTAAATTATTAAAATTATTAAATATAAATTAGCTGCACTTCACACCATGTTTCATGTGAAAATGAATATATAGCCTCGTCCTTACTATAAAATTATACGGTTTTCAAAATAGCGGTTCTGATACAATTTCGATAATGCTTAACATGTGTTCGATAGAGGTAAGAGAAAAGAAGTTTATGGATTAGTTCATTAGTAATTGGCTGGTTGACACTCACCGTGGATCTACTCACTTGCATAAACGCATAAACACCTCGTAAAAACTCCATATTACTTGACGGTGAGTAGGAGGATGTTTTATTCGATGGGACGCCGTGACGACCCTGTCGAAAGTACTGGGGAACAGAGTGCTCAGATATATGCGACGATTTTAAAGTCTTTGACAGTGGTCTGTAAACGAGAGAGAGAACGAGTGGAAAATATGAAATTTAAGTTTTATTTTCGGAGTTTTATCGCAATAAATGTTGGCACAAGCTTGAAAGTAGAAATGCATGATAAAAATGAGGATGGAAGAACATATAAAAGTTTTGCTAGGCAAACTGCAAAAGTTATGCACACTTATGAGTTTAACCCTTTATGGTTTTTTGAGTGAAAACTTGAACACATTTTTATGAAAAATATATTTTTCAAAGTTGTCAAACAGACCAATGTAAATTGTATTCACTCATAAAACCTTCAAGGGTTAACAAACAGCAAAAACTACACAAAAGCTATATCCACACAAGCTCTGAAAAACTATAAAGCTCTATAAAGCTACACAAAACCATAAAGCTAAAATAAATTATAGTTGGACTAATAATAATCGTTATTATTCAAATTTAGCTGGAAATTTATGCTCGAAAACTTTTCAGTTTATTTTAATTAATTTTTCACTAATCTCAATAATTTCATACAGACAATGCCCCTTAATTCTACTTGTATGTTTTTTATGCAAAGAATTTTCTATTCAGCCATTTATGCTGTTTATGTATGTAGCTGTGTACCGTTATGATGTGGTGCTAAAGTATGAGATGCCTCGACGCTCGTTCCAAGTTTTCTATTCAATGGCTTGGGATAATTGTTGTTCCCAGCCAATTCATAGAATTCATGAAAAACTCAACAATTAAAAAGTTTCTCACAACTTCAAATGCTTCTCTTCAGCAAATGCTTTAGAAAAGCTACACAAAGCTTCAATTGCTTAGAATGAGTATGATATTTTGCTGTTATGAGTGGATGAGCTTTCAAGTGTGCAACGGATTTGGATCGTTTGCAGTTTTTTGTGCTGAGATGTGAATTAGGTGGATTATGTGATAATATTTTTCAAAACCCTGGTGACCAAAATATTGGCTTTGTTAGGGAGTTTACAATGGAAGTTGGGATTTATTAGGTATATGCTGCGGATATGTTGAAAGTATGTTCATGTATGCTCTGATAAGAATACTTTTTGATAGCTAATTAGTAATCTTTAATAAACTTTTTATGATTAATTGAACGATTGAATGTTTTATTCACATGAGAAGGTTTATTTTCATTAAATTATACTCTACATACCACAATGCTTCAATATCACAATGTTTACTGTGTCTATAGAACTTATTTATATGCTTATTTAATTACATTAATTATTTATTACTGTTTTACACAATCTGCTAGTTAATTATGCTATAATAGTAAAAATACATTATTATTTATTTAAACCTGAAAACAAAAAAGAATTTTGCACATGTTTCAACAGTTGCTTTTCAACTCCCATTAAATTACCCGGAACAACCCATAAAAATAAAAGGAAGTCATCCAGACCAACGACACGCATCATTTATTGGAACATCCATGAAAATTATGTGCCAATCTTCGGCACCACAATAAAACAATTTAAACATGTTTCAGTTGTGAAAATTGGGGATGACGAAATAAGTTGAATTTTTAATTTTGAATAAAAATCCGTAAAATCTCCAAAAACTATCCTTTCAGTGATTTGTTTATTCAAATCGTAGCAGATTTCATAATCCAGTTTTTGTAGATGCAAACCTTCAACGCAGCTTATAGACAGATTTATTCCAATAGAAATAGTCCAAGAGCCCCTACAAACCTCTAAGTTATGCAAAACAACCGACCAAGCCGAAATCTGAATTTTTATCGCCGGCAATAAGACACAAAAATCTCCAAGATAGATTCCGTTTTTCTTCCCCATTTAGATAATAATCGCATAAAAATGTAGTTTTCTTTCCAATTATACACAATTTTCGGTTCGTTCATTTCGGGTTTTTATGGTTATATACCATTTTCTGCCTTCCTTGATTGTTCATGGCGTAGCAGTTTCTTCTGATGTATTTTCAGTTCATTTCAGTATATTTTCTAGTATATGTTTGCTAGCAAAAAATAATAAATACAAATTAAAATTTCTGCCTCAGCCTATTTGTGCTGAGCTTGCTGCCATTTTTCATGTAGTTGGATTTTCGAAGCGCCAGGCGATGCGAACAAAGAGCATCTTTAATGACTAGTGAAAGGAGTTCTGTTGATTTGATTTTTTGAGATTTGAAGGGGATGGATTAGAAAGATTAGATTTTTATTTTTGGTTAGATATTAATGTTCTTACAAATTTCTACCTAAATTTTAAAAGAATTTTCAGAAATTGGTATAGAAATAAAATATAAATATTTCTACCTAAACAGAACAAAGCTGAAAAGGCAAAAACAATGTCATTCAATGCTCTTTCTTTATGCTCTCATCATCCAATCATCCATGTTCGACGACTGCTCGTTTTTGCAATCTCGTTGCAGCCTTCAAAAGCTTTTTTTTCGGTTTGAGTTTTGCCGCCCGTGAATAATGGATTGCAATGTTTTTCATTTAGCAAAATTCGTTAGCTTTTTGTGCTTGCCGTGTTTGCTCCTGTTAGTTTTGAGTAGAGACAAACGGAATGGCACAAATGGCAAGCTAGATGGAAACTTAAGGCTTCTGTTTGTTCTTTTTTTGCTGTTAAATATGCTAGGAAATGTTTGCTGTAGCTCTGTATTGCTGCTGTAGTTTTTCCAAGTGCTCTGCATGGTGTGTTGTAGCTCTAGTGTACATATTTAATATGATATAGCTGAGTGGAAACTATAAATACTAGGATTTTATTTGAGCAATAGAGTTCTTAGCTAACAGGAATTTATGCTGCATAATGATCCGTAAATTTCAATTTACAAAACTTTATGCAAACAGTGAAAATTATTGTGGATTCTGCACTAGCACCTAAAATGTTTCAATAGAAATGTTGGCAATAATATGTGGTAGAGTTTTTTGGTTGTACATTTTGTACTTTATCATGTAAAATTATAGAAAGAATATTTTATTCCAGTTTTAGTTAGAATTTTGGGAAGAATTTTATGGAATATTTGAACAAATCTTCAAATAATTTGGATTCTAACGTTCTTGAAAAAACATTATTACGCCTAAAGCACAGAGCTCTCGCATCGGATTAATATTTCTCGAGATTGATTTAATTAATGATAATTTGCATTAAGACAAATTTGATCATTTATGATAAGTCCCTTAGAAACATCCCTAATTGAATCATCTACACTTTCAAAAGAGAAGCTTTTAACAAATTCATTCAATTGTAACCAGGGAACACTTTAATTCCCTCAAAACTCCAAAAACTTACAAACTCCCATTTAAAAACAAATTATTCTCAAAATCCCCCCAAAAACCAAAAAGACACATTTATGTCTTACATCCAGATGATTATTTAATGTGCATGTTTAGTTGATTTCACCGTGTGCCGTGGCAATGAAGCATAAACTCTTCGCATATTCCCAAGAAAGCATATTCTCTGTTTTGCCGGAATATCCTGCCAAAATCTGCTGACACAGAAGTATTCTCACATGTTAGCAAATTCAAAATGTGCAGAATATGAAGCGCTCCAAAAAATCAAATCATGTATGAGCAAAATTATGTAGTTTCTCTACATCATCGCTGCGATATTCAAACTTTATATTAAAATTTAAAGCATATTATGTATTTTTAGTGAATAATATCCTTTTTACTTTTTTGTGCTGCTATGCCATTTAGTCTGGAGGAGCTTATGAAATTGGAATACTTGCTATTTCGGGAAGGAAAAGCCGAGCAAAAAGTTGGCTGAGCTTCTGCTAAGAATTTCTTTTTCTGTTTGTTTGTCTGTCACGTTATAAATTTTTACTATTCGAGTGCTTTTTTGTTCAGTAAAGATTATAATTCTTTATTGAAAACAAAGTTTCAAAATATTTAATAAATTCAACGTCATTTTGATAGAGAACACGTCTACTACAGAATAGATCCCACTTTAACTCTTCCTAATGCAAATTTGCTTCTCATCCCACACAATCCATCTCTCACCCACAATGCGCCTCTTGTCGGAGCTTTTTTGTCGTCACAACGATTTCCTCTCGGTACTTACACCGAAAACAAATTATTTTAATGATGAAATTAAGACGATCCGCTTCCTTATTTGTGTTTTCACAGAAAGATTGTGTGCTAGGCAAATCGCTTAGTAAATCTGCAAGATGCAATTTTGCCGCCAAATCGGGTAAGTGTTGGAGAATGTGCTTTTTTATTTATTCTGTAATAGAGGCAAAAGTTTTGCTGCAGCAAAAGAGAAGCTAAGCGGAAAATTACCTTAAAAATATTTATGGGATTACTTAAAAGGGCAGGATTGGATTGGTTATGGAGGGAAATTCAAAAAGTAAAGACTTGGCAAAGTATTCATTGTTAGTTAAAAGAATTTCAGATTTAAAAAGAATTCATAAAAAATATCTTCCGAGGAAGAAAAGCACCTCTTTACCATATTCTTCCTGGCACTTATAAAAAACTCTCATAAAATTTAATTCTTCGCTCGTTGTTAAAATACTACAATTCGACCTGAGGCTTGTACGATCGTCGTATTTTGCTTGTACCTTGCTACAAAACCATAAAGAATCAAATCATATTTTCTGCAGCACACAAATTGCTTCGCGCTGCCTATTGTTTGCCAAACGACATTTTCATGTAAAGGCACAAAATCAATTATGCTCGAAATACGCAAAAAAGTAAAAGTTTCTGGCTTTCCGCTAGTTAGTTTGTTTCTGGTTGCTTGTTTTGCTCCCTCCTATATTAATCTTTTTTGCTTTAAATTTAGGTTACCCAATAACGGTTTTATATGCGATACAATTTTTCATTTGCTCCTTGTATGTATTCCATTCTTGTATTCATACTTTCGTATGCCTTTTTCATTTCTTTCAGGTTCTTCGCAACTTTTTTCTGCTACAGAAACTTTAAAGAAAAGTTTTTCGCAATAATATTTTAACAAAAACAAACTGGAAGAACAAACGATGAAAAACAAATATAATTGTGTGTATATATAGGAATGTACTTTTAATTTGTTGTCGGGGGCAAGGGTTGTGCTTTTTTAAGGATGTACTATTTTGAGGTTGACACTTTTAAGTCTTAGCCATACCAATTTATTTAATTTTGGACTCTGCTTCTGGAAAATAATGTTGATAAGGACAACAATTCTTTTAGTTCTCTCTAAGGTTTGGTTGAGCGAAAATTCGAAATATAACTCTTTTAAAAATCAATCCTTCATCCCACCTTTCTTGAAATACAAAACAACTTCAACAATTTTCTGAAACCCCCAAAAACGACATACTGGCAAAGAGCCGTGCAGTCAGAAACTTTAAGATTACTCTTTCCGTACATAAACATTTAAAAATTAAATCGTTACCAAAAATCCGAATAAAAAGAGTCCGAAACTATAAATTATAAGAAATATAAAAAAGCAATTCAGTTGAAAGAAAAATAAAAGAAACCCAGAAGAAGCACGAAAAAAGTGGAAAACACAATAAGAAGCTCCGTGGTGAGGTTGCCAGAAATGTTCAAGGACTATGTCAAGGATCTAATTGCAGAAAGTATTCTTCAACGTAATTTTCCTCATTCTTAATTCCTTTATATTTTTAAAATGCCATTCGATTTTATGCGACCTTCTCATCCACTAGGTAGAGGCAATTTATGCGATAAATGCATTTAAGTTTTTCATGTTTCATGCTCCAAAAAAGAGCACAACACACAAGCAGGCCAAAAGAAATTGGCCAGCACTAAACGAATTGAACGAAGGCGCTCATACAAATTTGCTAAATAATGCTCGTGTCCTAATTGAAAGTTTCCACAGAAGCGAGCAAAAATGCACAACAGTTTTTTTTATTTCTGCAAACGACAGAAAAATTGGAGAAATAAAAGAAAATGGGAAAAGTATGTTGATTTTGCCGGCCATCCAGAATATCAATGATACAGCAGGTTTCAGAAAATTTCCGGACGCAAAAGAATTACGTTTTTCGTCATTGTCTCGGGAGGAGAAGATCCTAAATTATTCGTACATTCACAACAACTAAAAATAGACTTCGTTTTTTAATGAACTTCACATTTATTTGTTAATTATTCCATGCAAAAAATATTTTAGACACAAAAAAGTAAACAGTTTGCTAACGAAGGTGCACACACATATTATCAACACAGGAATCAAACCCGATAAACAATATATTACATTTAATTTGCAGACATATCTAACTTTACACCTTGTCATTTCGTTAAGATAAGTTAAACTAATTTTTAAATATTTTTCTAATCATCCCCGAATGAAATAAAAAATCATCTCAGTAGAATTTCTTCTTTTGTCCTGTTTCTGGACCTTTTCTGGAGTGAAAGATGAACAGTAAACATGAATCTTTCTCGGAGAGACTGTTCAAAAGTTCCATCATTATTATTAAGAATAATACAAGAAAGGGTTAAAAAAATCGATTGAAAACAGTTAAAGATGTTTAAAAAAAATATATTATGGATTTCCTCTGAGCAGTTTTCGTATTTTAATATTTACAAATTAGTTTGTACAGGATATACCAAAAAATACTAAAGAAATTTTCCGTCTTATTGTTTTTAAGTTATTTTATTATCCGCGCGTTTTTGCAGAGATTTCGGAACGCTCGTTAATAAAATTAAAATGAGAATGCCAAGAATAAGAGTAGAACGAAGAAAATTATAGTTGGACAAGGAAAAATAGGTGATTAGTTAAGTAATTAGTCAAAAATCAAATAATGGATTCTGAGAGATTTATGGGAGTCTTTGTTAACTAATTAGAAATTCAAATTGAATTATGTTCAAATATTTGAAGCTTTCGCGAAATTTTGAATGAAAATTGAGGCTTATTAATTTTCGTAGGAATTTTTGTTCTTGTTGAATAATATTGGGTATTTCTTCAGATTTTTGGTAAATAACCATTGCAAGAAATTGTAAATTTAATTTTAAAGTGAACAGAAAATACTTTAAAAGAACAGCTCAAGGATTTCAGTGTCTTGATAACATGTTCCATTAAAAGCTCTAAAAGCTCTGCAGATATAATTTTATTTTCCGCAAACGAAAAATCACTTAATGCTGATGATTTGTAGATATGGCAGTCAAACCAGAATTTAATTAATAAATCCAATTAAGATAAATTTTTAACATTTTAATTAAAAATTTCTTGTGACATTATTTTCACAAAAAACTTATAAATTGAAGCAAAAGTCCATTAAATTCTTGAAAAAAATCGAAAAGTTTATTCAAAGATATTTCCATCCTTTGACTCACAGTCAATTAAGCCGTAACACACATTCCTTTGAAGAATTTCCTAATTAAAATTTAAGCCCAAAGGCATTTCTAATAATTAACACTTCCCTCCGCGCCAGCAGCGCAATAATCTCTACCATATCTCTGCCATTCCAACGCTTCTGCTGCTGTTTTCCGTTATTTCAGACTATATCAGACTATACATTAGGGTGGTCCACAATCCATCTTTGTCTCAGAAGCGCGCTCCTCCAGCAAAATTTTGATTTAAATGACAAAATGAAAATTCAGTAAAATTTTCAGAATTTTCGATGCACGTTTGGGGGTCGCTCAACGAGCCCAAAGTTTTGACAATTTAGTTGTTCAGAAATCATTTGATAAGTCAGCTCCACATAAATTTTTTAATTGATTTTCTCCACAATTTTTATTTATTATGCTAATAAGAACACCAAAAAAAATTTTTAGCCAAAAATATTGAAAAACCATGAAGTTATGGCACTAGTCTGAAAAGTCGATTTTATGCAAAAGCTGTCTGAACCGTCAATGTAAAGAAAAATATTGTTCGTCTTACTTTTTAAATACAAGTTAATTTATTTTAACCATTTCTCGTGACTTTTTGATGACGCGAACTGAAGTTATTAAACTTTTAGTAGACTGATGTTTTCATCGATCGCTTGTTGTTGTTGTAATCCTCAATAAATTCTTTGGTGAATGTTTACAATCCCAATTTTTATGGAAAATTCACCAAAATTTGGAATAATTTTCTTTATATACTACTTCACAAAATCTTGAAAAAAAATTTGAAAAATTTTCATCCAAAGAGTGTTCAAAAAAAGAAACAAAATGAAAAATATTTTGTATACGAAAAGCACCAAGATTTATTTTACAACTGGATTAACGAGTTTTATTGATCAATGATCAATAATAATCAATAAAACTCCTCATTCATCAATAAAACTCCTAAATCAACCAATTGTAAAATAAATCTTGATGCTTTTCGTATACGAAACATTTTTCATTTTGTTTCATTTTTTGAACACTCTTTGGATGAAAATTTTTCAAATTTTTTTTCAAGATTTTGTAAAGTAGTATAAAAAGAAAATTATTCCAAATTTTGGTGAATTTTCCATAAAAATTGGGCTTGTAAATATTCATCAAAGAATTTATTGGAATTACAACAACAACAAGCTATCGATGAAATTATCAGTCTACTAAAAGTTTAATAACTTCAGTTCGCGTCATCAAAAAGTCACGAGATCACTTGCATTTGGTTAAGGGATAAATTAACTTGTATTTAAAAGTGAGACAAACAATATGAAATTATATGGGGGCTCGTGAGGTTACATTGACGGTTTAGACAGCTTTTGCATAAAATCGACTTTTCAGACTAGTGCCATAACTTCATGGTTTTTTAATATTTTTGGCTGAAAATTTTTTTTGGTGTTCTTATTAGCATAATAAATAAAAATTGTGGAAAAAATCAATTAAAAAATTTATGTGGAGCTGACTTATCATGTGAATTCTGAACAACTAAATTGTCAAAACTTTGGGCTCGTTGAGCGACCCCTAAACGTGCATCAAAAATTTTGAAAATTTTACTGAATTTTTATTTTGTCATTTAAATCAAAATTTTGCTGGAGGAGCGCACATCTACGACCTCTCTGATTTTTCATACTAATTTGGACCACACTACTATACATAGTAAGTAGTCACATATAATGCCTAGTGCCATTATTAGGAGAAACTGTTCCAAATTGTGGAAAACTGTGCACTGGCAGAAATTTTATAATTTTTAAAAGAGCTTTTTAAGTTTTGCTTTTTTTTTGTTGTTGCTTTTCTGAATTAAATAATTTCGATAAATTCCCAATATTAAATTTACTTGGCAAATAAACTTTAGAGATAATATTTCCCCCCAGTGAAAAAATTAATTTTCCATCTGAGTTGTAGGCAGCAACACAGCCAGCAACACACGGTGGCATCATCAGCGAGGAACAAATGGATTATAATAACAGCCAAAAAGTTATTTTTTCTTCAAATATTCCGCTACGGCACAAACTTCTGTATGAATACGAGATTTCGGCGAAAATTTTAATTGAATTCCTTTTTTGCTTTGGCTCAATATAAAATGTCGAGAGTGTGTCACACTCAGAGTGGTGCAGGAATTCCAGCTCGTAAAGATGACAACTCTTTGGGCACATGAATTTGCTGTCGTAGTTTCGGTAGTTTGGAACACGGGGAACCACTCTAGCGCAAAAATTCCGCTTTTAGAACTCTTAAAATGAATGTCATTACGGATAATGTCACTCCAAATTATTTCGCAACTGCTCTAGAGCAGTTTAGCTTTCCAAATAAATTTTTGCATTTTATTGTGGGATGAAAAAGTTTCAGTGGATAAAATAGTTATGTATTCTAGAATTGAAGAAAAATTTTGAGAATTCCGAAAAATGCTTTTTTGTGATTAAACCTGATCGATGTTTATTGAAAGCAATCAAAATTCTCATATATAAAGTAATTTACTAACAAGTTAAAGAGTTTTTGTTTTGAGAATAATTTAAGCTTTAATAAGTATTAAATTAAACAAAAAGTTTCAAAAGCATCGTAAAATTACCCCAATTTCCAAAAATAACTAAATAATTACAAAGTCAACCCAACAATTTGCCTCCACATTTTCAACTTTTTCCCCAAAAATGCAGTAGCCTTCAAAAAACAAATTTAAAGCGCCCTCAAAAAAAGAATCAGGACAACGATAATACCGCTCAAACATAATTAAAAACTTTTGTTTGCTTTGAAAAGATCGTTAAAAAATTATTATAAAGATTGCTGTAATAAAGTTGACCACATAACGAGACATTCTTTGCCTGGAAATGCTACCAACTAGCGTGAAGCGCGAACATTTTACGGAAATATATAATTAAATATTTCATTATATTTTTAACCTCTTTAAAAAGCATCATTAATGTTTCATTATTCGCTGCCACTACTGAACAAAAGCACGGAGCAGTGGATAAAGTTTTAAAGTTGAATGAGGGCAATTCTTAATGATCAGGGATGATATTTTTGTATTTTTCAGATTTTGTTTCTTGAAGTCATTGATCGATAAAACTATATAACTGAAAAGTACTGAATTTGTTTTCAAATTAATTACGTAGTTGTCTTTGAGATCAATTAAGATTGATTGACTCTTTGACTCAAAATCATCAAGTAATCAAGACCATATTTTACAACGCAATAACATTTATATAATCCCGAGAGTTGAAATATGAAATCCATTTAATTAAAAACTGGAAACTGGACCCTGGTTGGTGTTGTTTTCAACACCATATCACCATATTTAGCAAACAGCAAAAAATTAACAAAGTTTAATTTTATTATTCCCTTCATATAACAAATTACATTTAATATGGAAAGTATGTACAATTTGCATTATTATACATATATAAACTTGGAGTCATGTAATGTTCTGGCTTGCATCACAAAAAGTGGGTATGCAACAAACAAGCAAAGCTCTTGGGCTACGCCATAAAAAGAGACCGTAAAATATTCTGGAAATTTATTCAGTTGAAATATTGTGGAAAAATTTATATCGCTCAGAATTTGTAGAAAATTGTGGAAATGAACGTGAAAATGGGAAAACGAGAGAATTTGCAGCGGGAAAATTGAGGTGAATACCTATTTTGGGAGCTGTTTTGATGCTGGAAATAGTTGGGATTATAGTTTATGCGAGCTTAAATTGCTGGCATCTGACTGTACTTTTACATAACGAAAGATGCAGGGTTTGTAAAGTGTAGTTAAACAATAAAATAGAGATTTACGTTTGAAATCAATGAATGGATTTGATTTGATTTTAGATGAAACTTGGATTATTTACAAACAAAATGTGTTTTGTTGATTGTGGTGATAGACATTGAAAATCAAGTAAAACCTGAGAATTTCATCACTGAACCAGTGAATCCAATGCAAATAAAATCAAGAAATTCTGAACAATAGTATTAAACAAAAGGAAAGATTGATGAGAAGCTAAATATATTAACATAAAAATTTACTCAGAAATATACATCTAAGCCGTTTTAATTAGTTTGCTCGAGAAAACCTTTTAAACATTTCAATAAGTGAAATCCTGTCCAAAAATATTCAACTAAATTTATTCTAGTGCAACCCCTGCCACCTGAGCTTTTGTAAGGAAATTATAACTCCTCTTCAAATTCGAGCATTCTAAAGAGAAGCGGCATTAAAAAAACATCCATATAATTATTGTTATTACAATTAAAGTTTTGAAGTGAAAATTTTCTGGGGTTGTCTATTAAATGTTTTAAAATACATTATTATATTTAATTAACTTGCATTCTATGGATTTAGGGCTCAAAGGCAATTATAAAGCTTAAAAAACAACAATTTTCAACATAGTTATCGAACAACCCCTTTGCCACACTGCAAAGGTATTATGTAGATTAACTATATAGTTGTATATCTATGCTGCGTTATTATAAACCTGCCTCCATTATTATAAATAATAGTAATAAAAAAAAGTTTTAAATGCACAACTACAGTGGATGTAGCACACAAACCCATTTATACAGTTTTCCATACTTTTGTATCATTAAATGAAATTTGCTGTGAGGCATAGTGGCAAAAAAAGGCACCAACAATACCAACAATTGTTATTCTGCCAGCCAAAAATAATAGCGGAGCACTTTCTTCGCATAAATAAAATTGTTTCGCTACGAAATAAAATAGAAAGCCACCAGTTTTGCCTGTTTTTTGTTGAGTTTTCCAGTTTTGCCCACATTTGCAATGAATGACGGGTTGGCATAAAATTAAAAATTATGTCAATCGTACATATGGCGCAAAATATGGGACAGGGTGTTTTTTTTTCTCCAAAATTCCTTTCTGCTCATTTTTACCAATTTTCAGGAAATTGAAAGTATCGAAAGAGTCTACAGAATTTCAAGAATTTGAGCAACTTGACTAAATTGATATTTTATGGATTTTTGGGGTTGACAAAAGTGCCATTAAAGTGGAATACTCCTAAATATTATGTCATTTTTGAATTATTTTGACAATATAACCTAATTAAAAATGTCCCACATATTTTAGATATAATAATTGTCATCCTTCCGACATCTGTTTTGCAAAATATATTTGAGGGTTTCGTGTATGAAATTTGAATAACAATTGTGTCAGACATTATATTGGATTTGTTTTTAATGAATATTTACCGATTTTCACCCTTTTTTGCAAGATCATTATCAAAATGGACTAGTTACTTTAAAAAATGGTATTTTTAATACAAAAACCATATTTTGTAAAAACAATGTAAAATTCCTGTCCAATCCCTGCCCATTTTCAGTTCAAAGAAGAAACCGCCTGCAATTTAGCAATTTGACTTATTCAACATTATTTTCAGTCGGCGTTTGTGGTAAACCCAAAGATAAAGTACGCAATTGGCCTACCCCGCAATTGGGATACATTAGCCTTTGTGCCTAACAACGTACTGTCTCACTGTCGTAGAAGTTTCTCCTTTCTACGCTTAGGCAAGATGACAGGCAGTAATTCCAAATATAGCCTTAATTTAATAAAGGCGAAAAAATCATAAAATATTGAAACAATAAGCGGCAAATACATTTAATTTTGCTATCAAGTGACACGGGCGGGTGAAAAATGTATGCCGAGAGTAATGTGTCAAATGTGTTGTCAAACAATGTCAAACAATTTACATAGTCATCATCATCAGAGAGCTCGTCTTCCACAGCAAAAGTGCCTCCATAAATCGACGGCACAAAGGAAATTAAATCGAGTGTTTGCTTTTTTCGTTCATGTCAATTTTTCAATGCAAATTTGTGTAACTATCACTTGATTTGATATATAAGGAGATGTATATTTTATGAAGCTTTTATATTTTTACGCGGCGCTTTTATGTGGTGGAAAGTGGTTGGTAAGAAGAAGATTGCAATGATTCTATAAATTAAAGCTTTTGAAAACGTCATTGAATCTTGGTGGCACCTTATGAAGCTTCACCAGATCAAGAAGAATTTAAGGACAGTCTGCCATCATACTAAAATATTTTTCATTTTTTTGCATAGAAAAGCTCGATAAAAACACATTTCCCTTAGAAAAGCTCAATAAACTCTTTCCCAAAATCACAAAAGAAGCATAACACGAGAAGCACTCAAAATGATAAAAATTACTTTAATCTCTATTGATTGCATGTTTTTCATGTTCCTTTATGTATTGAATGATATTGCTCGATATAGATAGCTGGATATCGAGTATATTAAGTATAATATTGTATTGCGTATGTTGGATTCAATGTAGCTTGGTGGAAATGAAAGCTGCTCTACTAGACAAACTTTAATTTCACCCAGAAGAAAAATCGAATGTGAAACTTCTCCAAAAACAAACAATAATTAATGTAAAGCTCCACATTGAAATAATCTCTGAGTAAACTTCAAGTCCAGAAGTAAATTTAAAGCAAAAAATTTCTTCGAGTGAAGCTGAGCGAAGCCGTAAGGGAGGATTAATGTATTAATGTATTAATGTACTACAGTACTACTTAATACTTTCCGTTATACTTGCGATTAAAAATCTAATTTTTCCAATGGAAGGCGATAGCATCCTTTTATGTTTTATGGCACATTGTATCACTTGTTATCCTTGTTCACTGGTATTCCTCGCTCGCATATTCCTCGTGTAAGTGGTGTTTGTCAAAGGCATTAAGTGGTAATGCTATTATCTTTTTTAATATTTGTAATATTGTCTCATATTGTTGGGTTGGCGGAAATTGTAGATCCGTCGCACATTTATTAATATCGTAAAATTATCCACTTAAACTGGGCTATAATATCGAGTCACTAAATCCTCGGAATATTCATATATGGCTTCATTTTCGCCCATAAATTTTGCCTCCGCACTCTTTTATCGTTGAAAATTCAATACTTTTGCTGCGGTTGATTTAATTTTGTAGCACTGAAAAGGCCTATTAACATTTTGTAATTATTATTTGATGCTTTTATTAATATGGAAGTAAGTTTTAGTTTTAGTTTACGACAATATCGTATATACTGAGCTACTTATTATGATTTGTATTTGAATTTATCACATGAATCTGATTTTCTATGAGATTATTATACTCTGTACGATTCGAATTCTTTTTATCAAAGTTCAATACAACAGTATTTCATAATACTCCTTATGAAGTTGCTGTTTTTTTTCAAAAAATCACAAACACAATTCTTCAGATTCATTATTATTAATTATTCAACACTCAACATTTCCACAAAAGAAAATACTTTTATGCATAGATATGCACTATGTAGATAGTCCTTACTACTGCAATATTTTGTATAACATTTTGGAGTGCGGTCGATTACCGGAATTAAAAAAATTAACAGTATTACCAGTATTACTGTAGAATTATTACAGAAATTACCGCGAAATGGTCGAGCGTGGATTAAAATATCAAAACATCAGGGAAAATGTAGTTAGAAAGTATTACTCCGCTCATAAATTAAATTATATTTGAAAATAAAGAAAAATTATGAAATAATATTCACACAAAGGAAAAGGTGGAAAACTGAAAAACTATCGCATTTCCAGGCACTTGACACTCAATATAATAATGCTCTGCTGTGTAATTCTCAACCGCTTGGTGATTATTCACACAATGGAGTGCTAATTGTCTTATAGCAGCCGATAGTGACACGCAAATATCACATTAAATGCTTCAAGCAGAGCCCATTATAGGTGGAGATTTTCCGCGAACTGGCAAACTTGGCAAACAATGGCTAAAGTTGCGGAAACTTTCAACAAAAATTGTCGGCCTTTCAGGAGCCACATTTGCGCCAACCGAATTCTCACTTGCAACTATTTGCGTCCTCTTCACCGCCAAGCACTGCTCAAGATATTGCTGAGCTTTTTTGCCGAGTTTTTTTTTTTTGGTGGCCAATAGACATAGTATAAAGTGCTATAGAATTACATAACTGCGACGACTTTACCATTGACATAAAAAAGGCGAAAATGTCAAAAGGCTTTTTTGCGGGGAGCATAGAAAGCCACCACCACTTTGGTGCTTGTGCTGTCGTATTTTTATAATTATGCTAATATCTGACCTATAAATTTAACAGTTTGTAAAGCAGTCCAATGCTACTCAGCCAACGGAATATGCTAATAATAAATTGAAAACATAATATGCGAACAAATAGATTCAGAGAGCTTCATCGCATGACTTTACTTCTGTTTTTATGGGACATTTTTTATTGCGGACGCAGTTACAATTTATATAATTCGCGGTTAACTGAAGTTTTATCTTGAGCAGTTCTAGTGTTTATTCTCAAAATGACACGACATATATGCACGATCCCTAAACGTTTAAAACTATTTGACTGGTAAAGCTTCATCAAAAAAAAAATAGAAAGTCAAAAGTAAAGCAGGGTGAAGAAAACAAATAGATATATTATTTTTACTTCTATTTTCACATTGTTCCATTACAATCAAATATTTTTTTAAAAGGAAAAGAAGCAAAATGGAATTTATGGAGGAGAACTATACCGCTATGTATAATCGTGTTGAAATGTATAGCTCATTCATAACGTTTCTGAAGGGCTATGAGTGAATATATTGGAAGATTTTAGACTTTTGGTATGATTGAAAATTATTACTAAATTGAGGAAAATTGTTTGGAATCATCATAAATATAATTTGTAGATGGTTACTTCAATTTGGGGTTTCATGTAACATTATGTGCTCGAGTAAGGGGGGATTAACTTTAATTTTTCCAATTTTTTTCTAATGGATTTTTGTTTTCTACATCACCATATATAAAATTTAAACTCAAGTCATTTTAAAAATCCAAGTCATGCAAAAGATGTCTAAAATTATTTTAAATGGATTTGAATTTATATTCCTTTTATTTCAATATTTTAAAAATATAAAGTCTAAAATTTCAATCCATGAGTGAAGAAATTAATTTAGAGAAAATACACAAAATCGTTAAAACAATTACATTTAAAAGCCTCCTCAAAGAATTGCAATAAAATAATCAATGGCAATAAAAACAAGAAAAGTTACTCCATTATATCACAAAGCCACTCAACCAGACTCAACTAAAAACAATCACTCCGAAAACCAGCAATAACTATATTCCCCGAACATATCTCCCTATAGTAACCCTTCAACCATCCAGCAATAAATATTTTTTGCCGCTCCAACTATGTACATGAACATCCTTCCTTTTATCTAATCTCTCGACATTGAATCGCTCGCTAGGATCCGTAGACGAGAAATAAGATTTTTGAAGCTGTTTTATTTATATCTCTTTGTATGTTGCCATACAATTTATATGTTTTATGGGCCAAGCAAACTATACAATATGGAATATCCAAGAAGTTTCCGAGCGGCTTGAAGCAGCTTCTCGAAGGCCAAGCTGCTCAGAAATTGAATAAAAATCTGCAAGAAATCAAGAATTGAATCAGTTGAGAGCATGAAGAAACACATAAATATATAAATACACACACCGAGAAAAATGTTGGTGGTAGTACGACACAAAGTTGTTCCGAGTCCCACTTTGTGTCGTGAATTTATTTTGGTTGCACGTAAAACAACTTTTTGGTGGTATGGTGGTTTTACCTACAATTTTTTGGTGGTACATTTTTCAGGAATATTTTGGTGGTAGTTGGTGGTACCTTTACAACTTTTTGTTGTAACTGGTACAAACATTTCATACTTTTAAAAGATCAAAAGGAACGTTTTTTTTAAGTAAAAAATTTAGCAGAAGACATCAAAAATTACCACCAAATTAAAAATGAAAGAAATTTTTAAAAATTTTATGGTTTATGGCAAATTCAACAAAGATTTTGAAAGTTGCGTCTGCAGTTTATTATGAAAATCAAATGACTACGCTATCAATAAGATTCACGAAAAAAATTAAAATCATAAATAATTAAATCATTTAATATTTTGATATTTTCCATACATTGTCCGTCCGTCTGTCCGTTTACAAAATAACTCCCGAACGGTACAAGTTAGCGATTCGGTTTCTTCAGCAAAGTTGTTAAAAATTATGAGTTTGCAACAGATCATAATCAGAATTGGGTCCACCACCAGCTGGTGGGATGAACTGGTGGCTCCAGACACTTTTTTTGGAAAAAAATTCGGAATCATGTCATTCGTTGAGAAAAGCTTAAATTTCGTGTTCTGAGATATCAAGTCACCATCTGACCAAAAAAAAACGCTTTTTGTACTTGCCAACTGACAATTTTTGCCTCTGTTTTTTTCATATAAGAAAAAAAATTTAACAAACCTTATATGAATTTAGCATATTGAAAATGAATAATCACTGATTTATCTGAGAATATGTAAAATATCGATTTATTTGCAGTCAAACGAGCAAACACTCTCATATTGATACGTAAAATAGAATAAAACTTTAGATTTGGATTGCGAAAATTTCATATATTGATTTTATTACATTAATGATCTTAAAAAATCTTTAATTTTTTTTAAATCCTAAAAATTTCTTACGAATCTTAGGAAAATCTTTTAAAAATCTTCAATTTTCCAAAAAAATTCAAAAAATCTTAAAAAATCCTAGAAATTTTAAAAAATATTCTTAAATATTAAAAAAAAAGATCTTAAAATTTCTAAACAATGAAAAAAATTTAATATTTATTTAATAAAAGTTTGCTTAATAAATTAATGTACTTTTTGAATTAATTAAACAAAAAAAAAATTAATTACAAACTTCTTTTTTGCATAATGCAAACATATATATATGAATATATATATGAAATATATATTTCAAAAACTATTCTCACATGATTTTTCAGATATTTTTGGGAATTATTTCAATCAAAATTGTGAAAACAATGCCTTATCGTTAAGTAAGTATATAACGTCGTGACTATCACAAGTCTCCATGGTCAAATCGGTACGCGCGCGGTAAAAAAGCAGAAATTTAACAAGTCCCCAGAAAGTCGGCGGTTCAACTCCAGATGCAGTCAAAATTTTAAAAGATTCTAATGATAAGTATGGCGAAGTAAAAAGTGTGTGGATATGTTTTTTTTTTGCATTTTTTTTGGTTTTCCACTTTCATGGGTCGAGTTTTCCGAATTTTCCGGAATTTTCTTTAAGACACAAATTTGCAATCATTAAGACCAAAAGTTGTAACACGTGCCACACAATTTGAGTTGTACTGTGTACAACCAACAATTCCTGATTTTTTTCAACTTTTTGTGTTGCACTGGGTACGACAAAGTACCACCAAAAACCCAAAATTGTTGCAATCGTTAAGACACAAAAAATTGCAATCATTAAGACAATAGTGTCTTAGGTCCATATACGCCACAATGTGTCTTAATGATTGCAACTTTTTTTTCTCAGTGCATAGATTTATCAAATAATGGATCTGTTTTTCAATAACGATATTTTTCGGAGTATTTTATTATAAGGCAACGATGGATTTTTGAGTGGAAAAGTGTTTAAAGAAACTTTTTTGATACTTAATTTTGTAATTGCTTATCATAAACAACACCTATACCGTAGACGGTAATAATCGATGGCATTCGGGTGGATGCTTCAGTTCAAATCCTGGAACTTTATATTATATAATTCGCTCCTAATAATTATTTTTTTTGAATTTTTTTTGAGTAAATTTACTTAAATTTAATTAATCCATATCTTATTTATAGATGAAGGCTGATGAAGAAGTAGAAAATATCCATCATCCAAAAGTCTCAGGCATTTTCAAGTTTTTTATCTATTTGCTACTTTTCAAACATTTCAACAAAATCTAACAATCTTGAAAATCTCTTGAAATTTCCCAAAACTATCCAGTATTTTGATAGCTATTTGAAAACCTGAAAGACTCCCATCAATTCACATTGATTTGAAATTGTATAAATATATTTACTTTATGTCTATATTTGGTTTATTTGGTATACCCAAGAATTTATTGGTTTCTTTGTAAACTGGTCGGTAAACTTCAAAATGCTTGCAAAGATTCGGACAAACATTTTCGAATATATTGCTGGGAAATTGAGAAATTGTGAATGAATTCAACCTTATTGGAATTTTTCTTTTTTGATCGCAAACTTAAACATTTCGCAATTTATTTAATTTGTGGGAGAATTGAGAAGGATTGGTTTTAAATTGCGATAAATAGGTAAATTAAAATATATTACCTTTGTTAGAAAACTCTTTGTAGTTTTGGTGAAATATGTATTCACAGAAAATGAGAAGTAATTTTAGGCTTTTTAAAGATTAATTATTATTTTGGTCATTTGAAATATTGCCTACTTTCTAAATAAATTGCCATAAATTGAAAAATATGGGAATTTAATTCAAAATCATAAAAAATTTATTTATAGATCCCAAATAATAACTTCTTATTGAAAACCTATCAAATTGCCATCTGAATGACCAACATCTCCATTTACATAACAGCATTACAACATTACACCCCAAAAAAAGGGATAACCACGTACATCGTCCAGTGCCCCAGATCGGTTGGTCCACATATTTTTTATGCCATAAAAATCATAAAAGTAGACAGCAATCTCCCTTTAAAGATCAAAAATATCGGCTGCTTGTTAAGTAAGCCCATATACTGATACACTTTACTGGAGCTTACCACAATTTGCTCTAAATTTACTACAGCGACTTTCTCGCAAAATCCCTTCATTCCTTTAGAACCGGCGAGGAAAATCTCCAAATCGGAAATGGTAAATTTTTACCAGCATTTTATGGGCATGAGAAACCATCAAACCTCTTGAAAGGAAGCTTATGGTTACATCTCTATTTGAATGTTCCTTCACCAAACTTCACCCTTCTATTTTGTGCTGCATAGACTGTTTCATGGGTAAAGCTTTAGTTTCACCTAATTGAGAAAAGTCTTTATTATTCAAGCCATTAATTTGTTTTAACAATTTAATGGTACGATGAAAAGGCAAGGGTAAAGCTTGGTGAAGCTGTTACTATTTGTGTTTAGATTTTATGGCTTTGCTTGTTTGCAGCCAATCAAAATCATTCATAGGGAAAATTGCGACTAGTTTGAAGAGTCCCTTCGCCAAAGCGCAAATGTTTATGGTAACTGATTTGATAGCTCATAGTTATCAAGTTATCAAGCCACTCTAATCGATTAAAATGCTGTTGAGAGAAAGTTCTTTGAAAGATCGATTTCCCCCTTTTATGGAATGTTATTTGGTGTTGGGACTATTTGGGTCGAGTGTTATCTTTAACAGAGCGGCAAACTATCCGCAAACTATCGATGGGTTGAAAAGGTCATCCAATCTTGCAAGATTAAGATAAGAGGTCAGCCGCCCTTGAAACGAGATATGTTGTTATATGGCAGTTTGTGCCTTTTTGACCAGAAAACCAATTTGCCTGTAATTTTGGTTATTTGATTTGATTGAACCTCTCAAGAGGATTTTGCGGGGGAAATGTGGAAAAATTTGTTTTGCTAATCCTAGAAAATATTTGCTGTATTTAAAATTGTAAATAAATGAAATTAATTTATGTTTGATAAATATCATGTGTAAAATTAAGTCAAATTGTAGGGCTCTACCTAAATTGCGCTAATGTATATAATTTAACAGGTTCAATTCCTGAAACTTTAGTCAACACTAATCCATTCCTTGAAATTTGTTTTTTGTCGAAATTTTTAATTAAATAATCTCAAAAAGCTAAAAGTATCCACAACTGCCATCAGGAAAGACAAAATTTCTTCAAACTCCATACACTTCAAACAATTAATTTCTACCAAGTAATATCAAAGAGTAATATTCTTGACTGTGTGATCAGAAAAACTGTTTGCGCCACATAAATCATTTAAACATGTAGAAAACTAACAAAAAGCTTTTGGCTCTCGCTCAAAACTAAATAGACAAAAACGGAATTAATACTGTTTTGCTTTAAAAACACACAAACAGTTTTGTTAAAGTTTTGCCCAAATTTTTTTTGGTTGCACGTTTGTTGTTGGAATTTGGATGCAAAACGGTAAATAGGCTCCTTTGAGTCATTCACAATTTCACAAGCAGGCAGTTGAAAGTTTTTTCTTTATCAAATGCTTTTTGTGTTTTTTAATGTTTGCATGCTTTTTATGCTTTTATGTTTTTCAGGTTTATTTTGCCGGTATGCTTAGGATGTTTTCTGGATTTATTTTTAGGATATTTTTAGGATATTTTTGAATTTACTAAGGATTTTCTGTGTTTTTTTTGTAGCCTGACAGCCTTCAGGCGAGAGAATTTAAAAACAACTAAATAATCTGGAAGTAGGAGACAAAAGAAAAACTATTTTTAAAGGATATCTAAGTTGTTGGTGGTTAGGGGGTAATCATTAATGCTGTCACAGTTGTAACAGTGTTTGAACTTATTTGTGCTTCAATAAATTTGTTACAAAGCCATCATCCCATCTATCCCTTCGGTTATCTCTCTTTTATGCTGGGATCGAGAAAAATGTGCCTTCTAATCTCCTTGCCGCTCAAAATTGCCGTCACTATTCAATATTTATTTGCGGCTATATCTTTGCATTAAATACACATGACAGATATATCTGATGTATCAGCCTGGATCGGTACTACATTAGAAAGGCTCGAGAAAAGCGCACAGAATAGATTTTTCAACCACATCAGCCGCGCTGATAAAAGAAACATTTGAATAACAAATTTCACAATTTCACAATTTTCTTAACAATTTTGCGGCAGCAAAAATATCAAAATAAAATCTCTAAACTTTTCTATAGCCGAGCATACATTTTGTGGGAAGTGGAGTTATCAGACAGACTCAGCTGTCGAGATCCTGGCAAACGGTTCCCGAGCACAAAAACTAATCTTGAAATAGATTTTTCCCGCTGAATGATTTAAAGCGATCCGAGGCTGAGTGTGTTGGTGCAAAGCTCTATCAAAGCTTCTTTGTGCATAAAAGCGAGAACACAAAACAATACTAGAAACAGATTATGGCAAAAAAAATGTATTTACAAGGAGCTCACCAGCTCCCCAGCGATGAAGAACTATGGATTTTATAGTTTTTCTATCATTTTTTACAAGGCTAGTCCCTGTGAATATTTATCATGAAAAAAAACAACCAAAATTGATTAATACAACGAGTCTTAGATATCGAAAGAAAATTTAATTATTTATGAAACTCGATAAACTCTTTTAAAGACTAGATGCCAATATATTCTGAAACTTTTCCACATTTTCCTAGTGTTCGCTCGCAATAGGATTATTTAGACTTTTTATTTGTAGTTTTGCTGCAGTTTTTGTTATTATTTTATTTGTTTGCAGTTTTCCTTTATTTTTGTAGTTTTTGCAGTTGCTCGCAAAGACTGCAAATAGAATAAATGCATTTTGTTCACGAAAATAACATAAATCAAACACCGAGTTGCACATAAAAATCGTTGTGTTTAATATTAAAAATGGAGACGATGTTAGTTATTCGGTTCTAACTAGCTAATTTATGTAATGTAATTATTGTTAAAACCTTCTGCAAAGTATGAATATAATTATACAGAGATCAAATCCCGGTTGCTCTTATCGAAACAATCTAGTATATTGGCATTTTTTATAAATTTAGTTTTCTTTTTGCTGAACATTTATTTCGATTCAACTGACTAATGATTTCAATTTTAATCAAATTTTTTAAATTATTGAATATGTTCTATGAATTTTAATGGTTCACTCATAAAATTCAAAAAAAAAGAAAAAATAAAAATGAAAACTGTAAAAACTTAAAAACTATTAAATATGTATGCTAGCAAAGTTCAGAAAAGCCACCGATCTCTGATAAAATTTTAATTAATATCATTTTATTTTCTCACATGGCTCCAATGTACACAAACTACGAAGTGTACTCTATTGCAAGTTTACAGCCTCGCTATCTGATGCAAATTTGCGCTAAATTATACTTCTCGCCATTGCAAAAGCGAAAAAACTGATTTCAATGCAGATTTTTCCCGCGCTGCCGGCCTTAAGTTTACTTTAGCACTTTTTTGCTCATTGCAACCAACTTGAATTGCTCTTTTTTTGCTCGACCACTTCTTTCCATCGAAAGTTTCCGTGTCGACTTTGCTAAATTCGCTAAATGTGCAGCAAAGTTTCCCAGTTATCCTAGAGTTTTTCGAGCTTTTCCACTCTTACAAAGTTTTCCGAGGATTGTGAGTTATCCGTGTTTTTTTAAAGAACAATTCAACTTTTTTTTTGCCATATTTTTTGCAAAATTTTTTACTGCTTTGTGAGTTTGTGGCTAGAGAGAGCATAATTAGTTGTAAATCTGCTAACTGCTGGCTGTGGGTAGGGCTGGAGGAAGTTGTACCGCTAATGAGTCGAGCAATTCCCACAGCGAGACCATAAAACAATGAATTGGTAGAGAGTGGAGCAAAAGAGGGTTTTAAGGTGGGGAAATCATTTGCAATACTGTATTTAAAATCCTATTGAGTTCAAATTTCAGTTTTCGCATTAAATGTAACCAAAACTCTTACACACAAAAGGCGAATAAAGTTACCAATTTTGGTTACAATTGTGCCATTACAAAACCAGTTTGGTACTTTTGTATATGTTTGCTCAATTGTGTATTTATCTCAATGGACCAGTCTTTGCATACAAATTGTTGATTTTTCCCGCCTTTTTCTGCTTATGTGAAAATGTTAAAATGTTTCTTCCGAATAGCTGCCGTTCTTTTTACTGCGCTTTCAGTTGAGCTTAACCGAATCCACAATTGCATGAAAGCAATAACAAGCGCATTAATTTATGCATATAAAAGTGTTAGAATGAGAATTTTTATGCTTTTTATGCTGTTTATAGTATTAATTGAAATGTTTTGAATGCTTTTTTCGGTGTTTTTGTTTTAATTTCTATGGAACACTAACAGAAACAATTCTTAATTCAAATTTAATTTCTATGTTTAGGAGCGAGAAAAGAAAAACTTTTCCTTAATTAATTTTAATTTGAATGTCGCTTTTGTATGACGATATAGTTTGGTTTGGAGCTTGAACCAGTGACAGGGGTTTTGGAATTAACTCCCAGAGATGGTAATTTGATACATTAATTGGATTTTACACCACTTTATCAGTTTAATACCATAATTGATCAGAATAGATCAAACTCGAAAAAGAAATGTTGGCTTTCTGTTTTTTAAGAATGATTTTTCTATACAGGTGCACTATTTCCACTAATTTTTCTTAATTATGGCTTTTATAAGTCCAAATACACCTTTTCACTCTTAACCAGCCATAAAATTGCAAAGAAACTTCCAAAATGTCAGCAAAACTAAAATTCCAAAGCTTGCACTAAAAAAAAAATCGAAAAATTTACACCGAGAAAAATTTTCGGAAAATGTTCGGAAAATCCCGAAAACCTAGTAGTCTATATATATATGTGAACTTCATATGAAGAGTAGTCGAAACTTGAAAGTTCTAGAAACCAGTCGGAAAAATTTCAAGAATCAATTAAAAATCGAAGAGCGAGCTAAGAAACCTGAAAACTAGTTCAAACTGATCATAAAGATATTGTCCAGAGATACAATTGGAGGGAGATCATAAGAATATAAGGGTGAGAAAATATTTTAATTATAAAATTTGACGTTTATGAAAATTTTTAAAATTTAGTTATTGATTGAAATATTGGGGTTGACGGGGTAAAAAGTGTCGGAAAAGCTTAGTTGTGGTAGTTAGAATGTGTTTGAGTAGAAATTTGGGGTTTTTGAGTAGTTTTTGAGAAATATAGTTGAAATAAAAAATTTGACGTTTATGAAAAATTTTAAAATTTAGTTATTGAATAGAATATTGGGATTGGTGGAGTAAAAAGTGTCGGAAAAGCTTAGTTGTGGTAGTTAAATTGTGTTTGAGTAGAAATTTGAGGATTTTGGGTGGTTTTTGAAAAAATTTTGGAATTGTGTAAAATTTTCTTCGTAGAAATTTTGAAAAATAGAATTATTTAGTTTCTTGAATGATTTTATTGTTGTAACTATTGAAAATTAATTTATTTTTTTGTTTTTTTTTAGATGGTTCGCGTAAATAAATACCCCAAAGGATTTTTGGGAAACGGCGAGAAATCTGAGCGTCGCCGAAATTTGATTTTATATGAAACTGTTAAAGAATTCTATACTACTGATCTTTCTAATAGGTTTTTTTGTTTGCAGGAGCTGTCTGACATTGAGGAGGAGGATGAGGAGGAAGTGGAGTATGAAGATGGAGTGCAAAATGAAGAGAGGGCTAAGTATCACGAAAATTTAATTTTATGGGAAACTGTTAAGGAACACTATATTACTGATTTATCTTGCAGGTTTTTCTGTCTGAAGATGCTCTGGGAAATCGAAGAAGAAGATGAAGAAGAGGAAGAAGATTTTGAAGAAGAAGAGGAAGCTGAAGAAGATGGGGATGAAGAGGAACAGCAATTTGAGTGGAATGTGGAAGCTGTTCCATTCTACCCAGCAGGCAAGTATATGATAGTATTTAATTGTGATGGAGATTTGAAGGATTGGGGATTAGAGAGAGTTGATTCATTTTAATTTTTTTTCTTTTTTTCTTTTCAGATTAAAAATTTAAATTTGTAGTTAGAGATTGAAATTTTTTGTGGATCAAAACTTGGGGGATTAATATTAATAGATAATCAATAGAATAATATATTAACAGATTTATGTTTCAGGAAGAGGAATGGAGCAATTTTTATACTTTTCATATTATAATTTAAATTAAAATGTAAATTAAAATTTTAAGTTAGAGATTGAGATTTTGGAGAATTAAAATTTGAGGAAAAAATCAGATATGATGTGAATATTTTTGATGAATTGGCGGATTTATCAAAAGTGTTGCGTTATATCTGATTGTTTACTGAAGTAGCATTTTTATATTATTTTTTTCGTAGGTTTTAGTTTATTTTATTTATTTTTTCAGCTTTTAGGAAGAGGAGTGGAGCAAAATTGGGTGGGGGCTCACCAATTTTTTTTAGGGGTGGATTTTGGCGGGCCCCCCCTCAGTATTTTGGGATTGAGAGGGGGGGCTCGCACAATTTTTTTTAAGGGTGGATTTTGGCGGGACCCTCCAAAGTATTCTAGGACTCGGAGGGGGGGCTCGCACAATTTTTTTTCAGGTTGGATTTTGGCGGGACCCTCCAAAGTAATTTAGGACTGAAAGGGGGGGCTCGCACAATTTTTTTTCAGGGTGGATTTTGGCGGGACCCTCCAAAGTAATTTAGGGCTGAGCGGGGGCTCGCACAATTTTTTTTAGGGTGGATTTTGGCGGGCCCCCCCTCAGTATTTTGGGATTGAGAGGGGGGGCTCGCACAATTTTTTTTAAGGGTGGATTTTGGCGGGACCCTTCAAAGTATTCTAGGACTCGGAGGGGGGGCTCGCACAATTTTTTTTCAGGGTGGATTTTGGCGGGACCCTCCAAAATAATTTAGGACTGAGAGGGGGGGCTCAAATTAGTAGTATTACATTAATTTTGATATTTAGGTCCATCCGCCTGCAAAACACATTGATACAAAGCCAGCATAAACATTATTTAAAAAACATGTACGCATCAATTTATGCAATAAAATTGAGTCAAACACAATCTTTTAAGTTGTATCTGGTAGTATGATTCAATTCGAAGGTGATTACATGTTATCTAGAATCATTTAACAGCTGATAAATGGAGCTCTGCAAATACTTAGATGACAAGATAAGAATTTTATTTATTATATTTTTCTTCAGGAAGTCTTACACCTGCGAGCATGATAAGATTTCAATGTTATTGACGCTGATAAATCTATTTTTGTTCGATTTTTTGTGATATTTTAACGAGAGCTTAGAAAGTATGTTTAATTTTAATGTAAGAGAACCAGTTTTATAGACTTTGCAAAGATTTCAAAAAGTTTCAATGTTCAATATGAAAATTACAAAGTTCTAATAAAAATTTGATAAAAAAATTTACCAAACACCGAATCTTTCGACTACTCTCTGTATAATCCCTGAAAATTGCATCATCCTTTCCCCAATTTCCCGTAACTCCTCTAACAGATCCGGCCGATAGCTTTTTTCCTCGAATTCATTCGAAATTCATAGCATGAGCATGGGGAAAATTAAAAAGAAACATATGTAGCGATAACTGGGGATAGAATTAAAAGAGCCAAATACTGTATACCTAAATATAGCTTTAACTGGAGCAACTGAAGAAAATTAAAAAAAATTGGAAAACTCGAAAAACTGAGATAAACTCAGTGACTAGAAAATATACACGAGAAACTGTTAAGGATGCTAAGGATAACGAATGATTGCCATAAATCATTAAACCGCTTTTAATTAGCCAATTAAAAAATGCTGTGCCGCAAAGCAAAATTGCAGGGACATCCTTAAATCTTGAAGAACATAAAGAAGAACATTTTCAAGAATTCTTACGCTGGTTGGGCTGGGTCGAAAAGTTTTGCTATAATTCTCTATCACTTCCCATCGGATCGGGGTTCATCAATCATCTCGTCAAACTGATTTCAATGGGGGTGGGAGGAAAGTATGGTCACGTCTTCTTAAATATTTATGTTTTCTTTTTTTTCTGATTTAATGGTCTTTTATTAAAGATCCCAGGAAATACAAAGAAAACACATATTTAACAGTTGACAATAATTTTAAAATATGCATACATCTTAATACTTTAAAACATTCAAAGACACCATAAACAGCTGACCCCACTAACCGATGTCTGTTGCAAGAGATTGGCTATTCAATAAATTGCTTTGAATTGCTTGCTTGTGAATGAATGAATGTTCCCACTGGCAGTTCTGTGTGGGCTTTGCACATTGTTTAGCAGTCCTTGGGGAGTCTGTGGCTATCAGCTGCATTGCGGTTTTGGAGTGGTGGAAATGGCAAAAGGTTGTTATCTAACCTGAATTTGATTATGCGAGACTAGAAGATGTTTTTGGGGATTTTATGGATTTGTGTAAGTAAAATTATTTGTCAGGAAAGAAAGAATATTTGCTTGGAGACAAGGGGATTTAACCCTATTTTTGATGTAGTTCCATTGTCAGGGACGTTTGGGCGATAAAAAGAATACTTTTTATTGTTTCATGAGTGTTGTAGCTTAATAATAAATATATTGTACTCTCTGAACGACAGAGTTTTGCAGAAAAATTTGTAGCAAACCTAAATAAAGATTATATAATTCAGTATTTAATAGCAGAAGAGACCAAGTAGTAAATTTGTAAAATTTTGTAACAGCCTTGAGATTCAGATCTTAAGATTTTCAATTTCTGAATATCAAAGTTCCGAATCTCTACTCAAAGTCCGAATTGTTCTAATTTTGTAATTTCGTAGATTTTTAAAGTTCCTTAAATAAAAACACACACTAATTACATTATTTGTAAATACACTAACATCAATTCGTTGGCTGCTCGTTCACTGCTTCAAATTCTAACAACTTTAAAAGTTCCACTGCAAAGGTTGCCCTCTAAGGGTCTCTAGTTGCTTACATTTGCTATAATTACAGTTCTTAGTTACAATTACGGCATTCCAACTAAGTTATTTAAATTTTAAGGTATTTATCTACACAAACACATTACAAAATTAGTTCGATTTGTTGGGGTTTAAGTGACTTCTTTTAAGTATTGTTACGGGCTTTTTACGGGGGGTGTTTTACATGTGTGTGTTTTACATACTTGGCCTCTCACCTTTTTTGCTGTAAGCTTTTGCGAATGTCTGTAGAGTGTCTGGGCACGTGGCCAGAGAAGATACTGTGACGATCGGGACTTCCCGGTGAGTCGATTTCAATTTCAATACTCGGCTCTAGCTCAAGCGGATGGATAATCGATGAGGCATTATTATCGAAGATTGATGTTGCACTCTCAAATAAGGAACTCACTGCGGTCCTTAAAGAACTTCTTTTATCACATTCACTAATCATTTATGATTCGGACTCAAAAATGTTTCGGGTTAAGTTCTTGTTGGGAGCTCTAAGGTTAATGGAATTGGGGGAATGTTGCTTTGTTCTGTTCTTTGCATCACTTGTATTTATTGGAACATTTTAGCTTTCAAGTTGTGGTACTAATTCGGAATTATTTTTAGTACCGTATCGGTTTTAAGGATTTCATAGCTGGAATTTTAAAGTCTTTGTGTGTATTTTTGATTTTAATTCTTCTACCAATTCAGAAATTTCGACTTCTACTGATTATGCTAATAAAGATGCGAATTTAACATTATTCTACTTTGGTAACGTTGATACGGATTCCTTAATTAATCACTACAATGAAGAATTTTTTCAATAATCACCTCTATTTTGCTATATGTCTGCTGCTCTTGGTATTTCAGATGCTTCGGAGATTTAAATACCAATCTCTGCAATCAAATTAATTAACTATTAATTTAATTCCTCCAACAACTTAATTAAATAATTGTTTCAACTGTTTATACTTGTTTATCATTTTGCACAACATTTAATTCCATTATGAGCTTTTTGCCGGCGCTAATGAATTTATTTGCTTGTATTTGGAATATCTCGAGCAGTTCGTCTTGCTATGGCGAAGTGTAGCGGAGTATGGAGCACGGGGAGCTTCAGCCCATATTTTACGAGGCATCCAAGTTAATTCATGGGTTCGGTCCGTGCGGTAAGAAGTCTGCTTCTCGTGTCTTGGCCGTATTGTTGCTGTGATGATTAATTTGCGCCTTTTCCTGGTTCCGCCATAATTTGCTTTAAATAACGGTTGCTACCTCTTTAATTCTTTATTCTTTATTTTAGGGTGCCTTTTTCCAACTTCCAACGAGTTTTAATTCTTCGCCTTGACAAATTAATATTGCGTCTGTCTTACTGCTTTAATTGTAATTCTCGGTAATTCGCATAATTCTCATAATTCCTGAAGGCCCTTTTTCGGTTGGTGTCTGGCGTTTTTCCTTTGGTAATTTGCCTGGGCGATATAAAATAATTTTTTAATAAATTTATATTGTTGTCCGCTAGCTGGTTGTTTATTTGAATTTTGAATGGTGTGGCCCTAGTGACCAAATTAAGAAATAAATAGGATATAAAGTATAAAGGTGAGATTTTTATTTTGATAATGTTTGGGTATAGTTCAGATAGGTGTGCTTTAAAACATATCATTAAATAATTTTATGAGAAGATTATTTATTTAGTAGAGTTCATTTAAATTGGTGTATACTTTATTTTGAGATTCCAAACAACGTAGAACGATTTTATTGAATTTTTTACCAAATATAGGAAAAGTTTAAAAAGTATACTTCAAAGCTCTCGTATACATTCTAAAACATTTAAAACCTACACTTCTAAACATAACTATGCCCCTAGGGCAATTTTCCCTCAGAGCCGGGTGTAATTTTATTTTATTTGGGTAATTTATTGCCAGATGATATAAAATATTTATATTGTGGCGAGAATAATTTATGCTCTCTGTTTTCTTGTGTTTTTGTGCCGACCCGGCTTAATTTATAGCTTCAGCTTCTACATACAGCTGCAGTTTTGCAGTTTAGTATACCATTTTCCTGCTTTTCCAGCATTTTCCCAATTTCCCAGCTCTGCAAGAGCTTTAATGTGCAGATCAAAAATGCAGTTCATTAATTACTTGAGCTTCACAATAAATAAATTCCTGCACATTTGTGGAATCGAGGAAATTAGTTTTCGGTAAATATCGAGCCAAAATATGGAACAAATGTGTGAATTGCGTAAATCATTGACTGCGTGATTTGAAACCAAAGTTGCCAAAAGTTGTTATTACACTATTTGAGCGTTTAAAAGAGGAGAAACAAGGAAATGATCGGATTAGCCAATTGTTTTATATTGACTATTTAATTTGTATCTCATTACGAAGCAAAGCCAGAGCTCAATAAAATGCTGAAATGGCAAGTCTTTTATAAAACCATCAGCATGTTATCAGTTGTCATTTGGAGAAGGTTGGAGGATGTCGTTAATGAGATATGATGGATGTTTACAGATTAGATGTCTGGACGCTTTTTAAAAAATATCAGCAGTTTTAAAAATTAATGGAAGCAATAAAAGAGAGAGAGAGAGACACAATAAAAGATGTAAGTCTAATAGACGTCATAATTTTAAAGATTTGTTAATAAAATTGCAAATCAAAGCCCACCATCTACTCTAAGCATCAAAACTCCGAGCTTCCCTACCCATGGACAATTCATAAATTCATAAATTAAATTGCGACAATAAAAGAATTCCCTCTCGCAAGACGACTTATTCTTTTCCGGACTGCACAACAAATTCCAACAAATTCCAAAAATAAAACAAAAATAACCAAATAATACTAAAAATTACCAAAAAACTCGCAAAATTATTCCGAAAAGCTGAAAAACAACATATAACCAAGAAATTATTAAACATAAGGCATCCGAAGGAGATCCACAATGAATGTTTGCTTGATCTTGTAAGTAGCGAATAACATACCAAAGTATTTCTTTTTTACATGTTTGTAGGACATGTTTAGGCTTGCATGAGCTTTTTACGAGCTTTTCGGAGTTACAACATGACTTTTTATAGAATTGAATAAATTTCTTGGTTTTTAGCGAAATTTTCATAATTGGGTTGTTTGTCTGTTTTTCCACAGAAAATTGCTCATTTGAGTTAGTTTAGGAACTACATACAACCGAATTTAAACCGCATTTGATAATTGCTCATTGTAATCTGAACTCCTTTGTTTTGTGTAGGCAACTCAACTCGATACACCAGACTACCAAAATAAAACACTGGGGAAACTCAGTGAAAATGTACAAAAAATTCAAAACAAAAAAATAGATGAGATCAAAGAATTTTATCATGACGTATAAATTATTCATGTATTATTGTTCTCATAGAGCAAATTCATAAAACATCTTTTTGTATTTTTCTGCTGTGTTTTTTGTGATTTTTATTTGGGTGATTTTTGTGTAATTTTCGGGATGCTCGTAATATTGCATAATGTCGTATAATGTTATGTTGAGAAGTTGTGAGCGCTTTCAGTAATATTTCGTAATAGCTCGAAATACTTGGTGAATTGGTGATACAGACGTTTTACTTGAGAAACTATTTCTGGCAGCATTGTGTAATTTCGTTGCAAATCAGTTTTTTGCTTATATTTATTTATTTTATATTTATTTGCGGTTTCTTGGATTATTTTGTTGATTTCGCTTGCTTGGGGCTGGAAGTAAAGGATGTCAAGAGAATTTGAAAAATAGCTTTACATACCAAGTTTAAACGTACGAGAAAGTTGTTGAAAATTATGCAAATCCAACAGCAATTAAATACTGTCTTGAACTCTTTATTTATTGAAAAGATTTTTGTAATCCGTTCAAACTGAATGGTTGAATTCTCTTCATTCAACCAGCATTGAATTTATTCAAAACTTTCTTTTATCATGCTTTATAGAAGATACTTGAAAAATACCTAAAATGCTTCCAGAACCAAAGATGAAAAAATGTTAGAAAAATTTCCAAAGATGCATTCAAGCCAGACTTTCTTTCTCTCAATGAGATGCCCAATGTATTATTGTGAAGGAAATACGAACATACTTGGACTTTTACATTTTCTTATTTTTTTACATCGTTTGGAGTTCATTCACAAAGCTCTTCCTGGAATTTTTGAAAGTCTGGTTTTTAGTAAATATCTAGGATCTTTTTTGTGAACAGCCTCTCCGGTTATCCAGCGTTTTCTCAGGAAATTTCTGCACATTTTCCGTTTTTTCGAGTAAATAACGAGAAATAATCAAAATTCATACAAGACTGCAACATTTTCCTAGTATTTCCAACATTCCTGAGGAGAATTTCTGCAATTTTGCATCTTTTTTGCTCCTTGACTTTTGCCGCTATGCATATTTATTCTCGGCCTCTTGTTTTCCTCGAGCAAAGCTTGTTTATAATGATGTTTCATTGCATAGCATTTTTCTTGCTTGTTTATGTTTCGCGTACAGCGGAGGGAACACAAGTATTTAAGTATTTACCCAAAGACTTTCTTTTTGATTAAAATCAATTGGAAACTGGCAAAAGTTCCCTGCAATTTTGCCTGCTGTGTGCAGCTCTTGCATGAACAAACAGCCGTTTAGTATTAAAGGAATTTGTCTATTCTGTGGAAGAATATTGAGCTATTGTTTGGCTGAGTGTCCCCAATGGATGTTTTATGATTTGAGAAACGAGTTTTAATTCCTTTCAGTTTTTAGAGTTTAAAACAACTTTATCAAACTTGAATATAATTCATAGCCAACATTCCCCGCAACCCCTCTTCACTCCACTTCATTTAACTTTTTTCAAAAAAAAAGTTTTTCCAATGCAGGAAAGAGAACAATGTTTTTTGTCTGATCAAATTTCACAATACTGATGAAACTGTAGCAAACAAATAGGAATTTAATTTGTTAAACCCTGACCTCTCACAAGAATACAAGCCGTATTCTTCGTTCTATTGGCCAAATTGAGCCTGGCAACTTAATGCGACTTAATATTTTTGCCATGCAATTCACATTTCAACATAATTCAATAGAAGTTTTTATTTATTTAATAGTTTATTTTAGTTTGTTTGAGTTTAAGCTTTTGGGGCAGTTTTGGGGGTAATTTATTGTTTTAAAGGAAAATTAAAGTCATTGAAGTTATTTGGGAATTTGTTGAGATATTTCGAGAATTTTAAGGATTTTAGAAATAAGTTTCAATTATTTTGAGATTTATGAGTTTTCCGATAAATTTAATTAGGTTAAAGTAATTAAATAACTTTTCAGTCATATAAAATATATTTCTGATATCATGGAGTCTCTCAGTCTACTCAAATCAAAGTATCAATTCAAATAAATGAATCAAGTTAATTAATTAAATGGCAAAAAGCAACCAATTCCGAAAACCACTTCAAGTCCAAGACTGAAAGCATGTTAAACATTTAAAAATATATTTCCTCATTCTCCATGCTTCCTCGGTTTATGACATTGAAGCCATAATATAATCACAAAAACACCCATAAAATCCCTCTTTATAGTTTCATGTAGAAAATCTAGATATTATTTTGATTATCCCTCTTGAACAAAAAAAAACTAATTTTCCAAAAATAGCAAAATAGTTTTATCGAGTCGCAAAGTCGCAAAGTGCTTGGGTAAAATAAGAGACACTAGAAAAACTTGTATCTTAGATATTTAAGAGATTGTATGCAAAACACATTTTCACTTTATATTTATACAGCTTTTTGCATAGAAATATCCAGTTAAATGAAATTTTAATAAAATAAATTTGTCCTTTTGAAAGTCAAAATTTGAAGAGGTTTTCTAAAAGATTCTGCCCAAAGTTTTGTTAGAACTTCGTTAGTCCTAGAGTTATGTTTTTCAATTACTCTTTCCTTAAATACTTGAAGCACGAACTAAAAGCTATTTTTAGAATTATTAGAGTTGACATTGATTTGTATAATTAAAAAATTAAACACTCAAAGATTTCAATCAGGACACGAACCCAAAAAGCATTTTGCATAATTTTGGAAAAGATTACACATTAGCACCAAACAATTTTCACTCCAAAAAGATCTTCTTCCAGCGAAAATCAATGAAAATCCTCTGTAAACTACAATTTCCTTATATACAAGTATGTATCACTATGGGTGCTTGTAGGTTAGACAGCGCGGCATTTGCACCCGATTTTGTTGTCCTTTCTCAAGTTAAAAATTGTTCAAACAACAACAAATAAAAAGAGTTGATACAATTCTCATATGGAGCACACAAAAAATTGTTTCCGCCAGAAAATTGCAAATTGCTTTTTTTAAACAATTTTTTTCTCGCTTTTTGAGAATTTGTTCAGGTTTTCACCCATTTTTTGAGGCAAGAGAATAAAATCAAGGCAGCAGCACGAAACTCCAAAAACTTGGATATAATTTGATAATTTTTTGCAGCAAAATTGGTTGTAGAATAATCAAAACTTGAAAAGCATGAAATTCATGAAATTTCAGAGAATTCAGGGAAAATCATGAAAAAATCATGAAAATTGTTGTTGAACACTTGAACACACAAATTTAATGTGAATGAAATGATATTTTTAATGTCCTTTGAATGGCTTTTGAACAAGTGTACATGATACATTTGGCTAGGTGGGAAAAGCCCGTTCTGTGAACTTTTTACAATATTTTATTGGGAGGCTTTTGGTTTCAGATTTGGAACAACCCACACAAGATAAACGATTATGATTGCCAAAATCATTATTAGAAAGTGGATAATTAGCTTTAACACCAAAATACTTGTCAAATAATTTTTTTGATTAATATATAACAACTTTTAGTTATTTTAAAATAATTTGCCCTTAGAATACCTTTTTTATTCAAATTACCCCCTCGAGGGTCACCCTCACCAAACTCATATACGATCTTAATACTTAAGCTCTCATGTTTTCAAAAGCGTCGAGTGCTTTTTTGCACTGCGGAATTGCTGCTTGATTGCTGCTTGTGAATTGTGCGGGAGCTCCACTTAAGAGAATTATATTGCACCATGAATCATCAACGAACATGCCAACAAAAATAAGGAAAAAAAGACAAAAATATACTTGAGCATGAATACAACGCAAATATCATGAAAATCATGGAAATGGATTATTTCAATTGCAAAAACAAAACTCAGCAGCAAAAATTAAGGAAAAATTACCAACAAAACTCCGAAACAGCCAGCGATGTAATCCTGAAAATCATAAAAACTGAATATATTTCATTTTATGTCATATTTCGTTTTGTTGCAAATTGAATGAACTTTTGCGTTCGGGTATTTATTTGGGGCTGTTTTTTCATGACGTCACTTCAAAGTTCAATAAACTTTTTAGTTTCTCTAAATTGTCTTTTTTATTACAATAATCCTCCAATTAATAAAATCCTCGAATTAAAAATACTTTGGAGTAATTGAGGAACAGCCCTTCATGATTTTTTGTGTGCTTTTTGTGTGTTTTTATTTGATCGTGAAAGCGAACAAAAATTGTTTGAGCGAGAAAAACATTTTCTTTTTTATATTTTGATATAATTGAATTTATTTATGTCAACAAACTTGGGGACAGAGACGGGTCAGGGAGGGTTTTTTTGGGGAAATTTTACGTAAGCTGTTGGTAATAGTTTGTGGTTGAGAAAATTATTTTGATAAATTTGCAGAGTTGAATGAAATAACCGTAAGGTTCGATGGAAAATTTTATCCTTCTCTAAAAATCTCAATAGACATACAATGAACTCTTTTTATAATGTTTCGACCTTTTGGAATGTTTAATGCCCGAGATAAGCTTATTGATTACCAAAAAAGATCCAAAAGTAATTTTCCGCTAATCAAAAAATCCACCTCTGCCGTGCCATCCAAAAACCTCTTTATTGATTCCTTTTCAATTCCCATAAAAATAACAAATTATCGCCGATAATGTCGCATGAATATTGGAGAGTGGTTCAAGGTGATTTGTGTTTGTTCAATGCGAGCTCAATGGGTATTTTAAAGTATTTTTATTTTATTTCCTCAATAGTTCTGAATGGTCCTTAATTTTACTACAAATAAGGACAAAAAATAGCATGGAAATATTGTTGACATTTTCTTATGGGAGTTTGTCGGAAATTTGTAACAACAAATTCAGTTAAAACAGCAAAATAGGGAAATTGCTGAAAATAGGAAAACTGCTGAAAAATGGCAAAAGTTCTCGTGCCCTTTTTGGTAAAGGAATTGAAACTTTTGATTCTTATTGAATTGTGTTTAATTTGGAATATTTTAACAATCAAGAAAAATTAAGGACTTTAACGTCGTAGTAAAAAATTACTTTTCATGTAGAAGTTTCAGGTTCAAATCCAGGAGTTTATTTCAGTGTGCCTCATCGACTACTATATAGGTTTTTTTTGTCATAAATTAATATTAGTTTATTTAAAAAGCAAGTTCACTTTTTGTGCAAAGAACTTTAATGCAAATCTATGGTGTTCTAACATTTCCATATGAACGCGCTGCGCTGGCTATTTTTCGTATGTATGCTCTTTTTATGCCACTTTTTAGACTCTTTTGGATTCTGATGCTATTTACTATTCAGCCATATGACTGCCATCATCCTCGTTAACCAGCAGAAGCCGAGGCAAGCAACCAGCAACGGAACAACATCCATAAAAAATACGTTTTGCATGAAATTTCGTATTTACTATGTAAATCATTTGTTTAAATTTAGATTGAGCAGCACAGTAAGCAAGGAGCTGGAATTGGATTGGTTGCAGTATTTAATGGGTAATAGGAAGGCAGGGGCTGGTAGGTCAACCTTTGAATTCACGGATTTCTACAAATCATCCTTATTAAAACGTTTCTTTCAAAAAAACCTTTCCTAACCCTGGTCCTAACTTCACATAAAACTCCCCCAACAAATAGTTTTGCATTTCATCCCTAACAAATTCTCATTTCCACAAAACCCTCAAAACAAATGACATTTGCCATCCAAACAAGATCATTCATTTTTGACATTCTATGATCCATCAGAGATCAGGGAGAGCTTGAAAAGATACAAATTTATGAAAAGATTCAAAAGATATAGCCTCATTTAGCCACAATGCATGCAAAATTCACCGAAAAATAGCGAAAACATGAGCCAAAATAGAAAATATTTAGTAAATTCCGAGATTTTTTCATTTATATAAATTTTCCCGCAATTTCCCAAAAACATCAAAAAATCCAGAAAACAACGATTTTTCGTATTTTCCATGAACTTTGCTTGATTTGGCTGCTTTCTGGTGCTTTTTAATATTTTAATATTCCTGTGACAAAGCTCGGCCCCAAAATATCCAAAAATATCGCTTTAATGTAAAACGTTTCCCAGATTTAACGTTACTTTATGAATAAATAATAATGCTCCACTCGCTCTGCCGATTTATATTTGCTGATAAAGCCGTCACATGAACTGCAAGCGAACATTATAGTTTGCAGGATTAACCCGACAAGGAGTGAGTATTATATGTTTTAGTTTTGTGCTAAAAGCTGCGATTTTTGAGTATTTTGATCAAATTTTGGTACAGCGAGGTTTCAGTTATATTGAATGCCATTTTTAGTTGATTAAGAATATTTTGAAGTATTAAGAATTTATTTCAATTACTGTTTGAAATTTATTAAATTCACAATTTTGCAATAAGATTTCTAAAATCTTCGAAAATCTGTCAAGACTCTATAAAATTTCTTATAAACTCATAAAAATCTTCCAAAATCTAAACAATCTTTCATAATTTGTCTTAAAAGTTTTTTCCTCATAATTAGCTTCATCAGTCTCTCTCCCCCAAAGGGCTAAAGAAAACAACCCATCACAACCGAAAGACAGCAAAAATAGCAAGCAAAAAAATGGTTAATGAAAAGCGTGCTGTAATATGCAAATAAGTAGCTTTGAGTAGCTCAACTTGTACACCAATTGTTTCTAACGAAGTAATTAGATTATTCCGTTTTCAATTATACTTAAGGAATAAAGGGAATGAAAAGAAGTGAATAATAACAGCAAATGAAGAAATATAACATTTATTAATTACGGTTTATTAGTGCTAAATTAATTTAACACACGTTTAACCATCGCATGGGGTAATCGGATACTTTTTATTGGTATTTGGTATAGCAAGTACAAATTTTATGGAAATATTCCATAAATGAGACATAAAATAATGCTGAATATTTTTGGATTAAGTTTTAATTGTTTTTGATATTTTTGGAGATCCCAGGTGAAAATGTTTGGAAAATATTCCATAAGTTCTAAAATACATCAAGTGCATTTTATTATACGAAAAATAATTTGATAAGAAGAGATATGTTAGTCCTTCCACTCGGGTCTTGTGCTTTTCTTCCATTTTCCTCATTAATAATCTATGCATGTCTGCATCCATCTCATTATTTGCATATTAAACTCACCAAGAAATCAATAAATGTTTAAAGCTCATTTTAATTCGCTCTCAACTGAAAGACATTCCTGATCCCCCCAATAATAAAAATATTTCCACTCGGGCACGTTCTTTAGTACACAAAACAGTTTCAATGCAAAACGTGTTCAATTATTTCGAGCATTTCCTGCATTTATGCAATATCATTAAGTTGTAGCACAAGTTATTCCGCATTTTCCAGCAGATTCTAGCATTTTATGGGCTTTCGTCGGTTGGAAGCTTCTTGACAAGTTTTTATGGGAAATTGAATTATAATGTATAAAAGAGTTTTGCGAGAGTTTTGTTTGTTTTTTTATTGTCTTTTTTTTAGTAAAAACATACAGCAAAAAATTTTCATGTGAAGAGACAAAAGAGCTTTTAAGAACTAAACTAACGACTTCCCAATAAAACTGCAATATCTTAATGGCACTACTAAAAAACAAACAAATGCAGAAGGCATCAAATTTTATTATTTTATTAAATTTTTTATCGAAACTTTGTCTCAAATTATACCCGAGTGCACTTTATGTTACTTTGTCATCCAAAAAAGTTCTGTAATTCCATAGAAAGTTTCTTCCACTTTTTGATCTTTCACTTGAAACAGATACTTAAATTGTTAAAAATGTTAACAAAGACTTATTTCCTCAGAAAAGTTTTGCACCCGAAAGGCGCGTGCCATTTTGCACTGAACCCTCTTCTTCTACTTATCTTGTATTGTTCTCTTATATTATTGAATTGAACGACAGAATGATGGGTGAAATTACAGAGTTTTAAGCGCCAAATTACAGACATTGCAAGTTTGCTCCCCAAAATGGATGGAACTGTTTGGAATTGTTAGAATTGTTATTTTTATCCTCGCTTAATGGAGACAAGGAGGATGAAATTCATAAAAAAGCAATTGTTTGCAATTCACTGTGTTGTTGGGACGCTGCAAAAATATTAAAAGTCAAAAGGGAACTTTTTTGGCTGCTGCGGAATTTCGGGAGTGAGTTTTAACGATTTAATGTGGGAGAATTATGTTTATGTGAGGGAGGACTGTTTCATTAAATGTTGGCTATAATTTGAAATAAATTATCTACTTTCGTAATATCTGCAAAACTTTTGAACTTTTCCATGATTGAATTTAAGTTAAAGCTTTAAAACCTCCAAGATTAATGGCAACTTAATAAAATTCGGCTTTAAATCCGTTCAGTTTGCTTAAAAACCAACAATCTGCACAAATTATCAATTTTCCTGAATACAAAAAATACTCAAACTCTTCCTGTCACAGTCCTCAATAAACAAAAAAGTCTGCGATACTTCCCTCTTGAACGTTTGACGGAAGATAATATTTAACTTGTCAAAAATCTGTTCAATTATTTTTCTCCAGACTTTTTGCGCTCGCTTTTTGTTTTTGGTATTTTTGATACTTTTGCTTTTTTTGTGTCAAATTTTTTCACATTTTTTACGATTTTTTCTGCAACTTTAGGAGAACCCTCATTTGAGTTGCTTGCAAGCGCTGTCTGAAGAGATCATTAACTACTCTTCAGACTGAAAAAAGATGTTTGTGATATTTTTGTCTTTATTTCTTGGATTACGAAGGGATACTGAAATATTGTGATGCTGGTGATATGAGGCACTGTTCAAAGTTATCTGACATGGGGTTTCTCTTAAAATATTGAAACTTATAGAGCCTACGAGGATTTTTAACTTTTTAACTGAGTATTAAAGACCTTTAAAGTTCTAATTACAAAATTTAGTTGAAAATTTTTTGAAATTATTTATAACTCCCACAATTATTTTTAAGAGTGCGAGCTAACTGTGCTTGAAGCACTTGAAGGGGGAAACTCAAAAAACTCTGTAGCTCTGGGTATTGCGTTATTTGCGTTGTTTGCGTTTTTGCCGCGACTTTGTGACTTTTTTATTAAAAATTATGTAAAGTATCAATCAAAACAACATTTACACCAAAAAGTGGTTGGAGATTGAGGAGATTATTATTAAAGAGAAATGTTATGAAGTCTTTTGATTATTATCCTTGCAGCTTTTTTGTTGTTGTTTTGATGATTTCATCAACTGTCAAGTGTATTGTTGGAGTGTTTAAGGATAAATGGGGATGAAATTTAGTTTTTGGGTTTATAAGGGAATTTTGTTTTTTGGGATTAAATTGATGGTTTTTTATTTTTTCTATAGTTTTAATCTTTTTTTTTAGCTTTGTTGGAGAAGGGATGATTTATTGTATTTTCCTGAAAGTTTCCTCTTCAATTATAAAATAATTCTTTGCGATTTCTTTTTTGTTATAAATCCCAAAAATTTTAAACTCTCGTATTGCTATTAATTATATTAATATATTCAATTACATGTTCCGCCATTAATATGATAATTAAAATCACATAATCAAATAATTAAATTATTTAATTACACACTGTGTGCTTCCCATAATTAAATCTATTGAAAATATGTAATCAAACAGATCCATGTGACGATTTTATGCTACATAAACATTATCGATGATCATTATTATCGATACAAATATTGTTAACGTTCATAATCCATCATTGTTTAAAATATTTGTTCACTTATCGATTCTGTAGTCTAAAAAGCTTATAAATACTAAAATATATACAATTCCACATTTACCGTAAAAGTCGATAAAGTAGATAAAGTAGACAAAGTCGATACAATTCATAGAAAGTCATTATCATCAAAAAACCGAATAACGATTAAACAAATTTCCAAACCAATAAAATAAATCGTCGATATTCCTGAAAGTCCTATTAATTTTTATAATCTGTAGAATAATATTTATATTTATAAAATTTATAATCCAATAAAAATTGCACAGCAAAAAACACCAAAAGCCCAACACATCGAAAAAACATTGAAAACACTTAAAAACATCGAATACATCAATAGCAAAAAAACACAATGAAAAACAAATCACACAAAAATTTTGAAAATTTAAATCAAATATTCAACAACACTTGAAAATCCAGAAAATAAATTTTAGCAGTGTAAAAAAAATAAAATATCCAAAAAACTCTCTGAATAGACACTCCAAAAAAATCGAAAAGGCGACATTTGTGAAAAAGAACTTTTCTGTTTAAATTTTTTTAAACTAAATTAAATGGGGCAAAATAATATTTTCCTGGGAGCTCAGTGAAAACTTTTCGGCAGTGAAATTTTTGAAAACATTTAAAAACATTTTTAGAACATTTTTGCGTGGAAATACATTTTAAAAACATCAAAACCGAAAGACTGCCCGTCAAAACATTTAGCAAAAGTTTTTTGGAACATTTCAACATTAAACAAACATGCATAAATATTATTTAATATATGATGAAACATATATTCTGTATTCACAAAAAAATATTTCTTGTTATAAAAACACACAACAACGAACAACATCAAAAGGTAAACATTTTTTACAAGGTGAGTGCAGGGCACATCAAAAATTTTGGTACAGACAAATTTGGGAGCTTTTTAGCTAGTGAGTGAAAGTTTTTGTGTATTTTTAGTGGACGGAAGCTTTTTCCCTTAACTGACATTGAAAATATTGTTTATTTTAAATAATTTTGTTTGATTTGAAATTTTGCCACTCTACTGGAAACTGTATTTTTTTCATTTGATGATTGGAAAATAAAATTTGTATTGGAAAAGTTTGAAATTTCCAGTGAAACTAATAGTGGATACTATCAAAATCCTAAAAACAGGATATTTAGGTGAGAACTGGAATAGTTTTCAATCTCCTTCGAAAATAAAACATGTCCACTGGAAATAAATTTACTTTCAAAAAGAAAACTACTGACATTTATATTTGATCTACTTGTGAATAATACTTTAGTGAAAAGTTCAACTAAACACTTACAACAGTGAAAATATTTCCAGTGACGTAAAAATTGCTCCAAAACTGTGTTGCAAATTTTCCAAAAAACAAAAAGATCTGAAAAAAAAACTCTTAAACCTACAACATTTAAATACACAAAAACTCCACCCACAAGCACTCCGAAAACGGATTAATTAAATGTTTTGTTTTGGTAAATTGTGTGTAATATTAACCTGCTCTCGAATCCTATGCCTCTCGGTCTACTTTCCAAGTCCAATTCATCGAAATCCATTACTCCGATAATTAATGTACATTTTGTACAAAAATTAAACTGTGATCCATCTGATTATGATTTTTGTTTCAGATCGACAGCCCTGGACTCTTTTTGTGTATTTTGTTGTGTTGGCTTTTTTATGTTTTTTTGATGTAGTTTTTTTGCTGATTCTTTTATGAATAATTTTGTGGATGCAATTTTCAATTTTCTTCAATTTTTCTCTTTCAATCTATTTTTTATGACTTGTTGAGAAAGTGTCCGAATGTCCGAATATTTCGATTGTTAATTCACACTCATCATGAAGTAAATTTTGCCTGCAATAACGGTTAGATTGACCGGATTAAGGTGTGAAGAACAAAATGATAAATTGTTTGGAGGTGAAATTTTGTGGCCAACTCAATTAAAGTTTGGTGAATTGTGAGGGAAATGGGATTGATTTATCGAGTTTGATGCAAGTCTGAATTTTTAATGCTTTTTGATGGATTCATCCAAAAACATGTTCGAAAGGCCTATAAAATTATTTTATAAAACTATTTTATAAAACTTTCAATGGAATTTAATTAATTCAGCCAAAAAACTAAAATAAGAATCCAAACAATTTATCATTTTAAATATTTCTTAGATATCTTTAAACAAAAAAAAATACATAAGAAGTTTTCATGTTTTTTGTTCTCTTAATATCATAATTTCCTATTTTGTATTTAACCACCTGACTCATAAAACCACTTAAATATAGAATATAAGAAATAATACGAGTAGATAATAGAAAGAGCCATAGATAGTGAGTACAAAAGTTTTCCTTAGGTTCATAGAAAGTGCTCTCAAATTCACAATTTCCCCACAAAAATTCACAAATTTCCAGCATCATTCATAACAACAACAAAAACGGGCCGAAACATATTAAAACGAATAAAAGTGAAATAAAAGTGGAATAAAATGGAACTAAAGTGGAATGAAAATAAAATGAAACGATTTTGTTGTGTAGCAAAAAAAAAAACTTAACAATATGCTGAATGGAAGTTTGAGGTATTTAGAGTATGAAAGGAGCAAAATCAGAGCCACACTAAAGTTTTGAGCAAAATGTTGTGAGAAAGTTTTGCCTTAAATATATGGAAGTGCAGAGGTCAGAGGTTTGGTTGGTGTTTGTATGTATTGTGTTAGTGTTTTGTAGATTTTTTGGAGATTTTTATATTTTAGGACTTCCAGTCTGATTGGAAGTCAGAAAATAAAATATTATTGAGACAAAAGTTTTTAACTTCCGTTAATCAAACTTTCTTATGAAAAATGGAATTTGAATATAATTTAAAAATCAAATAAATTGTCAATGAAAGTTGGAAATGATTTAATCGATAATCTTAAAATACTTGATATTTATTTAAACGATTTGAATGAATTTTTGAATCTTTATACAATTTAATGTGTCAAACCCTTTTCCCCAGCTCAAATAGCCAATATTCAAATATTGTCATTTTTATTAGAATAAATGATATAAATGATAAATAATGTATCCGATAATATTTTCCTTCGACAAAATATCAAATAAATAAATATTTTTGCATCACAAATAGCGAAAAATTGAAAACAACAAAACTCCAATACTCAAGAGCAAAAAAGCTCAAATGCAAACTAAATTCAAAAAAGTTGCCAATTTGATACAAATCCAACCTTTAACGAAATTTGATGCAATTTTAAAGTTTTGTTTTCGATTTTCAACAATTTTCAAACATTTGACATTTTGAGTTTTCTCATTTTTTGACAATTTTCTATTTTCACAATTTTTGACATTTTTCATATGTATCAAAAATATTTTCAGTATTTAAAAAGTTTTGCCTGCACTGCAAGTTTTCAAAAGTGCATGAAAGCTTGTTTGAAGAATTTTTCTGAATTTGATGCATTGTACATTTTCTTGGCTGTTTTAAATTATTTAATAAAAGTGAATTGAATAAGGCGCAAAACTTTCAACAATTCCAGTTACTCCGAAAGTTAAGCATTAAAGCTTTTATAGTAATTGTTCGTTTTCTTCACACTTTTGCTGCAAAGTAAATGTGGGTAAATGGGGATTTGTGGTTTTGGCACTGCTCGAAAACTTTTTGTTGGATTCTTGGAGTAAAATCTAAGAAAGTGGTTTTAAATTTCTATTTTGAGGTTTGCAGCAAAAAGCTCATATACACACATATTATGCATTTCCAGTGAATAATTCTGATTTATACTTTTTTTCATTAATTAAAAGCTTTTATAAATATTCCATTCAAAATGCAAACCAAATTACAAAATTAAGCAAATTGAAGCTTAATATCGGACCATTAACTGATCTGTAATAAATTCAGTAAATAAAAATTGTTTTAATCCGAAAATATATTTAATCCCGTATTTATTGGACTTTCTACAAGTAAATAATTTTTCCGAACCATTAAAGCTTTTTTCCAAAAAAAAACTTTTGTTTAAAGTTTGCTTGAAATTTGTTGAGTAAAACTTTGTCCAATAAATCCTTTCCTGGATAAATCCTCTAGAATCCAAAAAAGTTGAAGATTTTTCCAGTTAATCCTCATAAACTTCTATCAGTGCGGAAAGTTGTTGAAAATATTACAAGAACATTACGGAGATTGCAGCAACGAACTTATCAAATTTTAATTCATTTTGGCCAGCGATTTTGCTGGAGAGCTTTCAATTAAATTAAAAATTTAAAACCGAAATCTTCTGTGTTTCTGTAACTTTTCCTGTTTTTCCAGTTATTCCAATTTTTAAAAAATAATTCTTTTTGTTCTGCCTGGGGAAAAGAATTTAATTAATTTTTCGCTGTAAAGCTGAAAACTGCAAGAGATCGAGAAAAACTCGAAAAACTCGAAAAAGCACAATCTGGAGAAAAAAACATTAGTTAGAAGTTGAAGAATATTGGAGAAAAATTATGAATTTATGATTTTCTGAATAATTTTGTTAATTTATGAGTTAGTTGAAGGAGCAAATTTTGTGCAGTTTAGAGTTTTTTACAGCTTGTTCTTGGTAAGTTTTGCTGAAAGGATTTTTGCCATATTTTTGAAAGTTTACTTATTTAATTTATTTGCTCAATAAATACTTGAAGTTCAATTCCCAGTAAATTTGATTAAATTCATTTTGGATTCAAATTATTGACAAAATAAATGAACTTTCAAATATTATTTAAAATAAAAAACTTCGTCAATATTGGAAGTCCGAAAGCTTGTTTTCACCATAAATCATATTTTGAAACTTTTCAAGTTTTTTTCTTTCAACTCTGAAATTGATAAATTCTTCTCACAATGAAAAATCGATTTTCTCCAAAAATCCAGCAAATCTCTAGCAAATCCTTCTCTTTATTTTTGCATTACCTTCGGTAAAAAATCATCACAAAAGCACACCAGGTGCTTTCGACCTCCAAGACCAAAATCACTAAAATCACCGGAATCACCAAAATTTACGAAATTCACCAAAAGCTCGTTTTAAACAACAATAACTCACTTTTCCCCAAATGTATGAGCCAAAAAGACCAAAGGACCACATGCAGCGCCCTAAACAAATAGAGAGCTATTCAAAGTATCCAAGTTTGTGAGTTTTCTGAATACTGTGACTTTATCGACCAATGAATTTCGGAAAAATGTCGCAAAATGCTCCAATAATTTGCCAACTTTGCATGTACGCTCTGAAAAGCAGATAGTGGATAACAGTAGTTATGCTAGAGGCAAAAGCAGTCGATGTGCATTGGGACAGAAAATTTTCGCTTCCTGTAACATGGACACATTTATTATTTATTCGATATTTTAATTTAGTCAACATACATTTGGGTGCAGGGGTTTTTGAGCTTTTTTAAGTTTTGAGTGTTTTTTAAATTATGCGTTCAAATTACATATTGTAATGAGTTTTTCATAAAATTTAAAAAATATTTCGAGTGAGTCTTCCCTGGAAGTCCAAACTTGTTCTCAATTTATTCAAACAATGGAATCGAACAGGATTTGGATGCTTTATCTCTTATTTAATGAAATTCTCCTGAAAGTTCAATAAACCGTTAGAATCTGAAATTTGGTTTATATTTAAATTTTTCTCCATGTAACTTAATTCCCTTACATCAAAAACAAATAAACTTAAATTCCCTCCGATTTTCCTCAAATTCCCTAAAACACTCTTACCCTAATAGATACATCAATTTATCCCATTTCCCTCAAAAGTCTGTCATAATTTTACTCTCCCCTCGACCACCAGCAAAATTTTACATTTTTTGGCGGCTCCCAATCAATCATTCGACGAAACTATGGAAAAACCCGTCAAGAAGCTATTTTTTTGCTAAATTCATTGTGTAATCGGTTTTTTGGTGAGTCATTCTCAACCAAAACATGTATGAGCTGAAGATAATTGCAGGGGTAGGGATTTTTGGATAATCTAAAGAATGAAAACATGGGAACGAAATCATAAAACAGCCTCTTTCGACTTTTTCGATCATACACAAAAAGTTCTTGTTTTATAACATAAAGTTCAAATAAATTAAAACTCAAGTTAAAAAATCCCTTCCCAACCTCTGCACTCCTCTCCAATCGAATTCGCATTACCGCAAAAAACAACCGCCAAAACTCATCGACTCATCGACAAATAAGAAATAAATAAATCATCGTAAGAGTACCTCCAACCAACAACTCAAAATTGCTCCTAGCTAGCTCCCCAGTACCACCAGTAAAGCCTACAATGGCCTACAAAAGGCACCATCGTTGTTGAACGTTAATTTTCCATGAATTTACATTCTTTATTTATTAGTTTTTCATTACCGGAAGAGGGAGAAGTGAAATTAATATTTTTGGGGCGAAAATTTGTCCGAGGATCAGAAAATGGGAAAATTTGAATTATTTATTGCAAATTTGTGAATTAGAACTTGGGGAGCTTTTCGAGATTTTCTTTTCTGTTTTCTGATTTTAGTAATTTTAATTTTTTAAATTAAAATTTTGGGTTTGGCAAGAGGTTTGTGGCTTTGTATGAGAGTTAAATTTAATTGAAACAAACATACATTTTTTCTATGCCTGAATTATTTGATATTATACACTTATCTTAAAGTAATAACAATTGTTATTATATTCAAATCTCACAACAATGTATATTAAATAATGGGTTGAAATCCCTGTATAATACTTTGATTTCATCCATCTGTTAAAGTGTATATTTAATTTTTTTTAATTGTTATTTTTTTTTGCACAAAAAGAATTTAATACTGATTTTAGAAATAAAATTTTTCATTGCAATTTTCCATCAACCTCCCTCCTCAAAAACTCTCAACTGCAGACCGAAAACATCCCTCGCCGGTTCTTCACTCTTCATGCAATTTTGGAACACATGTTCGTGCCTCTTAAGCCAAAGCAGCTTACTTGAATGGCCAATAATCAATTTCCTCATCTACATTAAGCGCTCGCTGTCTTGTTTCAATAAAACCTCATAAAATACCATGAAATGCCATACAAAACATAAAGTATCATGAAAACATAAAAAAGTAGGACAGGTATTGCTGGCAAAAGGATTGATTATAATTAAAATATTTGTATTAACAGTTGACTCCAGCATTGTTTTATTTTGTTCAAAAACCACTGAAAGCTTTTTTTAACACTTTCCTAATTTAAAAACGGATAGTCAGCCAAAAATCCATCTCAAAAACCGCCACCACCATCGCAAAAGCCAACAGCTCCTGTAACTGCTCAGCAGTAAATGAATATTTTTGCGATGTAAAATGAATAAATAAATTCGATGTTTATTTTATTCGCATCTGACTGGATATTTTAAGGGTAAAGTGAAGTGGTTTAGCAAGGACGAGTGTTGAGTGTTGACTTTGGTGGAAGGTACTTTGGTGATGGCAATATTTTTCAGTAAGTGATCGCGCTCTAATTTAATTGAAATTGAAGTAGTCTTGTACCGGGGATAATGGTTTGAGGAGTTTTTTTAAGAGAGCTTTCAGCTTTTCTTAAAGTTTTTTGATATTTATAAATTCATAAAACAAAATTAAGATTAATTTTTTCTTAAATTGTGTTTAATTTTATTGTGTTATATTTTTTTATCGGAAAGCCTCAATATTTTGTGATTTTCAATTAAGAATCTAACTTTTGATACTTGATGCTCTGGCTAAAAAATGATAAATATAAACATAAATAAAACAGAAATTACTTCAAATAATTCTAAAATCTTGAGTATAGACGTTCAATTCTAACTCTACTTGTCCTTCCCCATGAAAGAATTTACTGAAAATGTTTTTTTTTTTGATAAATTTTCCTTTTTTTTAGAAATAAACTCAAAACCGGTATTATAAATTAAAACCTGCCTAAACTCCCCAAAATTTCCCAAATCGATTCTCCCTACATGCACAAATTTCTCCATCGCACAAGTATTTGTGTTTGTCGCCCAACATGGATCAATTTAATTCCATTTATCAGATCAAACTTGGCCAACACTCCGACATGCCAGCAAAAAACCTGAATTAACGTAGAAATTATGTTGATGAGCAAAAAGCGCAAAAAACTCTGACATAGTCGTATATTCTCTATACTTTCATACATTTTGAGAATGCGAAGCAACAAAAAAAGAAGCTCCACTATGATAACGATTTTTTGCCAGTTTTGTCAGTTTTGCCGGCCCAACTGAACTTGTGATGCTCTTGCGATCGATGCGGTCGAGGGGCAGGTAGTTTTAAGTTCTTCTAATCTCTTTTGTTATCTACGAGATTTGGGTAAAGCCTGCTTGACAAAAAAGTAACGATTTTATCCAGCAGGAGTGAGAGGATGTTTTTTTTACCAATAATAAGGCATATTTCATTCTTATCCCCCCCTTGGATGCTGCTGAGTAGTGCTGGTATGCGAGGCTACGCTAGTCGATGCTATGCGATGTTATGTGTGTCACACGGTAGCTGTTTTAGGTCAATGTTGATCACCAAACACAAATTTTCCAAATAAACCAAGCAGTATACCGAAATGTTTCGATATAGAAGGAGACTAAACATACAAACATTATCATAATTTAATGGCCAGTGGTAGCGTTCACTATCGCTTTATGCTTGAATATGAATTAATATTGGGAAAAAGTGGAGTACTAGGAGCCTGGATTTAATATTTGCGATGTTTTGTATTTAAGTTGAATTACTTTAATAATTTCGAAAACTTCCTCATTTTGTCTCGGGATTTTTGACTTCATTGATTATCTTATTTCATGGATGTACAAAGGAAGGTTCAATTCTTTGCTTTGTTATTGTTTGTGCATTTGTTTTACACATAGTTTATTTTTTTAAAAATAAATCTCTCCTCAAAATACCCTTCCTAATAAAAGATCAACAAATCAGGTGCAAGAAACTTTTCGTCCTCAAACAAAATAATCAGATTAGTCTCAAAAGAACTTTTTGCTTAAAATAGAATTGATTGGAAATCCCCCAAAGTCACATAATTCTTATAATTACAAAACTCGAGGAAAATCGTGGGAAATTATCAAATTCAAGATAAAGAATATTCACGATAAAGAATTTAATAGAAGATTTGGAAGAAATTTAAAGAAAACTTCAGAAAACTCCAAGAAATTCCGAGAAAAATTCCTTAAACTTAGAAAATTATGCATAAATAATGTGGTTGGGTGTTGTATTGTTGTTCTTGTGAAAAAATCACTTAGCGCCAAAAAGTTCCGTGTAAACAATTTGCGCGTTTTCGCCTCACGAAATAATTTTTGGTTTTTCACTTTTTTCCGGCGTAATTAAGATTATCTTGAGGCATTAAATGCTGTATCGATTATCAATTTTACTCGACATTTTTCGCAAGTTTTTGGGAAGTTTTCGAGTTTTTGGTGGAAAACTCGTGGCGGTGTGGCTTTTATTGTTGTGAAATGATGAAAATTCATACATTCATTTTCCAAGATATCCAAGAAAGGATAAAACTTAAATTAAATCAACTTGAAAGACTGCACATGTCTGGAAAAGAGAGCTTTCTAAAAATTACCATCATAGTTGGGATCACCAACAACTAAGGATCATTTGATGTTTTTTTTAAGGACATTAAAATTTAAAGAAGTTCTCGAATCCAAAACAAAAGACTAAAAAACCCAATTTTCAGAACCAGCATAGCAATCCTCTTTCACTTCCACCAAGTCTTTCTGACTACAACTCGAAATTTTTACGGTAATTTTTTTAGGCATGCAAAAAAGCATTTGGTGAATTTGCTAAATTGGTTATATTTGATATAATGCTTTATGACTCTCTATAGCCTTATATTGATTTGCACAGCAAATGTATGGATTTTTATAGACTGAAGTTTAACCTAAATTTGTGCCGTAGCTTCATGTATAGAAGAGAAAAATTAATAATCAATTTTGCATTAAATGTCGAAGATGCTTGTCAGCTCATGAAAAATTGATGCTTTTAGATGGTTTGAACTTTGAGAGTTGGCACATTATAAATTATTCGGCTTTTGAGCTATTTTTGGGGGTAATGAAGAGCTTTTGAGCTACTGTGTAAAGTTAAGGATGGATATAATGTTTATTGAGCTTTTTGGAACCTTGATGAATTTTTGATTGGCTTTTTATTTAGTTCAATATAGAGCTTTCAATTTTTTCTTTTAAATACTCCATAATCTTTTCATTTTTTAACAAAATAACGCGCATTGAGAATGCCAACAATTAGAAATTATCAATAATTGCTTATTCTACGGGTTCGAATCCCAATAATATATCTGATTCGCTCTTCTGTATTGTTTTTAAGTTTTTTTTTTAAACTGAAGATTAAATTTTTTCCAAATTTCATCGTATTAATGCAATCTCTGTTAATTACGATCCCACCAAACAAAACAAAAACTATCATAAACGTTGACCCTATTACGATATTTTATTATTTCCGGTCATTTTGCATGTTTAAGTACTTTCTGCTATTCAAAAGCTCATAAAACATTTATCACCCAAAAATTTCCATATTTTTACGACCCAACCAATTAATTACAACAAGGGAAATAATCAATAAAACAAATAAAACTTCAAAACTTGATAGAAACTCGAACAAAGCTCATAAATAGACAATAATTCTAATTTCTGGACTAATATCATTAATAATTCATCGATCGAGCCTTGACCTATTGCTACACTATAGTAACAAATTCAGAAATCTGCATCCAATTACAATAACACTTGTATAGAACTGAAATAATATTTTTACATATGTTTGCAATTTACTTTATTAATTCGCATAAAAATAAAAATAAACATAAATTTGCATTTTGTGATGCAGAAAAAATATCCAAAAAAGCTTGAGCATAATTACGAGCACAGCATTTTTTGCTATGATAGCATAATCTCATTTATTTGTTTTGCAGGGGTTGGTGGGAAATAATTTTAATTGGAAATTTTATTCACAATGTTACAAATGGTGAAATAATATGTCAATCATAAATTGGTCTTATTGGTAAAATACTGGGTTCGTCACTCAAAGACACAATCAATTCTATTCTGTTGTATGCAGTTTTTTTGCTTTTAACTAAAATTTCAATAAAAATCAAAACAGTCCTTTGTTAAACCGCTTCAGCATCCAAAAATTTCTATGAAAATGTGACGTCATCCCATTTCCTCATTTATGTTTAACGAATATTAAAATGAAACTGCAGAAAAAATATATTAATGAGTAATTTAACCATTTTTTATGATCCAATTCTTTTATCTGACAACGAGCACTAGAAATCGGTTTTATTTTTGTTATAAAAAGGCAAAAAATAATATTCCGAAAACATAACCGATAATCATACCAACATTTGTGACAGGAATTAAACCTATATTATCTAAATTATTAATGCCACTTAACCATCTCACAGTTTAATTCTTATTTGTTACATAAGAGTAATAATCACATTTTAAACAATTTTCAAATTATTTTCAGAATCAATGTCCCTTGCATTTTGAATTCAATTCATATTTCCAATTATTTTAATCAAAAAATCATCATTCCATCAAATTGTCCTACAAAACAAACACATTGTTATCTTCCCAGCCAACTCTTTTACACATTCCAGACGAATATGACCATAAAAAAAATGTATACAGAGTTTCCAGCATTTTATTAATGATATTACTATATTTATATAATTCGCCTCTTTTTTTCGCTTCGCCAATGTTCAAAATGTCGCATAAATTTACATTTTCTTGTAGATTTTGATTAAAGTTTACGATATTCCCGCTCCACATCACAACATTTTTGATGTATTTTATGCTTTATGTGTTTTATGGGCACCGAGCAGCATAAATATCAAGAGTTTTAATGATTTACATTTTACATGGAGCATATAAAAACTGTTAAGATTGGTTGTGTCAATCAACCCATGATGGGTTGCTGTTGGGCGATAAAAAGGTCAACATATTTTATGATGAAACTATATTAAAAGCAGATTGTTATCATATTTCTAGAGACCAAATTAAAGATGTCTGTCCAGAAACATCCAAATATAAATGCAGAAAAAGAACTATGTAAAACGTTAATGTCCTTGAAAAATAATCTTTTTAAGCTTTTCCACACTTTTAATTAGTAAAAAACTTAATGGGCAAAAATCGACCCAAAATTGCTTTATAGCTATTAAGATACTAATGTGTAAGCATAAGAAGCTAGCAAGTCTGGGCCAACGATGATAAAGAGTTTTTAATGAACAGCTTTCCCTTCTTCCGAGCGACAAACGAATTAGGGGCTACTCATAAATGTTCTATCCATTAATGTTGTCTAAATTCTACTAAAATACAAAGTAGACTACTTTTATTAGTTATATTAATATTAAAGTGATTTACGGATGTCCCCTGCAACCCTGCATCCAAAAATTGTAAATCATGAGCAAAAACTAGCTCGTTCAGAATTAATTGACAAGAAAAATGATTAAGTGTCCCGTTTAGTTTTAACGAACTATTAAAACTATTAAAAATAATCTGGAAGAGAATATGCAGAGCTTTTTCGAAAAATTGGTGAGATAAGGAAATGTGTTGGTGTTCTATTAAATTGATGATAGTTGGGATTATGTTTGCTTTAAAAAATAATTAGGTGTAAAGGGGGAATATTTTTCAGGTGGCTCCAGAGAGTGATTTTTAATAGTTTTTCGAATAATCGGATAATTAATTTTTTGTAGAATTTCGATAAACTTTAAGATTAGTAATTTAAATCATGTGTATAAAAATATAATGAAGAATGTACCAAAAGGTTCAATTCCTATAGAGTTGATTGCTTTTTCGAAAGGAAACAGGCCTGTGTTTTGTTTTTTGTTTTTAATTTATTTAAAAATGTATTATATAATCTTTTTTTGAATAAAACCAAAAGGAATTTTTCCCATATACTCCTTAAAACTGTAAAGTCCAAAACTCTCCACAATTTGTCAATATTTGCCGTGCCAAACAAAACCTTCTTTTGCTGCAAATCCCCAATATCCCTAACATCCTCCGAAAATTATCAAACATTACCTAAATACCCAAATACCCAAACAACCTAAAATTCACAGAGACTGCAGAGCATTCCAGAAATTCTGAAATGCTACGAATTGCTTGCAAAATTCAAAATACAGTACAGCTCACAAAGTCCTGTAATAATATAATCAAATATTAATGTTAGGCCGGAGAGCCTTCTCTATAGTGTAATTATGCAGATGCATATGAAATTTTGTATGGCTGCTTGTTAGGGGACATTTTTTGAAGACTTCAAACATTATTGATGATTTGGATTTAAAATTGGGCGGAATTAAAAAAAGGAGATTTAGTTTAAAATTACATTAATTATCAATATCATAATAAAATTAATATCAATGAAATCTTAATATCAATAACTTCTGCTAATAGTGTCTCATCAAAACTTTTAATGAAAAAAACTCTCTCGCATGAACTCTTTTTTTTTGAAAAACCAAATTTATTTTTATTCATTTTAAACCGATCTTAACAATTTTTATTCAGAAGCTAGATCATTTACTCAGTAATTTTACATTGAAATGCTTAAAATCAATTTTTTTCTTTAATCGCGGCTTTAATAAACCTTTTCTGCTCGATTTCTGCTTTGTTTTATGCAAAAAAAAACCGAAAAACAATTTAAAAGATTTGAAAATTCATATTTCCATGAAAATTCACTAAAATTACTAAATATCCATTCAAAAAACCAAACATTGTGGTCAAATATGGCATACGTAAGGTAATTAGACTTCTGTGCAGCAAATGCCAGCGACCAAGTGCTATATTCTGGAGGTGTGGGTGGAAGATGACGGCTGAGAGCATTTACATGCCAAGCAAAAAGTTGGAAAGCATTAAAAACCCGGCACAAGTGCTTTTGATGTGGAACATTGTATGGATTTACGTTTTGGGAAGCTTTTTTCCGAAAATCATACAGCAAATTTGGAACGTAGTGAAATACTGAAATATACTCAAATATATTAAATGGGAAATATACACAAGCATTCCAGCATCAGTGTACAGTTTTCAATGCAAAGTGCAGAGGAATATGAATTGTGCATAATATAAATTCGATAGATGCTTCGGGTGCCAGAGGTGACAGATAATTTATTTAAGTTTTTTGGCTGTTGAGCATGGATTCTAATAAATTCGGCGTATATTTTCATCAATATCAGTCTGGTTTTTTAAATATCACATTTAAATAATATTGAATTAGAATAAATTGATGAAATAAAGTAACTGTAGGTTCAAGACTTAACATTCACTGCTTTAAAAATACCGTTTATATCAAAGCTTTTTGTCAAAATATTTTTTTGCTATTTTAAATATTTTTTTTAAATCAAAGATCGAATATCCACAATATATTGTTATATCATTCACCCTTAAAACCCCTGTGTCGCTGCTGCTTTTTATCCCTTTTCGAAAATGCAATTTAAATTATAAATTTATTTTGTTCGTGATAATATTGAAACTTATACTCAAAGATCCCTAGAAAGCACAGCTCCTGCTTATTTATATGTTTTGTATGCCGTTTCCTGTAGAGCAGCCAAGGAACGTTATTTTTTTGATTTCTTTCGATAGCAATATTGCATTCCAATGAAAAATTCCCATAAATTCGCCGAAATTCCAAAGAAATTGCTCAATATTAAAAAATGTTTGCATATGTTTGTGTAATTTCTCTCATTTTTGAATGTATCGTAGCATCCTGGCACATCCCAGCAGCATGCATGATGTACACTGATGTGCAATTTCCCAGCAAACGAGCCAGAAGCATCATCATGAGCTGATTGTAGAATATTGTGGCATAAATTGGCCGGGCGGCAAAAAAACACAAATACTTTGATTGTGGCAATTTTGTCTGCCGAAAATTTACCGAAATTTTCCACAAATTCTCTTGAATTTTTAGTGAATGCAATTTAATGAATAGAAATATTCATTGATCAATTTTGTTACTGGGGGTTTTCAAGGTAGAAGGAATGCAAAAAGTATAATTTCTGCATTTCTATAAACCAAAAAATTTTGCAAAAAAACAAGAGTAAAGAAAGTGAAAATCTGATAGGAGGATTCGAACCCTTCTAAAAAACCATCAATGTACAATTGAAAACTATTAAATTTTCTCCCAGAAATATTCTCATGAAAGATAAAGTTTTTTTGACGAAGGATTTTTTCAAAAAATAGTCAAAATTTTATGTGTGAAAAAATTTGGAAAAACTTTGGAAAATTTAACAAAGTTTCTCAAGACCCAAAAAAGAAAAAGTAGAGTTTTTCTTGAAGATTTTCAAATTTTTTTTCAAATTTGCCTTTTTACCGCCCAAGAAGGAAAAAAATAAATTCCATGTAAATTATCATTAAATAACTGCTATTGAACTGTGTGAGGTTCTTTTTTCCAATTTCCCGTCCATTTATCTAATTAAATCCATTATTGACGCTTTAATTGAATCGGAATGATTAATTTGGCGTTGTCAAAACGACTAGCTAATTAATTCTCCGTATCCCGTATATTTCGGATATTTCTGGTATAATTTCGGGTGTAGTTTGCTATTTTTGGTGAATCCATTTGCATGTCAGTTTGTGGAGAAAAGCGTAAGCAAGCACCGTAGCCTCCGCAAATGAGAAGTGGATTGAGAGTGGATTGAAATGGATTGAAAGTGCATTTTGTTTGATTGTATGAGGAATGCCAGAGGTTTGCGGTGGAGATTCGTTTGGAAAATTTCTTGCATATTTGATACTTTTTTTCTGAATTTAGAGAAGAAAAAAAAAGCAAAAAAGTTTGGCAAAAAGAATATCATGTACAATCACACAGTACAAAAATAGGACCACCAGGTTTCCAACCCATATTAGTAAATTAAATGAGACACTTTTCATCTTCTTAATTATCCTTTCTTCATCTTCAAACTCCATTATTCAATATTAATATCTAATTTAGTCGATTATAGTTCAATCTAAAAATAATCCATCGGACTTATTGACTTAATTGGCTTTTGTTGTCCAAAGTAACTCAATTAAGTCCGGCCTCAAATGTAAATGCTTCTAAATTCGACACTTAGTACTAATATTGTCTTTATTTCAGCGTATTTCAGTTTATTAGATCCATTAATTATCCATCAACCCCTAAATTATCCACCCAACGTTCTATACTACTATTTACCCACCTTCCAGGCAGATCTGATACTTTAAAAGGATTTATGTTGAAATTGAGATTCAAATATTAGATTTGTATCAAAGTGAGCAATAATTAAATAGGAAAAATGTAAGCAAATGATTCTTCAATAAAATTCACAGGGAACTCTCTTCCAACCGTACAAAATTACCAAAAGAAGTGTAAAAACCACATAGCTAAGTAAAGCAGCCAACCAGTCAATTAATTACATTAAATCTAATGAACAGTCGTTTAGCCGATTGCTCTATGGCAAAGAATGGGCCACATAGAGTAGCACCGAGCGCTTTAAATTTTTCTGCACAATGAGGGAAATTTCAGGATATTTTTCTTTTTTCCTGGCACACACGTTTAGAATGATTTATGGTCCTCTTTAGCCACTCACATGGATATGGATTTTTGCGCTTTGCCCATTCAATACCGTCAAGGAGTGGATGTGGCTAAAGCAAATAAAAGTCTTTGCAGGTGGACGAAGTGTTTGAGAAGGAATTTTGTGGAAGGGATTGGGTAGAGAAGAAATGGTGACGTCACTCCTTTTTGAACGTTTTAAATTCTTTTGAATTGACATTTTAAGATTTTAAAATTATTATTTGAATGTTATCCAATCCCTGCTACCTTCCCCCAATTCATCTCGATCGTCATTCAGCACCATAAAGCTTGTCAACCGGAGTTACCTGATGTGACCTGCTGCCCCACTTGGACACAGTGTTTATCGCTTTCTCTCGCATAATTGACGATGGGCCAGCAACTTAGCAAGTGCACAATTCCACCTGATTTCTCCTGCTTTTCATTATTTTTGTATCTTCTTATATTGTTACCAACTATTTATTGGTATTTTGAAAGGAAAATCTTTAGAAATTAAAGAAACAGTCGAATAATGGGGACAAGCTGGCAAATTCCCCAAAGTCCACATTTTCAGGTCACATGTTCAACTGTTCAACTGAAAGTACGACTATTGCAAGTATTTTTTACTTCTTTTAGAATTTTTTTGAAAGTTATATTAGATCATGATCTATGTCATGAGTTTGCTCCAACTATGCTACAAATAATCAAGCGATAATGCCTTGTGAGACCGTGTAACGTGTTTGAAAAATTGAAAAACAAGATTACATGGAAAAATCTGCACAACAAAGTTACAAAACTGGATAGAGGGGCAAGTATTTGGTTTTAGCACCGAAAATAGTTTACAGTGGACTTTTTGATTTTACAATTCTTCACACTTTCGAATGAAAATACATAAAAACTGTTCAGACTCGCACTTTAAACGATAAAAAAGCCATCACCCCCTCGCCATCACAACATAAATTAAGTGGAACGTCCACACCAGCCCAAGAAGTGTTGGGTGAAGGCAAAAAATCTGAGATGTTTGTGAGATGCTTGTTTATTCCAAACACTCCTGATTACTGCACAGCCCAATCTGATGGTGAGTAATAATTCTTTCTGGAGAAACATTCCTTCGGTATTTCGGCAAGAGAAATGTTTTGGCGGTAAAAGTCAGAAAAAGTCAGAAATTTTCCGTTGAAATGTGAAATTGTGGAATTATAGCAAGTGAATGGAAATGAGTTGGAAAGCCAGCTTTTGAGGAAGGGATCGGTAAATTTTGGCTGATGATTTTTGATGATTGAAAGGTGTTCTTTGGTTTTATGCGAGTTTTATTGCTTGTAGTTATTGAATTTATGATTTGTTTTAGGATTAAAATGAATTATTCAGGAGATGGATCCGGTTGGGAGTCGTAAAAGATGGAAAATGATGAAAAGGATTTTCAATTATCGAAGGTACTTTATCAGGGAGGGTTTTAATTGCAGTAGGGGTTGCGCATATTTGATTTTTCAAGAGATTTTGTGGAGTAAAAGATGAGTTGAAGCAAAATTTTAGATTTGTTTTTAAAATTTAAAAAAAAAAACATGGTTCGAAATCCTCTATCAAGTATATAGGAGAGTATTGAACTTGACAAATATATACAGAAGCAACCTTACATTATCCAGAAAACTATGTGCTTAAGCAATGAAAGTAGTGCCTTTACTAATAAAACTTGCACAACATAATATAGAAATTCAGACTCAACGAGTAATATTTGTTTTTATTTAAGAATGAAGAAATAACTCTAACGTCCTTCCCTTCCTCGTCTAAAAATATTCATCCTTCCTGCAACCGCATAAACTGGCACAAACAGAAGATTTCCCGCCGATTTCCTAATCTAATAAATACCAGTCAGGACGATATAAGATTATTTTTGAGGCCATAAAAATAGACACCAGGCGATAAATATTCTTTTTTTGCATCTTTGTCAGTTTTTTTCTTTGCTTAGACCGGAGCTAGCGGAAGGAACCCAAGTGACGGACAGACGAGTGAGGAGGTGCAGATAAACTGTCGACAGCACATAATTGTCTGGCGATGGGCTGGTGTCATCAGCTCCCTCAGTTGACTGCTGATGTTTTTATTTAGCAGAAGAATGTGTTTTCTTGACTCCTTTTGATATTTCCCGCATTTCTGGAAGGGTTCGACTTGACTTGTCTTGGCTTTTTCTCGACTTTTTGCCGGTGTGAAAATTGCGGAAACAAAATTCAAGGAAAAATGTTTAGAAAACGCTTCGCTGGAATTTCTGCTGAGATGAAAATGTCTCGGCATTTTTGCTTAGGGAGAATTTAGGAAATTCCTTTTGGATTCTTATTCAACGCTTGTGCTTTCAATTTGGCGAAATGATTACATTAAATTTGTTAACCATATACCTTCTGTGCATATATCGGATAAGGAGTGGGGTTGTGTAAGAGAAGGGTAAATTTGGGTTGGTTTTTTGAATGAGACTTTTATTGCAAAAATATTGAGCATTTTAAGAATCTCTCTGGTCATTTTGATGAATGAGAAATTCATTAAATTCATTGATGTGCTAAGTATTAATTTGTTTCATGTTAACATTTCACTGGTAATTAAAAATCTCAAGTATTTAAAGTAAACAGGATTTAAAATACAAGAAAATTTTATCTCCAGTATCTAATTCACAAGATCAACCTTGAAAATCAAAAAACATCAACTTAACCCCCTAGTCCTTGCCCTAATAACAACGTTTAAATTTTCATGGCAAGTATTCTTGCGTTTCGCACACAAATTTACTCCAAATCGTCGAATTTTGCCAGTCGGAACGACACAAAAAGTAAAAACAACACCCAAATACACAAAATTCACCAAAAAAGCATCAAACAAAACTGAAAAATTCGAAAAAAACCAGAAATCTAAATAAACTTGAAAACCCCGACAAAACAACATTTAAATGGCAAGTGAATGATTTTGGTGGAGCTTTTTTACTTTTTAAGGATTTTTTTTGTGTTGGCGGTTATCGGCGGTTGTTGAATAAACACATCGTGATTCCCTTCGGAAAATTTCAACATAAACGATCAGTTTGCATGAAAAATTCATGGTTTGATTTTAATGCAAATTTAACAGGATTATATTGAAGGGGAAATAAAGATGCTCAATTTTTTATTGATCTTACATTTTATTTTGAATATTTTAAGGACAAATCATGAGAATGAGAGCAATATAAAAATATCCTTAGTCGTTTCTAAGATTAAAGAAATAAATCAAAGACTTTTGAGTATTTTTAAACTCCAGTATCACATCATAGCCACACAATTTGAAAAACACGTTATTTATAACAAAAATTTTAAAAGACAATAAGATTATCCTACTAAAAGCAATTTATCACCCCCTCATGACCGAAGAATAGCTTTTTGTTTCTCTGAATAGTCTCCGAGATTTCCCTGCCACACAACCTAACGCAACCTTTTCCTGGTAGCAAAAACAGAGAATAACAGAAAGTGGGTCGCTTAGGTGGAAACAAAGTTTACAAAGTTAAAGTGCTTCACACGTAAAGTGATTTAATTGAGAGGAAAATCCTTTGGCAGGTGGCTGTAAGAGCGTCAAAGCAAAGTGGCTTGTTTAGCGATCCTTCACAATTTTACGAGCTTTCATGATAACTCATAATTTTTTAATAAGCTGTAAAAAAGAGCATAACAGGCTTCTTTGTGTTGAACTGTGAAGTTTTAATGCTTGGAAATTAAATGCTTTAAAAACTCCATTGAAAAGAGCAATAAAGCCTGATTCTTCTATGCTTCAATGTTTTTGCAATTTCCGTGCAAACGTTCTTCCTTGCACTCTCACGAGGATGCAATTAAAAATGCATCCATAATCGACCGCAAAAAGGCGGCTTTCAACGTTTGTTTAAACTTTGAAGTTCAGTTTCATTTCAACGCTAATGGAAAAGATTCAAGTGTGCATAGGTAGTTTTTTTACTGAAAAGTGAGAATGTTATGCACTGTGTTGGATTTTTGGAGAGCTTTCGGATTATTTATGGCTTTGGTATGATTTTTAAAGCAATAACAAATTTGTTTATAAATTTTATGAATTTGAACTCAACATCTTGTCATATCGTGTTATTAATCCAAAAATACTTTTCATAAGATTAAAAACAACCCCTTAAAAAAAGTTCACATACCATTCATTCCCCTCCAAAAACAACTCCTCAAAAAGCTCATTTTCATTCAAATATTTGTGCATCATTCTTTATTCTTTAATGAGTAATTTTCAAGACAAATATTTATTTTGTCTCGCAAACTAAAATGCTTAAAATACTCAAATATAATCACAAACAAAATTTATGAGAATTATAATTCATGAAATCTTTGACAACAACACAGAGCACACCATCAAAGTTTTAAAACATAAAAAACATTAAGCAAACTTGAAGAATTTTATGAAAATAAAAATAACATCTCCAAGAACGTCCCAAAAACTTCACAAAAATTCAAGAAACTTTGAAAATTTTAAATAGTCAAGAATTTTAAGAGCTTTCCCCCCTCAAAAGCTTTGCCCAACAAAAGAGAAAACTTTTTGCCAGCAAAAGGACAACAAAAAAAAAAGTTTGCCCACAGAAAACTCGTCCAGACAGCTTTAGCTCGTCCGCAAAACGAGCGACGAGGACCCACAGTTCCCCCCAAATGCCCCAATGTTGTGCAATATTGTGAATTCTATGTTTGTGCATTGCCAGCATTGCCAAGTGCGGTTAATGTATTTACAGTTTCAAAACAGCTCGCAAAACTGGCAGGCAGAACGAATTTTAAAACAATTGCTCTTACAAAGTGGAAAAGTTCCGCTTTTGTGTTGCAACATTTTGCGGCTTTTTCTACTTTTCCAGAGAGTAGTCTAGTGAGAATTGGTGGGAGTAGGGGATGCCTGGTTTTAATTGGTTTTTAATGAATTTTTGAAGAAAACTAGAAAACAAATATTTTCTTAAATGGTTTAGAATATGTTTGCACTTTGGAACTGTATTACTTGTATATCATAATACAGCACTAAATTAAAGTATCAGGTAACACAATTAATCCTTTAACATTGAAAGCCCTCCAAAAGAGTCCAAACACCCACTCTAATCGACAGGATGTCAAAAAATGGGTTCGATTTAATCCGAAAGCACTGAAAGTGTTGCTAACAAATAGAAAGATTTGTATGTGATACTGGAATATTTGATTTAGTGCTTTTATTTATGTGTATTTCTGTCGATTGGTGTCAAGTCATATATTTATGCATTTTTCCAATTAACGAGTTTCAATATAGACTGTGGATTTATACATCAGTTCACTCCATTAATGAACATGCCCAAAAAAATGTTATCTGTTTTGGAAAAAGAATCTGAGGGGGGGAGGATGTTAAATTTTATTCTATTCTGAGATATTTTTGAATATTAAATTTATTTCAACATATATGTCACTTGTTATAAATAATTAATAAAATACAGCAAATGAGTTAACAGTTGATTACTGATTCGATTCTCATAAATGAAACCAGTTTGAGTTATAGAGTTCGATTCCTGCATTCGAGATAAAATTATCAGTCTTTGTTGCTTTTTTGAACTTTATTTTTTTTTTTTGACGAAAAAAAATTTCTTTAAGAAATCAAATAATAATCTGTTGATTCGCAAATCCATTCCATCATTACCGCGAATTATGCAAATACCCAACCACAATATTGATTCTCAAAAGATTATTCAAACGAATCCCTTCAAATTCAAGTTTAGCCAATCCACAGCAGATTACATTGAATTTACTTTGAATTACATTGCATAACATTAAAATGACATTAACAATACATAACAAATTAAAACGACCGGATTAAGTGGAGAAGAAAAATGGAAAAACAGCAAAATAACATTGAATTAGGAAAAGTCAAGCTATAAATAGAACTGCTTGTGTTTGATTAGGATATTAGAGAAATTATCAGGAAATTAGAGATAAGTTCAGGCTACCAAGCTAAGCCTTCACGTGCTTCTACCTTAATTCGAGGTCAATTTTATATTCATTGTGGTTATGTTGGCAAATTGTTGAACATAATTTGAACATAGCTCCAGCTCAACTAGATTTAGGGCAGATTTAAAGCCTCTTCAGTCAGTACTCAGTAGTGTTAAGTTTCACACATTAATATTGATAAAAAGCAAGGGTTTCGTGTTTAAATTAAGCTTTTATGTTCAAGATATAAGATAAGCTTCCATGTGTTTAATCTTATTGGATGAACTTATATGAGCACCTAAGCTTTAGTTATTGAATTATTGTTTAATGATAACTAGATACTTAGTTTTCTAGTGCATCAGTTGTAGGAGTTGATAATTTTTACTTAAAATCCCGTGTTCACGTTTTTACAAAAAACTACCATTTCATAGTTGAAATTATATTCTGCTTGTAATTTAATTAAAAATCACGATAATAAACCGATAACTCTTAATTCCATCCAACGTGAGCTGTAATTCCCGACCATGAAAATGAAACAGCAAAAATCACAATCATCACAAATAAGATCCTCATAAAAAGTACAAAAGCTTTAAAGCTCCGCCAGTGCATGAAATTTCCAATTTAATCCAAATCCCATCTCAAGCTCATCATGAATATTCCACAAATCGTCCTGCCCTCCGGCTAAATTGGATTTCATTGAGCGCCAAATGTTCGAATGCTCGACTGCTTGAATTTTCTGGAATTGTTCGAATTGCTCGCAAAATTCGTATGTTGCCCCCGACCGACACAAAAAAGAATTACCAACAAAAAAATCTCATCCGAATGCAGATATGATTGATTTTTCCACTTTAAATTGCTTTTTTGCTGAATGAATTTCCAATTTATATTTAGTCGGTGCTGGAAACTGTGCAATGTGTTTCAGATGCCTTCCAGTTCATTCGGTATCTGGTGAGTTTCGGTGTGCCCAAAGAAAACATGTTTATAAACGAGGGGAAGATGATTAGAATCTTAATAATTAAAGAGAAACCTGCAGAAATCTTTTAAGAAAAATTTACCAGTTTTAATTTTTAAAAGTTATTAACAATTGCTTCTAATGAAGGACTGAAAAATTAAGATTTATATAACTAATTTTTTTGTTATTTTAACAACTATACATGAAGAAATATTATTTACGATAGAAATCCAATATAATATAAGTAGACATCTTTCAATTGAAAATGGAAAATTACTGGTCAAAATGTGATAGCGCGTTTGATTCCTGTTGATTTCGGTTTTGTCCTGTGCCTCATGTTGATTAGTAGTTATAATAAATTTTTTTGCTCTAAAATTTTTAAGCAGCTTCATCAATCACCCCTCCAATAATTAATTCCTCTGCTTTCCGCTTTCCCGCTTTCAAATTCCCAATAATTCGAATTTCTCGAAAAACTAAATATTTATAGTTAAAATTTTTTTACTGCCTCTCTCTTTAATTATTTTAATTATTTTATCAATCAGCGGTACAGTTTGCCTGATGCCCAAATTAAATTGAATAACAATATTGCAAAAATATGGCAAACATTGCACGAACGCCAAAAATTGTGAGCAAATACAGGAGACTGCGGAATTGCAAGGATTTCTGGGGTGGGAATTTGCTTTATTTTCATGTATTTTGCTTTATTGATTGTTTTTTTTTTGGTTTAGTTTAATTTGGGACGACCTATAAATAATGCTTTTGTGTGTTTGATGGAATTTTTGGAATTTTTGTCATGAACTTTTTCTGAAATTCTAAATATATTGAAATTTGTGCAACAATAATAAATTATAAATTTAATAGATTAAACTTTCGACTGTTCCTAAAAGTTAAAAATCCAAGAAAAATCGTTAAATTTAGAGTTCACTTGGTTTGACAATAATCCTCAGCCTGTATGTAATTTTGAAAACCATCATCATAAAAATATGTCTTTATAATTAAATAAAGTATTTCCCATTTCAAAATAATAGCTTCAATATTTCCCAAAAATTCAGTTAGTGGCTAGTAATCAAAACAAAAATCCGAAAAAATTAGGTCAATTGATAAACACATAAAATTATAAATTACTGAAGAAACTGAACATGAAGAGTTTGAAAGGATTTTACTCGTTCCAGCTGAATTGTCCTCAATTCATTCATTTCATTCAATTCATTCGGAATGCAACAAACATAATCTCTGATCTGAACAATTCTGAATTTTTTTTATTTCCATTTCCATTTGTTTTCATTCAATTTCATACAATTCAATTTAATCACCAGAAATTAGAGCTTTTCTAACAGAATTATAGTTTTTTTGGGGACTTTTCTTTATTTTGAGTAGTTTTGTTGAATAGTTGTTAAGCTTTTGTATTTTTTAGGAGTTTTTACTTGAGCCAAGTGAAGTTAAAGGAAATTGTTATTATTGCTGATAAATTTATTAATGCTGTCTTTTGTTTGTGGCAGATCATGCTGTAATAAGTAAATACAATTATCTAAAATAAAGATTTTTGATTGTTTTTTAATAATTGAGCTTTGAAAGCTCCCATCAAAATTTTCATCTTAAAGGCTCAAAATGCACTTTCTATGTTATAATTTCAAATATTTTAACAAAGAACAATTTTATCAAGCTCCAAAGACTCCAAAATAAAATGAAGAAAACAAATAATCTGAAAACTATATCAAAAGACTTAGCCCAAAGTTCTCCAGAATTTTCAGCCTAAAAACAATTGCAAAATTGCAAAAACTGTGAAACTTTGAAAACTCTGAAAATTGCGAAAGGCACTTTATTCTTTATCCTAGGTCATGAAAAAAGTGCAAAAAATGATTTTCCTGTGACTGTTAGACTCTAATAATATTTTTGCTGCACATTTTTACCATCTTTATCAATTTTGCGATAATAAAATAATCGAATGCCATTTTTGTATTTTTATTAAATTCAATTTGACAAAAATTGTTCTGTTTTTTTTTTGCTTTTTGTTGGCCGCCTTTTTTGCAAGCTCTGCCGAGGCAGAAAGCAAAAAGCAGAAAGCAGAGCTCACATACATTTTTGATGGCGCTCGTTAGTTGGCTTTAGTGTTTTAGTATGTCAGGGTTATGGACGCCAATTTGTCTCGCCCAATTTGCTCGCAATTCACTCAAATATGCAAAATGATGCAAAGTGGAGACAAAATCACTGTGCAGAGTATTTTTCGGCACAACTTTTAAAGAGGGCGACTGAATCGATTTTGGGTAATTTTACGGGGGAAGGTCGATATGACAATATTTTTAGTCCCTGCCAATCCCTGTCATATTGAATGCAGATATGAATATTTCATGGTATTTTTTTTATGGGGTCTGCTTTTGTTTTTTCATTCGGTAGAGGTAATAAATTTTGCACGTTTTTGAAACTTTAAATTAATTGTTTTTAAGTAATTCGAATGGCTTTTTATAAAGTTTGAAGGAAACAAAATTTAAAAAAAGTAAAAAATATGACTTTTAGGCAAAAAAGAATTTATCATTGAAACGTCGATAGCAGAACATGTATTAGAGAGATTAAAACTCTTCTATCTGTTATGATTGAGAGTATTTTCTTGATCTATACAATTCATATAGAAATTAAAATTATAAGATTTAAAGAATTTAAATAAATTTTGTATAATGTTAATTATTATCTTATACGAGTTTTAAAAAAATTGGTCGGATATCATAAAAATTTTAATCTGGTCACATAACCAAAAAAAGATTGTTAAAAACTATTATTGACATATTTTATTCAAGTTTGAATCATAAATGAAATAATAAAGTGTAAGAAATCATGACCTTCGACAACCCTTGCTGCATTCAAACCTCGAGATTCCAGAAATCCCCACCAAAAATCTAATAGAAATCAGAAAACCCATCAAAAAACAATCAAACATCTTTAGGGAATTGTGAACCCCAATCTGTGAATCCCCCAATATCGATTTATCGATCAGGACCACCAATTTTGCCACTTTATTCTTGTCCTTTCCTTCCTCTCAACTCTAATCAAAAGACAGTTTGATTCAGACACAATATTGCTTAGTCCTCATGTCTTTCCAAGCATTAACCTACAAACACAGTAACCCCTTTTACCTCCTGCTCGCCAGCATTCAAGCATAGTCAGTCCCACAGCGACTTCCACACAATTCCCCAACAATTCCACACCGATACTTTCTGCTTTCTGTCCAAAAAATATTTATTTATGTATTTATTCACTTCTGGAAAGTTCTTTGCGAACCATTCAAGTCGGTGAATGCCGCCAATAACACCCGAAAAAATTCAATATTGGCACAGTCGAAGGCAAATCGGGCAAATCGGAAGCATTGTGTAAAATAGCGTACAACGAAATTCCTGAGCACACACAGCGAAGCCGGCAAAGGAAATAAAGAAAAAATATTATGTACAAATATTTGAATCATATTTTATTTTATTTGTGTGTTTGAGAAAGGCGATGGGAGGAAGCTGCAAAGTTAACTCAGGAGTTGAGAGGGAAAGGGATTAAGTTTTTTTAAGTGGAAAATTGTTTAAGTCATTTTTATTTTTTTACAAAGGTGATTTTATTTGGCCTTAAAACCACATTAAGGTTAGTTTAAGTCATTTATCACCTTTATATTTAATAATATGTTAAAATAAAGTGGAAAATTTTTTAATTAATTTTAGTTTTGCAGATGAAATCTATATTCAATTCAAAAGCAATTTAACGTATCAAATTAGAGAGTTTGGAATTATCATTCTAAACATAATGACGGCCAGTATAAGGAACATGAGTTTGAGTCTCCGTACCAAATATAAAGTAATATTGATCTTATATATTTTTTTGATGAAAATAACAAAAAAATCAATAATCCCTGCCTTATTGAAGCGATATCGAGGAAATTGCTGTTCCTATTCTTCACTCAGTCAGTTATGTAAAGAAAAACCGTTTGAGTGAAAAGAAAGAAACAATAATAAATCAAAAAAGTGTAAAATGAAGTTCAAACATAAATATTTATCTATTTATTATCATTTACGTTTTTCGGCAGTATTCAGAGCATTTAGAACATTTAGAATATTCAAAGCATTCAGAGTATTCTCCGCTCAGGTTTTATGTACAGGCAATACATTTCATTCAATTTACGTTGGCCTTTAAAAACCGAAAACACTAAAAAATGTGAGGAAAATCGCTGAAGAAATTTCAAACAATTTTACAAAGAAATCTGAAGCATCCAAAAAGCCGAAATACATTTTTAATGCTTTTCCTTCCACTCAGCCGTTTCGACACCGCTTGATTCGAGGGGTTAACCTTTTTTTAATGGGTTTGAAGGGATTGTGATTTTGAGTGTGAATTATTAGCCTTTTATCAGTTTGATCAACAAAAATGATAAGTAAATAACTATTTTTTGGTGAGAGAACGCAAAAAAACTATTAGAAGTAGAAATTCAAGATGTCAAAAATGGCCAGTCAAAATTCTCCTCAAATGCTTATCACGTGTTTAGATTAAAATTAATTTCCATTTAGAATTTTTTAAATTTCTAAAATATTCTTATATTCTAATTTATACAAACAAGCAATAGTTCGCAATATTTAAAATCCAAAATAAATTCACAAAAATCATCTAAACACTTGCCCCTTGCCCTAAAACTCTTCTCAATGCCTCAAACAACAAAAAAACAGCAAAATCTGAAATTTTTCAGTTCATATATTTATAGAAAAAAGCATGTAGATTGAGTTATTTACAAAGAATTAGTGAAAACAATTAACTCTGCTTGTTTTCATTTTTTTTGTGAGTTTTCAGCATTTTCTTCTTTTTTTTGTGCTTTCAATTTTTCAGATGCTCATTCGATCTTTCTCGGGCAGAGATTGATGAGTAGCAGAGAAGCAACGCTGAGCTGTTGATTGGGAATGGCGCCATTAGAAATGCATTAACTTTTCATGACACATTCAAAGGTTTTTCATTCTCGTTATAATGTCAGGTACTTTAAAGATTGGCGCGCTTTGGCGAGGTATTTTCGCAAAACACTGAAATTCTCGTAATTCCATGTAATAATATAAAAGGTAGACAGAAATGCTCGTTTATTGGATCCTTAAGTGGCAGTAAGAAGAAGACAATCTCATTAAAATGTTACAACAGTAATTCATTTTAAATACACAATAAAAGGAGAGCACTGAGGGAAGGAATTAGGGGGAGGTGAGAAGGAATTAGACTTTTCAGGTGTTTTTGAAGATTTTACTTTTTAAAGCAATCAATTGGGTAGAAATGTTTGTTGAAGCAATTTTTTTTGAAAAAAAACCATCACAGCAGATTATGTGTTTTTAAAGTTTAGTCAATAAATAAACTAGAACTAATAATTTAAATTCATAATGAGGCAAAAAACAAAAGAAAATATAAAGAAACGATCGTACGGACTCAAACCATGAGTTTTCTTTGTTATTTGGTCCACATGGTCAGTAATTTTTTTTACAAATTGTATACAAAATGGACCATAAAAATTGTCAACATATTTCCAAGATTTAAATACCAAATTTGTCCTGCGAGTGTCCTTAACCACCAGCCACAAAGACAAAAGCGAGCAAAGTAAAGAAAAAAGAAAACAGTTTAACGTTATAATAATTTGTGTGCAAAACCAAACAATAAACGAAAAGAAAAGGCGAAAGATGAGGGCAATATTTGCTTTGCACATGAACGATCTCTATAAATAAATTACATTTTATCAATATAACTTTGTTTCCATCCCCCAAACCGCATAAACAGCATCTCCAACAACTTTTACGGATACTTGTGCGGCTTTCGCTCAAGCACGACACACGCATTGTTACACGCTTCGCAGATAATCCTAATGTGATTTGCTCCCCAGGCCCAAATTGTCCCAAATTGCCGCAAATTTGTCGCAACTAGTGTAGCCGAGCGCGATGCCAAAGGCAGTTAAATCAGTATTAAATCAGTGGCATCAGTGAAAGCTTTTGCTGGTTGTTGCCCAAAACTGCGATAAATAATGCGCGGAACAAGTGAACAACAATAGGATTTGATTGCACAATTATTAACATTTTAATTGTTATTTGAATATGTTTGAGTTATTACTATTTCAAGCAGGTTGCATCATTAAATTACTTGAGTAGTGAAGAAGTTCTTCAACCTTATTTTCAAATATCTATTCTAGTTTCAAAAATCTCCAAATAAATAAAATCATAGACTTTTTCAAAAGTACGAGAAATGTTTCCACTACCAAATACAAAGCAAAAATATTCCCTTCAGTGTCTATTGTCCTCCAAACTGCACAATTATGATAAAAATCTATATCTGGTCGCTCCACAACCACATTATATCGACAATATCGCCAATATCATCCAACAGAGCTTTTTTTTTGTTCCCAGCATTTCCAGAATTTCACAATTTTCCAATTTTTTCCATTTGTGCTTTGTGTTCAGAACTTCAGAGGACACAAAAAGTATTAAAAGCGCTTTTTATTGCATTTTTTGGCTGTGTTTTTCAATAAATAAAAAAAAATAATGAAAAATGCTTTTTATATTAAATCGTTGGCCGAGAAATGAAAACCGAATGGATTTCTAAATGTTGCAAATTTATTTGTGGCGCTCATTTTACCGACGAATTTTGTTCAGTCGCTTTGGCTGTGACGCTTGTGATTTGGGGGCGAACAATAAATGATTATTGATGTAGAAAGAGATAATTTAACGTGATAAGAATTTCCCTCCTTTTCCCATTCGTTTGCCATTTTTTAACAATAAAACAGCTATTCGGTGTTACAATGGGAGAATTACTTTTTGGGTTGGCTGAGCAGTGTTGAGAATTTTTCTTGGAGCTTTTCACTTTTTATGGAATAAGTCTAAGGTCCACTTTTTAAAAATTAATTATGTTCAATTAGCAGGTCAACTTGGAAACCATTTGTGACACTTACATCGTGGTTAATGATTATTAATCAAATATTGACACATTTACTATCAGATTTTAAGAGTTCGAACCCTCTGACTAATCAGTCTCTAATGCTTTTGTATGGTTTTTTTTGTTTTAAAAATAAAACTTCCCTACTGTAAAATCCCAAAAAAAATTTGTAACACTGCGGACTTATCAGAAAATTGTGTAAATTGAAACTTGCTGTAAGATCCTGATTTTTTGCTGCCGCCATAAAATTAAAAAAAAAAGTCAGAACAAGCAAAGAAATTGTTAGAAACTGTAAGGCTATTGAAGAAAAGTGGAGAAAAGTGTGAACATTGGCACTTTTTCCGTTTGTGAGTTCTTTTGCCGGTTTTTACAAGACTTAGCGAATTTTGCGAGGTTTTTGTGGTTTCTTTATTTTTGATGTTTTTAAGCAATCTCAGGAAACGGTGGACTTGGAATTTGTAAGTTGTTTTGAAGTGGATAAAGATTGGGTTGTTAAATGGGCTTTATGAGGGGAATTGTTGATTTAAATCAACGATGACATCGTTGGGCAGATTAAATCAGGTGTGACGGAGCTTGGGGGAGGAAATTGATTTGAAGTTCAAGATAGTTTCAAAGCAAAAAAAAATGCAAATTACTTTAAAAAACTTGCAAACATACGCGGTCACAACTCGATACTAAAGGACTTGAACCATAAAAATTCGATTCAAAAGTACAGTATTACCAATTTACCATTAGCTACATTTAATCCTAATTAATATTGAACAATTAAATGATAATTCAAGAATGAAATAAAATCACTAATCACTGTAAAATTGCATAAAACACAATAAAACTGGCAAAATTTGACAAAAACAACTCCTCCAAATCCAACTAAAATAAAATATATTGTAAAATCTTCCAGAACTTCCAACAAAAGCAAACCTTCCCCCGATGTAACATTCAAAACATCTAAAACATTTCAAGCAGTTGAACTGCAACTTAATGCTCGATTTTTGATTGCATCGGGAAAATCGAAAGCTCGCCCATAAATTACCGCAAAACCCGCCTGGATTTTGCTGCAAATCCTGCACTGTGTGCCATTCCGAGCCATAAAGTGGATAAATTGTGATTTGATTGCCACCGAGAGATAACTCATCGTCAATTATTCATCGGGTGGCTTGCAGAAATAAATTTCTTAATTATTGATAACGGCTTCATTACCATCAATTAACCAGCAAGGCCCCCGCAACACATAAATACATGATAAATACATGCACCAATTTGGAGCTGTTATTGAACGAGGGGAGAGTGGTCGGTGGAAGATTGGTCTTTTTCAATGTAAATTAAATTTATCATTTTAGTTGAAATTTTATAGCAACAAATTTGATCAAGTGACCAAATTTAAGGAAGAAATGCATGGAAGCAACATTTCCCCCCTTTAAAATAATGAGGTAACCACATATTTTGATTATTAAATTAATTTATGAGTGTTATAGACCAAGCTTATATAGCACACTCATATAATGCAGCTTTTTGCACTTTTTGCTGCTTTAACTGAATTTCAACGTTATAAAAATATTGTTTCGGATTATTCCACTCATTTTGTTGGTTGTAATGGAAAGTGGTGTAATTTTAACTTTTCACTACTTTTTACAAATGGGGAAATGCAGTATTTTGAACAATTCTCGAGTTTATTGTATTATTGTTAGTGAATTTTAATAAATTCACTCAAATTCCCAGGAATTCCGTTAAATTTCACAAAAGCTCAGTAGAACATATTTTACTGGTTCTGCAGGATTGTGGGCTGAATTCTTGCTCAATCCTGCTATCGATTATACATTTATTTCCCCCGAACTAGCTAGAGGGACATTTATCACTAATGTAGAAGAGATATGGTGATTTATTAGCTAACGAATCAAAATTGGGGAATGATCAGAATTTTTTCAGAAAGGTTTGACAATTATTTACTTTTTTATAGACTTAAGTTGATTTTTGAAGCAGGGATTTAAAATTTATGAGCAAAAAGATTTTCTCACGATTTTATTATAAATAATAATACTAGTAATTTTGTTTGACTCAAGTAAAAAAGTTAAATATTCGCTTGTGGATACAGATTTCATTAGTTCGAATCTTTTTTGGATCAAAAAACATTTTTTTGACACTCGGATTAATCGCTCTCCTAATCCCCAACAACCATCCAATCTAACCAGCTAACAGCACTCGTTTACCGAAAAAGACACCAAAAAAAGTACCGACAAATGCCATTGTCATTCCAATTCGGAGGTAATCTAAGCAAATTAGAAAATAGATATCGACAGATATATTTTATACCCGCCGACAAAATATGTGCTTTTTTACTGCCAGGACTGAAGCCAGCAGATTGATTGCCGGCTCCAGGAATTGGCACAGCAATCTGTTTGTTCGGAAAAATATTCCGATAGAATCGACAGCAGCAAATTTGTAGAATTTGTAGAAAAATTATCGAATTTCTTCAGCTAATGCGACTGTAGTTTGTGACGTGCATAATTTTCCATTTAAAAGGAGGCACACAAGCAAAGAAGCATCTACTTATAGTCGGGAGAAATCGATTGGCAATCTATAATTGCGTAGGAATTGGCTAATTTTGTGCTAAGGCTGTTCATCCCCAAGCACAATCAAGATTGTGAATCAGGAGACGTTGTTTTTGCCTGCCTGCCAAATTAATATGGATTTTTGGGGGAGCGGGGGTGGTGATGAACTGTTTTGGGTGGTTATTATTGATTTTCGTTAAGATTAGACTTGATTGTTTACTTTAAATTAGGTTTTATTGCAACAAGAGTTCAAGTGAAGAAGAACTTTGCATTTATTGTGCTTAAACTAACAATATCAATTAAATGGTAATGAAAATGCAGCAAATCATAAAATTTTTTTCAAGTATCATTTGGTATATCAATAATCGAGTTAACTCACCAAATTTTGACCTAAATATTTTTTTAGTACATTCTTAACTTTCTCAAGACATTCAATTTTTAACAAAAAATTAGCAATGCATTATAAAAACAAAAGCCCCTTCGTTTCACTTTAAACAACTATTTAGTGTTTTGCTTCGACTCTCTGGCCTCTCCTGTTAATAATGTTTGCCAGATAAACAGCCATCTTTCCACAAAATACATTTTTGCATACAATTTGCAAACTCCCAAATTTCCGAGTTTCCGAAAATTTCTACCGGGGCCACAAGAACAGCCAGAAACTGTTATGGTGCCTGTAAATTGGTATTTATATATTAGGATTATAATACATGAGCGTAAATATAAATGTTGTGTATGCAGGCAAAGTGTCCTTCTACTCCTGGCGCACATTTTACACACATTTGCAGGTTTATGCCACTTTATAGTTAGTGTTACTGGCGCAAGTTATAACCCAGCAAATTTAATGTTAAAGAAAATATTTATTTGGTTCTTACAGTTTACTGCTCATAAAAGTGATGAGATGAGCAAGTGAAGGAGGTGAACGGAAGCCACTTTGAAATTTGTTTTGGGAAGTGGTTTTTTGATCAAAAAGTGAAGACAAAAAAAATTGAATCGGTCAAAAAAGAAATGCCTGCGTCTAACTCTATAGAATCGAACTCTTGCAAAGAGTTTATCGAAACTTCGAATGTGTATCTTTAATATCCTTGGCTCCTTTTAATGGAATTGTAGCTCAACAAATGGAACATTATATTTTTCAAATTGTTTTTGATTTAACTAGAAATGTTTTTAAAAGTACAGTCTGTCGATCCTAAGGCTTTTCTATCAACTCGAATTTTTATTTATTAAAGTACTAACTAGAAAAACTATAAATTCCTTAAAAATACAATCAACTCCCCAAAATCCTCCATCCAGCGAGTTGAAAAGAGGATTAAATTGAATAATTAACAGCCTTTACATGGCAGCAAAAGTACAAAAATCACCACACGATGTACTTTTATAGTTGTGTAGTTTCCTAGTTTAATTTTGGGTTTTCCAGGTTTTGTAGTTTTTGGTGCAAATTGCTATTCAAATGGATTTATTCAATGGTCCTTTTGTTTCCGGTTATGGTTTCTGTTTTCTCTTCAGTCTTGTACATTAATTCTGGAATAGTTTGGGCGTTCAGTGGATTTGTGTAGAATTTCACTTTTATCGTTTTTTGAGATTTTTTCTGTTTATGACCTAAATTGAGGATTTTTATTGGAAGATTTTTTTTTCTGGTTTTACTAAAAAATTGGTGAATTACAAAAAACTCGAACTCAGGAAAGCTTATAACAAGGAAACTTCTTGAATAAAATAAGTGCATAATGCATTCCAATCAAACATCAAACCATGTGAAGCACTTTCATCAAAATTTCATTTATTCCACTATTCCATCCATTTCAGCTCTTCTGAGCAATTTTCTAGATTTTCCCAAGGCTTTTTGTTCCGATTTTCATTGAAATAATTTTAGTTGGATTCAGCTGGTTTAAGAATTACATAGAGAACTTGTAAACCAATCAAAAAACAAAATAGCCCAACTCTAAAAATACTCGAAAACTTGCTAAAATATAAAAAACTGAATAAACTGAAAAAACAGCAATGCTATGAATGCTGTGCTGCAATGCAAAAAAGAATTGGTAATAACCCATGTGAAAATTATTTGAAATAATACTGCTCATAATATATCAACTTAATACATTAAAATATCACGAAATTATGGAATGTATAGTATTTTAAAACACTGCTTTATACTGCTCGGAACACTGTTCATATGTGTAATTTAATGCATTTTGAACAGTGTTTCGCAGTGTTAAAAGAGCAGTATTTCTTATGTATTTCGAGCAGTATTTTGTAATATTTGGCAAAAAAGAAATTTTTGTGTGTAGGAATTGAACTTCGAACAAATCTGAATTTTTTTTAACCCATTAGTGAAGAATTGAACTTGATGTTGCTGGTGCGCGCGGCTGGTACTGCTGGGTGAAGGAAATATTTTATTGTAAAGCAACAGGCTTAGGTTGAACTTGAAAATAATTGAATTTAATGTAAATATATTAAAATAATTAATTTTTAAAATGCTCACTATTAGAAATCAAACCACAAATCTAAAGTATTAGTTGAAAAGAAATATTTTTATAGAAATTGAGTTAACTTTTGAATTTTTTTATGCGATACTTTATGTTTGAAGCAGGAAACTTTATTTTATTGATTTTATTGTCCGGTATTTTATTCTTAATTTGATCCTATGCGTTTTATATGGAGAACTCTTAGATGAGACGAAAGATAATCTTATTTCACCATTATCCAACAATTTTCCTGATAATTGAAATCCTGATCTGAATCAGGAAAAATATTTTTCTTGGGAAAAACATGAATTTTGGTAAAAGTTTTTCAAAATAATTAATAAAAAATTTAATAAGAAAATTTGAAGTTTTGGTTTGACTTTAATTAAGTATTTTTTAGATTAAAATATTATTAAAAAAATTAGTTAAATAGGATAAATATGCAGTTTTTGTTTTTAGTTAGTTTTCAAAAAAATGTCAAAATATTTAAATTCTTTTTACTTCGACTAAAAAAGTTGTATGCACCCAAAAAACAAAAAATCTTTTAAAACTCACTAATAATGAATAAATATTGGTGTCACACACCCTGTTATCAGTTTTTGCCGCATTTTGTTGCTCCACAATGTAAATCCCCAAACAATCAACCGGTTTTGATGAAACTCAGACTTTGAGAATTATTATGAAATCTATAAGTATGTCTATACATTTTAATTGTGTTTTAACAACGCCATCTTGTAGCTCCAGTACAAACGATCATTCTTCATACAAAAACTTTTGTTAAACCGAAAAGCTTTATAAAATTCTATTCATGCAAAAATATTGTATTTGTCTCAAAACACTGAATTCCAAAAAGATATTCCGAAAATATTAACCCATGACCAAGTGGTCAAGCTTCAAGAAGAACAATATGTCAAATTTGTATTGATGCTCCAATTGCTTCAAAATTTGACTGCATGATTTAGATTCAGCTCAAATTTTCAAAATAACCTTTTTCTTGACTATAAGAACATTAGAACGGCTAGATTTACGATCGGGCTGGTCCTTCGAGTACCTGTCATACAAATGTTTTGATATTTTGTACTTTTTTTAAAAAAATTATGTATTTAGGCTGTATTATGACTCAATATTGATAAAACCTTATTTCAATCAAAGCGCTTGATTCAACAAATTTATCAGCAATAATACAAAATAATTCTCCACGCGGCGCTCTGATTGGATATTTAAATGTCGGTTCCATATATTCGAATAGATCTCAGTTCTTATGTTATCAAAGAGCCTGCCAAAGAACCGGGATTTTTCGATTTTTTTTTTTATCTTACAGTATTGTAATGTGTCAATTCAATTTTTTTTTAATAAAGGAATATAATTTAAAGTCTTACATACATTTAAAATACTTTTACTTCAATTTAAATTTAAGAAATCAACTTTTGTAGATAGTTTCTTATTAAATCATATTTAATTACTGAGTTTTAAATTATTTGATCATTTTAATAAAAGATCTTGATATAATCAATGTGTTTTACAATGTATTTTATAGTATTCAAAACACTGCAAAATACTGATTAAAATACTTAACATATGTGTTACATTCTTAGCAGTATTTTAAAGTGTGTTTTCACACATTAAAATACATCTGATAATTGAAATTTTATGTATTTCACACTGAACTTTGACATTATTAACAGTGTTTTGTAGTGTTTTGCTGTATTAACAGTGTATTTTAATATTGAAGGCATACAGCTCATTTTCACTTGGGTAATCTGTTCCAGTTATTTCCGTTTTCGAGTTTATTTAGAATTTTCACCAGAGCTCTGCAAGTTTTTTTTGTTGCAACTATTTTACAAATGTTTTACTCTGATGCTGTGTGTTTGTGTGAATAATTTCAGCTTTTTGTGAATATTTGCGAATTATTCGCGACTATTAGTTAAAACTGGTGTTTGTTTGTATTTGGGCGGACGTGATTGAACCATTTGGACAATTTCACAATTTTTTGTACAAATGGAGCGCTAATTTTTATAAAATGATTCATTTAATAGACGAAATATTAAAATACGAAATTGAACTTTATCAAGTTAAACTTTAATAAACTTTTAATAATAACTTTTAATAAAATCATTTGTAACAAGCTCCACCTTAAAGTAATTTCAGAATAAGAAACCATCAAATTGAAACTCCAACCTTTCCACCAGCACCACATTAATTCCCATCTTCAATTAAAAAATAGTTACCCAGAAAAATTCCATAATCTTCTCATTCAATATTCACCTCGAGCAAGACAGACACAGCCATCAAGCCAATAAATTTCTAACCCATTATATGCAGCATCAAGATTAAACTATTAAAGTCAATATCTTTATCGAGAGAGTTCGCTCGGCTGCCCGCATACTTTTATTTTTTTGCTAGTGCTCAGCGAAAACTATTTCTCCATAGTTTTGCACAATATTTCCACATGGAAGTTCAGCTAGCTCAGCAGACAGCAGCCAAGCGGAGCTATCGCTCTGCCAGAGTATGCTCTAGCAATAGTCTTTTTTATCGGTTATGAATAATTGGGAATATATGGAAATTAACCAAATAATTGAATTAGGTTCAATAAGGTTCGCCTTTCTTCTTGAATAATTCTTTTATGGGCGCGCATAAAAACGACGACAGTTCTACTGTTTGAAATTTGTGCTTCGATTTGCTCCGATTTTCAGTGATTTCCTTTTTTACAAAACAGAACGTACGTTGGGTTACATATGCGGCCTGTTTGTGCTGCTTTTCATGGAAATTGTGGAACATTGTGAAAATTGTGAGCAATGGCACAGCTTTGTGCCGTTTGTGTCGTTCTTCTGATACCACATTATATTTTTCCTTGCCACTGATTTTTTATGATCACCATCGTTTAGTTTCCTACGATTGCCTTCTATGTATGGCTTTACTATTGGCAGGCAGGCACTGAGAGTAAAATAGTTGGGGAAGATTAGTTTTAGTGGTCACTTGATATGTTTTTGTATTTTCAGCAAAAAAATGAACAATTGAACATAACAAACCATAAAGATTAGAAAAGAATTGAACTCTATCATAACGTTCATTCACTCAGGCTTTGATAGCGCAATATGTGAATGTTAATTCATATGAAGAAAATAATCTATAGAAAACATTCAACAAACAATCCCATCCAATCATTTCTCTCAGTGTATATTCAAACATTAAAGTTTTGTAAGAGACATCATTTATTCAAAGTAAGACATCTTCCGTTATACACAAAAAAAAAACTTTTCCCCTAAAAAATAGCCCAGTAAAAGATTCGTTGCCTTTCTACGATGTTTTCAATATATTTAAAACATTTTTTCCGATTTTCAACATTTTCAACATTTTCGACACTTGTTAAACATTTTTCCAGCAGTTTTGAAGAACTTTCAACGTCGAAACATTCAAACAGTCGAGGAAATGACAAAATCACAAAATATCGAGCACAAACACAGGGAACATCGTGGAAAAAGCCAAAAATTGTGAAAAATACAGGGAAATTCCCTTTTCGTACTTTTGCAGTTTTTATTTCGTTTTTCCAGAGTTTTTGCAGCAAAAATAATGAAAATCGAGAAAAATCGAAAAATATTCCAATAAAGTGAAAAGTTAGCTTTGCCAGCAACATTTTTTCTGCCAATATTGTAGTGTTTTTTGATACTTTTTGATGCTTTTTGCTAGCTTTGATATTTTTGTGATAGTTTCGTTGAGTTTAAAATTGTTAGCATGGGTGAGACTGGGTCGTGTTGGAGGCACATATGCAGTCGAATTGGGGAGGTAAACATTACACCAGTGAACAGTAAAAGCCATTATGTGAACGAGCTCATTGATTCAAGATTATTGCTTTTGTATTTATACGGAGAATTAAAATTTGATGGTTTTTTGATGAATTTTGACCCAGAATTGTGGGAGTTTGAAAAGATCATTAAAGTTTTATTATAAAATGACTATTTTGATAGGATTTGATCCAAATATATATTTTATGTACTTAGTTTTTGCAACTCTTTTAAGCTATTAACGAGAAATAAGATTATTTGATAGAAAATATGAATATCCTTTAAAATAGAAAATTAAACAACTCTCCCCCAAAAATGTTCAAAACAAAATAACCAAAGACTCCGGAAATCCCTTTGCACGTCCATAATTCACCGCACCATAATGATGATCTACCACCAAGCAGCGAAAAGGCGCCTTGCACCCGAGCCCAAGATAAAGCCAGATAAAGGCTTATAATAAAAGAATATGAAGCGGATAAATTCGCTGTTGGTTTATGCCTTTTTTGTGGATGTTAAGCAATGAAATATTATTATTACTCTTATGTTCCGAATGTTTGTGCTTCGGCTATAATATATGAAGGATACGTATGATATATGCGCGATATATATTTTGTGAATTTTATAAATTTTGTGCATTGCAAGGTCAGTGCTACAAAAAGAGTTTCCTCTTGACTTTTTGGTTTTAGAAGCATAAAACAAGTAAGAGCTATAAGAGAAAGGAATTGGAGAATCTACCCAGCGAGCTGTTAAAATTTATGGCTCCATATGTGTGGCTGCTGGGAGAACTTAAATATATTCTGCCGGCCTCTTTTGCGGGACAAGGGGGAATAAAGCGAAGAGTTTTGATCTTTTGTGACAGTTTTTTAGCTTTATATTTTAGAATTTACATTTTGTTTGAGGATTTTGAAGAAATCTTGTAGATATTGGTAAAACAAAATATTATAATACAAAAAAAATCAACATAAAATACAATTGTTTTAAATTTTATTGAGAGTCGAACCCAACAACGGCGTATGATTTGCTTTTCTATCACTTAACTTTAATTTTGCCAATAAAACTCGATTCTTAAATAGTTGTCTTAATATTAGAAAAAAATAAATAATTCAAAAATTTAACAAAAAGTAAGTTCACTTAAAAATTTCGAACAGTAGTTCATAGATGAAACTTAAAATTCTGCAAAGACAACTTGAGAACAAAGGAAAATTTAACCTTCCGTCTGCCTCATCTCAAAATTATTTCCCGTCCCCAATCTCAAACTATCTTTAAAAAATTTAAAAAAGAAAAACACCCAAAACCCCATGAAACATCCGGAAGAGGCGAGGGAATCGTCTTTGACGCGAGAAAATTTAATGAATTCAATAGATGGCACCGGTCTAACGAGCTGTTTAAAGCCACATCCGAGCACTATCCGACCGATTCAATGGCAAAAAAGAAGAAACTACCACATTTCCAGCAAACTTTAGTATAACCTCACAAAATAGTAGAAAATCACAAAGAACTGTGAAAGACTGGCAAAAATGTGTATTAAAAAGATGCTCACTTGAGCACGATTAGGGAGCAGAGCATTCTGTTTTTTGCATGTTTTTTAGATGATTCAATCCCTTCAGATTAACCATTGGTTGGCCCTTGTGAGTTTCGCTTCCCATTCAGCTGCCTTTTAGCTACTTTTAGGTTGTTGTCAGACAGTGCAGGAAATCACTTTTCATTGTCACCGAGCGCATAGAGAAGGAAGTAAGTTAGTTATACGCACTCTTAAAAATGCTTTTTACTCGATTCAATAAAAGTTGGAGAGACTTGTTAATTAAGAAGCTTTACAATGATAATAAATTTTGCGAATAATCTGCAATAACTTTTATAACTGAGTAGAAACATTTTTTAACCATTAATTTTTTAAACAATGACAAAACAATGCATTTTCTCATCAACCATTCATAGAACCTTCAAAATACTTCCCACAATTTCTTAGAGTACCATGATGCCAATCAAGTACAAAGGAGAATCACACAAAAATCACAATTCACCAGTCGTCTCCATTTAGTTTAGTATATAGTGTTAAAGGAGAATATTAAAGGAGAAATTGCGTGTTGATAATTATATTGAAGAACTCAAGTAGAATAGAAGAATAGGAGAGTGAAGAAGAAAAAAAATGTAAGAATGAATGTGTGGAGTAGTGCGGTCTGATTAAGTGGATTAATTGGAGTTGTTGAGTAGAGGATTTGTTTTGTATTCGCTATTGCAGCAAAAATTTGATTGATCAGCTGAATTTCATGTTTTAAGCAATTTTCTATTAAAAAATACACGTGTGTTTGGATAAACGGAAAATTTGTACGATCATATATTTCTTGTTAACTCACTAACAGCTACTAATGAATATTTCACTAGAAAACGCAACCTAACATTTATTTTTAAAAACACTTTCTAATATTTCTTCTAAAAACAGTTCGCAGCTCAAGAAAATTCAAAAAAAAACTCAAAGAAAACAAACAAGTCTTTATTAAACCGAAAAAATCGATTAATTAAGTTTGCCATTCATGAAAAAAGCAGAAAAACACTTATTGGTTGAGTAAGCAAACAGTAATCTTTAATGAATCCAAGAAATAATCAAGGAAATTATGCTCTTTATGCAAAAATCTATGAAATAGTAAGAATTATCGGTGGGATATTCGAGTTTTTCTGGCAATTTCTTAAGACTCCTGATTTTCTGAAGAAATTACAGTTTTTTTAATTTTCAGTGAGTCATCACTTTAATGATAAGGAAAGAAATAAAGAAAATGAAAGAGGAAAACTTTTGATTTATTTGATTTATGATAAATGTCCCAAAATAATTAATCAAGTAAATTTGAATATGTTTTTCTTCTAATTTAGTTTTCTTTTTTTTGCCAAAGAAGCAAAAAACATAATGACTTTCTTTTAAAGACAATGAGAACTTGTTTACATGTTTTCAAGAGTTTTACTTGAAAATTTTTTGTTTTTGCTGAATTTAGAAGTATCATTATTAAGTTTTACTTAATTTTTTTTTTGGGCTCACAATTATCTATCTTCATAATGAATAAAAAATAACTGCTTGAAAAATTGATTTTAAAAAACTTTCAATCGATATAAACAAAATGCTACTAATCAAACAAAAATTGCCCAATCGATTTTCACGCTGATTAACCATAATCATCCTCAACTTCACAATAATCCAGTATTTTTGGAAATTTCCACAAAACCCACAGAAACCAAAACCAGCCCATTCTAATCCACAATGATAAATTAGTTTTGGGAAAAAAGAGAAATTGTACATCACACATCACAAACCATCCTCATTATTAAATATTATAATATTTTCCATATTTTCATATACATTTGTTTGGCAAAAAAACGAATAAACTTTCATCATATCCATTATCGTTTTAAGAAGAAAGGAATGTAAATTAATTAAATTAATTAAATATTAACCCTTTTGGTGGCTCGTATGGGAAATTTCGCAGATGAAAATTTTGATTTCTTATTTTGAAATTTTCGGGGACTGTCAGAAATACTAAATAAAATTATTTAGCTGATTTTTGACAGTTCTATAGAAAAGTATGTTGATTCTTTTTAAATGTTTCATAATGTTTTCAATAAAAAAATTCCAATTTCACACAAAACCACTTCAAGGGCCAACATGAAGTATAAGAATAAGAAAAGGAACGAATAAAGAAAGTGGAAAAAAATGCTAGTCTAAATAAACTATTTGGCTCAACTTACGATATTTGAATATTTGAATATTAATGCATTTAATCATGTTTTTTGGCGCGCAAAAATGGCCACAGAGATTTTTCATCCATTGGCTACCGAGAACGCTATGCTTGCCGGGTTTTATCGCAGTTTATCGGTTTATGCTTAGCCGCATTTACAGCATTTACATACAAGCAGTGGCATAGAATCGGTATCTTGGAGCAAAATTATGATTTACAAACAAAATGCTTCCATCAATTATTTATCATAATCTAGAGATCCCCATTTTTCAACATCATCATAATTTATCACTTTTTATTACTTTGTGTATCAATTTTCTGAGTTTGCGGCTCTTCCTTTGCCGCCTTTTTCCCCCGCTTGGCGGTTGCTTTGGCTGGTTGGGTTGATTATTTCTTTTTATTGTGATTAAAGAATAATCTTATATTTTCACTCATATTTAAATTAAAAACAGATTTTTTAGAATTTCTTTTCATTTCATTCTTTTTCTGCTGTTTTCCTTTATGTTGCTGGAGTATTATCTGAGTATTATTCGACAGTTTTTGCTATTACTTTTTTTTGATTTTCCACGAGTTTTCTTTTTTAATTCCAATTCATTCTGAGACTTTTTCTAGATTTGCTTTTTACACTGACAGAAATTTCCTTCACATCCCAATTAAAAGAAGTATTTAAAGAAAGGATTAGTACACAATAAAATTAGTACGAACATAATAGGCTCATGGTCAATTATTTGAATAAAAATTATTTTAAAGTTTTTACTTGAAAAAGTATTTAATACTTCAATAACTTAAGAAAGCATTTAATAATTTTAAATCAATCAAAAACACTACAAAACAATTATTGAATGAAAAAGAATGGCAAAACATGAGAAGTACCAACTTAATACTCAGTACCGAATTTTAAAACCACCCAAAAATATTCTTTCACTCCCATTTTTTCTTTCAGAGTAGATTTGCTTCTTAGCCTAGTTTTGACAATATTCAGAATTCTGCTGGAATTCCTTAAAAAAACGTATAGCAATTAAATTTTGCTCTTGAACTAAGGCTCTTCGAAATATTTTGCATCAAAAGTATTTGTTGGTGGACTTTGCGAGAAATTCCAAAACACTCGCAATAGTCGAAATATTCCAATGGGAAATTAAAAAACGGGAAAGCAGAAACAGCAAAAAATTATTTTCTACTTTTTTATGCTTTCTCATACTTTTTGTGTTTTTCATTCAGTTTCTGTATTTTTTAGGTTTATTATGATATTTTTGTTATTTTTGCATGAATATTTAATATATTCTGCTGTAGGAATATTTTCTATAATTTATTATTGTATTCGTAAAAGGAAATTTTAAAGCAATTTCAGTAGAACTGAAGATAATTCCAAAGAAACTGCAGTTTCGTTAAATAAATATATTATGCAGTTATTGAGTAATTTAGTACTTTAAACGTTTCTGGGTCGTTCTAGTGTATATTCAAGTATTTCATGGCAAATCTGGCAAAACTTTCAATCAATGAAAAATTGGCTATATCGGCTCGGAATTAGAAAATTTGGTAAAACTTGGAAAAACTGTCGAAACTTTGACAAGACTGACAATAAAATAATTTTCTCGCACTTTTTTGTATTTTATTGCCTCGCACTCCTTTAAATTTAAATAATTTGAACTATTTGAATTGTTTAAAATATTTAACATACGGTTATAATGGTTAAATTATTTAAAATATCCAAAGTGCTTAAATTAGCTAAAAATATTTAAATGGTTTAATAAAATTTATTTATTTTTACCAAACAAAAAATTTTTTATACTTTTATTTATTTTTTCTGCGAATCATTCCATTCTTTTCTCACTTTTTACTTTTTATTAGACTTTTATACTTTTCACTGGCTTTTGCGTAATTTTTTTGTATTTTTCGATTTTTGAATATTTGTAATCGAAATTCTTGATTTTTTAGACTTGTCGATGTTTCAGCGATGTTTTAGAGAATTTTTCGGATTTTATTGGATTTTTCTTTCCAATCCGCACTTTTGTTGTACTTCTCGTGTTTTACTGCATAATTTTTTGCCACTTTTTTATTGCATTTTTGCAATTTTGCAATTTTCTCTTTTAATTATGCAAAAAGATGGATTGCAACTTTTCGTATTGATCTACACTTTTCATTGATCTTGACGTTTTAATTCACTGTAGTCTCTGTTGGCTACTAGTAGTGTGTGTTGAGTAGCCTCTTAAAAATCACTAAAAAACCACAGAAGTTGTTTTTACGTTTTTTCTGCTTCTTTTTTAATTATTTGCTTATTTTTCTTGAATTTTTTTGATATTCTGTGTTTTTTGCTATTTTCTTCTATTTTTTTATTATTTTTTTTAATTCGGGACTCAAAAAAAATTTGTGGATTAAATTTGAGTGTTTTGCAATTATAACTGCAAAATGTATGTTTTCTGATGCAAATGACGCAAAAAACTGTTAAGAAAAATAGGCGGAGATCAAACGAATTAGAACTTTTCGGTTAATTTCAGGTTAATTGAATATTTGCTGCTAAATATTTTGTTTGGAACTATTTTTTTTTTTCTATTAAAAATTTAATTTAATTAATTTGTATTAACTGTAATTAATTGTTAAAAATCACTTTATGTATTATTTCGTAATTTATTTATGTTTTAACTATACGGTATGTTTTTGTATTTTGTATTTTTTTGGTAAATTTAAATATTCTTCTTGGTTTAAATTAATTAAATGTTTTTTATTAAATGTTTTTTGTTTGTCAATAAAATATTCCTATTATTAAAAATTAATATAATAATTAATATTAAGTACTTTTTGCAATGAAAAACTTTAGTCGTGATGTAGTCGCGAGTGTATGTCGAACTATATTTGCGGCTGCAACATAATAATTGCTGTTATCCGAGGGGCAGTTTTATATTTTTGGTTTTACTGTTCGGTATCTTCGAATTAAATCGCTTTAAAATATTATACAATACGTGTGTTCTGGTAGTTTATTATATAAAACACAATAAAACAAACGGAATATTATATATTTATTATTATAAAAGTTTGAGAGATGTTTACAACGCGACGTCAAACATACAACTAAACGAATGCTAAAGCGAAACTACTATACTATAAATGTTCAGCAGCTCAGTATACACAGTGCCTTCTCCTCGTTGTAGCATATCGGCGCGCAAGCGGCCCCGACTCCCGCTCGCATGTGGCCAAAAAACATTGCTCGTGCTCCACTCGGGCGGTGTGCCACGAAAAGCGCTATAGCTCGCTTGATTAAATTGCTTAAATATTAAATTGCATCAAATAATATATATGTTTGCCTGAAAAAGCGTGCTCCAGTTTGCCGGAGCATTGTCAGTCGCATCGAGCGAGCGGTGAGGGCAGACGAGCTTAGTTGAGGAGCAAACTATACTAGAGTTTTGAGGATTTTTTTGAAGCAGTGGAGCGCAGTGGGACACACTGTTAGAAAATCATTTTGTTTTAAATTTAATTTTTATTATTCCTTGTGTTCTCATCTTTTTTTCGTTACAATTAAAATTTTAAAGCAAAGTTTTTATTTAATCTTTTTAGTGAGGAGCAAAAAACTCTTTTTGAAGATTTAAAATCTTTATAAATTTAATAAACCTTAATTGAAACTTTTAATTCAATCTTTTAAAATTAAATGCAAAAGTTTCAAAAAGAATTAAAATCCGTCAAGTTTAATTTTCAAGATACTTTTCAATTTTCATCCCAACACATTTTTCAAAACAAAAGCTCAAAGATTTCAACGGTGCCCACAATCCTCTCTCAAAACTAAATTCCACCGAATCGCTCTAAATTCTCCCCAACAACATCGAGCATATTTGCTATAAGGACTAAGGATGCGGCGAAGAAGAGAAAACAACAACATCGACTTTTTTTGATGTGCAACTTTTTCAAGCATTCCTCGTATTTGGATGTGCTTTCGTGGAAAGCTTTGACGGCTCCGTAGTAACGAAACATTCATTCAGTTCTTTCGAATTTTCTGCGAAGTACTTTGGGAGCTTTGGGCGCGTGACTAATTTTTCGCACCCGCACCGTAGAGAATTGCAAAATAATTTCGATGAGTTTTTTTTTTGGCCGTGAAAGTTTTTTTTTGTTGCATTCAAATAGAAAAGTCGGGAAAATGGGGAAAAAGTTTCAATGAAATTTTTTGGTTGTGAATTCACTGAAAGATTTTTGATAAAATGAATAAAAATTGATTTTTTAGTTTTTTTCGAGCTGTTTGGTGTTTTTATAGAGTTTTGCAGGTTTTTGTCAATTTCGTCAATTTTGTCAGTTTTTCCCCAATTTTGTCAATAACATCAAATTCTGACAACTTCGGGCAATATTTATTTTTATTTATTCTCTATTTTTATTTTATTTTGAGGGACATAAAATTCATGAATCCATGAAAAAAGGTTTACAGCCTTTAGCAAATCTGTGTCACTGAAAAATCAGATGTTTCAAATATATTTGGATGTATTGTGGATAAAAATGGGAATTCTTTACAGGAAATTCTGGGAAATGGTGTATATTCAGAATTATTGCTATATTTGACGTTCTAAATACATTTGACGAATATTCTGACGAGAATTTGGGGTTTTCCGGCTTGATCGATTGAAAATTGATTTTTTTGGGAAAGTTTGCTGGATTTTAAGTTTTCCTAATTTTGTTTGGAAGTTTTGGGGATTTTTGAGAGATTAGTTGATATGAATTTTATTTGGCCAAGTTTTCTGTCTGAAGAGCGTTTTAAAGCTCTTTTAACGATCTTATCGGGATGTGTGGAATTTAATCATAAATTATTACAAAGTGATAATTCAAAGCAAAATTCAACCTTAAAATGTTCATGACCCCTGCAAAACCGAAATTAAAAAGTTCTAAACTGTGCTCAAAATACAGACTACCTAATTAGCTTCAAAAATAGAAACGGAGCGGATTAATAATTAATGTATCATTTCATTTGGGAGTTTTTTTTGTAATATCTGAACATTGTTGAAATTTTTATATGAAGTTGTTACAAAACAAACAAAAATGAAAACTATGAAATAGAATGAATAATGGAGCGAGTTTACAAATATTTCTGGAAAACTGAAAAGTTGCTCGTAAAATATTGTTTTTATATTTTGGATAATAATAATAACGTTTGTAGGAAGAAAGTCGTTGGTTAGTTTCATTTCAGGCAATTTCAAGCAATTTCAGACATTCCATCAAATATTTATTAAGCTTGTTGGCTTTTGGTTAAAGGCAACACTTTTGTGTGGATTTTTTGAATTTTTTAGAACATTTTGATGGAAATAAAGTGAACTATCAATTTTCCACTAAATTCTATAGGTTATGCTCTTGGAACATGAAACATTTTGTTTATTTTCAATAAATGCTCCGAGTTAGAATAAATAGGTCAAACAAAATTAGCTAACATTTATTTTAATCAAATTCCACGGGTTATTGATTGAAATTTGTATTTATAGATTTATTTGATTAAAATAAATATAAGAGGGGGCTCTAAATATTAAACAAATATTATAATTCAACAAATTATTTTGGTAGGTATATGTTCAAGTTAATAAATTTATAATTGAATTAAAATATATTTAATTAAAAGAGTTTGTAAAAAGGTGCACAAAATCCATATTACAACACACTCCCCTCACAAAATTAATTTTCCCCCAAAAAAAGCATAAAAATTGATAAAAATCAAAAAACCCAACAAATTCTTTCCTCACAAGCCCCAAATATTGCTGATATTGCCGATATCGATAAAGTTGCATGCAATAAAATTGAAATTTTTATTGAGTTATCGGTTGGCGAAAAAAAATGCTCTTTTATTATCTTTCCTCATGTTCCCTGCTCTGCCTCACTGCCTCACTTCAATACACTCCCTATACAAGGCAACAAAAAAGCTACAAATGCTACACAATTCGGACCATCTTTGGCTGCTGCGAAGCTGCTTAGTTTTAATTTATTTTTAATATTAAAACCAAATCGCTTGTCTTATAAATCCTTTATGGCACTTTGGATATTGATTTCTCTTTCACTTTATGTGGCCTCCTTATGTACAGCCCAGCATTATTCTGCTGGCTGGCTGGCACACAGCTATATAATTTTGCTGAAATATTCTTTTTTAATTGGAATAGAGCTGGAAAAAGGATTATTTATAGCCAAAGACGTGGCTGGCAGCGAATTTTTGCTGTGCGCCAGGCTAATCATTTAAAAATATGATTTATGTGAGGAATTACATAATTAGCTCGTTTGCTGCTACGGTTGACATGCTTCAGGACGACATGCTGCCTCTGGCGGGAGCACTGTGAATTGTTATTCGTCAAGGTTAAGACTGGTAGGTGGGTGCTGAGAGTTATTTCTTTATTATGCAGTAAAAAGTATTTATAAGTTCATTTGTATTTTTTAGATTGATAAAATTCTAGGAGGAATATTGTCGAAAATAATTTTTAATCAAAAGTACTTGAACGAGTTATGCCGGTTTTTTATGAATATAGTAATTGCCTTATCTAGTTGAAATTTCCTTTCATTACTATAAGGATTCGATCATTTAAAAAAAGATTGCTTCAAGAAGAATAACACAGAAATTTCGATACTCTCAGTAAGATAGATGTGATTGACTTGATTCTTTATTGCACTCAGTTATAACCAGTTTTTTGCCATCAATTTAACTAGTGAAACGATCTACTAATAAATACATCAAATAATAAGGAACATTTACTACTATTTCTGCTTCCCAACTAAAAAGCAGACTTTTCTCTTAAAATTCACGAATAATTTTATTCATAATTCAGCAAAACCATAAAAATATGCAAAAAAACCCTAGAATAGATTTATCAAAGTTGGATAAACTTTTTTTGCTATTCGTACACCGTAGAGCTACCTGGAAAAACCTGCTGGACAGAAACAACATTTGATCCATCACAAACTGTCGCTCGCCCAGTATTTCAATTGTTAATTATTTAAACATTAATTTTGCCAGTTGGGGTTGTATATGCAAATCCTCTGCATGGCACAGTCCAGCAATCCACTGTAATCCTCTATGAGGATCAACTGGAATTCACTTTCAGTTCAGGTTTTTCATTTTTGAGTGGGTGTGCATGGGAAGAAAAGAAGTTTGAGAGAAATAAGGACTAATTTTTTTTCTTTTTGGGAAATTTTGAAATTCCTAAAATTGTATATGTGAACTCATAATTCTTTAAAATTCAATTATTCATCTATAAATCTGTAATCACATTCAAATCATGTAACAAGTCGAGTGTTATCTCGATAAATCTGCTCTATAAACCCATTCATTCTATGATCAAACATGGATCCGATAAGATATTATTGATTTTTATTAGCTAAGAAATTTCTATGAAGACAATTAACACTCCAGTTTTGAAAATTTTGCATAATTTTTCATCCATCTAATCAAGTTTACAGTGCAGCGGAAACTATTGTCAATTAATCTTGATCTCAAGATTTGTTGTAGAAATTATTCTCGTAATATTTAGATGTTCGGTTGAAGAAGTGTACTGTAAAAAGATGCATGATAATTAGCTTAGATTTATGTGTTCAAGGCTAATAAAACTTGATTTGAGACATGAAACCGTAGGTTTTGAAGTATCTTGAAGTTTTATGGATTTAAAAGTTGAATTGTCTCTGAAACTGATTCCAAAAGTTTTAAATTGGTAAATTGCCAATCCTTACAGCACATAAACAATCATCATGTAAAACCTATGTAAAACTATGTAAAAATTAAAATGCACCACATGGAAAGTTTACAGCACACGGCAGAAAAGTTTAATTAAAAAACTTTGAACTTTACATAAAATACTGAAACATTTCCAGAATTTATGCACCAGAACATTTTTTAACAATTTCAATGAAGTGGCACTACAAAATTCAAATACACTAGTATGAATTTCTACAAATCTCCATCAGTCCCCTATAAATATACAATATCATGCAAAACTTCCACAAACTGTCACAGAAAAAAATCAAATCCCCGTGCACCATTTTTTTCCCCGCATTTCAGTCGTCTGTGAATAAAATATTACAGCTGGTCATCTACACACCTTCCTTCCTGTCCAGCCAGCCAGCCACGAGTGTGCAAAGTATCTGCACTGTAGGAAAAAATCCCGTACATTTACTACAATAATCGGTGGTTATTTAGTTGCCACTGTTTATTAGAGTAAATATACAAATACCTGTTAAATTTACAACGCATTCGTAAAAATACAAAATCGTTTTTTTTTAATTTACATGATGTTCGTAAATTTACAGCTCAACTGTAGAAAAACAAAGGTCTGGGTTTTTAGATTTACAAAGTATTTGTAAAACGACGATTGTCAACGTAAATTAACAAGCGTATGTTTTTCTATTAAGGAGCTTATTTTGGAGCTTTTCAAAACATATGTTTTAGTTTCAAATTGATTTATTTTCCAAGAAAGTATATATTAATGCGATATCTTAACTTAATTCTGAACATATTTCTCTCTAATTTTTTTAATTTCATATTAAGATTAAAATTATCCTAAAATAAAAATATACATTTGTTTTTGATAAAAATAGATAGATCTTTAACTAAAATATTATAGTTACTTGAAGATAATTTAATTTTTGTCAAATGAGGATTATTGATATTTATCTGATATATCTCAGATAGAAGGTAACTGATATATCTTATTTTTGCTAAAACTTAATAATATCTATTTAAATTAGACTTAAACTATAATCAATCTTAAAGTACTAATTCAAATTTGAATCACTTTCAGAAAATTTTTATTGATCCAATAATTAATTCGAAAGCTCAATTTGAATTTTTCCTGAAATTTCCCTGAAGATGAATGCCGTCGTGCTTTTGAAATAAATATCGGATCAATACAAATTTTATGATACACACAAGTGTTTATAATTTAACAAATTACAAAACTTAAAAACTTTCAAATAATATAAAAATAATCTAAAACTATCCTTAGTTTTTAAGCTAGTAGGTTACTACCGTATCAATGATCTGTTAAATAATATTCTCTACGGATTTGATCCACTGCTTCTATAACCTTCGTTTACTCCACGGTTGATGAAAAGTAAGACTTTGGAGCTTCGGGACGATCTAGAAAAGATACAGTATAAGTTAGTTCAATTTCAACTAAAAAATGTTTTATGTTTACAATATATGGTTTGCAAAATAACTTACCAATTTCAATGCACCTTGGCGAATCTGTAAAATTTGGAGAGTTCGATACACCATCAACTTATTTGAGTGCGAACCTGGAATAAATAAATTAAAAATTGTCTTTAATACTCGTAAATAGCGTTAATCTATAATTGACAAACGAAACAATACTTGAAATAAATAATTTGAAGCTAAATACCTGAATTCGAGCAAAATATCCTTTAACTCTCTTGAAATGCTGGAGCACACAATCAAATTACCAAATTGACAATTTATCAATTAACACTTACCTTTTGCTGGAATCTGATTGAATTTAAGAGTGGTTAATGACTTTTTAACTGGCAAAACTAAAAAATTTCTTCACGAACTTTTCACGTGTCATTTTTTCACTTTTTTTGTTTACAAAATTACAGGCAGGTTTGTAATTTTACTATATTTCACAAGTTTATTTAACAAACTAGTTTGTAAATTTACAAATGGGTTGTGAATAAACTAACATTTTATAATAATTTTACAAAATGTTCGTATATTCACAATCCCTTTGTAAATTTACGACACAGTGTTTGTAAATTTAACAATTTTTAAATTTAAATCAGTAAATAGACTGACAATTGTTAAATTGACAAGAGTTTTGTAAATTTACTACAAATATTGCATTATTTAAACTGTTGTATTGAAGTATATAAACAAAAGTAGAATTTGGATTTCCAACAGTGGCTGCTTACTATAGTTCACCAACAAATAAACTCCACTTACTTTGCTATTCAGAAATTCACGACCACATAAATAATAATGAAATGTGGAAAACTCCGAGGAAAACTGAAAATTTCATAAAGTTTATGCTTTTTTCGGAGTTTTCTGAGTTTTTTACAATTTTGTTCTACAATCTCTCATATTTTTAAATTTCATTTCACATTTTTTGTGTGTGCTGGGTGGCGCTCTGTGTAAAAATTGTAGATCCATTACATACATTGCATACATGGAATTGCTGCTGGAGAATTGTTTGACTGTTTGACTGTTTGAGTTTGCAATGAAATTGTTGAATTTGTAAAACTCGTTGGATATGCTGGATAACGTTGGAACTGGCTGAACTGTGTGAATTGTGATTGCAAACATTTGGTTGGTGATGCAAGTTTTTCTCGTCTAGATGCACAATTTGAGACGCTAGATTTGCTTAATTCACTCAAACTCTCAGAAAATCACTATCATTTAGTAGCTGGATGTCTGGATGAAGAGGAACTCTTTGAGTGACTTGTGGATTAGGTTTTTGTTTGCTTAAAAATAATTATTTTGATAGTTTTTTTGTTGATGATCGACCATTCTTAAATTAACCATTAGCAATTGTTAAAATTATTTATAATATAGGTATAGACAAGAGAATTAATGATCACGAATAGAAGTTCAATTCTCATGAATGAGAACTGATCAGTTAATTGATATAATACCTTTTGAAATTGTTTTTTTTTTTAAATCAATTTTGAATAAACAAAAAAATAAATACAATAATGCAAATCATTTTCAAATAAAATTCCAATTCTACAAGAAAATCCTTTCAAAAGCATTAAATAATTTGCTTCATTAGTAAATCCAAGAAATGGGCCTCAAGACACCTAACCCCAAACAAAGGTTAATTACCCCAATCACCCCCCGCAGACCATGAATCTTTCACAAGCTCCCCAACTTTCAGTCAAAGTTTATCTCACCCAGAATTTTAAATTTCTTCAACCGTAAATTTTTGCCAAGCAAAACAATTTGAAACAATTCCAAACAATTTCAACTTTCTTTTTTCATCCTTTTAATCCCTTTTATGCGAGTAATAACATAAGTAATGCAGGGAAGATGAGGAATCGAGGAATAGGGAAGAATACTGCGAACACAATAGTATTACCAGCATATTTTTTAAAGAAGTGCCAAGATACCAAGCATATGTTCACTTAGAATACAAATTGTAGCTAATACCGACTTCAATTTAAATGAATAAATAATTTGACATTAGTTTTGAATATTTTTTGGAGGATTTGTTGGGATTTTAAGACTTTTCTCGCTAAGCTTATTGAATTTTATTGTTTAGGGTTTTAACATTTGATCAGTTTTTGATTGGCGATGCATTCTAGAGAAGTTCCTGACAATTTTCTTGAAGGATCTTAACAAATATTTGAAGGTACATCAAAAAACTCACTGGGGGTATTCAGACAGACTTATTTTTTAAACTTTTAAATTCATTAACAGAACAATAAGCAATTAAGTTTGATTTTCCGTCCAATACCATAAAAACAATCTATGAATCTACAAAAATTTACCTGCAGCTGTTTCCAGAACTCTCTCTTTAAATTCCAAAATAGATGACGTAAAACAAAAGATCGATGTGTTTCCAAAACATAAATTATCCCAGATATCTCATCCCACAACTATCTCCTGTAAAATCCTTAAAGAATCTACATTGTCTTTAACCAAAAGCGACTATACATACACACATTTAAAGTTCATGCCCAAAGAACCAAAAAAACACACAAATTTTGAAATAAATTTGAATAATCGAAAATTGGCCGGGCAAAATTTGTTATAAAATATAGATTCGAATAGCAGCAAAAAAACTTGGCCCTGGCAACCGGCAGCCGAACAAGCAACCAACAAAACTATTTTTATGCTCCGCGTTTGGCTGTAAGAGTTCGTAAGAAAGTAAAATCCAGTGATTAAGCAATTTTGCATTTTTTATGGGCAAAGAAATTCAAAGAAATTCGAACAAACTCGAAGAAATCCATAAGATGTTGGAAATGTATGCGGAAGGGGGAGGTTTAAGGTTATTCTTCAAGTTTTTGAGGTTATTTCTATTTTGTCCTGCTATTAAAAAAGACTACATCATGTTAGAACGCCCCACTAAGTATATTCTTTACAGATTTCCGAGTTACTCAATAATTCCTTCCAAAGGAAGAGCTTTTGGAAGATCCTTAAGCTCTGGCTGTATTTGTGCAAAATCGATGGAGATTCATTTCTTAAATTTCTCATTATTCTCAACCTATTATAATTAATGATTTCCGTTTCGTTATTATTTTATCGGAACCACATCCATAAATAATGAAGGAAATTCCATGTCCTTATTTCGTCCGCTGTTTTTGCATCCTGATTATTATTGCCTGCCTGTTTTTTCGGCAAGCTTATTGTTTGGGTGGAAGACAATTTTGGAGGAGAAGTTTCGTCATCCAGTTCAGGGGCTGAGAGATGGTTTGTATTGGAATTTGGGAATCTACCATAAATTCTACCATAAAGGAAAATATCTTTAAATCCGTTTTAAATCTATTCAAATATTTATTTTATTAAATATAATTTATCAAGTCCTACTTCAACCCTGCTATTACTCACCTTTCTCGCATTATAGGAGTTAGGTATTTGGGGTTCAGTGTTTTTGCCGCCGATCCACAAATTCCCCGCAGTTACACATTCCAACCAATTCACACAGAAATGTGTTTACAAATGATTACTAATCAGTTAATTGTTTTGCCCACCGACATTTTCGTCAAACACCGTGAATCCATGAATAAAGTGGAATAAGAAGTTGTCGCAATTTCGCGTTTCGTATCTTTTTTAAGTAAATATATAGGAAGGAAGTTGTGAGGGCCACGAGGGAGAATATAAAATACTTTCTATGAGCAAAATAAAAAATTAAAGCAAACAAAACCAAAACTAGTTGTGCAGCTTGGGAGCTGAGCAGGACTTCTCCGCTAGCATAGAATGGTAATTTCATTAAAAATTGTTAGGAAGTGCTATCTCGTTCTAAAAATCATCTGATGACCCCCAGATAAATTCCAGCATAAAGTGGAACAAAAATCGATGCAATTCTTGACAGAACTCATAATTTCAAACATTTTTTCTGAAGAAATCAATGTTAAATCTCTAGTCGTTCTCGAGTTTTGGAGCTGAGATTAAGCGGTACCAGACTGATCCTCCAAAAACTTGATTTTTCTTATTTTCTGAACGAATCATGAGATTCTAAGGCTTTTTCAAAAAAAAAGTTGTCTAATACCACCAGATGACCCCAGATGACTCCCAGTAGGTAGTGGAACAAACATCGATGTAATTCTTGACAGAACTTATTATTTCAAACATTTTTTCTGAAGAGACCGAAGTTGTATCTCTAGGCGTTCTCTAATTCTGGAGCTGAGAATAAGCGGTACCGGGCTGATCCTCCAAAAACTTAATTTTTCCAATTCTCTGGATGAATTATGAGATTCTAAGACTTTTTCAAAAAAAGATGTCTGGTACCACCAAATGACCCCCAGATGACTCCTAGCTGGTAATGGACCAAAAATCGATGCACTTCCTGACTTAATTTATCATCCCAAGCATTTTTTCTGAAGAGACCGAAGTGCTATCTCCAGCCTTTCTCGAGTTCTGGAGCTGAGAGTAAGCGGTACCAGCCTGATCCTCCAAAAACTTGATGTTTCTTATTTTCTGGACGAATCATGAGATTCTAAGACTTTTTCAAAAAAAAGTTGTCTGGTACCACCAAATGACCCCCAGATGACTCCTAGCTGGTAATAGACCAAAAATCGATGCACTTCCTGACTTAATTTACCATCCCAAGCATTTTTTCTCAAGAGACCGAAGTGCTATCTCCAGCCGTTCTCGAGTTCTGGAGCTGAGAGTAAGCGGTACCAGCCTGATCCTCCAAAAACTTGATGTTTCTTATTTTCTGGACGAATCATGAGATTCTAAGACTTTTTCAAAAAAAAGTTGTCTGGTACCACCAAATGACCCCCAGATGACTCCTAGCTGGTAATAGACCAAAAATCGATGCACTTCCTGACTTAATTTACCATCCCAAGCATTTTTTCTCAAGAGACCGATTTGCTATCTCTAGTCGTTCTCGAGTTCTGAAGCTGAGAGTAAGCGGTACCAGACTGATCCTCAAAAAACTTGATTTTTCTTATTTTCTGGACGAATCATTAGATTCTAAGACTTTTTCAAAAAAAAGTTGTCTGGTACCACCAGATGACCCCAAGATGACTCCCAGCAGGAAGTGGACCAAACATCGATGCACTTCCTGACTTAATTTATCATCCCAAGCATTTTTTCTCAAGAGACCGAAGTGCTATCTCCAGCCGTTCTCGAGTTTTGGAGCTGAGATTAAGCGGTACCAGACTGATCCTCCAAAAACTTGATTTTTCTTATTTTCTGGACGAATCATGAGATTCTAAGACTTTTTCAAAAAAAAGTTGTCTGGTACCACCAGATGACCCTCAGATGACTCCCAGCAGGTAGTGGATCAAACATCGATGCACTTCCTGACTTAATTGTATCTCAATTCTCTAGTTTTTCAAAATAAAAGTTTTTTTTGTATGAAAACCCCGACTTTGCGTCACGGAAGTGGTTCTGGTGACTTAACCGGTGGAGTCATCATCACCAAAAATATCAGGTGCACGATGGGAATAGATACCAAGTCGATTGGCATCAATAAATCCGGAATCGGTCCGGTGGGAGGTCAGATCGATCGTTTACAGTAACCCCACCGAACCACCAGGCACACGGCCCTTAGTTTTTCGCATTTCTCGGGTCGGGGGTTCAATATTTTCCGGATTTTTTTTTACAGGAATTTTCTTCAACTCAATACGGACAAAAAAACTATGAGATATTTTTGAGATTTGTGTACAGGGAAGTCAGGAAAAATCAGATAAGGTTGAAAAACCCTGAAAATGCTGTCACGAAAACAATACTTCTCCATTGCGGAGAAGTAAAAAGAAATAAAGAAACTAATCTAATTTCTATCAGGGATTTAAACCCAACACCCTTTCTTGATTGAAGTATGCTTGAAACTTTCTATTCCATAGTTAGCAACTACTTTTGCAAACAAAATTTTATAATTGAATTTCAATCAATTTAAACCAAAAATATTCAATTGATTAGTTTACCTATAATATAATTCAAACATCATGTAAATGCACCGAAAGCACATCACAAACTTTTCTTTCTACAAAACTTCAAATCTTCCAATTCATCTCCTTAATTCCTTAATCCATTCTTGGCGACTGGCAAAACATTAATTCCTGCAAAAATTGAAAAGGAAGTGGAAAAATGTATTTTTATAGAACACTTTGATAAATTGAATAACTTTGAATTTCATTTGGAGGAAAAAACTATGCGGATGATTTATAGTGGAAGAAGTCACTGGCACATATACAGTGTTGCTGGTAATTTCGGCATATTCTGGTATTTCTTCAGTATTCTTTAGTAGCTTTGATGTCGTTGGCCTGCCTTTGGCATTAAATCTATTTTTTTATTGAAGTTTTGTTAAAATAATTATTACTTGTTTTATTGAAAAATTATAGCGAACAGCGCACGCAATCAATTCCCACATATCATGTTCTAGTTAAAGTTGGTTTATGTTTTTAGGAGCCTATGAGTTTGTTAAGGAATAAGTAATCGCTTTTTGGTGTTTTTACATCAAATTGTTTACAAAAACACTATTCAAACCTTTAAATAACTATTTTAATCTAGATACATGATTACGTTCAGGTGACACGTGTATTATTGTGAAGTAAAGGTTAGAATCCCATAGTTTAACTCTTCGTCTGCGATGCCTTTAAATTGCATATTATATATAGTTTTTTATTCAAATCAAACAGACTTATTTTCTTTTTCAAATCAATATTTCAAACTTAAAGCTTTCATAAAGCTTAATGACTTTGCCAGCAACAAATTTCCCGAAAACCCCCAACCATCTTTTTATAATTATAAACTTCCCTTTGCAGTGGCCACGCGACCTGCAATTTCGTAACGCTTAACATAATTATTTTGTGGATTTTTAGCTCTTTATCCTTAAGATTTTTGTATGACAAACTTTATCTTAAAATGTTCCTGTTTAGCCAAACAGTGCATATTAATTTTTAAAAAATGATCCCATTCATCTGCTGGTCCACAGACCAAGTTGAACACAAAAAATCTGTATTTTTCGAAAATCTCTTGAGTCTCAAATCGATACTGGTAGAACCATAATACTTTTGTGTGTACAACTTTTAATATTTAGAAACCTTAAAGTCTTACGCACATTTAAATTATTTTCAATTCAAAACCCACCCTCTCGCTGGTCCACAGATGCATTTAATATAAGAGCCGGACAAATTTGTAAAAATTTCCCCAAAAAAAAGCCATTTTTTCAGAATTAATTGACAATAACTCGAAAACCATAATACTTCTATGCGTAAAACTTTGCTTGATAATGATCTTTAATGACTGACAGAGAGATTAATAAAGATCCAGCGCAGAACTGCTCCACCCGCTGGTCCACAAACTGACATTAATCCCAAAAAGTCGGCAAACTTTAAAAAAAAATATTTTTTTTTTCATCAGAAACTTGAAATATATTATTAATATATATAAATATAGTAATATATTTCGTAAATCTTAATATTTTAAATGACTCATGTGAAGTTTATAAGTTTTCGATTTTTAATCGTTCTTTATTAAGCATGTTCTTGAAGTGTTGCTGAACAGTGATTCCCAAATTATGAAATTATGATTATACACATTTTTCGACATATTTCCCACAAATTTCCCGCACACATTTATTCACATTTTTTGTGTGTGTTTTTTCTTTCGGGATATGGAGAATATAAGGAATTATAAAACAGTAAAAAGAACTTAACAACTCAATTTATAATAATGATGAATTCCAGGGAAAATTATACACATTGCGGGGATTTGCACATTCTGTATAATTATGTTCTGAAAGGCGCGCAAGAAAACAAGCAACTTTTCCATTTACTTCATTGCTTCATTCAGATTTTTGCTCGGAAAATTATTATTTTCGTTGTCGAGGCAAAAAAGTCCATTATCCTAGTGAGAAGGGGCTAATGTTAGATTTGTATTGAAGTGTTTTGGATCTAAATAAATCAATTTTTCCCTTTGGTATAAATGTATATTTTAAACTCAGTACTGTGCTCTAATTTCAAATCGTTGATTCTTAATGTTCAAAACCTTAAAGCATTATAATTACCTCATTATGTGGATTATATTTCTTTGTTTTTTTTGCGTTTACGAAAAATCAACAAACTTATGAAAATAACCTTCTTACTCCCCCCTCCCACTAACACACCACGCAAGAACAAAAGCACAGATTGAAAACATTCAAAGTTTCTAGAACAAGCGTTTAATTTGAGGCGAAAATGTCAGTCAGAGGTTGCAGCACAAGCTGCTGCTAATATTTTTTTTTGCTGGCAATAGCACAGTAGAGCACGAGTCTCCGGAGGCTAGGCAATGCAGGTCTCTGACAATTCATGTGTTTTGAGTGAACAGCAGGAAATAAGCTCGACGAATTTGTGGTTTGGAGCACCGAGAAAAATGTTGGTTGTAGTACGACACAAAGTTGTTTCGAGTGCAACTTTTTTTTGTGATTTTTTTTTGGTTGTACATAGAACAAACTTTTGGTGGTATGGTGGTTTTACTTGCAACTTTTTGGTGGTACATTTTTCAGGAATATTTTGGTGGTAGTTGGTGGTACCTTTACAACTTTTAGTTGTAACTGTTGCAACTTTCTCATACTTTTACAAGATCAAAAGAAAAGTTTTTTTAAAGTAAAAAATCAAGCAAAAGGCATCAAAAATTAAGACCAAATAAAAAATTAAAGAATTTAGTAAAAATTTTATGGTAAATACCAAATTTAACAAAGATCGTACAATATCGGGAAATAAAATAATTTGTGCAAATGTGAAAGTTGAGTCTGCAGTTTAGTATGAAAATTTAAAAATTATGCTATCAGTAAGAATCAACAAAAAAAATTCAAATCATAACAGTAAAATTAATTAACTAAACTTTTTTGAATTTAGCATATTGATTATGATTAATCACTAATTAATTTGTTATATTTAGTAAAATAATTCATTTTCCGTAAAACGAACTGAAAACTCTATTACATTGATTCGTAAAAAAGTTAATGACTTTAGATTTGGGTGGAAACAATTTCATAAATTTATTTTATTATATTATGAATTATTGAGAAAAAATTATTTATAGTTAGAAATATACATGAAAAACATGTTTAAAAAGTGTTCTTGTATGATTTTTCGGTTTTTTCGGGAACAAGTTAAATCAAAATTGTGAAAACAATGTTTTATCGTTAAGTTAGTATATAAACTAGAGTCTATCACAAGTCTCCATGGTCAAATCGGTACGCGCGCGGAAATAACAGCAGAAATTTTACAAGTCCCCAGAAAGTCAGCGGTTCAACTCCAGGTTCAGTCAAAAATAAAATGTTTCTACCGGTGATATTGTTGAGGGAAAAGTGTGTGTATATGGGTTTTTTTTTGCATTTTTTTATTTTCCACTTTCATGGGTCGAGTTTTCCGAGTTTTCCGAAATTTTCTTCCAAAGTTGTACTGAGTACAACCAACAATTCCTGATTTTTTTCAAGTTTTTGTGTCGTACCAGGTTCAACCAAAGTACCACCAAAACCCAAAAAAGTTGCATTCATTATGACACAATGTGTTGCAATCACCATGACAATAGTGTCTTAGGTCTATATGCACGACTTTGTGTCATAATGATTGCAACTTTTTTTTCTCGGTGAGGCTTCAATTGAGGGATTAGGCTGATTATGATGATTATTCTAACATCAATAATAATCAAGCTTACTAAACATATCAAAGATAAGTTACCCCGTGATCCCCCACTGCCCAAAACTTGTCCACTTAAAAACATCCCCACAAACAGAAACTTGACGAAATTATATCCAAACATTTAAACATTCCAAACAAATAAAATTTTAATGCTCAAAACGAAATTGACCCTGAACGTTATTTCATTCAATATGGCCAAAACGCTTCAGAGCTCCATTTCCTATAACATTTCAGAAGATCTAAGAATATCAATATTTGCTAGAATTTATGCTGCAATATCAAAAATCATTGATTGCCTTCTTCCATTCTGGAATACTGGAGTTTTCTTGAGTTTTCGTGAGTTCTCTTGAATTTTCTTGGTTTTAAAATTATTTGAGAAATCAACACTCTACAAAATTGATATTTTGAAGTTTTTTCTGCATTCAATGCAACTTTGAATATTTTCAATGAGTTCTTTAAAATTTTTTGAAAACCGATGATGGAAATTAAGAATACAAAGGAAACATAACCCAAATCCTCAAAACCTTAATATCTCAAAATTTTCTTCAACAGTGAAAAATTCAAAGCACCAAAAATACAAACACTCCAAAAACTACTGAGCGATAAAAGCTCCTCGCAATTCCAAGCTCAAAAATTTCGAAAGTATTTTATATTTTGCATCAAAAAAAATTTCAATTGCACAATTGAGGATTGTATCAGGGCACTAAAGTGAACCAATACTTTTGCGGGAATATGGTAAAGTTTTGTGCCGAGCTCGGCGTAAAACAACTTGCAGAATATTTTATGTGATTTTGTATGTTTTCTATATTTTATGATTTTTTGTGAGGCGAAAGCATAAACATGCTTGGTTATTATTTTAGGTGGTACATAGTAAAGTGGTGGTTTTAGGAAATGCAATGGAAAAATTGTTTAGAACAAGTGGGAAGTATAAAATAGTTTTCCCGAGCGGTACTTGAAGTTGACTTAGGAATAAGATCTAGGTTGTCCAAATATTAACTGAATAAATTCCGGTTCAAAAATCAATCACTTCTACCACATAAATATGAAATTAGAAATAAATACTTGCCACAAACAATAAACAAGAACAACAAACATCTCCCCATAAACTTTCTCATCTGTATGACAAACTGTACATATTAAATCCTACAATGCAGCTAATATTCATAAATTTCGACAAACAAATAAATATAAAATGAATGTGCAAATGTGCACATCACTTTAGCAGTTTTGCGTTCAAACTGCAGTTTAATTAAATTGTACTCAAAACTACAACAATTATTGTGTGCATCAGGATGTTTATATCGGCAAATTGTATCTTTGCTTAGTTTGCTGAGTGGGTTTTAATATAATTTAGCAGCATTTTGACACTGGAAATTTTACGATGCATGAATATTCTCCTCCGACTTGCATTCCGACTTGTTTCCTTTTGCTGACTGATTTCAGGCGCTTTGTGTGGTTTCACAGAGGGTGTGATGCTGCATTTGAGTATTATTTGAATTCAATTGTGTTGAATTATATCGAAAGTTGCAAAAAAAAAATATATTATATTATATCTGTCTATACTAGAAAGTATTTATAAACACATGGAATCGAACCGTATTCAAATAGTATATCGAGCCCGTTTAACGTAAATGGGTTATTAAATAGAAATTTATGCGAACGTTTCTATTTATTTAAGAGAAATCATTTCATCTCGGATATAATAGATCATGTTGAACTTTTATATTTGTTGCATTTTAACACTTATAATAGGACCTAAATAATATTTAGAATTGGTTTTATGAAGTATTGAAGAATATAATCCTTACAAGTCCACTTGAAATCAAAAATTAATACTAGAATATGGTACTAATCAGGAATTGAATCCAATTTGAGTTGATTTGAAACATCTGTGCAACAAACAAATATTTGTTTTGAATGTACAAAAAATTTTAAGCTTCTTCAAATTTAACTGATAAAAATTCAGTAAAAAATTTGAAGATAATTTCTCCAACCTAATTTCATAAACAATGGATTCGACGTGTAACTATTGCAAACCATTAAAGTGGAAATTCTCCAGCACTTTCATTACCCAATTAACCCAATTCGCATCTTGATCACCCCCTCTACATCTCATCTGTTTGCTCGCCAGAGTTCTGTGCATACAGTTTTAGGCGAGGATGGCTCGCAAGCACCCAAAAAATAATAATAATGTGTCTAGTGTTTGTGGAAGCCTTGTAACTTGGTACGACCAAATCAGAAATATTGTCTTTTCGGTCTTTTTAGGGATGTTAGCTTAGGATTGAGTGTTATGCTGTTATGAGAATGTTTCAAATCTTAGTCGGTGGCTGCAGCGATAGTTTTCAGTATACTTTGCTTGGGTACTCGTGTGCTCTTGTGTGATTTAATACTTAATAGTTTTCTTAGTTTTTCATATTCCTTAAAATTCCCAAGAAAAATCACTAAAGAGTACAGAGCAGCAAGAATTTCATCCAATTTCAGTTTGCACTCATTTAATATTATTATTTTTATATTAAACTCGTTTGTTCTGCAGTTTCACAATTTTGCAGTTTTAATCTTGTTTGATTAGAACATGGTTTGTTTGGATAATGTTTTCAATTATTATATGGGATGATTATGACTAAAAAGCTGTTATGTTTACTTACTTACGATTCGGAATCATTCAGTTTATTTTTGTTTAGAATTTGTGTTACCTGAAAACAAAAATAAAGGCAGAAATGTTATATTTAAATTATTTTATATGTTTTTAATTTTATCTAAAATTAAGCTACAATTATTTATAAAAAAGGTATGATAACTAATAACGGTTGCAATAAAAACATTATCTGTTACAGGGATACCAGAGGTTCAAATCCTTCTTTAAAATACTGTTTCCATGTTTTAAATGTTCCGATGTTTTTTTTATCACATACATCGCATACATTCGAAAATGTGTATCTAATCCATTATTTTTTTTACGTTAAAATAGTTCATTCCAACAAATATCCAAGTAATTTCATTCATCAGCTCTTCCTGCTTTAATCGCCAAACAATTTAAAAGAGTTTCTCCACGGAGCTCTTAAATCTTTATGCTATTTCAATCCATATTACTCCCATCGATGACTATACGTCTCTATTTCATTTTATGCTTCTGCTACTGCAGCATCCGGACAAGAGCTTTTGTACTTTTGTGCTTTTTACTTAGCTTCGCTAGCTTTTGTAACTACAAGCGAACCAAGCGATGCTTGCTGGTAACAGTAAATGGTTAAATTTCCATCCAACGAAAAAAAACATGGAATTGATTGGATCGGAGCCAAAAAGCATGTTACATGAGCAGCCCAAACTTGAATTTTGGAGAGCTTTATGAGGCAAGTTCAGTTAAATTGTGCAATTTTTATCAATTTGACAGATAATTTATTCTTTAACTTATGTTTTCTTTTTATATCACCGAAATCGGCAATGGTGAGGGAAAAAAAATTCTTGAACATCAACAAAAAAAACTTTCTTAATTAAGGGAGCCTCCCACCCCACCAAGCCCCTATAAAAACTTCTCGAAATCACCACTTGAGAAATATTGTAAATAATATCATTTTCATTGTGGAAACCCGTCTGGTATGTTGAAATTATGTTTTATGCTTCCCGGCCCTCAGACATGCTATTAAAAGATTTTCTCAGTGTTCCAACGTTTCGATCCTCATTTTATTGGATCTTTTTCAAGGATATGAGCTATAAAATACATAAAATACATAAAATACATAAAATACATGAAAAAATGTTTAAACTAAACAGCCCGTAAAACATGTAAAGCATGTTTTTATGGAAAAGTTAAATATGTTGGTTGACTTACATTATTAGTTAGTTATGATTGTAATTAATGAGGTGACTTAATAGATCATAACAGATGATGCTTAGGTGCAATGCTAAAACTAATAAATAAATATATATAAGATGCGTTCACACATAAATCACAGTTTGGTAATTACTTATTTCTAAATTTGCGAACATTTTGTTGCCAATTGGCTCTGTGAAACACATCAACATGGTAATAAAATCAAATTTCAAATTAAATTTGAAATATCATGACAATTAAAATAAATATCAAAACAAACTGAAGTGAACTGTTCACTTGAGTATAAAAAGTAATATATATGGGGGTTTTTGGGGCTTTTGGGACGAAAATGTTAACTTTCGTTTCAAAAAGAGCGCAAATTAATTTCAAATAATTTTAATTATTTAGATGAATTTACGATCTTTGAGTGTTTTTAAAAATTATTTGAAATTAATTTGCGCTCTTTTTGAAACGAAAGTTAACATTTTCGTCCCAAAAGCCCCAAAAACCCCCATATATATTACTTTTTATACTCAAGTGAACAGTTCACTTCAGTTTGTTTTGATATTTATTTTAATTGTCATGATATTTCAAATTTAATTTGAAATTTGATTTTATTACCATGTTGATGTGTTTCACAGAGCCAATTGGCAACAAAATGTTCGCAAATTTAGAAATAAGTAATTACCAAACTGTGATTTATGTGTGAACGCATCTTATATATATTTATTTATTAGTTTTAGCATTGCACCTAAGCATCATCTGTTATGATCTATTAAGTCACCTCATTAATTACAATCATAACTAACTAATAATGTAAGTCAACCAACATATTTAACTTTTCCATAAAAACATGCTTTACATGTTTTACGGGCTGTTTAGTTTAAACATTTTTTCATGTATTTTATGTATTTTATGTATTTTATGTATTTTATAGCTCATATCCTTGAAAAAGATCCAATAAAATGAGGATCGAAACGTTGGAACACTGAGAAAATCTTTTAATAGCATGTCTGAGGGCCGGGAAGCATAAAACATAATATCATTTTCCTCTGTTCCCAGTTTGTTATTCAAAAATTTTCTGAATCATTAAAAATCATTAAAATTTAAAATATCACACAGAAAAACAAAAAAGCTCCTCAGATAATTGATGAAAACTTTCCATCCTTTTGGTGCATTGATATGATTGTGCTGCAACAAAATAATAAAAAAAAAACTTTTTACAAAAAAAACGAGGAAGAGTTGTGAGAAGGTTGCAATAAGCGAACGGAACTCTCCAAGGATATTGCAACTGCTTCAGTGCATTCAATGCTTTAACTGCTTTGATGCCTTTTGAAACTTTTTTAAGCACATTTTGCAAGATATATTTAAAAACCCTTTTGATGTTCCAACAAATTTAAATTAAAACTGCACGGACAAATGAATTTCCTTTCATAACTTCACGACAGCTCAAGTTTGTGTCTGTTTTTGCAGTTTTTTTCATTTGCTTGCTTCAATGATGCGGAAAATATATAACATATAGTAAGAGTTTCTTGAAAAATTAAGAAGGTGTCGTCAAAAAAACCACTCTCAATACTTGCCTTGAACTTCTAGCCCATCATTTATATTTCTCCATGCTTTTCAGTATATTTTGATATCTTCAAGTTATTTCATTCATATTTACTGAATTTATTTTATGTTTTATGACACACCAGCAATTCACTAAATCGAGCAACGTTTTGAGTAAATGAATATGTTCGCATAAATACATTAAAGGAAAAACGCACAAAATGATCCTCAAAAACTTTTTTCTGCTGGAAAGAAATTTTGAAGGGATTGCGAATGTTGTCTTCTTTAGAATTTAGACATTTCTAGGATTTTAAAGCAAAAAGCTCAAAAAAAAATTTCAATTGGAAATTGTAGTACATGATTTAAAGATTTATTTTAAGATTTTAAGATCCGTCCGATTGCCTCACAAAATTTTTTTACAGTTTTTTTTAAATATTTTAAATATAATATATTCTCAATTAAAAATTTATAGTGAGCGAATAAAAAGATCAAATGAACTCTGAATCAAATCTATTGTATATCTATTTCTTAAATTTTCCTAAAACCCAAAAATATGCCGCACCAAAAATAATTTCGCATATTTTGTGATCATTCATCGCGCTCTAGCAAAACGCAACATGCGTGTGCCTCAATAATGGCATCGCGTTATAGAGGGCTTGCTGAATGCCTAAACACCAAATGGCAAAATTTCACTCAAATGGCGATGCCTTTGCTCTTTATTTGATGATAATATCAAAATCAATATATTATAGCCATGTGGTGATAAAACGGCAGCAAAAAAATAATATTTAAAGTGAAAAAAGTATCACATTTTGATACCTGTGCCAGAGCGTTCTACTTATTTAATATTTGTAAGGGGGGCAAGGGGGGCCAAGTTGAGTTATGAGAGCTATTTTTAGAAGACGATGATTTTTGTTACAATAAGGAACAGAAATAGAATTGCTAGCAAATATTGTGATTATTTTTTTTTAATTTTGTTGTTTACTTGATACTTGTAAGTTTTAATTTAGTTCCATAAAAATCACCATTGAAAGCCATTTTACTTTTGTCATCCAACAAAATCAAAGTAAAAATTTGGCTTTAGAGAAATATTATTCTTGAACTCAAACCATGTATCAAAACCAATATCAAAACTCATTTTCTCAAAAATATAACCCCTCACCCAATGTACATATTAGGTAGGCTCCTGCGACTAATCGAAAATCGATCGAATCGCGATTAGTTTGAATAATCGATAATCGAATCGATTAGTAAATCGATAGTCGAAGATTTCGATTATTTAAATAATACCACTTTTCCAAACATAATGCTGATCTTTTGATATGGGCCAAACGTAATTAGGATTCTATTTTTTGTATAAAATTATAAACGACCACTATTCTCTTCGTTTTTTCCTTAATTATTAATTTTGTTTGTTAAAAAAACACTGTAAAACCGAGTGTCTAGGAATTGAACCAAACCTCAAAATTATTTTTGTAGTTTCAAAAAAGCTCACCGTATTAGAATCATTTTAATTATGCATCTATTATAAATTTATATATTTGAGATGTTTCTTTTAATATGGCACTTTTGACTTCTTTCAGTCTGCATTCTGAGTCAATATGAAAAATTCGTAACTTAAATTATTCAAAAAATGTAAAATACAAAAATGTGCTGTCTAGAAGTAAAATTTTCAAGTTCTCAGACCTTTCAAAAACATTCTGTGTAACACGGGTAGGCTTTTTTGGCCCTTTCTAACATAGTTTTAAGGTTTGGTTCAAGTGCAATCTTTTTTATGGCCAAAAATCAATTCAGAAATCATTTTTAAAAAAAAAAACTTAGCTTTAGCGTAAAAACTGTTTAAAATATTACACTACATATTTTCAATTTAGATAATCGAAATCGAATCGAAATCGTGATTTTTTCACTAATCGAATCGACAATCGAAACGATTATTAAAATCACTAATCGCAGGAGCCTAATATTAGGTTAAAGTCATAGAAGACTAACACTAAATTTAATTCATTACTGTATATAAAAACTGTATTATAAAAATATAAATAAAATTATAATTTTGAACTTCAAATATCTTTAAAAATGCCGATAAATTCATTTGTAGCATTTTCAGTAAAATTTTGCCATAAAATTTCAAAAAAAACCAAAAAATTATTCAAATTCCCTTCAAAATCTTTGAAATCCTACAAAAATACCCAAAGCTTTTTCACAAAAAAAAGCTTTAATCCAGCTCTGCTTCCTCACAATGAGCACATATTTTTCCATCAGCCAGAGTAAAGTGAAAAATGATAAATTCACCCAATATTATACATTTTTTCTAAAGTTTCTTTGATGAAAGAATTGCTTACACTGTCTGTCTGTCTGTTTGTTTGTTTGTTTGTCTTATTGTCTGTCATCTCTAGATAGATGAAAGAAAAGTTGAGCTAGAAGGATGGAATTATCTACTAAAAGTCTAAAAAATGTTAAAAGAGCACAGCTGAGATCCAAACTAGTTTTTAAAAATTCCAATTTCAATTGTGTCCAAAATGCCAAGCAATCTCACCCCACTTGAGTTGCCCTAGTATGTTCTTCTTTTTGCCAATATCTTTCGCATAAACTTGAAAGTGTGATTTTTCCGCCGATATATTAAAAAATGGCAAAAAAGTTTGATGCTCCACTTTTTAATACTTTAGACAGCAGTAGGCATATTTATTTTATTGCTTTTGCGGTGCTTATTTGATTTGTTTGGCAAATTTATCGGCAGCAAGCTCAGCTCTGTGCTGCTGCAAGTGTTTTAGGCGAAAGTTAGTGTGTGCGAATTTTACGTGGTTTTGATTAGTGGTGGGTGTTTGGTATTTTGGAATGAGAGTTGTGTCTTTTGCCGTGATTTTTGTGGTAATTTGAATTATGGTTTTTCAGGATTTACGACGTTCGAAATTCTTTAAAGAGAAATTGAGAAAACAAAATCATTCTGGAGGAGTTTCCGATATTTTAGGGTTTTTGCTTGTTTTAAGGGAACATAAGAAGAGACGCGTTAGATAAATATAAAACAGGGAATATTTGATTTATTGAAAACGATCAGAGATTTTTCGTTAATTCGGAGATTATATCATCTTCTAAATATAGCTTTAGGAATTTCTTTAATTTGATTGAAATTTTAAAAATCTTAAAGAGAAAAAAAAGTTATTTCTATTAAAATTATTTCATATTTGCCACTCTGGAATTAGCATACACATTTTTGCCAAAATAGTTACTTTAACAAAGCTTGTTGTGATTGAACAAAACAAATCCTCATATTTTGAAAAAAATTATTCGGCTCATTTTGAGAGACAGAACAAAACTTTAAAGCTCCAATATCTTTAAAATTTTTAATTAAACTTTGATATGATTGCAGGCTCTCCATGATTTTTTTAATAAAATAATATGTCAGAGAGTACGACAATATCGCACAATATTTAATTTAAAAATTATGGAAACTGTTGTCATTGTTTTCAGAAAAAGAATTTAATGAAAAAATCTACCTTCAGAAACAATAATGAAAATAATTAATTCACACATCAAATTTAATTTGGAGTTTTTGATGATTTTCATGAAAATTTAATTAATGAGTTGAAAACTTGAAAAAGCTCTGAAACTTTAGAAATTTTATGTTTCATGCAAACTTTTTGAAGTGTTGTTTGCAAATTATTCCGTTTTTCGTTTTAAAAATAAATATCTTTAAAGCAAGCATATAACTTCAATACGCCAAAGATATAATTAATTATTTAATTATGTCAAACAAAAATTGTTTTAAGAATCACAAAGAAACTGGCAAAACTTGAAAGAAATGCAAAATCTGCATGCAGTGGAATTCACTCAAAGCAGAAAGCTGAAAGCTGAATGAAATGTTTGCAGTCTTATCTGCAAATGCTCAAAAAAGCACAAAAGCATGAAATCCATCTCTCCGTTATAAAATACTTGGTTTAAGCTTCAAAAGCTTCACAAACTACATAAACTTTGAATAGTCTGAAATATTATCTGAAATAGTAGGGAAAAGTCGGAAACTGCTAAAAGTCTAAAAAGTCAGTAAATAAATATTCATTTCAAAAATTCTTGATTTCAATGAATTTTTGAGGAAATGATTATTGGGATATAAAATACAATAAATTGAGCTTTCAACTAAATTATTATTAATTTTGCTAGAAATTCAAACAACTGATCACAAGAACAAATCAAAATAAAACTCAATTTACTCCAAAAAGCTTAAAATGAGCTTTCACCAAAAAAAATGTAATTAAATTCTAATTTGACCTAATTTGCTCAATAAATTATATCGAATAAAATAAATAAAATTCAATTGAACTCTATAACGTCCCAAAAACACCAAAATTGCATTCAACCCCTTATCCAAAGCTCCCAGATATAACAAAGCAAAACGCTTCAACAATTCATTCCCAAGTAATTAATTAATTTAAACATATCACAAAACACAAAAAACTGCAAAATTATGGCTTTGTATTTTTGTTTGTAAAATAATAATCATAAAATAGAGCCATTAAATATTATTGCTTTGTAATGCACGCTATAAATTATGCCAATTGAACGAATGCCCATTCGCTTCAAAGCGTCAAAGCAAACAACATATTTTTCTCGTCGATTCAATTACTGCACATTAAAATTATTATTTTTATGATTGTTATTTTGCAGTGATTTAGTGAGCTTCAAGGGGGAAAGGCGTGGGAAGTTTATGAGGGTATTTTTAGATGACCTTGAAGATATTGCGGAAAAACCTGTTGTGATGGAGAACTTTAATCATTTTAGTCGAATAAAAAGACTTCAAATGCAATTGAATGAATCAAGAAAGGTTACAGGAGGATTATCTAATAAACAAGTATCATTACTTAAACCAGAACTTACGGCTGATCACTTTGACACCCAATCAGATTTAATATGGGAACAATATGTGTGATTATGACGTCAATACACGTATCAACTATAAAGTGTGTCAAACCCTGAATGGAACCATTTACCCGAAAATACCCAACAACCTATAACATCAACCTACCATAAGGTTTGCAACGCTCGCGCCTATTGAACCATCGCAGTGCCCATCAATAATTCAGAAACATATTTTAATGTACTACCTGGTATTATATTTGAATGAACAGCCAATAATATTGATATGATATGCAAATGAGTAATGAGTTTGCTTTCGGGGAAAATTAACCAGGGCGCTTGATCTCTTTTGTTTGCACATTCATTGCACAAATTGGTGAAAATATCTCTCTGTTAGGCGCTGTTGGTGCTATAAGGTACTGTTAGTGCATTTTAGTCGTTTGTGCGCTGCGCTAAATAGAAATATTTGGGCAATAGTTCGATTGAACTACCAAACCACCGATAATAATACGCTCACACTAGGCCATGCTAGCAGGCCGAGCACATACGGATTTTGGCCGGAACAGCAAAATTGTTCGTTGGGTGCAATTTAGTGTTTGCCCTTAAGTTTCGCCAAATCAATAGCTCAGTGGAGCATGCAGTTAAATTGCTTTGGAGTCGGCGGGGGTGGATTGTGATGGGACATAAATTGACAATATTTGATTGATTTTGATGTCTTTGGAAGGAAATTCTTTGAAACAAACAATGTACATAGGAAAGTACATTCTAAAAGATGAGAGATTGTATTAGATTAAATTTATCAAGTCCTAAAGTAAGAGCTTGCACGGAATGTAAACAAAAACTGAGATATATGAAAAGAAGACTGGTGTCCAGCAAAATCTTAAATCAAGAACATGATCCATTATTCTCTCAATCAAACGTTTATTCTGGTAATTATTCGCTATCCAAAGTACAGCACACTCATTGCATTAATATATTCGAAGCTTCCCAAAATTAAATTTAAACTATAAACAGAATTGATGAATAAATAATCCATTTAATAAAATATATATATAAAATAATCTACCAAAGCGCGGCTAATAATGCCAAAAATACACAATATACCCAATATTTAATAATATTGCACAAACTACACTGTATGTATTTTTGTGTGGAATGTTACAGATCAAAATGGCAAAAAAAAAGTGCGCCACTAATATCAGAAATATCAGAAATATCAATTATCCATAATTAATAAATGCGATAAAAATATGCTTGAGCGTACGTGGGGACACACAATTATACAATAATTATACGAAATTATAATTCCATTGCGGGCTGCGTATCATTTAATTGATTCGCAAAATATTGACCTGCACTAACTCGTAAATAACAGCGGCATAGCAGCATTTACATTACCCGATAAAGCGACCCAGATTAGCTTACGTTTTGTTACATGGCATTACGTTATAATACTATGGGAGAAAATTTTGTTGGAGCTTGATAGAATTTGCCGGATTTGTTAGAATTTGTGAGAATTTGTTGGATTTTGTTGTTGATTGGGGGAAAATATATTTAGAATAGGAAAATTTGTGTTTTATTTGTATTTTATTTGATATTATGTATTTATTCTCGTTTTGTTAAGAAATCTGGAAGAATACTATAAATATTGGCAATATGGTTCAATAATCTCTATAAACTATTACTGATGCTCCGACTGATGTTATCCGATTGTGAGGCTTTGTGCGTCGTCTACATAAATTATCCATTGAAGGGATTTTTTATGGTGAGCGGTTGATGGCATGGATAGCAAACTTTTCAAGAAAAATACAGAGATTGAGGATATTCTTGAGAATTATGGTTGGAAAAAATACTGAAAATATGTATCTATTTAAAGAAACTTCGTTTACCTAAGTCAAGATCATAAACTAAGAGACAAAAACCATTAAAAAACCGCAAATATATTTTATTGTTAGGTAATTTTTAGTGCTATTATAAAGACAAAAGCTCCAAAACCTCTTGCCTCACCCTTAGAAAAATCATAAACCTCTGTAGCCTTGCACCACCGCTCTATCATTTTCATTCATCGGCACGAGAAACTCAGAGGCCTCGCTGCACGCTGGGACGAAAAAAAAGCAGCAAGCAAATTGTGTCAATAAACCCTGAACGAGAGACATTTATGCGAGACTAATACGTGCCTCCCGTGCGATGTAGCCCGATCATATTAGGAGATTGTAATCCTCGCTTGATTTCCATAATTCATGCGCCTCAATATATTTGTGAGCCTCCTAATGTGATTGAATATGCGAAAATGAATTTTCACATATTGCAAATCTATAATCTTTGTCGGGGCTTTGCCTGGTTTATTGATGCGAAAGGCTAGTGCATGTGTTTGTGTGCGGGGGATTTAAAATGCATAAGTGCATTGGGGGATGGTGTTTTGGGGACTTCTAATGACTTATTGCGATTTTTATCTAAATAATAGTGTTGAAATTTTTTTAAATGTAATTTTCTATTTAACTGAAATTACTAGTGATTACTGAATAGACATAATTGCTAAAGAAAGAAAACATTTTTACTAAGAATAAATAACAAATTTCAACATCCTCCCCTCTCAGCATTAGATTGAGTGCTCGCACAAACGCTGCACTACATGTGATGGCATCTCTTTGTTTAAAATTTCTGTTCGTCCTCGCAGCACAATTTAACTTTTCTTTTTTTGCTGGATGCATCATGTCCTGGTCGGTGGTTATTGTTGCAACATGCACGTTGTGCCACACAATACTACAATACACAATAATTCTGCAAAAAGCGAGCTGCACAATTCATTGCATATATAATATATAGGAGCTCGCAACATATTTTTAAACGATGAATTATGAGTGTTAAGATATTAATTATATTATACAGCACGCGAGATTTTTTTGCTGCCCATTTTGATGGTGCAATGTTGAGTTTTTTGATGTTTGCGCGGGAATATGAGGTAGTTTGGTTGAGTTGTTCTGGGTGTGCTTTTCACGCTGTACTTCACAGTTGGAAAAACATTTTTCTTGTTTTTCCACTATTTGCTGTATTTTTCGAGAATATTCACAGTATTTGGCGGGAAAATGAAGCTGTGAACCTTTCACGGTAATAAATTAATCACGCGGATGGCGAAATGTTGCTCTAAAATTGAATCACAATTTACATTTAATTAAAGCAGCAATGTTCGTGGGGATTTGGTGAGGTTTGTGCTGGTGGAATAAAGAGATGGTGATTGTTGGGGATTGTGATAGAATTGTTATGTTAGAGAAATTTTAGATATTATTGTTATATTTTGGTTGTCATACAATTTTAGCTAGTGGGTGGATATTTAGATAGATCTTTCTATTTCATAGGTAACTTTACACAGAAATCAAAAATTCAACAATTAAAATGTTTTAAATAACAAAAGATTATCTGGATATAGAGCTTAAGAAAATGCGTTTATATATCAAAAAAAAATTTAAGGATCTTTATACGATTACTTATGCACGTAATCAACAAAATCACGCGAAACCATCCAGATTCAATGGATCTAATGCGATAAAATCAAAAACATGATGCGTACTTTGAAAGTCTGTTCTCCCGCCCAACTACTATGAGCTTGAGTTCCAAAGCATCTCTAAATGTATCCCAAAATGAATTCAAATTAAGCGTGACTGCAACAGACAGGCATGCAAAACTATCAAAACGGACAATACCGCCCGATCATTCGCAATACCGTAATAAAAGAAATAAAGCTCGCATAAAAGGCAGAATAAAGCTGAATGGGCCTATCGGGACAAAAAGCACATTTCAATGGCAATTAACATCTAGACAAAACATATCGCAAAATATCGCAAATATTCACAAATATATTCCTGGAAATGATACAGCTGCAAAAAGCCGGGTAGGTGGAAATTCATGCTTTTATGGCATTCATGTACTGTATTGTTTTGTTTTACTGTTGTACGGCGATGTAGTCATGTAGATACGCAGACAATGCGCTGCACGAAAAAAAAATTAATTAAAAGCTCCATAAAAAATTAATAATTGCTTTGGTTTAATTATTCGCAATAAATGTTTGTCATATTTTATCGATGAGAGTTTGGGTGTGGACAATTTTTTGAGGTTAATGTACTTTGATGTAATGTAAATTGCCCGGATATCTTCACATTTTCCAATCAAAATCAATAGACTGCGATAATTAAATAAAAATCAATTTAAAACGAGAAGAAAAGCATATATTGTAAAATCGAAAAAAAAGTAATTGAAAGCAATTAATTGCTTTGTCAATGACATGCTCTTAAAAATTCAATAAATAATTTACAAACGATTAATTGATGAAATATCAATTAATTTTTTATTTCAATTTCCAATCAAATTCATAATAACTTCCACTTCCACAAAAACATAAAAAGTCAATTAATCGCTCAAACCTGCAGAAAAATTAAATAAATTATGTAAGTTATGTAAATTTCATAACATTTCAATAAATCTCAAAATTTTCTAATTAATAAAAAAATCGAAGAAAAATCAGTAAAGTGAAATAAACAAGCAAACTTCCATTTCCTCCAGAAGTCCAGACAAATCAAGAATTTGTTTATGAATTCAATTTAACAGAGGAATAAATTATAATTAATTTTCTTTTAATAACGTTGGCGATTTTGATTTTCTGAGTTTTTCATTTTTCATTTAAAATAGTTCGTTTGAGATCTAGTTACAGATCTCACTAAAAAAGCCTAATACAATAAAGAGCCTAATTAATTATTCCAAGTGACAAAAATGGGTTCAATTCTCGAAAAGTGGGTGTCTGAAGCCGATAAGATGAAAGGTTTTATGGTTTTACTATTTCTGGATAATTTTCATTATTTTTTTAAAGCCCATATGTTTGATATTTGTCAACAATGCAAGCAGATAATGTATCCATATGTATGAAGGCTAATTTTTAATCTTTACTATTTACTCGCTTTTTACTCAAATTCCACATTACACATATAATACCAACACCGAAGTTAAAACATGATTATTTATAATAAATTGAATTTCGAATTGCATATTGCTTTTTCGGGCTGTGTTGCCGTAGTTTTTCGTTCGCAACCAGCCCCAGCAGTGAAAAAACCAAAAAAGCCTACAATAAAAAGAGGCACAGAAAAAAAGCGTTGTTTAATCGATAACTGAAATAATGGCAAATTAAATATGGCAAACTGAATGTACGTAGAGCGCAAAAATAGAATCCAAAAATCCGAGTCAATGACAAATTGAAATGTCTAACTGTCTTTCATCAGCAGCTCACCTACTTTTAGGCTGGTGCACACTACACAGCACACACATAGTCAAACATATTTCAGTCAAGTATGGCAAAGTATTTTGCGATACCTTAATGCTTTTAATGCCTCTAATGCCGTTTACCTCATTTTGCTTTTTTGCTTCTTTTACACAAATAATTTTCGGCACTTTTGTGAGCTTTTATGGAGCTTGAAGCTTAGCAGGGTGCTCGCATTCTGAGAGGAAATGCCGTTTGATTGAAGCGGAACGGATGTCGGAAACGGATTGAGTTGGTTGAACTCAAGGGTTGGGTATGTGATAGGATGGATTATTTATATTACATCATATCCAATAAATGATTTTGAGGTAGGAACTTGATTCCAAAATGTATTAAAGAGTTTGCATCTTTCGTTCAATTTTACTCATTCTAGATGGGTTTTTACATAACTGATCGATAACTTATGCATTTTAGACTCCACTTATGTCTTTGCTCTCAACACTTCTGTTCTCAAGCAATCGTTATAATTATAAGTTCAAATTCAAAGTAAATCCATGATAATTCAATCCTGGCTATAAATTTAAAAAGCATCATCATCATTGTGTCTCTGAGTTTGTTTGGAAATATTTAGAATTATATAAATAACCTCAAAATCCCCAAAAAACAACAATAAAACAAACTAAAACTAAAACATCCTCCCCCACAATCGAGCCCTTGAGTCCAAACGCCGTCAAATCTGATAAACTATCAACAACCCCTGTCACCTGTTTCACCTGTTATTCGATATTAGGTCGTTCCACTTCTATCTGCCGAGTCGCGCCACATCTATTTGTGTCATCGGTGCTCTTGACGCCCAACATTACATCCACCTACATATCTACCCATCTACCCATCGAGCCTGCCTGGCCTTATGCAATTGAGAATAATTGCAGCCAATTGATTGTGTCTTTTTATAGCTAAAATGTGCTGGCAAATTTTGCTGTGCTTTGCTTGTTGTTGGGCAGCCTCTTCAGAGCTATTGATTTATGGCAACGAAATAATAAAAAATTGCTTGATTGGCGCGCTGGCATTCAAACTGTTGTTGCTGGGACTGCACAATATTTTGCAATTTCCATTAAAGCGACTACACAATGTGCATTTTCTCAATTGATTGGAATAAAACTATTATTTTAGGTAGGGAGGTAATAGGAGTTAAAATATAGAAGTTTCTTAATTGACTTTGAAGAAGTTTTAAGGGACTAGAAGATTTATTTCTTGATGTTCAAGAGTATTTATAATTTAATTAATTTTAAGAATATTTACAAACAAACTCCCCCAATACACCCCTCATCGATGCTGTTGCTGTTGTCCTTCCTCCGAATAAAAATTGGGAAACTCGAAAATCTACAAATTGTTGTAGAAAATTAATAAATTGAATAAAATATTGTTCTTATTGTTGATATTTTCTGCAGTTTGTATGGATTATATTGTATTTATTGCAACTATGGTTGGAATGTTGCTAAATTGCTGTTACATTGCAAAAATTGGGTTGATTTGTATCTAGGCTTTCTGCTAATTTGGGTGGCTCTCGATTTCTTTGCAGCAAAAGCAAGAAAATGATTGTGAAATATTGGCCAAAAAAGAAGTTGAAGCAAACTGGCAGTGATGGATTTTTTGAATAAGAAACTAATTTATCAAAATCCTTTGCTTGGCAATGAACTGTTATAATTGGAATGATGAATGAATTTAATAAGGAATTTGATCAAAATGCTGACTGGATTGAGCGGATGGACTAAATTTTGGCTTGTGAAGGATTTGTTTAAATTAATTGTTATTTTTATGTCGACTTCATTGAAATTGAAATTCTTAAACAAAATTAAGATCTCTAATTATTATAAAATTTTATATTACCGATCTTTCATAAATTTTCAAGAAAATTAAGTTTTTGATCAAAAATTTACATGAAACTACTTAAATCTACTCGAGACGATGCAAGTTAATAATAACACTTTGATCTCTTCTTGGCTACTTATGACTACTTACAAAATTTTTAAGTGCTTGATAATTTGTAAAACATAAATTGTTACGACAATTTATCATACATGAGTGCGAGAATAAAAGACTACAAGACTTTTTGCTGTAAATTGTGGAACTTCATGGATCTTTTGATTCTTAAAAGTTGCGAACATTAAATTTACATGTAAAATGTTTATTTTTATATTTCCTCTTTAGCTTTATCAAAAACCCTTGGTGCTAGTTTAACTTAAGCACACTCAAGTAGAAGTCTCAAGGGTGTGATCTTAAAAATGTCTTTGGTTGTTTTTTGTTAAAAAGTTTCAAGGTTTTTAAGGAAAAAGTTTTAATTATGAATAATGAGATTATGAAAATTCAGTCTTAAAGCGTTTTTAATTTAAGAAAAAATTTAATAAATCAACTGTTGTCATTTATTATGTAGGTTAATGTTATAGTCTCGATAATATAGTATCTTAAATAAAATTTTTTTTAAAGCCATTCAATCTACTTTTCTGGTTAAATATTACATTTATTTAAAGTTTAAGATATTAAACTGATTCGAAAAGTTTTCGAGAAATAATCCTGACTATAATCTAGGCCCCTGCGACTAGTCGAAAATCGATCGAATCGCGATTAGTTTGAATAATCGATAATCGAATCGATTAATAAATCGATAGTCGAAGATTTCGATTATTTAAATAATACCACTTTTCCAAACATAATGCTGATCTTTTCATATGGGCCAAACGCAATTAGGATTCTATTTTTTGTATAAAATTATAAGCGACCACTATATAAAAATTATTAATTTTGTTTATTAAAAACACTGTAAAACCGATTGTCTCGGAATTGGTTTTAAAGTAGTTTCAAAATAGCTCAAATCATTTTTAATCATGCATCTATTATAAATTTATAATTTGAGATGTTTCTATTAAAATAGCATTTTTTTCAGTCTACATTCTGAATCAATATGAAAAATTCGTAACTTAGATTTTCAAAAAATAAAAATACAAAAATGTGCTGTTAGTAGAAAAATTTTCAAGTTCTCAAAAAACATTCTGTGTAACACGGGTAGGCTTTTTTGACCCTTTCTAACATATTTTTAAGGTTTGGTTTAAGTGCAATCTTTTTTAAATCAATTCAGAAATCATTCACAAAAAAAAAAAGCTTTAAAGCTTTAAGCGCTGTACACACTATGAAAGCAAAAACGTGAAAGTTTTACTTCTTACCATTTTTCCCGTTGAAGGATTTTTTTTTCAAAAATAGTCAAAATTTGCGTATTAAAAACTTTAGAAAAAACTTTTTTAAAACTTTCAATCAATTTCAGAAATTTGCTGAAAGTTGAGTGAAAGTAGAGTTTTTCCTGTAGATTTTCCAAATTTTCTTCACACATAAAATTTGTCTTTTCAATACGCAAATTTTTGACTATTTTTGAAAAAAATCCTTCAACGGGAAAATTATTTTCAGTGATTTACTTTAAGACTACATATTTTCAATTTAGATAATCGAAATCGAATCGAAATCGCGATTTTTTCACTAATCGAATCGACAATCGAAACGATTATTAAAATCACTAATCGCAGGAGCCTACTATAATCCTTACAAGGATATACTCCAAATCCATCCCCAAAAAGCATAGACAAATAAAATGCAAATAAATCAATGTAAATAGCGTAATTTCCAATAATTTATCACATAATTATGCTCTGAAAATTAATGCCTTCTTCGAAGAGCTCAAAACTAAAAAGAAAATCTTCAAAAACTCTAAAAACAGAATTATAGCGAGACTTTCAATTTAATCAATTTAATAATTTAATTCATACAAACAATTTCAATGATTTCAATTATAATAATTTAAACGACAGAATCAATTTATTCAATCACTTTCCTAAAATTTCTAGACAAAGAAGATGTCAAAACTTGTTCCTCGAAGACATTTTAAGAAACCTCAAAGAACCCACCTCAAACCCCGAAAAATTTCTAAAAGCCCGACAAAACTGCAATTTGTCTATTTTTGTCTTTCGGCTGCTTATTTAACAATTTGCACATTTTGTGCTTAAATTTTGCTTATTTATTATTATTATTTAAAGTGTTTATTTGGCCTTACAACCATTTTTGGTTTTAGAAAGGCTCTAGAATGTTGTTTTTGTTTTTGTTTTTAACAAATTAATTTTAGTTACATGGGTGTCTTTTATATCATATATTCCGAGGGATGGACATACGTGGGAATAGCAAGCAGTGCCTCCCTGTGAATACCTGGGAATGGTGGGAATAGCATGGGAATACCAAAATTTGCTGGGAATAGCTGTAAATAGGTGGGAATAGGTGGGAATAGCTGTGAATAGCTGGGAATACTGGGAATACCAAAATTAAATCTACTTAAGATACGAAAATATCCAATTAAAATTAATTTACAGTGAAATATTTACACTGAATTGTTTATCAATTGACTTTTTATTAAGCCCCACTATTAATTGCATATTGAAAATAAATATTTTTGCATATTGACTCCAACTGCTTTTAACGGAAATTTGTAGGAAAATTACTTGCATGTTGGGCTGATCGATTCTCATAAATTTTTATTTTTTGCACCATTTAATTTTTTTAATTTTTTTTTGATCATAAATGATAACTTATTGATAACATGTTTAGAGTCAGATTTCAAAATAAAACAGATTTCACAAATAATTTTAATATTTAATTTGAGTTTGATTTGAATATAAAATTTTTCAAAAATTATCAAAATTAAAATCAAAACTTTTATTAAATCGGTCCCAAGTCAAAACAAATTCAAGTTTATTTGAGATCACTTAGTCAGAAGTTCCCTTTAATAATACTAACAATGTTAAAAATTTTGAATTCAAATTTTTAACAGCATTTATGAAAACTGAAATCATCCATTAAGTTTATTTGCTTTTTTGCTTTCTGATTATGAAATTTTTTGAAAAAGAATTACCAAAAAATATTTTAATTTAACTAACCCGAGACCCATTGTTGCTTTATAAATCTAACAGTACATATGTATATTCTGATTGTCCAAGTCACATTTGCATTTTTAAGAACATAGCAATGTTCTCAACCATTTTATGGAAGGAAAAACAAAATTTTGGTTTGGGAATACTCAAAAAAGGCTGGGAATAGCTGGGAATACCTTGGCAATACCAAAAACTTGGTATTCCCACCTGTGAATACCAAAATCAAAGTATTCCCAGGTGGGAATACCAAAAATTGGTGGGAATAGCATGAAATTGGGAATAGCAAGCAGCAAAAGCCAGTTTGTCCATCCCTCGATATATTCTTATTTTCTAATAAGTTAAATTCATTTTGAATACTTTGTTAAATCATTTAACATATTTCAATTTTAATTACAATAGTAGTGTAGGTAATTTATGTGGAACGAATTTTTATCTATATATACAAGAAACGAAATTCAGAACTTATCATAGAAGTTTGTATTTTTTAAAAATGCCAAAATATTTGTTTGTAAGTTTTCATCTCCTAGAGCTGTCAAGTTGTTAATGCCATAAATTTTTCTTATTTTGTATCGACTACAATTTGCGCCCAAACAATATTTTGACTAGTTAATCAGAAAGCCTTTTTTTTTCAAAAAACCAAAAACAAGTTGTGGGGGGATTGCATTTTTTGTTTGTTTCGAAATTCCTTCAAGCAAAGCTATAAGTTATTTATAAATGAAGGTGAGAAACAAGAAGAAGACAGACAGACAGACAAATTAAACGAACAAACTACTTTTACAAGGAAACCGCTAAAAATGTAATAAATTGAAAAATTGAATTGGAAATGCTGTAGTTTTGACAATCATTCATTATTTCTCAAATTTGGCAACTAATTTGATCAAAATCGACAGATAATGGCACTTTTCTACTTTTTCAGAGTGTTCTGATATTTTTGTGATATTATTGTGATATTGAAACATTTTTGCTGTGAAAAAGCTAAAACCGATAAGCTTGAGCTTGTTGGACAATCGATTGTCGAGAATATTTGCTTCGCAATGTTTTTAAATGTGGCTTGAGGCTTAAACTTGATGGCACAATATCCACAACATCACAGTATCTAAATATATCGGGGAATATAACAATATCTTGCTGTATTTCTTTTTTATGAATCGATAAAACTGAATATCCTCCGAATACTCGCCCCGAAGAGCACAACCGACTAGATATCTGACAAAACGGTCGAGTGATGGTGCAAATTTAGTCAAAATTTTGGTTGAAAAATTTGTATCGTAAACACATAATATGTTCAAACTAAAAATTAGCATTATCAGATAATATTTGGTCGGCTGTGCTCGTCGGGGCTTTGTATTGCGGGAATTTTTGGAATGTTCGCACATTCAAGTTCGCAGCATCATCAGCACAAAATCAGAAATAGCTGAGAAATGGCCGAGAAATAGCAGCAAATAATGAAAATAATGGGAACGATGTAGAAATCAGAAAAGATCCTGACGCAGTAAACCGCGACCATATCGGAGCTGGTGACTTGCAAAGAAAAGGCTGAGACAATAATTTATCACATGTGGATTGGAGGGATAAGAAGTTTTTTATTGGATGAGCTGAGAGAGGGGAGCTTTATTTAAATTGAGGATCAATAACTTTTCAGTATTTTTCGGTTTTATCTGAATTTGTTGCTGTTTGAAGTCTTTTGCACTTTCTAAAAATATTTTTGAATTCCCCCAAATCCCCCTGATTCCAGCACCACATAGAAAATCTCTCATGTTCAGCTGACCATCAATAATAAATGAGCTGAACTTTAATTATAATTGCAAATATAATACTTTGCGGTCGTTAACAGGGCGCTGATCAGCCGGTGGCAAGTTTTGTGTTGGAAAAAATGCGAAGCATGTAAAAACCATTTCGACTCCTAATGACTTCACATATTTCAAAGCACATAACAGAATAAAAATCTATACTCATTCATAAAGCCAATAAAGCCACTAAACTCAGTGAAACTCACAGTAAACCCACTAAACCCACCAACAGTCAATTCCGGCACCTTTCAACCAACACACAACAAAAAAATTATATCCAGTCCAAGGACAAGCCACAACATTCCCAGCAATCGACCCTCCAACCCTCGGCAGCTGACATTATATAGTTATTATTATTACACAATTTTGCACATTATTATATTATGCTTATTACATTTATAATTTTTATGCTTCATCATAAATCAAATGAGCTGGTGGCTGAAGTTTGTATAAATATGTGTGTTGGAGCGAGGATAGGGCAAAGAGCTCGCTTATAAAGCAAACATTTTATTGAAATATTAAAGCTTTCATGGGAATTCCGAGAGTATGATAGGGCCCTGTGGATCAAAGCTTTTAGGAAGCTATTAAGAATGTTTTGTTGATCTTTTGAAGAAGATTCTTTGGAGGTTTTTAATGTTCTGTTAGTTGTATATAAAATCATTTAATACACGTTCTAGTAAAATATTGATGAGCTTTTCTTAACAACAATTTACTTTTAAGCTGATTTAAGGAAACAGGAAACTAATATGTATTACTCCTAAGCAGCTTATAAATCCAATGTATTTACATCTGATGGCTTTTAAAAATCCTTGTATTGCATCATATTAAATGTTCTAGAAGCTTTTGTTGTTTTGGAGACACTATTAATTAATGAATCCAAATTTACCAACAAAACCCATTCCTATTATAAATCATCATAATTATTGAATGCTTTACAAAAGTTTGTCAAACCAGAGACCAAGTGTTTTTGATTGAAACCAAAAATCCACAGATTTACTATATTTACTTATAAAACACCTGAAACTCCCCAATCACACCAAAAATGTATAAACCCGGAAAATATTGAAAAACCTTAAAAAGCTGAAAAACCATCAAACATGATTGACCCATTGACCATTTCCCATATTTCATTGGCCAAAGCACCCAAAATTACTTCAACACTTGTGCTCGATTTGTGCTGAGGGCTGCAGGGCAACCCTAAACGACATTAATGATGCGAAATTATTATTATCGAAATTGCCAGAGCAAAAAACATATTAAATAGTTTTACATTAATCATAAAAATCCCCGAAAATCAATATCGGATATGAAATTTCATTATAGCGAGCAAACGGGGGCTTTTCGGTAGAATTGAGCTTTTCGAGGATAATGTGTATGTATCGATGTGGAAATTTATAGTAAAGGGAACAAGTTAGCAGCCTTTACTTACTTGATAAGATATATCGATGCTTTGGATGGATGAGTAAGAGGGCTCGTTTGGGGGTGGGTTCTATAATGGAAATATTTTATTTCAGTTTCTTAAGTTTTACAAAAATGGCTTGACACTTGAATACACATGAAAGCAAAATTCAGTCAAAAAGATATCATTTTTCAATGGTATTTTAATGGCATTTTTCAAAAATATTTTCGAAACAAAACACATAATTAATAAATGTTTTATTCACGCCATATTCATTCACATATTCATAAATTCAAATACAATTAAAAATAAAGCCCACAAAAATATGGCACCCAAATTAAAACAAATGTCTAATCTTGCATTAAAGCTTTCAAAAGAATCTCTTGCCAGATAAGAAAAGATGCGACAACCTAATAAAAGTGGCCATAAATTTCTCCTAATTTTGTATTCCCAGCATGTATTCACATAATACTCTCAAATTAAACGTTTTTTCAAGTTCAAAATCGTTCCTCAAATAAACATGCTGAATTAATAGTTTCGTCATTCCCTCGTTGGAACCTCCCGCTCGTTAAAACGCAAATTTTTCTGCAGCAAAATAGGGACGAAAAATGGTTGAGGCTTATTTTACGATTCAAATCAAACCGACAAAGATAACAACACAAGTTTGGTATTTTTTTTTGTTGATAAATTTTCGTCGCAAAATTATCATGTGAAATGTTTTTCAGTTTTCTAGAAATTCCACAAATTTTTTTGTGTTGTGGTGGCTCTTTTCAAGCAAATGAAGCAACTACCCAACAACATTTTGTGGCGGAACTGCGAGCAGCCAAATTATTTATTCTAAAAACGTATAATTATTTATTGCGACTGTCGTCGTTTAATTCGAGCGCAAAGTTGTTACAGCCAGCACAAAAAAGAACAAAAAAATGGCATAAAGGCTTTGCACAAATTATATTTCAGCTTGAAATTGGGAATTATGTATGCATGTGAGCTTTAACTATATAACAAAATAAGCAAAATAAACTGAATGAAATAAATTATGAGGAAGTTTAGCAAATTTAACGAATATTATTTTGACAGGGAGGGGCTGGAATAAAACTTGATTTAATTCAAAGAAATTCAAAAAAAACTGTGATTCCCGGCTTAATGATTTTAAAATAATTTAGGATTCAAACCCTCTTAGATCATATCATATTACTTCTCAGAACGAACTTCAAGCTTTACAAGCTCTGAAAATTTAAGATATTTATCAACATATAAAAGAAAATTCAACAAAAAATACAAAAACCTCAACATAACCTCCAAAACTCCCAAATCCCCTACCACAATTAACCATCAACGATAAATTACACCATTTGATTGCCTTGCCAAGACACAATTTCAAATTATCCCAAGCTCTTGAGCTTGTAATCGTTGTCGATGGCTATATTTAACCCGGCATCGCTATACATGACAGTACATGGAAGAAAGCTTCCATTATCCGGTGCTTATCGCTGGTGGAATGCTTCGCTGTGCCTCCTGCAAAACCATATCAATTAAATGCATTCGTGACTTTCGAGAATAATTTACCCAAGCCAGCAGAAAAATGGCTGAAGCAAAAAGCACACCAGTGCTATCATTCGACCTCATTAAAGCTGGACTTTTTCCCTGCTACTCCCCACACCAGCCCCGCATATGCACATCGAGACACACTTGCAAACCGAAATTAAGTTTTGCAATGGTTTTTTAAACGATTGCACAAAAAAAGGCAGCAGCAAATTTTCAGCATTTTTCATAGGTTTATGATGAGGGGTTAGGTTTTTTTTTAAATATTCGGTCATGAATTTTACAAAATTTTATTCATTTTAATTAATAAATTAAATAGATTCTTTCAACTTTGACAAATGAGTCTAATTTGATTTTTTCTCATTTTCATCTTTTTCCAGAGAAAAATATTTTTAATTGATTTTAATTCTGTTATGATAGTTCACCCAAAAACCATAAAAACAAACAACTTAACCCCTCACCAATTTTGGGCTGCCTCGCTCTATGTAGCGTCATGTGGGCCAAAAAAAGAATGTTGAGGAATGTGATATTGTGATGCACCTCTATAAATAGTAAAAATAGTTCGCTGGCCATATCTGCTATCTGTTTTCTGCTATTTTGGGAGTTGATATACTTTAATAGTTTTATAGTTGGGAGCATGAGAAATTGTGCTAGCGTATATAATGATGTTTTATTAGTGGAAATGATGTGGAACATTAAAAATCGATTTTAGGTTTAAATGGTTTTTACGTCAAGAAGGGATTTTTTGGCAAGGATAAAAGGGTGGAGAGGATGAGCTTTTTTTCATGGAGATTTACTTGAATTACGTTTAATCGAGATACTTTTGATCCTTGTGGTTTTGCAAGGCAATTTTGAAATATTTCCATGTTAACGTTGAAGGATTTAAAAAAGATGACGTCATTCTTTGAAATAATTGCTTGCAGTTTTTCCTTCAAAAATATTCCGTCGTACAAAAGTCGGTAAAAGGTCAAAAAAATGTCTTATAATATTCCCCAAAATATCAACAACTCATCCTCCAATTTGTCAGTCTTTGTCTCCTGAATGCCGCAATATTGCAAATCTAATAATAAAACCGTCCAGCCAAAAAACGCGCCAAGAATGAAAGTCCTCCAAGCAAACATCAAGAGAAGGGCGCAAATTAAGAGAAAAAGTCAAGAAAGTGAGATGTTGGCATGTTACAGGACCTAACGATAAAAAGAAGTTGAACCAAAGCTCGGCAAACCTTCCATTTCTTCAACTTCGTCCACTTTTTCTAAATCTTTCGCTGCTTTTTGGTGAGGTTTATCCAGAATGTGCTGCCAAAGTCTTCTAAAAAGCAGCCAAACTGCCCCAAGAACGAGTCAAAATGGCAAAAAGCAACATCTTTTTACACCAACCATGATGTCAAAAATGTGACGGGATGGAAAGAGAGGATGTCGATCATTTGAATTATAAAACTTGAGCAAAGCATTATTTATGTAAAATTTTACGCGTATGTTATACATGTACAGAAATTTCTTTTAAGATTGGGTTTGAATCCCTAATGCATTTTAGTTCGACGTAACCAAAAACTTTTGCAATAGATCTTTTTTGCATTTTTTCAATAAAACATGTTTTTAAAATCATTTACATAATTTAAAAATAAAAATTAAAATTTTTGAAAATTCGTTGAAATCACTAGCAAGCAGCCCTTCCACCATAAATCAATTTATTTTATGGAATTGTGGGCTGCTGACTTGTCTCTTGCCGTCGCCCAAAAATAAAATATATCAACACTCTATAATCTATGACAATTATCAGATAATTAATGACAAAGCTTGACAATCATTCCGTCATTTTATTTCAAGGAGAGAGAAGCTAACTGTTGCCAAAACCACGTACAGTTTCCTTCGATGGTGCTGATAGGCATGAGTTGGCCATATGATTGTGATAGTTGGCGCGTGTGGCGGTTGATTGATTTTATGTTATGACTGAAACATATTGAGGTAATCTGAGGTGATTGGTATTGACTTGGCAAAACTTGGTCGGAAAACATTATAGAATTGAGCAGATTTTTTGATGTGAGATAAATTTGGATAAAAGCATGACAAAATATTGAGTGTTGATAAATATGGGTTGAGACATTTCTCATCAATAAATATTTTTTTAAAGATTTCAAACCAAAATAATCTTTTTTCGAAAATTCTAATGAAAACCGAGAAATAAATCGGTCAATAAAAAATTCATTCGCAATTTCGAAAATTTACTACTACATCCGCCAAACCACCTCAATATATCAAAAATCTATTAAAAAATCTCGAGAAATCCAACAAAAATTCAAAACATCTCCCAAATCCCAATTTATTTCCCATTAAATTTTTTCACAATTTACAAGAACTTTCCGCAGTGAAAATATACAAAGTGCGATTAAATAATTTTTTCTTCCATCTTCGCGAGTTCCCAACGATTACAAGTGATTTCAGAGTGTAAAGTGTAAGATCTGATTATATTCGAATAAATTGCACACAATCGTGGAGGTGAGGACTGATTCATTGTTTTAATAGAATCGCAAACACGGCTCATAATTACGGTTTTGCTTCAGGTTAGACTTAAAATAAATCGAGCATTCTTTTTGTTCTTCAAGCATGTTCTATTTATAATCCTATCGGAGTTTTACATTTGCTCTGGAGTTTTGGGAGCATTTTTGGGTGATCAGTCAAATTGATGTTTTATTTATGGTATTAAAAAAATAAAAAAAGTAATAATATCAACATCAAACAAAATATATGTTATATTGAATTAAAAAATTAAATTGAATGATCAGTCGGTCCTAATGCATATGGAATGTCTTTAAATTTACAAGAATTGAACTCATAATAAACTTCTTCTTTTAATGATTTGTATTTAGTTTACAAATTCCCTGTAACATAATTTGGAAATCAATCCATCTAAAATAAAAGAAACAATTAAAATCAGAAAATTCAAAATTAGCTCTCAACAAATCTACTTGTCAGTTATAATTTAATACTTCAAAACTAACAAAATGAATTGAAGACAAAACAAATCTCTGTGATATTTCACCTTTAAAGTATAAATCAACAAAAATTCACCCTCAAACTGCATCATTTCCCAAAACACTACAAATTTCCAGCATGGCAGCAGCCTGTACGAATTTCCAACTCGTGTCTCGGCACTCGAAAAGCTGAAACGTTTTCCACAAAAGTAATTGCATTTTGTCTGCCGTTTGATTTGCAACAATTACTAATTGGATTACGCTCTCTCGTCCTCCTTTTGTGATTTTCAGATTTTCTGATTTTGCAATTAAAAGGCGCTGCTATGACTGTGAATGAATATAAGTGTAAGCCCTTTTCTCTGGCTATGAGATTACTAGTACTTGATTGTTCAGTGGTTGATTTTTAAACTGTCAAGATTTGTCACTTTTAGGGGTGTTTTAATTTCAACTAGAATTCGAATTTATTATTTTAATCAAAATTTAGTTTTATTTAGTTTGAAATTGAAGACCTCCATTTAAGACCTAAATGTCCCTTTTCCTAAATATTCTATAAAGCTTCATATATGAAGATAAAACTACCAAATATTTACATTCAAAAGTCACGTAAGAAAAATAATAATCAGGCATCACTAAATTCCTTCAGCCAGCTTTCGCCTTAACTTGATAAATGCATTTCTGGTGAGAGAAAAAAGTTCTTCCATACAATTTAATAAATTTCATAAATTACACGACTTCCATATACTTCCAACAAGCAAACAGATTTGCAGACCTCGAGTAAAACTCAAGCAAAACTGAAAAATGCATCAGAAAATCTTCCTCATTTTCTACATTTTTCTCATATTTTGCTCACAAGTTGCACAATTTTCAATTAAATAAATGAATGTTTGATGAAAAAACTGAAGGGACTGATAACAAAGTGACACTTTAAAAATTATACTACTCGTCTCCTTAATTTGGTGTTCTTGCACATCTAACGATGATTTAAATTTAGTTAAAAGTTGATGCTTTAGCTCTTGGCAATTTCTTAGGGAATTTTTGGCGAGGAATGGCGAGACTATTTTGAAGAATGATTAGGGAAGCGCTCAGTTTATTTCTCTTTGTATTTAGGAACGACAAAAGTGAATAAAGTGTTGAATTTCCTGGAAAAAATGTAAGATGTTGATATTATTTTGTGAAGGATAGGGCCTTGCATTTTTTAATAAGTTGCGCTTCCAATAAAATAATATGAATAGATTTTTGATTGTTTTTCAAGTGTTTTCAGTATATTTAATTCTGTCGAATTTCTATGTTTAATTTAATCATTTAAATCCACTGATATCTGAGGGTTCATTAAAGAAAAATGATACGCTGTTAGAATGTTGGTCATTCTAAAGTTTAAATCTCTCTTATTCCACTGAACCTTGGATCGTTTACAACACATATAATTTTTTGCTAATTTTTTCAACAAAAGGTTGTAAAGTAGTTAGAAAAAGACCAAATTTATGGTATTTAAATTGTATAAGATTTTGCCGTTGAAAGTATTTTTTTTGGAAATTTTGTTATTATTAGTTTAGTATTTTGATTTCAAGTCTTTGCCACAATCTGCTCGTGGACGGTTGAAAGACCAACTGAGCTCACTTGAGTAGGTTTCTTGGGGACGCGTGAGCTAAAAACAAACTTAAGGGGCAGCTCCATCAGCCAATTTGACAATCGACACACTGACACCAACACAAGCAAAAAGTGTTGAGGAAAGTGCAAAAGAATTATTCGAGGCTTTTTGCATTTGAACGTCAACCAAGCAACATCATTGTCAAAGGAGTGAAGTTTGTGTAGCGCATCTTTGAGAGTTTACGAGAGTGAGGGAAGAAGGGATTTTTAGAGCGAAGAGGGATTGTTCAAGGCTTGGGAATCATCAGAAAAAGTTAAGTTTGAATAAAAGAATAGAGACTTAAAAAAAATTAAAGTGAAGTGTTTGTTTTTTATCAAATTATGCAAAATTAAATAAATCGTGATTTTAGGTTAGTTTTGGGTTTTGGGGTAGTTTTTGGGAATCCACGGTGAGCAAGTCAGGTAAAACAGTGAAACGACTTCTGGTTAGTGTTTTCTGGCCAGTGGCGCATAAAAGTCGTATTTTAAAGTGATTTCGATTAAATATAATTTGAGTCAGTGTTTGGTAAATTGCTTTAATCCGTTAGTAGTTTTGATTTCGAAAACGTTACAGTACCTTGTGTTAGCTAAAGTGGGACACGTATTAATTTTTGAATAATTTGGTAAAAAAGGAACAAATTTGGTTTAGAAATTTGATGGTTAATTTGATTTCAAGTGCGATTAGTAAAAAAATTTAAATTAGGTTATCTTTTCGTAGAAATTTGGTTGCTGCACATTAAATGAGAATTTTTTTGATTATTTTTTGATGAGTTTTATTTGTTCATTCGCACAATTGCGTGAGTGATAATTTGAACAAAAGTAAAGTAGACAGTAAAATATTTTGATAGAAGTTGGATCCAATTATGGATTTGAGTTTTTGAAGTTCTAATAATTTTTTTTGGCATTTTGCTTTTGCGAGAAAAATTTGTTTTAGAGCTTATGTAATTTTGATATAAATTTCAAGTGGATGAAAATCTTTGTTATTTGATTTTGAATAATAAAATTTGATTTGATCCCAAATATAAATTTAAATAATTTTTGGCATATTATTAACATATTTTTATTTTTAGGTCTTTTGTGGTACGGTAAAGTGAATTTTCTTTATTTTGAAGAAAAGTAAATAATATAATTAAGTGAGAATGGATGTGCAATACTTAAAGGAGGATGAGATTTTGTATGAATTGAGAATAAGAGGGATGGATGTGACTCAGCCATTAAATTATAAGGTTGAATTGAAAATGCGATTAAAGTCAGAGAAAGTGAATGGATGTTTGTTACCGGCGAAATTAATTGTGCATGATAAGAAATTGGAGCTGAAGATCTGTGAGCAGAAGTTGGAGCAAATTAGAAACACATTATCAGCACCGGTAAATGATGGGAATAAATTTGTTGTGTTAGCTACGCGTTCAGGTTTTATACATGTCGCAACCAGAGTGCAGAGAATTTGTCCACAAACAGCGGATGAAACAATGTTGCATAGCGGACTAACAAGGATCGTGGAGGCTCTTAAGGAGAATTTTTACCCAGAATTTCTAAAGAAAGTGGTGAGTGATGTTGATGAAAAACTAAGGAAACTTAGGATGGAAATTGAGATGTTGGAAATTCAGATTCTTAGGGAGATTATGATCGCAGCAAACTCGTTGGATGAGAGTGATGATGATTTGGAAACTGGTCATCAAGAATTTGAATCTACAGAGCAACCGTCGTTGAGTATGAATGGTGTGAATGTGTTTGAAAAGTTGGAAGTTGGAGAATTGCAGCCAAAGGAATCTGTTTGTTTAGATGGTTTCGTGTTGGAAGTAGGTGAGAGAAAATTTAGAAAAAGCGTATAAAAGATATGCAAAGTATTATAATAAGCGAAATTGTGTGAATGAAAATGATGTGTACAGAAAGTTCAAGGATGGAGATATTGTTTGGCGTAGAAATTTTGCATTGTCTGATAAATTGAGAAAATTTACAGCAAAATTAGGACAAAAATGGATAAAATGCAGAATAATTAAAGTTGTTGGACGATCTAGTTACAGTGTGAAAGATATGAATGGGAATTATATAGGAACTTACCACCAAAAAGACTTAAAAGCGAATTAAGTTTTTTAAATTAAATTTATTATTATTAAGTATTCTTTAAATTTTTTGATATTTTTTTGAAATTTTTTTTGAAATTTTGAATTATGATTTTGAAATTTTGTTTTTATTATTTTTTCTAATGTTTTGCTTTATTTTAGAAAAGTGTGCAACAACCAAAATAAAACGATTTGATGATTTCAGTGGGCTTAGCGTTTGTCAGGAATTAGATGGGTGGAGAGAGATGCGTGGGAAGCGGGAAGTGAATTAAAAGGGTGAATCATTTAGTTTTTTGAAAAAGTATTATTTTGAGCTGTTTGTTAGGAATCCAACCTTATTTTCTATTTTTGATTTGTATAAATTTATATTTTGATTTGAAATAAGATTTGCGATTTTTTTTGCAATCTTTTTTGGAGCGTGTGGATCACATACTCAATCCTTTTGTTTAGTCATTTGTTTTGGCTCTTATAATTTAGTTTGGCTTTTTGTATTTTAAATTGCCGACGAGTGGGCGAGAGTTCGTCTTCTCATTTTGTTTGAGTTTTGTTTGCTAATTTTGTAAAGTAAAGCTGTGATTTGAATTTTTGGAAGGGTTTCTTGGATGGTTCAAAAGCAAAAATGCGGATTAGAGTCAATGCGACTAAATTCTATCTGAATGGTTTTCACTTGAAGACAATTAAAAGAGCTTTTTTATGGCCGTGGTCTAACGGACGGTAAACGTTAAAATATTTTAATGCTCTTATAGCGGATAATTGAAAGATCTTGAGAAGTCTCAGAAAAATTGTTTGTTTTGAAAATTTTTTTATGTTCAATGGAAAATTTAGCTTAGAAATTTGATTTTGATTAAAAGTCAGTTTTGTTAAAAATTTATTATTTTTTGATTTGAAAATTTTGATGATTTGAAATTGTGAAAGATCTTTTGATTAAAGTTTGTGAATTTTTTTTTTGGAAAAAGAAATTAAAGTAAAATTGAGACATAAAAATTTGAAAATTTTGTAAAAGAAATTATATATTGAGTAAAATTATTTTGCTGGAGAAGGAATCTGAAATGATTAAGTTAGAATTTAACGCACCTTAATTTTTTTTTTGCTTTAAGAATATTTTTGTATCTCAAGGTCGTGGGTAATTTGAGTATCTTTTCTCTTGCAAATTAGTTTTATTTTATTTCAAAACAGATAAAAAAATCTGAAAAATGTAAATTTGTTTAAGAGGATTTTTCATATTTTTTTTGGCCCGGAAAGGGGATTGTAAAGTAGTTAGAAAAAGACCAAATTTATGGTATTTAAATTGTATAAGATTTTGCCGTTGAAAGTATTTTTTTTGGAAATTTTGTTATTATTAGTTTAGTATTTTGATTTCAAGTCTTTGCCACAATCTGCTCGTGGACGGTTGAAAGACCAACTGAGCTCACTTGAGTAGGTTTCTTGGGGGCGCGTGAGCTAAAAACAAACTTAAGGGGCAGCTCCATCAGCCAATTTGACAATCGACACACTGACACCAACACAAGCAAAAAGTGTTGAGGAAAGTGCAAAAGAATAATTCGAGGCTTTTTGCATTTGAACGTCAACCAAGCAACATCATTGTCAAAGGAGTGAAGTTTGAGTAGCGCGTCTTTGAGAGTTTACGAGAGTGAGGGAAGAAGGGATTTTTAGAGCGAAGAGGGATTGTTCAAGGCTTGGGAATCATCAGAAAAAGTTAAGTTTGAATAAAAGAATAGAGACTTAAAAAAATTAAAGTGAAGTGTTTGTTTTTTATCAAATTATGCAAAATTAAATAAATCGTGATTTTAGGTTAGTTTTGGGTTTTGGGGTAGTTTTTGGGAATCCACGGTGAGCAAGTCAGGTAAAACAGTGAAACGACTTCTGGTTAGTGTTTTCTGGCCAGTGGCGCATAAAAGTCGTATTTTAAAGTGATTTCGATTAAATATAATTTGAGTCAGTGTTTGGTAAATTGCTTTAATCCGTTAGTAGTTTTGATTTCGAAAACGTTACAAGGTAGAAATCTGCCCTAAAAGCTCCTACCACATCCCTGCTCTAGCATCCTCTTACGCTACGCTCAAATGCTGTATAATAATTATTAAAATATAAGGCACTATGTCTAGATATAATTAAAAATATGTACAATGCGACAAAAAAGTAATTATTTCTCTTTTCTTTTATTAACAATTAAATGACAATATAGTTTTGCTGCTGGGCTCGTGCAATACAGCAGAGGAATGGAAGAGAGCTGAAGCAGGCTTTCTACTGGTAAAATACTAGTATAGAGTTTATTGTGGAACATCGGTTCTCTGGTTGAAAATAAATGAACCAATCTGCTTGATAAATCGAACAAAAGAAAATTGCTTTCTTTGATTTTTCTTTCTTTATTAGCCAAGAATGTCGAGGATGTTTGGGGGTTTTGCAAAAAAGACATATTAAACTAACAATATTTGTAGTAGGATTTGAACCTATAGCATTTGTAACACTCTTTCAATTCAATCATTTTTATTATAATTATTTTTAAATTGAAAACAAATCTAATATATAATTTAAAGATTTTTCTTTAATGATTCTGGAAAAATATTTCTATCTTTAACACAAGTCCCCGAAAAATAAAAATGAATCCAATATTCTTTAATTATTTGCAAGACATCCTTGATCTCACCAAAAATCCAAACTTCGTCATCTAGTTACGTGTTCTTGCGATTTCCATGCTAATTCCTTCTGCTCAGAAAATGTACCGAATTTATACTCAGAATACTAAGAGTACTTGGAATAATTTATAAGATTTCATTTCCAGTAACTTTTCTGCACATCGTTAAAAGTCCCAAACAAGCTCAAGAAATACCCAAAAACGATTCCAAAAAAATATCACAAGACATTAGAAAGCATCTGAAAATATCACAAAAGCTCGTCGAGAAATTATTTACGGAATCGTGCGAAAGTCTACTAAGAATGAATTAACACGTTTAGGAATGTTGGGCGAAATTTTGCACAAATGTTTGAGTTTTGTGGTACTGAGGTCTGAAGCTGGACTTAATTTTCCGCTTGTTTAGAATTGGAGGAGAAGACTGTTAAAATGAATATTCAAGATTGAATATGAAAAAAAACAAGTAGAAATAACGCATTGGAATTATTAGAATGTGTGGTTTTGAACAATATTCATTAAAACACCATCAATTGACCTTGTGTAAAATATTATGATTACAATAATAATTTATTTGATACATTTCTTAAAGGGCTAACACTCCCCACAGAAGAATTCATGAGAAATCCTTCATGATAGAATTAAAGGAATTACATGCCTGCTAATGCTCAGCTCTGAACCACTGGCTTGGAGTGCTCCATATAATTTGTATCCTATAAAGAATAATAACAAAATGCCTCGGCGCTCACATAATTTGTATCGTTGCATGCTTTATTGCTTTTATCGGCGATGGCAGAGCGAAAAGCCTTTCTAATTTACGACAATCTTTTGTATTTTTGGGTATTTTTCTTATATTTTTTATACTTTTAGTTGTGAAAGCACACAGCAAAAATTACATTTAAAATAATATTTCTTTTTTAAAAACGACGGCAAATGGCATTTCCAGCATTTACAGCATTAACAGCATTTCCCTAATAATGGCGCAAGCTCGTATGGCACAGAAATGTGTATAAATTTGTTTTACGATATTCCAGTATCTCGTTGCCGTTTGCCTTTTATGTATCAAATGGGAGAAATTTTATTATTAAAATTATCTGTAAGATCTCTAGGCAGTCAAATGATGCTTCGTTTAGAGGCAGGGGTCGGGGAGCATTTAGGTTATGGAGTTAGTTTGACGGGACGTTTAATTTTTACTTCAACAAAAAAAGTTGTTGAAGTCCTGGATTCATAAAAAAAAAAAAAAAAAAAAAAAAACTCGGGAAATTCGCTTAAAATGACTAAAAATTGGTTTTTGACTCAAAAATCTAAAAAAAAATGATTTTTGAAAAAAATTCAAAAAGTGTCCGACTCGGTAAATTCGCCGTATTCTATCGATTCCACCTTCCAGGGCCCAAACCACTTGACCGATCTTTATGAAACTGCGGCCTTGAGAGTTAAAATACCTTCTAACTATGCACTTTTTTTTTTGTTGTGTTTTATCAGCGCCATCTAGTAGCTCTAGTACAAAAGATCAGTTTTTCATACAAAATTTTTTGATGAACCGAGAAACTTTTAGAACATCTGTTAATGCAAAAACATTGTATTTGTTTTAAGACAATCAATTCCAAAAAATTTTCCGAAAATATTCAACCAAGACCAAGTGGTCAAGCTTCAAAAAGTACAAAATGTCAAATTTGTGTGTTCGCTCCAGGCAACTGTGTAATTCCGATTTAGCTAAAATTTTCAGAATAAGGTTTTTTTGATCATACGCAGAGCGGAAAGGATGGTTTTTACGATCGGGCTGGTCCTTCGAGTACCTGTCATACAAAAGTTTTGATATTTTGTACTTTTTAGCAATAACATTTGTTTCATTAAGGCAAAGATCATAAAAATATGTAGTTAGGCTGTAGTTGATGCTAAAAATTGTGATCCAGTAGTGATAAAACCTGATTGTCAGTCAGAGTGCTTCAATTCAACACAATTATCAGAAATGTTGCACATTATTCCCGCGCGGCGCTGTGATCGGATATTTAAATTTTGGTTACATATTTTCGAATTTTTTAGAGTTTTATTGCTCAATGCAAATTCTAATGGACTTAAGTTATGATTTTCTTGAAGTGCCTGCTAAAGCCCCAAGCTTTTCCGATTTTTTTGATTTTCAATGGAAGATTTAAAAAAAATATATTTGTTAGTAAGTTTACTTCACAATGTTGAAAAGTGCAATAAATATTTGATAACAACACAAAAATCAAAACAAAAAAAAATCTCGTTATTTGAGATTAAAAGAAAACCCTTTTAAAGTTATATTTTCAATAAGAGATTTGAACTCTCTACATAGCGTCTTTTCGTTTCAATTTATTTAAAACGACTTACATTTGATGTTATGACAAGCTAATACAAAATCTTGAAGCGTAATTTAAATTAATTTTTAACTTATTAACACAAATTGCTCCAAAAACCTTCCACTTCACCCCTGCTCATAAACACATCATGAAAGCTTTTACAGTCTAGAATACTAACAAAAAAAACTCTCCACTAAATTCCAAAATCCGCCCAAGATTTACACAGTCGAAGAGTAAGAATCGGCAAACGCTAGACAAATTCAAATAAACTTCAAGAAACTCGAGAAAAACCCGAAATACTCGAAAAAGTTACCAAAAAAAGCTGGCTCAAAAAATTGCGCGAAAAGCAGAAAAATCATCACAAGACAAACTGCCATCGCCGATTTGCGAGATGTAATATGCGAGTAATATGTTTCTACTGCTAGCAAAATTAAGTTGTAAATCTTAAATAAATGTTTCCCATTCTTATCGCAGTCAACATAATACAATCAGTTGGTTCGGCTTGTCGTTCAGTGTTAAAACATATAAATATCATTAGAAGGAAGTAGTTGCCTCCTCGTATGCAAATAGCAAAGCTTTAATTTTGTATTCCATTTGCATGATGGTTGATGGAGAGGGGAGAAAGTTTGGCGGAATTTTATTTTGGTTAGAAATTTTAGGCTTGTTGAGATTTTTCTTAATATCGAATTAAATGATTATTCATTTTACAAACCATTCAGACGTAAATATACTTTTACATGACGTATAATAACTCGCAACTGGTAGTATCTTGACGTTCGATTCCTCAGGAATTCAACTGTTTAACATAAGTGAAAATCTTCCTTGATGTGTTTTTTTGTTTAATTTTTTGTTGAATGATATAATGTGCAATTTTAAGCCAAAAAATCCTTAACTCTCCCCTCTTCTCAATAATTCTTAATGAAAACAGCACATCAAAGGAATTTTTGCCAAATGAAACGAACAATGGAGCCTTGTAAGGAAAAAATTAGAACAAAGTCAAGGTTGTGAAGTAACTTTGTGACATGTAAAAGGGAGTGCTGGGAGTATTTGTCAAGAGTGGAGGAGGCACAGCACGCTCAATGCAGGCAGTCGACTGGAAATATTAGACAGTGTCGCAGTAAAAACAAGCGGAATTCATCGCAAATGATTCCATAATGCTTTGATATGCTTTGCAATGCTTCATAATGCTTGACAATAGCGCGGAACAGTAGAAAGCTGAAATTCAATCAGCAGATATAAGTTGGTGGAGCGTTTTATGGGAAAATGTTATGAGTCGTTTTTGTTTGCTGGAAGGGAGGACTTAATACGTTTTATTTGATATTAAAGTTGGTTAAAGATGGAATTGATTTAATTTGTAATTTATCTCAATTAGGCTTCAAAAACACTGAGATTATTTAATTAAATTGATATTGAAGTAAGTTGTGAGTATTAGAAGCAGAAACTTTTGCCAAACTTGGAAATTTACCAGAAATTAGTTAATCTCCTTAGTTTTAAATCCTGATCTTAGATAATCAACTTTTTTAATGTAAATTAATCTTCAAATTATGTTTTTTATCCATAAAAAATCAGTGATTCTATTTTCTAAAGTAAATTTATTTTTTACTTATTTTTTTGGTTAATGTTTCTGCTCAAGAATCTTTACAATCCTCAAACAATGAATTTTAATCAGCAAACCACACAATATGTAAACAAAGCATTTCCCTCCTCCAAAAACAGCCCAAAAAAGGATTTCACATTAAATCGAATGTAAATTAAAGTTATTTCATATTTACACAAAAGCTACTGATAGCCAGTTTTATTGTTACAAATATTTTAAAATAATAATAAATTTTGGCGCGGCAAAAGCATAAAACAATGGCAAGTAAGATAAAGCGCGGTTTGGGAGATTTTGCTGTGTAGACTGTAGAGCCTTTTTGTTATTTCAACTTTTCACACATTATGGTGGAGTTTGTTTGTTACAAAATATATTTTTAAAATACTGATTAAAATTTGCGGCTGCAAAAAAAGGCATATTTGAAAATGAATATATGGAGAAGTGGTAATTGGGTTTGGTAGATTGTCTTACATTTAAATACAGTTTTTTTAAGTATCTCAATTTGAAGTTTTTAAACTTAATTTCAATAAACTGAACATAGCCATGTTTATTTTTAAGATCAACTATGATTATTATTCTTTTTAAAAAATATCAATAGGTCACAATTTAAAATGTTTTTTGTTAAATTAACAATTCAATGCAAGACCCTAAATCTAAAAACAGAAATAAAATTTTGAAACACTCGTCAAACTCCACCTCCATAGGTCTAGTAATAAATAAATAACGCAACATTTAATATATTTCTATATTTTACGCAAACAGCAGCAAAAAAAATTGCTATCATAAATCCCTGAACGAATATTTTCACAAATTTTTATTGATATCGCAAAATACACCAAAAAATACACAAAAACTATGCACTATATATTCCGAGAAAAAAAAATCGGAAAAGCTGAAGCTTTAGCAGGCACTTCGGCAACATAATACCTATGCTTCATTAGAATAATTCATTTGAATGAAGCAATAAAATTCTAGGAAATTCAAAAATATGTAACGAAAATATAAATATTCGATTAGAGCGCCGAGCGGGAATATTGTGTATTATTGCTGATAATTCTGTTGAATCAAATTTTACCACTTTCTGATCGACTTGAGTTGGTAGTTTCTTAACGAAAAACACGTAAAACTTGTTTTCATATAAAATTCAAAAAAAAAATATATATTTTTTCCAACAGTTTTTTAGATTCTTTGAAAAAACACAAGATATATAAAATATAAATTTTTGCACTACAGGTACTAGATGGCGCTGTATTATTTCAAAAACTCTTCGTACGTCGCTGCTTATGGTTAAAAAAAGCTTATTTTGAAAATTTTAGATCAATCGGTCAGATGGGTTCTGAGATTACGAAAACAGAAGTTTTTTTTTCAAAAATTTTTGTAAGCATGACAACTTGGTCATGGTACAATATTTCCATAAAATCTTCTGGAATCGATCATTTTGGGCCAAATACAAGGTTTTTGCATATTCGGATGTTTCAATATAATCTCAGGAAAAAAAAAATTTTGTATAGTAAAATGGTATTTTGCACTACAGGTACTAGATGGCGCTGTAGGATTTTCTTGAATTAGCAAACGCGACCGTCTTATGGTTAAAAAAAGCTTATTCTGAAATTTTGAGACTAATCGGTCGGATGGGTTCAAAGATTACGAATACAGAAGTTTTTTTTCCAAAATTTTTGTAAGCATGACAACTTGGTCATGGTACAATATTTCCATAAAATCTTCTGGAATTGATCATTTTGAGGCAAATACAACGTTTTTGCATATTCAGATGTTTTAAAATATTCTCAGGAAAAAAAAAAATTTTGTATGGTAAAATGGTATTTTGCACTACAGGTACTAGATGGCGCTGTATTATTATCAAAAACTCTTCGTACGTCGCTGCTTATGGTTAAAAAAAGCTTATTTTGAAAATTTTAGATCAATCGGTCAGATGGGTTCTGAGATTACGAAAACAGAAGTTTTTTTCCAAAATTTTTGTAAGCATGACAACTTGGTCATGGTACAATATTTCCATAAAATCTTCTGAATCGATCATTTTGGGCCAAATACAAGGTTTTTGCATATTCGGATGTTTCAATATAATCTCAGGAAAAAAAAAAAAATTTGTATGGTAAAATGGTATTTTGCACTACAGGTACTAGATGGCGCTGTAGGATTATCTTGAATTAGCAATCGGTACCGGCTTATGGTTAAAAAAGCTTATTCTGAAATTTTGAGACCAATCGGTCGGATGGGTTCAAAGATTACGAAAACAGAAGTTTTTTCCAAAACTTTTGTAAGCATGACAACTTGGTCATGGTACAATATTTCCATAAAATCTTCTGAATTGATCATTTTGAGGCAAATACAACGTTTTTGTATATTCAGATGTTTTAAAATATTCTCAGGAAAAAAAAAAAAAAAATTTTGTATGGTAAAATGGTAGTTTGCACTACAGGTACTAGATGGCGCTGTATTATTATCAAAAACTCTTCATACGTCGCTGCTTATGGTTAAAAAAAGCTTATTTTGAAAATTTTAGATCAATCGGTCGGATGGGTTCTGAGATTACGAAAACAGAAGTTTTTTTCCAAAATTTTTGTAAGCATGACAACTTGGTCATGGTACAATATTTCCATAAAATCTTCTGGAATCGATCATTTTGGGCCAAATACAATGTTTTTGCATATTCGGATGTTTCAATATAATCTCAGGAAAAAAAAAAATTTGTATGGTAAAATGGTATTTTGCACTACAGGTACTAGATGGCGCTGTAGGATTTTCTTGAATTAGCAAACGCGACCGTCTTATGGTTAAAAAAAGCTTATTCTGAAATTTTGAGACCAATCGGTCGGATGGGTTCAAAGATTACGAATACAGAAGTTAGATTTGCAGAACTTTTGTAAGCATGACAACTTGGTCATGGTACAATATTTCCATAAAATCTTCTGGAATTGATCGTTTTGGGACAAATACAATGTTTTTGCATATTCAGATGTTTTAAAATATTTTCAGGAAAAAAAAAATTTTGTATGGGAAAATGATAGTTTGCACTACAGGTACTAGATGGCGCTGTCGGATTTTCAAAAACTAACGTGACGTCGCTGCTTATGGTTGAAAAAAGCTTATTCTGAAAATTTGAGATAAATCGGTCGGATGGGTTCTAAGATTACGAATACAGAAGTTTAGAAGTCAAAACCACGGACTGACATTTCGCAAGGACCCAAAATTTCGGGTTCTAGACCAAAAATTTTTTTGTTTTAGGCAAAAATAAAAAAAAAAAAAAAAAAAAAAGTTTGGATGAAACCAAGACTTCACAACTTTTTGTTGCCGAAGTAAAAACAATTCCGTTCAAAATTAAATTCCCAACAAAAATGTCAGAAATGTGCAAAAAAAGCAGAAAAACTGCAAAAAGGTCAGCCGAAGTGCAAAAATTTATTGATCGTAAAAAATTTAAATGCACGCAGAATATTCCCCCAATAAAAATTATAATACACGCAAAGTTTCCCTCAATAAAAATTTTATAATAAATTTTACTATTAAATCCCCAACCGGTTCAAACAAAGCCTAAAAATAGTATACAATTCGCACCAGCCGGCTGTAAAAAGAATGGTCCGTAATTATAATTATCATTTCTCATTTAATTACATGCAATACAATGAATTGCTCTCGATGATTCTATAAATGCTTCAAATGCCTCTAAATGCCCCAGTGTAATGCTCTCAATGGCTTCATTAAAGCACTAAAAGTTGCTGAAAGCGACAGCTGGTCGGAGTTGAAATAAACATGAAAACAAGACTCACCCAGCCAAATTTTGAAGGCAATGACTTTCTGGATGGGTTTTGTTGGTTGATTTAATTACTGGATCAATTTTTATGAGACTTTTTTGGAGTTTTATTAATTTAATTTAAAGTTTTATAGAAACGATCCTATTTTTTAATTTTTTATTCAAAATAACAAACTGAATTCTTTTAAATATCATTAAAAAACTTTTAAATTTATACAAATGTTGAAAATTAGATTATCTTTGGTTCAAGTCCAAGTACTAAGGTGAAGTTGACAATCGAAAAAGTAGTTCGTTTTCTTTTTTGTGTTTTTACACAAACGAATTCTCAAAAATTTAAAAGAAGCAAAGAAAATCACTGAGTCAACAAAAATACCCAAATTCCCACATGAAAACAATATCACTAAGCTCTTTAAAAAGTTTAACACTCTTTAAAATTGCACCAAATTCACCACCGCAAGCCACCAAAGACATAAATTCCGTTACATGCTCAAACCGCCCGACTAACCGACTAAATGAATTGCACAGAATTTTGCCGAATTTTCCCAACAAAAAAAAACTTTTAATTTTTCTTCCCAGCTTTCCAGTTTTTCAGCTTTTCCTAGTTCAACTTTGGCTTTTTTTTGCGATCCCGAGAAATAAATTACCAAATTACTAAATTACAAAATTACAAAAATTTCTTCTGTTTGCAGCCTGAGAAAGCACAAAAAGAAGAGTCGAAGTAGTGCGAGGGGGTGGTTTTTAGTTAAGATTTGTGTCATTTGTAAGATTTGTTCTTAAAATAGTAAATTGCAAAAAAAATGTGTGTGATTACGATTGTTACCATTAAACCATTTATCCCTAGGAATTGAATCCTTTTTTATCACGTGCCTTTAGCTGTCAACTTTTTGACAAAGATATATTTCCACTTTGACATTATTAGTTACTCTTGAAAACTGCCAATGATACGATTTTAATAAAATTTTGATGATCAAAGAATTTGAATCATTTCCAAACCAATATAATTGGAATACATAGAGTAACCCCCCTTTAACTCCCCAAAACACTCGCCCCTCGAGCAAACAAATATTTTTTCCAATGAATTGTGTGTGGTGGGGGTGTCGAATATATCAATAATATCGGTGGCTTGCCATCTCTCGACCATTACTCATAATTATGTGCACAGCTATACAGTTTTTTAGAACAGTAAGTAAAGCTAAAATACTATTCAATATTACCAGTGTAACGTTGTGTAGCAAACTGGAACATTTTGCTACGGAAAATATGAAACATGAATCGATAAACAATTAACAAACCAAAGCGCTATTAATTTTCATTAACAAAAATTTTATGTAAATAGTGGATAGTTTTTTGTTGCTTGCTTTTGTTGCTTGTGTTTTGATTTTTATTTGTTGAGGGTATCAGTTGGAGGGAATGTTTTAAGGATTCATTTTAGTCAATATTTTTTTAAACATGTTTCTAAAGATATTTTTGATAAAAAAGATTATCAGTCAAATATATAATACAACTTTTGATAAAGGTTTTAGACCTGTACAAAAACTCTTAGTGGCAATTTTTCTCCACTAAATTTTATTGACGTTCAAATTCTTGTAAATTAAAATTTTAGAATTATATCAAACCAAAAATATTAATTGAACAAACTATTTCTTTAAATCCTTCGATGAAACAGCCAAATTGTAAAATATTCAAAATCAATATTTTAAGACTTCCAAAATAATATAATACTCCTAATAAACCCAGTTGTATAATCAATAAGTCTGCACATCAAAACCCCAATGCCATAACTCAAAGACCCGTCATTAAAACGGTAGGATTGCCCCACTTAATTTACCACAATAATCGTTAAACCTAATTATTCAATTAAATTTCATTTTAATTAATCATTTACGTGACTTCATTAAAAAGCGCTCGTTTCAGTTAAACAGAGACTTCTTGTTACTTTAATGACGTCATCACATTTATTCTATTTATTTCACATTATCAAGAATATTAAGGTTGTTAACGTTATTACAGGCATTTACATTATTAGCAATTTTACAATATAGAGCAGCGTCTTAATGATAAGATAAATTCAGAATCTGATTTTCATTCAAGACTGTAATTAAAGCTGGCTTGACAACACGCTAAGTTTGGAAGGAATTTTCGGAGGCATGAGTCGATGGATTTTTTAGGCATTGTATTTTGGAGCAGGGGTTCAGTGACTTCGAAATCTTTTAATTTTTAATTTTCTCCAATGTAATAAATATTTATTTTAATTAATATCAAAAGATGTTTGGGTCATAGTAATACTGTAAAAGATAAAAGCCTGGGTTTGAATCTCAATGCAGTAAATGGGAAACCTATCAATTTGATAAGCTAAGTTTTTTTATCTATTGAAATATTTTGTTTAAATAATTTCATTCTTTCCCAGGTGGAAAAGCGGGTTCAAGTCCTAATGTAGGTACACTAGGATTACATTAGAAGGCACACTTTTTCCTAGAATAACACACTAGGATACACTAAGAGACACACAAGATTCTAGAAAAATGAGTGCTTTCTAATGTATCCTAATGTATGACCACATTAGAATACATTAAGGGACATTTAAATTTGTAATGTTTCTTTAAATGAATTTTATTGATTCTAGGAAATTGTGTGCTTCTTAATGTAACTTACTGTATGACCACACTAGAATACATTAGCGAACATTTGAATTATTAATGTTTCTTTTTGAATAAAATCTTGAAAATTAATATTAAAATCTTTTTGGCGATATTTCAGATTTAAAATTCTTGTATTCACTTTTGATATCATTAATTTGTTATCAGACTTGTTCGTCGCATAAATTTTCATAATATACAAACTTTTCCGCATGCTTGAGTTATTGTGAAGCATATAAAAAACCAAGGCATTTCTTATAACTTGTTTCTAAATATTTTTTTTATTTTTTAGCTTTGTTGAAAATCATTTTGTTGTAGCACTTCACATGAAAATTTGGTCCACTGAAATAAAATTTCAAGTTTAGAACATAACTTTGAAATTTTCAGCTAGAAACAAAAATATTCTCTCAGAATAAGATAGGTTTTGGACAGGTTTTGAGTTTTTTAGTGGACCATATTTTTATGTAAAGTGCTATAACTTAAATTTGAGAATTTGATTGGATAATTTAAAATTTCTAATGTTTTGGAAAATTTTTTAAACGTTTCATATTTGAATCTGAAATTTAGTTTCAAAATAAATATGAAATTTTTTAACTATTAAAATTTTTGAAACTTTTTGTTAATATATTTTTTTTATTAATTTTATATTTTTAATTTTCTTATTCATTCATCTCATCAATATTGATTTTGAGTTGATCGATCTATTTTCATAACCATGAAACACCAAATCAACAATAATTGTTGATGCCAGTAACAAAACTCCAACTCCCTCAAACAAAATTTTTAGATAAATGAACTTTTGCAAAAGTTCACGTTTCTCACTGAGTTTTCAAGATATTATTACAAAATAAGTTTTAAATGATCAATAAATGATGAAATTTTGCAAAAAATGTATTTGTTTGAAAATATGTTTTTTGGGGTCTGTAGAATTGGGTGCACAAGTCATAAAAACGCATTTGACTTTGCATGCGCTGTTTCTCAAATCACTGCAGCTACAAAAATTTAAAAACTATCATTAAACTTCAATAACATAGTAGAGAACAATAAAATATCTTTGATTTTAATAATTTCCATCAAATAAGGCCACTGCAAGCATTTGAAGCCACGCGCGCATGGACAAATTCTTACTCACCAAAAAATTAAAAACTTTGTATCTCCACGAGTTTTATGAATTTCTTCACAAACTAAAATTTATTTTATGGTTTTTAGTGATAAGAATCGAAAAAAAAAATATTTTCAAAAAAATGTCTTTTAGAGGGGGTTCAATAAATTTTCTAACGGAAAAAATGAGCATTCTTGTCTGACGGATTGTTCATGAACCAATAATCGGAAAATGTTGAAAAAGGTCTTAAAACATGCACAATTTAATATAAAACATGGTTAATTAAACATTTTTATCATTCTCATCGAACCAAGACTTTACGGGCCATTTTTATCCAAGCGCCCATTCTACGGCTCGTGCATACAAGTTTTGTTCTCACATCGAACAAAACTATATTTGAACGGCTCGTATAATGCGCGCTTGGATTGAAATGACCCGTAAAGTCTTGGTTCGATGAAAATGATAAAAATATTTTTTTATCCTTGTTTCATATTAAATTACGCATTTTTTAAGATATGTTTCAACATTTTCCGATTATTGGTCAAAGAACAATCCGCCCGACAAGAATGCTCTTTTTTTCCTTTTGAAGATTTATTACACCCCCCCTAAAAGACATTTTTTGAAAATATTTTTTTTTTTCGATTCTTATCACTAAAAACCATAAAATAAAATTTAGTTTGTAGATAAATTCATGAAACTCGAGGAGATACAGAGTTTTTAAATTTTTGGTGGTTAGAGTTTTGTTACTGGCATCAACTCAATTTTAGCTTTATTTTTTATTTAGTATTTTTTATTTATTTTTAATTTTATTTTAGTTTTGAGAAATAGAAATTAACTTACAGTGCATTAAAAATTCTTCACATATTTTCTACAACCCAGCGCATAAATTTCAATAGAACAATCATTTTATATCAAGGTCTTCAAAATGTTACCCCCTCGTGTTGTTTTGCTTTTTCCCTTAATGGCTCTGCGAAAATTGAGGTTATGGCAAAAATTTTGATTTCTTGTCGGATTTTTTTGGATCGGACGGTTCTTGACAGCTCAATTTTTTCAGATTTTTGGGTAAAAATCAATTTTTCCTATTTTGCTGGTTTGTCCGAAAAATTTTAAAATTTAAACTAACTAATTAGCAGTAAAATTTGCAAAATTTTGGTAAACCTTGGATAAAACAATTTCAAATTTCATAATTCATCATAAAAATACAAAGTGAGGCATTTCAAACATTTTTGGGAAATTATCAGCACCTAGACAAGCATTGCGACTTCTCGGCAGTTTTTGTTTTATCAAACATGAAATTTGTGAAATTGAATTGAATTTGCAAAATAATATTTTAATGAAAATTTCGGCATTACATGCAATTAAATACCATCAAAACGTTGAATTTCAAGGAGCCCAGATTCTTAACCATCGTGTATATAGTTTGAAAGTTGTTCCTGAGTGATTAATGCAGAATATCATTGTTTCCTAGTTTAAAAGTTAAAGATTTTTTATCGAATGTTCTGATCGTTTTCGAAGATGAGATCTTTGATTGGGTAACTGATGGTCAGTAGTCAGTTCAAAACACTTGTGATTGCATTTGTATAAAGTTCAGTTAAAACAATTTGATGATAATTCTCTAAAAATTCATCTATAAACGAATATAACATCAAATTTCAGCTGATCTTCAAACAGATGCAAACACAAGCACTTACCAGTTACCTAATCGAAGATCTCATCTTCGAAAACGATCAGAACATTCGATAAAAAATCTTTAACTTTTAAACTAGGAAACAATGATATTCTGCATTAATCACTCAGGAACAACTTTCAAACTATATACACGATGGTTAAGAATCTGGGCTCCTTGAAATTCAACGTTTTGATGGTATTTAATTGCATGTAATGCCGAAATTTTCATTAAAATATTATTTTTGCTAATTCAATTCAATTTCACAATATTTCATGTTTGATAAACAAAAAACTGCCGAGAAGTCGCAATGCTTGTCTAGGTGCTGATAATTTCCCAAAAATGTTTGAAATGCCTCACTTTGTATTTTTATGATGAATTATGAAATTTGAATATTGTTTTATCACAAGTTTACCAAAATTTTGCAAATTTTACTGCTAATTAGTTAGTTTAAATTTTAAAATTTTTCGGACAAACCAGCAAAATAGGAAAAATTGATTTTTTAAAAGTGCGCTCAAATCTGAAAAAAAATTGAGCTGTCAAGAACCGTCCGATCCAAAAAATCCGACAAGAGTTGTCAAAGTACTTTTGCCATAACCTCAATTTCGCAGAGCCAGACCTGTAAGGGAAAAAGCAAAACAACACGAGGGGGTAACATTAAGCTCTTGAAGACCTTGATTAAATTCTTTAAATTCAATATAAATGTAAATCCGAAATGTTCTACAATTCGGTCATTTAATATTTAATTATTATTATTGAAATATATAAATATTTGCGATAATAAGTAATATTCATTCATTTTATGTTTGCTGGTCATTCAAGTAAGTTTAGAGTCACATAAAACTAGTTGGCAATATTGCCGATTGGATAGCGCGCTGCCTCACAAATGTTCGGCTGCGGTTTAAATCCTATTTTAAAAAAATGCAAAAAAGAGAGTACACTAGAAAATTATGTAAATCGAATATCTTCTAGTGTAGGAATAAAATTTATATTTTTTAATTTTTCAAAAATTCCACACTAGGATACACTAAGCGACACCTAATCGCTTAGTGTATACTTTACACTAGAGATACACTAGACCATACACAATCGCTTAGTGTTTCAAACCACACTAGCATTTAGTGTTTCTACGGGGAAGGTCTTAGTGTTTTTCTCTAGTGTTGCGCTTAATGTAAATGGCCGATATTTCCACCTGGGTTAACAATAAAGCTCTGTTTCAAATCATATTTATTTGTCTTTTTGTATTTTTTTGCCAACAAAGCTCCCAAATTCCTGCCTCTTTAATTGTGTTGACATCATTTGTCAATTTCCCTACCCATGCCATTTCTCTAAATTTCATGTTTTCATTATTAATTCATTATTTTACAAACATATCTTCACAAATTCTACAAATTTACAATTTTACTCCAAATTACAAAAATATTTACAAAACATAAATTTACAGTATTTTCACAGTTCCCGCAGTAAAATCCGCCAAATTCCCTTCATTTAAAGCAGCGAAATTGAGCAGAGATTCCACAAAATTGTTTTGCAATTTAATATACGAGCGGGTAATTAACAATTTATTGTGTGTATTCAAATGATTCAAATGTTTCAAATGTTTTAAATGTTTTAAATGTTACAAAGTAATGATTCGGAAAATGGGAACAACCGATTTATTTTTTGATCATTTACGCGAATGAAATGCCAACTGGATTCCTGGAGTTCCTTTTTGGGATTCTGGAAATTTCTCAAATTTGATGATGTTTTTATGAGATGATGCTAGAATTTTGTTTATTGTGTGGTTGATGATTTCTCAAAGAAATTATAATAAGAGTTGAAAGCAAAGTTCAAGTTCATTATCAAAATTTTTACAATTTTAATAATTTTACTTAAATAAAATTTGATCTCATTTTATAGAAATTCTGGAAATATCTAACGTAATAAGCCCAAACAAAAGAAAAAATCCAAAAATAACACAATAAATCCAAAACACAATCTTTCATGCTCTTCATTCGACCATATGTTTATATCAACTAACTGAAACTTACAAACTTCACCTAAATATACAACAGGGACCATAAAACAACCAGAAGTAAATTGTTTAACCACCAAACCTATAAGCTGGTCATAAAAAACTTGGCAAAATTTATTCGCTCGCCTCCCATTAGCTCGTATTAACTCACAAATAACCCACAATAACTCACAATATTTCATAGTATTTCATATTCTTCACATTTTATCCACATTAAATAAAATTATTTCACATTAAAAGCCCATGAAACGTAACGAGCAAATTATATTCCCCGTAGTTATTGCTTTTTAAAGTTACCAACTTCTTGGTTTTCCACACGTGAGCGAAAAAATAAAAAATAACATTGCAAAAAGCTCGCGAATTGATTTTCAAGTGTGAAATTTTTCATTATCATAGAAAAATTTGAAAAGAACTCAAAAAGAAAACATTTTTGATTGTTTATTAATTGATTTTCCGTGCTCTTCATCAATTATTCCTCGATTATGGAAAATTAACACAATTGAATTTAATTAGATCGCTATGAAGTTTCAGCTTCATAATTATGTTTTGAAATTATTTGGTGGGGCTTGTAATTTATTAACTAAAAGAGTCGCCAAAAAAAATAAATGGAACATCTCTCATGTTAAATTCTATTAAGAAGATTCGAACTTCAAAATTTGAAAGATACTCTATTATTCATACCTTTGAGAATATTTACATTGAACATATATAGAATAAAGTTTAAAAAAAGCCCAATCTTTAATGTTATCAGAATTTTCCAAAATTTCCATTAAAATATAATCCCCAAAAAATGCCCGTAATGCCATTTTAATGACGTCAGAGCTGTTCTCAAAGAACATAACTGGTACAAAAAATTTGCCGCCCAATTAAAGTTCTGATTGATTAGTCTACTAGATGTCATCGTGTGATTAAGCGTGATTGGCGGGAGATCATTCAAAAAAGGAGACTTCTCTGATGTATTTTTTGCGGGTGAAGTGGGGCATGTCAAGCAAAATAGATTTGTATACAATATGAGCAGGAAAATAGAACTTGTTTCGATTTGGAGTTTGTGGTGGAAAGTTTTTATGGATTATGTAACTTTGATTTTTGAATTTATTTTAGATAATATATGCGGGTTAAAATGGATAATATAAGCTGGTTGAAATAAACTGTAGACTGTTCATCGAAACTTTTGGTTCAAATCCAAGCAGTATCAATAACCTGCACACCTCTTCTATTGTTTTATTTATATTTTTTATTAAATTTGAATATTTATTGCATCATTAAAAATTACAAGTTTTTTAAGTTCACATGATGTGAACCAACATTGCCTAAATCGAGTATTTATTTCATAAACTAACATAAAATGAATCAAAAAACAAATTTTCGAAAATTTCCAATTAATGCACAAACACAATCCAATGAAGATTGTTTCGCATCACAAGCAAACAAAACAAACTTTTAGTTTTTAGAAAAATTTGGAAAATTGTTAGGGGAAGAATTTTATCCGATCATTTCAGATTTTTTCAGTCTGACAAGTCAATCTGGTGAACATAAAGATTACTTGTGCTATTTTTAGAACATTCTAGTTATGTGATTTGTGTGGGAGTTCTACTGTTTGTTTACGTTTCTTTGGAATTTTGAAGAAAACATTTAGTTTGTAAAATTAAAAATTTACTATAGTGAAGCGTTTTTAAAATAATTTAATTTTAAATGTCTTAATTTTTGTCTGTTTTAAAATTATTTTAAGAATTATTCCGAAATTCAAATTTAATGTGAACAAAAAATTTAGAAAAAAAAATTACAAAAATGCATTTTTTGGTGAAGTCCATCAAATTACGCTCTCAAGCTCCATGATCAAGACGTTCCTACATCTTCCTATTTTCTTACTTTTCCTCAATAAATCTCCAATCTCTCGGCTACTCAAATTGATTCATTAAACTGCGTGCGTATTTTTAACACAGACATCATTCGTCAGACTCTGGCTTCAGCTTCTTTATATCGCGGCGCAACCTTGACACAATCTTTCAGCTGCTAATGTTTCTTGATGTGAATTCCGGAGTAAAGCGCTTTAATGCGTTTTATTGTCGAGATGAGCTCAATTTTGAGGTTTTTAGTGGATTGTCGGGGAATATGTTTGGAGTGATGGCTTTGTTTGGAAATTTTGGGGTTTTGTGGATTTTATTTTGAAGATTCATGATTTGAAAGGATTCTTAGAATTTTTAATTATTTACAAGTTTCGAATGAACTATTATTATGATTTTTCTCGAATGAAAATCTTGGAAAATATCTAAAAAATTACAAACAAATCATTTAAAAACTTTAAATGAAACATATTTCAATGAAAATTTATGAACATTGAAGATTTAATCATTTTGTCGTAAAACGAGCCCACATTGACTAGAAAGCCTAAAACTCTGTACAAAATAACTCAAAAACAAATTGCGCTATCAAATCGACATTTTATGGAATTTCTCGCGGCCCATAAAACAAAGGCTTTCGGTTTCGTCAGCGATTTTTTTTATTGCTCCAAAATGATGTTGTGTCTGGTTCTTGAGGAATATACAAAAAATACTAAAATACTAAAATCTCTGAAAACACTCAAATTCTGATTTCATGTGCTTTCATTGTGTTTTCCTAGCTGGGTAGATTAACATTTAAAACATTTATAATTCACTATCTATTTAATTTTTATGTTCGCTTTTAAGCAAATGGGGATTTTTTATGTTATTTTTTTTTTGCTGCTTGTTGAAAATAAACACTGATTTTAGTCGAATTTTACTCAATTTCACTGAAATTGCTGAATAAAACGGATTTTTCACATTTTTTTTTTGAACTTTTGGTAGTTTGGTTTTTATTGTAGTATTTAAAGTTTTTAATGTACTATTTCGTGTTTTTGTATGATTTTTAATTAGTTTGATGGACTGGGAATCTCGGGAGGTCATCTTGAATGAGTAATTATCGTATTTTTTAGAGATGCGAGTCTGTTTTTGATTTAAATTGCAATTCTTTTGTGATTCTTTTGTAATTGAGATTTCTGTAAGGCAGGGGTGGGGGAACTATGTTCTTATAAGGGAAACTTTTATGCTTCTTAAGTAGAAGCTCTAGAAACTAGTTATTTGTTAACTTGTTTCTTATTTACCCAAATATAGGCGCTGCATTAAAATATCCATTAATAAAATTATTATCAGCTCCCAAATTAATCACACCTCATTCACTCCTGACTAAAATATAAAATAAAGCAAATCCCAAACTACAAATCCAAAAATAAACATTTCACTCAAACATTTGATGTTTTCATAACGAACTCCATGTAATCTTTCTTGTCCATCGGTTCCGACACTTCTATTTGTTAAATGTGTTAAATTTGTTGACTTTGTTCCGTTTGCTCGCCTCCAGATACAAAGCACTCCAATTGTAATTTACAGTACAAATATATTTACTTAATCAACCGCACATTGGAAAAAAGTTGCAATCGTCAATGTTTATTTGTTTCCAGTCGAATCAGTAGGATGTAATTAAATTGTTGTTTAGGGATCGGTTGCTTTAATATTGAAGTGGATATGCAGGGGTTTGGATGGGAGGTTTAAATTCATCCTTGGAATACAATCAAAGATGAAAACTATTTCAAATTGTGAACCATTTAAGAAATAACGCACAACCCATTTTGCCTTGAGAAAACTCTAAAATCAGAATTATGATATCAAATTTCTAGCTCCCCTAGTGCTTTGCCACACACCCTCGTCAAAGTCAACATTTGCCTTGCTTGAAAGAGGATCATCCAAAGCTCGTCTCGCCGGAAAAGTCAACAAAAAAGTGTGTGCGCCGCCATGGTAGCTGGTGGTAGTTGGTGTCGAGTAAATTAAAAGCAGTTCAGCGGCAACTCAGCCAGCAAAATCAATTGGCAAAATCGACATCACATTACACACATCTGGTCCAAGAAATGCTTTTTCTCATAACATTAATCTTCTAGCTAGAAGAACTTCTTCGTGTTGTTCGCCTTGTGCATCTTTCTGACATTGTTAAGCACACAGAGTAAATTGAAATTTGTTTTCTCCGCTTCCTATATACTTTTTTTTGCTGGTGTGCTTAACCAGCAGTTCAGCAGTTTGCCGAAGCAAATTCAATTCCAATAATGATACACAATTAAATACATTTTCATGCTTTTCCATGTGCTTTCATGTTTTTCCAGCGTATTTTCATGTTTCGATGTTTTGTTTGCTCTTTATACGAGTTTTATAAGTTTTGCTTCGTGTTTGTCTTGTGCTAAACTAAAGTGAGCAGAAGGGTTTTATGGGTATCTGAGCTATCAATTGAACCGCACTCCTTATTATTATTTTAGATTATTCCACTTTATTTGCACATAAAGCACGTTATCGCCTCATTTGTCTTCCAGCTTAGGGATTTTGAGATTCTGTTACTCTGTTAGCATGGAAAACTTTCATACAAAAAAATTATCTGTAGAGAGTATGTTTATTAACATATCAGTCATTTTCAGTTGGGTATTTCATATTTGTAAGATAGTTTTATTCAAAACCAAAATTTAGATATTTAAGACAAAAAAAAACCTTTTAAAGAATGGATTTATATAAACTTTTATTTTTTGGAGCATACAGGATTTGAACCATACCGTTTATCAAATGCTTACTAACAATCTTGTGTTTGAAAAAACTTTTTCATGTAATTCTGATATTTAAAATTAAAATTTTAAAACTTTGAAAAAATCAAAATATAAATAATCTATACTGCATTACATACCAGATTCAAATTAATACATAACTGATGTCATTTACTGGACCTCATCAATTAGTGAGAATCACTATATCTGTTCCATGAAACGTTGTTTACCATAAACTTCAACAATTTGACTCTTTAATTGACACCTAAATGTACGCAAAATTCAGACCAAACGTCTTTTTACTGCAAACAGCCTGACATTACATAATTTAACATTCAAAACTGCAACAAAAAAAACTGCATTGCTTTTCCCTTAGAAAAAATTTCATTTGAATGAACAACATAAATTTATTACAAATCGCCTGTAAATTATTTTTCTTCTAAAGCAAGTTTTCACAAAGTTTTTGTGCAATTTTGTAACTTTGTAGCTTTTTTGTTGAAAGCCCCAAATAATTCTGCAAATTCCCATAAATATATTCGGGTAGCGGCTTCTCTAGGCATGTCTAGCTTATTGGGAGCGGGGAGAATGTTTCGTCAAAAATGATGTTTCATATAAAAACCATTAATAACAGTTACTCAGCAATCATTGGTCAATGAAATTGGAAATAATAAAAATCTACAATTGAATGAGAAAACTACTCCCCTCTGATAATGCACCCCCGCTCCAAGTTCTTGAACTGTAAAAGTTTGTGCAATGAAGCCAAGTTTTGTGCCTGAACTTTTTTGCGCCCCGATGCAACACAAAGATATGACACATATTCTGAAACTAAATGGTGTAATACTAATAAGGTCATTGTGCTGACGTCATCAGTTCTTGAATTTTTGGCAAAACTCCATACAAATGCCAAATAGTGCCGTTCACACTGCATTGTCTCACTCGACGGACATCAATCTTCATAGTCTCAATCTGCTCACATCTTTGACAAGAAAGCCTGGGCAAATTTAAGCTTTTTCTTGATTTTGGTTTTAGTTTCGCGAATGGCGCTCATTTTTCTTGGAGTTTCTTTATCCGGAGTGAAGGTTTTTTAAGACGAACCCTAGTGACTTAATTTTTAAGACAAATATTTTTCCAAACATTTACATTTACTTTAATTTTAATAATATTATTTACATTTCAATCAGTTTTTGTTTGATTTCATGAAGTTTGTAAATTAAAATTGAGTTCTAATTTGATACTCAATCTTTTTTTTTAAAGAATGCATTTTAATTTATTTAAGCGCAACAAAAGTGAAAAAATATCAATTAACCTTTTAAATGTTTGAAAGTTTGGCCACCAGGACCCAAGAATCTCCCTAGAATTCCATCCAAAAAGTAGCAGAATCCTCTTTAATATATGTCAGACTAAAGATTTATTTTTGAATAAATACTGGAAGAGTTATCTCTTGGTTGGTATGGCAGAAAAGCTTCATGGAACTTTAAAAACTTTAAAGCATTTTAAAAGATTTGAAACAATAAAGCATTAAAACATTAAAATAACAAACCAGACAAGCCCAACAATTCAAACAAGGCAACTTGTGAAGTTGCTTTAAACAGTTCTTCATCCATTCTTCGAACATTCCAACCCATAAGCTATTGCTGGAATGCCTGAATAATAATTTAATGTATTTTAATGTTTAATGAAATATGCTTCAGCGGATTTGCTCATATTTTGAAGAGATGCTAGTGATTTCGCTTTTCTGGCTGGTGATTTTTCACATTCGCTCCAATTATTTGAAATTTTTGAGACACGTGAAGTCATTTGTTAAAATTTTAGTTGCGACTTTTTGTGAATGTTTGGAGCAGTTACAGAATGCTTACTGTTGTAAGTTTGTGTCATTCTTTCAGTTGTGCAGCAGTTGTCAGACGAGTTGAGACAACTTTAATGAATTCTATAATTAATTTAGTTTTCAGAGAAAATTTACATATTTACATTTTACATTGAAATACCCAGATAAAAACCACAAAAACCTTTTTGTGAAAGTTTAATAAATTAATGCATCACCGCTATTTGCAATAAAAAGTCTGTCATTTTAGTAATTCCTGGTAGTTTGTGGGGTCGACACAGCTGAATGATAATTAATTATTCGCGATTTGTGAGCAGAATTTTGCTTTTAGATGAATATCTGAGCATTTTCCACGGTGTCTTGAAGTTATGGCATATAATGCTTTGAAATGTTTCTGTTCAGTTTTAATTCTTTAAGTCTTTTGAAATTGATGCCAAAAATAATTATTTATGGGGGAAGTGGAGAGATGGAAATTCATCGTTTCTTCATTCATAATCTATTCTTATTTAAATGCTTGTCTTGTGTAAATTTTAAGAACAATTTTGATATTTATGTTATATGATAATTAAGTTAAAAGAAATATATTTCAAGAAAATTCCGTCATAGGGACCAACTGTGTTCAAAAAATTATCAATGAACAATTTATTCGCAATAAATTTTAATTTCTTTTGAAATATAAAATTCTTCAGAAACCAAAAAGAATTGAAAATTAATTAAATTTTTATTTATATAATCATCTTTTAAACTCTAAATTATTAGAAATTGAATCTAATTTGCTAGTCTAAACAAACATGTTTAGGAAACATTTCTGAAGAATTCTCAAAAATATTTACGTAAAATTGTCCCATAAATTGATTAAAAACTTCAAACAAACATAACCAATTAATTTCTACTCTGATTTCTTTATGATTGGCTTTTTATAAGCAACATTCAAAAATTCAAACAAACATTTTATTTTCCACTAAAATATGTATTTTCAAAATTTTTGTAAAATATTTTGGAATAAAGAATGAAATAAATGATTTGAAAACATCAAATTAAATTAAATTTTGACTAACTTTCCAAATTAGATTATGCAGAATATTAAATTAAATTATTTTGATAAATTAAAATATTTATTTATTTAATTAAACTAATGTAAATGTCCAAACTCTTTAAAATTCCTCAAAAACCCAAATAAACTACAGCAAACTGAACAAAACGAAAATACATTTTTACGAGTTTTCCTCACCCAATTTTCCATTTCCATCTGAATTCTCCTTTGAAACGCGCACTTTTACACAATAAATCCGTTCGTTAAAAGATAATTTAATTTGGTGCTTTAGCAAACAATAAAACATAATTCAATTATAAACATATTAAAAACTATTAACGATCGCGAGCAGATTGAAAATTGGTTTGAAAACTGTGAAATGAGAAGTTGGAGATGTTTTCCCACGCCCATCGTCAGCAACTTTGTGTACTATATTTCCCGCAATGTGTTTGCGTCTTGAAACCACATATTACATCAATTATCAAGATATTCAAAACTTTTGGGATATTTGAACGGCTGCATGCCAAAAATATAAAATCTGTTGAAATATAATAAAGATTTAATGTTTTTCTGTAGAATCGGCGGTTGAGTAGTATTTTAAATATTATATTTCTTTGTATAGAATTTTGGTTCATATTTTATAATATTTAAAATATTTTTCAAAAGTCAAAAGAATTTTCAAGAATAAACAATTCTCTAAGAATTGAAAAAGTATATTTGTGACAAATTTCAATATATTCTTTAGTAGCCCTCCCCCAACGATCCATACTAAAAATTTTAATGTTGCTTATAAATACTTACTTGTGATGCTTTTGATGATGTTCTCCCAAGATGAATCTGAAGCGCGAATGAAACGAGAACGTTGAAAGTGATCTGCGACCGACGTTCAAGTGCCTGACAGTTCAAACATGATAGTCTATCAGCGTTGTGCCGCTAAAAAATATAAAAAGCAAAATAGAGTGTAGACAGTTTTGTTAGCATTCAACTTTCTGTGATTGATTTATGTGAGTTTTTTAGGAGTAGTGCGTTTGTTTTAGAAAATTTGTAGAGGAATTTTCCAATTTGTTAATTTTTATTGGTTATTAGTTGGTTTAATCTCTAGAAGATACAAATATTTGATGTAAGATCTTAACATTCATCTTGAACATCAAAGATTTAAATTAAATTTCATGATAATCAGAAATGTTTAGGACAAGTTCCCATAGTCCAGACAATTTTCAATGAATAGTAAACATTTGGCATTTTCATTTCATCTCTAATGCTGATTGGCACATTCCAACACGCTTTCCCATTCATACTCCATTTATACCAACGATCTGTTGATGATGAATTCATCACCAACAATCTCCAGTTAAATTCCCATTGCAAACAATATGAATTTTCCAACACAAAACCACAAAAGAATATTTTGCGCTCAACAATCCCATCAAATATTTATTAAATTTTGCACAGTTTTCCTTCCTCAAAATAATAAAAGTGGAAAATAAAAAAGCAGTGATGCAACAACAAATCGACCGACGACAAAGAAAATTTTGTCAAATCTTATAATTTCGAATTTTGTGCACAAACGGCAGCAAAAACTATGAAGAAAAGGAAAAATGAGATGGAAAACTTTTAACTAAGAAATAAACTACAGAGAGGAGACAAAACTTTTAAAATCAACAATAACTATCCGAAAAGAACAAGAAGTGGAATTATGCTATGAAGGCAGCAAAAAAGCATATACTTTTTGCTTTTACTATTTAGCATTATAAAGTTATCAAAATTGATAAAATAATTTTTTTGGATGTTAGAGAATTTGTTGTCTGACCAAAAGCTTAATTATATATGGCTCTGACTACCATTCTATTAGAAAATATTGTGAAATCTAAGATTCCGGTTTGATTCCGGCCCAGATGTAAACGTTGTTTATATTAATTTAACTTTTTTAATTTTTTACCAACTTGAAAGTCTCCGTCAATTCATTGGGTGCATAACCACAACACGAAAAGAGAACAATAAACTACGAACAAAAAAAATTAAAATGTTTGCGGGCTTGAAGAATAAAGCTATAAGGAGAAACTTGCAAGCAGTTTCAGAACTGTGGTATGAGCCAATACGTGAATCTCTTGCATCTCCCGCCAAAAAGCCGTAAAAAGAGGCTCGATCCAGTCTTGTATTAAAAACTTTTCATACTTGCATGAAGAAATACAGTAAGGCGTCACAATAAAAATGATTACACTAGATTATAAATAAGTTTTCTTGGGAAATGGAAGAGAAACTATTTTTATATTGTGAATGTTGATAATGCAACTTTAGGATTGTGTGATAGGCTTTAAGAATTTGAGTCTTTAATTCAAAATTTTTCTGAGTTGAGATCATAAGAGCAAAATAAGGCATATCATCTAATTTGTTAATAAAACAGCACAACATAAAATACCTTCAAATTATTTCCACTAAACAACTCCTGACAATCTGGCGCCCCATATTTCTTTGAAAGATCAGCTGTTAATTGTCGCCTACCACATATTTATCCAAAACTCAGTCAGTGCATCCCCTCATCTTTACAAAGAACAGCATAATTATGCGAGAATGATGTTGACACCCGCATTAATACAGTCTGTGACGAAAGGAATAATGGACCTCCATTAATCATTTTACACAATATTCCGCTATAATGATCTAATTATAAGCACACATTTAATAATTCATAATATTTTGCATAAGTATTTATGTTGTTAATGAAATTTATGCAGTTTATGTTGTTTTTAGTGTTTAGTTACATGTTTTATGCGCTGACACAAATTTTATTGAACAGTACACTAATTTGATGGATGATTCTATACTCTATTCAAGTAAAAGATTTAAACTGTCCCAAATAATTTCTATAGCGTTATGCACAAATATTTTAATAAATAGCATACATTTTTTGACATCATTTTTTGACATGATCATTTTCATGCGAGTTTGCATGAAAACTAATCGGTATTTGTTTGCAGTTAATATGGATATGAAATCTCTCAAGATAAAAAAGCAGTTTGTTCGTTTAATAATTTATTAGAGTACTTAAATATATTGAGAAATGATATTATATACATAAATACTTACAACAATACAGAGAAAACTCTCCAGATTTGGCGGTAAAGCAGCCGGGTGGGTTATCGTTGGAAGGGAGGTGTTACCTAAAGTTAAAGTAACAATATTTAAGACATAAAACTTGAGCCTCTGAAGCAAAATTGAAAAAAGCTATAATTTATTATTGTGAAAAGATCAAAATATAGAAATAACATAATTTGAATCCGCCAGAATTCACCAAAAAAAATGGTGTGGGGGGCCTCCCAATTCTGGTCCATTTCTCCCCTTTAAACCTAAAAAATTAAGATCAATACAAAATTCTTTGAATAAATCCGTCAAAATCCACCTCAAAAAAAATTGGAGAGGGAGGCTCCCAATTTTGCTCCGTTCCTCTTCCTAAAACTCAAAAAAATTAAATTAATACAAAATACTTTGGATGGGCCCAAAATCCAATCCTAAAAAAAAATTGGCGAGCCCCCCTCCCAGTTTTGCTCAAATCATCTTCCTAAAACCCTAAATAATTAAATTAATACAAAATACTTTGGATGGGCCCTCCAAAATCCTCCCCTTAAAAAAAAATTGGTGAGCCCCCTCCCAATTTTGCTCCATTCCTCTTCCTAAAACTCTAAAAAATTAAATTAATACAAAATACTTTGGATGGACCCGCCAAAACCCACCCCTAAAAAAAAATTGGCGAGCCCCCCTCCCAATTTTGCTCCGTTCCTCTTCCTAAAACTTCAAAAAATTAAATTAATACAAAATACTTGTGATGGGCCCTCCAAAACCCACCCCTAAATAAAAATTAATGAGCCCCCTTCCCTATTTTGTTCCATTTCTTTTCCTAAAACCTAAAAAATTAAGATCAATACAAAATTCTTTGAACTAATCCGTCAAAATCCACCTCAAAAAAAAAATTGGAGAGGGAGGCTCCCAATTTTGCTCCGTTCCTCTTCCTAAAACTCTAAAAAATTAAATTAATACAAAATACTTTGGATGAGGCCGCCAAAATCCACCCCTAAAAAAAATTGGTGAGCACCCCACCCAGTTTTGCTCCAACTCCTCATCCTAAAACCTAAAAAATAATGAATAAATCTAAACTAAATTCTAAATTTTTTAATTTTACTTTAAGGAAAATCAAATCTAACTCAACATTTTTGATAAATCCGCCAATTCATCAAAAATATTTATATCATATCTGATTTTTCCTCAAATTTTAATTCTACAGAATCTCAATCTCTAACTTAAAATTTTAATTTTGATTTTAATTTAAATTTTAATATAAAAAGTATAAAAATTGCTCCATTCCTCTCCATTCCTGAAACATAAATCTGTTAATTTAGTATTCTATTAATTATCTATAATATTAATCCCCCAAATTTTGATCCACAAAAAATTTCAATCTCTAACTACAAATTTAAATTTTTAATCTGAAAAGAAAAAAAGAAAAAAAATTAAAATAAATCAACTCTCTCTAATCCCCAATCCTTCAAATCTCCATCACAATTAAATACAATCATATACTTGCCTGCTGGGTAGAATGGAACAGCGTCCACATTCCACTCAAATTGCTGTTCCTCTTCATCCCCATCTTCTTCAGCTTCCTCTTCTTCTTCAAAATCTTCTTCCTCTTCTTCATCTTCTTCTTCGATTTCCCAGAGCATCTTCAGACAGAAAAACCTGCAAGATAAATCAGTAATATAATGCTCTTTAACAGTTTCCCATAAAATTAAATTTTCATGATACTTAGCCCCCTCTTCATCTTGCACTTCATCTTCATACTCCACTTCCTCCTCATCCTCCTCCTCAATGTCAGACAGTTCCTGCAAACAAAAAAACCTATTAGAAAGATCAGTATTATAGAATTCTTTAACAGTTTCATATAAAATCAAATTTCGGCGACGCTCAGATTTCTCGCCGTTTCCCAAAAATCCTTTCGGGTATTTATTTACGCGAACCATCTGAAAAAAAACAAAAAAATAAATTAATTTTCAATAGTTACACCAATAAAATCATTCAAAAACTAAATAATTCTATTTTTCAAAATTTCTACGAAGAAAATTTTACACAATTCCAAAATTTTTTCAAAAACCACCCAAAACCCTCAAATTTCTACTCAAACACAATTTAACTACCACAACTAAGCTTTTCCGACACTTTTTACTCCACCAATCCCAATATTCTATTCAATAACTAAATTTTAAAATTTTTCATAAACGTCAAATTTTTTATTTCAACTATATTTCTCAAAAACTACTCAAAAACCCCAAATTTCTACTCAAACACAAATTAACTACCACAACTAAGCTTTTCCGACACTTTTTACCCCGTCAACCCCAATATTCTAATCAATAACTAAATTTTAAAATTTTTCATAAACGTCAAATTTTTTATTTTAAATATATTCTCACCCTTATATTCTTAAGATCTCCCTCCAATTGTATCTCTGCACAATATCCTTATGATCAGTTTGAACTAGTTTTCAGGTTTCTTAGCTCGCTCTTCGATTTTTAATTGATTCTTGAAATTTTTCCGACTGGTTTCTAGAACTTTCAAGTTTCGACTACTCTTCATATGAAGTTCACATATATATATAGACTACTTGGTTTTCGGGATTTTCCGAACATTTTCCGAAATTTTCTCAGTGTAAATTTTCCGATTTTTTTTTTTAGTGCAAGCTTTGGAATTTTAATTTCTGTGACATTTTGGAGGTTATTTGTGAATTTATGCTAAATTGAGAGTGATAATGTTTAAAATAAGAGCATTTGGCTTTATGAAAGAGTTGAATTAAAGAAAATTAGTGGTTTTAAATCAAAGTTGGTCGAGAAATCAATTAAAAAAGAATCATTTTGAAAATACTGATTGACTCTAGGAAGTTCTACGAATCCAAATGATCCAGGGCATAAAATGTAAGCATTTTAGTCGTGCAAGGATGATTTTCAGAACGCCTATGTGGTCATTGATCGTGAGTCTATCAATTAAGTAAGCTTATAAAGAATTTTACAAACAAAAAATCCTCTAAAGCTGAACGGACTAACGATACTGTTATTAATTTACCTGTGTGATCGAATATTACACCTCAAATTTTTTTTAAGTATGTGAAGAAAGTGCCATAACGCTAGTTTAATCGAGCTAATTGTGATGTTAACATATTTGTAAGCTTTCACAATCAGAGATTATACAGCAGATATTTGAACTCGCAGCTGCCAATTTGTGGAAAAATGGTGTTGCAATGAAGATTGTACAAGAAATCCGCGAAACCAAGTCCGTATGATTCCGGCAGATTTATGATAGATAAGCAAAAGAACCTGATTCTCTCATTTGTAGCCAACCAGATCCAATTATTACCAGTACAACGTGCGCCGACGTGAACATCTTGAGTTACATTAGGTATGTTCCTCACAATAGCCAGGAATAATTCTTGCTATTCTTCTCTTGCCGAATATAGTGGCGTTAGGACAGCGCAAAGTGCGTTTTGTCCTGTAAACGATGTCTAAGCACAGACACTTAAGATTTGATTGATGTTAAATAAAAACGAACTCACAGAAATAATTATATTTATTGTATTTTTTCTTGATCCAAAACTTCTTTCTAAAGTTCTTATCTCTATTAATTTTCAGTTGAATGAGGTGAGTGCAGCAAAGAAAATAGAAAATAAGTTGCGTTATACATCCTATCATTAAAGTTTACAACCGAGATCCAAAAAAAAACTGGAATATCTCAAAGTATTTTGGTTTAATATGTGATTCATTTTAACTAATTCAGTCAGATACATTTATTTGGTATTTCCTAATTAGTCATGGAATATCCAAAAATTTATAAATTTCATCTTGAATCCGATTAATACAGTTTTTAAAGATAATACCCAACCAATCAATCATTCTCCGATGAGTTACAGAAACAAAAAACAAATCAATTTTATATTTCTTGCATAATTTGACAGCTCAAATCTACAATTTTTATGGTAATTTTCCAATTTTCCTTAAAAAACTTTAAATTTAATTACTTCAACTTGTCGTTATAGTTACTTGTAAATCGTGAACTATTTGGTTAAAATCCACTCAATATTGTTTTTCGACTTGTTTGAACTATCTTAAGCTTTTCTTATGTTTTCGAAATGTTCTGAATACTTTGGAATAATTTGCAAATAAAACTGATGATAAAACCTTCAACCAAATGATAAAAGAAATTTCCCACAGTAAATTTAAATTCAAACTCGCACAACAAGAAAATGGTAAAATAATCCTATGGAATAAAATCAGGGGTTTTGAGTCGCATTTCTTCTTCGCAACTTTCTGCACGGAAATCATCTTCAAAATTCAGCTCAGCATCTCCAAATCTCAACATCTGGAGCATACCATGCCAACTACAAATTAAATCTGATTTAGACAAAAAAAGTATGAATAATATTGATTTAACATCGTGCCACGATGATTTATTGCTGACGATATAAATACAATTTCTCCGAATGGAACAATAGTTTGCTGTTGTTCAGTTGTTCAGTTGCTCAGATGTGCTGTGTGCTCCAGGAAGAAGAACAAGAATTTGTGCTGTACCATTTTGCACATACAAATGCTGCTCTAGAAAACTACATATATTTAAAGGTAATTTCAATTCATTCGGGACACGATGTTGAGAGAGATTTGTTCGAAAATTTATCGCAGTTGTTGTTGGGGTAGCTAAGGAGCTCATTGCCAGATGATAAGTGATTGGTTGGAAGGTTTACAAGACTATTGAGAATACAAAAACAAAAGAAAACTCTCTTGTTTCAATAAAATACTTTTAAACATTCCGTCAATTCTTAGTATACTCTCCTAGTGCTCATTTCTTTGGAAATCATTGCCAGGCTCAAGACGCTACAAGCCTCACTGATGCATTCGGCAACCTCAATTTGCTGCTCAATTTTGCCAATTGTATTATTTCAAATTAAAAACTGGTGCGCTCCCAAGATTACAATAGTAGTGGCGTTAAATAATATTGTTAAACAGATTTTTAGTGAGGATTTATAAAATAAAAATTAGCTTCTACTCAGCTTTTGGCTGTTCTGTGAAGCTTTTAATCTTGGGTGGTGTGTGTTTGTTGAAGACAAAAATTATTTGTAACTAAGAAAAAAAAAATGTTGGTTTCTGATGTAATTGTTTTGGGTGAGGTAAGAGTAGTGAGGAGGTTTTTGGTGCATTTCGGACATATTGTTTTGGATAAGAAGATTTATGAAATTTTTGATTAGGTGACTCCTGGGTTGAGAATGTAATTCTTCAGAAGTTTTTTAAATTTGATTTGATTAGTGGTATCTTTTATTATTTCTGGTAAGGAATTGTGATTGTTGGCGGCTTTATACATAAATCCAAACTTTTGTGCATTGGAACTTAATTTAAATATATGGATGTTTTTTCCGTTTCGCGTGTTGTGTGAGTGAATGTCGGAATTTATTTTGAAGGAAATGTCAATATTTACGGTTTTGTGTAGGATTTTATGTGTGATCAGGGCGCTTTCATTTTGGTTGATTTGTGCAAGATTAAGGATGTCATGATTTTTATATAAGTCGGCAGTATGAGTTATTTGAATTCCGTTGGAGTCTAGGTTGTTGTAAAAATATTGCTCTTTAAATACAGTTCTAATAAATTTATTTTGGAGAGTTTGTACATGTTTGAATAAATAATTTTGATGCTCGCGTATGGTCACACCAAATGGAATTATAGAGGGTGAGGTGTGGATAAATATAGTTATAATATAGTTTCAGTCTAGTTTCAGGGGAAGGACATTAGAGCATTTGATCATTGGACCCAATAGTTTGGAGATATTTCTGGAAATGTGCGAAACGTGATCGTTCCACTTGAGGTTGGATTGCAAAACAAACCCAAGTATTTATAGGTTTCCACTCTTTCGATCATTTGGTTATTTAGGTTAAGGCTGTAGTTAGAATTTTTTAATGATTGAGAAGAGGAAAACACCATATACTTGGTCTTGCTAACGTTGTCTTTCAACGAATTCTTTTTTAGCCAATCCCCCTTGCCGTTCATATCACGCTGCATCTTTCCAAAAAGCTCTGGTGGGGTTTTGCCGTGTAAAGTGAGGCTTTATCATCGGCAAATGTTTGTAGATAGCCTTCAATATTTAATTCATCGATATCCTTAGAATATCCGTTGTAAAATGTCGGAGAAATTACATTTCCTTGAGGAAGTCCTGTTTTATTGTACATTGTCGCACTATTTACATTATTTATTTGGACAATTTGCTGTCTATTTGTAAGGTAGGATTCGAAAAGATTGTACAAAGCACCTCTTATGCCCAATTTATAAAGCTTTTCTAATAATATTTTGTGATTAATTGTATCGAAAGCTTTTGAGAGATCTAAAAATACGACGGATACTAAGAGTCCTTTGTCTAAAGCTTCCTGAATCCTTGTTAATAAATTTATAATAGCGGAGGTTGTATTCGAGTTTTTTCTGAATCCAAATTGTTTGTTACCAAAGACTTTGCATTCATCAAAGAAATGTATCATTCGCGCGTGCAAAAATTTTTCAACAACCTTTTCTAAATTTGAGATAAGTGCAATTGGACGGTAATTGTTGATAAGGTTTGGTTGGCCAGATTTAAAGATTGGTTTTATTTTAGATATTTTAAGAATTTCAGGAAAGTGTCCGGACGATAACATTTTATTTATTAGTTTTACCAGAATTGGCGTAAGTTTAATGTGATGATTCTTTATAATACTGGTTGAAATACCATCTAAACCTGGAGCCGCATTGTTTTTTAGAGAGGAGATTGCAAAGGTAATGTCTGATTCTGACGCGTCATCGACATAAATAGATTTTAAATTGGTGTAGCTCATGGTTGAGATTTTATCTTTGTTGTTATTTTTTGCAAGGAGTTGGTTATTAAGTTTTATCTGCATATTAATAAATTCTTGATTGAATAAATCGCAGATTTCCTGTTCATCGGTAATTTTCAGCCCGTTAAACAGAATTTCTTTTTAGGTATGCTGTTGTCTTTCGACTGACCAAACATAATCTCCTTAAAAACCATAAAAACTTTTCTTTTATCATCTTTTGCTGAATCAATTTTATTAGAAAAATAGTTTTTGTATGATTTATTTATTAACTTGTTTGTTTTATTTTTCTGTGTTTTAAAATTTTGTTGTAAAATCTGACAGTTTGGCCATTTTTTAAGTCTCTCTTTAATCTTTTCTCTAATTTCAATTTCATAAGCTATTTCATTGTTATACCATTTATTTTGCACATATCTTTCTTTAGTTTTAGTTGTTGTTGTATTTTTGGTGATTATTTCGCTCATCGCGCCAATTAATGCTTCAAAGTCCTCGAATGTCCTTTTCCCCAAAATGTAGTCAATTTCTGAATCTATTTTTATTTGATTTCTTTTTTGAAACATATAAATTGGGTGCTGGCTGTCATTTGTCTTGGAAGGAACAAGCGAATCCATTCACCAGTTTTAATTGATTTTGCAGTCTCAGTTTTACTGTGTGAATTTAATTTAAAGTTTGTCGGGCGGGAAGCACAAACATCTATTTGCATATAATGGTTTTAATGGAAGTTTTAAAGTTCTAAGGATTAAATATGCACGAGGCACTCGAGCGATGCAGTTTTGCTGGTTGGTTGGGTGGTGTAACAAATTCTCGTAAGATTGTATACAAGATCGATATTGTTTTAGGGAAGTTTGTCTTAAGTAGGTGTCTTTTTGTTTAAGAGGTTAGTTTGCTGGAGTGCAGTTTAATTAGGTTTCTATTTAATTTAATGGGACTTTCAACGAGATTATTTTAGCGTAAATTGCTTTAGAGGGGTGAATAAATAATTCATTTCCTCGTTTCTGATTAAAAAATATTTCCTTCAATGTTGAAGAACAAACAAACACTTGAACAACCGTGTAGACTTACACCAATCACAACCCAAAAGCATTATGCTCCGATAAAATCTTACAACTTTGACCTCATCAACCTCCCATAAATTCTAACAAAAAGCAAAATACTACCCCAACATCCACCCACCCATTATGACAAATTGAGTGCAATATCCTCATATTGAGATATTGTAATATAGCGGACTCTCCTCCTTATGCTTTGATATGTCTCTCTAGCACTTTCTCGTTAACACTTGATTGAGACCGATCTGGTCGGCTGTAGTTAGAACAAATCCGATTGAGATAACGACATTTTGCTGATGCAGGGGAAAACTCTTCAAACGATAATATGCTACAAATGCCTTAATCCTTGTGTGTTCGAAATGATGATGATATGTCTAACTAAAATCGATTTATCAAATTAAACAAATCAATTAATTAAATACTTTATATATAAATATGCATATTAGAAATTCTTTCATGTTGTTATTCTGAGTAAAATGTCTCCATTTTTAATTTTACAAAAATTCTGATTAATGCATTAATTACCAAAAAATCACCATCTCTAGGTTAGTAGCATGTACGTGTGCAATAAAGACATTTATCTACACACAAATTGATAGATTAATATCTTGCTGCTAACTGGGGCACATGGCTTAAAAGTCCTATGTGCATGCACCATCCATTCATAATTCATTGCGGCCCCCAAATACATTCTGCTGAATCCTTTCAAGACATAAACTCTCTTATTGATTAGTAATCTTTTAATTTGCCCCAGAACTTGCATAAATTGCCTGCCTGGCCTCACTCGCTCTCACTCGACGTGGGAACTGTGAAACTGAGAACAAATTGTTTGCATGAAAAATTCAGCCGATATTCCTTCTCCCAAATTGCTTCAACATGCAAACATCTATTTATTTTATCGTTTATCCCCCTGCAAAAGATTTAAAGGAAAAATTGTTCTTTTAAAGTTGACGGGATTTAAGGTGAATGAGGGGAGGGTGGGTGGACATGATTTATTGGAAAGTTTATTGGCAAATCTGTGTTTGATTGACAGTTGAATAACTTGTAAGTTTATTGAATAATGTTTAAGTCTTATTGATAGGATTTTCCATTGAACGACCTAAACATTTTTAATGGAAAGTTTATGCTTGAAAGTATCTATCATAGTGTAAAAAACGTAAATAAAGCAGTTGATTAGGAACTTACAAAGTATAAAAGAAGAATAAAATTTTACTACAGATTTAGAATTATTCTAATTAGTACAAAGACGTAACAGTAAAAAATACATTAGTAGCAGAAAAGACAGCAATAATAGAAAGACTGAAAGCTCAACAGAAATACTCTCATCATTTCCCCCCATTAGAAGCGCAAAAAGAAGAAAAATGCCGTATTTAATCACACATAAAGCAGAAATTCCAACAAAGATCTTTCTTTTAAGCATCCCACAGTATTTTAAGCGAAAAGCGAAAATGAATAAATCGATAATGATTACAATACATACAATAACTCGCAAAGTATTTGCTTTGCTTTCTGCCCTTTTAAAGAAAATCTACTGGAAAATGCTCAAAATACAGAATGTTCTGCAGCAAGAAACACGGAAATGTACTGTTCCATTCAACATTTTCTTTTTCATGTTCACTGTTCACAAAGGTTCTCATTGATTTTCTTGAGTTTCCTTCGTCTCGGGCACTTTTGCCTCGCATGCTTTGAGTTCTATTGAAGGAGCTTTTTAGATTCTGGGAAAAATTTCATGAATTCTGAATGATTTTCTATCTTTCATCAGTCTGCAATTTGTGGAATTCTTTTTTGTTAATTTCTTTTGGTCCAACGATGTCTTCAATAAAGCTCAAAACGAGTAATAGGCATCTATAAATAATAAATTGTCCATTATAAAAGTACAACAGTATAATTTTTACGATGATTTTGAGTCGTCGTTTCATTGAAATACGTTTGAGGTATTTCAAAGACATAATACTATGTGGAGTATAATCGTTTATTGCGAAAGGGATGGTTGTAAAGGGTTGCGTCGTTAACATATAAAATATTTAAAGATTTCAATTGTATAGTAGAATTTGGGCATTTATTGAGGTAGGTTAGACCATTTTAAAGATCATAAATATTTTAAGTCTATATATGGTACTATTTATTGATAAAGTTATTTTGAGAAGAGATTTTGAGCTTCTAAAAGGAATTTGGTTTTTAGAAGAGCGTAATAAACTTCTAGGAAAAAATGTAAAGAAGCTTTAGATTGTTGAAAAAAATCTGTGAAATGTCCAGTTATAAAAATATCTTCCATTAACTGAGTGCTGTCAAAAGTGTTCTACATTCAGATACACCTAGGTCAAGGACCGAATCAATAAACATCTCGTTTAACAATTATTTTCCCAAAAACAGCACAGGAACACGAAAATACGTATAATCCTCATATATCCTTTCAAACATGCCAATTCACAGACATATACACATAAATCCATTAAAATGACAGCAATGAATAATTCCCACTAATCAGAGTTTATTGAGAAATATTACTGATTTTATTGCAGAAATTATACAGTTTTATTAGTTTCCAGTTGTATCACAGTCCTTTAGTTGCTCGACAAGTTATTCGGCGTTTTGCTGTTCGGGGAGCTTTTTATGGCGCATTTCATTACATTTCATTACATCAATGAATATTGAAGTCAAGGCCTATAGTTTTATTGCGGGTAAATTGTCTTTTATAGTAAATGCTATAAGGTTGTTGTTTGAGTGCTATAATGGCGTGTCTAGGAGATTAGCTCTGATTATTTTATATTTTTTTTTTAAATCTATAACAGAATTTGCAAATACACGAGTCAAATATGACGAGTTTGAGTGATATGATTTAAATTTGACAGGATAGTTGACATGCAATAAATTTGACTTTTTGGTTTTTTTACTCCTATATTCAGAATGTTATGTTTTTCTGTAAAGTTTTTTGATAAATTTTTTTGTTTCTAACAAACCGACATTGAATATAAAAATCATTAAAATGAGTGACCTGAACTTCACACCTTTTTCTTTGCTCCAAATCTTGAAAGGACCTTTTTTCAAAGTTTCTTCTTAAAAAGCTTGTCAGAATAATAATTCTTAGTACAATTAAATATTCAAAAAACCTTGTCCCAAGACTCCCATTTCCAATAATATTTCATGCTCCAATAATTAATTTTGTCGACTGCGAACATCATCGTCAAACATTTGCTGCATTGAATTCATGATACTTTGATATAATAAATATATTTATGGCAATCATTTTCTATAATTAGAAACTGATTTGAAAGATAGTTTTTTGATTAACTATTATCGATGTTTATGCATGAATATAAACAGGATTATCGATTATTGAGGTGAAGTCGCATTAAGGTTACCACAGTCGAGGGGGTTCTGGTGGGTAAACTCTTTTTAATGTCTAATTGACAATTTCAATCAAAAGCATCTTAAATTCAAATAAATTCAAAATAAATATTGAAATTTACCATAAATCGCGAGATAAATCGTTACAAAATGAAATGTAAATATTGATGTTTGATCTTTCTAAACACAACTCATTAACACACATTCCATCAAAAACATACCTAACCTATAAATTTTCTTGCCATTTCTTATAAATAGCGTTTATTGTTATTTCTGCGGGTATTATTTCCAAGATGATTTTTTTTTCGCAAATATCTTGAACATTTTGAATATTTTGAATAACTTGACTAACTTGAATATTATTCATAAGAAGATTGCCGGACTATAATGTACAGGTAAATATGTAAATGGAAAAAAGGTAGACAAGCTTAGAAAAAATTATAATCTTCAAAGAATTGAGAAGGAAATTTATCCCTTTTGTCCAATTTTAACTTATTTTGACGTGAAATCAATAAAAGCTATAGAACTGATTTTCTTTATTGGGTTAAAAATTTTTGAAATTGGGGTAAAAGCTCCGTTTCCTGTGATTTGACTTTGTTCAAGATAATTTTACTCACATCGATTCTAAATTTAAATAATATTAAAGGTATAAGAAAGGATTTAAGAAAGATTAAAGAAGTTTTGAAAATTATTGAAGTGATTTGTTAAAGATACCTTAAAACTGTTGAAGCACACAATTTCATGGAAAATTGTTACTATTTTGGAATCTTTTTTTTGGCCATTTTAAAAATAGCCATAACTTTATGCATAAATCTTTAAGACAAAAATTGGATAAAATGTCATAAAATTATAAAGCCATGGCTCAGGATAAATATTAATTACCATAGCAAAAAAAAATACAATAATTTAGTTCAATAAGTAGCCTGAAAGTATTGTAGGAACTCAATGTATTACCATTTGTATTACCGTTGTGAAAAATGTGAAACATCTTCGGTGATTGCAGCGCTAAAAATACAAACGTTTGTGTCTTGGGTGGATCTCACTTGCTTGCTTTGCAGCGCTGTTGTGTGATTTTGGAACTAATGTTTTTGGCTATTTTTCAGTTTGGAAGTAAAAATAAAAAAAAGATTTAAGCAAAACTAAAAAGTACCAGGCCTTATGAAACTTTTTTTATTTCCATAAATTTAGCTGATTGAAAAACAAATATTTTTTATTAAATCTAATCGTTATTGTACTATTGCTGAAAAACGAAATAAAATATTAAAATCGTCACTTCTTAAATTCACTGAATTTATTTTGTCATTGAATGTTCTCTTTGAAAAATTATTTTCAACTATTCGAAATTAGAGATTTATTAAAACAAAAACTAATTTAAGAAACAGTTTTGTATATTGAACTTTGAACTTTGAAATTACCTAAATTCAAAAATGTATCATTCAGTATATTTTTATCGATTTGTATGCAATCCTTTCTATGCTAAATAAAATTTTATTGAATAAAATTCAAGAAAAATTCAAATTTCTCAAAGATTGTCATTTTAGATAAAAATTTGTATCAAAAAATATATTTGCGTCTTAACATTAATCACAGAATTATCCTAATACATTAACTATTCCTCATTTTGTAGAATAAGATTCCGCTTGCGTACATAAATAAAAATTGATTGTCCTTAAACTTATCTTAATTTATGAGTTTAATCCATGCACATTTTTTTCTGAATGTTTTGCGTTTTATAGGAAATTTGTTGAAAAGTTTGGGGAATATCAAGATTGGAAAATTTATAATAGATGGAAAATTTACAATTAAAGTTTTCATGTCATTAAAACCTTTCAAAAATTGCATTTTATTTATAATTTCTAACAATCATCAAAACTCCCAAAAAGTCCCATAATCTTGTACAACAAACTGTGCAAGAACTTGTCTGAGTCTTAAAATTTAAAATTCCTAATTTATCAATAATTTATCATCAAATAGTAAATTGTTTATCAAGAGATTTAAATTTTGAGTAAATTCCATACATTTTTGAAACAGTATTTTTTCCAATTTTCCCAATAAAAGTCTTGTCCATGAGCTTAGGCACAAAAAGTGGCTTTTTCTGATAAAATTTAAATTATGATGGCAGTCGCTCAAAAAACAATTACTATCAATGTTTGTCCTTAAAATTAATCAAAAAGCTGCTAAATTAACTTAGAATGAATATTTCACGATCTCAACGGCTTTTTAACTGGCTCAATTTGCTTAGCAAGCTCTGTCAGCACGTCCTTGTAAATAATTGGGTCAAGATTTCTACCGAGCATATAAATAATCCACCAGTCACCAATATCGATATTCTTTGAGACCGCGTAAGCAACATCTCTTGGAACCATACGGTTTCTTGCATTCAAGACTTTCGAGCGGATTGATGGCACAAAGATGATGAGGCAGCGATAGATCAGAAGACCAACGAGCATGAAAGCCAAAATTATGTACCAAAACCAAATGAAGATGTAAGTCTTCTCGTTCACAATGTTCAAAGGAAGAATACATAAACTGTCGTGTTTTTGAATCGTACCAGAAGCTCCGAATTTATGGAAGATACACTTTGTTACTCGTGGGAAGACAAAAACCATTGGATCCACTCTCTGTTCTTGTGGAGTTTCCGAGAAGTTCATCACGTTCCAACCTTTAAAATAAATTTGAAATAAATTTTTGATTGTCCCGCCAAAACTTTAATATTTACCGTAAGCCAGGAATTCTCCGTCGAAGAAGGCATTCATGAAGACCATTTGGACGATGATATTGATCAGGCAAAGAGCTTCACAGACCCAGTATCGAATGGCGTATGTCTTGTGTCTCTGAAATTACCAAAAAGGTTAAACATATTGTGCTATTTATAATTGCAATTGATGGCAACTTAACATCAATTTAAAACGTCAAGCATAATCATTAATGTGCAAAAAGCAACAAGTCTCACCTTCAAATGTTTCATCATGTAATCAATCAGCGCCTTCTTTTTGGCGCACTTTTCCTCTTCTCGACAGATTCCCATGTTGAGTCCCATCACTATCGTTCTCAATAGACCCCCCTCGAAGGAATCCCACAGGAACTTCGGTAAGTAACATAAAATTGCCTAAAAATATCAAATATCCAAAAATTGAGGTATTGCCATTTTCACATGTTCAAAGAACTTAACATAAAAATGAAATTATAATTAAATATTTAAGGGATCCATTAAATTTAATAAATTATATATATTTTTGAGATGTTCATGTTGGTTGCAATTTAATGTAATTTTCATAATTCAGATTTATAATTTTTAAGTAAATTGTTCCAAAGAGCCTAAAGCAACTTGATATTTCTTTTGAGAACATTTTGACCAACTTTGTTGTGTTTTTATTATTCGTCATTTTTATCATGTTTTTATGTATTGTTGAAAATTCTACAGAAAATGGAACAAAATTGATGTGAAAAATTTAAAATGTAATGTGGAAGTTTTTTCTGAGAAAAATTAAGTTCAATAAAGTGCAAGACGCTCGAATAATGGAACTTTAATTTATATAAATTGGTAAATTGATTGGTAGGCTTTTTGTCATGCATGTCAGTATGGAGCTGTGATTTTTTGAAAGAGGAAGGACATTGAAAATTTCTATTTTTTATTGATTATAAAGTTTTTAATTTTATGTTTGCATACAAACTTTAAACTTCGAATCAATAAATAAATAATGAGTATGTCAATTTTATCTAACTTGTTCTTCCCCTCATAACTGTCTTTTATATGACCACAAAAATAAAACCACATACAATATAACCTAATAAATGCTAATAATTTCCCATGTAAACTGATGTCATTATCGTGCAATGACACCAGCGACATCAAAATTATTTAAATTGCTCTCTTCATTTTACATTTCTACATTTCTACAAAATTAAATTATATGTAAATGCAAAATACGCCGGGAAACTCGAGAGATCATTTACCTGGAAAAACAGCACAAAGCAGACCCTGCAATAGAAACATGGAGCAAAAGTTAGAAAAGTTAGAAAATAGATGAAATGGATAAATTAACATTAATTGATCGTTTAAAGTATCAATTGATCAATCATTTTGCTTACCATTGGTAGTATGTGTAGTATTTTTTAGCACTCTCATCGTTGAAATCGTTTGCAATACCAGGATGGGAGATGTCTGAACCGACCTGTAAATTAAGGAATTGTTTTAGTTTAGAGATTCTTGGAAATTTTCATGGAATTTTGGAATCTTTTGTATTTTGTGGTTGCAGAAGTTCGTTTTAAGGTATTTTAAACAATTCTTTCACATTTACATCAACAGAAGACTATTGAAGACAAATCAAAAATAATTTTTTAACCTTCAATTTAAACCAAAATCATTAAATTCTCCAAAACAACAAAGTTGAAAATAATTTGAAAATTTATGTACTTTTTCTAATTAAATCTAAACCCAGGGAGTCGAAGCCAATTTCTCAGAAACCATCGAAAATCAATTAAAATTCTCGATAGCTAATAATTTGTTCATACATTAGTATGGTGAAAAAAAAAAATCCAATCAAACTGTAAAAGCTGTAATTATAATCGTTTTTTAAAGGCAACGATTATCCAAAATATTTTTTCGAGCACAACAAAACCTCCAAAATGTTTGTGCATTCCATTGAAAGACTGCGTTCATTTCATTATTTATTGTTGAAGATTTTAAAAGATTGCTTCAACATGCATAAAAGGTTTCACAACAGTCTTATCATCTGACAACACCAATCAGAGGTTTTCCTGATTTCAACGATTTCAATGATTTCAGACAATTTTATAAAGCGAATAATAATGGAAATAATAATGCAAGAGCTGCAGGCTAAAATAACTTTGTTGCTTGCTTGCTTGTATGTCATAAATCTGAAGGAACAATTCTTGCAGCAAAATGGAATTAATTGCTGATAAATTTATGATTTTATGGCAAAATATTTGTTAAGAAATTTTTTCAGGAGACAGAGGTTTTGGAGGGAGTTTATGTTAAATATATGTATTTGATTGTATCTATATCCAGAATTTTAAAACGCGTTTTTGAACAAATAAAGTATAAATTTTTTGCAAATCCGATTTTTTGTTAATCTGGTTAGTGTTAATATTTAAATAGATTTAATGATCACATAAAACTTAAATTATTATTGTAAAAGTTTTATGGTTTAATAAATTCGAAATATTAATTATTTCAAGTTTTACAGAAGCGCTCACTAAAATACGATAATAAACCAGTTTTATGAAATATTTGGCGTTCAGACTTTACAGCCATAGCAAATTTAATTTTGAATGCACTCTTTGTTTCGTGTGCCTCTATTATTTAATATATTAAGGCAAGTTTTAGCACATGTTTCAAATAGTTTTTCAATGATTTTTCTAGGGAACCGCAATTAAATGTAATTTATTGCTTTAATGAAATGAGCTTGAATGTCAAAATATTGATTCAGTTTTAAATATTGATTACAAATAATTTGAATGTAAGGAATTATTTTTGGACACTTCAATAAATTTTTTCTAATAATGAAATGTGTTTACTAACTTTATGTAATGTCAAATCTTAAAAACAATACTCACTTGTCTCCTGAATGCATCGGGCATGGTGAACGTTGATGAGATCCAGCAATAAGTGTTGACGACATGCGAAGGAATTCCATTAACGATACAGCTAATAGGATTTCCCACATATTGAGTGGCAGTGATTATCAAACTGCAGCAAAGCAACAAAACTGTGGTGAAGACATTATGCAATCGAAAAACCGCGTTGTCTATCTGGATCTCTTGCAATTTGAAGTAATCCTTCAATCCTCCGAGCAACTTATACATGATTGATTTTTGAGTTTGTTCCTCTTTTTCTTAAGTTATGGAATTTGAAGCACAATCAATCAGTAACTCATAGTACCGGCTTTTAGTTTATTTTTTTCAATTTCAGTGATGGCAACTTTTCTCCCTGCAAATCCAAAAAAAAAGAAAATTGAGAATAAAATAGAATGGCAAATATTTTACTGTAAAGAATACTCGGATAATTTTAATTGAATAATTAAATGCTGCTTCAATAGTGTTTTGGCATTGCAATCACGATCCGCACGCCAACTATTAAACGAAAGAACTTTATTTGCTGGCCATTTGGAAGATATATTTGATTGGAGTTGCATGATGCATTTTATTGCCACTTGAAATAAAGCAGTGTGGGAAGAGAAAATAAAGATTTATATTATATTGAGCTTTTGAGAGTAAAGTTAAACATATAAACTTTACTGGTCGTTTAGATTGATTATAATGTTTTTATCATTTTTGAAATTTAAAATACTAACGTCGGGTCTGACCTAGCATTAGTTTCGACAAATAAACTATATGTAATATTAATATATTCTTACAAAAATATTGTTCAAAAAACAACCAAACTGATTAACCAATTGTCGAATTATAATAGATTTCAATATACAAAAAAACATGAGAGGAAATAATTAAGTTTGTTATCTTGTGATTATATGTATTCAGCTACATATTATTCTCACACGTTAGAAATAGAGTATATTTTTAAGATTATACTGGACTTTATAATTCGTTCCGAGGTGATGAGTCACTTAATCTATTTTTTAGGTTATGTTTTTAAGAAAATATATTCATTCCAAATTACACAAAAATTTTATAGAAACTAAAATTCATCACAAACCCTGAAATCACCTTACTTTGTGTTTTAAAAAAGGTTGCATTTACTACACAGTGTTTAAAAATCATTTCATTAAAAGAGATTCCTAAACCTCATTCTTAAAAAAATTCTTCCTTCAATCTCTTCCCGCTTCTTTGCCAACCCACCAATTTAAATTTCAATCTACCAAAGAAATCTACTTCCGCTCCAAACCGAAAATTCTTTGAATTTTATTCTTGCTCTTCAGTTCAACCTTGTTTCGGATCTTCTCTTGATCATTTGCGATTCACGTAAATTGTAAAAAAATTCAACATTTATATTTTATATATTGAAGACAAAATAATTTAATTCTTAGATCATCTTAATGAAATTGAAATACTATTGAACTCATGACAATACTCGAGCTCAACTTAGCTTCAAACTTTGCTTGTATAAAGATTTATGAAGAATTATATAAGCTTCTTCTGCTTCATCCACAATTTCACAGTCAAAATCGTTGACAAGGCACTTTTTATTACTTTAATGCTCAAAATGTTTATAGTTTTGTGGACGCTTTCGTGAAATTTATCGGTTCTTGCATCATCACGACTTTTGCTTTCCAGACAAGTTTACTACAAATATTCTTGCTTTTGGGTTTTTTAAAGAGTTTTGGAATTTATGTCCAATTTTCTACTGATGGAGTTTTGAATTTTGGGAGGGACTTGCGAGTTGAGTTAGAAACTACAAATTTCATTAAAATATAAATCAATAAATCAGACTAAATAAAAACCGCGGGAACAAGTTTTCAAGAAAATCTGAGAAAAACATTTCCCAAAAACAATCCCAAATCTAAAAGAACCATGAAGAAATTTTTAAAAGCCAATACCATATAAAAACTATAAAAATTAGAAAATCTCAAATTCCACGCTATAAAAAATCAAAGAATGTGCTGAAGACTAAAATCTGAAGACTGCAGAGCAAGAAGAACACAAAACGAGAGTTCACCTTTGCTACAGCATTACAACAAGACAACAAGAATCATTGTATGTAAATTCAGAGCAAGATTGGTCATTAACCAGCGCTCGAATTGTAAATGGTTTTATCTGTCTTAAATCTCTTCAACTCTTGTTAAATGGTCAAACAACTCGTATACACATTTTTACACACTAAACGTCTTGGTGGCGAGATATTCAAAATTTGTATTCAAATTTTTAAACACCTTCAGAGCCTCAAAAGAAGGAATATGGAAATTATTTCTGGTAATTATCGGGCAATTTCTTATGCATTTTACTTCACTTCAGTGCAGATTTTCGGATTTTTACGACACATTATGGTTTAAAATGTATATTCAAGTATTGTTAAATTTATTTTACGACTTTTTGGTGCTTAACCTACCTAGTTAGTTAATTTAGTTGGCAGCTAATCCACAGAGCAGCACAAAATGCAATCACACTGAATAATACTGAGCTACAACAATTTACACAGATTTACACAGAACCATACAAAATACTATTTTTTGCAGATTTTACAGTTCTCTCAACTTTTATGTAAAATGTTTAGCACTTGCAGTCACCTATGTCTAGAAACTGCACTTTAATCCTTCAAATTGAAGCTTCATCCACAATATCCAAGCACTTTCCCATCAAACTTTGTCCAACTTTGCCGTAAATTTTATTTTTAATAAATATTTAATGGAAAGCATTGAGCCTAGCCACATATTGTTTTTACTTACATACTCCGTATATGCACGAAAGACACTACTATGAGAATATCGTGAGGTTTCAGTTTGCCCCTCTTTCTGTTTTAGCTTCACCTCCTCTCTCTTTGCTCACTGTACAAGTATTGTTAATGTTATGTAAAATATACACAACGGAGCTCAACATGCTTGCCGACTATACACACGACGCTCGGAGGCCAAGTATTTGGATGGAGTTGGATGCTAGCAGGGATAGGAATTAGATGTAAGTTTGGAGTTACAGGGGAAAAAATACATTATTCCAAAAAAAACTTGAGGGAACTCAAAAGAAAGAGAATGAGAGAAGAAAAGAGAATGAGCAGAGAAGAAAAGAGATAAAGACAGATACTTTTTAAGAAGATAATTGAGAATTATGATTTTTTGGAGAGTCAGAGAGATAATGAGAACCAGTAAATTTAGGGACAAGTCCTTTTCTCTTTAATAACAAATTTGAAATTACCAGACTTTCAATCCCTGTCTCTCTCGCAATCAAGAAACTATAGCATACAATAGTGTGTGTTGTCATGGATTGTCATGGATACAGGGTGTAGGGGTAAAACAGCTGTATTTGTTGACTCCAACCAAACTAATCCTAATGTCTAGTGTCGCATTGCATCTTTACTATAAACAATTTGCTCTCATAAAAGACCAAAATATACAGCAAAGTCACAAAGCGCCAAAAATTGTGCATTGAATGAATTTTTTGTTTGTCGCATTTTGTGCTTTGTGCGTTGTTGCAACCTAAAAATAGGAATGTCGAATAGTGCTAGAGGAAAAAGTAAAAAAGGAAATTGGGTGAAGTTCGTTTAGATTAGGGTAGAATGCTCTTTGTGTCACGTAGGCACAAATGTAGGACGTAGATGCACTGATTTTTGCTGTTTGGTAGCATTCTTGTCTGTATTCTGGCTTTTGAATCACCTTATGGTCCAATCAAACTCGTAAAGTAGCTTTTCTTAACTGCTTTTAGCTTTCTACTTGTATCTTGTATCTTTGCTGCTTCGAGATTTATAAATTAACAGCGAACATGATTTCACCCAGCTTTGATTCTTAAATTCTCGACTTTTCGACTTCTCGACTTCTTCACCATGGCAGAGTTGAAATATTTGAAATAATTAAAAAGGCATTATCTTGTGCTTTTACAATAACACACAATTGAGCACGAGAAATGTTCGAACGAGCACAATTCGCTTGAAATGTATTTCGATGCTTGAAAAGAATGTAGCGAACAAATTTCAGATTTGGTTTGGTTGATTTTTGGTGGGAACTAAGGTAAAACAAAAATATTTTAAATATATTAAAAAAATATTTATTTTTCAAACACAATATGTGGCAAAAAATATTATCATCTGAGGAATTGATCCATAGTAGATAGCCACTTTAAATTAAAATAACAAATCTTACTTTGCTCATTTTCAAAAACTTCATATTGATGACAAACAAACAAACTTTCATGTTACAATAAAATTTCAATCAGACATTCTCACATTTCAAAAGATTTATCATTTTCTCAAATTAAAGTATTGAACAATAAGACGCGATTACATTCCCAAGTATTCCATATTTCAATAGTTCCATGCATTACCAAGTAAAATTTCCATGTATATCGCCTCGAACTAAAGGTCAAATTGATTAAGAGCATAAAAAGCATCGATTCATGTGAGATGCCAAAAGACCAAAAGTAGATCATCATTGCTTTAATTAAGCAGAATTAAAATCAATCAAAAAATTTACGCAAGAGTTGACATGGAAATTGTGCGAGCTAATTGCTTGGGGAAAAAAAATTTAAAGCTTCTAAATTTTGATTCTTTTAAAAATGCTTCAAGAATATTAAATTTGACTTTAAATATGACAAACAAAAGAGTCAAAAAGTTCGCAAAAAGTAGTCAGTAGTCACAGTAGTAGTCATTCAATTTTAAACACTTTTATTATTTGAGAGTATAAATTTATAATGAAATATTGCATGGTATACTCCATCATTCAGCCAAATAGAAATAAAATTAAATTTTATAAATGTGAAGTTTAAAGGTTGTTTCAAAATATGTGTTAAAATAACTTACAAGCTGCATCGCCCGAAGGAACAAGCTAATAAATTCTAGAACAAAAGTCCACACTCCACACGTTCACTTCTAAAGATCAGATTGTTGAACAGCAACTACAAAACATTCAGCGAACACGCTATAACTAACATTTTTAGATAAATCTAGCTTTAATCGCTAGTTCAGTGCCATAAAGAATTAATTTATAAATATTTAACATTGAATAAATATTTTATCGATGATGCAGTAAATCTGCAAAGTTTGCAACAAGATATTTTCTGTGTTAAAGTAAGATTTTTTTGTTAACATTAAAATAAAAATTTGATTTTTAATCGGCATTAATCATGAGGTGTGTCCAGAATATAATTTTTTAATAATAAATTTTTGAGTTTGACCTATAGCTCCAATAAATATTCTGCATGCAAAAGCAGTATGAATATTATATTGAGAGTATATCAAACATTAATGGAGAATTTTATTTCATATGACATAAATTTATAGTGTCCGTTTTCTCACGCGATTTCAAAATTCGCACTTTTCAATTAATTAACTTAACTTAAAATATGTTTTAAATGAGTTAGAAGTTAAATTTAAAAAAAATAGATTTAATTTCTACTGAATGCTGTATCATTCAAAACTAGAAATATTTTTATCCCAAAATTCATTAAAAAAAATTAACCAAATATTCCTCAATACAACTTTACTTTTAATTGCTGTCACCCTAAACGACACAGCCAGATTTATTACTTATAACAATTGATTAATTAATAAAAATCCCATGTACAAACTGATTCCATTCCATTCAAGCTAGTGGACAAGCTGTAATTCCTTGCATGATATCATAAATCACTGTTTTGTACATTTTTTCTGTGAAACAATTTTTTGTTTTATTTTTCTCTATTGAGTATAATTTTCATTAACACAATGTAGAAGCAGTGTTTTTGAAATACTTCGTTATTAATGCAGTCATGGCAATAATGGTGTTAAATCGCATACAATAATAGAGTTGGGAATTGCTGGACAAAACAGCAAAAACAGTATTTAATATTTATTCGACAAGCAATTACATGACCAATTAATTAATGCGGTAATGCACAATCCTGCAGAGGAGTTTTTAAGTGTTATCTAATTTAAAATTAAATTAAAGACTTTATGATTAATAATAAAAATTTTGAATTAACCTTCACTGAACGATTGTAAATTTCTGTATCAACATGCAGAATATAAGTTACCTAGGTTCAAATCCTGCACATAAACTAATGCTTGATGAGATAAGGAAAAGTAAATTCTTCGTTTTTTCATTCTTAATAACAGATGATTATTATTTTTTTTTATATTAATGAAATACATAGGGCCCTTCAATAAAAATATTAATATCCAACACTATAATACATGCAATAACTTCGAACTTGGAACTGTTGATCAAACAATGAAAGTCTCACTGTCGTCAAACGATTAAACAAGTATTTGTGCATGATTCAGCTTAAAATCACCATAAATCTGTTGAGTTGATTGTTGATCGTTAGAAGCACATAAATTACATACTATACAATTTTAAACCGTAAAAAGTCTTTAAGCTTTTCAAATATGTTTCAACTGTAGTTAAAAATGCTCCAACTATTCTCTCTCAAGTTTTCTAGACATTCAAACTGAATTCTATGACATTTTTACTTTTAGCATATTAACCAGAAAATAACTAAATAAGTCATGCCTCAGCGCATGCTCATATTGAGCGTGGTTGACGAAATATCCACTAGATCTGGGTAATTTTGGTTTAATGTTGGTCTCATGTTGGTCTAATGCGTTAATGTCAAAAATATGTCAATAAACTTCGCGGTTTTTTTTTCTTATTTAAATATCACATTACAATTTTACGTGCAGTGATTTTATTACAAGATCATTGATTCTGAAGGATTTTTTCATTTTGGTGAAAAAAAAATTTAAAAAAAGTATGGAGAACATACTTTTCATTCTTTTCATTTTGAAATATTCGATGGGATTCAAACCACATCATTCCAAGCACAAAACATACATAGTAGATATTCTACCATATTAGCCATATTCTTTTTGTCTTTCACTTCAGTGCTAAATTGGTTGGGATTGTTCTTTTTACAAATCACTTTCAGCAAAATCAGTTCCAAATCACTTGGGTCGTTCTATTTGACATTCACTTCGAGACAAAAAAAAAAGTTCATCCCAAAATTTTCTTTTTTGAAAATTTAAGTTTTTCCTTAATTTTGTATTTTCACCAACTGATTTACAACCGATTTGCATGTGAAAGTGATTTGCAAATAGAACGACCTAAATCACTGATTTGGTGATTTACCGATTTGCACCGATTTTCGAACTGAATATTCATGTAAAAAGAATATGGCTATTATTGCTTGTATTTGTCAAATCTTTCTAATTATAAAATTATTAATAAAATAAAAACGCGCCATTTAAAAGTTTTCTTTGTTGTCTTTGAAAACTTTTCTAGCTACCCAAAAGTTAACTGAGATTATTGTCAATAATCGCCTTCATTATAAATTACTTGCATAAACCTAAAAATGACGACTTTTTTGGTTTCCAATGTAATTATTTCAGCAGAAGAAGTTGAAGTATCGAAGACAAAGCAATACGAGGCAATATTTGGAATTTCTCCACGCATTAGTTTCGGAACCTTTGTTCCTTTGTCCTTAATGCTCCCTTCCGTGGACTTATTTTTATTGCGTAGAAAACATGAGGAAAATACATAAAATCCAAATAAAGAAATTCATTTTGAAGTTTCTTACAATCTACCTCGTGAATTTGAAAGATTGAGCCGGAACCATGGAATGAGTAGAAAAGGGAGGACAAAAAATTGACAATGAAATAGTGAATTCATACCAAAATTTCTAATAATTTTTGTAAAAAATGGAACCGCAATCTTTGAACCGGAAGCTCAAAAAAATTCTAGCATATAATGTACAATGTGTGTAAAAACTTGTAGCTCTTATGTATAGGATTATTCTAAAAATACTGTTCAGATTACTGGTAAATGTTCAACTTGTTCAAATATCTTACAAAATTTATATTCCGAGCATTCAAGCACGTTTCTATCATTTACACAACCTATTGGCTGCTACACACGAAACATATTACATAAGAAAGCATGTTTCTGATAAGAAAAAATGCACGACGTGAGAGGTAGAAACAATTTCAATGATTGGAAAGACTGGAATGCTTTTTCATCTATTTATTTCAGTATTTTAATTTTATTGATAAAAACTTAGAATATTATTTAGGGAGCAATAACTAACGTTCATCATTTAAGTTACTGACTAAACTAATTAATCATTCGGATTTTATTTATCAATTGATTAGACTGAAAAATAAAAACTCATAATCCAATATTGTATCCGAATTCAGAAGCACGTGTGTGTTTTTAATACATATTCATAACATTTGGAAACTCAGTCGATAATTTAAATAAACTTAATTGAAATATCAAATGGTCATGCACTCTAACATATTGTTAGTCGTTTATTGACATAAAACAAGTAACTGATACCTTAAAACACTGAAACCTTCAAAAAACAAGATGCGATAAACTAATTAATTGTCGCTCATATTTCCCAGTATCAGACTGAATTATTGCATTGATGCATATTGTACGATTCAGGATATCAAATTTCACTCAAAATTTGGTTAATATTTATTTGTATCTTAATTTTATTACACGAGCGAGTGCAATGTATTTAATGTGTTCAGTCACCTCATCAATAATTCAAATTCAAATGTTTCACATATTTCAAATATTTCAAAGATATCAAATATCATCCAATCAAAGTCTTTATGGAAAGGAGGCTCACAAGAATTCTCAAAATATGCATTGTTTTTATACAATGTATATATTTGGATGTTGGATAAAGTAACAATTTTGGTGGGATTCAAGACATCGACATTTAATAATACTTTGAAATCAAAATAATCCTGCATTATATAATCAAATTTTTTTCAATTGAAGAACACAAGTTTTGTCTCCATACGTCAACTGTAATTATGTCGAAACAAATAATTGTTCAATTACCCGCGTCTAGAAAATACCAAAAGCAGTCAAGCACTATGTACAATGAGGTATATGTGAATAGTAAATGTTTAATGAAGCTGCTCAAATGTTTATTTTATTGGCTTTTTGTGGATAAACTTTAAATTATTTTGAAAACTCTGAATTTTAATGCGAAGCTTCAGTAATATTTTGTTTTTAAAAATTTGTGCAAGTTATTTGATTATTATTTAATGAAGAGGATCTTGAATATTTTTAAATTGATATTTGTACTGGTATTTGTTTTTTCAGCAAGGTATTTTATTGAAGGTGTAATCATCTTATAATTTAATTGATTAAAAATATACAAGAGAATGTGTCGCATCTGATAATCACAAGGAACAAGAAATACTAGTTTTTAAAGATAAAATCATATTTATAGTGTTTAAATCAATAAAAGCATTTATGTACTTTTTTCATGTTTTTCTTTACAAAATTTGTTATAATCTATGAAAATTTATTGACACAATTTGAAAAGCAAACTTTAAAGACCACCAGTCATATAATATTAATTAATTGCCGCAGACACAAATACCTCTTTAAAATACAGCGTGGAGTCACCATGTGACTTTAATGCTATTATAAATATTAAAACAAATTTTGAATGAATTTTTAAGCTCAAATCAATTCTGATTAACGACATTTGGTTTTGTGGCACTTTCATAAAAAAGTTAATTTTCAATGCGCGAATAAACCTCAAAATATTACACTTGTTAAAAGTTTACTGCTTGAAAATTCGCTGAATTGTCTTGTAAGTAAGCAGTTTCTTTGCAAGTATCTTTAATGCTTTTTCTGCTGCTCAAGTACAAAAAAAAGTTGATTTATTCGGATTTTGAATTATACAGCAACAAACAAGCCATTCTGGTTTTGCAATAAAGTTCAAAACTGTAGTTTTTTTGCTTGCTTGAAGTTGGTTCAAGTTTCTTGAAATTTTCATAAAAATTTATTCAAGAAAAGATGTTGTGTGTGGACTTTTTGGAAACTTGAACCATAGATGCTTGAATGTTTTTATGCAAATTTCTAAAATTATGAAGAGTTGCTATATTGAAATTAATGTTTTTGGAGATTTTCAAACTTAAAGCTCAAAATTATTGTGAAGATTTGTTAAATCAGGAATGAGTGGATAATGGATAATTTCAATGAATTATTATACGGTATATTATAGACTTTTAACTTAATCAATCTCATAATACTTGTGGCAGGCATAAGTCTTTTTAAAGCTATCCTTCCATTTAATTTTTGCCATAATTTCCTCCAAGACCGCTAAAAAGTTCACACAGCGTGAATCCATCAATTTATCTAGATTTAAAGATCGCCCAAAGTCTCAGATTATACCAACACACCTTAATACAAAATACCTCATTGCTCAAATCAATATTCATTGGAAATTATCGAAAACTAATGGAAATCATACATTTTACTTTAAAGTTTCTACAAATTTAATCAAACTCCATTAATTCAATCAAATTAATGTATTAATCAATAAATTGAATAAATGAATAATGTGAGTATCTATAAAGTAGGAATTTATTGAGAACATTGTATTCGCTTTATTTCTCGCTTTAAATTTAATGATTTTTGAAAATTGAAACTTTTAATATGAAAGAGAATTTTCTGAGTCGGCAGCATAACCTAGATTTGTTAAGTGTTTGTGTTTTGTAGTTAATTTCAAATGAATTGGTACTTACGAGCCATGGATATTGCATTGAGGTGTGTATATGTTATTTTTATGTGTTTTTTGTATTTAAGCAAATAGTGAGTATATGTACCAAATATGCAGCATATTTTATGTTTCGTACAAAAATTTAATGTCCAACATGTTGAGAAAAAAAATATTTATGTGATTTTTAAGTAATTATCAAGGCATTTTATCATACTTATTTAACTGTGAAAATGTTAGTCACCGAATAGATATACAATGACGGATAAAAATACAAATCTTAATGAAACTCAAACTTGAAAATCACTTGAATTGTCCTCAAAACTAAAATAGACAGAAACTTTCAATAAATATTTTTTTAGCGGAGACAACACTAAAAAGTATGAATGACTTCTTTAGTAAATTTTACCAAATTTTATGGGCACCATTTAATAGCAAATGTTTTTTTAATTAATTTAAACTAATTCAAGAAGATCTGAGAGCACTTGAAAGAGTAAAGTGCGCAATTCTCCCAAAATATACAAAAAAGCGCATCACACAAACTAAAAACAAAAACACATGTTTTTATGGCTTTTAAACAAATTTTTGTAGTTATTTGATCATTTTTGATTTAAATAAAATAGATAAATCTCATGAAACTCTCATTTAAGTCAGATTTCAACAACATTGCGCACAATTGTGTTTGATTGTGAACTGTGAGCGTATGCAAAGCATAGATTCATTTGACCTTATCATTTAACCCAAATTTATGAATGGAGCTGAAAAATGTATAGTAAGTGTAGAAAATTGTTAGAGGGGGTGATGAGGAGGTCTTTGGTTCGTCGATTAATAAAATGATAAATTTTAAAAGCCACAAAAATCAATTTAGCAGCGATGAATAATTAATTAATGAGTAATAAATCACTAAATATAGAAGAAACCTTACAGGACTACTTTTATTTACCCTGCATAAATAATCAAACTGCAATAACAGCACATAAAAACAATGTGGAAGTTTTTTGCTCTGAAATATACACTTTGATTTTATGGATTTTTTAGTGAATTTTGTTTTGATTTCAGTTTTTTATCCAGAATTAAGAAGTAAAATTTTTATTGAAATTTGCTTGCAACAACAATTTGTAAAATTAGATACTTAAAACTATTTGGAATTAAATATTTATATCAAAATGAACTCATTAAGAATTCCAGGGAACTTTAAAAATTTCTGTCTAAATAGTAAATACACATTTTCATCAGAACTCCAGCAATTTCTTTAAACTATAAAAATTTATAAAACTATTTCGTTGAAATTTGTTCAAATTTTATAAGTTTCAGACATTATAACCATCAAAAATGATGAGTGAGTCATTTATTTTGTGCCTTGCTGGTTTTTGTGTTAATGTTGCTTATTTTAGCTTTATTACTTGGCTTGACAACAAGTTGTTGAAGCTGTACGATGCCTTATTTGGCATGAATTTATAATTCGTCATTATTTTTAGACATTTGTTGAAATTTTTGGATATTAAAAAAAAAATGTTTATGAAGATGAGAAATATATTATTTACTTCCAACTATTATAGAGTAGAAGAATCAACTCTTTTGTACCAATTTTTAAATATTGAAGGAACTGAAACCCATCGAAAACAAAATCTTAATTAAATATTTTGAAATCTCTCCATGAGCAATGTTCTTGCACAATGCACATATTCCAAAATACAAAGATCAAATCACATAAAATTACAAAATAAAATTGATCAACCAGAAAACCCCAATCAATTAAACTGTTTTTTGAGCTTAATACGTTTGTCGTTTGCGTCATTTTAAATTCAATTGTCTATAATTGCTTGAAAATTATTGCATAACAACAAAGAAGCCAATTTAATAAATTTCTGAATCTTTTTGATTCTTATCAATTTGCTGGTCCAAGTTAATTCTATTTACTCTGTAACGAGAGCTCAAATGATCAATAAACTATTCTCAAATTTACGACTTTTATACGGACAATTCATCAACGTTTATGTTCCCAAATGTGTTTTTATTTAAACAAATTGACATTTTAGTGGCTTGATTGTTGATGTTTGATTTGCATAAAATCTATCACACGAGTTGCCATGCAGCTAAAGAATAATGTGGTTGCAATATTCGGGAATTGTTTATGATAGTTTAATGTTTCCTTGAACTTCTGCTTTCGGTATCGCAATAGTTTATTATCTTTACAGTATCAAATTTCGTGGCTTGTGGTAAATAATTATAAACTTATGTTTTCACGAATTTGGGCGGCAAAGAAATTTTGGTTTATTTTACTTAGATATCAGAGAGTTCTATTTTTGGATAATCAAAACAAGATTGATATGTTGATTTTGACTTACGTTTTAATATTGAGTCAGGCAACTTTACGAAATGTATTAGATAAATTATTATAATACTGACATTGACTTCTTATTAAATATTTTATTGTTCGGTTGGCTGATTAATCTACTTTGTAATTTCAATCTAGCCCTTAATACGAAAATTTATTAACTGAAACTGAAATTTTATAGTGCGAGGTCTAACTTCACCAAATTGCTATTACTTTGTAGCAACTAGTTTTTGTTACAAAAACTGTCAAAAACTACCGAAAATAAGGAAAAAACAAAAAATTTAAAACATCGATACGGGCTATTGCCCTATTCTTGAGCTGTTTTAGTTGAGGTTGATGATGGAATAATGTGAAACAATTTGGTATTATGTTGAAATTCAGAATTCACCATAATTTTGGAGTTTTAAAGCTGACGACATTTCTCGGTATTTCATTGAAATTTTGTTACTACAGAAAAAAAGTAATTAAATTTGAAAAGTCAGAACTTTTTTAGATTAAAATCTAACTTTATTTCATTAAAAAGAATGCTACAATTATTTTTCCGCTCTAATAACAATTATTTATGAGGCAGCAAACATATCCTCTGATAGACAGTTTTGCTCCCAGTGATCCCTGAAACTTTAGTCTGAGAAATGTTGCCCTTGAGTAAATGAAAGTTTGTCTGAACTATAAAATTTTTTCAAAACCTTTCCGTTTAAAAATGTTTTATATTTACATCTTAAATGTATAAATGTATAAAGTTTTATGATATAGTTTGATTTAAATGTGTAATCATCAAAACCAACATTCTCCAACCATCGTCAAAAAGACCAACTTTCCATCAAAAGAATTTCCTCTAAATGTCGGGTGGCTCAATATTTCAATGGCAACAAAGGTCAGCGCACATAAAACATAGAAAACATAAAACTTCATCCAAGAGCATAGCAAACCAGCAACACATCGTAAAATTCAAGAGCAGATGCATCAAACTCTAACCGTTGTTCAGATTGTGTTGGTTTTGTAGGCAATGTGCCGAAATTAGATGCAGTTTTTTTCGTGATGAGGGGAAGATGATGATTTCGATTACAAAAAATCGGAAAAGCTGAAGCTTTAGCAGGCACTTCGGCAGCATAATACCTATGCTTCATTAGAATAATTCATTTGAATGAAGCAATAACATTCTAGGAAATTCAAAAATATGTAACCAAAACATAAATTTTCGATCAGAGCGCCGAGCGGGAATATTGTGCATTATTGCTGATAATTCTGTTGAATTCAATCTTACCACTTTCTGATCGACTTGAGTTGGTAGTTTCTTAACGAAAAACACGTAAAACTTGTTTTCATATAAAACTCAAAAAAAATATATATATTTTTTCCAACAGTTTTTTAGATTCTTTGAAAAAACACAAGATATATAAAATATAAATTTTTGCACTACAGGTACTAGATGGCGCTGTATTATTTTGAAAAACTCTTCGTACGTCGCTGCTTATGGTTAAAAAAAGCTTATTTTGAAAATTTTAGATCAATCGGTCCGATGGGTTCTGAGATTACGTCAACAGAAGTTTTTTTTTCCAAAATTTTTGTAAGCATGACAACTTGGTCATGGTACAATATTTCTATAAAATCTTCTGGAATCGATCATTTTGGGCCAAATACAAGGTTTTTGCATATTCAAATGTTTTAAAATATTCTCAGGAAAAAAAAAATTTTGTATGGCAAAATGGTAGTTTGCACTACAGGTACTAGATGGCGCTGTATTATTATCAAAAACTCTTCGTACGTCGCTGCTTATGGTTAAAAAAAGCTTATTTTGAAAATTTTAGATCAATCGGTCCGATGGGTTCTGAGATTACGTCAACAGAAGTTTTTTTTTCCAAAATTTTTGTAAGCATGACAACTTGGTCATGGTACAATATTTCCATAAAATCTTCTGGAATCGATCATTTTGGGCCAAATACAAGGTTTTTGCATATTCGGATGTTTCAATATAATCTCAGGAAAAAAAAAATTTTGTATGGCAAAATGGTAGTTTGCACTACAGGTACTAGATGGCGCTGTATTATTATCAAAAACTCTTCGTACGTCGCTGCTTATGGTTTAAAAAAGCTTATTTTGAAAATTTTAGATCAATCGGTCCGATGGGTTCTGAGATTACGTCAACAGAAGTTTTTTTTCCAAAATTTTTGTAAGCATGACAACTTGGTCATGGTACAATATTTCCATAAAATCTTTTGGAATCGATCATTTTGGGCCAAATACAAGGTTTTTGCATATTCGGATTTTTCAATATAATCTCAGGAAAAAAAAAAATTTGTATTGTAAAATGGTATTTTGTACTACAGGTACTAGATGGCGCTGTAGGATTTTCTTGAATCAGCAAACGCGACCGTCTTATGGTTAAAAAAAGCTTATTCTGAAATTTTGAGACTAATCGGTCGGATGGGTTCAAAGATTACGAATACAGAAGTTCAGAAGTCAAAACCACGGACAGACATTTCGCAAGGACCCAAAATTTCGGGTTCTAGACCAAATTTTTTTTTGTTTTAGGCAAAAATAAGAAAAAAAAAAAGAAAAAAAAGTTTGGATGAAATCAAGACTTCACAACTTTTTGTTGCCGAAGTAAAAAGTTGGTAAATTAATTTAATATTAATATTAATTAAGTTGCTAGAAAATTTCAATAAAATTTTTTCTATGCTTTTATTGTTTGATTTAGTTGAAACTCTCAAACCTTTGATTTTGTTTCCCCTCAACTCGTAATTTTTGATCTACGACTCAACTGAACAACATTCAACTTTATTTCATATATTTTAGAGAGAAGGGTTCATCCCAGACAAATTTCATTTAGATACAACATTTTATGAATTTACCAATTATTGTTATGAATGATTATTATTCAAAACCAAAGTATGTGATGTCTGCTCGCATGATCTCAACTATAATATCATAAAACCTTCCAAATATGATTTATGCAAGATTTATAGACATTTTGTCAAAAACATGTTGCATCTTGTGGCAGGGGATCCAAAAATACTTTTAACAAAATACTTGGAACAGTTTAGGTCTAGTCTAATTGTTTTTACTGATTGAGCCGTTATAAGGCAGACGTTAAGTCGAGCATGGGGGATTTATTCGTTTGATCGAGAAAACACATGCTGATGACTCGAATTCTACAATATTTACGCATTCTTTCTTATAGATACATGTAATATTCAAAAAATTTATGAAACTGTTTGAATATTGTAGAAAAATGTGCTATCGACATTTGTAGACTAATCTTTTGAAACAAATGTAGAAGCAGTTCAGAGGAACTACAGGAGGTCAATTAGTTCAATTTCTCGTTTTCAAGATTATTTTATTTCTTAAGAGTAAATGCTTTTTAACGTAATGTAATCTTCTGTTATTTCAAGCAAGTACAATAAAACATTCATGTTGCGAATTTCGTGAATTCTGAGTTATTTTTCGATATGTTGAAAAATTCGTTAAATGTGTTAAATGTTTTAAATGTTAACTTTTTTGGCAGAAATTGTATTTCTCTTAAAGCGGTCCACACACTATGAAAGTAAATCACTGAAAGTTTCTTCTTTTTTCCGATTTTTTCAACTTCTTGACATTTTCCCGTGGATGGATTTTTTTCAAAAAATAGTCAAAATTTGCGTATTATAAAGACGAATTTATTGTTTGAAGAAAATTTGGAAAAACTTTAGGAAAAACTCTACTTTCAGACAACTTTCAGTGAATTTTGGTCTTTTTTCTGGTTTTGCCCATGAAAGTTGCCTCAAAAATGATAAATTTTGGAATTTTTTTTTTCCACATCATTCTTGCCATAAATATGCATCAGAAAAAGTGATTAAATATTCTGATCAAAATCATAAACCACAATAAAAACTGCGAGGCTGAACTTTCACGAAGAATAGAAAATTTCCTATTTTTGCGTTGCAAGTTTGATTAATTTACTCCGATTTTCAAAGTCCGAAATTTTTATTTTGACACATTTCCCTTTTTTAATGCCAATTCATTCCCAATATGGTCTATCAATGCTTAGAACTCGTAGAAAATGGTTTAAAACGCATTCTTTGGACAATAAATGAGATAAAATTCGAAAAGTAAGAAAATAATTTTTGAAACGTCAAAAAAACTTTCACGGAAAACTTTGATTTTTGAAGAAATCACTTTCATAGTGTGTACAACGCTTTAAGTACAAAGTGATTGTAATTTTATACAACTGAAAAACTCCATAAGAAAGATTGCGATATGATTTATTGAATGCATTTATGTTCTTTTGCTGGTTTGTTAGTTTCATGTTTTTTTCTGAGAAACTTAATGTTGTAGTTTTTAAAAGGAAATTTCGCAAAGTGGGTTTTATGGTAAGGAGATTGAATTTAAGAAAAACTGAATATTTAAAATTGCTACAATAAACTAACATCTGAAATGTTACGTATATATTATTATACTATTTATATGATTTAAGAAGTATTTTTTGCCGATTTATAAGTTTTTTACTTTTTAAACAATCAAATTGCATATTTATTGAGCTTCCTTTATTCGAAGCCCCTTTAGCAAAGAATTTCTTAATACTATGTTGCTTTAAAGAAAAGTCCCTGAAGCAAATAAAGGAATGATTTTGATTGTCCGCAAGTTTCAACACAAAATATCCATAAAGGGTTATCATGTCTTTCAAGTCCCAATTATACGACAATCAAGTATTTTCCACAAACTCTAAAAGTTTCGAAATTATGCTTTGATGTGACAACAATTCAAAAGTCCAAAATGCTATCAAAATACTTGCCAATTTATTCTGTTGTATCTGCACCAAGATTGAGAAAATTGGAATAAATTGGAAATTATGGTGGAGAACAATTTAAAGACATTCTTATTGCGTACACCAAAAGTTGTTGCCTTTTTCAAAATTTTCGCGGTTTTTAAACGCTCGAGACATTTATCAATTTCATTAAATCTACAATCATGAATTATTCTTTGGTGCTTGGCGTGTTTTCTCGTTACAGAGAGACAACAGTGAACGAGGGGGTGATAAAAAATGGCAAACTTTATTTTAAGCTTATTTCTTTTTTATTCAGCAACGCTTAAAGATCATCGAACATCATGCGAAATTAACCATATTTGAATAAAAAATGTATGGACTTTGTTTTAATCAAAAAGATGTAATAAAACAACATTATCCCCTTTTTTAAATAAGAACAAACTCTTTTTGTTGACTTGTGCAGTTAAGTTCAACTATATACGATAAAAAGTCGCCGACCAAAAACGCCTTTTAATTTATTATAATAAAACACAGCACATATTTAGTACATCCAAAACTGAAAAGCTGAGCAAGTCCATAAGAAATCCAAGCAAACTGAAAAAACTTGTTTATTGTGCAAAACTGCAAAGCAATACAATTTGTTGTGGCTTTTATCAGATTTTTGAAAAATGCAACTTCGACGTCAAAGTACTTTAATTGAAAACAATAAGGTATTTGAAAACATGGTCAATATTTTTGAAAATTTAACCTCTTAGCTGTTTACAATATGCATTCAATTTTAGTAACAATTTTCTTTTAATTAAACCTGAAAACATAACTAATATCATTTCATAAGCAATTTGTAGACAAGAGGTCCGATTTCAGCATTACGTATTTTATGAATAGCCCCTTAAATACACAATCTTAAAATTCTATTAATTCTAATCTCAGAAAGGAGGTGGACTCTAAGGTGGACACACTGGACAGGTTTAGTGGTGCTTTTTACTGGACCATATAGTTTCGTGTTAATGCTTTTAAGCAATTGGTTTCTATCAAAAAATATTAATCAATTAATTAATTAAGTAACAAAATATTGTTGCGCCATAGTATTTCAATAAGTCATCACAACTTACTAGTTCATATTGGATCGGTACGAAGTGAGAATATATTTTTCTGATATACCAATGAATTTTTGTAAGTTTCAGACATTATATGCTAATCCGTGAAAAATGCGCATAAAATAAATTTTAAATTTACAATATGGAGCTTCAAAAAGCTTTTGCTGTAAAACATCTTTTAAATTTTTATTAAATAACATGTTTTTTTATTAATACAACACTGAATTATTGCAATTTGCTTGGACAATTACAACAAAAACGCTGGCAAGTAGAGCACTTTCGGTGAACATTTGGATGATCATAGTTCCCCATTGAACGATTTGGTGAACTCCAATCATTTTTTGGGTATGGTGTGTCCACTCGTCGAATATTTCGAGCCGTTTGAACTGGAATCTCGGGAACGCGAGCAGGTGCCTTGTAAGTCATAGTATGCCAGGAAAATGAATTTGGAATAAGTGGAGGATCTTCTAAAAACGTATTAAAAATTCGAAAGCTGCCTTCAAAGTAATCTATAAAAACCTTACCATAACCTCTGTTCCCAGAAAAGCCATCACAACCATAAATCATAGTTTGGCTAGAATTTGGAGCTGTTAAGTGTTCATCTCGAGGATCCATTGTATTGCTAATGTAGCAATCTGATCCAGTAGGCAACAAGTGACCATCTCCTTGTGGTCCATTAAAAGTTTCTGAAAGATGAAATTTAGAGAAATTCAAAACTTTTGAGAAAAGTTCGGTAAAAATTTTACTTTCAAGAGTTTGTGTTGGTCTTTTGTCGTCGGTGAGCTTTTTAGGTAATTTGTTGTGATTAGATTCCATCTCAAATCAGTTAGAAAAAAATATCAGCAAAAATAAAGGAATTTATTTATTCAAGAAGCTATCTTCACGAGAATCAATACAAAAATGAAAAGATAAATATATCCAAGGAATACTGAGGTAAATTTTTCATAATGCTGAGTAAAATCGGAGTAAAACCCACAAAATGTTTGAAAAGTTTATATAAGGATTCATCACGAGGGCATTTAACAAACAACAAGGCTTAAACAAAACAAAATAAATCGATAGTAGTTTTGCCTGTTTTGCATATCAGCCTATTGCTCGGGCATAAATTACATGATCGCGTCAAACTCAGCATTTTTGCATACATTTGCATCTTAATTGTTGATTAATGCAAAAATAGTGAAAAATACCTAAGAATATCGATCAATCAGCAATTAAGTCTCAATTATTCGTAGGTTTATAATAATTCTATGAAAAATAGCTCTGATAACTAACTAATATTTAGTTGGTAAAATAAAGTTAATTGGACATGTGTAAAACTTGATCGTGATTCTTTAAGATAAATTTGAATTTGCTCTAATTAAAAAGTCACGTTTTCGAGGCTTCCTCCCGTGATATTCAAATTTATTACATCAAACAACAGATATCTTCTAATTTCTCATGTTTAAATTAACAAGCTTAATTAACAAAAGCAAATAACACAATCAATTAAAATCAATAAATTGCTCAATTTGTTACAAATAAATTATGATTTGTTGATCGAGAATTTGCATCAATCATTTGATTATTAAACAAAATATGTTCTAATTATAAATTCAATTTTTTCCGCAATCAATTATCATTCATTAACACACATCAATTAACAATTTGTTGAGCATGTGAATTTGTGTAAACACATCTTAAAGCACTTAAAACACTTCAGATAGCACTAAAGATTGACGTTAACAATAAATTTCTAAAAATATACATGAATTGGAAAACAATTGCTTGATTGTTCATTTAAATTGTTTAATTGTCTAATTGATGATGTCCCGGTAGCAAGTACTAGCTGGTAGTCGTTAGCAGTTAGTACAAAGGTCAATCAGACAGCACTTTATAGTTTTAAATAAACCACAATAGCATAATTTATTAATTTATTGCAGTACAGCAACTCAAATAAAAGTAGTATAACACAATATTTTATTCATTTCCCGGGGGGTTAGTGAAGTCGTTGCGGTTAAAATTCTTATTTTATGCGAAAAATTTTACTAGTATATTGATAGATCTATTTTTCATATTCTTTGGAATAAAATTGATGAATGAATTAAATTATTTGAAATGCATAGAGAATGCAAATATTCTAAAAACGAAAATTGAGTCTAATAAAGTACGGTTGTATGAATTTATGATTTACATACCTTGTATGGCGCGTATATGTTTTGAAGTGGCAATAATAAGTGGAATGTGCAATATTTTATATTTCCCACCATTGTCGATGCATATTGCAAAATACATTTGAAATACATGACACCTTGGTTTCGCTTGCGCGTCTGTGCATAGTTTTTGTATGATATGGTTGAGTTTGGCGATAATTTCATGGGAAATGTGTCAAAATAAAACTAACGACTTAATTCAATAAAAGTTATTAAGTTGAAAAAAAAATCTTTTTTTATTGAGATTTTTTACAACTTAGACTTAATTGATAAAGATACCTCAAAAATCACAAAATCTTGTACATAAATATCTACATTGCCTTAAGAAAAATAAAAGCCATATGCTTTACAACTTGAACAATCTTTATAAAAAACTTTGACAATTTTATCGCAATTTTGACAAAATTTAAATAAAATTTAAATTTACCTTCTTTCATGTTTTTGTGATTCCGCAAAATATTGGGAAATCGAATAAATTATGCAAAACTTGTGATTTAAAAGGTCAGTAAACTGGTTATTCAATATTAATGTGCAAACAAAAATGTTCAGCGCTTTATTTAGTTATTTCTCAATAAATTCTACATAATTTCAAACAGTAGCCAACCCAACAAAAATAAAACTCGTTCCAATCTCGATCATCTTTCACGCACACAATTAGTAAAAACAATGATATTTTTTCCACACACAATTTTGAATCTCTTAACAAATTTTTGAATGGCGGGTCGTTGCACTTGGGTGACCCTCGAGTCGCAGATGAGCAGAACAAAACTCGTTGGGGCTTGGAGTCGTTGAGCATAAAAGTAAATATTTTTATTGCTATTCAATTACCACAAAAAAAAACAACATAAAATTGTAGCATTGTTGGATTTGGTTAGGTTTTTTGTAATTTTCTTTTGATTCTTATTTATAGTTAGAAAGGAGAAGGTAATATGGGACATGAAACTTTCTCCAGAAAACTTAATTAAATTTGTTCGGATATTGGAATGTTATTCCTACAAGATAAATCATTTCTGAAAATAAAGTATGAGAGTCAATAATACAACTTATTTGTCTTACATTTTCTAAACATAATCATCCATTATATTTGTACTAAATCATTAAAATAACATTTATAAATTACTTCACTAATTTACTAACTAAATCTACTGAACATTAGCCCCTCTTTAATACAATTTTGGGCGCAAAGATGCTGATATTTCATCTGGTGAATAGAAATACTCAGTTTTGTGTCTTAAAATAGATTTTCTTTGTTTAATCCTAAATGGTTTTTTCTTTGGTTTCAATTCAAAACTTAGCTCAAATGATTTTTGAAAGTGAAAGAAAACTTCGAGTAATTGATGCCATTTAACAAATTTTAAATTACCTATCTATAACCTAGGTATCTGTAACTATATAAAATATTTAAATATGATACTGAAAGTTTGAAAGTCTTATTTGTATAGCATAAATATGTTGAACGATCACAGTTTGAGTAATTAGATACCCATTTCTTACTTAATTCTGTTAATTTAAGCGAATTTTACTCTTTTCTCATTAACTTCGTGGTTAATAGGATACATGTCCTCACTATTTAAACTATGCTCATCATAATCCTTAAGCTTTTCTGTTTCATTTTCACTTTGTATTTCTACTTCGAAGTCACTCGATTCGAAGCTTTCTTGACTTATGCTAGGATTTCTAGAATTCTTTTGACTTTCAAGTTCTCTTGCAATATCTATCAACATTTCGCGGAAAAGATAAGGTTCCATATTCTTTGCTAGATAATAAAGGAAAAGCCAATCAGAAAAGTAGCACTCCCGAGTTACAACTAGCATATCCCATGGGTTCATTCGTCCAGGACAAGCGAATGAAAAGACGAAGGCGTTGAAGCGGACAGAACTTGATTAGGAGAGTAAATGTTAGTTATGTTAATTGCCTTATTAAATTAATCAATAAAATACCTTGAGTGCAAAACAAGTGTCATTGCTCGCCAAATTAATGCCACTACAGAAGTGAAGATCAGTACGCAGTACCAGAACCACAAAAACACAAAGATCTTTTCATTTATAACGTTTAGTGCCATCACACATAACGCATCATGTTTTTGTATACTTCCTGATGGTCCATACTTATAAAAATGGCACTTTGTTACTTTCGGGAACACAATATCTAGGGTGTCCATGATGCCCTTGAAATCTTCCTTCAAGAATTCTAAGCCCAGTCCGTAAAAGTGACCACTGAGAAATACATTTGTGAACCAAATTTGCAGGAGAACGTTGAGAAGGTTTAGAATTTCACAAACAATCAACTTGTAGGCCCATGTTCGATTCACTTTGAGATGTTTTATGAATTCCAGCTTTATTCGGCGAACCTTTTTAAAGTAAAAATTCTTGTAAGCTCACCTCATTAACCAATTAAATTTAATATGCATACCTTCCCATCAACATTGTCTTTTGACATGATCGTCATGTGCTTCATCTCTAAATCTTTATCTTTCGATAAATACCTTGTCAATAATACTTTTTGCAGTCCAACAACCAATGGTTTAATCCTCCCATTCTCCCAACTTCTCCATAACATATGTGGAAGATAAAAAGACAAAGCTTGGAAGAAAAGGACGAAAGGAACCCACTGATAATAAGCATGCCTCTTGATTGGATCACCATCATATAGAGGACCGATGCCTGGGTGAGGAATTGATTCTTTTTGGAGTTGCGACTCATTCAAGTGGCGAACCTGGATTAAAAGATAAGATAAGTAAATAAATAGATTTGCTTTATGACGGTAAAAGTATGAAGAGTTTAAGATAAGAACAAGATATCAAGGTAAAAGTTTCTACTTACAACCGTGAAAGTCGACGTAAAAAAACAGAAACTATTAATCTGGAAGATAATTAGATTAGTTATATAAACATTTGATAAGAATTGTATTGACTTTTCATTTACCACATGCTCGGGTATAGTTGGTGCACCACCAGTCATACAACGAATGTGCTCTCCAATATATTGTCTGAAATAATATAATCGTTATTTAGAAAAGTTTAGATTAGACGATATAAAAATATCTTTTGCTAAGTCAATACTGATTCACAGAAAGCCAGCTCAAATGCAATGCAAAATTTTGCAATTCAATAAGACACTTGAGTACTCACGTTGCAAAACAAAACACAACAAAATCAATTAATCATTAAAATTGTATTGACGCATTATTGCAAATTAATCACATCAACAAAACTATTTGCATAAAACTTCATAACTAACAACATTTGACTGAAGTTTAACATTTCTAACTATTAAATCAATTTTAAACGGATGCAAAAAATTTAATTATTATTCCATTAAGTAGCAAAACAGCAAAAAATAAATATCAGAATTGTCACTTGCGACCATTTATTGTCTGTATCTATTGATTATAGCAATTGTGTCATAATTGCTGCATAAATATTTGCATAGTAGATAGTTTCGAAATTGATCAATGAAATTGAACTAATTTCCATTTTGCCCGTTTAAATAATGAACTTTTTTTATGTAATTGTAAATTATGAGTACAATGTTGAAATTGGTCTATGAAATTAACATGTCAAAATGTTTACGGAAGAAATTAGAGCTTTTTAAAGGGATCAAAACGATCTTCACGAAATAAATAAAAAAATAAGTTTGTTTACCTGCTGGTGACTAGAATGGTGCAAACCAAGAGTAAGATGAATGTGCCTCTGTAATGAAACTGGACAGGGGTAAATTTATATTTTAATATTATTTACAAACTTTTAAAATAAAAACTTACCCTAAAAGCCAAATTATCTATTGTGATGACCTTTGACTTGAATCTCAAGTGTGGCGTTAGTTGACTAAAAGTAGACAACATCTTTGTGGATCACCTAGTTCTCATCAAAACACTTAGAACTATTCAATATTCTTCAAATCACTCAAACTGCACTCAAACACCACTCAAAACTCGCTCACAATATTGCAATAAAATCCACCTCATATCAGGAACTACCGACTAGAGCAGATTTTTGTATATACAAATGTATGCTTTAATGTTTTTGAGTTGCACGTTTTTCCACTTTAATTCGCTACTACACAGCCATTAGCTTAAATGCAAGCCCGTTTAGTGAATGAATATTTTGTAAAATTTACAAATCAACTTGTTTAGTTTTTTTCGAGTGCTTGGAGTACATTCACATTCACATGTGTGACGATTTGTCTAGAAGCTGTACATAGATCATTAACTACTTTTTCCAATTTTGGGTTAAAATATGCGGCTTTAAATTTTAAATAGCTTCGACTTTATGGTCGCCTAGTTCATTCAATTGCACCTTCGTTTCGATTCGAGTAATTTCAATTTGGTTTCAAATTTTCGCTTCTCTAAACAATTTTTTTGTTTTCCAGTACTTCGAACTTCAATTTGATTAGCTTGTCAGACCGAACCTCAATTTGCTTCCAAATTTGAGTAGACTTGCTTACTTGGCAGTTTGAAAAATCACTAACACAAAAAATTTGTTGCGTTTTTTGAAATAGACTCAGTTTTTATCTTTTTATTAATTAAATTATATCACAAACATTTTTGCTGATAAAAATAATGTTCCTTTATCAGCTGACTCATAATTGTAGGCTCCTGCGACTAGTCGAAAATCGATCGAATCGCGATTAGTTGGAATAATCGATAATCGAAACGATTAATAAATCGATAGTCGAAGATTTCGATTATTAGAGAAGCACCACTTTTTCAAATATAATGTTAAACTTTTAATGTGGTCCAAACGCAATAAAGACTCTATTATTTATATAAAATCATAAGCGATCACTTTTAACTTCATTTGTCCTAAATTATAAATGTTGTTTGTTAAAAATTCAGAAAATGGGGTGTCTCACAATTGGACCAAACCTCAAAATTATATTAGAATGTTCAAAAAGCTTACTTGGGTTAGATACCTTCTAAGTATAGGCATATTTCAAAACTTTATACGTGTATGTTTTCTCTATGTCAATACTCTCTATCGCGTTATCCTCTTTATGTCGATTGGATCTTTCCATACAAATAGTATCTCAATATCCTTTTTTTTGACAAGATTGCTGCGATTTTCGCTTAGATTTTTCAAAGCAAAACTGTAGTTTCGAAATTTTCGAAATATTAAAAGTTGATTGTCAAAATTCTGAATAGTGTCAGATTCGCATCAAGGTTGTTGAAAATAATTTTTGAAAATTCCATTTCTCGTTGTTCTCTCTATCTCAACATTTTTTTGCGGTCCCAACCATCAACGCTATAGAGAAAACATACCCGTATAAGAAATGTTTCTTTAAATTAAGCACAATCCATATTGAGTCAATATGAAATAATAAATAATTTATCGAGATCTCAAGCAAAATGTGAAAAAAATGTTTTGTTGCTAGAAATAAAATTAAATTCTAAGACCTCCCAAAAATATTCTGTGAAACCCAGGCAAGCTTTTTTTGAGCTTTTCAACATAATTTTAAGGTTTGGTTGAAGTGAATACTTTTTATGACCAGCCTTAGTACAATGGAATCATTCACCAAAAAAAAACTTTTAACCTTAGCGAAAAAACTGTTTAAAAAAATTGCACTACATATTTTCAAATTAGATAATCGAAATCGAATCGAAATCGCGATTTTTTCAATAATCGAATCGACAATCGAAACGATTATCAAAATCACTAATCGCAGGAGCCTACATAATTGTCTTAGTGAATAAAGACAAGAAGAATGACATATGAAGGGTATCTTTTGAGAAATTATTATAAATACGAAATATGTATCCAATGATATTTTTAACTGATTAATTCCAACCAGTGTGATGAAATCTCAATCTTTCCGAGATCAACGATGAATGCAAAAATGTAGAATAAATTTTTTGCTCAAAAAAACAAAAACGTCGCAGCAATTGCAATTGTCACAAACGGAGAATTGAACTTCGATTTATTCTTTAATTCTTCATCTATAAACCACTTCAAATTCTTATTATAATGACTTAGATTTTTAAATAACTCAATTAAAATCCATCCTTTCACATACTTAACTTCTTGTTTCGCATGTAAACATGTAAAGTGTAAAACTTATCTAAAATTTGATGAAATATGTCAAAATAATGCAGTGAATCGACACACTAACCAAAATAAAAACAAAAAACAACGCATCACATTTTCGTAAAATTCGTAAATATTATTTATTTCCATGAAAACTTTACAATTTTACAACTTTTAAATTCTTCACAGTAATCGTGAGTTTCGTCATCATTCTTAAAATGCCTTGATTAAGTTGATATGTTGATATAACAAAAAGTCTATTTGGAAATTCGCGCATTTTCTGTATACATGAAACAGACACAATTTTACGAAACCTTATCACTTTTAATCAGAATGAGACTTTACAGAAAAATATTTGAATGAGCTTTTAAGGCGCTTTAGTATGAGGTGAGCAATGGTGATGGAGCATGTATGTGGCTTTGAAGATCTTAAATACGGTGATAAGGATTGAATGATTTTTTAAAAGTAAAGCTTTGTATGGCGAGATATTGGCGTAGTTTGTAGTTATTCTGTTCTAATCAAACTTCTCGCTTTTTTCATTCACATTTTCATCGACTTGGTCAAACGTGACGTGTTTATGCAGGGGAATCTTTTCTTCGGGAGTTCCATTCTTATCTTCCAATTCTTTGGGATTTCTAAGTTCCTTTGCTAGATCATTGAGAAGTATTTTGAAGACATATGAGTCCATGTTTTTGGCTAAGTAATACAAAAACAGCCATGATGAGAAAGAGAGATTATTGGTAATCATTACCACATCATCCTTTTTAATATGACCAGGACAGGCAAATGAAAAGACAAACACGTTGAAACGCTTTGAGCTGTGATGAAGAAATAATAATTACAAAGTTATTTAAAAAATTGATTATAAATCTAGAACCATAAAAGTAAATAAACTTACATTGAATGCATCACAAAAGTGGTAATCCTCCATAAAAGCCCCAAAATAGTGACTCCAAGTAGTAGCCAATACCAGAACCACATGAAGACATAAATCTTCTCGTTAATCACATTTAATGCCATTACACAGAGGCTGTCATGCTTCTGTATACTTCCAGATGCTCCGTATTTATGGAAGTGACATTTAGTCATTTTTGGGAAAACCAAATCCAGCACATCCATTTGATGATTGAAATCTTCTCTGATAAATTGATGACCCAAGTCGTAGAATTGACCAGCTAGGAATTTGTTGGTTACATAGACTTGCAAGATCAAATTACCGAGGTTCAAAAGCTCGCAAAAGATCAACTTTTTAGCCCAGTTGCTGTTAATTTGAATGTAATTCAAGAAAATTGTCTTGATGTTCGAAATTTTACTCTCTAACTGCTTTTTCGACTTGATATTGAACTTATCGTTGATAGCAACTCCTCCATCAGAGTCAATGTACTTCGAGAGAATCGTTCTCTTCATTCCATTCACGAATAGCTTAATCTTTCCTCCTTCAAAAGTACGCCAAAAGAGATGCGGCATGTAAAAGGACATAGCTTGAAGGAATAGAACGAAAGGTACCCACTGGTAATACGCATGGTTTCTAATGGGATCATCGTCACCGTCCATAGGACCAACACCTGGGTGAGCTACATGTCTATTGTCCACGGCAGAATAGTTATAATGACGAATCTTCGAGATATAGAGAGTTCACTTGATAAATTAGCGTCAATAATAGTTTTCAATAATAAACTTTTTTATGACTCAACTGAGCAGATTTCAAAGAACTATTTAGCATACTTTAGAATTCTTTTGCAAAAAATGTAATATAATTTCCCCATAAATCACTCAGATATTTGCTAAAATCTAATCAGGAGAGCCATATGTCACATTGTTTTCTTTTACATTAAGGAGAGCTTTTTTAACTTTAAGCTTTTTTACAACATGGTTTTAAAGACATGATATATGGATGCTCCCTATACTACCAACAAAAACTTACAACAGTGAACGTGCTCGTGAAAAAGCAGAAAGTATTAACCACGTGTACTGGAATTGAGTTGGAAATGCAGCTGATATGGTCTCCAATGTATTGCCTTGGTAATAAAAATGAGAAAAAAGTTTCAATTTAGATTATTCATGAAATTAAGTCAAATTTGTGTTATTGTGTTAAATAGCACTCAAATAATAAAATTTAAAAAAAATAATTACGTAATAAAGTAATTAATTTCAATGAAAAATGTTGTTAAAGCTTAATGACTGATGAATATTCAATTTATAAATTTGAATTCATTTTAACCAGATTTAAGTGCGGTGAGGTTAGAAACTCCATAGTAAATTGTAGGCAGGCAGATTAGTCTCAACTTATTCAAAGTCAGCTTTATCTTGAATTGCAACATGTGTATAAACTTGGCTCAAGCTGGTTGTAGAAAAAATATGTAATCTTAAAATACTGAAATACGTCAACTTGTTTTCCTCAAAATGATCAAAAAATATGTTCTCTAAATTCATTTTAATTCTTTCAAGATTACGCAACTGAAATCAAATTTTTCTTTAATTAATTTTTGTTTAATAAACGACGTGAACCACATATAAATCATAAAAAGTGCCCGAGTTTTGGAAATGTTATGAATTGTTAAATTTATTGATAACCCTAAAACTTTACCGAGAGGTCACCAGAAGCGTACATATCATAAGAATTACAAAAGTTGCTCTGTAATGGAACTTGAAGGCTAGATTGTCGATCGAGAAGTTCTTGTAGAGGACCTAATTTGGTTTATATATAAGAAACAAAGTTATTAAAGTAGTTGATTTATTAAGTTTCTTAGCTGAAGTGAGTGAACAAATAATTTATAATAGAGAGAAAACATTGAAAAAATTTAATTTTTGACTTTAAAGAATCTTATGAGAATGTTTTAATTGTATATTAATGATGATATTTGATATTATTTGAAGCCAAACTTCATTTAGGACCAATACAACACTTAAATCACTCATTTGTATATGAATCTCTCAATTTTTTCTCAATTTCTCTTCAAAAACGTAAACACTAAACGCATGTGGATGAACTTTTCACTCAATTTAAGCACTATCCTTACCTTAATTTGCGGCGAAAGTGAAGCAAAAGTGGACAGCATGTTGACTGCCTCTCAACGCCTCACTAGTAACTATTTTTACAGCGTTAATTTGCAATCGTAGAGCTGCTACACAATTAAAATGCAAAGTATTGTGCTTGTTCTCTGAAAATACATGTGAAACTGATACAAATGTCGAGACGACTGTTTTTTACTCAGCGCTTTTACAGCGGCTATGCTTTATTTGCTTTATTTATTCCAATATTTCCATTTATAATACTCAACAGTTTGTATTTTCTGAAAACTTTTTTATATTATTCAAGTTTTCGAGAGTATTTTGTAAATTGTTTCATATAATTTTAAATATTGCAGTGTTCACATTTTTTTTTTAAGCTAATCAGTCACTTGATTAAGTTTTTAAATAAAAGTGGCGTATCAAGCCCGATTTTTGTTATCAATGCAATTTTATTTAAATTTAAAATCTCGGATGATTGAGTTTGAATCAATGAATGGAAAATGGCTTCTGAAATGATTTTACTTTATGTGGATCAGGTGGATTTTTGTTTTTGAGTGATTTATTCATTCATTTTATATAAAAGAAGTCAAAAATAAAAATGTCACTGTTATTTTGGATGCAAATTCAAATATTTTTATTAGAACAACAATCTAAACAAAATAAAAAAATGTTCAGTGGTTTTGTTTCAAAATATTTAATTAATTTTTTACAAAAATGTCAGCATTCTCTATGAATCCGTTAATTAAATAAACACACTTTACATCGACAGCTTCGGATTAAACAATTAAAAGATGCTCATTTAATTAATCTCCCACAAACAATCCCAATTTGATGACACTCGGAAGTGCTTCTGTTTAGTGTTTTTCATTCAACAATTGTGTTTCAGTTCTCAACCTTGAATCAAACAGCTCTATCTCATTGTTAACCGTGATAAATCAATTTTCCAGTTTCTCGTTTATTTCGATTTGTAATTTTTCAATTTTCCGAACGATTGCTTCCATTACAGCATTATGCTAGGTGGATTATGCAATTTTAGCTCCCGCTTTTTATTGGTTATTGTTTGCCAGCGATAAATTGAAAAGCAATTAATGACACCATCAGTAAAGCTATTCAAATGATACTACCAGTTATAATCCATAAAGCTGCTCATTGTTATCGCGACTGTCGTTAATTTGCTCGCGCAATTAAAACTTTTAAAATGCAATATATTGCTGTTAAATTTAATGTACGTGCTGAAACTGCAGTTAAGTGCAGGTAAATGATTTTTAGTGCAAACTGAATGTTCAAGAATTGCGAGACACAATTTTATATTTTAATTGCAAAAAGTTTAGTACCGCATAAATTATATTTTGTTACATAATTTCGTTGAACTGCTCGATTTGACATTTATTAAAGTTTTTATTAATATTTTTTTCTGTAGCCTCATAGTCTCATTGAACTTTATTTTAAATTTATTTAAAATTGGCTGTAACATTGCAGAAAATGAAAAATCAGGAGTATTTGCGCTGAAATTTTAATGTAATATGCGAGGTAATATGCTATCTTATATACCTCGAATGAATTTGAGTTAGTAATTTTGGCTATTTTAGTTAATAGATTATAAAACTTAATTGAGTATATCTCTAGGATGAAGCATAGTTTTGATTAGCTATAAGCAATCATTCCAAAAAGTACAAATTATTTTTAAAAAAAGGCTCGATTGACGCGATCAAAATTCTTTTTTCAATTTAAATGAATAAAATTTTAAAAACAATGTTGGTCCACACTTTCACGATCGCAGTCACCAAGCAATCAAAACTTTGTGCTTACTCGATCAAAGTCGTCTCTCCAAATCAAGCTGAAATCATAATTAATTGATTTTTTCAACATAAACGAATATGATTTCAGAAAAATATATTTAAACTTATTCAAATCAAATCGATTAGTTATTCTCCACTGCATCATAGCGAGAAGCAAAAAAAGATTAAAACACATCAATTAGTGGCTAATTAATACATTTTATTTCTTTTGATTGTTCTTGCCATGATTTATGACTTCTGGTTTCAGCATCAGAGAAGTCACGTGGACTTGTGAAAAAAGTTCAGGTTCTAATAAGAACTCGTCCATTAAAATGATATTTATTGTTGAAATTTGAATTTATTGCCTGGTTAAAAGTTAATTGTTATCTTTTGGAAACATGATGAATCGACCATGTATAAACAACGTGTTTTAAATACTATGTAAGATGTCTCAATAAACATTAGTGGTAGCACTAATTTAATAACATTTTGTTCTGTTTTATTGAATAATAATTTGTTATTTAAACAAATATTAAAATTATATGTGGATCTAATGTTTATATGATGATGTCACTAAAAATTAATTTTCCGCAATAAAAACTTCAATAGAGCATAAAAATGCTTCAATCATTCTGTCAAGTAGATAGTCGAAGATGCACTTGCTGCCCACTCAATTTAATTGCTGTTTGAATTCTATCATCTCTAGAACAACACTAACCTAATTAAGTTTAATTTAAATCAATTAAAATGACTCACTTAAGCTCCCAAAAATTTGTCATTTCCTTTTTTGGGTCGGCGACTACATAATAAAGAACATAATAAATTTATCGCGAGAATAAATGAGAATTGTGGAAGTTACGCAAATGACGCAAATGATGATTGTTTGTTTTGATCTCCAATATCTACTGTTCTGTTCAGCTGTGGTTAAGTTACTCTTTGTGTTTTTATTATTTGTACAAATTGCAGAACACATTATAAACAAATTAGATCAGAAGATTAGAATCGTTTGTGCACACAAATTTGCCATCAAAGAGTCACAGCAAAATTCAACAAAAGGCAGCTATTTACATAAATAGTTTATGCGAAATGTATTTATTTATGATGAAGATGTGAGAAATTTTGTGAGCAAATTGTGTGGTTTAGCATTTTTTCTTCACAGGCTAGACATTTTAATTATAAGTTTTAAAATTCTTTGACTAAACTGTGAATTAGATAAGCTACATTAAAAATCTAACAGATTTTTAAGTAATCACCATGATTTGCATATTTATCTCAAATTGTTTGGTCTAATGCTGATTTGACAATAAATTCTTTCATGAATGATATTATATTTATTTAAGAAAATTTCTCTTTGAAATACAAATAAATTATCGTTTCAAAAAGTGTCACACACTTTTAATGGTACTTTTGCTTGATGTGACGTAAGCAAAGTTAATTTCTCAAAAACTCTAAAAAATTCAACAATTAATATGGTGGCGCTGCATTCTACGCATTATCTTCAAAAACTAAAATTAGATCAATTGGTCAAAGTCCAAATAAATTCATTGAAGTATAACATCTCATCACAAAAATCACAAAACATCAACATGACTGAAATAAATTCCAGCAATAAAATTCCTTAACTCCTAGTCCAATCACCAAATTTAACTGATGCAACAAATCATGAATTCCACGAAATTTCACGCAAAATATCGAAAATGTTAAACGAAATTATGAAATAACAAAAACTACCAAAAACAAAAACACCAAACAAATCCAAGAATTCCACAATTTCACTCTTTTTGAGGCGCTATTTATGTAAAAACTAAACAAAAACTGAACTCACTGAAATATTGCCGCAAAAATATGCAAATTCACATAAAGTTTCCAGTAAATTCAACAAACACATTTACAACGGTCGAGCCGACACAAAAAACTATTTCAAACTTTTCATCTTTCAATTGCTAACAGACGAGCTTAAAGACGCGACTAATTTATTTTTTCTCTCCAGGACGGAGAACTTGCTGTTCACTTTATTCCGAGCTTGTGTAGTTTGTTCAATTTATTAAAGATCAAGATTATTGTAATAAAAGTTAGTTTTTTGGTTTTGAGTATACAGCAATTGCGAAACTTCAATCTTCAATTTTGTCGAGGGGTTGATGGGTGGAAAATTGTGTGCGCGTTTTTAAAAACTGTATTGAGTGAGTTTCTTGATAATATTTTCTGAAGTTTTAAACAATTGTTTACCTTAATATTTTAAAGTATTTCACACTTTATTGCGCCAACATACGATCTTATGATTTAAATTTTTAATTATCTGTTCAAAGTTTTTTTATATTTTGTAAATTTGTGCATACATCTCCACAAATATGGCATTTTATACACAAACGTGTTTTATAAAAACTAGTGCTATAAATCATTCATCTTACAGTCTACCTATTATCAATAATGAATAACAAGTACCTATTATGGAAAATTTCCAGTGATAGTCACAAAATCACAAAGTAAACTAAAAAACCACCTCTAGGCACTCTACCAAAATCTTCCAACCACAATCATCATTTCCCGGCCACATTTAAGTCGATTGTTTCTTCGATTTTAATGCTCGAACATAATTAAAGTATTTTTTTTGCTTTTCGCCTATTGTCTTATTTTTTGCAGTCTTTTATGTATTTAAAAGCATTTTTCAAAGCAACACTATACAGCCGAGTATTTCCAATTAAAATTCAAGGCCAAAATCATTTCTTTATTTCTATGAAACTTTTGTGCAAATTAAAAAAAAAAATTTAAGAATTTGTGGAGGAAATTTGGGAAATGCACGCGAAGTTATGCAAGAAAATGCCGCATAGTTTGAAAAGAGAATTTGGCGACAAAACTGCACTTTGCATAATAAAATATGCATCGAGATGCTATGAACAATGAAGACAATATTGCAAGTTTTTTAATTAAATTCACGAGAATTTTAATTTCTTACTCACAATCTCAATCTGCAAATCTTTTCACAGAAAAATTATAAAAATTTAATTGATTCTTTCTGCTTGATGGTTCTTGAATTGTTCTTTTTTCATATTGTACGAGTAGTTTTGAATGCTATATTTTGTGTGCTCTGTCATCTTAATTTTCGATTTTAAAATATTTGTTTCGATGCTTTCGACATGTTTCACAAAAATTTGCCTGGAGTTTAATAAAAAATTAATTCTTTGGTGATTTATTTTGACAATACATTTATTCAATTATAATTTTCGATTTATATTCAACTAAGATTCAACTGCTTACTAAACAAAACACTCGAAATAAAATCGAGAACATGTCTTGAAATTTTAAAGTGCTCAATAAGCCTCAATTCATATATATTCTATTTGATTATGAATTATTTGTATGTTTTGTAGTTTGTTCAAGTTTGTCGCGTATTTATTTGGAGACTTGAAATACTTTCCAATGTTCTAGTTTTATTTTTCCTTTTGCTTGCTGGCAAATAATAAATGAGTTTATTTGCTTTTATTAGCTTTTGAAGCCTATGTGACTATAATTTTTTTCGGAAACAATTTTACTCACTCGAATATTATAAAATTTTCATTACTTAACTAATAAATTAGATTGACAGTTTTTTGAACATTTTTGACTTATAAAATATGTTGCTTTAAAAATTTTTCAAATTCCTATAAAAAACTCAAAATAAGTAAATTGTTTGCCCAATTCTTCCAGTCTGTATGTTGTCTAGACATTTGTTGAATATGGATAAAAAATTGTATCGTAAACCATTTACATGCTACAATATTACATTAAACAGATAAAAACTATTTTTTCTTACATTTAAAAGTTATTGGATTCAAATAGAAAGTACGCATAATTGAAGACAAAATGCATTTCCTCAACTTCCTAAAATTTATTTCTCCAAAATTTATTAGAATCCACAAAATTCTCTTCCATAATTAAAATCAAACACCAATGCGCTATTTTATTTATACACAGCCTTTTATGATTTTGACGATAAACATGAGGGTTCTTTTATGATCTGCATCCCCTAATCCAACAACTTCAATAACATACAATAATAATAATCGTAGAATCAGTGGCATATTGCAATACGCAATATATCCCTTTATGACGAAATTCTTCAAATTCCAGGGAATCAGTTATTAGTCAAATCTAAAACCAATCCAACTTCTCCAAGTCTTTTGATTCTTGAGTGGTCCTTTAACTTTCCATCCATAAATTTAAAGACTTGCTATCCTGCTGGTGGTCTTCTGAACCGATGTGTTACTTCAAAACGCACACCAATTAACTAAACAAACTCTAAAACTCCAAACCTTACATGTATTGTGATTCTCTCAACTCTCTCAGCAGAATTTCGAGAGGTTTCCCCACCTCTAATGTAACGGACAAAGCAGTTCTGCGCTTTACTTTGCTAGGCTTACATCGGCAGTGTCGCTGGAAAAGTTGTTGGTCGTCGCCACCACAGAGAATATTTAATTTAGTACATGTGTTTAAAGTCTTAAAGCAAGCTGTGTGCAAAGTGAGGTGCAATTGATGCTTCTTGCATAAGGCTAGAAGTCAAAAGAGTGGAATATATCCCAAAAATCAGGCACTGTGACTAAGAAAACTACACAGGAAGTGTATTAAGACTGATTTTAGTGAACAAGTGATACAAAACAGCCAAAATGTTTGATGTATTTGGCTCAGTGAAGGGGCTTTTGAAGCTCGACCAAGTGTGCATCGACAATAATATATTCCGATTGCATTACAAAGCGACGGTGATCATCCTGATTGCCTTTTCGCTGCTAGTTACCTCGCGCCAGTATATCGGTGATCCAATTGATTGCATTGTGGATGAAATTCCACTTAATGTTATGGACACATACTGTTGGATCTATTCGACGTTTACTATTCCAAATAGATTGACTGGAGTAGCGGGCAAGGATATTGTTCAACCAGGAGTAGCCGCTCATGTTGAAGGAGAAGACGAAGTCAAGTACCATAAATATTATCAATGTAAGTGAAAAATGTGTTTATAATTTTTTTGGAGATTTAGTTTTTGTGCAGTGAAGTTGATTTTAAGAACGCTTTAAAGGAGAATGTAAAAAAAATTATTCAAAAGTGCTGTGAACTTTGAATATAAATTTTGGTTATTAAATAATATTTTCGGTTAATTGTTATTTTAGATATTAAACGTTTTCATTTTTCAAATTGCCAAAAATAAATTAATTTATAATTATTTAAAATTTACGGAAATTACTAAAATTTAGCTTATTGAATTTGAAATCAAAAATCAATTTTTAAATACTTTTTAGGTAATTTGAAAATTTGAACTTTTGAATGATTCCTTCTTAAAGTTAAATTTTAATTGAACCAACTGCAATGCACAATAATTTACATATGAACCGCTCCATGAATATATTCTTCATAATCCCATTCTATCATCGTTCCTAACATCAAAAATACAAACTTTTAGGGGTCTGCTTCGTGCTCTTCTTCCAAGCCATTTTGTTCTACGTTCCACGATACTTGTGGAAGACATGGGAAGGTGGTCGCATTAAAATGCTCGTACTCGATCTTAACTGCCCTGTGATTAACGACGAATGCAAGGACGAACGAAAAAAGATCCTTGTGGATTACTTCCATGACAATCTCAACCGACATAATTTCTATGCCTTCCGGTTCTTCATCTGCGAGGCATTAAATTTTGTTAATGTGCTCGGCCAAATCTACTTTATGGACTTTTTCCTGGACGGAGAGTTTTCAACTTATGGTAGCGATGTCGTCCGTTTCACAGAGCTAGAACCAGAAGAAAGAGGAGACCCAATGGCTAGAGTATTTCCAAAAGTCACAAAGTGTACATTCCACAAATATGGTCCTTCTGGCAGCGTGCAGAAGTTCGACGGTAAGCAGCTGGTTACTGATCTTCAACAATCTTCCAAATACTTAAACTAAACTTATTTACAGGTCTCTGCGTGCTCCCCCTGAACATTGTCAACGAAAAGATCTACGTTTTCTTGTGGTTCTGGTTCATCATCCTCACTATTTTATCTGGAATTTCTTTGATCTACCGAGTTGCCGTTGTAATGGCTCCAAAAGTAAGATTATATTTGCTGCGCGCCCGTTCTCGTTTATCAGACCACTCAGATATTGAGCACATAGCCAACAAATGCCAGATTGGAGACTGGTTTATCCTCTACCAATTAGGTAAAAATATCGACCCATTGATCTACAAAGAAGTCATCACGGATCTCGCCAATAAATTCGATGATGTATCGAAATCAAACGTATGAAATCCACTCATTCCAATCACTGTTCAATGTGAATGACTCAGTTAGGTTTTAGAAAATAGAGGTTTATCCTCCAGATTTACGATCTTTGGGCCCCTTATGATTAAGAATTTATTGAAGAAATTTTGAGATTTCGCTCTATCTTTGTCTCTTCGTATCTCACGAAGCATTTCCAGTATGCATAAGTAGCAAGAGCATGCTCTGTTGATGTGTTGCTCAGCTGAGCAAAAATGAGAACAGAGAATGCTTCAGTGGAGGGGACATTAAAGCGCATACTGCGCGATGTTGCCAAATTACTATCTCTTTACCTCACACCAACTCAAAACAAATTGGTTAGCGCACTCTGTAGAGTTTCCATTTTGGAATCCAGTCAACTTGGACTTTAATGAGTTATCAAGAGGTTTTAATGTTTTTACTACATTGCAACCTACATCAAATTTGGCGCGAAATTCAAACTTATTTCAAATATTTCTCAATATTTTTTAATTTCAAGATCACAACTAGTTTAAAGGGGCATAAACCTAAATTTGACGATCTTTACTTCTAACATAGACTGTGCCACCGATTTTGTAGTCGGAACAGTTTTCTACTAATTTCGCATCCAATTTGCATATTAATGTACTCCCAGTTTTTCAGCGCTTTTATTATAATTTTGATCATTTCAAACTTTTGTGACGTAGACATGTTTTAAATTTTAATTTAGAAAAATATTTTATCACCAGACGAACGAATTTTAGAAGTTATATAACTTTGAAGCAAGTCGAAACATTGTTTATATGTTTTTCAATCAGCAAAGTGTCAATCACCCAAACATTCCAGTTTATAGCATTTTGTATGCGATAGACTATGTTGGAACACTGAGGAAAAATTTAAAATGGGCTCAAGTTTTCTCTACGTTTTTAAGGGATTCTCAGTGTATGGAAAAGTACATTTTTGGTCCATTAAAAAAATTTATAAATTAACCTTGACACTGTTGAAAAATACTCCTACTGTTTCGATTGGAAGTCAGACATAGCTTCCATAAATATGCACATAAATTATTTCTATAAATGTCTCGAAATTCATAAATTCGGAATTTGAAGAAAAATCGAGAAAAATTAAACTGCATTTTAAAGCAAACTCACTGAGTATTCACAAAATGTTTATACTTTTATAAATTCATCAATTCCATTTTGGGAAAACTTTTTGTATTGTCTTTGAAATTATTATATTAGCAACCTGCCATAAGTACTAAATAGAGCATCTTTTAAAAATTAATTAATATTACTGATTTTACTATTTTTGACTACTTCGTTACAATTTAAAAAAAAAACAAACAAAAATACTACAAGGAAATGAGAATCTTCAAATTATTTTAAATTTTCATAAAATTCTTGGGAATTTAATTTAGACGATAAGAAGAAAAAATTTAAATTATTTTTTGGTCGGATGAGTCTCTTTTCTTGATTAATAATCTAGTTATGGATTGATCAAAATGTTTTTAATTTGGAAAAATTTTAAAATCTGGGACTCATTCAAGCAATTTTATTCATTTTTGTTTTTCTGGTAATTTTAAGAGTTGTGATCTTTAGATAATTAGCCAAGTAAGATTAATTTTTATAAATATATTCAAACAAAATTATGGAAATTATTTTATTAGATAGTTTTTGATCCAGTATCACAATTTACAACTTTTACAAAATTTTACAAACATTTTTTATAAAAGCAGACAAAAAATTTTCGGACGAGAAGCGTTATTGTGATATTGTGATGTAGGAACCATGTATTTGCCAATAATACATTTTAAAACTACTTATACATTGGCCAGGCTCTCAAGGTCAACAAAAATTTTAAACTCAACTTTTGATACAAATTTTTATTGGAAATGTCGGAAACTTCAGAAGTCTGCAAATATTACGGAATTCTTATGATAATGTTTAAACTACTCCATCAAGATTTTGATAAGATATATATTTTGATACTACTGTCTACTAACACGGTAAGACAAATTTGGATTGTTGAAAATATTGGTGGGTGCCACTATATAGAAATACTAGCTGGAAGCTCACTGATCATAACTGTATACTCAGAATATCTCTATCGGCTAAAGTTAGTCTTATAACTCAATTTTTGTTTCATGCACACTTTATTACCTGAAAATATTTATAATAAAACGAGAATACTGATATTGGTAAAAATTTCTCTTCCAATAAATCAAATATTTTGTACCTTATGATGTCCAGTAGTTTCAAGTTGATTGAAGTTCAATCGGTCAAGATATATCAAATTTTGTAGAGTCACATCCCGAAATTTTCAAAAAAAAATGCAACTTTAAATAAATAAATCTCTAGAAAGACCGGATTGTGTACACAAAACTGATTGCAATTTATTTCTGAACATGGTTTGTGGAGAAATTACCTATGAATGTCCTTCAACACTCGCTAATTAACAATTTTGACAAAGCATTTCGCCTGCTTTGAAAACGAGCTACTCTAAAAAAAAATCTGAATCATCAGCAGGATCCTTGTGTGATCATTGGAATCACCTCGATCACCCATTGTCACAAGATTCATAAAGAATTCGTCGTCTATTCGTCGATTTTCTTCTAAATAAATATTCATCTCCAGGTGATTCCAATGATCACACAAGGATCCTGCTGATGATTCAGCTCAAATAACATTTTTTTACAAAAAAAAAAAAGTAGCTCAAAGTAGAGTAGCTCAAAAAAGTAGCTCAAAGCAGGCGAAATTGCTTTGTCAAAATGGTGGGTGGGGAGTTTTTGGAAATCTTATCATTAGCGAGTGTTGAAGGACATTCATAGGTAATTTCTCCACAAACCATGTTCAGAAATAAATTGCAATCAGTTTTGTGTACACAATTAGCATTGCTTGAAACTTTCTAGAGATTTATTTATTTAAAGTTGCATTTCAACAAAATTTGATATATCTTGACCGATTGAACTTCAATCAACTTGAAACTACTGGACATCATAAGGTACAAAATAAGTATTCTCGTTTTATTATAAATATTTTCAGGTAATAAAGTGTGCATGAAACAAAAATTGAGTTATAAGACTAACTTTAGCCGATAGAGATATTCTGAGTATACAGTTATGATCAGTGAGCTTCCAGCTAGTATTTCTGTATAGTGGCACCCCCCAATACGTCAGGCTGTCTTACCGTGTAATAGAAATTCGCAACATTTCTTTTGAAACAATAATTACTAAGCAATAAAATGATAAGGACTGGATAATTGTGCCTTATGAGATCTTTTGAGGATGATCCAATATATTTATTTTTATTGTAAAATTCCATTTAACAAGCATGCAATCGCACAAATCACAGCTAATAGGATAGAAGAACATAAACACAAAATAAATCATAAGGACATTAAGCCACAATAGAATATATTTTACGGGCAGGATGTGGGTGGATTAATTATTTTGACTATATTCCTTTTATAAAGATCTTTTTTGGAATTACTAAATGAATCATTTGATAAATTTAACATCAGTTTATGAAAACAAAACAGTCCATCCAAATTCTCCCAAAAAAAACTATAAATAAAAGTTTAGATAACAATTATTTTGTTCTATAAATGAGTACAAAAACTGATAAAGACAATTAAATAAACTTATTTATGGATTTATGGCAAACTTTTAATTCATTTACAAAACTCGATTAATAACTTTATTAAATCTAATAATATCTATTAAAACTTTGCAATATTTTATCAAAAAGAACTCAAAAATCCAATAATCATTAAAAAATAACAAAAAACAAAGTTCAAAACTAACATAACAAACATTTTCATTAAATTTTACCAATTTTATCGATTTAGAATTTGAATAGAACTTTTTATGACGATTATAATAAATTGATGGGACCAATATTTAATGTCAATTCAATTAAAAGTGCATAACGAGCATAAACTGATGAACATAAAATAGCATAGAATACATATCACCATTATCAAATTGAAGCGTCGATAATGAAATTTGAATAAATGCAATAAATTCAAAATTGCAAATAAAATGGCAATAAATTTCAAAGCGAATTTGCAAACACATAAACGCATAAACTTTTATAATGAGACATGTTTTAGCATATTATAACAAATTTATAATATGACACATGATATAATTCCAATCAGTACAGTTTATGATTTTGCTTGAGTCTATTGTTGAGTTCAATTGAGTTTCGCTGAGTTCAGCTAATTGTAACAGCTGATTTAGCTTTTAGAGAAGAATAAAAGAGAAATTGTATTTTTATTATGTTAGATAGGCAGTTAGGACAAAAGCATTAAAGTTAAAGAATAAAAATGATTATGATAAGAAATAAATATTTTTGTTTTTCTTGTTTGTTATATTTCAGATTCTGTGGCAATACTATTAACTTTTGACTCATAATTCTAATAGGTTGCCGTTGTCTTGGGTTAAAGGTAAGTTTTATGTTCCAATGCCAAGTTCAAATCGGGTAGTTTGTTAATTTTTATATCCCATCCGGTTTTAATTATTATTATTTAACTTATTCCAAAAATTTATTTCATATCAACATATTTAAAAATTTTATTACCGTACTCTGAACATAATTTAGATTAAATTTTATCACAACAAAATTGTATATGAACAATTGAAATCACACTATAAGCAATCTACGACTGGGCTAGAGAAATATAAAAGGAAATCCTTATCTCTGAATTATAGTTGTTTATTTTTTGAAAAGTGTTAAAAATACTGAGTTCATAGATTTTTAAAACTTAAAAAAATATTTCAACACGTCATAAACACATGTTCATTTTTTCCTATTCAAATGAAAATTAACTCCACAACTAAATTAAAAACTTTTTGCAGTATTGCATTTTTTTGCTGACGCCAACCATAACTTGTTGCACATTCGTTTCACCGATCAATAACTGTACGGCTGGTCACAGAGCTAGAGTCTAGAGAATAAGAGAAAACATTTTTGGTTATTATTTGTTGTAAATGTTGCTTTTTATCATCACCAAATTTAAAGGATCTTTACCAGTCTATGAACTGTTTCAATATGACCGAAAGTTTAGAAAAAATTAAAAACAGACAATAGTAAATTTCAAATATCTTATCGGAAATTATTAAATATATTGCAAAATTTATAATTTGGTCTCCAAGTAAATTTGCAATTTGCATGTGAACAAACAAACGCCGTAAGTACGTGGAAATGTTTTAATTTGATTTTTAATTGTTGACAGCTATTGGTGGTCGCTACGAACAACACCAAAAATTTCAGGAAAAAGTTTATGTAGAAAATAATAAATCTAAAGCGAGTGATTTGTTTGTTAAATAACACGCTTGAGAGCATGGGAAAATATATAAGAAGTATATTAAGCACTTCAAAAACTTCAAACATTTCAAATTTTAATTTATTGCAGTGCATGGATATTAACTGGAAAATTGAGAAACTTTGTAATGTGCTGAGATGGATAAGCCTAATTTACTGCTAATTTCAATTTTAATATTCTTTGTAAATTAATAACAATTCAATGCAATACAACTCAAATGTGTCAAGAGGTACAAAAAGAACCAAAATTGATTGGAAAATGTTGGCAAAATGTCATTTTTCGTGAAAATTACTCACATCTGTTTGAATTTTGGTGGAATTTAAAATCATTTATTATTATTTCTATGTACAATAATGTGATGTCACTCAATGATAATGAAATGAACTCAAATTCTCAGGTGATTACAGCGATAGACTGATAAGACGCTTCTGCCTTGAAGTTTATATTTTGACTGTTTTTGGGAATCACGATAAAATAGATTCCTTTGAAAATTTCTTTTATTTGTTTTCGCGGTAAATTTATCAAAAGCTCCTCAAAGACAATAAAGATATTTTTATTATTTTTATGAATCATAAACAAATTGAAAATTTAAAAAGAAAAACGTCTCTATATTTTGTCTGTTTTCTGCTATCTTCAGCCACAGATCTCCTCCTTAAATTGCAATAACCAACTATGTTATGTGAAATATCGCGCAAGTTGTCTGGTTGTTGCAATTTGTAGAGGAGCTTTGTGGCTGAAGATAGCAGAAAACAGACGATTTTACTTTTTATCACCTGAAAGATTTAAGTCCGTGAGTTGAGTTCATAAATACATTTAAAATGTATAGGGGCTTGTTTCAAAGTTGAAAATACAAACCATTACTTTTATTTAAATCTATATTTGCCATACTTCCGAAAAAGCATTAAAGCTGAAAAAAATAAATCAATAAATATTTTTATTAACATTGAATCCAAAAAAGTCAAAAATGTGAAATGTTGAAATAAAGTATTAAAGTAAAAGCAGCAAAATTTGGTCATACAATGCCATTCAAATCCCAAAACGCTCGAAAACGCTGTATAAACAAAGTTTTCAGTTATTGCTATGGGATTGTTGGAGGCACGTGAGACCAAAACAATTGTGCATATAAACTTCATTTGCTTTACTATTGCATAACTGCATAACTGCATTTTAAATGCGGAAACGAATCTATTTATTGTGATTGATAACTACATTTCATTTGAATGCTCGTGAATATGAAAGTCGCAGTTGAAACTTACTGTTTTTGCAATGGCTCGATGCTCTGACTGATAACACCGTAAATTGAACTTGAAAATTATTTCTGTGTGAATAGCAAAAAAATCAAAAAACTAACCTTTACTTTGAAATTCAGATTATTTATTTTTTTCACGTGTTTGCACTATATTCCCCTTAGCAGCTCAGAAACATAACCTAGATACTTATTTGACACTGCAATGCATGCAGAGCAAAAAAGCATTAAATTAATGAGAAGAACTTTCAATTATTCTAACCAGACTAAAGGCACTGCATAATAAAATTTGCGAGAACATGATTTCAATCCGACTTCCTCATTTTTAATGCTTTTGATAGTTTTCTTGTATTTTATATGTTATTTAAGTGATTTTTACTTGCTTTTGCTGATATTTTCACTGTCTTATAAGTCATGAAACCATAATTGTCTAAGATAATGTTGGTTAATGCCTCGGTTAATGCTGAAGATAGCTCTGTAAAAAAGGAGACATTTTTCTTTTTATGATATATTGATGAAGATTCAAATTAAATCTTCAATATTTTATTAGGTGTTTATTATGTAAAGTTTTGTGTTATATATAGATACATAAAATAAGCTGGAAAATAATATCAACTGTAAAATAAGCAAAAAAGAACATCAATTCATTCAATGGAATGTGAAAATTATTAGAATTTCTACAAGGATTTGAGCTTAAGAAATAGAATAAGAATTTTCAGGTAACCACTACATTTTACATGCTGCATGTCACTAATTAAATTTTAGAGTTTGCAAATTACCCGGGTAGTTGATTTCCGGGTACCCGGATCCATTACCCGGACTTTTCCGGGTACCCGGGTACCCGGGTAGTGTCTATTTTGTATGAAAATATTGAAAAAATGAAAAATTTTCAATTTTAAAAGATATTAAGGCTATTTATGCTTTTCCACGCGATTTCATTGTTCTTTGGATATCATTTCAACTATTTGATGCTCTAAATTCTGTATTTACTAAATATTTTCTACTTGATTCTCATAAATAAGCAGATATAAGTTTCAATTTAAGGTTTAATTATTGAATTTAAAGCAGGCATGACTAACGAGTCGCAGTGTCGCACTGTGGTACTTTGTGGGACTTTCCATTTCAAAGTGGGACTTTTCAAATTTCATTTTGCATCTTCGATTTTACATTTTCTATACAAAAATTTTTATTTTTGTGCCATAATACACATTTTGGAAAAAATCATTTGCGGGCACTAATTTCAAAAATATAAGTCATGTTTTTTCAAAAAACTTAATCAAATAGTATTATTAGACTCGGATTAGAGAGATTTTATACCTTTTTGCAATGAATTTTGAAAATATAGATACGTGAAATATTATTGCGACCAATTAATTTTTTTTAAACGAAGTATTGAGAGTACCGATGTACAGAAATTGGGCTCTTTTTCACTACCCGGGTAGTGAAAAAGAGCCCAATTACCCGGGTACCCGGGTACCCGGTTACCCGGGTTGCAAACTCTATTAAATTTAAATCAAAAGTATTTTCAAACAAAAAACACTACTGGTAATATATTTAAGTAACCCGCTTTCAAAATTATATCGGTTTCAAAAATCCTTGAAAATAATCGAACAATGGAATATGCAACTGCAGACACATCAGCGGAAAATCCATAGAAAATCAAGAAACTGCAAACACGACCAATAAATTGCGAAGAATTTATTTCCAAATGGTTCACTTACTTACATATATTATATAAAAGCAAGTCAAAGCGAGTTAAAACAAGTCAAACACACGTTTCAAGCTTGAGCAAATCGACATTCTCTTGCTCCAAGAAGACTTCAAGACATAGCAAGACATCGACACACTCTAAATGGTTAAGAAGACGAAATAAAGACTCGGATTTTCAGTTTGTCTAAATTTTCAGGGATAGTTTCAGTTCATTGAGTCCTTAAAACCTTGAATTAAGGATAAAAGACCTTCTCTGACCAATTTTTAAGTACTCAGGAAGAAAGCCAGACACTAAATTCTCAAGAAAGTCCCACGAGATGCAACCACCACACCTCTAAGTTCACTGACTCTTTGTAACTCCTTTCGCTTGTCTTTCGCCAGCTATTGGACTTGAATACTTGAGCGTGTTGGATAGATTTTCAATACTTTTGCTTTGATTTTTATGTGTTTCTTTTCTTGTATTTTTTTTAGTGTCTTTAGTGGTTTTTGTGCTTTAATGTAAGTAGCCAACAGAATTTCAAATATATTGAGTGTGTCCAGCAAAAAAAATGCGCAAGATATGTAGGATGATGGGAAAAGAATTTTAAAATAATATATTTGGTTAATACTTTTTTGAAGTTGCTTTCGCGGTCTCGCTTTGTTCAATTTTGGCCATTTTTGCTGAATTCTTTTTTTTTGGTCAGCAGTTTAAGAGAGTTGCAGAGTATATTGGATTTATGAGTTTTTTGGTTCAATAGTTAGATCATGTTATATTGCTTAATTTTTATATTTATTATAAGTAAATGCGGCTTCAATTAAAGTATTTAACTCTTGAGATATTGTTGAGTTTTTTCAAGAATCCATTTCTTGCTATAGTTTAACAAAATCTAATGAAACTATCAAATTTATGAGAATTGTTTCAAATATCCATGGAAAGTTTTCTGCTCAAAATCGTCTAAATCTCAAGATCTTCAAAGATTATGTTCTATGATTATGTATTAAGATTCTCAGCAAATTGTCAGTCAGTCATCTCACAATGTATCCAAAAGCTTTTTAAAAGAAATCCTATTACACGTTTTCTTTTTTGCAGTTCCTCATCGCAGCATGAAATGAAAGACATAAAGAAATAATTTACATATGAATAAGAAATTTTGTGTCCCAAATTTCAAAGTATCCGTGGAATCAACCTGAACGCCGAGGAGCATAAATAATTGGTTGTATTTGTTGATTCATTGCCTCAGAAAGTTTATATTTGTGACATTCCATTATGACGAATCATCTTTGGAAATTTAACGCTTAAGTTTAAGAGTTGTAAAGTAAAATTTTCGGTTAAAGTGACCGTTTAATTGGCTTGTCAATAATCTCGTTAATTGCTCTGTTTTTAAAACTAAAATTATTCAAATTTTTCTTCATAAGTATATATATTAATAAGTTCGGTGTTAATTGCACGCTAAATTAAGTTGACAGTATAGAAAGCAAATGAGTTGTGAAATTTTTTTACAAGATTCGTGACAATTTTCATTAGCATAAAAACGATGGGAAAAGTTTTCTTTTGTATCAACATAATAAATTAACAAATTTTTTCTAAGAAATATGGACAAATTGCCTGTAAACGTGCATGATTCGCTGATTATTACTATTAAATTTAATCTGCGAGTGACTTTTGAGTTTTAATGGTGGTTTTGTATGGAATAACTGGTGCTACAATAATTTATTGTGGAATAATGGAATAATTATGAACCAATCAAGATATTATTTTATATTAAAAAGTGTCATGCGAAAGAGATGCAACAAGCTTACCTTAACAAGAGTTCAATACTCACAAGTAACTATTAAGGATTTTGAACTCACATAGTCGACAAAGTCACATTTAGACTTTTTTGTCATTCAATAAATCAACTGAAAGATCTCAATATTCTTTTATTCTAAAGAGTTTGTTTGACGATAAATTTAATTTGTTTCTTATACGTGTTGGAGTTACCAAAGTTACCCAGTTTCAAAGCATTTTGAATAGTTATAAACGAATGCAATCTGCTTGATGATGGATTAAATTACCAAACCAGCTATGAATTATTTCTCACTTATTAAGTGATTTGGTAGTTTTTCCAAAATAAATTAGATTTTTGAACCCAGTTGAAGAGGAAAAAATGAAATAAACAGCAGTTGGTTTGATTTATTCATGAAATCTGGTTGATTTCAAGGTTTTTGAGAGATTATTGAGCTCTTGGATGTGAAGCTTAGTTCTTGTGGAGAAAAAGGAGCAATTGGTCAAAACTTTTCTGCTTCAAACATCTTCTAAATGAATAAGATTTTCGGAATCTATTGTTGCAAATTAAACAAACATCATTTTACTAGACAGTTCCAGGAAACTTTGACCACTCATTGAATTATTTTTAAATACAACTATAGCGTAAAACAACTCAATTTAAAAAACGAATTTATGGTTATATCTTAAAACTGCTAAAGTATTTGCATTCCGCATTCCCAGAAATGTTTCTTCGATTCCACTTAAAATATGAAATCATAAAACACTAAAATTCATACAAATTTCAGGCAAATTTTAATCTCTTGGCAGCTTCTTACAATAATTCTATTACGTTCTGTATTTTCACGTCTTTATGGCAAGGATTAAAAAACTTCTTATCTTAATTAAGTGATATCAACGGATTTGTTTCTTAATTATATATAATTCAATCATTCAAATCCATAAACTAACTTTTATTGATCATCATAAAATAAATAAAAAAATTCTACCTCATTCTCTTAATATTCAACAATTTATTTAGTTTATTAAGCAAGAAAAATAACCTTACCTCAAAATTGTTATCGCGACCATAAATCTTTGAATCTTGAGCTGTTTCGAGAATAAGTCTTCTTTTGCATGAAAACTGAACAGAACATTAAAAAGGTAAGAAAAAGTGAAATATACCAAGAAAGTATGAAATATCAAATATGAGTGAATATTTCCCAAGACTAAGATCAAAACTAAGACTTTGAGACAAGAACAAAGGTAAGAAGATTAGTGAGAATGAATTTCCTCAAAGCAAATCGATTAGACAATGATTCTCTACTTTCAAGTATTACTCGAATATTTAACTTTTTATCTTTCTTCATAATTTTCTCTTCCAATCTTAAAATGCTTTGCGCTATATAAACTAAACAGACTACATAGGTGCTTGCTATGAGGTCTCAAGCTGATACACCAACACAAACGATTTTATTTGAATACTTTGGAATACTTATGAATATTATATAGTGTGATTCATCAGCAGGTAAGCAAAGGTAAAGGTGAATAATGTACCACCGTGTTACACCGACAATTCCTCTTGTATAAATGCAAGGATGTTGAAAGTCGAAGGATGTTACATCCTGCTTTAGCTGAGTTATGAATTTCTTTGTAACGATTTAGATTTGTGTTGATAATTAAAATGTATGATGATTCATCACGATTCTGCTTTTATATACGATTCATTATTATACAAAAGTATCACAGACAGAAAATTCTTTTAAAAACGAGTAGCAACAGACTTTATTATTATTATATGTGATAAGTTTTGTACATTTTTGGAGTTTTGGACAGTTTTTATTATTTAGTTCCATGTAAGACGAAATTTTTGAATGTCTGGTAACTTATATAATTTATTCAGAAATGGTTTTTATACATTTTTTAGGTTAAATCTGTATATATTTGAATTGGAAAAAAACTCGTATGATCAATTCGCAAATCAATTCTACCAATAAAATATTTATGGTTCCTTCATATCACCACGAGTCTTGACAAGATCATGCATATTTCAACTTTCAAAAAGAGACATGTAAATTCCAGTTTTGAATTAAATATAAATTATTCAACTAAAAGAGAAATATTAATTTCATTTCGTTAGCTCCGAAATTCTTCATAAGAAATAAAAAAAATGTTTTAAAATGTTTAAAGATAAAAGCAAAATCTTTATACCATGTACTAATAAGAACACAATACATTCATGGATATGCAACAATTTTGTTTGATTCTGTAATTCTTGGGAAATTTTTACTTCGGCAACAAAAAGTTGTGAAGTCTTGGTTTCATCCAAACTTTTTTTTTAACATTGGACTTTGGTGAGTAAGAAGTTCAAATTATGTTAATTTATTAAATTGGTGTTTGTCTGCGATTTTTTTGTTTTTTCAATTTTGAAGCTGTAACTTTAAACAGTGAATTTAATAATAATTAAAAGTATAAGTGGTCTAGAATCATGTAACTAAATTTACTCAAGATCAACCTAGACATTGACCAAAAAAGATCAAACCCCATTTCCAACTAAATTGGCAAACAATCTCAAAACTCTCACGATGGAGACATTTAAAAAGCTTTTTAACATAAACGACTGCATTCTTTTTATTTAAATATTTGTATAAACTATGCGATAAACTGAAGAAACTTGAAGAAACTGGAAGAAACCTGAACGAGAAAATAATAACACATAAAAGAACAAACAGGTTTCTACTCATTTTTTTACTTTTTAACATTTTCAAGAATGAGAAAGAATTGAAAAAAACAAGAACATAAGAACATATAAGATTATCAAGAACTCCAGAAGACAAGACAAGACAACACCAACACATTTGAATAAAATTCCCCTTAAACACAGGTAAAAGTTGCATGTAGTTTTGAAAGGTCCACTTGCCATACAACTCCTTCTTGAAAATCAAGTGCAGTTAAATCTGGTTTTACTTGAACCACTTTAATCAGGATAGTTTTCCTTAAGTAGATTCTTAGCTCAGATTTATTAATTTATGTATATTTTAAAGATTCTACTAAAATTCAATTTAACAACCACCGAAAATGCATTTAAAATTTATTCGTTTCTAATTTGCCATTAAAAAATATTATACAAAAAAATCAAGATATAATTAAACTTTTCACCATGAAGGACTTTAATATTTTATGCGAAAAAGTTGTATTCCTTGAACTAAATGACAGTGAGACACGTTTTATTAGTTAATGGTTTAATGCACATTTTATTTGCATAAAAGTTACATCATGTAAATATAATGGAATTTAATTAATTTAAATAAGGAAAATTTCAATAAAATTTCATTGAAAATGATAAAAATAATCTTCTGTTTTTGTTTACAATCGAATTTTGTTTATAACCGAATTGAGAACTTTCCAGCACGGGTCACATATTTCACACCTAGAAGAGAAATGAATAAAATTGTTATTTCAAATAAAATTTTTGATCGTTTTATTAACCATACACACCTTTAAACGGTTTAAAATTCTCTCCGAACATATCAAGACGATTCACTTTTAAGCCAGAGACTGCTAGCTGAGGGATGGTGAATTGCACATTTATGGAGGGATTAGATTCCAATGCAGCTCCAGCGGTAACCATTACAGAACCTCGAAGATTTGGCAGTTTACTGATTTCAATTCGCCCAACGTCCCAATGTAAAATCTTGGTGGATTGGTCAAAGGTGTATTTGCCTTGCGTACTGATCAAGGAACAAGTAACTACAGATTTGGGCATCAGTATTTCTAGCTTAACTCCTTCTACAGATCTTCCCAACGTTGTTTTAGGTCCAACTGTAATGTCAAGTCTACCTTGTTCTCCACCTTTTAGTGACAAACTTTGCCTCACATAAATTGGTATTGCTACAACACTTTGTGCACCAACATGATACGACATCAGTCTAAAATTTCCATCTGGTGGAACAAAACTTAGAATCTTTTCAGTTTCCCACCTCTTGTACCTCACGCAAGGATGGAATGAAACGTCATCCAAAAGTTTTGGATTCATAAAAGAGAGGGTCAGATCTGGCATTCCACTAAGTTTTATGCAGCAGTCAATGTGTCCTTGGATTTCAGCAAACACAGTTGAACCTGATTTATCGATAATTGCATCTACTTCTTCAATAACATCAAAATATGCTTCGTTATTGGTATATTTCACCTCAGATCTTCGCCATGGAATTGCAGATAGTTGACCAGTTGGCAAGGTGGCGCTGACACTAAAAGATAAATAGACGTTTAAGATCTCATTTTTAAGTTGGCCTATTCTCAACTTCCAGCTTTTCAGTACTTACTTTGATTTTCCTGTCACAGAGTTGGCTATGGTCCTCAAAATATGTGGAGGCTTGATAAGTTCTTTCAGAATATTGCTCTCAGTAGCAAGTGGAAAACCATTATCCAACATCTCATCCAATAATTCGTAGACAACCACATAATTTTCTTTAATGATTGCTTCAGAACATTCACTAAAATAGTCCACGAAAGTGTCGACAACACGATGAAGGAACTCAATAACAAATAATGGAGGACATTCCTGCTTGCACACTGCAACAAGAGCTATGCCACCTCTTTGTATAGAGACAAGATAATGGTGAGGAGTGGATATTACAGGTGGCACGTCCTACAATATGGAAACAAATTAATAATTGGAACAGAGAAAGTCTGACATAGTTTCAGAAAGCTTACACTGCCGGACTTGCGCTGAGCATCCAAGAAATAATCACACACGTTCTTAGAAACAACTGAACGCCAGTGCTTTTCCAGGAAGACATCTCTGAAAAGTATTTAATTAACTTTTTTGCTTCAATCTTTCTTATCACAATAATCAAAATAATTACCCGCTAGCATTTATGATAAACAGGCTGTGAATCATCACAACAACATTAATTGGTTCGATTCAGCTGCTTAAACAACTCAATATAAGTATAATAATTAATTCAACACAATTAAGAAATGTCAACAAAGTAACTTTCGAAAATAGTCCCGCATGTAAATTATGCCGCAAGCAAAAAGTACGCGTGAAAAATTTGAATTATTTTGGCGGAAATTTATAAATTTCTGTCGATTAATGTGAAGTCTTTTTGAGGCAATCAAGCACAAACTTTACTCTTTAGTAATTTGTGAATTGTGAACCTGAGGCTTCTTACTTTTATACAACCTGGTTAATTTACATATTGGTTTATAAGTAAAAATTATTTTTAATATAATAATAATATTTTATAAAAATAAATAAATTATCTTCTAAAAACCTCGGCCGTAGTATGACTTTCGTCGGAACTTTGTCGATTAAAAAAAAATTAACAAGAAGAAGACATCAATCAATTTGGTGCTACATCCCTAGTTGTGGGATTGGACCGCCATGCAGAGGTTCGTTCCACTTCCCACGTTGTATATAGAGCAAATTGAGATGACACACAGGGACGCAGGTCACTGAGTTGTACTCTCAAAATTATATAAAGTGGGAAGATGTTGGTTAACTAAACTACATCCAGAGATGGATTTGGGAAGGGATAGAATCAGGTGGTTTCGGCAACACAACGAGTTCATCAATGGTCAAGATGGAGAATTTTGTGGACTAAACAAAAAGGTCCGAAGTAATTGGCCTTATATCAAGCTCATTTATCATTCAATTTTGAAGAGTGAGATAATTTTTTTCAAAATATTTTAGCGACAGTTCAAGACTGATATTTGAAATTTTCGTTTTCTTTGTTGAATCTGATGCACAGGAGTTGAAGGCAATAGGACAGATCGTCAAATGAAAATTTTGTGCATGCTTTTGTAAAACATCAAAATAGGTAACTTTCTGAATTTTTTGAGCCTTAATGAGCGATGAATGAGCTATACTGAGTTTACTAGAGACATATTTATCATGTTCGTCCCAAAGAAATCAGGGAATAAAATCAAAGAATCATTGTATCGTTTCAAAATACTTTACTTTATTAAATTAATGGTTAAATACACATTTATGACGAAAATACGAAGCTTAAGTTAGTTAAAAGTGGACTCTATTAACCACCAGACGTGCCCACTGTGAAGCCTTATAATGATACTGTAATAAAATTTAACTTAAATTAACGAATATTTTAAAATAATTTCAAATCTAAACGATAAAAGTCAAGTTTCTTAAAATTGTTGCGAATAATGTTGTTGTTGATTCATCATGTTTTGCTGTTGATTATTTGGAAGCTGTTGTCTTTGCTGAAGTTGAGCAACTAAAGCAGAAGGTGCTCCTCCTTGTTGCATGGGTTGGTTGGAATTTTGGTTAGGCTGTGACATTCCTTGACTTTGAGCCATATTTTGCTGAGCCATTTGCTGTCCCGACATTCCTTGAATCGCCATTCCCTGTCCAGTCATCCCTTGACCAGCCATCCCTTGACCAGTCATCCCTTGACCCGCCATCCCTTGGCCAGCCATTCCCTGATTTTGGTTTTGCTGCATTAGCAACTGCTGTTGACGAAGTCTTTGCTGTTGAACCTGCAAATCAAAACAATTACAAATTTATTTTCATTGTAAGGTTAATTTTCTACTGAAGCCGCATACTGTTGGTCTCTACATTATTAATCGTGAGTGATTGACTTTCTTGAATTCGAGTGGTGTGCGTCTTTATAGGCAGGCACTAAGCCTATTGGTGAGAAAAAGTCTATGGTTCTTTAAAAATTTTGTTGGATTAATTGTATTTTTATTGAAATCTCAAGTCCAAGACGTTTTTGTTTTTTTGGTGAATTTGAGGACCTTTCCAAGGATTTTTGAATTTTTCAAAAAAAAAAATTTAAACACTAATCAGCAAAAAAATAGAAAGAAGCAAATAAAGATAGAAAAGCATAAAATCAATTTAAAAACCGTTGAAATGTTCTCAAAAGGCATTTGTAGTAATTTTTTCGTTTTTCTTCAATCATCAATCAAACCACTCTCGTAAAAAACCTAACATACCTGGAATTGCTGCTGTTGTGTTGGATTCATAGCAGGATTCATACTCGGCTTTCCTCCTTGTCTATAAGGGGGTGCGGCTCCCGCTTGTCCAACTTGTCCCACCATATTTGCATTCATTGTCACGTTAGGAGTTTGTTGTTGTTGCTGCTGCAAATACACCTGTCGAGCTCTTTGAGCTTGAAGGAACTCTTGGTTATTCCTCTGATTTTGTGGCACTCCGGCATTTGGAACCTGATTATTGAAATTATTTATATTGTTCATCATCCCTTGCTGTTGCTGAGGTGCTCCCTGGTTATTTTGGTTGTAGCCAGCAAAATTCTGGTTCATCCCTTGATACTGAGGAGTGAACATTTGCTGACCAGGAGCATTCGCTTGTTGATTTTGTTGAGGCGTCATATTTCCCATTGAATTATTTCCTGTTACATTTTGTGCCATCATCTGTTGATTTTGCTGATTTTGCTGGTTTTGGGGATTCATGGGATGTCCAACTTGATTAGGTATTGGAACATTTTGTTGATTGGTCAAATTTGGTCCAGGTTGCATCGAATTGGCTTGCATGGGATTAGCTGGCATAATTGTCTGAGATTGCTGCTGCACCATCTGAGGATTCATTTGGCCTGGATTTGGAGTCATTCCAACAGCAGCTGGTTTTCCTCCAAGACCTTGACGGATATTATTACGAAGATACTGTTGATTTTGGAGCTGTTGCTGGCGAACCTGAGGTTGCATTCCAGGAGCTTGTTGTTGCATCATTTGCATTCTTTGTTGCTGAATGTTGTTAGGGAAAGCGTTAGGAGCTGGTTGACCTGCTTGAGCATTGATGAAAGATGGTGGATGACGTTGGCGGAGCATGTTAGAGAGAGCCTGTTTTGAAGGGTTGATAGGTGGTCGTTCAAATTGATTCACTGTTGGGAGAATGATTGAATGATTATTATAAATAAATTACATAAATCAGGAATCAATAAGAAATAAGTTTGATAATAAGGAAAATCAAGTCCACTCATATATGAATTTTTATAATCGAACCTATTCGACTTCATGACAAAATGTAGAATAGCTTTGACTGATAACTTGCTGTATAATCATTTTTAAACCAAAAAGGTTTGCCTAAAAAACTATTTCCACTTTTTGATAAAAAAATATGCCCATCAATTTGGTAACGGGAAGCTGAGCACAGGTCTGATCAGGTTGCAAGAAGAACCTTCCCGCGCCAGTTTATCTGCTATTCTACATAAATTAAAATGAATCCAGTAAAAATACTCACTGCCTGGTCCAGCAGCTTGTTGCATTCCTTGCTGTTGCTGGTAAAACTGTTGATTCATGCCTTGTTGTGGCGCCACTTGGTTTGCTTGATTATAGCCTCCCCAATTTTGCTGTTGTTGAGCTGCTTGAGGCTGCATTTGTGCCATTTGAGCTTGTTGACCCGCAAAATTCATGTTACCTTGAGGCATCTGGTTTTGCTGGTTTTGCTGTTGCATCATTCCAGGCATCATACCACCTTGATTTCCCATCATTTGACCACCTTGTTGCATTGAATTTGGAGGATATTGTTGCATATTGTTGGGTTGCATATTGTTGGATTGCATGTTTTGGGAAATATTTTGTCCCATTTGCATTTGATTGCCAACCATTTGATTGTTCATCATGTTTGGCTGCATATTCTGATTCATTTGGCCAGCTCCCATCTGCATTTGATTCATCTGATTGGCCATTGCTGGATTTGCAGGCTGCATTTGGTTAGGTAACATTCCTGTTTGATTTTGTGCTTGATTAGCTGCATTATTAGATTTAGGCTTTCTTGGTCTTTTAATGCCTTTTCCTCGAGCTCTTCCACCAGGAACTGGAGATTGATCCACCGATGACGGAGTATCTGCTTTTTCGTCTTTTGGTTGCTTTTCTGGAACAGGATCCAAATCTTCTGGTGGCAGTTGCAATGGTTCATGGAAGTAACTTGTTGGCTTTACAAGACTGTGAGTGTGGAATTTCAAAAGTCGGTGGCTTTCTTCATAAGGTAGTGGTTTGCGTTCCATTTTAATGGCACCAAACCAAGCCCAGGAGAGAGGAGCTGGATTTTTGTGTCCTTCTAGTAAGTCCCAAACGCTGACACGCTGCTTATCAGTTAAACGTAATCCTTGCTGTAAATTAGAATAATAAAATTGTTTATCCATGATTCTGGAAACTAACTGCAACTATCTAACCTTTGTATCATTTCCGTTTCCAACCGGTTCACAAGCGATTACTTCACATGTTTGCTTGCCCAAAGGAAGCAATTGGCGTACAAGCTTTACAGAAGTGCTGTTTCTATCCGAAAGCTCTTTACGCAGCTTCTTCATTAAATTTGTGTAGAGTTTTTTTTCGTCACGCTCAGATTGTGAATCAGTCACCACAGTAGAGTGGATTAAAGTTGCTAGCATGTCTAAACTAGTCGTGAAGAGCTCACTGAAAAATAAATTATCAATGAAATACATTTTTATAAAATAAATCTTATTCAATACTCACGTATTATTATTGCAGTCAACAATGCCTTGGCTAATTAATTGCGTCAATAAGATCGCCCAATCAGTCGTTGAAGTGGAATTCTTTTGAATTGAGTCAAACATTCCACCAACAAGAGCAAATCTCAACTGTAGAGCATCCAACATATCGACAAGTCCAAAAGGATCCTCAATTCCTCCAATTGTCTCCATTTCTTTATTTTGAATGAATTGCTGTAGCTGTGAGTGCAAAGATTGTAAAAGTCCTTCTCTCTGGTCATCTTGTCCTTTTAAGCAAGTCAAAATCAGTCCGAGGAATGGTTGATGATTTATTTGAAGATTCTTTTTCCTTCCACTATTTTTATTCACGTCTGTGTTCTCTTTGTTCTTATTGCTAAAGATATTTGTGCTTTCGAGTACTTGTCCAGCGACTTTTAATATGCGACCTTGCACAGCGCTTGGAAGCTTGGAAACTAGCGGAGCCACTAGCCAGATGGGAGATTTTTCTTTTTCAGTTTTGTTTGTGTCATGCAAGAGGAAGACGTCGATTGCTGCTCGTGCAACTGTGTCAAGCCAGTTCGGGAATTCAGAGTTATTTGAAGCTGTTTGGCGATACATCAGTTGAAGGTCAAGTAAGGAGATGCGCAGGGACCATTGTTCTAAATTCTATAAATTTAATGAAATTATAAGTTGCAATTTCTATGGTACTTTAAGCGCTGTACACACTATGAAAGTAAAAACCGTGAAAGTTTAACTTCTTACCATTTTCCCGTTGAAGGATTTTTTTCAAAAAATAGTTAAAATGTGCGTATTGAAAAGACAAATTTTATGTGTAAAGAAAATTTGGAAAAACTTTAGGAAAAACTCTACTTTCACTAAACTTTCAGTAAATTTCTGAAATTGATGGTAAGAAGTTGAAAGAAGTAAAAACTTTCAGTGATTTTCCTTCATAGTGTGTGGACCGCTTTAAGTTATTAAAACAAACCTCCAAAATCCGGACAATCATAGATTTTTGATCCATCTCTGCCTTCAAACTCGATTCATTTTCAGAGTAGCAAATCATATGCAGCAATTTTTGTGCTTGCTTATTAGTCAGCATAGAATCCAAGAGAAATCCTGTATTGCAAAGGTCATCAAAGTTCTTCAGGCAACACTCCAAAACCCATTCCTATTGAAGAAATAGTAATTAATTTCAATTTGATGATATTTGGAATTAATTACAAATTAGAACGCAAAGCCTCAGAAATAAAATCGAATAATCGCTCATCGTTAGTATGAAGTTTATTCATGGGACTCAAAGAGTTTGTAAAAACTCCGAATACTCATAAAAGGCTAATTATCATCACTGGCTAACTGAATTTTTATTAAACTTTTATGACACTCACCTGCGTGCAAATCTGCTTAAGAACATGTTGAGCAAACTCTGAGAGACTGGTGGTATTCTCATTACTGTTCAAATTGCTGTTAGGATGTCTAAATGAATAATGACAATTAATTAAAATTTGATTTAAAATTTAATAGTTAGTGAATATAAAATGAGACAAGGACAACACAGTGAGCAACAATTGACAATGAAGGCGCACCTGTGAAGCGCGATCGGCTCAAAATCGATCCTAGGTATTTTTGAGAACCAAATCCAGATTTTTGAAAGAGAAAAACCAATTTTAAAACCAATTTTATCTGAGCTGAAATAAATTTTTGAGTGAAAATCTCACCCCAAGTCCAACATGGGATCATCAACTCCAGCCAATATTCCAAGATCTTCTCTTGTTCCTAGAATGTGGCTCAAATCCACAGTTCCTCCACTTTTAGGAGTATTGCCAGGATGGACAGGAGTATTCAGTCCGCTTCTCTTTCCACTGCTGTAGGAAGATTTTTGTGCTGTTGCATCAGCTACCACCACAATTCCCTTGAGAACTGCTAAAACTGGTCCAGCTGTGATATTTTTGTGAGCTCCTCCAAGAAGTAATCGATCACAGCTAAGTTTTATGTTGCTGTGAGTCGATCCAATGATTGAGATTGGATTAGGGGAGGTGCTGACTGAGTACATACCAGGTTGTGGATACTCGATTGCTTTAAATAATCTGTAATAAAAATTTGGTTTAGATTTATTAAATTTATTTAAAAGAATCAAAACAAACCTCAATAAGATATGACAAGTTAATCTCGCACTCGCCTCCACCTCACTAGTAATATTGTCCGTGTTGAAAGCTGTTATAGTCAATAACGAAGGCAACGCAACATGTGCTACAAAGTCTTCCAAAGAGAAGCAATGTCGTGCAACCAAAATACAGGCAAAAATCGCCACCGAGTTATAAACGTTGATATTTTGAATATCCACTTGTTGTAAAATTTCTACGTAGTATCCAGAATCTTTTTTTGTATCGCATAAAGCGCCAATTGCTCCCAACCACTCTGAGCTTAAAGAATTGCAGCAAGCTGTGAGTTCAGCGCATGCAATAGAAATGTCATTCAGCTTATCATTCTCTGATTCTCTAATAATTGCAATAATTGCATTGCAAACAAAACTGTATCGATTCGCGGGGGATTCATTCAATTGTCGTCCCCAGCCAGATTCAATCTTTCCACCTCTCTTAGGATTGGCGAGCATCTCAACCATAAATTGAGGATTATACGCGTGAGTTAATGGAACAAGCTTCAATGGAGCATAGATAGTTCCTTTAATCTTCGGATAAGCATTGTGGAAGGGCTCTGATGGTGGTTTTGTCTTGAGTATCGAGCAGGCTGAGAAGAGATCATACAGATAAGCTAGGATGCAACGCTCAGCAGAACTGCAGTCGCTTGGATTTGTTACGTGTTTTACTATTTTACATAATCCTTCAAAAACAGCTGTTGTTTGCTCGGGGGATACTAAAAATAGAGAAAATATTAGATATGTCGTCTAAAATCAATTTATTTAAAATTATGAAAAATCCCAAATACTCACACAACAAACAGCAATTATATCTCCTTAAAATCCCCACAACATACAAGCTCATAGTCGTCGTATAATTTTTAACCAAAACGGAATTTTTGGCCATCAATTGAGTCTCCACCTCTGGCAATTCTTTCAATATTTGTATACACATATCAATCAATCCATAAATATTGAGAGCAATCTCCATCAAATCAAATAAAAAGGCGACATGCTCTTGAACTGGTAAATAATTATTATTTCCCATCGCAAACGAATTTAGCATTTCTTGGACAGTCACACCACATTGCCAAGTGACCACATGTTGATCAAAATATGCCATTGCTTGGCACTTTACCAAAGTTGCTTCAAAACTAAACTCATTTCGAGAATGTTTTTTAACTTTTCCTCCTTCGGCGACATCAATACTGAACTTTTTGCTGAAAAGCTTGCAAATTTCTTTAGCCATCTTCTTTACAGCATGTTTTTTGTCATCTCTTTCTTTACCGACCCCAAATAAGAGGATATACCGTTGGTTGCAGTCGTGTTGTGATGCAGGATCATCTTGGCTCAATGGAAAGTGTTTGGTGTACAAATAATGACGACAAACAGCTTCTCCACTTGATAAATGACCATGATCGTGATCTTTTGGGCTATCCGGAGCATCCATGGAATTCTGCTGATCTTCTTTAATATTCTGCAGTAATTTATCCAAATCATCATCAACATTTGAGTCATCGAACTCTTCAAGCTTTGGTGGTTTAAAATCCATGCTTGAAAACATGCTGTCATCTTCTAACCCTTGATTTAAATTTGGTGATACTGTTTTGCTAGTTATCGGCTCTACGGTTTGACCACTTGCTGCTCCTGTTAAAAGATCACCTCGAGCGATTAAAGTACACATGTATGCGTCGTGAGAAAATACTTCGTGGCGAATTAGCTCGCTAAAGAGATGAACCAAGTTCTTGAATTGAGTTTTGTTTTGAGTGCTTCCGGTTTCTTCTGAAAGTATTAAAAAATATATTTAGTTGAGTAATACATTAATTTAAGTGTTCTTTTTTTTGAATTCTTACCAGCCAATGGAGCAGTATCTAAAAACTTCATAAGTGTTCCTTGAAAAATTGGAGTTCCTCCATAATTCCCTCCAAAATCAGAATCTTTGTCATCATTATTGTTGTCGTTCTCATTTGAAAGAACTTCAGACTGTCTTTTATCCAGCAGACGAGCAACTGCCATGGCTCTGTGCTCTCCTACACGATGTGCAGATACAGCCCATTCACAAAGTGTTCTTACGGTGGGTGCGTCAGTAATTACGTCCTGAAATTCAAATAGTTCAGATATTGCTTTACTTATAAAAATTCAAGGGAACTTACATATTCATTCTTAGCCTCTTTATTTTCAATAATTTCCTTTTGGTTGGTTCCCGGTAGTGGTTGAAATACTTTAGTGTACAAAGTCTCTAGTGAATTATTCGTATCCATTCTATCAAAAAGGTAGCTATCTAAAGCATCCAAAATACTGAGCAACTTGACAGTGGAATTTCCAGTCACAGTCTGCCATTTATCCGCGCACCATCTCGCTTCAGCATGTCTAGACCGCACTTTAATGTTGTCTTCTGCCAAAAGAAGTTTTCTGCGATATTCAGAGTTGTCTGCTGGAGATTTCTCGGGCATTGGCAGAGACGAGGGAGCAATTGGACAATGATCAAGTGGACTTCCATAGTAAGAAGAACGATTTTCACCCACACCACACCAAATTAAAGCTGTTGGACATTCCATGCATATTACCTAAAAAAACTTATTGTAATAACAGTCCAAATTTTCATGCTCTGAAAGAGATTACCTGCAAAATAGCGCTCAGCTGCATAATAGTATCCCGATGTTGTCCACATCCTAAAAACTCATATAAAGCTTTTTCATAGGGACTCATCTTTTTTTCAATTTTTATTTCTCCCTCCATATTTTCTTCTTTCACTTGAACTTCTTGAGCAGCGACTGTGGCTTGATAATCAACCATATTATTTAGAAGATTGGCCATTTTCTTGCAAACTGAGAAAGCCAATCTTCTTGAGTATCTTTCTGACTGAACAAAATCATGCATGTATTGTAGAGCGAGAGGAAGATAAAGCTTCAAAATTCCATCTTCAGTCGGTTGAGATCGCATTTTATCCAACAAATCCAGAATCCATTGAAGAAGTTCAGTTTTGTCCAACAATCCTTCTTCATACATATATTTACTGAGTTGAATGCAATAAGTCCACTGCTTAAGGGCAAGCTTTTGTTCTTCTTGGGGAGTGGCTGGAATCGGAAGAAGAGCAGTGTTTGCACCAGCTGGACTATGCATACTGCCTGCTGGGCTTGCTAATGGAGGTGGAATTGTTGTTACTGTACTTGAAGGAGTTGTAGATGATGGGTTTGTTGAGTTTCCGCTTGATGAGTTACTTGTGGATGATGATTTTACTAAAATATTAAAATATTGAGTCAGATTTACAACAAAAATCAAGGAAAAACTCACCAGTTCCATCAGCAGAAGTTCCTGAGTGATAATATTCTTGTAGTTTTGGCACCAAATCCTTCATAAACTTGATTAAAGTGCCGGTCCACTCGGAAGCGGGGTCAGGCATTTGTCTTTTCTTTATCTTTGCCTCTGAAACTGCCACTGTGTATGCTGAACTTAACTTTATGAACCAAGCTGCTCGCTGCATGGTCACTTGATTCTCACAAAGCATCGCAAATATTTCTTCTTTTTTATTGAACGAGGGAGCTTTTTTCGCTAAACTGCTGAGGGGTTTGGTACCCGCTAGATCCTTAAACCAGGTATCTAAAGTTTGCTTAGTGCGATTAGTGACTGGCCAGAAGTTATCTTTGACATTGATTTGTTGCTTTTTTCGACCTGAATCAGGCAATGTTAGGAGTTCTTCTTTTTTTGAGAGAATAGCGTTGAAATAAGCTCCGACCTGAAATAATACCATTTAGTACCAAAAATATGAAAAAGTAGCACAAATCAAATTTACCTTGCAAGCAGTCACTTTACAAGTTCTTGCTGTTCCAAACTCCTCTGTCATCTGGGGCATGGTAGCAAAACCATGTTTAACATTCATCGACGTCAACTCATCTTCTTTTTGTTTCGGATCTTGGGGGTAAACATCTTGAAGTCCTTTCCTTTTCTTCATTTTGAACAGCTTCCTTAGGTCTTTTGGATTAACGAGACGACAAAACTACGGTCGAAGAGACTTTAATGCTCCTCAATTAAGCTAAAAACATTTTTTCACTTTTTCCAAGTATTTTGTTTTGATGGATGCCTGCAAATTTTTTCGAAGTAGTTTGACAGCTTCTTTCGATCGAAACTGTACAATTCCATGCGTACGACTTTTTTCCAAATGTTTTGTTTTGATTTATTTTGTAAATAAACCTCGAAATAAACAATAAATATTAAGATCAGCTACCTGTTCAAAAATGGATGAACCAGGTAAAATTCAGCAAAACAAGACTTCAGTTCTTTTGGAAAAGATCAGTACTGAGGCTGTTGAAGATAAATTAGATGAAGTTTTGAAGAAAGTTTCAAAATCCGATCATCAATGTGATTTTAACAGATGCAAGAAAAATAATTCGCTAATGGGAATCTCCTGTGATTTGTGTAAAAAAAGATTTTGTTTCTCTCATGGACTTCCTGAAATACATGGCTGTGGCGATGCGATTAAAAAACTGGAGCGTGAGGTAAATATTTAACATAGAGTCACTCTATGAATTGGAATACAAAATAACTTAAAATTATATTGTAGGAATTTCTTCATCCTGTACCGTTGAAAACTGTTCGAGCCAAAGAAGATCATGTCAAGGCAACCAAAAAATTAGGCCAGAAACTTAAACAAATGGAATTAGAAAGAAAAGCCAAACCTTCAGCTGATAAATCCACAAAAAAGAAGAAATAAATATATGTTATTATTATGCTACAAATTAAATGCTTTGTTTTGTGTGTCCTTCAAAAGCTTCTAATTAGATATTAATTACTCTGACGGAGAAGTCCATCATAAGCTTTATTCAAGAAATTAAATTCTATGCGTTCGACTTATTTAATCGTATTTAGCTCCGTTTTTCATGCGTAGACTAACAATATGCCGGTCGAATTAGCGCAACTTGTTATCAGCAATTTTAAATCATTTCGTAATGTTCACTTTATTAATTTCTCGAAGGCTACTACCTTCATGGGCTCACATCAGTCAGGGAAAAGTAATCTCATCGATGCTATCAGTTTTGTAACTGGCGAACAAGATTTCCTAAGCCTGCGTGCTTCTTCTCTCACAGATTTGATCCATCGAGGAATCAACGAAGATGAGATGTAAGGTTACACTTTGTTTGTTGATTATCAATCTATTTTTATAACTTTTCGGTTTTCTAGAACTTTTGTTGAAGCCACGTTAGTTTTAAAGGACGAGGCTCACGTTTTCAGAAGGAAGATTGATTCTAACCATTCAGTTTACGAAATTGATGATGAAGAAGTCCCCAAAGATGAGTATATTAGCCAACTCAATCTTGTTGACGTCGATAGAAGTTTTATTCTGAATCAAAATGTTCTTAAAGATGAAGAGTGGAGAAAACCAAAAGCAATCGCCATGAAAATTGAAGCCGCTAGGTAAGATAAATATAATCCTCGTTATAACATTATTAACTCGTTCAATTTAGATCCAACAACATGGTTGAGAAGTACGAGCAACTCCAAAGTGAATTGGCTGGAGCTCAAGAAACAGCTCTCGATGAAGCTACTACTCAGACTCGCTTACGAGGTGAAATCAAACAAAATAAAGAACGATTAAAATTTGCTGAGGTATATACACCATTAAAGTCAACATTAAACGTGCATCGCTCAAATAGTTCTCTGTTCCATCTTTATCACGCTGAAGGGGATATCAAAAAGTTGGTAGAGGAGCATGAACAGTTGACTTTAGAAATTCCTGCAGTGAGAGAGCAACAGGAAACTTCTCAAAGAAATCTATCAAGAATTATAGAAGATCGTCAAAAATTGGAGAAGGATTGCACGAGAGTCGAGATGACACAATTGGCAGCTGACATAGAAACTCACCAGAACATCTGCTTGTTGGGAGCAATCGAGAGTAAAAAGGAAGTCGCTAAATCACAAGCAGAGACAACACAAAAAGTGCTTAACTCATTAGAAGATAAAATGGTGGCTTTGGAAGTCGATGCAACTACTTTGCAAGCTTCTCTCGATAAGTTGGATCAGGAAAAAGTGATTCATGCTAACTTGCAGTTGCCAGAATACTCGGATGTATTAAATGACGAGTGGGATCAATTAGAGCTAGGATTAACTGGAAGTGTTGAGCTGTTCCTGCTAGAACAACAACACAAAAATGATCAGAAAAACAGATCAAATTTAGAAGAAACTCTAGAGTACTTGAATTGCCAGAAAAGCAAAGAAGATGCTCGAAAAATTCAAAGGGATCAAGCTGTAGAAGTTCAAATGACTAAAATGCAACAAAGGAATGAAGCAAGAGCTCAATTGTTGGTAAAACTAGAAGCGGTTGAATGTAAAAAGAGAGCAATTAACGATGAAATCAAAGATGTGGACCTAAAATTGATGAAATCCAAGCTGGCTCATCAGGAACAAGAGAAATCTCGAGTGGTGCAACTTCTTCAGCAGGAATTTGGAAATGTTTACGGAAGATTGAAAGATTTATGTCATTCATCAGATCCCGAGTACGAATTGCCTTTGAAAATAGCTCTAGACAAGCATGCTGAAGCAATTTTGGTTGATTCAACTCCAACCGTTCTAAAATGCATTCAATATCTGAAGGACAATTCTTTTCAAACGGAGCTATTCTTGCCTTTGAAAGATTTAAAAGAGAGAACTTCTAGCCTAGAAATTTATCAAAATTATCGTCGACAAGGAATCAAAATGGTTAAGGATGTGCTGGTTGTCGATTTACCGGATTTGCACGTAGAAAGAGCTGTGATGTTTGCTGCTCAAAAAACGTGGCTGTGTACAGATTCATCTATTGCTGCTAGAGCTGCTTATACTGTCAACACTAGGAGAATTACTGTGAGTATTAAAATATTAAAATAAAAATATGTCTCAAATATATCTTAATTGTGTGTCTCTACTTTAGTCAGTGGATCCAACTGGAACCATAAACTATCGATCCGGTATTATCAGTAAATCAGATCCACCAACTATCTCTCTCCCAGCTGACATGCTTAACTCAGACCAACTAACTGAGCTAGAATCCAGAAAGTTAAAACTAAATCGAGAACTATTGCAATCTGATGATGAGCAGAAGATTAAAGCAGATCTTTTGAAAGTCGATACAGAAATGCGGAGCATTAATCGGGGTATGCAGAACTTACAGCAAGATTTTGCTGCTGAACCTCAAGATTCTTTCAGTGCAAAGATCCAGCGAGTTCAAGAGCAATTGAATGCAATTGTAGAAGTTGATCCAGAAATTCATCAAAAGATACAGGATCTTAAAAATCGAGAAATTGTTGATGAAGACGCTCATTTCCAAGAATTTTGCCAGAAAACTGGTGCTCAGAATATTCGAGAGTACAGACGCCTTAGTTTTTGGCAGAAGGATCAAGAAATATTTGCTGAAGGAGTTAAAACTCTTCAAGATCATCTCGAGTTCTTGAACCAAAAGCGTGCTCAAACTGCATTATCTTTAGATGCCAAGAAAGAAGAGCAGATGGGTATTGAGGTAAAAGTTGATGAGTTGGCTGCAGAGGAATTTGAACAAAAGGAAATATTGGAAACCAGCAAACAAGATCTTCTTACTAAACAAACAGAAGCAACGGTCAGTTAAATATTTTTATCATAATAAACTTTTGTAAACTAAATTAAAAAATTTTTCAGTTGGAGCAAGATAAACAGTTAACAGTCAAGAAGCAAGAAATCTTTACGTTAAATCAGATTCAGCAACTGAAAGAAGAAGAAATAAATTTGCAGTACAACCGAGATCAAACTAAAATCAAAATGGAAGAGTTGACCAGATATCGTTATGACATCTTAATGAAGTGCTGGAAAGAACACGTTCCAATTCGCTTTACAACTGGCAGCTTAAAAGATTTGTTTATGCCACCTGCTCAGGAAGAAGGCGAAAATCAAGAACTTCTACACCAGCAGAGAATGGCTTTGGTACAAGTAAATTACAATCGCATTCCTGAATCCCAGAAAAATTTCACTTTGGCGCAGAGAAAAGAACATGAAGCGAATATCTTGACGCAGATCGACAAATTAGAGCGTCAATTGAAATTCCGTGTCAAACCACATCCAGAAGTTTTTGAGAAACTTCAAGAAAAGTCTGAGCAACTTGTTGCAAATCTAGCAGCAACAAGACAAAGACTGAAGACGATTCATGAAAGAATTCATAAAACTAAAAAAGATTTTGAAATTGTTCGACAGCAAAGAATTCAACAGTTTCAAGAAGAAGTTGAGACCGTGTCGGAGGGACTTCGAGCAATTTATTTGAACATTACTCAACAGAACATGCACATTCAGTTGATTCCCGATAATTCTGAGGAGCCCTATCTCCATGGTGTTGAGGTCAACTTGGATTTAGATAATAATCCAGCTGGATTGTTGGCTCTGCACTTTGCTCTTTATAAAATGCCACCAATCTTGGTGGTGGATGACATTGAAGCTGGGTTAAGTGTTGAAGATTCCAGGAGAATTTTGGATACATTGACTACAGCTCATGACTCGGAGACTCAATGCATTTTGACAACACAGTGGGGAAATGTGAATGATGGCCTAATTTATGGAATCTGGATGGAAAATGGAAGTACCAAAATGCACTTGTATAGTGAAGATTAATTTCTTCCAATATTCAAGTCAAAATCGTTTAAAATGATCATTATCTTTAGCTTTTTGATACCTTATCTTTTTCTCTGTTTGATAAAAATGAATTTTAAATCAAAATAAATAAAAAACATATGTGAATATATCTACGACAATTTCAGTTAAACTTGAAGAAAATAAAAAATATATGGTTTTTGCAGTTATGTTACATCTCATATCTTTATTATAACATAATATATTAAAACATTTTGTGTATGGAATAAAATTGTTAACAAAAATATTTTGGTTTGCATTCATAATTAGGTATTGATTTAAATTGAATAACACTTATAATTTCACATCTAAAAATTACATAAAGTGAAGGTGGATGTTTATTTATATCATTAAACATTCATATCTTACAATCACATCAAATTTAAAATATTTTCAAAATTGAGTTACATCAAATATATGATTGGCAAATATTATTTTAAAACATCTTCTTCTTAACAGCAGTGTACCTTTCCATATATTGGTCATACCCTTCCATTTCTGTGAACTGCTTGGAATTGAACAAGTTTCCATCAATCAGAATATTTGAAATATTAGACTCTTTCATAATCTTGATGGGTATGGCTGAGATGTGTAAACAATTCTCCTCTAATCTCAACGTTTTCAGTTTAGTGCAATCGGCAATTTCTTCTGCTAACTCTGTGATTTGGTTCTGGTTGCAATTAAGCTCAGTGCAGTAAAGATCTTTAGCAGCTGCTGGAATTTTCGTTATCTTGTTTCTCGAAAGGTCTAAAGAATCCAAGTGCTTCAGGCCGCAAAACATCACTGGAAATTCTTCAATGACGTTGTTACTGAGTAGAACCTGTTTTAGGTTCTTAAGATTCGCTAAGGAAGGAGGTAATGCTTGTAAAACATTATTCATCGCATTCAGTGTCTCTAATTTTATTAGTTGTCCCATCACATCCGGAAGCGATGTAATTTTGTTACTGCTGATGTTAAGATGTTTGAGGAGTACAAAAGTTCCTATTTGGCTCGGTAAGCTGACGAAATGGTTCTCAGAGAGATCTAAAGTACGAAGATTTTTTAAATTAGCGTTTTCTCGCAACTGGATAGGAAACTCCTTCAATCTTTTCTGCGAGATCTTCAGGACACCTGTTTTCTCAGCTGTTTCAAAGTGTTGCTTCACTGCTTTGTTGCCCATTATGATAAAAAACCAAAATTTTCACAATTTTCTCAATCAAAACAAAGAATTTGTAATTTCGAAAATTATTGTTAGCATGGAAAACGCATAGAATTTGACATATTGCCTTGCAAATTCATTTCAATCCAAAAATATTCGGAAAGTCATTAATTCAACAAAACAACAATTTCTGAGTAAAATACGTAAATTAAAGCTTCATGGCTGAAATAGTAAGTAAATCAATCTCTCCCCAACGAAAACTAATTGCCACTTGTTCTATAATCCAAAATAATTGGAACAAAGAGACGTCAAAAATAAAATATGCAAGTAATTGTTATTTAACTTTCTGTGAAATCTTTACAGGTTCTAAGAATCCAATCAGCCGAAGGCACCAAGCGTGTAACGATCAGCAAAAAGGCATCGCTCGAGAAGCTGTTTGATGCAGTCTACTTAGCATTTGAGCAGGAGGACTATGGTTTTGCCTTGTATGGTGAAAGAACTCTCACGAAAGAGGTTAGACCCTGAATCAGCTCTGTAGGTGGACTTGAAATAAATCTCTTTCATTTTAGTTGAGATCCAGTAGTACGAAGACCGTGGAATCGGCTAAATTGAAGCATGGAGATATCATATTTTTTAAAAATATTTCGGGATCATCGAAGGTGAATATTTAGCTTGAAGGAATGAAGATTCGAATGAACTTTTATTTATTTTAGGGGAGTTCTCACTCAATCAATGCAAGCACACCTCAGATTGAAGCCAAGAAACCAAATGCATCACCAGAAGACAATGTAGACTTAGAATTATTGAAGCTGGATGGAAGAATAGAGCGAGGAAGAGATGAGAAGCTGTTAGTATTTTTTACTTCTATAACTGAGCTAAAAACTAAACTAAACATTTAAAAATATTTTTAGTTGCCGTCACAACGACAATAGCCGTTGCTTGCACTGCTCATCTCTAGAACCGTTTGACGCCAACTATCTCAAGGAGCAAAAGATTAAACATCTCTCCTTTCACTCGTACATCCGAAAAATGACTTCTGGTGTAGATCGTGGAAAGTTTGTCGCTTTCGAAGATATGAACTGTAAGATTAAGAAGGGTTGTGACAGTCACTCCGCCTGGCCCAAAGGAATTTGCTCCAAATGTCAGCCATCAGCAATTACGCTCAACCGGCAGACTTACCGACATGTGGACAATGTGATGTTTGAAAATTCAGCTATTGTGGATCAGTTTTTGAATTATTGGCGAGTGACTGGTCACCAGCGTATTGGCTACTTGTATGGAACTTATGAGGTGACCCAAGATGTGCCGTTGGGTATCAGAGCGAGAGTTGTAGCGATTTTTGAGCCGCCACAAGAGAGTTCAAAGAACTCTGTGCAGCTGTTGGTAGATCCGCATGATGATGAAGTGCGGGAAATGGCTGCTGTGTTGGGGTTGGTCAGGGTAAGATATTCTTAAAAAATCTTATTATTTGATTTTGTAAATATTTTAATCTTCTTTGATATTTTAGGTCGGTTGGATTTTTACTGATCTGATGAATCACGATACAGAAGCAGGAAAAGTCAAATGTCTGCGAGGCATTGATAGCTTCTTTTTAACGGCCAAAGAATGCATTCTTGCGGGGTACTTCCAAAACCTGCACCCAAATCCTTGTAGATATTCGTCGAACGGATTCTTTGGCTCCAAGTTTGTGACTGTTTGTGTGACAGGTAAGAGATTTTTCGAAGCAAGAGAAAAAAACTTTTCTATTGTCCGCCCCCGCATTATTTCAAACATTGGTCTAATTGAATCTAAAAACTTTTAGGCGACAAGGAATACCAAATCCACATGGAAGGCTACTCAGTATCTGCTCAATGCATGGCTTTAGTGCGTGATAATTGTTTGGTGCCAACCAAGGAAGCTCCTGAGCTGGGATACGTTCGTGAGTCCACTGACAAGCAGTACGTTCCCGATGTTTTCTACAAAGTGAGTGACAATATTAAAACAAAACTGCATTTTTTCTCCTTTTTTATTTGATTCACTTTTCCCATTTAAAATCAAATCACATTTAGTTGCTTTTTATCTTATTCGTTAGATTTTCTCTTGTTCCTTTTGAATCACATAATCTCCGCTATATTTCTTATGCTATGTAACAGATTACGGCTGGTGTGATAAATGGGGTTGAAGAGGGAGTTTAAGTCACTTTTCGATGAATATTATTTTCAATAGAAAAATGGATTCTTCAAAAAAATTATGACGTGGATCTTTTTAATATATATTTATAATTTAATTTATGATTTTACTTCAAATTGACAAGTTGTTGATTTTAAAGTATAGATATTTCTAAATTGAAATCTTTTTGTTTCCAAATAATATAATTTAATTTGTTACACGAGTTTGTTACATGATTTTGTTACATTGTAACCAAAAATATTTTCCGTTGATTTTAAAAACTGAATAATTCATTTTTAATCCAGATAACTCAATAAAGCATTTATAAGGCTATTCTCACAGATATCCTTAGAATATTACAATAAAACATAAAAAAACAAGCATCAAATAATAATTTCCTGAAACATTAAAAAATATTTTCCATTGAAAAGTGACTTTCTACGATTACGGTACTCGACAATTTTCCAAATGATTCTCCATCCTGCCAATTGAACATTCTACAATTTCCGAAACAAAAACCAATTTGTTACATTTTGCGCAATTCTATATTCGATTTACCGATTTGTTCGTTACAACATCATCATGTTTCGTTCCATTTCATATATTTTTGTTCTTAAAGAGAAAACTAACATTCAGATTGAGGTATAATTTATTTTTACACACGTATATAGTTTCAGTTTTATTCATAATTCTCATAATTCACATATTTCTTTAAAATCAATTTTCAAAATCGTTAATGATTTTTGCCGGCTTCTTATAAATTTTATAGGGAAATTTTTCATTTATTGGTTTCGTTAAAGCAAAGTTTATCATCTACAAACTACGTTTATTATTTTTGGGAATTTTCGGGTTATTTGGGTAGTTTTTTAGGATTCGTGGATTTTATAAATGCGAGTTCGAAATGAAATTGGGGAAACTACAATTTTAGGATTTTCTTAGGTTTAAAGTTTTGGGGAATTTTTGCATTTCGAAACAATTTGAAACCGAGCCTAACACATTTATAACAAATATAAATATTTTTAGATCCTTTTTGCTATTTTAGCATTTTTGATCATTAATTTAAGATTACTATTCTGTCGTGAAGGTTGGCTCGCAAGAAGGTCGCTTTATTGGCAAAGAAAATTGCGATTTTATTCAAAATTGGTTGAAAATAAGCCCTAATTTGAATAAATAATGATGCTATTCTTTAGGGAATTATGAATGTTGGATTGAGAAATAATTTTATTAAGTGGTCATATCAAACATAAATGGTCCTAAATATCAATTTTCAAAGTTCATTCGATTTACTGTCACAAATTCTTTTGTTCTATGGAATAATAAAAAGAAAAATTTCATTGCACCAAATTTCGATAGAAAATACATTTAAATATCCTTCTTACGAGCTTTTCTTCTCTACTTTTACACGTCCATTTCATTCCAACATATCTTAGCTACATTTCATACCAAAATCCGAGCTTATGACAAACGGAACTTTTAATAAATTTGATTAAATTTTTAGTATATTTTAGTATATTATAGTCTTTTTTAATCAATTTTAATAATTTTTAATCAAATTAAATCATTTTTAATCATTTTTAATCAAATTTAATCAAATTTAATCATTTTTAATCATTTTTAATCAATTTTAGTAGCAAAATTTCCAAACTTTTTGAAATTTTTTCATCAAAATTGCTTTGAAAATATTGACATTTCGCTATTGTTATTGATTATCTTTGAACAATTCTCATATACATTTTGGTCAACCATGGGGTCTTAATTCCAAGCAAAAAACATACGAATAAGGACAATGATTTTTTGCATTTAAAAAATATTAAGCATGAATTTTGCGAATTATTTCAGATTTTTAATATTTATTATTGAGCCACCAGCAAAATTTAAACACGAACCTTAAAAAAATGTATGCTCATTTACACCTTGATTTACACTATAATAAACCATAAAATATATTTTGCACTCTACATGAAAATCTGGTCACTGAAAAGCTCCACCAAAACCTTTACACCTTAAAAATATCTTCTTTTTATTAAGTAATATTTTGATTTCTACCAAGAAGAATTTCAAGTCAGGAACACAATCTTGGTAGGAATCAATTAGGTAGTAATCAAAATAATTCTGAAGTGGACAGGTTTTGGTGGAGATTTTTATTGGACCCTGCTAGTTTTATGTAAGTTTTTAGAATGTAGATATTGGAAAAAACTGGACATTGAATGAATTGTAAAAGTTTGAAGAGTAAATTGAAAAAAATATATCAAATATCAAAATCTTGATGAGCAGCAGTTTTAATTTTAAATTTTATTATTTTAAGTCGTAAAAGTTCCAATTTAAAAAATTGAACGTAGCTTTTATCTATAGCAAATTCCATGATACCTGCCTGGGACAGCAAAAAAGCGCCATGATATTCGGGACACTCATGATTTTCTTACTTTCCGGATGAATTTTTTGACTTTTGTAAAAGCAGATAGTTAGACATTAGTATAATGTCTGTTTTCAATTTAGTAGAAATCAAAAAATCCTTCCGGAAAATAAGAAAATCGTGAGTGTCCCGAATATCATGGTGCTTTTTTGCTGTCCCAGGTATCATGGAATGTGAATCAAGATAGTTTATTTGATTTGATAGAGAGAAAATCCATATTGAATTATTTATTTATTAATAATTTCATTAAATTATTTGAGAAATTATTTGAGATGTCCAGTGTTACCAAAATTCTATGATTTATATGTAATTTATGGTTTTTGAGTTTAAATAATTTAATTATGCTGCAATTTAGTACATTTCAATAATTTTGGGTGTAAGATATTTAAGTCTTTTGGAACCATTTAAAAATAATTTTGGGTCTTTTAATCATTTTGAGTCTTTTTTAATCAAATTTAATCAAATTTAATCAAATTTATCAATTTTAATCATTTTTAATCATTTTTAATCATTTTTAATCAAATTTAATCAAATTTAATCAATTTTAATCATTTTTAATCATTTTTAATCAATTTTAATCAATTTTAGTCAATCTTAGTATCCTAAGTTTTTTTAATCATTGGTTTGTCATAAGCTCGCCAAAATCACTATTTTTAGCATTTAGAAGCATTTTCATTTAAAATTTGTCAAAGCTTTCTCAATTTAAAGTTTTTAAAATATTTTTCTCAGGTTCGTGGGTATTTTTCTAGTCCGCAAAAGCTCCCAGTTTTCTACATTTTCGACGATATTCGCTTGTTTCGAGGAGTCTCCAGTCTTTTTCTTGTGAAATATATATATGTCTATGCTTAAAGAGTTCTTTTAAAGTATCTTTAAAGTTTCTACACGATTTTTGCTCCTTGCCACATTGTGGCGTAAAATAAGTAACGGATTAGGTTTTCGAGTTTTTTAAGTTTCCTCTTACTTTTGAGATTGTCTACGATCCTTTTTTATATTTTGGTACATTACTTTATTAATAACTTTATTATTTTAATTGGGTTTTTTGGGCTTGATTTTGGTGATTTTTGGGGAGGCTTAAGAAGTTTTCCAGGGTTGCCACCTTGAATCTTTACAATTCAATAAATTTGTAATGCTCTTTTCTACATGTTATCTCTGTTATCATCTTTTTAATCAATTTTCTCTTTTTCGCGATCATTCAAGAGAAAAGCTTAATTTCTATATTCAATTTGGCAACCCTGAATGCTTTTTGAATGTGTTTTAGATTAATTTGTAATAAACTTGGGTGTATTTGGATGTTTAAAGAATTTTTTCTAGGTTTTTGGGTGTTTTGGGTGAAAGCTTTTGAATATAGTATTTAAGAAATAATGAGGATTCATTTAGATCCTTTGATAATTAAATTTTTTGTAGCTTCGTCACAAAATTTTTGCGTAAATTGAACGGAATTTAATTATGGCCAACATTATCTGTTTTTAGAAATTTGGGGGAAAACATATTTACTACCTGGAGCTTTTAACACTGGTTGTCAAGTAATTTTGTTGACAAGTTGTTGTTAATGAAAAGGTTTTTAGATCAATTCGCTGAATTATGTTTGATTACTTTAGTGTCAAATTTCAAATTTAATTTATTTTGGAAGCTTCGTAATAGTTTGCTTCTTTGAGTTTTTGATCCAAATTAGAAACAGCTTTTACTTTAAAATGGGTTGATGAACTTAAAGACTAGAAAATGGTTTTTCTTTCATATTAAGTAGTTCAAGGATATCATAATAATAAAGGATCACTATTTTAAGGAAAAAGATATCAAACTTTTTTTTTTTTTAATCTAGAAAACCTCTGGTTCATCCTTCAAAATAAAAAATCCTTGAAATAAAATATAAACCTTGTTTGGGTAAACAACTCATTTCTTATCAAAAATCATATATTTGAAATATGCTTCATCAACCGAAAATGAAGATTTTCAGAATACTTCAGTGTGAGTGTGTCTGTATTTGTCCAAAAGCTCATTGCAAGCTGTTTCTTTGATCACTTCCTGTTAAGGCTTCCGATTGAACCCTTTTTCTGAGGTATTTTCCTTTATTCTCTAAATTTGTCGGCTAAGAGTTTTTGCTCTGTTCTCGTTTTCATATTTTTTGGTTGGTGAGCTTTGAAAACTATAACATAAAGTTATAGTTTTTTAACAATTGGATTGTCTTTAATGCTTTAAATGGTTTAAAATGCCATAAAAAGTGGAAATGAAATTTTTTTCTTACTTTTCTATTCTGTGGGATACATTTCATTTTATTGAATCTTTTTGAGAGTTTTATATAGTTTGCAAGTCAGTGACTAGTTGTACAATCAATTACGTGACAAATTGATTTTTTTTCAAATCCGATAAAAGCAAATTATTGAAAGTGTAGCGTATTCAAAAGTATATGGATCGATGTCACCACCTATTAACCCATACCTTGATTTCGATCGTATAACGACGTTTTCTTAGTAATTTACAGTAATTGATATAATTTCTTTATTTTCTCGGACTTTTCATTAACAACTTCTTCCAAATAAATGTCGAAATTTTAGTGATTTTCGTAGTGAAGCTTGACAAAAAGTGTAAAATTCCAACTAAAAAGCTTACAACCCCAATACAAATCTAAAAATAGTAAAAAAAATAGTAAAATTACAATAAAAATCGATTTTCCGGTGGAAAATCATAAAAAAGCTTTTAGCAGTACATCAATTAATCAATTGGCTTCTCAAAAGCACAGGTACACTGTCAAACAGGTTTTTTATGATACTTAGTGTTATGAGACTTTTATCTAAAAGTTCACATATGTTTTCAACTCTTTCCTGTTCCAATTTTAAAATATGTAATCACACTTAATTGTTTCACTATAGGTTTTTTTTCGGCTAAAACACTGATATATATATTCTCAAACATTTACATTAAAACATTTTTCATCTTAATTTGGTAATTTCCATTTTTCAGTAACTTTTTTGGTTCACTATAGACATTCAGTTGTATTTTTTTGGGTTTTCTGATTTTTTCGACATCAATTTTTCTTTTAAATTTTTGTTTGGATAATTATTTACAGATTTACTGAGTGGATTTGTGGGGAAAATTGTTGTTTAATTTGTTTGTTGTAGTTTGTGGAATCTGTGTAGAGCTGCGGTGGAATTGTTTAAATATATTTAAAGCTTTGTAACGATCAGAAAACTTACGTTTTGCAATTTAACAATTTTTCTTTCATAAATTAATATCTAACAATTAAAATCCGGAAACTTCTAGTTCGATGGAATGGTTGGAATTTGATTTTCTATATGAAATATTGGATTTTGGTGTTGCCAGTTTTTTGGTGCTTCTCTAGTATGTTTAAATTTCCTTTCATTTACTGAATTTTTGTTTGTTGATTTCTAATCGAAGCGATTAATTTCCCAAATTTTTCCAAGTAGAAAATCAAAAACTTTCTTCAAAGCATATTTTCAACAATAACAATGAGTTCAAAGTACAATAAAGCTATTTTTACGTAGTCATACGTCCAGTAAAAGTTAATGATGAAGGAGAGTGGCTCATAATTCATGCAATCCCCAAGTATTACAGCCAAAATCTTAAGTGAAAAGTTTTCCACAGAAGAAATATTTTTTTCAAGGGAATTTCAAGAATTACGGTCAAATTTAACAAGGTCATTTAGTTTAAAGGGTAACTGTTAATATTTATTTCTTTGAATTTTGAATTCATCAATTTTTTACGGATTTTCCGTTATTCATGACACTTTATATAATTTATGTCTAAGTCCCCATTTTTTAAAACTTTAAATAGTTGCATTAGGTTTTGAACATTTAAAAAAATATATTCTGTTCATATCTCTCCTTTAAAAATATTCTGTCTGAAGATCAGGTCCTCGATCAGGTATTGAAGTAATGCATTCCATTGTACTACAGATTCTTTAAGTTTATATATTCTTTTATTTTTATCTTTAGTAATTAGACGACAACTATTTAACTAATCAACTAAATCGACTACTAATGTGTAAATATTTACTCCTTGGTTTATAAGCTAATCTTCTGGTTTTTGGTTCTTACAGTTTTCGGTTTATTTGAGTTTTTAGTTTTTTAAGGGTTATTCGAGTTAATCGAGTTTCGCGCGCTTTTCGGTGGTTAATTCTATCTAAAATTCCGCTTCGGTTTAGTGTAAGATTTGTTTCATTTTTTTGTATCACCCTGTATATTATTATATAGTTTCTTTTAGTTTACATTAGTTTTACATTCAGTTTCGGATTATACGGATATATTACATTCAGGATATAACTAGCGACATTTATTCTTTTTGGGTTTTTAATTTGAAATATTTTATTTATTTTGCTTTTTTGGGTTGACTTTCTTTAGGTGGATCTAATTTCCTTTGTTGAGCTTTTCAAACTTCAATGATTTAATGCAAACCTAAAGAAAGTCGCCTCGTTTTCCAAAATATTTTTTTTTTGCAACTCAAAACTAATACACCAATTTTCACTTAAAAATAGCTTTTAAAACTCGGCCAAAGTCCGTTTGAAAAGATAAAAGCTACGCACATTTCGAGTTTTGCTAATTTACATAGTATTACAATATTACACACGCACTGCTCTTTGATGGAGCTTTCTAACATTTTGCTACAGTTTTGTCTCCATAACGATTTATATATAAATAGATGCCAGAACAGTTTTTGTCACAACTATATGTTGTCCCCTTTTGAACCTTTAAACTCTAATTTCTGGTTTTTTTAGAGTTACTCGCCGCGCGAGTAACTTTATTGCCATTTCCCACAATTAACTACAATCACATTACTCTGCGGCTTGCCCGCTGAATCACCAGCTTTAGAAATCTTGTCCACAAGATCCAAGCCTTCAACCACAAATGCAAAGATTCCCGTGAATCCACGCATTTCTCTAAGAATGATGCGAAATTGGCTGCCCACCAATCCCATGTTGTCATGTCTTTTCTGGCTTCTCCTCATGCCTACTGAACCACGAATTGCAAGGATCTTGGTGTCATCAGGCATGAAGAAACTGTCCTCGAACACCGATCTGCCACCTCTTCCGTTGTTCAGCTCAAAGTCTCCAGTAATGATGCTTTCGTTCTCCCAGCATTGAAAGATGCTGCAACCTTTATAACCAAAACCCAGTTCACCGGTACACAAAGCACCGAAATTTTTGGCCATTTTTGGTGCCACATCGTTGCGAACTTCGATTAAGATACGACCGTAAGGATTTCCGTTGATTTCGATGTTGAAATAGTAGATTGGGTAAACGTGTACGCTTGGATTCGGAACGAGTGAAGAGGATGTTACCTGTAGAGGGAAATGTAATAAATTGACGTTAATGACTGGAATAATGATGTATTATAATTGAGTTATGATGAAATTACTATGGAAATTGCATTAAAATGTAATTTTGTGCTCACCTGCGAATTAGTGCCACTAGTGCTCATCCCCGATGTGGTAGCCGCATTCGAATGGTGCAAGTGCAAATTGGAATGTTGAATGTGATGCTGCAATATCGCAATTGGCATCGTGAGCCCATTTAGGTCATTGATAAAGGGTGGAGGAGTTTGCAGCTGGGAAGGTGCGTGCATTTGCCTTGGCGACGATACAAAGGCGCCGTTGCCGCTTGGCAAACTGCCATTTCCCAACGCCAACATTTCAGCTGATTGCAGGAACAGGTTATTATTGTTGTTGGAGGGCGAGCTGCTGAGATCGGTGTACTTGCTGAGCAAATGGTCTTGCATTATGGACAGAGGGTGATCGGGCAAATACATGTTGCCAGAACCCATAAAGACGTTATTGTTGTTCAAAGTGTTGAGGTTGGTTAGTTGAGAAGTGGCCCCAGACGAGGGTGAGCTTGATAGTTGAGCCATGGTCTTTGTGGTGAGGACGTGGTGTGAATAGAGCTGGGAAATGCAATAATTGGCAAGTAAAAGGATTAAATTGTTGTGGCCGAGGTTCATGAACAGACGACTGCAATTTATCGAGATGTTATTTCCATTGTTGTTATTATTGTTGTTATTATTATTGTTCACTGCAAGAAAAGGAAATTGTTTATTATGCGATTCTATTGAAGATTTTTATATACGTATCAGTTCTTATCGAATTCAATTATACTAATATCATTATTTAAATAATATATACTTACCAGTGTTTCCATTTATAGTCGCATTATTGTTGTTATTATTGCTGCTAATGGTGTTATTATTGATTGTGAGCGCTTCAATGCCGCTGTTTAAATTACATGACACCTGTTTGAGCAACTCAAAGTCTAGCAATGATCCATAATGCTGTATGAGATCTTCAAGTTTACATTGTAAAACCATTTCGTTATGCTTGGACTGCAATCGCTGTTTCTCCATGAATAATTGGGTGAGAAGCTTGTGAGCCTCAGCTGGTGATTGCTGTGTTTCTAACATATTTAAAGTGACCTTGGCCTTGGCGATTCCGTTCCTTATCTCGCTGATTTCGAGGGTAGGGATGTGATTGATAAGCTCCGTTTCGATTTGGGTTTTAAGGGTGGTGCAAGCCTCTAGAATCTTCAAGAGGAAGTCTCTCTGTTTGAATACGAGGTGCTGCAGTTCAGAGAGTTTCTTTTGCATTTTTCCGAAATCGGATAGCATGTCAGTGTGGATGGACTCCCGGGCTTCGTGCAGGGATTTTACGGGGTGGTTGCGATGGTCTTCAGTGCTGGCACAGGCTCTACAGACCTAGAATAGCAAGCACATTGAATTAGTGGTCGTTAAATATGATTAAAAATGAAATCTACCTGAATATTACACTTCAAGCACCATAAACTATTCGGCATGGCATGCGTCAAGCAATTTTCATTCAATCTCTGCTTATTCACTGGTGACTCGACTACTGGCTGTTGGAATGGCGATTGACTCTTTTCGTTTAGTGCAATCATCTTCTTGGCCTTGATATTGATCATGTTCTGGCTTAGGTATAGAATGGCGTTGTACGTGGGTAAACTATCTGCCTTATGATCAGGTGGTGGAAGCTCGGTGCGCTTCCAGCAATGCAGACAATACAACTCCTTGCCTTTCATCAGAATAGTGGTTATGCACTTGAGACAAAAGTAATGCCTGCAAGCAAAAAGTTTGGGCAAAGCATCGGTGTCATTGAATGTCAGATGGCAGCAGCTGCACAGTATCAGCTCTTCCAGCTCGTTTGGTATCAAGTTGTCCATCTACAAACATGAAAACATAATTTCCGGGTTAAGTTATGGCTTGTAAGCGCAATAATTGAATGAAAGCACGATAGTCTTTTTTGTTGTACGTTGTTTTAGGTTGATTGCCTTTTAGAAAACTTTACTGGAGGTATTTAGTTCTGTATTTGATTGTTTATGAGGAAAAATTCATAAAACTATGAAAATTGAGGTTATCAAAGTGGAAGTTCATTGGAATGGTTTCTTTTATGATTTATAATGTTTCTAGACAAGTGTCACAACAGCACAAAAGCATGTAAACATTTGTAAGGGTACGGATCCATTTAAAAGGCAATTCACTAAATACGTTTCACTTAAAATTAAACTTTTTGGTTGTCAAGGAAATGTATCAATTTAGAAAACTCATTCAAAAGTAATCATGTGTACACCTTATTTAGAATATCAGCACGACAATGTAGATCTTTGCACTAATTAAGCACACCAGCCAGCTGGCAAATGTTGCAAGGTTGTTGGCCGACTGTGTATGTGTATTGTTCCGTTTTTCGTGGGAAATGTAACTTTTAATGTTAATAATGGTTTAATGTTAATGAGAGGAAGTATAGGAAGTGTGGTAAAAGGACCATTAAGGCGAAAGTGAGCGGTGGAATGTTGGTGAGTTGTGTTGGCCCAAATTGGTGGGTGCAAAATGAGCAATTAGCCGACGGCACGAAGAAATCCCGCTAATTAATTAAATTTGGCGAACATTTGGCGAGTGCTTAATTGTGTTGGGCGCAAAGTGGATTCTTTTTGAGGCTTTGGTGCGAATTTTGAGGGTGCTAGACATGAAAGTGAAGGAGGAATTATGAGACTTGGGCCTTTTTTGAAGTCGGTTGTTCTTGGAAAGTTTATGGGCTTTTTTGTGGGAAAGTTATTATTATTTATGTTCGTGGTGGTTCGTGCGGGGATAATTATGGTATCAAGGGGATGTTAGAAGTTGGTTAAAAAAAAGGAGACAAAATGTTTGTTAATGTTGCTAAGAGAATTGAACTCGTATTTTCAAATATAGACATGAAAAGCTTAAAATTCTAAAAGCTTTGCTTTTAAAATCTTTACGTTTTTTAATTCGGTTACCAACGATTATTTCTAATTTAAAATATATAATTGACAAAATTTATGATTTTATGTCCAATATGTTGGTGGAACAAAACTATTTTATAAATTTTACTTGGACTTTTCATTAACTTTTCATCAAATATATGTAAAACATTGAAATATATTGAATAATTGACAAAAATTATAAGAAAAATCGGAGCGAGATTTTAAGCTGCTTTGAAACACAAAAAATAATAATTATTTTTTGACAAATTTAAAAATTGCAAAAACGACACCAAAGTTTCCATGAAATTTCTGGCAACAATAATTATTATCATCCCATTTCCGATTACCACACTTTAAATTAATTTCCCCAGTATATTATCCAAAACTCACTGCTGCTGGTTGCTGGTAGAGCAACAACTCCGGTAAACTCTCTGGGAAAGCTCGCGCGTAATTGCTTCCTACAATACTCTTGCGCCTGTGTGTGCGAGATATGACCTGACGCGTGTGTGGGTGACTGTGTTATTATTGCCAAGGTTATACTAAAAACATATGTAATGTAAAAGAAAAACTAGCCAAGAAAATTTTCCTAAAGCACTCGGATTTTTGAGTGTTTTTAAATTAATTTTTGGAGTTTTTTTGTAACAACTTTTCTTTTGCTTTTAGTCGAGATTTCCGAATTTAGTTTACATGATTATTATTTTTTCGACAATTTCCAAATATTGTGAGTTTTCCAAAAGTTTCTTTGGAGCTGGTGGATTGAAGAAGAAGAACTGAACCCTCATTATAATTTTTCTTGAGTTTTATACGCACTTTTGTTATTTTTGTTGTTGCTTTGTGTGTCCTTTGGTAGAATTGATTTTTTCTGTTAACTTAATTATCGTTTTTGACTTTTTATGATTTTCACGCTTTTTTTGGTTTTTATGCTTTGCGTTGATTATCTTAAGGTTTTTATGGGTTTTTACGGTTTTTTGCATTTTTCTAGATTTTACCATATTTAGTGTATTTAGCATATTTATGATATTAATAATGTTTTGCGAATATTAAGCATATTTAACAATATTTCGGTTGAATCAACAATTTTTTCGATGCCCGACGCGACTCACCTTGAGGACGGCTCGAATGGCAAATTGTTGTTGTTGGCTGGATATCCTTTTCTATATCTTTTTTTTACAATATTTGTATATATTTTCTCCTATATTTTTAGCTCGGATTTTCCGAATTTCAATTTTTGGCAGGAAATTTTACATATGATAGCAAGTTGTGTTTAGCGAATACCTAAAGTGGCCACTGGAGGCGCCACCAGCACTTTACACTGGAAAATTGTTTCACCACTGTTTCCCATTTTTTTTTTGCTTCTACTTTTTTTTTGCAAAAGAATGGAAAAATACTTTTTTTTTATTGAGAAAAACTTTCGATTTTTTCTGCTAAACGTTTGCTGTTGGCCTTATCGATTGTGAAAACTTATCCTGGAATTTTCACTTTCGGTGCTGGTTGAACTATCTGGACTTTGGGGATTCTTGCACCCATTTCTGAACCGACCAGCTGGCTCGAGATGGAAAATTTTTATGGTTGTGCCTACTAATAATACTTTTTTTTGCTTCTCCTGCCTATGACCGAAGGCAGTTGTTTGACGATTCGCTGAGAACTTTTTGTTGGCTGTTGCCTGCCAATGCTCACATTCAAATGCTCATGCTACTCGCGATTCTCGATGTAATCATGCTTGTGGCTCTTTTTTGTCAAAGTGTCTGTGCTCGTGTAACAAATGAGAATTTTCGCTCATGACGTCACACATTTTGTGGATCAGCTTTTTCTATTTTTCCGAGTTTATTCAGTTTTATTTTGTTGTTGTTTTTTTTTGGTGTTTGAGATGAGAGGAAAACGTGCAGGGAAATGTTTTTCCATATACTGTAACTGGTTTTGAATTCAATTATGGATGGGAATGCGAAATTTATGGAATTAATTGGATTACTCGAAATTTTGAGGTGATGATGGTTAGATGGCGGTTTGTGGTGGTAAAATTTGAAATTGTGTGGAGGTTTCTTTATGGTTTTATGTTTTGAGTGTGGAATTTGAAAAATGTCAAAAAAATAATTTCTCGTCTATAACCAAGACAAAATCCAAATTGATTGCCAATAAATCAGTCAAATAGGGCTTTGCAGCACTTTAACTGAATTACTTTCAAGGCTGCAAATTTCTCCAATCACAACCACCAAACTGCGACGCACTAAGGCCAATAAAAGCAACAGATACTATTTTTTCATGTACAATTTACATTTGCAAGTTTGATGCGAGAGAATTTTCACACAGAAAAAAACATTTGAGGAAAATCTCACAAAAGTTTACAATTTTATTTGAGTTGAACACTATTGCAGGAAGCTTTGTAGGAATGGTGCTTTGAAAAGCCCATACTAGCACAAAGTTCAACCAGTTTTCCGAGTATTGGACTGAATATAGAATTCTCAGCAAAACGATTGAAAGCTGGGAGCGAGTCTCCATGAACTTTTAGCCATTGCACACGCGCAGGAAATTATTGTTGGTGATTGGAGAGACTGGCTAATGGATATGCAAGATTGTGTGGGGCACAAAATAATAATTTGACATTTATTTGTTTACAAAATATATTTTCAAGGTGAAAAGTTCAACTGTTACATTTAGTTTTTCTCTCGTTTGTTACATTTGGCATGGAGTGCTTGGAAATTCTACAGTTTTTCGGAGCAAAAATGAGTATTTTTAAGGTATGCTTGGGGAATCGTTTGATATTTTGGGATTAATGGATTTTCAAATGCAAATGGATGTGTTGTGTGAAAGAAGATGAGCAGTGAGGTGCATTTCTAATGTATTTTAATTCTTCAATTTCCCCTGAACTGGAGACAACTTCTAAATATGCTACAGGTTTCAGAATATTCAGTTTCAAATGAATTATTTAAAATATTAACAACCGAAAGAAATATAACTGCGAGTTAGCTTGAAATCAAACGTAACGAACATTTAAAGAATTCAAATCAAAACACCAATTTTGAATTTGTGGTGAAATACAAAATCCGAAGCTTTTCATTAATAATCTCAGAATATAAAATAAGTCTGTGAAAGCTTGGAAGTAATCTCTCAGCACAGAAAATTAAAAATATACCCGTAATAGTCCGCCACAAATTTACGTATAGTGATAATAAAAGAAAAGATAATAAAACTCCAATGCAATCTATTTCAAGCACATCCACTCGAAAATTCATAGAAAAACAATTAACCTCCACCCCACATCCCTGCCAACAGCTCCTCAGATGATTTACTTTGTTTTTTCGCCTTTCCATATTTAATGGGCTTCTCTTCTACGAATCGATTTGAGCCTCTCTGGCAAGCTTTTATATGATGAGGATATAAAATTTATTAGCATGTTTGTTCGTCCATAAATTCGCTTGCTTCTAGAGAACTAACTTGTCTAACTAGAATATGATGGGGCTGGGTATGTATTATTGTAGGAATTTTAACAAAAATTAGGTTAGAATTTATGGGAATTTATATCAACTAAAAAAATGCAAAAAACACGCGTTTGGTCATACTTTAAAGTACAAGATGAGCATTTTACTTAAGAATTGAACATATAGTAAGCACTGCGCTATTGCTATCACAGCTCTATAACTTTTGTAACCACAAATATAGATTATGAAAAAAGCTTAGCACAAACTGATTCATTTTTTTCAACCAGCCCTCTGAATTGAGAAACATTTCGTTTTTATACGAAAAGTAAAAGTTTTATTTGAAAAAATCTTTTTTTATTGAACAAAAAGCAAAAAAGTTAATTTAGTGTTTACATGTTCTTTTTTGAGGATTTAAACTTTTTGAGAATTTTTAGAAGTTAATAAGTTATTATAAAAAGTTGAAAATTTTGTTTAAATGGCACAAAAAACGATTTTGATCATTGAAATTAACAAATTAAGATACTGAAACTTGAACCAGGATTTAAACCCAAGATTCCTAACCGCTACAGATATTTTCCTAAATACTTAAACTTTTTGTATATTTTTCTGGGTACAACTCATTTTTTTAGTGACAGAAAAAATCATCTTACTAAAATTTCTCCTATTTTCTGGTTACAGGACAAAGACCAATACGGAAATGAAGTGCAGAAGCTCGCCCGACCATTGCCCGTGGAATACCTACTAGTGGATGTGCCCGCCTCGACGCCGGTCGCACAAATCTACACATTCCCGGCACGCCAGCATCATTTTCCCGCGGAGAATCGCATGATTGACGGCCACTTGCAGGACTTTGCAGCGCTCAACAGCTACTTGCTCAAGTATACGGGCACCGACTTTTTGGAGGTAATTTGGCAGGTTATATTGATATTTATGGTCTTGTAACGATGGGCTTGATGGTGATTTCACAGGGGAATTATTGATTAATCGGAAATTTTAATTCATATTTGATTAATTTTTTTTAATGCTTTTTCTTGAAGTTTTGATCATTATTAGATTTAAATTAAATTGAATTTAATATTACTGATTAATCTTCACTTTCAATTCTTCCCATACACAAATCACCATCATATCAGAAAATAATCAAATCTCAATAAATTTCAATTCTTATTGAATTCCCTTCATCCCCAGGCAATCTCCGACTTTCATGTGCTCTTCTACTTGTATTGCCTCGACTGCTTTGGTGTGAAAATGAAGACACAAATGCAGTCGCTGCTGGAGGCTGTCAAGACGCAAAATAAGGAATTGGCACTCGAGTGGAAAAACTCAGACACGTGGTCCATCCTTGAGCATACACTAGCAGCGAATGGAATGAGTACTAGGTGAGAATAATGAGGATTTATTGTGAGGTTTTGCAGGGTTATGAAGCTTTTATAAAATTCTTTTGTATTTTTATGGATTTTTTATTTTTTGAATTGTGGACTTGTTCATCCTAAATAATTTTTAAGCCAAATTTTCATAATTTTTCATTAAAATTTCATCAACTTAATAAAAATGGACCAAAAAATGTCTCCCTCCAAACCGATCAAACGAAAATATAAACTTTGCTGACTGAATTTTTTTTGTAGCCACAACAGCAACCTGGGAAGCACGGCGAGTGGTGGTGGAGGCGTTAGCTGGACCTGCATACACTGTACATACCACAACGAAAATAACGATACTAGCGCCTGCGAGATTTGTGGACTGCCCAAATGAGCACTTGCACATTGTTTGCCGAATTTTTATAATTTTGATCACAATTTCTTCTAAATAACTTCAATATAGATATCCCAGATTTTTGTAAAACTTCTAGGAGATTTTTTTGGGAAAAATTTTTGTCACAACTTTTTTTTTATTATTTTGTATCCGTTCTTGAATCTTTTCACAATAATTTTCTGTTTAGTAGCGATTTTACTCCTCCACACCCCTTGCAGATTATTTATAAACTTATAATTCTGAAAAAAATGTATAATCAAGTTTTTTGTAAATTAAATTTTTTGCATTGAAATAGAGAAACTGAAATCAGGAAAGCTTGAATAAATAATGTTGTTTTTTTTTCGTCCAGGGTTTGGGAGGTTTATTTTTGGTCAATAAACGAATTGATGATTATAATAGTTCAAAAACCGTTTCAATTAAAAAAGTTCAATTGAAATTATCAATATTGGCCAATAATCGAATTACAGAAAGAAAGTAGAGATTGATTCAATAAATTTTACTCCTCTGAGTTGAATTAATTGTTTGAGTGACTGCCAGTTATTAATAGCTTACTCGACTTACTGCATCATATACCACACATGTAATTTATAATGTCATGTATGTTCATCAATTGACAATTAGCTATAGATCTGATATTTCAACCAGTTCATTGCTTTTCAAACAATTTATCATGTAATTCATTATGATAGAGTCAGCCGCATTTAACTCGAAAAATCATTAGCTATTTTTATTGCATCATCTGACTATATTTTTATTTTTATCAATTCTACAACCAGTTATAAAACAGTTTTAAAATAATTATGATTGATAACATTTTCTTTAAGTTTATCATTACTGACTAAATTCTCTTTTGGACAAAGGCACTGATTGTATCATAATCAATAAAAGAAAGAAAAGTCGCGGTTTGTTTTAAAAACTGAGTTTCTGTTTTCTTTTTATGCAAAAATTCTTCATGGTTTTAAACATAAATCCTTGTTTGAATTCAATAGACTTCTTTTATAACTCGAAACTTATCAAATAAGATTTGCAAAAATATAATTTATTTTAATACCGCATACATTAAATTTTTTACGACTTGTCAAATTGTTTATGAATTGAAATGTCTTCTTTCAAGAATATAAATTATAGTAAATGTGATAACCAAAACTGAGCCCAATTGCCATATCATCTAATTGAGCCAAAACAATAACTAACAATAAACCAGCATGTTATCCAATCGAAACCAATCTCGTTCTCCCCATGAACTTCACCCAAAAAACTACCCAAACCACATTAGCAATCATAATTGTACAAAGCCATATAAAATTCAACTATTTTTGGACTACGTGACTTATGACCAGTCTTGAAGAATAATACTAAACAAAAAGAAATTATCGAAGTATTTTTGAGTTGAATTACAATAAAAGATAATCCAGATATTAACAAAAATAAGAATCCAATAGAAATTGCGTTGATAATTCTAAGATAAGACATTTTTTTTTGAATAAATGTAGCTCATGGATCGTATTTCATGTTGGGTTTCAATTTTAAATTTATGGTTTTATTAAGATCAAAAAGAGAAATTCGAAGATATAAGATAAGATGAAATATTTTGGCGATCCCTGAACGTACACTGAAAGAAATTAATATTTGTTAAATTGAGAGTAAAAAGCTTGAAAGCTTAGCAAATCTCTGATTTTGTGCACAAGCCAAAATATTTTTATAAATATTTTAAATTTTGTCCTTCAAAGCAAATAATGTTTAATTATACAAAGTCAGGTAAGTATTTTTCAGTGTAGTAAAGTCCATTAACCCACAAAATCGACCTGCATATGCTCCTAAAATACAAAATAATAAAAATAACTTCGATTCATGAATGAAATCTTCAGCGCAATAGAAATAGATGTCCTTAATTCAACCTTCAACCTTCAACACGCGCTTCTTCTTTCGTGTTTGGAAATTTTAAGAAAACTCAACTGTTTGCTCTTTCGAATGTGTAGAGCTTTTACTGTTGCCTTTGAGCTGGCGGACGTGATATTTGGTGATACTACAGACACTCGCGTATTCTGCGAATTCTAATGCAAAGAGAATCTTTATCTTGGAATTATTTTAGATCGCTTTAGATGCAATTTATTATGTTGCGTGGAAGGTAAAATTGGTCTTTTTTTTATCGACGTTACAATAAAATTAACTGCCATCGTAGGAAAGCAACGATTACTTTTTTCTTCGAGTTTTTCTAGCTAATACAAATATTTACGGGGAGTAAAATACTAGGAAAAGTTACCGATTTTATTGACTGAATATTAGAACATTCAAAGGATTTTGTGAAAATCAAGATTCTTTGGTTTGAGCTTCACTCTTTTAATAATCAGAGCTTTTGTCAGGAATCTTGTGAAATCTGATGTTCGTCTAGTTATAGGAAAACTTCTGATTAAAATTTCTAAAAAGCTGTAATATTAACAAAATAGTGAGATCTTATAATGCTTTTACTTTTTGATACATACTTTCTTTAGTCTGATTCTAATCTTACTCCAAAGACCAACAAACTCACCCACCTTCAACCTCAAAACAGTTAGTACAACAATTTATACACAAAACACACACAAGGAAAATTGTGTGTAATATTTTCGAATTTTTTATCTAGCGAGCTTTTGGTATTTGCCATTACAGTTTGAGTTGCCGGTTCGAGAATATCTAAATCAGTAAAGCTCCTCCAGCTCTTACAAATAAAAAAAAAACACCCTAAATTTTTTGAAAAATCTATTGCAAGTTTTAAAAAAGTAAACAACAATGTCCTTCTCAAGATTGTTCAGTGGATCTGCGATTGAATCGATGTTGGTAAGAAAAAATCTTTGTTGAGGCATTCAGGGAAAGTGTTTCAGTGTTTGTGAAAAGATGAAGTGATTTTTTGAAAAGTTAATTAAAAAATTGTTGAAAATTTGTCAAAAAATTAATTTAACAATCCAAATTTGAATATCCAATTTAAATAAAATAGAATTAAAATTCATATAAATAAACCTTGCCATTTTCATAAAACTTTCGATTATTATAATTTGTTTAAGACAATGAAGAAATTCATTGCAATTTTAATAATTGATGTTGACTCACTAATAGTTGTTGATTCAAAATTTATATAAATGGTTTCTTCAATTTAATTAAATATTGAATTATTAAAAATTTTGTTTAAGAATCGTTTTGTAATGATTTGTGATTTATTAAATACAAAATTAAAATCACTAAAATCAATTATTAGCCATGCCAATAAATCCTGCAATTGTAAGTTTATTGATAATAAAATTAGATATGGTTTGAATCCCTAAAATTAATTCTTCTGACTTAATACATATATTTTTTAACTATTTTTAACTAAAAAAATATTATCACAATATTAAACTCCAATTATCAATACTGACTTTTCGCAGAAAATGCTTATCAAACTTCCATAAAAATTCGGAAATTGGCAAACATTAACACATCATAAATTTCATACTAAATTTACTTACAACCGAGCAAATTTTTTTGTACGTGCAATAAGTCATGTACAATATGGTATCATTCTAAAAAGTAATGGCAGTTTTTGTTTTATATGCGTTATATTTGCGTCATCGAAGAAATTTCATTCAAGTGTAGTTCAAGGTCGAATGAAAGAGAAAATGAAAACAGCTGACTCTAAAAGTTCCGTTTCTGGTGCACAAGGAGATTGGAGTGTAAAGGAGGAATGAGTTTTCATTTCAAAATTTTCAATTTCTTAACAAATTTTTGATATCAATTGTACAAAATTCATTTCAAAAATCTACTTAAAAATTAAAAAAAAAATATGTAGAGAAATTTTTTGATATTACAGTTTAAGGATTTAAACTTTGTGAGATAATACTGTGATAAACAAAATTCTTGTGCTTTGAATTTATTGATACATTTAGTTGTAAAATGTTTCGAATATAAATTATTATTAATTGATTATGAGGGGACTTTATAGTCACTAACACGTAATGCCCCTTGTGTTGTCCGTAAATATTTAGAATTTGGGATCTCGTCGAATATAAAACTAAAGATCATAAATTCGGAAAGCGTTCCCTTAAAAAAAAAACCACTTAAATCTTGCACTGAAAACACACGCAACGAAGTAGGATATACATTAAATATTATTTTATTAATTACCTCGATATTTCAAACACTCAAATCTAATTCCATTTTTTTTGTAATATCTTTTTAGAACTTTCAACTGCGAAAATCTTCAATGTCTCATTACGACAAAACACACACAGGAACAGGAGTGAATAAGTTCTCATTCAAAGGAGTCATAAAAAATCCAGCGGTAAACAAACTTTTCTTTCAACTTAAGTTAATGTAGTTTCAGTAATTATTGAGTCGAGGGTGAAATAAATTTTTATTAGATTGAAGCAACTTTTGTAGATTGACGGTAATTTAAGTAGCAAGTTTCATTTTGGTCCATGCTAAGAACTCTTCTCTCAATTAAAATATTTTTCGCTTAAAGTCTGAAAAAAATGTCCCATCCTCGACCATAAATGATAAACAATTAAACTTTATTTATGTTATATGTACACCAAAGATAAAAACAGATTTTGTATTTCGTTAATTAAAGTCTTTATTTTCTCATTTTTTGTAAAATTTCAAGTTTCTATTGAAACCAAAAATTATTGTCGTAAAATTGTAGCAGTTTTCGTAGTTATGTATAGTGTAGAACTGTGTAGATATCAAATACTTGCCTGTAACTTCAACTAATATAAAAACCTAAAATGTGCTAAAAGTTTGTTCAAAAAAATATGAAAAGTTAAAAGATGTTGATTATTTTCATTCAATTGAGCGCTTTGTCTGTGAAAGTTCTTCTACAGCAAGTTTAAGTTTTTGCAGACCAAAGTGAACGTTTAACAACATTACGAAAGTTTGGGTTAGTTTTTAAGTTTTTTACAAATGCACAAGACACAAAAAATATGCAGAGTGAACCAAAATTATCTAGATAAGTTTTTATCTATAGTTGAAATCTAATGAAAGATTTAAAGAAAATTTGTGCTCTATCTGTCCTAGAAAAGCTTATTTTAAACTCAAAGTATTAAATATGCATTCAGTCATGATTTAGTCAGTGAAATGTGCTGAAAATTAAATGACATTATAGAGCCATTTTCCTTGGTTATTCAGTTTTGCTGAAATTGACCTGAATTTCATGAAAAAGTTTTGATAATTAAGTATTCAACAACTAATTATCTTAGTTGAATTTTCCAAGTTTTTAATGAATTTTCAAGAATTAAAATAATCCAAGGAAAATTGTAAAATAATGTTTTCAAATTTAATTATATTTTCAACACATTAACCAATTTTCTGAAAGAACAGAAGATAACTAATTCAAGATTTCTATTCATACTTGAGCTCAAAGCTTTTATAACTAGACACCCTAACCATAGTGGTGTAAACTTTAAAGTCTTTAGTTAAATTAGCAAACTTTTTCCAATCTAAAAACAATCTGAAATGTCTTCATATGTTATCAAGTGGAAATCTAACGAATAAATACTTTACCCACAAAAGTTCAAAATCTGAAAGAAAGAATCTGCAAACAGTTTACATCAGTGAATAAAATTTAAAACTTATGTCGGAGATATGAAAATTGTGAAGTATCCTGGTTACAAAATGTAATTAATATTTGAAAATCAGTAAGAAACCAAATGTTCCAGGAAGTAGACAAATTATAAAGTGGGTGTCGAACAAATCGAAATAGTTGGCATGACATTAGCTTAATGCTACGATAAGTTTGATATTCCATTTTTAGATGTAAACTATCACAAATAATGTTTTCAGACAATTTACACAGCGACCCAACTCTATCAATTCCTAAATAAAATTTTCTTGCAAAATCATCCCTAAAAGAAAATTCAAATCAAAGATAGAAATCAGAATTTACCACCAAAAATAAATTATTCTCTTTAGATACTTCATGCAAAATTAAGTTTTTTAGTGAAATTATTTTATTGTTTACAATTAATTAAAGTGTTCTAAAATAATACAAAATAGAGAGAGCGAAACCAAGTTTGTTTAATCATGCCTTTAATTTACAAATATTCAACAAAATCCATGTTTAATTATGTTTATTTGCGAAACGACGAGTCCAGTAGCGACTGTTTAAGTTAAATACCAGCAAGGTGGGAACTAGTTGTGGTTGGTAATTTGCGTTTTTTGTCGTAATTTGAGGTTTTTGATACATATAACATCAAATGAATAAGTTAATCTAGTACATTTTGAGTATTTTATAAAGAATTTATCCAAGACACAAAAAGTTCTTGACTCTAAAAATTTTAAGGTCAAAACACGCAAATTACCAAACTCTAGTTCTAAAAAGGGGGTGAGTGTATCCAAAAAACGACTAAATGAAAAATCTAGTCCATCATTTCCATATGCTGCGTATCTACAAGTATCAAAAAGTTTTGGGTCCAAGTAAAATAAATCAAGTTAAAAATAAATCCAAAAATCAAAAAATAATTCCATAAATAAGATTCTGCAGCCTTTAAAATCATACAAATGAAGGAAGTTGATCAATTGTCTAGGAACTTAGGGGTTGCAGAATTTTATCGACAATTTTTTGTTGGAATTTTAATCATTAGCAATTAACTCGCAGTGTTCTTTTAATTTTTCTCGATTAAATGAAAAACGATTAAAATTACCATCATTAAAAGCAATTGTCAGAAAAAATTCACAATCCCCACCAATTCAATGAAACATTTTTCGATCAATTGAATCAACTCCCTAATTTAAGAATTTTTAGTACGAAATTTCCACTTGCCAAAAATTTTACAAGTTCACAAGTCCAATGATTTACAACACAACCAAAAATAAAAAAATAAATAATGTAAAATAAAAATGTTTATCCATTAAAAAAGCTGTTCTACTACTAATTCTATTACTTTTTATTTGTTTAAATATTTCTTTTGCACCTTAAATAATACTTTGATATTCTGTCTACAGTTCCATTTAATTGTGTTATATAAAAATGTTACAAGTTGCAATACAATTATCCATTTTCCATCAAAAAACATAACAATGGTACAATTCAAATAATTATTTGCGTTTTTAAATTATTTTGTTGTTGTTGATTATGTTTAATGCAAATCCAAAGACAAAAATTAAAAAAGTACTAAAAATAAGTTCTCATCGCTAATTTTTGAGTTTTACTAACAAATAATTAAAGAGTTCACAAAATTTACGGAAAATGAGAAAAATTAAACAAATTTTTACAGTTAAAATTTATACTTTGGGTTATTTTGCACTTGGGTTGATTTTGATGTTGTTGTGAAAAGTGATGAGTGGAAAATGCAGAAAAATTTGATGGTTTTGGTGTTATTTTCTTTTTTTAAAGAAGATTTGTGATTTCCACTCAACAGAACCGGAAAAACCCTCCACAAGTTAAAATCGATTCATTTTTCCACACCAAAAAATTTCATAAATAAAACCCACGTGCAAAATTCTACCCAAACACAAAATAAACCCAAAAAGGTGGAAAATATTAGATTCACAAAATGAAGAGAAATCCTAAAAACTAATGTTATTTTATCAAATATGCAAACAAGACGAAAATATTAAAAATATTTAGAAAAATAATTAAAGAAAGTTTTTTGTTTTTTTTTTGTTAAAATTGTTGTCATAAAAATTAATTACATCATACATATTTATGTGGTACTAGATTACTATAGTACTAGATTACTAGAACAAACCAAAATCATGGGAGGTTGTGGATTTATTTCCAAGAATTCGTGATTAGCTTTAAAAGTGGAAAAGTTTCCAAATTGATTTGATTTTGATATGTGGTACTAGATTGTTTAGTACATATTTCTTGCTACTGATGTGTTTTTGATCCTGAAGTAATAAAAACCATTAAAAACCATCAATTCTGTATATTTAATAAAAATTTTGATTCATTTCAAATCCTCCAAAAAAATCCACAACCTTCATGGTCACCTTAAAAGTGCCTCAAAAAGATAAAATCTGCTCTACATGTTTTTTTGCAAATTCTTACACAGAACTTTTTGTATTTTTTTGTTGTAAAATCCATTCATATTTTTTTTTCAAATTCTGTCTCAAAGAAAAAAAAAATGTACTTTTTGCTCATTTATTATTTTACGTATATGTATAATAGTATAATATATATAGATATATTTCTAGTCTACGAGTTTCTACCACATATACAAGTATTTATCGGGATTTATCAATATGTCTCCATCAGTACTAAAGTTTACTAATACGAGAAAATCAAACGTTTAAATATTTTAATGAAAATTTTCAAATACTGCAGCAAAAATGATAAATCATAATACTAAACATAAGTACTAAAAATACTAATCATATATTGTTAAATTAATGAACTTCTACAATATTCAAAGTACTAGAAGTACAAGTAGTACTAGAATAACCATAATGTACTAAATATTCTAAAATGTCTTTTGTTCACATGAAACTAAAAATAATCGATGATTAATGATAAATGTGGGATGATTTTAAATGAAATGTCTACAAACAATAATCTACAAAGTGAGTGAGTGCCTATTTTTTCCATACAATTATTTATACAAATTACAAAAGTCTTTTCCAACAAAAACACTCGACACTAACTTTATAATTTTTATTTATAGTTTAATTATTACTGTCAATACTTGGATTTTTCACATCATCTAGTCATCTACGCATTTTGCATAATATTATTAGAGCAAGTTTTTTTGGGGTTTTCGACCAAAAAGTACTAAACAATACAAATTAATTTAAAAAGAGTAACAATAAGAAGATTAGGATTTTCCATTCGACGAGGCAGTTGATAATTGATTTGATAGCATCACTTGTGTTAATTACCATTAAAAAGTCGGTTGACATGTTAATTTAAAACTTTTTAAAAAGCATCGTTTTGTATAATTAAAATGGTTTTATAATTAAATGATTTAAATTGACATGTCCATTGACATTTTAACGTTTAATTAAAAGGATTAATTTAACGTCAAGTCATTTATCAACTGACGCATCAAATAGCAGAGTAAAAATATGTATAGAAGTTTGAAAAACTAAAAATTACTGAAAATGTGAAGCGAAAAATAATTCATGACAGTTAAAAAAGTGCGAGATTTTCCCGCCAAAAAACATACTAAATAGGTCAAATAATCTAAAAACTAGTAAGAATTATCTTCAAGTGAATTATTTAAAATTATTTAAAAGTATTAAGTAAATTATCCACTAAACTCGGCTAAATCGAAAAGAGAATTGCTAAAATTAATTATTTTCGCGCAAATTGTCTACTAAATATTTGTTACCCAAATTTTTACAATCAAAAAACGGTTCCTACACATGGCAAATCACAAACATCAATCAAATAGCAGCCTTAGTAAGTTTACTTTGTCACAACGGGGTACATTATTTAGAACAGAGTTTATTTGTTGTACTCACAGGTAGAGATTTATTTAGATTTATTTAAATCTCTACATTAGTACTAAAAATCTACAAATCAATTGGCGATTTTTTGATCCCAAGTACTAAAACACAAATTAGTCCACCTAATTAATTTTTAAAAAGCCTGCCCGAAAATGATTGATTTTTGTTTGCAAAATTACAGAATTACATCAACAAATTATTTTGCTACTTGCAAATAATCTCTACAAGAATTTATTTTATTTTCTATATGAAAAATAAAATTGTTAAAGTTTTCATTCATTTTATTTTCTTCACAATTATTTTTGTTGTCAATTTTTGCAATATTTTCAATTTTGTCAGTTTTTTGGGGTCAGAGAACTAAATATTACAATTCTGGGGGATTCGCAGGTTCAATGTAACATTTATAATAAAATATATTTACTTTTATACCTTTTTAAACCGAAATGACTTTTCGCGCCTTTTATTAATTTTTGCGAGATATTTGCAAAAAATTTCGAAGTTTTAAATATTTTTTGGGCGGGAAAACGATCATTTAGGTTTATTAATATATCAATCGATATAAAAACTATTAAACAGTTATTGCTTATGCTTTTCAAAATTTATTACTTTTTTATTAGCTTTAAATAGGGATTTCAATAGATTTTTTGTCTTTTTTCTTTAAAGTATTTCTTCCTTTAAATTATTTTAAAACTAAACGTTAATTTATCATAGTATTGTCTTAAATTTATTTGCAATTCAAATATGAAGATATTTTTCATTAATTTTTTCTTAAGAAAGTTGCCATATATGTATAAGTTGTAGAGTTGCCTTAAGAGACGATGGGAGGGAGAAGAGGGAACTATTTTCATAGAATGACGTAAACAATTTTTAGTACCGACTGTAGAAACTCTACAAAAGTACGAGAACTGTGTAGCGTCATCTATAACAATACCCCTCAAAATTAAAAAAAGTTAATGACGTCACAAACATCGGGGTGGGATCAATTTATTAAATAAAAGATTAATTGTTTATGACGTCATCTATAGTCGATTAAACGGAAATTATATAAACGAAAGTCTACAAAAAAATAAGAAAAGTAGAAATTTAAATTTGCAAATGAAGCGACAAAAAGGATTTTCTATTTTCACACAAATCCTTCGGTTCAGTCTTAGGAATGAATGTTTTTTCTAAAATTAATCGAATCGAGTTAATGAATCATAATTAGGTAATTTACACATTTTACTTTGTACTACAATTTATCTTTTCATGTTTTTATTCCAGTTCTACTTTTAGGGGTTTTAATCAATCAATCAATTAATGAATGAATTAAATTAACGTATACTGTTCTAATTAGTGATTTTCAAATTAATATTTTTATTTACTCCGGATTTCAAAGGGATTTTAATGAAACAAATGGAAAAACTCAAAATGATCAAATTTCGCGCCAAAATAATTTTATAAATTAATTAAAACTATTTTAAATCATTTAATTCTAAATAAAATGCAATCACAAGCGGACTTTATAATTAATTACTCAATTACTTAATTAAGTCATCCACAAAAAAAAATAGTTACCCCAAAATTAACCTTTTGGGTAACTATTGCAATCAAATTATTCAAATTAATGAAAAATAATAAGCGATAACTTTTCAATTAATAGTAAACGCTAAAATTAAGAAAATAACTAAAATATGTTCTTATTCCTGTAATTTTCTTCGATTAATCTCTAGATTAACATTTTTAATCAAATAATTTAAAATCATAAGTCAGACGGCTCAAAATTCAGTGCTCAAAAATTACTAAAATTATTTCAAATTACTCAAATGTTTCCAGTTAGGTAATTTATTAAGGACTATATGAAAAGGACCCAAAAACAACAATTAAAAGTGCCAAAGTTCTAAACATTCAAACGATTTCCTTACAAACCAATAAATTAGTACAAAAAAATTACACAAAAAGGATTTATTGAAAAAGGTACTAATTACTAATTAATGGGCTAATTACACAGTTTGACTAATTTTAGTTCTAAATATATTTTTTTGCAATTTCAAGTGCAGAATAAAATCAAAATTGTCGGTTCACTGCTATTTTGAGCTACAGAAATCTTTTTACAAATAAAATTTTTGTAGCTCAAAATAGCAAAGAACGGACGGCATGTAATTTTTTAATATTTCTACGAAAAAATACGATTGTGGTTCTTAGTACTAAAATAAAAACAAATAAGTCAAACTGTGTAATTATTTCAAAAAAACTACAAATTTTCCTGCAATGCTCAGCTAAAATGCGCAAAAATACAGACCGAAGCTCTTAATTTTCTTAATTCCAGCTAAATCAGCTAATATAGCTATTAATAAAGTTCCGTGAATTTCTTGGGTTATTTAAGAGGACAATACTTGTAAAATGTTAAAAAATTTGGGGGTAAATTGGAGGTAAAATTCAAATGTTTAAAATTTGAGGAAAAATTGAACAGGAAAAATTCTCTGGTGGGATTTTTCAGTAATTTTCAGTATTTTCGGTTATTTTTAACTATTTAAGGTTTTTATTCAGTTTTTTGGTAGTTTGATATTTGTGGGGGTAATTTTCGCCTCAGACTTTGGCTGTGGAGTATTTTTTGGAGTCTTTCTATGCAAAGATATGTAACTTTCTAATTTATTCACAAAATTTCACAAAATTCAACAATTTGCTGTAGTTTAAGGCACTTTTGCGTAATTTTTCAATTATTCTCGTATTTGCATTTACTAATTGCTCTTTTCTGGGTTTTATCACAATCAATCAATCCATCGAGTCAATCGATGACGTCACACCTTCATTTCTACTAGAATTAATTAAATAGGTAATTCTTTTTGGTCATTAAGCAATTCGCTCGCGTGGTTAGAATATTTTGGCTGTTTTTAAGGTCGTTTGGTCCTTTGAGGTTAGAAAGTATAAAATCGCGGGGGAATGATGTTAAATTATAAGTTAGTGGCAATTTATCAGCTGTTTTTCCTTTAAATTCAATTTAATTCAATTTAATTGTAAATTAATCTTTAATTTGAGTTATTTCATTAATTTTTTATTGTTGGGTATTTCTTTTAGCGTAATTTATGTTCACGATATTTCAGGATATTCAGGATATTGAGCAATTTATTGTTTAAACTGGGTATTTTGGATTTTCAATTTTAGTTCTAAAAAGTTTCCTTAAAGTCTACAAATAATCATTATTTGAAAAAACCGTTAAGCAAGTCTTTAGAACCATCGAGAATCCAAAAGACTCCATATTATTTTACTTTCAGTAATTTCCTGGATTTTTAAATTTCATTTTTAATATTTAAATTCTGGCTTCGGAATATTCCAAGGACTTATTAAATAATACTGCTTTATTGCGAGTTTTATTGCTTAAAATCAATAGAAATATGTTTTTTCTTTTTCACTCCAAAATCAACAAACTTGAAACGCAACATTATTTTAAATGGAAAGTCAAACTCACAAAATTTAGACAAGAAAAGCCTACAATTCATTAGATCAAAGATTTTCCCGGAATATCTTTAATTTTCATTATCAAGAGAATCCGGGAAATAATATAGACAAGAGGGGCGAATAATCATCAGTAATGCGAGTCGGGGGGCGATTTTCTTAAACAAACTATTTAGTATTTACAGTGTTAAAAAATAAATGTTTTTAATATTTTTCAATTAAAAATCAGCAAAAAAAAGTTCCAAACTAAAAACGAGTAAAGTTTTACCGAGCAACACTTTGCTCTTCCAACACAGTTATTAATACAATGAATGCAAACATTTTGCCATTAATACACAAATTTTCAATTCATACTTGGTGTATCAAAGCCTAATAGATAAATTACTTAGCTAAACATAGTGTAACGACGCCTTTCTCTCTCTCTCGCAATTACTTAGTGTATTTTTTACTCACTAATTACTAAATTAGAGTTATTCCAATCAATCAATTTTTGTTTAAATTATAATACGCTAAACTAATTAGTAGTAATGAGACCATTTTCCACAATTAACACAAAGTTATGGATGGTGGCGAGTGGGAGGTTTTTTTATAAGAGGATCTTACTTGAGATTTTGAGGGAGAAAAATTCTCCACATCATGCAAATAATTTAAAATAAAAAGAACACAAAGAGAGTAAAGATTAAAATATTTTAAAATCTTCAATTTTGATTCAGCGGTTTTAAAACTCTCCAAAAGTTGTAACCACAAAATTGCAAAATATGCAAAGTAAAATAAAGTTTGTAGAGATTGATAATTGAAAATTTAGGAAATAAAATTGACGAGCCAACCACTCACCAATCCCTCCCAAAAACCTGCAAAAATAATAATTCTAAACAAAAAAATAAAATTAAGAGATTTCTTCGCCGCTTTTTTCTTGAATACGCCGCCACCCGCGCCAACAACAACAACAAATCATAACTAGGGTAGGATTCTATTTCTAGTACTGATCGTGCAGTCCATTTGGTCTGCAATAAAAGTTAGGGCTGCGCGCAAGGAGAATGAAGATAGTTCAAGATTAGTTCAAGAGTTAGTTTGTGTTTGGCGCTTTGCTCACACTTTGGCGGCGCTGCTTAGGTGCATAGTGCTTATACGTACATTCCCATGCCGTACATTGACGCCCAGTCCACGTTTTGAAAGCTGCTCATGTCCACATTAGCCAAATTGGCCAAATTGTAGCCGGGATAGGTATTGGCGGCGGCTGCTGCTTGCTGGGCGCTCATCTGCTGTTGCGCTTGCTGCTGGGGAGTCGCGGATCCGGCGCTGGTCATCTGAGCTGTCGGGGGCATTTGCATATTGGCCATTTGGCTACCGGGAGCCATTGGGTAGGGAGCGTATCTAGAAAAGTTCAGTAAACTTGTTTGAAACGTAAGAAAATGTGATTTAAATCATAAAAAATTGTATTTTAGTACAAATCTAGTACTTTTTACAATAATAAGTAAAGTTTTTGGAAATGTTAAAAAAGCAAATATCCCTGAAAAATCTAACAATCATTCTAATCTTAGAACTAAAAAGCCTAGTACTACTTTAATCTTTTTACCTGAGAGCATGGAAAGATGGCGGATATGTGGCGAACAATTTTCCAGAGCTGGCGGCAGCTGATTGAGCTTGCAATGCAACGGCAGCATTCTGACTTAACTGAGCTTGGGCTTGAGCTTGCAGAGCGGCCAAATTTGGCACTCCATTCATGCCAACGCCGTTGATTGCTTGACCAGCTGCACCAACCACTCGGGATGTGTCCATGCCGGGGAATCCAGAGTTTATTGGCATCCTCAATCCCAATCCGCTCAACAATAAACGTTTCTGTAGTTGCATTTGAGTAGCTGGTGTGACCGTTTCCTTGGGCTGAGCTTTTTTGCATTCCACCTGAAAATTATCGAGAAATTAGTAAAGTAGCCATAAAATTATAAAAAGCACTCAACATCAATTAAAACTTACTACATAAAATATTGAAGATCACCTCAAAAAGTGTTTTTAATAGATTAAGATTAAAGATTTCTTTAATTAAGATCCAGATCATTTGAAATCAGTGATGATCACGATTTAGAAAGATCAAGATCACAAAAAAATTGAGATTACTTTAAAAAGGTGTGAAGAATGTTCAAAATAGACAAAGATCGTTAAAAAATTTGAAAAACAAGAAGCGATCACTCGAAACAAGATGAGGATCGCTTTAAAAAAGATCAAATTAATAAAAAGTACAAGCTCACTAAAATAAATTAAGATCTCTAAACAATGATCAAGATCACAACCCCCTCTAACAAACCTTCTTATTCTTGATGGTGTGGAAGTGAATTTCGCAAACTCGATCAACTGACTCTTCCTTCTCGAACGTGACGAATCCAAAGCCTCTGTGACGCTTAGTTTGCTGATCCATGAGCATAACGCACTCCTCCACCTTGCCAAACTGATTGAAGTATCCTTTCACCTCCTCAGCGCTGGTATCTTGACTTACGCCACCCACGAAGATCTTCTTAGTCTTGTTGGACTGTTTGGGGCGATTTTTGGGTGTTGCATACTTGGGATCAATCTTCTTCCCATCTAACGTGTGAATGGGCACTTTTAATACTTTCTCTACGCTACATGGCTCGGCAAATGTAATGAAACCAAATCCTCTACTTCTCTAAAAGTGGGTGGGAAAAACATGAAACGAATAAATTACAAGTTGAAACAGAAAACCACTAAGTCAATTTTAAGTACTAGATTAGAATAAAATGGCTAGAAATTAAGAGGTTTTTGTGTTAATTGGTGATTTTTTAGTACTTAATTTTCGGATGCATTTTAGTACTTTATAAACTATTTATTCAGTTTCCATGCAACTTTATTTTGAATGGAATAATTCAAGAGTTAATTAGTTTTAGTTAATTTCGGCTAATTCGAACTATTTTAGTTAGCTCAGGATTTTTTGGTTCTAAAATCTAAATTAATTCTATTGACAGTTTAAGTATAATGTTTTCAAAATTTAAACAACCCCATGCTGAATTACACGAGGCTGGAACATATTCAAAGATTGACAATATTATATAAGTTAAATATGTACCAGCCTCAATTTTAAACGATTTTTTAACAAAATCTTTACAATTAAATATTTAAGTTTTTGATGTGTGTTTTTACATAATAATTACTAGAAGTAGTTTTGATCCTTTAAATTTATCAACAAAATAAATAAACAGGTGAATACAAGTCTTCCAATTTAAAAATATCTAAACACGATACTTAAAGGTTACTTCAACAAAAACGACGATTAAATTCTAGAAAAAACTCATTCGAAAAAGTTTGCTGACTTGTATTCACATTTTACACAAACACGCCTAAATTTCTCCAATCAATAAAAAAGCGAAGATATTTTTCAAATAAATTTCCAAAAAGTATTCCAAAATCACTAAAAGATCAAAACCACTTCAAAATAGACTCTCAAGGTCCGCCACAACATTAATTGATTTGCCAAATTGCTAAAAATCTCAATTAAACGAAACACATTCCGACGGCGTTAAATGAAAACTTTAATTAAAATTTAACGAGCCAAATCACTCAAAAAAAATTACAAAATATAAAAAAAATAAAATATAACTCCAAGTCAATTGACTCACTTGGGTAATGGGATCTTTCATGATGAGCACATCTGTGACGGTTCCAAACATTCCAAAGTATTCGCGCAGCTTTTCAGCTGAAGTCTGCCAGCTGAGGCCTCCAACAAAGAGTTTGCCAGCAGTTTGATCTGTAAGATTGTTGGGCGTGGAGCGTCCCGAAGATCCAGAGCCACCGCCATTCGAGCTCTGTGGATTCGAATTTGGATTTTGGGCGGCGAGAGCTGCGGCTGTTACTGCGCCTACTGGCATGAGATTCTGCAAGTCATGTTCACTCACTTGTTGGCCGTCGAGCATTTGACCGCTGAAAAGAATAAGGAAGGAAATTCGTTAGTTAATTTGTCAATTAGCGGGAATTTGAATTTTTAGCACATTTTTAGCAGCAAATTATTGAGAATTCATTTAAATAGCACAAAGTAGTACTAAATGAACGTTTACCAATCAAAATTACTTTAATGTAAAAATCTATAAATATATTCCCCAAATTCATATATATTTCATTAATTTACAGGTCATGCCCTTGGTGGTCATTATTGGCAGTGCAATGGTCGGAGTGAGCAGCTTTATCGTTTATTCTTGCCGCACCAGGGAAAGTGTTAGGTAAGCAAAATCGATAAACATTATCAAATTGTTGCGTTTTATCAAAATTTTTACGACTTTTTCTACTGAGCCAACCGATTAAATCTTGTTTAGTTGATGTTTAGTCAAAAATAAGTCAGAAAATTAGTGGAGTTGTTTTATTTAACGTTTTTGTATCGCAATTAGGTCGAGTTTGCCTTAATGAAGGACTTTTTCATTTTTAATTAAAGATTCGATGGCTTTTTAAGATTTCCGCTTAGCTCAAAAAAATACTCAACTCAAGTTATTTGACTTAAAAAATCTATTTATAGAAAATTTTTAACTAATGCGCAAACTAATAAAAACAGCATAACAACCCAAAAAACAAAAACATAAAAATGTACTAAAAAGTATTTTAGCATAATTATTCAATTCAGCAAATTGAAAAACCCCAAAATTAATTTCTCTTCATTTTTCCATTAGCTTCAACCGCTCCAATCCTACAATTGCTGAAAGCATGAATATCATGGATCCCGAGCCTAAAAAGGTAAGCGCAAGGACGAATCGTCAAAAAATTTCCCGAATTGCCTCAAAAGAAAATTCGCTACAATTTGATTCGCAAAGATTCGTTTCTCTAAATAAAATTTAAAACAAAAATTCTCCATTTTCGGCTTCCTCAGTTTAATGAACTCTAGCCAGCGCTTTTTCGCCTGCCAACGCCGCGCACTTTAAATAGACTTCCTTTCCTTTACTCCTTAGTGAGTGACGAGTGCGCATGCCCAAGTTGGTCCTTTCATGTGTATCGATCTAAAACTCATCGAATCAATTTCAGTCAAAAAAAATCAAAAAAATCCTCAAAAAATTGCCAAATTCGCCAATTTCAATAAAAAATCTTCCTAAATCTCGTTAAATGTCGCATTCTTAATCAATTCGCCTGCACCCGAGCTGCATTGAAGGAATTACCGAGCAAATTTTCCGTCCCTTTCGCGCAAAAGCACCCGAGCCCTTTTTGCTGAGTTTCCATGACAATTATCCAAATCAGCCGAAAAAAGCGAACGAGTCTAGTCGCTTCAGTTGTGCCGTGCCAGTAATACGTGCGCTCTTATCATAGCCGAGCACTTGCTCTCAACTTTCCAGCTAAAATTTCATGGAAAATTCACAAATCTCAGAAAATTCCATTAATTTCAGCGAAATTTCGTGTGAAAGCTAAGAAAAGTGTGCTAAAAGTAATTAAATACGGAAAATAATCGATTAGAACAGTTAGTGTAACTATTAATGGTGCATTATTCATCGGCTGGCAGACGATTATATTGTCCTGTCACAGCAGTACTATCGATAGTTTACTGTTATTTCGGGACAATTGCATTGTTTGCAGGCAACTTCTCCATCTTTTTTCTTTACGGCAATTTTCGAGGCTTTTTGAGGATTTTTCAGCGGAAAATGATGAAACAAGCTTTACGGCTTAGTACGGATCTGTTCAGGATTATAAGGACTTTGCATGGATTACCTACTTTCTCTGCTCAAAAGCTTTTAAAGCTCAAGAACTAGAGGTTTGGAAAAGTGGAACATTTTCACAAGACTTGAGAAAAATCGTCCATTTTACGAAAATTTTGGGCGAGGAAAATGTCAGGAAAAATGTTTGAGTATTTTTAAGCCATGGATATATGAAAAACAGGGATTTTGATTGTGCTAAAAATTAATGCTTTTAGTGGAAAATTCTCAATTCTTTTTGATTGCTTCAGTTTTTCGGGAATTTGAATTTTATAAATTTTTTAATTTATCAATTTTAGTTTTCCAATATAAAGGACTTCTAAAGGATTTAAGGACATTATTTTGCTAATCTTGGATTTCAAGGAATCTTGGAGTCTTTGATGAAAAAGGAGCAAATCCATACAATCCTCAAGAATTCCTTTTAATTTTTTAGCACATCTTCTAATAATTTTAAATTCATTCATAGCACTGAAAAGTCTCTTGAACATTAGTACTTTTTAAAAACTCTCAAAAATCCCATAAGAATCCCCACCCAAATCCCTAAACAAACAACTCGCCCAAATTACAAATTTATCGATTTTCCTCGAAGAAAATTTCTGCAGCATAAAAAAGAAAATGTCTGTGCCACTCCCTTCTCCAGCTACGAGCTCTACGTGCCTAGTTTGCTTCATCAAAAAACACAAAAAAATACGCCAAAAAGCGAAAAACAAGAAAATCCACCCAAGAATTATTTTCCACAATATTCTAAATTTTTTCCTCTATCTCGAATCGAAGGAGAACAAAACAGGAAAAAATCAAGTCAAGCAGCTTCTACCCTTTAATACAATCATTTTAAAATAATATCTTCATCACCAACCCCAAAAGCAAAAATCTCAAAAGCATCGCCGAGTTCAATTGGCAGAAGCGAGTGCATCACACGAATTGTTGCAACTCCAAATCTTCTCTCATTGAGGGGGCGCAAAATATCAAGTAAAAATAAGAAATGCTAGAAAAACTCGAATCACTTGAAAAGGACAAAAGAAATACAGAATAAAAGCAGATAGATCACTTTTTAATGATATTAAAGGGCAAGTGTGGCCAGTGCGCAAGTGTCGCATTGTTTGGCCGGAAAATCAATTTTCCAAGGGTACTTGCAAGCCGTTTGCTTTTCCAGCTTTATGATGGGAATCATTCGTGTATTTTTTGAAAGAGTGCGGTTGGAAAATGAGGGAAAAGTTTCATTTTCATGGCAAGAAGGGTGGATTTTGAAGGAGGGGTCGATGATGAGGGAAATTATTTTAAATTCAATTTCCTTTTAAAAATAAATTATTTAGCAATTTTAGCAAAAATCTAGAAAAAGTCAATGATGACGTCATGAGCTATTAAATTTTATATTTTTCCCCTAGTTTGACCTAGTTTTTTGAAAAAACTCTACAAACGCTTCTCTAATAATTATTAATAAGTTAGTTTCATGAATTATGCAAAATATTAACATGAACTTGTTTTATCCCTTTGCCTAATTAACATTTTCAATCAATTAATGCAAACAAACGTTGAAACGTTCTCCCATTTAGTTTCATCATTCAACTGCAAGATGGCGCCCTTATCACTAAAAGAGCATTTCTTTTCTTTACTAAGGGCGCCTCACAGCAAAATCTAGTGCCATATCGTGACTTCCGGTAAATTATCAGCGGAAATTACAAAAATAGAATAGAACGTTAATTGACATAGTTTTAAAATAGAAAGAATGTAGGAGGACGCATCTGTATATTCAACTTAAATGGCAAATATTAGCATGACCAGAATTCATGAATTCATAAAATTACCAAAATAACGAAAATTCAACAGTAATTTCACGTTAATTATAGCTCTTTAATTGATAATAAATTGATAAAATAAAATTAAAATCGCGTTTTACCATCCCAAGGCAATTAAAATACTGGGTTAATGGAATTTTAGTACAAAACATTAAAACAACACATGTTCCCTTACAAAAAACATTCCCTAAAAAATCCTCCACTAAATCCCAAGAAAAGCTTCGCTTCATAATTAATTGCAAACTTAATAAACACTTTGGTGGCAGGTACTTCTCAATTCCATTTATCAAACAAATTAACAAAAAAAAGCTTCAAAAACATGAAGGCTCCACGAAAAGCAGGCCAATTGAATCACCATAATTTTCATAATTGCATAAATTCTCTTCCCCCCGAAAATTATTCCAAATTAGTTTAATGAGCAATTATTTGTGTTGCGAGCCTTCGAATGCATAGGTAATTCAAAATATTTCAGTATAATTCAACATAATTCAAATATTTCAACATTATATTCGACATCGGGCATTCAAAGTACCTGGCGAAACTCTCACTGTGCGATGTGCTAAACGAGGCGTCGATATAGTTGAGCTTTGGTGGCCTTTAAGATGGATTTGGGTGGAATTTTGGACATTTTAATCAATTTTTTTGCTAATTGGAATAATAAGCTTCAAAGGAATATTTTATTTCAAACTCCCAGAAAGCTTTTTTAATGAAAATACGGGGAATAACAAAATTGCTTTAAAAATGAACTTTTAATTAAATTGCCAGAAAATTCGAGAAAATCAAAAAGTTGTATTCTGACATTTCCAGTCAAATTTCAAAAAGTTGTTGATGAAAACTCATGAAAATGATTTTAAAATAAATTTTCACAAAACTTATCATTTAAAAAATAATTAAATTAAATGTTTCCTCAAAATCAGACAAAACTCGACGACCTGATAACAAATTTCATCCCATGAAAAGTTAAAATAGAAGGGAACCTCCAAAAAGTTCCCAAATCCTCCAACAATTCCTCAAAAACACATCGAAAAACCCCAAAAGTATTCACAAAGCTTCAAGCATCTTTAAGCATATTTCAAATAGTTGAGCCGCCCAACCTTTCAAGGGCCAACTTTATTCAACAGCCTAATGGAAAGCGCCATAAAACAAAACTCGGACAATGCAAATCCGGCTAAATGAACAAAATCCCCACAACGTTCGCGTTGGCCAATTAAGAAAATCCTTTGCGCGCCCAATTTTCCTGTTTATTCAACAAATTCAGCAAATATTCTAAAAATTCACGAATTTCTAGGCAATTTTGCTCAGAAATTCCCCCGAAATTCTACTTTTTTCAAGTTTCTAGTTTAATTGCTTTTTTACAAGAGATTTTAGCAAGTTTCATGTATTTTGAGGTTTTTCTAGTGTACTTTAATATATTTTTTAGTTTTTTGGTTGATTGGGTCGTTTAGTATGATAATTACAAGCGTACACACGTAAGCCACAGGAATAGCATCGAATAAAATGAAACTCAACGCAATGTTGTTAAACCAATGGATTTTGTATCAAATATCATGAATCTCGTGTACAAGGCACGAGGAGGGATTGATTGGGATTTGTACCGGGATTATCAGTATGTGGAAATGTTGAACATTTTTATAAATCCCTTCATAACATTGTTTTAAATATTTCTCCGAAGATGTATAATGGTTACATGAAAGTATGTGAATACACCTGACTACATTCCATTATTATCCTTGAAAAATACAAAGAATACTCTGATTAAACATGAACACAAATCCACAATGAAATTGGAAACCTATCCTTTATATAAATAAAAAATTCATCAGGTTCAGTCAACTTCATGATTCGTGAATACACAAAAAAATAAATAATTTACAGGAAATTCTCCAATTGAACAACATTTTCCCATCCCACCGAATCCTTAACCACTCTCTAATCCGCAGATTGTTTATTCTTGTTGAATATGCATGTATACATTCTAATTTAGCCATTTATTGCGATATGCCATGTTGGTCTAGTACCAGGCACAAAGTATCCGCCGCGCGAGCCGAAATATTTTCCCAAAACAATTTTGCCTGAATTTCCTCCGATATTCCAAAGCCAATTCAAGCGCCAAGGTAGTTCAGGCAATTCAAACGATTCGAGCATTTCACCTTCCCTAAAGCATACACACTGATAGCAAAGCGGTAGCTCCACCAGCTAAAGCGACTAAGCAAGCAAATTATTATGATTTACCCCTGGAAAATGCCGAAAAGCTTGGCAAAACACACCAAATACATAAAATCACATAAAATACATCGAGAAAAAGCATAAAAAGTCATGAAGCACACATAAACCTTATTCCATTTCTAATGCTTTAGCTCGTGTTGCCACAAAGACAAAAATGAATACACATTTTTTTTCTCTACTAACTGATGCTAAGGTAAAATATAAATCAAACATTATATTGTTAGATCGTTGTCATTTAAGGATTTATCGAGGCAGTTTGAGTGTCTCTTGTTTCGGTGGGAAGCTTTACAAAAATAAAAATTGTATTTATGTGCAAAGCCATTGTGTTGCTTGCGATGAAGCCAGTAAGCACATAGAAATGACGAGGGGTTGTTTACCGAAGGATAAAATTGACGGATTTTATCATTGTTTTAATTTAATATAAAAGAAAAAAGCTGATTTGTTTGCAATATAATTTGTATACATCACGAATGCAAAGAATACTAAAGTGAATCTTCAGAAAAGATTATTATCGACTTGAGTACAAAACACAAAGCACAAAAACACCTAGATCTATAATATATTTAAATAAACTGTACTTTAAATAATACATTCCCCCAATTTCCTCTCAAATTTCACCAAAGTGCACTGAACCAAAAACTTGATCGATTGTATTCACCTCACTTCATTTATTAATTAGTGAAGTTTCCGCTCCAGACAGACACCATGACCCACCCACAAACTTTACCCCTTACTACACATATCCACCAACCAAGCTGAAAGTTAACCAGCACTACCCCACTTTTCATTCATTTGCTTCACTATCTATATTTATCATGTTGGGGGCTCTTTTTAAGCAATTTTTACTCACAATTCTTTTTACAATTCTCCAACCGATTCACGGAAAGTATAATTTTCAATATTTCACTTGTTTTCCAATACACCGGAGCTGCCGGGTAGCACATTCTAGCAAAATCGATTGCCTAGAGAGAAGCCAAACAATTTAATTGTCGTTGAATAACAGCAATAACATGAAGCTTCATTGCTTCCAACTGCGGCGTGTAGAATTACGAGTCTTTGCGTACAAATTTGCCTGCTCAAAGCATCAAAAGCATCAAAATGAAACAAGTATTGAAAATGTATTAAATGTATAAAAATAGATGATTCCAATAATTCGAGCGATTATCGCTAAATATTGCTGATACAACGTTTTTTGAATGGCTTCTTTAATTTATTTCCATTATTTTTGGATTTATTGCCATGCTTTTTTCATTCCCCAGATTTTGGTGTTTAACCAACAATATCGTCCTATGGTCGATTTAGACGCAGCCATGAAGTACAAAGATGTCGAGTCATCCCAAGACAAATAAATTCCCTCAATTCGGCGGACGTTTAGCAGCGGCAAAAGGCACAAACAGGCAAGAAGAATAGACGAACGCAAAAAAAATGGAAAAGCGAAAAAGGCAGCAAAAAATATTTGTCTGCAAATTTCCCCCAAGCATATAAAATGTTAAAATATTGGAATCTAGGCACAAAAACTTGGAATTATTAAGAATCTTTATGTGTGTATTTGAAAAAGTTTCACTGTTCTTCACTCTTGAAATATTAGAATTGTTTATTTGTCTTTGAAACGAGCTTTAAGTGTTATTCCAATGATTATGAAGATGATGAATGTTTTGATTAGAATTTGAAGAGATTGTCAATTTATAAGATGGAAACATTTGGTGTACTGTTGCACTGAGCATTTGATGAATAGATTAATGATTTTTAAATAAAATGTGTATTTATGTTGAATTAAAGTCTTACAGCTGCTTATAGATAGGAAATTTATCATTATTTAATATTACTTTATGAGAAAGGAGAACTTTTAAAAGTATAAGTATAAATAAAATATTAAGAAGGCATTCAATATCATTTTTTCTTTAGAACTTTTGTGATTAGGTTCAGCTTATTTATAATGTAAATGCGGTCAATGTTTTGATCCTAAGCTTTTATTATTTTGCACCCTTGGCTAGGATAGATAATAATATTCGTTTACTAATCAGATGTTTCACTTGAATGTATTTTAAAATGAAAAATATCAAATATATGAATCAAGCTTTTAACCAAAATTAACCCAAAACTAAAGAAAAGCAATCAATACGTTCAATTAAAATATGGAAATAACTTCAGTTGTAGAAACAACTACTCAACTATTATTACTAAGAAATTGTCAAAGAGTTACATTTTAATTAGCAATAAAATTATTAGAATGGAAGCGAAGTAAATGAAAATACATTGTAATTCCAGCAGAAGGACTTGAACTGAAGTGAGCAAAAAGAATTACAACAATTTTATTTTAATTAACTTTTTTTCTAACCATTGTTTCATTTGTTAGATTGTATCATTTGAAATTTAAATTTATATAAAGCTGTTTTATAAATGATTTATTTCTAAAAGACTTCAATTGTTTCGTTACATTGAAAATTATTGTGTATTACTTGGAGCTACTGTATTCACAAACATTATAAACTTAATTTATTTATAGCCAAAATCTAGATTAATCAATGTAAAATGTTCGAAAATAAATTATAGTCTTCAGGTGTTTTACTCGCTAGAACAATATAAATCGTATCATTTTCCCCTCTATCCCTTAATAATTAAAATTTTCAACAGTGCCCCAGTTAAATCCTAAAACTGCACAAATTAATTAAAACCATTTTAAAGCACATACTCCACGAAAAATTTATTAAAAGTTTAAATTAAAAGCATTAAAAGCAATAAATGAAATACAATAAAAACAAGCGATTGCCATAAATTAGATGAATTCACTTTTTCCCGGGCACATTAGAGAATTGTTCAGCACTATGCTGTCTGTACGCTCAACATTTAGTGTTTAGGTATGTATTCCGTTCTACCCCAGCCTCCCCCATTTTTACTCTGTTTCAATCGTTTCAGTCATTACTGAACATCAGAAAAAGCATCCTCATTTTTCGCAGTTTCATCGTATTCATCGCTTTTTGCCTTGGTTTTACATCATTTTCAGGATTCCCATTAAAAACACACAGCAAAAAGACTTCATTCAACATTCTTTTCAATATTGAAGCTTTATTTAAGTGGGCGAGGGATTGCGAGACTTCAGAGTAAGTCTACAGTAATTGGAGGTTTTTTGGCGAAAAGCAGTGGGGGTTGATATTTGAGTTATTAAGTTAACTGTAATTAATCAGAATTTTCAAGAAGTTTTCTCGTCAAAAGTTGTTGTAAACAAAATATAGGAATCAAGACACTCAGCCAAACAAATGAAAAATTTTTGTTCTGAATTTAAATGCGAAAATTCTTGAAAAACAATCATTCACCAGGAAATTATGTTTTGAAGCTTTTAATCTGCTTTAACGTTCTTAAATCAATAAATTGTCAAGATAAATTCCAATTAATTTTTCAAAATGCAAATTGACAGAAATTATAAATAAAGCAATTATTTTAAAAGTTTATATTTTATGGAAATTTTGATTTCAAAACTTGGTAATTGATTGATTAATTTGATTTGAGTTGTGTATTCTAATTTTGTAACTTTTTAAAGACAGTCGGCACAGAAAAATTAAACATTCAATAAAATTGCTGGAAAAAGGGCAAAAAGCCACTTATTACCAATTTCCTAATTTTCCAATTTCCCACATTTAAAGAGCATCAAAATTATATAAAAGTATGAAAATCTATGTTTAAAACGTTTTTCTAAATGTTTTAAATCTAAAAATACATATCAAATCATGACACCAACGAAAATCCCATTTGTGACAAAATTATTAAAAAGAATAAATACATTCAACCAAAACCCTCGTCAACCACTTTCCTCTATCAAAAACCTTAAAAAATTCACAAAAATCACAAAACACGCAAAATACCGACCAATGCAAAATAATTCACAACATTGAAATGTATGGAAATATCAACAAAATATGAATATCACTGAAAATACAGTAATAAATCCACTAAAAGCCTACAAAATACAGGCACACACACCATGCCAAGCAACATATGGCGACCGCCTCATTAGAATTTCCAACCAAAAACTCAAAAACTCCACAAAAATGTTCTTTTCAACTTCCACCTGGTGCCTTCAACTCAGCCTGCTGTTTTTTACAATTAAATTTTTTCGGATATTTCGGTTTTCGGCTTTTGCTTAAAAAATTTGCAGTTTCAATTTCTTCTGTTTCCGAATGTTGTACATTATTCAGTAAATTTTCTGTTTTTCGACTTATTTTGTTAAGCCTGGAATGTTTTTTAGATTAAAAAATGCTCAGCCAGCAGTTTTTAAAGTGGCAACGTGTTGGTGAACTGGCAACGATATCACAGAGAAACGTAAACCGGGCACTTTTAAGGCATCCCTGTACAATCAATCGACTGGAAAATGTTGTAGGAGGCCGGGAGAAGGGGAATATTTGTGTGTAATCAATTAACAAGATTACTCTATAATCTGTTCATGCATAGTTTATGTAAATTGAAAAAATAGAGCTTCAAAATAGCTTTACAGAAACTGCCTCAAGGAATTTCACGATTTCTCCATGAATATTGACTAGACTTCAATAAAAGCTGCACTTACAAACTATACAATTATCTGTAAACACAGTTGTCCAACTAAACAGAAAAATATTTGTATTTAAATCAAACAACCGCTAATCAAAAAGCGTTCAATACTCCACAAAAGTATATAATAAATTAATGTCAAAACATCACAAAACCAATAAAACCCCACTGAAACCCTCCCCCTCTGCAATCACTCGATAGCATTCTAGTCAGGTAAGCTGAGAGGCTACAATTGTATGTGCATTAACGAGGCAAGAGGCAGCCGTAACAAAATAAAAAAGGTTTCCTGCTCGGAAATCGTATTCAGTTACCCAAGGTGTAAGCGAAACTACGAATTTACAGATATTACAGATATTACTGAAATTAAAGAAAATTACGACAAGAAACCTACAAAATGATGCCAGGCGAGAGAGCAGGGGGTGATGTTGGATCGAGGTTTACTGAAATTGGAATTTGCGGGTCTTGTGGTTTCAATTATTATGAATAAATTACGTATAAACGAACATTTTGAACTAATAACTTTCAACTTTTAATGTCACTGTAGGGTCACGAGTTCATTTTCCCGACCCATCCAATTATTTTTGCAACAATTTCCTTTTTGATTGATTTTGATTGATACTGACAAATATTGATTGAAAATTAAATCAAAAACCCATTTAATTTGTTCAAAATAAAAATCGATATAATCCTGATTTCCCAAAGTCTTAACTCCATTGAATCATCCCCCCTCTACCTCCAATTGAACGTGAAAAAACGTGAATAATGCTTGACGTGCAACCGCACGAAATTATTAATAATCCATATCAGGTTGTAGCTTTTGGAGGGCTTCTTTTAATGCAATTTTCCAATTTCACCCGATAATTTTTCTATTTCTTTTTTTCTATGTTACGTCGAGCCGGTAATCTCTCTTTTATTGATTTTTCCTGGTGCGCTCGGCACATTTTCCCAATTTCGGCCAATTTAACCAATTTTCTTAATTTCTACTCTGCCCAAATCAAAAAGTCATCTTTTTCAATGCAAATCAGCCAACAAAATGATTCTAAATTGACACAGCCTTGTGTTCTATAACACAGAAATATACATTTTTTGGTGTATTTTTATTTTCAGCCACTTCAGCAATTTATTAGCTCAGCAGTTTCGAATCAGAAAATTTGTAAATAATAATTTCGATCTAAATAAAATAGATAAATTTTCAATTTTCAGAAATATCATAAATTACAATTTTTTAGTGAATATTTGTGTTTGTTTGCTAAATACGAGAAATATGAAAAATGTGAGAAAACATTAAAAAAGTTCGAGACATTCACAAAGTTTAATAACTTTTTTCGAATTTTTCTTCTCAGCCACGCTGGTATTGCCAGTCGCTTCACAGTATCCAAATTATGAAATAGAATAAAAGACAAATCGGTGGAGAGCTGCCAGACGAAGCTATTACATCAGCACTCCATTGCCTCAATGCTTCAGTGGTTCACTATTGTGGGAAATTGGACACTTGGCTTCTTTTTATTAAAAACTTATATTTAGTTTGGTGATAACAAATTTGCATTCAAATTTACATGGAAAGTAGTTTGTCGGGGGTACATGGAAAAGTTTTTAGTGCAGCAATTGCGCCAGATGACATTTTATTTTAGATTTAGCGAGCATTTTATTGCTACTGAGTGTCTTTTGGGGCAATTGGTTGTATTCTAGTAGAATTATCAGCGAATAAAAAATATCATCTGTTTATAAATCGATTTTGAAACAACAAAATTATAATAATCAGTTTACTCTAAAATAGATTTAAAACACATCTAGTCAGGAAAATCTCAAGAATACTGATGTATTCATTAATTTTAACCCCATCTGCTTAACAATTCCAATTCAATTACTTATTTTCCAGTAAATTAATTTAATGTGTATTCACCTTGGAAAAATGCCTAGAATAACCGAGTAAAAACATATCTCACTTCAAATTTAATCAAAGAAAGCGTACATCAAACAAATATTTTTACGTGCGTGAATACAACTCAGTAACTAAATTATTCAACTTAATTAATTGAGAATATTCCCCATAAAAAGTAAGCTTCTCACAAATTTCCCAATTTCTCCAAGATATAGCTCACTATTTACGAGTATGCATAAAAGTCTGAAACAGAACTGAAATTATGTGAATCACGAAAGAACTCCCGACTGCTACTCTATAGTCTATAGGCATTAAGCAGCTTGCTAGTAAATAAACTTCTTTTAATTACTGCTTGTATAAATTTTACGAGCCGTTCTGGGGAGATTCCTTCATAAAAATTCCTCTTCAATGTATTAGACACTTGGAGTGCAGTACAAGCTATCTCGGAAGGAATTCCCATCAAAAATGTGCCCCTTCATTCTTCTATGACTTAAAAATTCACTAAAAAGAAATAACAATTCACACAAATCATCAAAAACTCTTCAATTACTTGAAACAATGGAATTGTTGGGACAATCCGACAACTTCGCATATTCAGCGATGCAGCAGGTGAAATAAAAAAAAAACCGTCAAACACTTTAGAGTGCTGACTTTCAGTATTTCAAGCAGAAATGTCTTTCATATTTCAATGCTTCTCAAATCTCAATCTTCTTTTGATTACGTTCCTCTATTAATAATCAGCCAAGAGAAATTTATGAATTTTATGAAACGCAATAAAACTCATAAAAAAATTGTTTGCATCAAATGAAAAATCTAGAAAATCGTGCAAATCTAGAACTTCAGCTCTCAAAAGTGCTGTCTTTGCTTGCAATTTGCAAAAATTGCAAAAACTTTCGAATATAACTTGCAAGAAATCACCAAACAAAAATAGAAATTGAAGATTTATTTGCATGTTCACCAATTTCAGGTCCTCGACTATAGTGAAATTTATTAAATCAAGTCGAATGCAAATTTGCAATTTCAGCAAATTAATCTAATTATAATCATTTCGATCTATACGGAATTTTATTATTCAAAACTTTAACCCGCTATGTAGCGATTTCTTATTATGTTGATGTTTTAGAATTATTAGCTCTGTGTTTTTGTAGTTTATCAGGAAGAATCAATCTTTGGGATTTATCTAGGAAATCTGGAGTTTTAATGTATTCACAAAAAAAAATAGAAAGAGAAGTAGTGTTCAAATTTTCACCCAGAAACCAGTCAAACTGTGTCACAATTCCTCAAAGGGTCAAATCTTAAAAGCACTTTGAACAAACTCATAAAACTGAAAAACACTAAAAGACACCCATCTGAAGTGTCTGGTCGCACGCCGACCCAATAAGTTGGCAAATTATGCCAACCAATGTTAAAATCACAGCAAATTAATAAACTAATATTAAAGCATCGAAAACTAGAATATACGCGCAAAAGAAACGTATATTTAAAAAAAAGTTGCTGACATTAACAAAAACCGAGCAACTGAGTAAATTTCAATATAGGCGAGCGACCATACTACTGACAACAAATAAAAGGCAACAAGAAACAAAGACAAAAACTAGACGAGGAAATTAATATGCACCCTTCAATCAGAGCATACAGCCGAGTAATTTTTAATGCATTTTTGTAGTTATTTGTAAATATTTTTGCAGTTTCCACAGCATCGATCGAAATTTTGTAGATATTTGCACTCAAGGAGAACATTTAACCCGCATGCTAGTGTATGACCCAACAACAATAGGTATATAACAGGCGAACACATCAAGTTACCAGAGAGATGCATTTTAGCACTTTTTTATCTTTTGCATCTTGTTGCATCCGATGTGCCAAGAAAAATACAACTGAAAAAAGGTTGAGTGTACTAAAACAACTAAAAGAAGTATTTTCAGTGATGTTTAAGAGTTTTCATGGTATTGGACAAGGATTAGTTACGTTGAAGGATGGATATTAGATTGTTATCAGATCTCGGGTCAGTAACATGCCAAACGTTTCACTTTGGAACGCTCGACCTTGAGACATTTTTATTTTATTTTTGAACTTGTGGATTGTGAAATATTTTTTCAAATTGTGACATGAATAAATTACGAGAAGGAGTGGTGACGTCACTAGCTTTTTGATGTTTTCTTATAGTATAAAAATATTATACTATACTTTTTATAAATAGTTTGCAAGTTTTGTAATTTGCTTGGCTTTGCATGAATTACAGTGAATATGAGCCCAGCAAGCGTTTTAATTAATTATCGATTGCTTATTATAACGAACCATGGAGCGATTTTGAGCAAACTTTTTGTATATTTTTGATTCAATATAAAAATAAATACTTTGAGTATACTCGAGTACTTGAAATTTGAAAACACTTCAAATACTAAAATATACAATATAAAAATACCACAAGTTGCTCAAGAACGTGGAAGAAACATTATACATAAAAATTAACCAAACTAGGGAATTTTCCGTTTTTTCAAATGACGGACAATTTTTATTTTATTTTTTTAATAAAATAAATATACAGAAATACAACAAAAGAAAACAAAGGGAATATTGTGTACTTCTACAGTAATTAATAAATCAGTCGTGGTTTGTATCGCAACTATTTTGTTAACAATTTAATTAAAATAATATAAATGTATTCTGACCTTGAAATTGATTAACACTACTTAAGTAAGTGTGGAAATATTTTAATCCAATTCTCAATTCCGATTAAAATGAATTTCTGTACCATTTCTGTTCAAAAATAGTAGCTGAATAAAATTACCATACCAATTTCCATCAACTTTAAGAACTCATTCGTTCAAGTTTCAGGTAAAGCTATTCAATTTCCGGTTTTGACCTAAATAACCAAATACAGCTCAACTGAACCCTTTCTTAAGAAAAAGTCATGTCCATCCTCGCATTAACTTCTCACCCCTTGCCCCTCACGATAAAATCTTATACCAAGTACCTGGCAGTGTATTCAGCAATGTTGATGCATCTGCCATAAAATAACAGCGCAGCTCGATAAACTGAATAACACATCAACATCGTTAAACTTGTAACTTGAAAATCTCGAGAACTCTGATCTCTTGAACCATAGCAGAGAAAATCCTCTACAAACACACTAAAGAAATATTTAAAATGTTTCTCTTCCGCCACACATAAAAGCATCAAATCCATCAAAAGTGAAATATAAAAAATGAAGAATTCTTGACGATTACTCTTTTTACTTTCACTGGCAAACAATCACCATAAAAATTGCCATATAAACCTGAGTAACAATAATCTTCTTCAGAGCCATACAGCGTCTTGCTTTAGTTTTTTCCGCTTCTCCGAACGTTTCTCGATGGTTTTGCTTTAGTATTTTATTTTATGGTCAAAACTCGTAAGAAGAAAAAAAAGAGTTTTCAAAGCAATATTATAATTTCTAGGGGAGAATGTTTAACGAGGTGATTAGCCTGGAACCTGGGAAATTCTTAGGATTAATGGATAAACTTGGATCATTCGGTATTTGCATGAATACAATTCACTCGGTTGGTTTATTGAAAGTGTAGCTTTTCTTGGTTTGAATATCATTCAGTTGAAAACATTTCAGAGTGATTTTCTTTTATTTTATTGGATGATAAAAGTTATTGAAATTCAGTTTAAGGAGATATTTGTGTTATGAATACAAATAACATTGAATGATGGTAAAAATTGAATATTGATGAATGAAACGTACATTTGAATTTAATTCAACAAGACGATAAATGGTAATATCAATTTGAATACACTTCATGTAAACAATATCAATCAAAAAGTAATTCTCTAACCATTTTCCCAACCTCAACACTCTTCCCTCAACTATTCAAAATGAACATTTCTCACAACCAGCCGATTCTTCTTAATCAACCCGTCTTATGTATTATTGGTCTGTGGACTGCATTTGTATGGGTACTTCTTTTGTGTACAGCTCATTTCTTGCGTCTCAAATTGTTTATTGTTTTGCTTTTGCCTTCCAGTTCCAGAGCTCCAACCAAAACACAACACAAAATACGAAATAAATTGTGTGTATGTCTTTCGACACAAACAAAAATTCATACCGGTTTTTTATTCCTTCAGCTTGCCTATCAACTTGAGTAAATATTTTTAGTATTCTTAGGCCTTTTCTTCCACTTCTGTAGAGCTTTTGGCCAATAACTTGAGTACACTTCACAAAGCAAAGAGCGAATACTGCGAATATACTATGGAAATGCTGCGGCGGGCTGCTTCGGGGTAGCCGGCAGCAATAGAGTTTGATAAGGAACACCGTCATCAAGTATTCGGTAAAATCAATGAGCTGAGTATAATGGGGAGCAGCAAATGGAGCAAATGGTAATTTTGTCACAAGCCCCTTTTTGCTTGTCGTTTTCCTTGAGAAGATGGAAGGGTGATTTAGCTGCTATAACGATAGCAATTTAGGTGATTAATTGTAGTTGAAAGTTTTGATTCGTCATCAATTTTCGTTTTGGCGCCAAAATTTTTTTTATTGAATTTTGACGTGAAAATTGATATTTTTGGTAGAAATTTAATTTCAGGCTATAATTTTTATGTCAAATATGCTAGGAATATAAAATTAGTGTTTTCAATTATATCTTTAAAAAATGTTTTTTCAAAATCCCAATAATCGATTCGCCAACTAAACAACCACCATTTGAGCAACTTCCTGGAAGTTCGTTCTATTCTATCACTTTGTTCATTTGTTTATTTTAGATATGCTTAGACAAGCCATAGAACCACTCAGCAGCACACTCTACAATACATAAATGTACTAAACAAAGCACAAAGCAGCAGCAGGAGCAAGTTGAACGAAACTTGAGCGCTTCCTGCAACTTTTCCTCATAGATACTAGCAAAGAACTCACACAGAATAAACTTTTGCTGAATACAGCGAAACTTCACTAGCAACAAAACAATATTATCGACGAGAATTTCTAAAGAAACTTCTGAGAAACCCGAGAAATCGAGAACTGAGAACTATTCAGAGACGACGATCGAAAGTTGTTGTTGGTTAAAGTTTCTTGAATACAACAAAAATTCACTACAAAAAAAATCAAAAATTAAATACAGAACCGAAAAAAACTAAAGCGGTAGCAACAACAACTTAAAATGATATTGAATAAAATTGTTCAAAATCAGATGAAAAAAAAATGTATAAATGAAAAATCTGGACTATAGCGTATCGAAACAGAATGTTAATGTATCGAATTCAAAACGAACTCCAGTTTTCCTCATCAAACCATTAATAAGTGAGCACTCGGAATACTCAAAATACTTCGAAACATAAGCAAGTCGTTTTACAACCACATTTTGTATTTTTTTGGAACATTTGCGGTTACTCCAGTTTACTTAAATGTTTTTGAAATTATTTTAAAAAGAATCAAAAGAATCAAATTATATATCAACTAATATAATTAATTCAGCGTGGACAATTTATTTAAATATGCATGGGGAATTCGCTGAATTGTATTCATTTCAAGATTTTATGGAAAATGAGAGTTCAGTTCGTTATTTCTATCGATTTACATAATATATAAGAAGATTATTCAAAAATTTGTGAATTTTTAATTTGTCATATTGTATTCAAATCATTAAAATATCACGAATATTTGAAACTATAAAATTTAATATGTTTAAAATTATAAAATGTAACTAAAGAAATATACTGATAGAAATTTGAGAAGTTTTGTTGTTAAATTAAACAAATGTTCTATTATAGTGTAAAAGGCTGTTAAACTTGAGACAAATTGTCGATCTAGTGCTTTTTGTATCTTGTTCAGTTTTTGAGAAAAAATATTATAGAACTTCCGTTATTTTTACTCAGTGTACGAATTTAAAAAAAAAATTTTGTGAGCAATTATTCTCGCAAGAATGTAAACAACATTTAAAAAAGTCACATTCACTTTCAGATTCTCTTGAAAACCCAAAAAAACATTTCATAACTATTCAGATAAAGAAATTAAAAAATCAACAAACTAAAAAATGCTGGCGTTATGATGAGTCGCGAGAGCAAGCACTTGAAATCTTCAAGCAGTTTGGATAAAGATATGTATGTATAGTGAATTTTTATCATTTTGTATATTTGCTTTTCGGCAGAGCAAGGCAGACACAAGGCATTAATTCTGGACTGGGTCAAAAAGGTCCATTCCATGAATGTTTAATTAATCGGTCGCTCGGTATGGGTAATTTGGGAGTTTACTTAATTGATTGAAATTGAGGCTTTTGACAAATTTTGGTTAATATTTTATGTAGTGAACTGAGAGTGCTTGATTACAGTGAAAATTGTGCATTAGTTTTAATTATTGATTAAACTATTTTCAGAGTGTGCTAACCAAAATTTATCATAATTAAATTTTGACGTGAATACAAATATGAAAAGCAATTCTGAAAATACTAAAATAGTGAATAAAATTGAACGTTTTAAAATTACTTAAAGTTTTTTGGAAAGTAGCTTAAAATATTTAAAAAGTACCTAAATACAAATTCAGATGGCACTCAAAGATAAAATATTAATAGAAAGAAGATATCAAAATGTACAAATTAGCACCTTTTTACCCGAATCATAGATTGTATGAATACAATTCAGCAAACAACCCAAGAAACAGCAATAAATAAAAGTTTGTCAACTCCCAAGCTTCTTTCCACAATTCTCATTTAATGCGACCAACAATCAACCGATTAAAGCCTCAAACTCAAACATTCAGCAGAAACTCAAAAATTTGTAATAATTAAGCGAAAACAAGGTCACTGGAGAGGTTCTTTACTTCTTTTTCAAAGTATATGCTCGGCATTTTTTTCTGTTTTTGCTGCCATCAAACAAAAATGTATAAGAGAAATATAAGAAATACATAAAAGCAAATAGGCAAACACAATAAAGTTAAATTAAATCATAGCTCTGGTGGATGAATACTATGTATGTATTCTATAGTCTACAGGCAAAAAGACTAAAAGACTAAAAGACTAAAGTTGCTATGAGAGTTTGGTTACCTTTGGCTGATGGCGAGTCTCTTGGCGGCAACACAAGAAATAATGCCTGGTAATCGCAATAATTTCGAGTTCCTGTCTTTCTCAAGATTTTTCTTTAATTTCAGTCGAGGGTACGACAAGTTTTAGAAAGCAAAAAGATGTATCAATAACTATTTTTAGTTTTATACTCTGAATTAAAGATTATTTGATTTCGAGAACTCCAAAAAAATCAGAACAAATTATGTCTCAGCCTCATCTCCAGCATATTTTCCATTTCAAATTTCAATTATATTTTGAATCGTCTTTTTTGAATCGAAAAATCGGATCAGACACATAATTTTTCTGTGTTAAGAGCTCGTCTTGTCGTTTTTCTTTATTTCTTATTATATTCCAGTTTTTCATACATTTTATGGGAATTCAATGTTTTTTCGTGGTGCTCATTCGCTATTTTGTACAGGAAGAAATTCGCTATTTACCACAAATCTTAAAAAAACACTCGAGGCAGGGGTGTATAAAGATTTTAAGTTTTACTTATTTTTAACTTAAGTGGTAACGATTGTTATCTTTAAATTAAACTCTCATGAATTTCATCAAAGAGATTGAAAATAACCACTATTCTGAGTATCGGTATGCTGGAAATACCAAGAAACCAAACAACCCCTGCAGATGTTTTTTAACCTTATCTGAAAATGACAGCCCGGGGAGCTTCTAATTTATTGATGGAAATGAGTAAATGACATTTCGACGGAAAAATTGCTCACATTGCTTTTTACAGTCGATTGAAATATTTGCCCGCGAAAGTGCTGTAAAGATTATTCCGAGGTTTATGAAGATTTTATTTGGATTTGAAGATGCGTTGGATTGAGATTTGTTTTTTTTTTGAATATTGGATTAGAATGCTTTTTAAAATGCCGATAGAAGGTATTTTTTCTCTGTTGTGGGAATGATTGATTATTTATTGAGTATTGATCGGTTTTCTGCTAAGGAAATTTGTTTTATCGTAAGAAATGTATCTTTTCGCCATTCAGGATTATAGGATGCTTTTTTACGTAACAATTGTAACCATATCAAGGTCACATTGAAACCACTGAAGGAATCTAGTTTTTACAAGCAACAAATGGCCTAAAAGTACAATTATTGACATAAATGATGAAGGCAAAATAAACTGGTTATTAAAATTTCAAACCCTGAAAAACTCCTTCCAAGAAACCATCCCAAGGAATTCAAATTAACATTATTTTAATTTGAAATCACCTTTTCAATCGAATTTACCGATTATTAATTTAATAAACTCCCTAGAGAAAATTTTACCCGGGAAAGTCCCTGATTTTCCGTCAAAGCAGCTGACGTCTCTGGCACTCACACCAAACCGATCTTTTTGTTATTTTTTGTTGTTGTTTTAAAACAATTTTTTAATTGTAAATTGTGCATTTGAACATTTTTCAATAAACATTGATTAATATTGTATTCATCCCCATGTATTCATATCTATCAATTGCCAATTTAAAAAATGTTTTTGAAAAAAAACTACCGAAATTTGATAAATCGATAAAATACATCGTAGGTGGCTTTAAATTATGCAAACCAAGTTTTAAGGACTTTCGAGCTCGGTATTTGGCTAAAACGCACGTCGACATAACCTAGCAACCCCATTTTGTTTAATTTTCTCACTTTCTTGAAGCTCCTTTTTGCTCCTTTACGCTTTTTCAAGGTATCCTTGAATTTTTTGTATGTTTTATTGGCTTACCTGATTTGAACGGGCATCATTTGCTGCTGGGCAGCATTAAATATCGAAAATGCGGGATTTTCGAACAGCATCTTTATGTTTTAAGTTGAACTCGCTCTTCTTTGTTTATTACTTTAACAATTTTAATCCAGTAGAAGACTTTTTTTCAAACAACAACAATTTATCTCACTAGAACTCCCTCTATCACTCAATTAACAGCTTTATTGCTGATTTCTGGCAAGCAAATGTGTAGTTTTATTCAAGCAACTACAATTAACATACTCCTTAATTCATTAATTTGTTTTCAATAGGATATTTCAATTACCGCGGAGCAATATTATTTACGTCTTTTCGAATGAAATTCAATTCACGACTAACTCCCAATAAACCAAAAACTCAGAATTTTTCATAGTTTTATGTTCAGCGGGTCACGTCAGTCGTGTGAAGTTAGATTCAATTTCGACCAGGGGGCTCTTACAAAAATTGTTTATGTTTCTGTTAAACTTAAAGAACTTCTTTAAATTCAACAGTTAATTCATGTAATAGTAATTAAAAAATTGTGTTCTTTTTTATAATATCAAACGAGTCCATGTTTTTATTTTAAAATCCTGAAGACGAAAAAATAAAAATGCTAAATTTTGAAAATATATTTAACAAAACTGAATAGCCTGAACAAATTTTATGGATTAAGCATGTTCATATCCTAATTATATTGATATTAAATACTAATTACATTGATGTAGCTAGTATTATACTCTATTTTCGATAATTTAGATCAATTTTAAATTTTTTTATTTTTGGCGGGAATTTAACCTAGAAAATATTTTTCATAAAGAACCTAAAAGAAAAGTAGATGAAGCATGGATTGCATATTTGAATTGTTTTCTGACATAGACCTCCGCAAATTCCCGCCAAAATAAAAAACAGGGATCTGTTTAGAGCGGCTTTTAAAAATTCTTTATGTCAGTGGCCAGGTAACCGCGCCGGAAAGTAACGTTTTTGACTCAAACATCCGCAAACTTAAACAAACTTTTTCTGTGCTTCTATTACTTTTCTTCTAGGTGCTTTAATTTTTCATTACTTAATTATTATTCTGCATCAAGATTTAAGCATGATTGAAAACCTTTGTTATTTTGGAACGAAATTAAAACAACTAATGTTTTTCAATCTATTTTTGTACTCTTTTTATTCGTTCATTGTCAATTTAATTACAAACAATTATTGTTTTTATTTTTTTTATGGCTGATTCACCATATCGAACCACTAGAATTCTACACACGTAGAACTATTAATTAACCACATATGAGCTACAAACATTTGCCACCTAATCGCAAAAACAATTGCTCTAAATTTTAACAAATATTTTCTACAAAATCATAGATTTAAATGTATCTCTCTGCACGTTTACTTCTTATACAATTTGATTTAGTAATTTATGAAATAATCATTAAACTAGAAGTATCTATCTAAATAAAAATTGTTTGTGTCGTTGATTTGATTGTAATGAAGAGCAAATAAAAATAGTTTTAATATAAAAAATGCAAATTAAGCTTTAATCTGATAAAAGCAAGTTATAAAGCCAAAATTATACTAAATTTGTGACATTTGGCGCCAGAGCCCAATCAGGTGTTGGTCCCAAAATTTCGGGATAGATAATTGCGCCCCAAGTTGGAAAAGAGGCCCAGGTGACTAACAATGTGAAAATTGTTGGTCCAATTCCGGCAACAGCCATGTCTTTCGTTTTGATATTCGCTACACCTGCAACAATTGCATTCGGTGGAGTACCGACAGGCATATGGAAGGCGAAACAACAACTCAGCGCAGCTAAAAGTTTAAAGCATTCAATTAAATAAAGATCGTATTTTCATAGAAAATCGTTACATTACCTGGATACATTAGATACATAGGATGCTTATTAATAGCGATTGCCATCTCAGCCAAAACGGGGAGAATGACGTTTGCAATAGCGACATTAGATGTAAACTCTGTCAGTGTTTGAGCTAAAACAGATTAAAACATTTCTGTAAGGCTTCAATACAAAGAAAATTATATAATAGTTACCTGCAAGACAAACAACAAAAAGAAGGGCAAGATCAGGCAAAGACTTCAATCCAGCCAGGGATTGTCCAAGCATGGTAGACATACCAGAAACTTTGCCACCTTCAGCGAGGGCGAAACCTAAAAAAATATAAATGAAATAGTTTAATTGATTTCAAATCCAATAAACTGAACTTTTCTTAGTTTGATTGTCTCATCGATTCAATGCAAATAAATTTATGTAATTTTCTTGACCAATGATCAACCTAATTGATTAGAAATGCGTAGATACTACAAATATAAATCAATTGAATCATTTGAAAGTTTAACTTATAAATTTGTATATATGAATTTAAATTATGAATGCTCAGAAAATGTTATATGAATTAAAAAGTTATAAATTTAAATCAATAAATTTGCAATAAAAACTCACCTCCTCCCAACAAGAAAATAAGAGACCATGGAGTCTTCTGATTGATATATTTCCAAGTAAGCAATGGCCCAGTTGGAGCTGTTGGCAATGGTTTGCCAGTGTCTTTACGACAAAATCTGAAGCACCTCCAGTTAGCGGGAATCATGAAAAACACGATGACAATAAAAATGGCTGGTGTGGCATCTTTGATTTTGATTTTTGTCAGCAACTCTGGCCAGCCAGTCATGAAGCCGGGAGCGCGAGTAAAGAACAACACGACGGCCAGCAAAAACAGAAACGCGACACTCTTTTCGTGGGATGTAATAGGTCCCAATTCTTTGTAACGGTTATCGATGATGGCACGTGCAATTTTTTCACCTTCTTCACCAATTTCCGATTCTTTGGCTTCGGGGCTGTTTGGTCTGCAATTTAAAAGTTTTAAAATTGTTTCATTTAATCATATTACCATATTTTTATTTACCTGAACATGCCCATGTACATCCATTGAAGATATACCCAGGAGAGGAAAGTGAAGACCAACATACCTTGAAAAGTATTTTAATTTCAGTTTTGATGCTTGAAATTACAAAATTTATGACAGACTAACCTGGAATATTGTAGAACATCCACTTAGGGAAATCAATACCGGGAGCATCTGGGAATCTTCCTTCATAAATTCCCTTGAAGGTCAAATTGACTCCAGATCCGACAATTGTACCGACTCCACCCATTGTGGAAGCATAAGCTGCTCCAACAAAGTAACAAATTGTTGTTTTACTGGGCTCTTTCTCTTCTTCTTCATCTTTTCCAGCAACCATTCCTTCCTCTTCATTCGTCTTCTTCTTATCGACGTACATTTTGCAAATTCCTTGAGATTGTAATTCTTCGAGTACGGCCTACAGAATGAAGATGTGAAATTTTATAATAAGAAATTGGACAGGCTCAATTGATTTTTATTTTGTATCATACCTGCATAATCGGGCACATCATAGCAATTGCTGCAGTGTTTGAGATCCACATGGAAACAAACATAGTTACGGCGATCAAACCAAAGTTCAACCGTCTTTGACTGCAACCGATGAGCGATATAACTTTCAGAGCAACTCTTTTATGTAAATTACAATACTCGACGGCTAACGCAATGATCAGCCCGCCTATGAACATAAGCATTGTTTCTTTCATGTACATCATGCATACTCGTTCCGTATCAAGTATGCCCATAATAGGAAATAGTACCATCGGGATCATAGAAGTAATAGGCAGAGGAATAGCTTCTGTCACCCAGTAAATCGACATGAGGAGGACGACATACATGCAACGGAACGCCTAAAAGAGAATTCATATTATTTTATTTGGTAAAAATACGTCACAAATAACTAATTTTAGACTTTGTCGTAAAAATGTAGCAATAAAATTTATTTCAATACACAAAATCATATCTCGCAGCTGAAAAAATGCACCTCGTGCAAATTGATAAAAATATCACATGTATAATAATGCTGATCACAAAATTGTAGTTCCGAGTTATATTGAAACAATATTTTATTGATAACAGCTTAAATCAATATGGGTTTTATTATCAAAACTTACAGGTGTATTTTGGCCTTCTGACAGGAACACCGGTAGGAACACAAACGGGGTTACACAAACAACAACTGAACGCCAATATACAGCCAAAAATTTGGGGATGCGATGGCCAATGGTGAGTGGCGGTCTTGTCTTTTTTGCGCCCCTAAAAATAAATCAATTTTAACATTTTATTTTTTATTCTCAAAATTTTAAAAGCGATTTGTTTTTAAACTTACGGCACCGCTTCATCTCCATTTTCCACCTGGAACTGTTCAATTTTCTTTGGCTCAGTTATCTGCAATGGCACCTTTTCCAGGGCATCGGTGACTTCCGTTGCCTTCTTGTCAGCCATTCTTTGATTTTCAGCACGTACAACCGCTCATTCAAATGCTAATATACAATCTGAAAGACAGAAACAAAAGTGACCACTTTATAAAACTTGTTGCTACATTGCTTCTTCACAAAGTTCAATTGAACACTCTTCAATTTATGCGCGAAAATTATTAAATGAATATGCAAATTGCGAAAAAATATTGTCTAGTGAGCAAATTAATGGCATTTTATCAATTAACAGCAACTCGCATCAATTCCAGTAATTAAAAATTAAAAATGTTCGATTTGCATTCCTCATTGCTTGAGCTTGAGGCCATAAACAAACCATTGCAACATTAGCAGAAGTCATAAATTCTAATTTCTAGTTTGGAATTCTCACTACGGAACGTAAATTTATAACAGTTTTTATAGTTTTACAGTGTAGTTGACAGAAAAACCTCGCGAGAATGGACTTGAAGAGAATAGTTGCACTCTCTTAATTCAAATCAATATTCTAATTTTTAAGATGCTTGAGTTTAATATTATTAATCATAATTAAACGTTCATTTATAGAAAGATTTTGATGAACCCTTCTATAGAAACCCAATATGCATTAAAAAGTTGTGCACTTATGAAATTTCTTTAGAAAATTTAAAATGGACTAATATCCCAGGTCAAGAAACTCATAAATCAAGAACTTTCTAATTATTAAGAAAGATTTAACTGTCACTGTTTCACATACCAGTCGAATCAACACATGGCAGAGGTCACCATGTTAACCTCCAATTTGAAAAATATGTAAAAAACTAACCAATTTCTGGCGTCACTTTACTGATATTCTTTGCATCGAAAATACATTTCGATTTGAACACAAAAAATTAAATACAAATAAATATTCGAGCCGAACGCAGCGTCGCGAAGTCCAATCAGCCAAGAACTAAGAAAGCAAACAGTCATGTGGTTGAATCGCGGCTATTTCTGCCTACAACTAAATTTAGAATCTTTCATTCAATTTCAGCAATTTCAATAATTTCGAAAATATCGCATTATGAGCAGCATTTCGTTGAACAAACTTTGCGCGCCTTTTGTGTTAATTTGTCGATTGGCAGAGTTAAACACTTTTCTTCGCCTTTCTTTGCCATTTCCCCGCAAACAAACAAATATGACAAAGTCCTCAGCTACATCAAATAAATCAAAAATAAAATCAATGCGTGAGAATAGCGATTAGCAAACATGTTCCATGTGATGACAGATAGTGATGTGAGCAGTAAGTATTAAGCACAAAAAAACGACTGCACTGGCAAATACAATTCACCTTGGCCATTATAATTCTCGTTATCGCATTACTATACGCCGTTGTTGTGTAACACAATTTTTTTCGCGTTTTACAAGATAAGGCTGGAAGAAATCTTTTTAAATGAGTTTATGGATGGTAATTGATTTTTCAAGAGTAAGGGAGCTGTGGCAAAAAGAAGAATAGATTATATGTGGCACATATAACTTGAATTATTGTTGAATTTTTAATGAAATGCTATAAGAATATACTTCTCAATTTTTTTAAGTTAACAAAATTTAGCAAACAAGCTGACCTTCATTCTGAAATATTCAATATTAATTTGATAAGAAGTGATACTTCTTCATTAGAAAAATTAAGATTGATTATACTCAAATAGTTCAATAAACCAATTATGCGTAATGGTCAATTTATTCATGATTTAATTAACCAATTTAAGCTTTTGGGGGTTAACAAGTTCAATTGAGGCGTGACGTATTTAAAACGAAAAATTAAATTTTGTTCCAGTCAATTTTCGGCTACAACCCAAATGGTCTGGACTTAAATCATAAATTTTGGATAAATTGAATGAAATTTACACAAAAATATTTCAAGAATAAGAAATTAAATTATTCGAAAAATGGCACTAAATTCCTAAACTCACTAGCTCTCTTTGAAAGCGTTTCACTGGTTTAATTTAAGCCGCCCCCTCAATCCGCACCTTCCACCACATTTCAGCATAGAAAGCTAAAATTTAACCAATACATTGCTGTAAATTTCTTATCTGCTGTGCAGTCTGCACACGAAGGTCTGTCTCATTAGAAACTATTTACTTGTTTCCAAAAGATCCACTTGTTAATTAGAGTTTATAAATGCTCCCATAAGATAAACTTTTCTGTTTATTGCTGAGTCTACACATTCCGGTCTTTCAGTGATGCAATAATTTATTTTTCTCTGAAATTCATTGTAACAGGAAAACCGGAAAGCTGCACATAAACTGGAGCAATAAATCTTAGAAGGTGACAAATTGTAATCTCACATTCTACGTTACATAATATTTTATAATGAGATAAACCCGAACAGAAATATAATATAAAACCGTTATTTAATAGAAACCCTCTCAAAAATCTTCAAATTGAAATCAATTGACCCACCAACAAACTCTCATCAACTAGCAACATAATAACGTATAAATCACGTCTATTTGATTTATCAGATGACTCCAATTACAGGCACAGTTTACATCATCCGAGTTCTTGCAGACTAGCCACACAATAACATCAGAACAAGAAAAAAACCTTTGAATTGTTTTTGAACAAGTAAAACAAAATAATATGAAGCAAAAAAATCGCCCGGCATACGCAAGCATCTCAATAAATGTTTTTTGCACTCATTTAGATTCGACTAGGTGGCGAGCCATTAAAACTGCCAAAATCTATTGAATAAATTAATATTTTTGAAATGTATCAATTTGTAATTAATGTTTGATCAAGATTTCCAGTTAAAATTAGCGATATGCAATAAATACGACGACTACCTCAACTCTAATGAATGTCAAAACTTTCATGACAGCAATGTTAATGAAATGGTTTCGATCAAGAAATCAAGAATACGTTTTTAATTTATTTGTCCACTTTATATCATCTGAGAAAAAAAATTTATACGTTGCAATAAATTTCGTCTGCCACAAGTTTGGATAAATAAATAAATTTGATTTCATAGACATGTTATGGTGTATTGATTTTTGAATAATAAATGTCATAAATATTTTAAAACGTAAGAAGTATTAATTCTTGCGTCACTGTAATGTTCTTGGAATATAAATATTCACATATTAGTAAACAACTACCGGCTGATGATATGTATAAACTTGAATTTTTTTGTTGATTTCTTTTAATTTTGATTGGTGCATTTTCATGAATTATTATGATAATGTAAATAGAACTTAATAATGGAAAAATAATTACATTATTGATTAATTTCTTAATTATGTTTGGATATTGCAGGGATGTTTCATAGAATAATATCATTAGAAATTAGTTAAGACAATTATGTTGCTGATAAATTATTCACAATAAAATTCAATTAAATAATAAAAAATATTCGTGTCCAAAGTTAAACAAAAATATTTTAAAATATTCGCAGACAAACAACCCACCCAATATAAAATAGCCTGAAAAATGATTCTCATAAAAACTAATCCATAATGGAGTTGCATCATCCACTCAGTGGGCCAGAGCACGTAAAAAGTATAGTCTCAAAGTCACAAAGTTCGAAAATTCTCAACGCAACAAAAAAGTGTTTGCTGTTTGCTCAATACATTTTCCGAATTTACTTGAGCACACAAATTAATCAACTTCAATTTTAAAATAAATTTAGCAAAAATGTTGAACAAATATTTTGCTACATATTTTCACGAGTTGTTTGAACCACAAATCAAACCTATAAACTGAGACTGTTGAATATTTGATGCACTTTTTATCACATCTCAATAATTACACCATTATCACCACATTATTATTTAATAGTATTCTTCCGAATAAACTTTTAGTCACGTACCATAACATTGATTGAATTTTATCTGCCTGAAAAACTCGCAAATTACTTTAAAGAAGAAAAGTGGCCAACCAATAAAATAAAATATCTCATTACCGCAGGCTAATTACTCACAGTTCTTATCAAACTTTTTTGCCGCGCAAATCTTATGATTAAAATCTCTCACTTTATACACAGAAGAACACGCAAATAAATGTTTTTGTCAACTTTACAACATCACAATACAAGGCTAAGTAGCTTCAGGTATCTGTTCCTTAAACATAAAATTGTTTTGATTGTGTATCTAGTTCCGATTAGAACAAAAGTTTTGCACTGCACATAAAAAGCAAAAAATCACGACAAGTTCACCATTAAAAATTACATGGAAAAATGTGGAAAACCACTTGTGCACTCAGCGAACCAGCAAAATCAGCCTGTCAATTCAACGTCTTCTTTGCAACTAACTGATTCATAGAATGTTCTTCGTTAATTCAATCATTTTATGAGCAAACTTTGCTGGTCGTCCGAAACTCGCAAAGAAAATTGAAAACGAGCTGCGAGCCCACTTAAATCTGTTGAATATTGTTAACCAGTTCTGCGCGATGCAAAGCTGGCAGCACGAACGCTTCTCACAAATTTGTTACTCTATCATCAGGTTGGATAACTATACAGTACGCTTTGTGTTTGAAAGGAGCACTGCAGTAAATTATATGGCAATTTTTGATTTTTTGGAGTCTTCTGAAATTGTAATTGATGTCATTAAGAATTTCATGCACTTAGTCATTTTTGACTGATAAAATAATTATTTTTAATAATTAGGAATGCAACTTGGTGGTATTTCTAGAAATACAACAGACACAAATTATTTTAATATTTTATCAAGAAATTTTATCCTAATGAAGCATTAAAAGCAAGAAAATTACCTCAATTATCCTTTTAAAATAAAAAAAAAATATTTCGATCAAAAAGCCAAAATAACAAATTTACAACAGTTCACTTAAATTCTACACTAAAATTTCAACATTGAAAATTTCTCGAGAAAAGAAAGAAAATTTAGTAGTAATTTTTCCGGTTATTTTTAAAATACAAAGTATAAATTTAGACCAACCTTGCTTCGCTCGCGATACAATTTATTCAACATGATGAACATTTTAATAATTTTGCCGAGAGAGATTTTCAGGCATTTAAAGCAAATTTTCACGAGTTCTTGATCTATATCTTTCTAAGTTTCGGCATATGGTTCTCATAGTAATAAATTTATTTCTAAATAGTTTGTATTTTGATTTTACAAGTTCAAAAGTGTTTTCAAGCATTCAAAAGAAAATACGGAGTTTTCATAGGTTTTCTCATACGTTTACGTAATTTTTTAAAAAAACAATCTAAAAGTCGTCAAATTTTTGAGTAAATTTACGAAATTCAGTAATTCACACATCTCAATCGACTAATTAAAATATTAAAACAGCTTCTTGCTATCTGCAAAACCTCCGAAAAAAATTATCTGCTCGCACTGATTAATGAGCATCTCACGCTGTCTTAAGCTTCTATGAAGAAATTTTTTAGTTTAACTAAATTCAACCAAATCCAGCGATGCTCGAAAAAATCCGTAATTCTCTCTGCCAATACAACACCAAGTATTTTTCTGTATTTTTATTGAAGTCACGAATAAACAGAAAATTTCAACATTTTTCTTTACAATTTCAAATAAAAAACCTGATAAGAAATTGAATAACAGTTTATCAGCAAATTCTAAATGAAAATGCCTTTCTCAGCTATACATATTTGAGAGATGTTATTTTTGTTGCTCTGAACTTTGCCTGGTAATTTCCCGTTCCATTAACTTTGAACCAGATAATGCGGTCTTTCAATTTTTTCTACATTTCTAGTAGAACTGGCTAGAAATGTTGCATTTTCTTGAATAATATCTTCAATAACAGAACTTGATCATAAAGTTACATACTTTATTAAAAATTTATTCAAGTGCAATTGGAAAATCAATAAAATAGACTTTTGTTCGGTTCTTGACAGTTATACAGACTTATATGAAGAAAAAACCAAATAGAACGACGGAGCCATACGTTTCAAATAGCGGAGGTGTCGAATAGATTGATATTGTTTTTTTGATACGGTAGAACCAAAATCAGTCCCTATGTGTGTTTTTGCTTGATAAATTTCTTAAAACCAAAAAAAATATAGTTCCCAGAAATTCTAAAACTACCAGTTATTTCCGAGTTTATTCTAATTTATGACCAATAAAATAAACCGCGAAAAAATTGAATTGTGTATACTCCATTACAATCCATAATAATTCATTAATGGAATTGTTTGCCTCTTTCCAATGAGTACATGCATTGTTATGCAATATGATAATATAAAAGTTATATTGCAGTTCTATAAACAAGCTTTTTGTTTAGTGATGCAAGAAAATCTCTCTTCATATTTTGAGTGACATCATAGAGACGTACAATTGCCGCATTCAAAGTACTACAAGAGGTAATCTGAAATACCAACAGAAGCGTATTGTCTGTAGTTTGAAGAGCAAACAATGAAACCTTTTAAAGGGCTGTCAATGAATGGTTTGGCCTTTTATTATGAATTTCAAATGAGATAAATCCTTTCTGTCCTTTCTTTTTATATTTTCAAGGTCAAAGATTTAAAATCACAAAATGCAAGCAATCAAAGAACAGCCCCAAACTCAAGTTGAAATAGGTTGATGAGTCCAAAATAACTTTCTTCAATCATTCCAAGGAAAACTCCAAATTTCTCACAAAAATCACGTTGAAGTACTACTTCTTATCAACTACAGTGCACACCATAACAAAAATAATGAACAGACTTTACCCGAAAATCCAGAAATTATAGCCCAGCACTCCAATTGATTACTCAAAATTTTATGATAACAGTTTTTATGAATTTTTATTTCTTTTTCAAGTTTTTCAAGCTTTTCACATGATAAAATCAGCTCTAACTCTGATTGAAATGGAAAATTATCACAGAATTTATCAAAAAAATAATGAAATTCCAAAGTCTCTTTTCCACACATTAATAAAATCTTTCAAATTTAACCAATTAAATTCAATTTCGTTTAAATTATTTACAACTTGTGTGTATTTTAAAACACTATATTGAATTTGTATTAATTAAATGAATTAAATAAAATTCAAAAAGTTAACTGAATAACTGAATTAAAACAGAATTTAAACTAATAAATGCTACACCGAGAAAAAAGTTGGTGGTAGTACGACACAAAGTTGTTCCGAGTCCCACTTTGTGTCGTGAAATTATTTTGGTTGCACGTAAAACAACTTTTTGGTGGTATGGTGGTTTTACCTACAATTTTTTGGTGGTACATTTTTCAGGAATATTTTGGTGGTACTTGGTGGTACCTTTACAACTTTTTGTTGTAACTGGTACAAACTTTTCATACTTTTACAAGATCAAAAGGAACGTTTTTTTTAAGTAAAAAAATTTGGAGAAGACATCAAAAATTACCACCAAATCGAAAATGAAAGAAATTTTTAAAATTATCATGGTATATAGCAAATTCAACAAAGATCGTATACTATATCCGAAAATAAAATTACTTAGGCAATTTTGAAAGTTGCGTCTGCAGTTTATTATGCAAATCAAAGTACTATACGCTATCAATAAGATTCACGAAAAAAATTAAAATCATAAACAAATAAATCATTTAATATTTTGATAGTTTCTATACATTATTTTGAGCGTTGTTTTTTTTTGAAAAACTACACTATATAATCTCACTTTGTCCGTCCGTCTGTCCATTTACAAAATAACTCCCGAACGGAACAAGTTAAATTAAATTTCGTGTTTTGAGATATCATATCACCATCTGACCAAAAAAAAAACGCTTTGTGTACTTGCCAACTGACAATTTTTGACTCTCTTGTTTTCATATAAGAAAAAAAATTTTACTAACCTTTTATGAATTTAGCATATTGAATATGAATAATCACTGATTTATCTGAGAATATGTAGAATATCGATTTATTTTCAGTCAAACGAAAGTTTTGTCGAAAATTTCATATATTGATTTTATTACATTATTGATCCTAAGATATATTTAATTTTTTTTTTAATCTTAATATTTCTTAAGAATCTTAGGAAAATCTTTTAAAAATCTTCAATTTTCCAAAAAAATTTCAAAAAAATTATAAGATCCTAAAAATTTCAAAAAAATATCTTAAAAATTAAAAAGATCTTAAAATTTGAATGAAAAAAAATTTAACATTTAATTAATAAATGTTTGCAAAATAAATTAATGTACTTTTTGAATTAATTACAAACTTCTTTTTTGCATAATGTAGTTATTTTGAAAAATATATCTAAAAACTATTCTCACATGATTTTCCAGATATTTTTGGGAAATATTTTAATCAAAATTGTGAAAACAATGCTTTATCGTTAAGTTAGTATATAACGTCGAGACTATCACAAGTCTCCATGGTCAAATCGGTACGCGCGCGGAAATAACAGCAGAAATTTAACAAGTCCCCAGAAAGTCGGCGGTTCAACTCCAGATGCAGTCAGAAATTTGAAAGATTCTATTGATAAATATCTTAAGGGAAAAGTGTGTGGATATGTTCTTTTTTGCATTTTTTTTGATTTTCCACTTTCATGGGTCAAGTTTTCCGAATTTTCCGGAATTTTCTTTAAGACACAAATTTGCAATCATTACGACCAAAAATTGTAACAGGTGCCACACAATTTGAGTTGTACTGTGTACAACCAACAATTCCTGATTTTTTTCAGCTTTTTGTGTTGCACTGGGTACGACAAAGTACCACCAAAAACCCAAAATAGTTGCAATCGTTAAGACACAAAAAATTGCAATCATTAAGACAATAGTGTCTTAGGTCCATATACGCCACAATGTGTCTTAATGATTGCAACTTTTTTTTCTCAGTGTATGTTTTTGTAATTTTGTCTGGAAATGACATAACTTTTTAATTTGTACGAGTCTATTCTGCAAATATTGATACAAAAGATTGTGCTAGAGGTCAATAGTCATACGCATCAATGGTTAACAAATAGACAATGGAATAGGGCAACAATTTAATGGCAATTTATTTAAATTTATTCAATTATTTAGTTTTGCTAGTTACTTTATAGTACATCGAGATTGCATCAAAACTTGTATGTACGAAGAATTCTCTGGAATTAATTTTGAAAATTAAAATTTCTAGCGATGAAAAAAAAATCAGAAATCTTTCATCCTTCAAACTCAACTATTCTTGTCCAATTACATAATATATTGTCAATTCCCCTTAAAATCACTACAAATTTATTCAAATTCCATCAAAACTGAATTAATCATAATTTAGCCAAAAACTGGACAGCATAGCAAACCCAGCAATTGGTATTGAAAATTGGAGTCAAGGCTTGATAAAAATCAGCAAAAGTCTCTCGCATCAGCATCATCAGTAGCCGAGAGTTCAAGTGTTGTATGTGCATATTATTATCAAGCAATTTCCATCTTAATGTATTTTATTAGACGTTTGGGAGGGATCAGAGTTCCGCAAAAGTATTCAAGAAATTTCAAAAATTCAAAGAAATTTGAATTTCAACGTTCCTTTCATTCAATAACTAAATTGGTTCAATTACGGGCCCTTAACTCGCACTTGTCGCATTTGTCCATGTCAATTTTAATCAGTACCGGCCAAGCCTTCAAAGCATTACAAAGTGGCAATTTATCACAAGAAATGCTTCGCGGTTAATTGAATAACACCCATTAGTTCATATCGTCTATGTATACATTGAAGCTTTGCTTGGAAGAGCAAGTGAAGAAGTCGTTAACTCCCTGAATAAACCGCTTAATATAGCCTTAAACACTGTCTTTATATTTATTCTGTAGAGACTAGACACATTACTTAATCAACCACCAACAGAGAGGAAAGCTTTCGATTTCAAAAATAATTTAGTGAAAACAGCGAGAAAACAGGGTTATTTTACTTAAAATATTATTATTTTATTTCATATAATTTCATCAAAATACATATTCAATTAAGAATAAAAGCAGTTAATTACGGACTACTTCAACTGCGGACTATATTTCCAAAAAAAGTTTGATTTTTTACAGCTTCATGCTCGGACGACTTTTCTCCAAAAATATTTTTGGAGTGGCTTCGCACCATAAAAATCAATAATTTCTGGAAGAACTTTTATGTTGGTACCTTACTGAAATGATTCTAGCTTACATAAACCAAATAGGGAGTATTTTTTATGAATTTATGTCATTTATTCCAAACCAACCTAAAATCTCAAAGACATGCTAAAGACATGCTGTTTCAAAATATTTGGTTCTGAGTATGCAAAGTTCTTGCAAATCTGTCCAATTTTCAATCGTGTTTGGAAAATTTTTATGAATATGAAATTGTTTAGCTTCAGTGCCCGATACTATACCATAAGGTTTTGCACGTTAATTGCGGACTATTTTTTAAGTTAATTCCGGACGTTCAGCACAAGCAAAATTTTTCATTAAAAATGTAGGGAAGGAAACAATGACGCACATCAATGAAGTCAAGGATCAAATAATCTTTTTGAGCTCAATTACACCAACAGCACCTTCAGCTGGTCGAAAAATCCTCCTTATTCACTAAATCTATCTTTATAACCATAATCGTTCAATTTTGGGTTATCAGAGAGCTAAATAATTGTTCTAACGTGAACTAACGACCATAAGGACTTGTTTAACGTGACCTTGATATGCTGCTCATGGTCAAAAATCAAAATTGTCAAATTCAAATTTTAATTCATTGAAAATATTGGTTCAATCAGAATGTGGATGAGGTTCCATCACCAGCTGCTTGTGGTGAAAAAATCTTATTTTTTTACAAGGATTGATTGTCACTCTTGAGTGTAGTATGAGAAGGTGCTCAAGGTACCATGAGCAGTTTCTCTTGGTGATTTTTTCTGCAAAAACTATTTAAAAGGCTTTAAAAAAAATTAACATTTTACCATAAGCAGATGCTCATGATACCTCGACCACATACTAATGCTCCACTTGAGAGTGACAATAACTCCATGGAAACCAAGGTAAACAAAATAAATTTTTCACCACTAGCAGGTGGTGATGGTACCTCACCCACATTCTGATGGAACCAATATTATATATAAATTACCCTTTGAATTTGATATTTTTGATTTTTGAGCATGAGTAGCACCTCAAAGTCACCATGAGCAAGTCCTTAAGGTAGTTGGTAACTTACTTTAGAATAATTATTATGCTCTGAACAAACCACTACTGGTCATAAAATTTAGTTTTAGTGATTAAATATGATTTTTCGACCAGCTGAAGGTGCTGAAGGTATTTTTGTGCTGCTCAAAGAAATCAATTGTAGTTCTATCAAAGCATTTTATGAACAAATTGGAACCTAAATTCTTACATATTTTTGCTTGTCAAAAGCATTTTTTTCGATGAAACTACTCTGATATAATAGTCCGGAATTGACGAAAAAATAGTCCGCATTTAGGGTTGACTAGTCCGGAATTAAGATGCAAAAACTGTGGTACGGTAAGAAGAATACCTCCTTAACCATCAAGAATATTGAAAATCCAAAGATATCATCTCAAAGGTCATTTAGTTTGGCACAAATTATGAATGTCTAGAAGTATATTTGCAGCAGCAGAAGTGTGCTAATACGCAAATATTCAAAATATGAACCCGAATAGTCCGTAATTAGCATCGTTTATTCTTACTTTTGTTCAATCATAATTTTTTTTATTGTTGTAAATTTACATGTCTGGAATTTACAGACAATTTTTTATTTGTATTCTTAAATAAATACATCTCAAAACTTTTTTTTAGTTTTAAATAAAATACAATTTAGTCCAAAACCCAGCCTTCAATCGCAATCTACTACAAACATTCATATTCATTTCTAGCTTGTTGATTATTTTGATGACTTTTAAACTCGCGGTTCAACGCATGAATATTATAATCTAGAAAATTACATCTAATTTGTATGAATGAACCGAATATTTCAAATAGGTTGTCTTCTTCTCACAACAAAATAAATATCCACAATCTCCCTTAAACACTCAAAACTCTCCAGCTCTTCCAATATACTATAATTTGACCTCTAAAAAATACTCCCGACTTTTCCTTGTAAAATTGTACAAAGTATTGAATTTATTTTCAGAATGTTTTATTCATGGAATTTTGTTTTGTTTATCCAGCACATTTTTTCACTAAAATCGTTGCTTTATTACGTAGAAGTATGTTATAAGAATTATTTTGTGTCGGCTTTTCCCGACGCAAATAATAATGCAAAGCATGGTTTACGTGCAAAAAAAAATCAAATCCTTATAGTGAGCTCTTTTCTTGAAAATTTTTGAATCTTTTTCTGTCTGTCTGTCTGTCTTAGATGAAAATAATGATGCAACAATAACAAATTCCAGTGTATTTTCATGTTTTTCCCTTCTTTAAGCAGGATTTTTTTTAATGGTATGAAGCAGCTTTTTAACTTGCATTGCAATGTTTAATATCCTTAGCTATGTTTGGGGGCAAATCCAATGAATGACGTCAGCGATCTAATATTCTAAGGGGATGGTTCACTATATAGTTCGATGTCATTAGGTTTGGAATGTTTTTGAATGAATTCTATTTATATTTAAATCAAACAAAAGAGGTGTGACGTCATTTTTCCTGGTTGAAGGTTTTTTTGATCCTTTTTGCCATTCAACGTTCAAACTTTTATGCTTCAGCTGCGAAGTAAGTAATAACTATCGATTTTTGCTTAATGTTTGGCTCGATTCACTTTTTTATTATGTCAGAAATAGAAAAAAGAATTTTGGATACACTTTCATTGAGTAATTAAGCATTTTCTTTCTTATTCTTTGTCATTTATTAGTTTTTCTTGAGCAGTCCTCAAGAAAAATTTGATACACTTTTGTGCATCTTTGACTCAACGCCAAAAAAAACTCACGTGGACGACAATGTTTTACTATTTCAATCTTTTTCACTTTATTTAATAATAATTCATTCATCATTCATGACAAATTAATTAAAACACTATTTAATTTAATTTAAGGGTTGATTGAAAAATTGAATAAAGGTAATATTAGTAACTCACCTATAAATATAATATTGTCAATTCAAAATCTTTGATATATAGCCGTTAATTTACCCGCGGATTCACCATAAGCTTACACCAATTAAGCTTAACGGACACTTAATAGTAAATTACTTTCGGGATGAAAACCCCGCACCGACTGAGAAATTAAATCCCACAAATTTGACAGCTACACCTCCCAGTAAACTTTTTATTCGTGCGTTGCGACAATTTGTTGTAAAAGCCTCGGACGTGAAGCACCAACTAAATCGTGTGTTGTCGCAGAGCGTTCAATATTATGTAACATGTAAAATTTATTCGTTAACACATTAAATATTATGGTTTAAATCAATGTTTTGTTGACGGTTTAAGTTACATAAGAAGTTTATGAAGATGGTAAACTGGAATCACAAAAAAATTGTCATATATATTAAATCAAGTCATCGTTTTGAATAACCTTGAAAAAGAAAATAATCTTACGTACAATATTAATTAGAAAGTCAAAATCCAATTATTTTGACTTGTGTAATCTCAAAAGATAAGATACAAACCCATTTTTGTTGAGATTAACTGATTGAAAACTGATTAAAATGGATAAGTGTAAAAATATTGATATTTGGAATGATAACAAATTTGATATGCAGATATATAGAGTACAGTTATAATCCAGCTCAGAAGTGATTCAAAAATAAAACATAACGATGAAATTGATATGTTTTGTGCTTTCCCTTGTAATATTAATTATAGCTATAAACTGTGAAAGTGTACCAGATGGTTTTATCAAAATGGGAAACTATGGCACACGTTTCACAACAAGAAAAGCATACTATCAGTCCTATGAGTGGGGAGTAATATTTTTGTAACCAACCTTTAGTAAATTAAATTAACAAAACTTTTTTTTAGACTGGAGCCAATCATGAATCATTTTGTAAAGCTCATGGAATGAGCATGGTTGAGTTACACACTATTGAAGAATTTGAATATTTTACAGCGATATTGAGAAAAATGTCAACTGTTGGTTGGATCGGAGCTGTAAGATCGTCTGTAAATTGGTCCTGGAAAACTAGTTTCAACAGAATCAACTACCCAATGATGTGGTATCCTGGATTTCCTATAGATGATATTGTGGAGCAGTCTTATCGAGTTTGCATGTATTTGAACTTTAATGGATTTTGTAATAACGATTGCGTTGTAGGTGAGCTTTCTTATTTTTGTCAAAAAATTGGTTGATACTGTTATAAATTAATCTTTATGAATGAAAATAAAGATTTTTATACACTTTTTAAATATTTTTTCATCAAACAAAACTTTAACACAATTTCTAATCGAATAATTTTCGGTTGGACTGTTAGAGGAATATTTAAAAAAACAGCAAGTGTCGAAAAAATGTCGCACGTTACCTTTAAATTCTTTATGGAAGTTTCAGAAATATTGTCAACTGGGAGTTTCCAATCAAGATTTCTGCCTTAACAGCTAATTGATTCACTATCAATAGTTAAGGTGTGTCTAGGCAAGTAAGAGATGATCATTCAGTATTAATTTCAATAGTGAAAGCTAAAATTAGTTAATTTAATTGAATAAATCCCACCACAACAACAAATCAAAACAAATAAAAATTTCGGAGAAATGGAGGTGAATCAAGAAGATGACAGACTTCCTGCGCTTGGAATCTCAATATACGCTTCCTTAGGCTCCTGTTTGTTGCTCTCTATTTTATACGTCTCCAGGTAAATTAATTTAGCTTTTATCAAACATTTTCAAACAGCTGGTGAATTTCAAATTTTTTAGCTTATATGTCTGGAACTCGGAGCAGAACCGAGATCATCCTACGACAATTAAGAAGAGATTCTTCAGTGTCTTCATTGTGATGCTTCTCTCACCCTTATTCATCTACTTTTTCTCTGCACCAACTTTGTTCAAGAATTTTAGCATTTATGCTGTAATGGGATTCCGCCTTGAAGGATTAACTACAGCCATCTGCCTGCCACTGATACTCACCATGATCCTCTTCTTAGGACCAATAAGTGTCAGCCTATCAAACGGGCTTTGGAAGATATATTCTGGTGAGGAGATCAAGAACAGTTTTAAAAATAGATTAATAAACTAAACTCTTTATATTTTAGAGCCAATGTTTTGGTTGAACTACTTCCAAAACTTGCTATGGATCAGGAATCACATTGTTGCTCCCCTGTCCGAAGAGTTTACATTTAGAGCCTGCATGCTGCCTTTATTGCTACAGTCATTTTCTCCAATGTTCTCTGTTTTGCTGACACCATTGTTTTTTGGAGTTGGTAAGTAAATATACCGCAAGATTAAAATTCTGGTTAATCACACTAACAAAATTCATAGCGTACATTGTTTTGAAATACCTCACCGCAATTTATATCGCAATTCTTTACAATAAATTGAATTTAACTGTATTTATCATATCATGTATTCACATTCTAGCTCACCTTCACCACATGATTGAACGTCTTCGGAACGGAATGGACAAGAAAACTGCCATCATGATCTCGTTCTTCCAGTTTTTCTACACTTCAATCTTTGGAATTTACTCAGCTTACTTATTTGTAAAGACTGGACACTTCATAGCTCCGTTCTTAACGCACAGTTTCTGCAACCACCTAGGTTTTCCAGATTTTCAGGAACTGTTCAATCAAGAGCTAAAAAGACGAATTATCTTTATTAGTCTCTATGTAATTGGACTCGTCAGCTGGATTTTATTGCTCCCAACATTAACAAATCCAGAGTGGTACAGCAATACGTTGACTTACTACAAACTCAGTTAAAGGAACAATTTGCCTCTCGTATGGATTAAAAATTTACCACAGAGTTTTTTTAAAAGTATTTAATATCGAGGAAATTTTAGGACAAAAATTTTAGATAGAATTTAAAATTGCTTACAAATTGCTTGAAAATAGAAGGAAGGGACGCTGATTTTTATAAATAAGAACAGAATCAATTAATTTGAATTAACGAGTTTCTTTTTGTATTACAAGAATGCATATTTTTAGAATTTTTACTTAAATTTCTGTGACATGTGTCAATAATCATGTAAAACCTATTAATGTGATTTAAAAATAAGATTTAAAATTGATTTTTTTTAACATAATGATTAAAAATTTGCTCATTTCTTGTTAAATAATTGATTAGTCGTTTTTTACACGCAGTTCCTTATTTTATTAGTTTGGTTTGAATTTTTTTGGTATTTTTTTTAAAGCCTCGATAAAACCAACGTCCCTCTTCAAAATGTAGAAAAACATCACAAATTGCCATTTAAAAATACTATGTAAAAATAATCTAGTAATAACATTTCATGCGTAATTTAGATAGAAATCTTACACCTCTTACAAGACTTCTTCTTACTCAGAGCTAGTCATAATAAAACAATATATCGTAATTATTTTTTAAATTTGTGTTATCGAAAAATTTATTTGAAATGTTAACGCTGCGATGTATTATAAAATAAAATTTAATGAATAAATCGAAATTATTATCTTTTAAAATTTGTTTTACTATAGATGTAATTTTTATCTTGAAATCGTTAAACTTATAATTGGATGTACCACTGATAACATTAAATTAACGTCAAATTATATGTAGCTCTCCTTATATATTTTAATTTTAAAACATAATGCATTTTTTTATATCCTGCATTCAAAATAGTAAAATAACACATTTCAGTCAAGTTTTCATTCAGATCCTCTTGAAATATAAAAAACAAACGAGTTCTGCAATGATATGTCAAAAGAGGAGAAAAAACTATAAAAATTGCAACTCGTAAATAAAGGTGTCTGTCTGGAAAATTTTTTGAAAAATCATGCAACCAGAGATTAACGCAACAAACGCAGCCTTTATAATTGTGAAAAAATTTAAAATTGAAAAAATGAGGAAAGGGATATTTTGAGGTTTTTCAGCAGATGCTCGCGGATCATTTTTTAAAACTGTTAATCATACATACACCAAACTGAGTTATATTGAGATACATAGGAGAAATATTAAATGCATAATATTAGTCAGTATTTTGGATCAAACAATTATACAACGTCATCGAGTTATTTGTTAGAATATGGTTTTTCAATTCTTATTCCGGTTTACATTTTATTTATTGTATTCTATTTTAGATGTTGATATGAATCAGGGCTGCAGATTAAGATCTTAGGGATTTTATTGTTGATCCCATTTTTCACGGGAAAAATGAGAATTTTTTTGGCAGTTTAATTTAAGTTTTATAAATTCACATTTCAGCACAATTTATCATAAAGTTCTGTGAATTCCCAAGTGGAATAAAATATCATTTCTGAACATTCTAATTCATTCTTAATCCCTGACAAAATTGAATATGCACAAGTCAGTCTAGTTCCTATTTTGCTACATTACCTTCCATGATAGTAAACATTTTTAGGTCTCCACATCTCATAAACAATTTATACTCCATAAGTTCCCGTCAGAACAACATTTATCTATTTTTTACACAAGCTGGTGAGATCAGATCACTCAGAATCTATCGTTTCAAACTTTCTACATCAAAAAATGTTCGTTCTTCAAACCTTTCAAGTGAAACTTAATTAAAAACAGATACATGAATGTCCCTGCCATTGATTGAAAAGCCCGTTAATTTCCCTCCCATTACAAACAATAAAATCCAGCAAAAAACTGCAAAAAACAACAGTTTTATCGAGGGAAAAAACTACCCAAAAATAAGGTAAATCAAAAATTATGCTCCTTTTCAGTTTTGCGATATATTATGTGATTTTTTATAAATTGAAGAGGGTTCAGCAGCAAAAAACTGCACATATTGTTAAAAACTATAGAGAAAGAAATTGTGCAGTAGATTGAATTACTAAATTTGCTAATTATAGTAAAATATAAAAATTATATAGGATAATTGTTTGGCAATTTGTTAGGGCTCGAATAAATTATTGGTGTATGGTTCTTTATTTTGAGTTTTGTTTGAATGCAATATTTTTCAATATTTGATTGAATTGCAGCAAAACTGTCAAGCGGCTATTATTTTTGAAACGAAGTCAAAATTGTAAAGTATGAGATTTGACGTCTTAAAGTAGATGAATAGATTTTGTAAAAAGGTCAATCTTATTTTGTTGAAATGAACAATCAACTGCATTTTTCAGAAGGCGTTACATGTTTTCTCAAATATTTTTAACAAAGCTCTTTATTTATTGTTGATCTTTTTAAAGTGAAATTTAAGGACGATTATTGTTCTCAATATTGGTTTCTTAACTGGGTAGCTACATGATATCATAAAGGGTGAATTCACGCAATGCTAAAAATCATTGAAGCACTTAAAGTTCGACAGACTTTCTGTTTTTAAGTCCTTTCCATTACATGATCGTTACATATAATTAAACCTTAAATGTTTTAATCCATACCAAAGGCATCTTATAAACAGAATATTTCAAAAGATTTTTACATGTGGTACAAACTATTTTATTGAAACTTCCTTATAAAAGGTCAATATCCTTAATTTAGAAACCTTTTCCATTGTACGGTATTCTACTTAGAAAAAACTCAAAAGATTATTAACATAAAACAGGATAAAATGCGACACACTGTGAGTTAATTCTCCAATAAAAGGATTATTCTCCATTTAATCCTTTTTATTACTTTTATTACACTTTAACGGTTTTTCCTAGACATAAAAATTGAAAAACTTTCTCACAATCGACCTCATTTCAACTTTATTTTAAAATTCTTGTGCAATTCATGAAATTCATGAAAATTCCAACTACCTTAAGTATTTAGAATCAATTCGAAATTATAAAGTCTCAAAATCATCCCTACTTTATAAATGAAAGCAACCCTTGAACTTATATTATACCTTTGTTATTGCTTCACTCTGCGTCTCCTTGCACTCGAATGAATTTCTTGTTCTCAAATGCAACTCCTTGGTGACTGCGAACAATTGAAGAACGACAAATAACTATTTACACACTATTTTTTTAGCAATTCCTGCGAGTTTCCGATTTTTGTAGGTATGAAAGGCATTACACAAAAGTATTGCGGAGATGCAGCATAAAAAAAGCAGCTGATTCAATTTTTAACGCGGTGAATAAATGCATAGACAAAATCTTATGTGCCAGAAAAAATCTCATGAAGGGGTGCTTGGTGAGGTACAATGAGGTAACTAACTACAACAATTGAACGTTTAGTTGGAGAAGGATTGCACATTTTATTGAATTTTATAGATTTATTATATGAACATTTTTAGACTTCATAAAAATGTTTTATTAATTTTTTCTTGCAATTAATACGTTTTATCGGAATATTTACCAATAATTTATTGAAAATAATTTTATCAAATATTAACCAGCGATTTTTTCATAAATAAAATCTTTGAGATGTAGAATAAAATGTACTTATTACTAGATGGACAAGCAGACAGACTTTCCAAAATCAACTCAAAATAAAATGTTCACTACTTTTTAAAAACTTTATTCAAAATTATACATCGTTCTATGTATTTAGGACTTTCAGCTCTCAATTGTTAAAATCATCGTCATCGTAATATTCCATATGCGCCTTCGAACCTCTGAGCCGCGCTAACAAAAAAAAAGTAAAAAACTGTAAAAAATACCAACCCGTTTTTAATGAAGGGATGATTATATATATTTTTTGATTTGGACTTTTTTGCACCCCTTAAAATTTTCCAGTTCTCTGTTAGTTCACAAAATATGTGTTTGAATGCGCATCTCTCGGCAATTGTTAAAAAATCTCGTTTAAAGTTAGATGCTCCTTGAAAGTCTGCAGTTGGGTTGGAGTGCAGCGGCAATTAGAAGACATCAGAAGTGGACAGTTGATCCAAAATTAAGGCAAATTTAAGTTAAAATAGTGCAAAAACAAAATTTGGAAGCTTGTCAAGAAAAAAAACGTGCCAACATTTTCCCCCGAAAAATGTGGGAAATGAAGAAAATGAGGAAAATACGCATGTTTGTCATGGCGTCGCTTTTTGTAAATAATAATTAACTTTAAAATCGAAATGATAGTGAAATGGAAAGTGACAGTGGACAATCGATAAATAAGACAAATGTGTGTTTTGCTAATCGAAAGTGTTTAAAATTGAGTTTCAGGACAGTTCATGGTGCTATATTAGTCCAGTAGGAAGCTAGTCAAGGAATTGTCTTAAGAAATAACTTAGAAAAACTTTGAGATACAGTTATATTGTGACCAAGAAGCTGTTAAGCGTAATTTCAATTTTGTTTAAACTCAACATAAGGTTGTATTACAGACTTTATAATTACTTTGAAGGTCAAACAGTTGTGAAATGTTCAATTTCATTACTTTTGGCCATCTTGGAAAATACTACTAGTTTTCCGGAAAATCTTTTTTAGCTTTAATTTGATGAATAATCTCCACAAACTTAATGATTATCTGCTGTAAATCATTAATAAATAAATTTCAATTAAGTTCGAATCAGTTTTGATAACATTTGGCTCCTTAATAAAGCAAAAGATAACAATGAAAGTGAAAGTTATAGCAATTTTCCCTCAAAAATGGCGACAAAATTTACAAATATCAGGATTTCTCGTTATCCGCGCAAATTATAGTCAAATTAATTGTGTTGTTGATCAATCTATACAATATTTTAAAAGGCTCATCCAAGAAAGTTTGCATTTTAAGTCGTCTTGCATCATTCTTTATCAAATCAAAAACAAAAAAACTTGAAAAACGCCATTTTCCTCCAAAAACACGAAATAATCACAAAAGGACTTTTTGCTGACCACCCCTCGGCCTTATCCTTCACGCACACTGTGACACCCTACTATGCCTACATATATTTCTCCTTACAATTAAATTTTTATGTTTTCCTATTTTTACGATACTTTTATGCGTTTTTCGGAGGGTCTTTTGCTGAGTTTTTTTTGTTACAAAAGTATGAATTTGTATGAAATGGGCATTGTGGCGTGCATAAATAGGGGTCAGTTTTATTATTCTAAGCCAATAGCAGAGTAGAATGAGTGGATAATGAATGAGTTCGAGCCGTATAATTGCAGTTTCTACTTTCAAATTATTTGCACATAGCTCAAATTTTCTGATGTTTGAACGTGAATTATTCAAACAATTGCTTAATTAAACAATTCAACTCCGTGTTAATTACTGTTACATCTATTATACTGTTTGCAGTCCAGATTTTAGCTGACAACTCGTGAACATTGCTGGAAATTTACATTCATTGTTTCACAGATGCATTTATGGTGAATATATGACGACTTTCAGAATATGATGGAAAGTGTTTCAACATATTTATGGCGGGATATTTTTTATCTGTTTCGAAATATTGATCAAAAATATAATGGACGGTTTGATGCTTTGATGCAGTTTTCATGTACAAATTTTGCATTTCGGAGGATAATAATGGATATTTCCATGAGTTCGCTTGATACGTTTGCAACACTGTTTAAAATTGTTTGCATTGATTGGCAATTTTTTTGTTTACTAAAATGGTTCTTAATAAATTTTTTCATGTTTCTAACTTGATGACTATATCATATTTATAACAGTTAGAAAGAGTCTGAAAATGGTTTAATTAAAATTGTTAATATTTAAAAGTATTTCTATCATTTTTACTCTCGGTCGTCTGAAAATAAATTTTCTAGACCTTTTCTAACAGTGTCGTTCAAATTTTAAAAGGCAAACGTCGCTAATTTTAAAATTGAATAATAAATAACCTTTTATAAAGTGAAATTGACATTCTGACTTTCTGGTTTTGCGAAATATTTTTCATTGACTTTTTTAAAAGCACTTTATCTGGTAGCATATTATTATTTCAAAATGTAAAACCACTGCAGATTGAATCAAACCCTTTTAACCTGAAATTAACGTTCGAGTGTAACCTGATACGAATAAATATTTATTTATAGTTCCAATAGTTTTTGCATTTAGTTTTTTAGAAGTAAGGGCTGGGATGAACTATGTCATGAGGTTTTGTATTTTTACAATGATCAATCTTTATATTAAGTGGGAAGTCTTTTTTTCAAGTACTCTAATGGTCAAATAATTTCATTTCATTCTTATCTATAACAAGAAATCAAAGAATACCCAACTCTCTTTTAAAAACCAACCAAAACTCAATTCCAACCTTCTTCCTTATAAAAGCCTCTCTGAAACTTCCAAAGTATCATCTGCTGCATATATATATTCAACTAACAAACTTCTGTGTACCAAAAACTTTCTAAAAATCATTCATTATTCAAACCAATAAATAATTAAACAATTAACTGTGCAAAACTCAAAAGTTTATATTGTATGCGGTTAAGGAAGGTTCGAATATTTGTTCTTATCGAACTCACATATATAGCATATATTTGCGATGTATCGCTTGAAACAAAATTCATAGCGAAACATATTCCAAGCTTGATTCAAACTCAACTCGAACGCTATAAAAGTATAAAACAATGGGAATCGAGAATATACCGAAAATTATTTATTTAGGCATTATTCATATTTCATGTGATTTATTTTTGAGACTGTGCTGAGGGGTCGTTCATAAAATTCCACACATTTCTATTTTTATAGCAATCACCTTCTAAGAAGTATTTCTGAGCAATTGAAACTTTAAAGATTATAAGTTATACAAAACAATTTGGTAATTAATTGACAACCCCTTACAGGAAATATTAAAATGGAATGGCACGGTTGACAGGTAGATTTTCCCCGATTTTTCATCTGAACCATTCTGAATTTTCCGCCAGCTGAAATTTGTTCACTTGACAATTAGTAAAGAGTACACAGAAGTACGGGAATGATCGCTCTTAATTGAATTTCAATGTATGCCATTTTTAATTAAAAATATCTTAAATAAATAATTTGTCAGAGCAAACTAACGATATTTTCAACGGTTCTCTCTTTGATTATACGTTGATTATACGATTATATAGTGTTTCAGGCGACTTTTTTTCCGAAATTCTACTTTTTCATAATCGTCGAATATCTACAGAACAAATAAAGAAAGAGATTATGACGATTTACTGGGGGAATAAAGCTCAAGATAAGAGGGATAAATTCGGGGATCGATTTTAATTGGATTTGGAGACTATCAAGCTTTTTGTTTTGTGAGCTTTTCTTTTAAGTAAATATTTTTTAAAGCTTTGATGTTATCAAAGGAATTTTTGAAAGTGTTTCGACTCTTAGAATTATTAATTAAAGGACAAAATGTTTTTTGGAAGATCAGCTGCTTGAAAATTGTCATTAAAAGGACCAATTCTATAAAAACAATGAAACATAATCCACTTACTATACCTCATAAATATCAATATCAACCAAAAACTCCGCAAAATCCAAACTTTCATGGATAACGAGAACTTTTCTATAATAAACTCAATATTAAATTACCTCAACCGCACTTATTAGAAACCCAAAAGCTACCACGCAAAACTACTCTTCTTTATTACAATTTGAATAATTAATGAGCGACACATCATAAACTTTAAAACAATCGCATGATGTAATATTAAAACAAAATTTTGCGAGAGTTTTATGGGAACTCTCGGCGGCATCGACTTTGCCGAGACTTGAAAAGTTAAAAACATTAAGATAAATTAAAAATTGTGAGTGTTTAATAAATAATTTTATATTTCCAGGAATCCATCAAATGAAAGTTGCAGCTCTTTTCCTGGGCTGATGTTCATTGTAATTCGAAAAGACGTTACGAGTTGCAAAGTTGCACAGGGAACTATTAAGACGACAGGGGCTCGAAGAAAGATTTTTATTTAAGGTTCAAGGATTATTATGAGTATGAGCAGCATTTTGGTACAAAGTTTCGATTAAATCCATGAAACTTTTTAAAAAACCCCTGCCTATGAAATGAGCAGCTATTAGGTTTGCCTCATCAAAGCGCTACAACCATTAAGATGCTTGCCAAGAAAACTTTCTTATAAACCCTCAAAGAGCAAAGCAAGTCATTAAGAATTAAATATATATTTTCGTCTTTCGAATTTTCCGAGAATTTTCTGAATTTTCTGAAATTTAAAATTCCAGTAATTTTTTATTTGAGGAACATTTCACTTCCCTTTAAAGTTTTCTTTTGCCTTATATTTTCTTATTCCTTGCTCCTTAAGACTGTCATCCGAAAAGTGTCAAACCTTTTTCCGAAACATTTACATCACTTAAATGAAGTGACAGCCCAGCTATTCGATTGGAGCCAGTCAATTGTTCAAGTCGGGAAATTTGCAAAAAACACGGAGATTTGCCTGCTAATGTGTCTGAGTTTCTTTCAGTGCTTTTAAATGTTTTAATGGACATTGCAACAAGAATTAAAAATTTATTGGGTAAAGTTGCTTTGAATATTAGATTGATGCAGTTTTTTGGTTGGAAAAGTGAAATGCATAATTTATTTAAATTTTGAATATTGGAATTTATCCGCGGAAGTTATACGGTGGAATACGGGATCTTAAAATTCACGATCTTAAACATCTTATAAAATCTTTCTTTAAAATCAGAAAAAAATTTAAAATAACATTTAAGATAATTGATATTTTGTAACAAAAAATTTTAAAAACTATTTTCCCCCCCAAAAACCCAACATAAATCATACATTCTTATTTTCTCCAAAATTTGACAAAACGTTCGGAAAAACTCACAACTAATTCGCTTCTAATCTAATTTGACACTTGAAATCTCCTAACGAACTTTACATTAACTTGGGAAATTTATTCATGCATGTTGAATTGTTGAGCATAAGTTGTGCTGACCCCCGCCAACTTTGATTGGCCAATTTTTCATATTTATTGGGTAGGAGGCGTTACTATTCTAAACAGGAACAGAACCAACTATGTAACTCAATCACACGAGGAATTATAAGCTTTTTAGCTTAAAACAATTATTATTACAAAATCTCGGTGCATTACAATTTTTGTCATTGTTATTTATTTCGGCAAAATCAGTTTTTTTCCCTGCGGATAAGTAACAAAAAATTTGAGTTATACATTTTCTTTTTTTATTTTTTATAAATTTTGAGCGGGAAACGAATTTCCTCTCAATCTCCGGAAAATTTGTTTTTTATTTTACACTTTTGATACATTGTGTTTTCATTGCGCAATTAAACGAAATTTTCCTATTGTTTTGTGCCGAAAATGTGCATTCACGATTCAACTTTAAATTTTGGGATCATGTTTATCAGTTGATGTTGTGGAGTGGCGGTGAACAGTTCTATTTTCTTCCTAACTGTGAAATAGTAAAAGAGGAATTCTTTGCAGTTTGAGTTAAAAATTGCATTGCTAATAGTTGATCCTTACATTAAAAGTTTTTAAAGATTATAAACTATCTGAACTAAAAATAAGTGAATAAACTCTTTTTGGACTTTTCAAATTAAAACTGGTTTAAAATTAAATGCACAAAAGTTTTTGAAATAATAATCTGTGATTTGTGTTTTTAATGAGATTTTGCTTCAAATGTTGTAAAGTTTAAATTCAGTAGTTTCTAATCCCTCTATTTTTCAGGAAAATCTAGGAAATCCAAAAATATATATCGTTAGTACCGGTAAAATTGCAGCTGAACTTGGCAGAAATCTCGTGATACATGTATTTTTGATTGTTGCTCAGAAGCCGAATACTTTTTAAAACAACGGCTACTAGCAGTCAATCAAATACCAATATATCACACAATCATCAATTCATCAATGAGCTGAAGCTGAATTTCAAGTGAAATACCATGTTAATATGAAGAAAGGTAGAATCCTTTACCTAAATCCAGGAAAATAGCGAAAAGTGATCTAAAATTCAAATATCAAATTGCTGATGGGAGGATTTTCACAAAATATTGTTTGTTTTAAATAATTTACAATCAAGCCGAAACTTTAGAAGACTCTGTAATATCTTATTTTTGTTTTCATTTATTTAGATTAAAATTGTTTTGATATTAGTTTTCCTGTTTCAAAAAAGATAAATTTATAAGCATTATTAACTTCAAACATAAAAGTTGTTATTATTTAAGGTAAAATCCTTTTTAACAACACAGGAAAAGTTTCATCACTTTTTTGGGTATCAATTACATAATATGTTTAACATATTACAAAATACTTCCATTGTAATATTTTGTGTTTTGCATTGCAAAAGAAGATAAACAAATCATTTGCATTTTGTCAAAATTCATCTGCAATAATTTATTGCTAAATTTTAAACTGAACTGCATCAAGAATTCCAATATTATTACATTTTCCTTGCAAATTTGAAAAATAAGTTATAAAATAATTTTGGTCAAAATACATCTTCAGTCATGGATGCATTTTTAATAAAGTCGTTCAATATAAAAATAAAATGTTTTAACAACAAGAAAATTCCCAATAAAATAAAATGTCCATGCCTCGTGAATAAAAAGAAACGTATTTGAACTCTGGAAAAGTCAGTAAATAAATAAAATCCATTAATATTTAATTTGTATGATACATAATATTTTATTTTTCTTTTAGCTGGAATGAATATAACAAATTCTTGATATAAATTAGGTTAATAAATTTAAATATGATCCAAAACATATTTCCCTAGTCAAAGTGTTTATTATTAGTATTTGCAAGCTCGTCACTTTTATTCTCATCGTCCATATTGATGAGTTTCTCAAAAACTTCAGCAAAACCTTGAGCAAAGTCCAATCGCTCGTTCCTGGACAAATTGGAAGTATTCGGCCGAAACTGCATCACAGATGATAAAAGGTTCTCAAAGTTCTCTAGCTCACTTTCGATGTCTTGCTCGGATAAGTTGCTGTGATCTTCAATGTCTTCGTCAGCCAAGAAAGATGTTGAATTAGCACCATCAACATTACGAGATACTTAAAATAAAAATATATTGTAGCGAATTCAAATCTGCAATCATTTAATAAATTACCTTCACTGAGTTCAACATTTGACCAAATAACCGATTTCATAGCTTGTTCAAGCTCTTTATAGCCAATTGGATTAAATGGATCAATTTCTTCATCTTCCTCTAGTTTCTTGCCAAGTTCAATAATATCTAGCATCTTATAACAAGCCTTCAGCTCTTTGAAAGTAACTCCATCCTTTTCATCATTGAGTTCATGGCATAATAACACACAAAAATCGATCTGATTAGTTTTTATAAAGTCCACATATTTTGGGAGCTGCTGAAGGAAGTCTCTGTTGTTGGCGTCAAAGTATATTAAAATTCCTTCAGTACATTCCTTAGCTTCTAGTGGCAATTCCGCAAAATCATCAACTGGGATCAGCAGGATGTCTGTCGTATAATATTTTGTTTCAATCTTGTGGGTGTAAGCTGTGGTGGCTTCAATAACCTTTTGGTTTTCCGTTTGTGGGATGTTTCTTATGTCTAAAATAAAATATTTCATTAAATCTAGAGCAAATAAATAAGTAGGCCAAAACAACTGTAAATTATGTCTGCTGTGCTTGTTTCAGCTCCATGGGATAAAACCAGCACCACTGGATGATCCATAACGATTAATAATTAAGTATTTATCCTTTGCAGCTTGTTAATTAAGCAATAATTCACTTATTGGGTATTTTTTGAGAAAACAATTCTTATGAGCAATTTTAAGATATAAACTTCGTATAACACGATAATACTTTTGATTAATCAGATTGATTCCGGTAATATTATTCGTAGCCGGTTCTGATTTTAGGAGTTTGCGAATCTTTACATATATTTGAGTCTCCAAGGTTGAAACTGTAATTAACATCCAAAATAAGTTTTTATTTGGTCAATTTTCATTGTTGATCAATAAAGTTTCAACAACAAATAAAATATTTAAAATAATTTGAGCTATAAATACAAATAGATTCGCACTGTCCTATATTTTATACTCGGTCGGGTTTGCTTAAAAGTTCTGTAAATTATTTTATATTTCAAAGCTAGAGCCTTTAATTAATTTCTTAAAGCTGGACTGATCCATGGTTAATCCTTTTATCAACATGAATTAGTGGGAGTAGCCAAGGAATAAGTGGAAAATGCTAAACTCGGAATTTTGTATTATAATCGCGGTTTCAGTGTGTTTTTACGCCTCGCAATCAATTCAATTGAGTTTAGATGGTAATTGAAGTGGCCAATTGACTAATTAATATGCTAATTATAGTTTTACATTGTAAATAAGCCCGATTAACCTCATCCGGGTTTTTTGAGAAAATTAGTCACAAAACCTGAAAAATCAGCCAATTCATCAATTAATCCCTTATTACTTTATAGATCCCGCCGAAGAGAATGCCATTTTGGGTAGAAATAAGTCCCTCTTCTGCCAGGCTACCGATGAACGAGTCTGGTGGAGCAAGAATGGCATAAATATCACAAAGGAAAACAAAAGGTGACTTACCGCTACTTTTCCGCTAATTGACTTCTTTAAACTCAATTAACCGTAACTATTTGCAGATTTACTTGGAATACAACGATCAATGAACCGTACGACAATGAGATAGACTTGACTAAAGAAGTGGGCGAGAGAAAAGCTAAACCGACATACAGTCACACCCTCACCATTTCTAATGTCCTGTTGACGGATTCTGGCAATTATTCTTGTCATTTTCCTAGTGAAAATGAAAATATTACTGAAACAAGTTTCTTCGTTCAGTCAGTGATGCTGCCCAAAATAGTGAGCAGTAGTGCTGAGCTTATCAAGATCAAGAATGGAACTGTAGTATTGTACTGTGTTATTGAAGCTTACCCGTTGAACATCTTTAAGCATTCAATTACATGGGAAAAAGAGACGGTAGACACTGTAGACAACAAGGACTCAACAGATGCTTCCCAGATTAACGCAGTGATTGCTAATTTCACTAAAATTGTGCAGCTAAACGAGACGAGAGTTAACGTGACGATTACTTTTGAAGATATCGGAAAAAAACATAATGGCACGTACACTTGTTCAGTCACTCAGCCGAGCATTTTGGAGGAAGATATTGGAAAAGTACAAGCCAAGTCAAGCATTCTGGTGTTAGGCGTTCCTTTGGCCATGATAAGTTATGTGAAGGCGGTCGGTGCTACCAAAATCTTCATGAACTGGACAATTAACGATGGAAATGATCCGATTGATTTGTTTTACATTCAGTTTCAGAAAGAAAATCAATCGACATTTAATTACTATTATGATAGAATCGCAGGAAAGAATACAAGTTATGTTTTAGAGAAATTCGACCCCAGCACAAAATACCATTTTAAGTTGCAAGCTCAGAACTCTCAGGTTATTGTTTACTTTATGTTATCGTTTAAAATTACTAATTAAAAATTATTTTCAGGGTTTCGGACCATTAACAACATCTGACTGGGTGACAACTCTTGCAAAGGATCCAGTGTTTGTGCCAAAAATTGAAGTAAAGGGAAATTCTCATTCAACCATTACGATTGGGTGGACTCCTCCTTCAGCTGACCTTCTAGACTATATCCATTATTACGAGCTAATTTGCACTGCCGATAACAATAATACTTTAGTGGAAACAACCATTCATCCTCAGAACTCTAGAAATCTTCCTTATATGTTCGACAACCTCAAAACTGCCACAGAGTATTTGTTTCAAGTAAGAGCTTGCTCTGAGCTGACGAAAGCTTGTGGAAATTGGTCCGAAATTGTAAATGGCACAACAATGGACGGTTCGGCTAGTGAACCGGTCAATGTCAAGATCACCTGTACACACTTCAATATAACTAGGTGAGCTATTTTTAATTGGATTTCAATTTCAAACAAGAAAATTAACGAGTACGGTACATTTTGTCATTAAATCTATTTATCATCGGTTTATTATAAAATAAATCAATTTGTAGCGGATTTTTATCTTCTTTAGCTGTTTCAGATTTTTTTGTTGCGAATTTCTATGATATATTATAATTTTTATCTATACCGGAAGGAAATGACTAATAGAAAGAGTTCGCGAATTTTTCGTTGAATGGATAATTTCTTTTTAGATTATACGCTTTTTATTCTAATTATGTGTGTACTTCAAGTCATGTCAATTTGAACCTTGAATTAAATAAAGTAGCTAATAGACAAGAATTCTTTTTAACATAAACATGTAGAATGAATTATTTCTGTTAAATAATTTCTTAATATCAAAATGTAAATGTATCTTTTAATTTAAATTAAATCTATAATAAATATTGACACTCCCAAATCCTTACAGACGTAACCAGGTTGCTGTAGAATGGGCCCCACCAACAAATCCGAATGGCAAGATAGTCTCTTACCAAGTTGTTCTCGATGGAATTTCCACTTTCCGCACTGAACAAGGAACCCTCAAGAATGAGACTTATGGCCCAAAAATCAAAAGTATAAACGAGAATTTCCTGAAAACAATGTACGAGAATGTTCCGCCAAACACCAACTACACAGTGAAAGTTGCTGCATTAACTAGAAGCAAAAGACCAGGAGATATTTCAAGTGTCTCTTGTAAAATGCCACCAACAGTTCCAGATCAAGTAGGGAGATTCTTGTGGGGCAAAATTCAGGATGACTACAATCATTGGGTGTTCAAGCTGTTTTTGCCCAGAATCTCGGAAAGGAATGGTCCGATTTGCTGCTATCGAATTTATTTAATTAAAATGGGAAAAGATTCCAATGATTTTGAGCAGTCGCCGGATGATTATGATATAGAAACTTATGAGGAAGTTCACGCTGCGAACAACACTCATGGTGGTGCTTACTTGGCAGAAATTGTTCCCAATAACGTTAAGTTTCACACGGAAGTTTATTTGGGGAATGGAGCGAGAAATCAATTTAGTAAGAGTAACTTTGAAGGGAATGAAAAATGCAATGTTTGCTTGAAGAATACGCAGGTGAGAGCTCTATTCAATTGTATTGTTAATATAAATAGAACAAAAGAATACTTTGAGAGCACTAAATGCTATTTTAATAAATTCTAGAATGTTTACAAAAAGTTGTCAGCACGCAACATTTTAATTCAAAAATTCAACAAATTAAAATGATGATGCGCAAAATGAGATCGCAATGCTAATAAAACTGTTTTTGAAAAATAATCTAGAATTCTAATAAAATATAAACTTTTTGTAGATAAAACGCCCACGCCGATTGAAGCCAACCACAACAACTACAGTAATTCCTTCGCTTCTCGATGATGAACGTTTGGATGAAGAACCAGTCACAGTCCCAGCTACTGTTGTACCCAAAAAGGAAACTCGACGTAGAAGACGTCATCCAGGCAATATAGAACTTGAAGCAACAGCTGGCGCTCCTTCTTTGAGCATCTACGATTCAGTGTCTCTAAATCTTTCGAATAAGAATAAGAGTGCTGATATGTTGGAGATTTATGATGGGATTTTGGATATTAACAGTAATTATAGTGGATTTATTGAGGTTGTAGTGCAGAGCAAAGATTCAGATGATGAACATGTGGTTTCCACGTATAGTGAATATTTCCAGGTAATTATCAAATTTCTTGCTTTAACAAAACAATCTAAACTAAAATTGTAAATTTTTTTCTTAGGTGATGTCCCCAAAAGCTCCATTAAACTTAGAAGCAGAACAAGACAACTCAAATCGAATTTTCAATATAATCACTCACTTTCTGGCTGCTTTAATCTTCGTAGTACTCGCATTATTCTTCATACTTTGCTTCCTTCATCGTTACCAGAAGAAGAATGTTGCTCAAGGCAACGAAGTAGTCAGTCTAACTGACTCCTTAAGAGCTTTATGTCATGGTAGAGGAAATCATCATCCACATCGCTCATTAGTTGGCTCGGCTACTAAACCACCAGATCTAGCACCCATTCAGAGAGATGCTCTTCCACAAGCTTATGTTGATCGTCACAAAGATTCGGATTATGGATTCCAACACGAATTTGAGCTCCTGCCTGATCGATTCAGTGATAGAACCACTAAAAATTCGGACTCTAAGGACAATTCCTTTAAGAATAGATATCCTGACATTAAAAGTTACGATCAGACGAGGGTGAAACTTAATACTGTTAATTCAGTTGTTGGATCCGATTACATTAACGCTAACTTTGTTATTGGCTACAAGGAAAGAAAGAAGTTCATTTGTGCTCAGGTAAATTGTTATTATTTTCTGTCTTGCAGAGTAATTGAATTAACTTTCACACTTATTTCAGGGCCCTATGGACAGTACAATAAACGAATTTTGGAGAATGATTTGGGAGCAACATTTAGAGATTATTGTAATGTTAACCAATCTGGAGGAATATAACAAAACCAAGTGCGCTAAGTATTGGCCAGAAAGAGTCACCGAATCGATTCAGTTTGGAGAGATTACAGTTTTGTTTGAAAGCGAGCAAAGATACTCGGATTATCTTGTCAGGAATATTAAGGTTTGTGACTTAACATCCTCTTTTTTGGATAAAATCTAATTATTACCTAAATTTTAGATCACTAAACGCCAAGCAAGCAACGATGAAGGCGAAGAACTTGTAGAACTTGAACCAGCTCGCTTCATCACTCAATACCACTATTTAGTATGGAAGGATTTTATGGCACCTGAGCATCCTCATGGAATTATAAAATTCATCCGAACCATCAATGCAGATTATTCAGTTCAGCGAGGACCTTTGTTAGTTCATTGTAGTGCGGGTGTTGGCAGAACAGGAACTTTGGTAGCTTTAGATTCGATGATTCAGCAGTTGAACGAGGAAGGTCAAGTTACTATCTTTAATACTGTTTGCGATTTGAGGCATCAGAGAAATTATTTGGTGCAGTCATTGGTAAGTTTCTTTCTTAAATCATGATCACAAAAAATCAAATTTTGTTTTTTTAGAAACAATACATTTTCCTCTATCGAGCGCTGTTAGATGTGGCTCAATTCGGCGATACCGAGCTCAAGTACAAAGGACTTAGCGCAGCTGTGGAGCAACTTAAAAAGCCTGACACCAAAGATAAATGCAAACTTGAAAAAGAGTATGAACGTATTAAAGCCGTTCAAGACGACATCAAACGCACCAGCGCCGTAGGCAACAACGAAGAGAATCGTCAGAAAAATCGTAGTGAGGAAGTGATTCCTTACGACCGTAATAGAGTGATTTTAACTCCGATTCCGGGAAGAGACCATTCGACTTACATTAATGCGTCATTCATTGAAGGATACGACAACCATGAATCTTTCATTATCGCACAGGACCCGCTGGAGGGAACTATTGGTGAGTTTTCCGGAGTTAAACTTATTTTTAAAGTTTTATTCTTATTTTTTTAATTTTTAGGCGACTTTTGGCGCATGATTTCCGAGCAATCAATTACTACAGTTGTAATGATGTCGGAAATTGGTGATATTAGTAACAATAAGTGTCCGCGCTATTGGGCGGACGATGAGATTCAATATGATCACATTTTGGTCAAGTACATTCAAAGCGAGACGTGTCCATATTACACAAAACGAGAGTTTACCGTGACTAACTGTAAAATGGATGATCAAACGAATGTTACAGCGTTCCAGTACCAAGGATGGCCAACTGAGAATGGAACTGTGCCAGAGGTGACGAGGGGTTTGCTGGAGATTGTTCATCAGGCACAAAAGTACCATGACGGTCTGGAGGATGGAGATCAGATAAAACCTATTGTTGTTCATTGCTGGTTAGTGTTTTATTTTTTAAACAATTTTTCTTTTGATGCCCAAAATTGAGATTTCTAAGAAAATGATCTTAAACTTGTTTTTTTTTACAGCAATGGCACGGATCGCAGTTCAATATTTGTGGCAATCTCAATACTAGTGCAGCAATTACGACTGGAAAAACGGGTAGATGTTTGCACTACTATCCGTAAGCTAAGATCTCAGAGACCACAAATGATCGACTCATACGTAAGCTTTTTTGTTGATATTTTATTATAAAAATGTTCTAAAATGTTTGCAAATTCGTCTAACTTTTGATATACCATACTTTTAGGCACAATATGAGCTGATCCATCGTGCTATTGTAAACTACGGTGATTTGCACAAACAATCGCTGGACTCGCCACAAAACTCGTAAAAGCCTGGCGCAAATCAGGATATATTAAGGACATTTAGACTCAAAACTAAAGAAAACTAAAGTAAACTAAAGCAACTACAATTTTACACCACAACAACTAACAAACAACTAAATTGTAAGAAATAGTAAGAAACAGTAAGGAGAGCGTTGTAAGGACGTAAACACGATTAGATTAAGGGAAATATTTTCTACAATGTATTTTATATAATGAACAAGTAATCATTATATGCTCGCTCCAGGGTTAGGAAAGTGTAGTTTTTAATTGAAGATTTTAGAATTTTTCGTGCACTTTTCGAGCCCTGCTTTAAAAATCACACACAACCAATATTCAGCATTGAGTATCAACTATTTTGTAACCTGTAAATAGAAATTGAAAGTAAAATAATCAAATATAATTAAATGACTGTTTGAAAAAAGTTTGATAAGTTTGAATGTAAAAACCAAGCTTTTTTATTTTGGATTGAGAAACTTAAGATTATTTTGAGAAGCTGGAAAATGTCATTAAATACTTTATATTCTAAATTTCCATTTCTGTTTAAAACAAATCTTCAAACTTCGAGAAAAGCTACCCAACGATACTTTGCTTAACATTTCTAAAGTTACTTTAAAATTTTATTAACGATTGTTTTAGACTAGATATAATGTGTTATTACTAAAACTCAATCCAAACTTCCCAAAATAAAATAATTATTTCAATGAATTGTAAAATATTTGCGAGACCATCAAATATTTTTCCTCTTAATTATTTCTAGAAGTTGGCTGGAAAAGTAATAGTTGATTGGTCGAGCCAACAATCAAACGAGAGCCATAATTTCATTTATCTCTATCGTCATTTATTCATAAACTTTATTTATTTGTCATATTTTGTAAAAATATATTTACCTAACATTTTAGAAAAAGCTTTGAAAGTGTTGAATACAAGAAAACTTTCTTTGAATACACAAAATATTTCGAAACCATATTTTCAAGGATATTTTCATGTAAACTCGATTTATCTAAAATATTATGCAAAAACGACTCCCGATAAAATTTTCATCGAAAATTGCACAAACTACTGAATTAGAAAAACGCAGCTGCTCTGCATAGTTTTTATACAAAATTGCATTCCAATAGAATTCTTTCAAGCTGTCTACTGTTTTTTTAAACATAAAACCCTGATGCCATAAATTGCAATTTAAATCGATACAATTTTAAATAAAATTTTTTTTTTTCAAGAAATTGAAAAGATTGTGTCAATAAATCAAAATATTTCTGTAAAAAACTACTCGAATTTAACAATTTATTTTCTGCTCTAGTCTTACAAACAGATTTAAGTTTTAAAGCACAATTTAGAGGTTTTATCATTTTTCAAGCTTTTTCAATTAATTGTATTCATTTAAATTTTCAATTAACTATTTTCAAAAATGACAAAGAAATAGGAAAAAAGCTTGAAAAATATGAGTAATCGAATAGTTAAACCTGATTTGCCAACTTCATCACCCTTTATTTCATTAGATTTTATATATTCTTACAACTATACAAACAAATTTGACCAGTTTGGTTGCAAATTTAGATAATTATATGTGTCCTGTAATAAATTACGTATTAGAGAAAAAACCTTTACATTGATAAGATAAATAATTGTAAAAACATGTAATCTTAAAATCAATTTCATCCAATATTTTGATAACTTTTTATAATTTTAAATTTAAGAATATTTTGATAATTTTCAGACCAAAAACTCATTCGTTGTATAAAAATTTGTTTTAAAATTGAACAATTTATAAAATTACAGAAATTTTTTAAATCTTAAGTGCTAGTTGAAGTATGATTTGTAGGTCCTTGACGAAATAAATCCGCCAAAATTTTCTCAATTCTGTTCATTTATTGGCAAACAAACTAACTATAATTAAATAAAAACATTACCTAAACAATTGAATAAAATATAAAAATTAATTAAAGGTTTTTATTTTTTGTAAGATATCTAAGCAAAAAATAAAATGTGTATGTTAATAATCAAAGAAATTGCATTTTATTGAACTTAATTAATTAAACGGTTTTTATGCATTTTATACAGGCTGAATAGCATAATAATCATTGAATAATAAAGTCTGTTTTTTTATAAAAATATTAATTGTGTATCAAAAACTTACCGGGCAAAATTCAAAAGAATCCGACTAGAACGCTAAATTCTAACCTGGTGACAAAACAATTTGTATTTGGCAGCTTCGATAAGCTTCACATTGTGTACTTCTACTATTGTCTGTATATTTGTTACTAGCGGAGCGATTTTTATTAATTAAGTGTAAATAATCTAGGACCTATAGTGAATCTTTAGCTACAAAGCTACCCAACTCCTGTATCTTGTGCGCGTAAAGGCAATTCGTTTAAGTTTCGTGAATTAACAATCGATCCTAGTTTTTTGTCCTCCATTGAGTGAATATAATTGGCTTGCTGCTATCCAAAATGTAAGCCACCATCTGATTAAGGATACTTTCATTGATACAGATAGGACTAAAGCTAGTCACTGTTTCTTTGTTTAAAATTTGCCGGAAAAATCGTACCAATGCCGCCATTTTCGTCTGAAAAGGCATTTCTCAGTATTATTTGGTGGTAGTCTGAGAAGTGGCTAGATGACTATGTGTCTGAGATATTAGAAAGAAGTCAAGAAAAGATATCTTGGAATAGTTTTGTGTATATTTTGGAATCTGCAAGTGGCTTAAGAAGTTATTTCATCAAATTTTGTTCGGCTACCTTTAAAAATTCTAAAGTTCTATGTCCTAATTCACCTTCATAAAGTAAAAACGGCTCTTTAAAACCAAATGTGCATTACATAGAGCTTGTTTTAGAACAGTCCTTAACCATATTTCTGGTTAAAAACACTAAACTAATTGCTTTAATTTTAAAATCTCATCTTGATCTTAGAGTTAAAGGTAAATTCAAGTTTGGGCTTAAATATTCTAAATTAATTGTTTCAATTTTAAAACAGCTGGTAAAATTGTATACATTAACCTTAAATCCCCCCACTAAGTGCAATTAATTGTTTACATTATTTGCTAAAAACGTGCACTGCAATCTTCCAGCACTATTTTTAAATACAACAAAAAGTAAATTCGCCGCATTAAACAAAAAAAAAGTGTGAACCTTCTATCGGTGCCTCTAAAATGTCTCACACATAGATATCTGCCTTAAGTATCGACTGCCACCGCTTAGCTCCTTGAAATTCCTTCAGAACTGAGCAAAATTTTCAACTCCGCAGACAAGCAGATGAAATTGCTGGGAGGCAGCGAGGATGGCGTCGGACGACCTCCGAATCGAGTACAGGACGATGCCGCAGTTGGCTATGTATTCCAGGGTCATCCCCACGAATCACCGTTCCAGCAGTTTGTTCCCAAGCAGTCTCGATGGCCTGGTGGAGCAGAAGACGCCATTATTGAAGTGAGTTTTTTGTTAATATTGTTGTCTGTGGTAGCTAGGAATTCCTAGAAGTAGTTTTCGTGCCCTGGAAGTGTATCATACAAGATCTATAGTGAAGTGAAATCAGAGCAAAGCGAAAATTTTGCCGAAAAAGGAGTGAAAATCGTCCTTAAATAATTAATTTCCGGATTCGAATTTATTTCCTGGAAAAATTGATGGAATGTGTGTAAAAAGATTTGTATTGCGATGTATTGAGGTTTTTTGGGTGGAGATCCTTGATATTTGAAAACACTTCTTAACCCGGAATATTACGCAAAATGTCAATAACTTCCTAAAAACTGGATTATTACCTTATTAATTGATCAATTACCAAGAAAAACAATCTATTAATAACATAAATATCCTAACTATTCTTTGCTTTTGAAGCAGACTTTATCTACCTCAGAATTGATCTTTTTTTTTATTGTCTCTAATCACATTAATAATGTTTAATATTGAATAATTGCTTGTAGAGTCACAAAGAAATATATCCACTCTGACATCTTAAAATTATGTTTTCATGTGCAAGCTGATTTTTATCAAATTAATTGAGATATTCTTTGATTTTATTAATAAGAGCGAGAAAAATGTGATGATAATAATTCGATTTGAAATATTATTGTAAACACAATCTCAGGAATATCCTAATTTATGATATCCATTAGAAAGATCTAAATTGTTGAGTCATCATCAATTTTATAAATAAACAATACAATTTTAGATACCGATTGCTCATGAATAAATTAGTCAATCAGGAGCTTCAAATAAAAAGCTCACGAAAAAGCTCTGCAAACATATTTCTGCCAAAAAACAGATCAAATATATCTTCACAAACTCATTATTAACTTCACTGTATCCATTAATTTCTTCCTTAATTGTTGAATTACTTTTCTTTGAGAAATTAATGTAAGTATATTCGTTTCACAATATCCTTAAAATGTAAGAAAGTACATAACATTATGTTCAAAGTTTCATGAAATTTGAACTTTTATCAGCTAATTACGTTAATTGTTTCAATAATTTAATGAATATTTATATACACACACCTTAATTACTTTTTAAATGGAAAAATCAATAATGTGACATGTTTTTAAGGATTATGCATGATCAGAACTCCAATATTATCATTGATTAAAAATACGACTTAACGACTAATTTAAAATTCTTTTATTGTTTCTACCTTCCAGACAGAAAAGTGGAAGTATACGGGCAGCATGATGCAGCAGCAATCTCAACAGCAGCAGCAAAACTCAGTCAACAACAAGCCGCTGCCCACAATCCATCATCCATCGCAGCTTCAGAACCACATGAACCATCAGACAAGTCATCTCAGCTCAGCGAACGCAATTCTCAACCAAACTCTGAGCAATAACAACGGTCAGCACGGTCTTCAACACATGCAAATGCCTCCAGCAGGAATGTATGACCATCTGCATCCAAATCATTTGACCAACATGAATAATATGAGCGGTATGACGAACATGTCAGGAATGAATATGAATGTGAATGGACTTAATGCCAGCATGCAAAAAGGACCATCAGCTGAGCAGTATATTTATTTGGGAAATCATGGACATCAGCCACACATGGGATTGGCTGCCCAGACCCAGCAGCAGTATCTACCGCCCAGGAATAATGTGAGTAGAGATTCTTATGCAAAAATTCTTTACAGATTAACATTTGTCAGTTTAATTTCTTGCTAAAAGTTTTATCGAGAAATCATTAAGTTTCAACAACAAAATCCTAAAAATGTCCCAAATCTGTCAACTGCTCTAAATCTCTACATAACCCCCACAATTACCAAATATCTCAAAAATAGCCTGAACAGCCAAATCTAGGATTAATCGTGAACATTCCACCACAGCCCGCCTAAATCCTTTTTTAATTATTGCATCCAGCCTATCGATTTTGCTTGTTATCCATAATATTCTGTACATTTTCTGTATTTGAGGAATCTTCCAATTTTGTCCAAAAAGCGAACAAAAATAATTATCAACAGCCGATTCGGCCGCAAAGTCAGAAAACAAAAAATACAACAAGAGAAAATTTCATAGCGTTTGAGGCATTTCGGGGTAGAACAAAAGGCCCCAAAATCCGTAAAAGAATTGAAGAAGCCACCTTTGAGGCGAAGTGGTGTGATGTTCACCTAGTCAGAATATTCAGTATTGCTTTGGAGCTGGAGCAAATAGTTGGGAATGGTGCACGAACAGCGACCGACAACACAATTATGCCACAGCAATATTAAATATTAAAAAAAGAGCAAAAGCGACGAATAAGAACAAAATACAGAACACCAGAAAATAATAATAAATGTTGTATTGTGTGTATGGAAATGGTGATTTGTCGGTTTGGGGAATCGTGCGGGGCGATTGATCCGAATTTATATTTGTACTCAGCTGTTTTTAATTTGAATTTTGCATAATTTTTCATTAAATAAAAATACAAGTTGTTGAGGCACGGAGACATGTGAATACATAAATTGCAACATAATTGTTGTTAATCCTTAAAAGCTCATTAAAATGCAAATACTGATCTTTCAGCATAATATTACAACTGATCACGAATTAATTAGAATATACTTAGCTAGCAATTTGGCAATATCTCTCCTCCACAAATAATCAATTATTCATTTGTGCCTCAACGATCGCTTGCGGCTCTCTGTGTACGGAAAAAAGAATATTCTTTTTGTTGCATATTGGCTGCTCAGCGAGCCTAAGTGTGAGTGCCTGTTGGTTGAACCAGTTGATGGTCTCGGGGCCCGCTTATTTGAGTGTCTGTGCGTATGTTTTCCGAATGTTTGGTTCTTGTTGTGGATGGGAAATGTTCACTTGAATTTTGTGTCCAAAGGTATTTTGTTCTACAGCTCTTTTTCTGTGTTTTGTTATTCAGTGCAACAATTTCAGCCAAACTAGCCGCAGTTCAGTTTCATTTTTTCTCGTTTAATTTGCGTTAATTTGTGTTAATTTTGGACAGTTTTGTTTCATAAGTAAATTTGAGTGTTCCGGGGCGAGTGGCAGTGCAATAGCGAAATGTGCTTCACTAACTGAATTAAGTGAATTTTAGTAGATGGACAATGATTGGGGTGCCAAGTTATTGAATTACTAAAAGTTTGGACAAGTTTTTTGGCAAAGTTTTTACTGAATAAGAGACTGAAAGTGATTCGTAACGGACAAAGAAAGTGAACAGCGGAGTAATCAAGCTTCATTTGAAGCGAGATGAAGTTTTTTTCGGATATTTTGCTAGATAGTCATATTATGCCCACAAAGACGATGGTAATTCTTTTGTTTATTTTAGTTTATGATTCTTTATTCATTTAGTTTTGAAGATATCTTAAAAATTTCTTTTAATTACAAAAAAAAATTGTGAAATTGAAACTTTCTTGGAATATCCAAAATGTTTTCAACAACTTTTGACAAATTCTCGCTCATTTTCGGATCATTTATTAGTTTATTTTTTTATTGTATTTTATTGTAATTTCATATTATTTCGTATTTTGTGTATTTTTGTAATTTCGTTCGTTCAAAAATTGTTGGAATTGAATTAAAGGAAAAATTACAAAAAAAGTCGGGTTTGAACCGAAACAGTGGAAAAAGAATGAAATTAAGAATTTAATGGAAATTTCACAAACACACAGAGCCGGCCTACCTAGAAGTTAGTAGGAGCTGCTGGAGAATCAAATAAGACTGAAATATTTAAATGGCAGTAATTTGATGTATGAAGATGTATTCAGGTGTACTCTGCACAATTTCCGAGACTTTTCTTGTGTTGTAGAATGAAACTCGAGCGTACATTCAATTCCTTGCGTACACTTCTTCAGTTTTTCCATTATTTTCAAACATTTTCCACTGCTTTTTAGTGCTTTTCAGAATTTTTGCTGCTTTATAGTTTATTATTATTCTTCAATTTGACGGTGTGCGCTTTTTTGTGGTGTTTATTTTGTGTGCTGCCTGATAGTTGTGATGGTTGTGATGTTAACCGGCCTTGACTCAGTGGCTGAAGCCAAAAACCTCTTGGCTAGCGCAAGAAAGAGTTTGTGCGGTCTAAAATGTAATAGGGATGAAAATTTATTGCTTTTTCATGGAGGATGTTCGGATCAATTATGTTTGCTGAATAATATTTACAAAAAGTTCAAATGAAATATTCATGCAGATTAATTACATATTGTAGTACAAATTAATTTCAATTAAAACCAATTAAATTATTTTACAAAACGTTTTATTCAAAAAATTTCTATGAATAGATTTTTAAGTTGATTAAACCTTTAATCACCAGTAAAAATTACTAAACAGGCCCCTAGTACTCACCATTTTATTCAGATTGATATTCGCTTTTGCTGGTTAATTCGCGATTGTTTTCTCCTATGCGAAAATACTGAATAAAGCTGAAAAAGCACTCGCAGGCCCCAGCAAAGAAGAAGCAACCGCTCAGATTAGCGATACATTCGAGAGTTCGTTCGCTCGGCTAGAACATCAACTAGAATGTTTTATGTATTTAAGTATTTAAGTGTTCTCATGCCTTTTTAATGCTTCTGGGAGGAGGGGAATGTATTAGAGTGACTTTAATGAGTTTAATTAAAAATGGAATTGTGTGTCTATAATTTTGTAATTAATTCGAACCAACTTCTATTTCTAATATAATTTCTAAAATATAAATTTCAGGCAAAATCTATGACAATGAAGTTAAAAATAGTCTGCGAGTAAAGATTTTAAATATATTAGGGGTCCTTAATTAAGAAAGTGATTCTCACCTATAACTATTAAAGCTTTTGAAATATTAATTACAATAAATTTCGGAGAAGTTCTCTGTAAGCTACCCTCAGCTACTTCAATATATTTAATATTAATAATCTATCAACTCCTATATAAAAAACGAACGAATAACCATAATATCTTTTCGTTCTTTTTTGTGCTTTTCAGATCGCCTCATCATCAACGAAAAAGATTTGGGAGAAAGGTAGCAGCAATGACATCAAGAACACGGGTCCATTGGCCCCACTGCAGTTGCATGGAAACAGCACCGAGCATCAAGTTTGGCGCGATTCGACGTGGTCTACGCAAGGCGAAAACATTTTGGCATCAAGACGAAGCTTTCCACAAGCTCCCGATAATATGTCTGGAAGCGCAGGGATTTTAAGGTGAATACACTTATTTTGTAAAAAAAAATTTATTAAAATTTTTATTTGTCATTTTAGCCCTCGCGACTCAACAAGTGGTTTAGGAGTGAAGATGGTGGAGTATGTTTTGGGTGGCTCTCCGACAAATAAAGAAAGCCCACTGACTGGCTTGGAGCCACGCTTGAGATCTCTAAAGTTTGATGATGGAAAAGTGAGTTTATCCTACCACGTTTTGTGTATATCATTTAAAGTTTTTAAATTAGTTAAATACACTTGAATACAATGTGAATACATCATGAACAAGAATAGTATTTATTTTTTTAATCGTTTATTTAATCTTAAACGATCTATCATGAATTTACAATTGCTTCAGATACAAATTGATTTATCGAAATTTAATCCAATATTCTTCTCTATCAAACTCAGCGAGCATAATTTCAAATTAATGTCCAATCTAAAAAATATTTCTAGTTCTATTATTTCGCTTTATATCTACACTATTGCATACCGTTAAAGAAAGTTAATTAGTTTCATAAATTTGCCCAAAAAATCTTGATTTTAATTAGAAATTTATTCAAAAGAGCTTAACTTGATTTTACGACTAAATTAATTTTTTTGATTGCTTAAGCAGACTAAACACTGCAAACAAAAAAAACTATATCATTTTAGTGGTTTTTAGCAATTTTCATCATACAATCTGCAAATCGTTGTTCGAAGAAATTCACCAAGTTTCTTTTCATCTTTTTAAAAGTCTATAAAAATCGAAGTGTGAATGCAGAATACATGAAACATGCACAAGAAAACATAATCAACTATTATCAGTTACTCAAAATGTATAAATTTTTTTTACTGCTGAATAAGTTGCTGAGTCGTAAAATTTAAGTTATTCTGCCAATTTTGCTTTTTCGCTCAAAATGGTCATTTCTCTAGTTTATGTGATTGTTTTTTAGAAGTTTAGCTTTTTCTGACTTTATTAATTCCTCTAGTTTTTATTGGTCTGAGAAGTTTCTCACAAAATCCGCTTCAGAAATAATAATCTACAGAAATAGAATAACCTTTAAATTATAATCTTTATTTCGTAGTTAAGGGTTTACGATGTAATTTTACTGTCATAAATGTTGTAACTCTATACTTTCTTTTTAGAATAATGACGATAAGGAGAAGGCCAACTCTCCCTTTGATACTAACGGCATGAAGAAGGAGGAACAAAATATCCAGAATGGCAATGTTATTAACGGCTTGAACGATGACGACAAAAGTTTCAAGTAAATATTTACGCTCAAAAAGTTTTGGAGTTTCTTTTTACGAAAGAGCTTTTGAAATAATCGCAGAAACTATTTCTCAACAAAAAAATTAAAATATAATTAAATTTCAAACTAACAATTTAATTATATTATTTGAAATCTAATATTTCAATGATGAGTTTCAGAAATTTCCTCTCAAAAGCTTTTTACTTTTTGAAGGCTGCATATTTAAAACATCTTTATTTCAGTCGAACGCCTGGCTCACGACAACCGTCGCCCGCTGAAGAACACTTGCCCAGACAAAACAACCTGCTGGATCACTCGGCGAATATGAACAACTCGTTCCAGCATCAGCAATTTCAACAGATGCTAAATGCAGCCGAACAACACCAGCAGCAGATGAATAATATGAATTCAATGAATTCGATGAATTCTATGAATAATATGAATAATATGAACAATATGAACTCGTATCATCAACACCATCAGATGAGCCACCAGATGCAGAGCCACGTGATGAATGGGGGATTGTCGGTGCCACAGGTTTGTTTTATGATGACTTTGTTTTTCAATTTCTTATAAAAAATAGAATTTGAACCAATTCATGACTGAGCTAAAAGTTTGAAAATTATTGAAGTATTCGATACAAAATCTAAACCATAATTAAATCTTTCAATGGTTTTTAAAATATTAGAATTTATAGTAAAATATTAAAGCTTTAATTTTTAATGATGAAGTTTTAGAATTCGTTTATAAATATTTCTCATATTACCCCAATACAATGTCATAAATCTTAAAAAAACTCGCAAAAAGCATTATTTTAAAAAGCTTCATAATCTTTACAATATTTTTCATTGTTTCTCCAATTTTTTCTACATTTTCTGATTAAGATACATTTTTGAGAAACTATCAACAATGTTAACTGGCAGTTAGCTCATTCTAAAAAAAGAAAGTTTTCTAAAAAATAATAATAAATGTATTTTATTATTCCTTCAATGAAATTCATTTATAAATAATGAATAAAAAACTCCTTCAAAAAAGTAAACGAAAAAATCCAATCAATTTTAAAAATTCCACTCAATAGTCCGTGCTAACCAGCAGATTATCTAGATACAAACACATTCCATAAATCATTAAAAATTCCATTGCGAATTTTCCGAAAAATATGTTCTAATATCAAAAAACCCTTTTCATTCGTATTTGCAGAATCCAATGGTGAACCAAGGCCAGAACCAAATCGAGTCGCCGGCCAACTTGCTGCAACAACAACAACACAGCTTTGATGTGCAGGTATGTCGATGATTTATTAATTTTTATTATGAACGCGTTCCAAAATGTGTATCCTCGTGTATTCCGCACCTAAAAGGCGAAACGGGCAAGTTAAAGAGAAATTCAGAAGGGTATTAATACAGGGGCTATAATTAGGAAATGCTTAGAGAATAATTTGAGGGTATCTATTATTTCCGTTTTGAAAGTAAGTGAAGCTCTAAGAAGGGTTTTCTCTAGTTTATTACGAAAGATATCGATGAAAACTTATATTTAATTATGTGATAGAATGTTTCAGTTGACAATTACATGAAAAGATCCTAAAGATGTAAACAAACTTCTTATTGTTCAATAAATTCAAAATTCTTTCAATATAATATCATCTAAAACATAATTTTTTGTAAAAACCCTTTTAAATAAGAATTTAAAAATGAAACTACACCCCTGCTTTCAAGTCAGGAAACTCCCAAAGTCCTCACACCCATCCTCAAAACCAACAATCCGACACATTTTCATTTGCAAGCTTTCTTCTGTCGAGCTTTCATTTTACGCTCAAATTTAAAGCTTCCATGCTCGATATATAATCAATAAGCGTGCACACAAGTCACCGAGCTGCGCTGCTTTAGAGTGGCATTTGCGGCACTTAAATGCCACACAAAGGGCGATCAAATTAAGGCACAGCGATACGCGATTTAGTGGGAAGTTTTTTAATTAAATTGTCATTTTGTAGCTAGCTTTTATGAGTATTTTTGACGTATTTTATGAGTTTGCTCATCTCAACAATGCACAGAATATGTATGAAGTATATCAAGCGCAAATAGGCAGCTAAACATGCAAAAGAATTAAAAATATATTAAAAATTTGCTCGCTTCGCAGCAATTGTGCAAAATTGTGAAGGTGTCAAGTTTGTAATATTTTCTCGGCATTTCCAGTCGTTTATGCTGAGAACTTTGTATTTTTGCATAAATTTATGATTTTGTTATATTTTGCGATATTTCGTAAATTTATGATTTTGTGCGATTTTCGTTAAGGAAATGAAGGAAATGCTGAAATTTGCTGGCAACTCGTTGAAAATGCTGTAGGTGATGGTTACATCAAGACGACGAGGGGGCTGATGATTGGTTTTTGATGGAAGATTCTTTTAATTTGAGAATTTATTGGGTGATTTAGCGGAGAGACAGGGAAATGCTATTACATTGATGATTTTGTCAATTAAAAGTTAGAGGGAGATATTATAAGGGATTTTATAGAGTGTGGTGAGAATTTTGTATCAGTTTATTGCAGATTGGATCTGATTTTAGTTTAATGTATTTTATACACAGATTGGAGATGATTTATATAAAGACCTGTTAAATGTTTAATAAATTCGTCTTCTGGCATTCATTAATCATCAATCATTAATAGTAACAAAGCTGACTTGAAAATTAACCATTATGAAAAGCTGCTGTTTATGAAATTTTTCATCTGAAGAAAAGAATTCGAATCCCTTGAAAAACATAAATATCCAATGTATTTGTTTTAACCCATAAAGCTTTTAAACTGTTTTCCTTTTATAAAATATTTGTTAACAAAAAAGTTATCATGAAGAAACTGAAGTCAACCCTCGCTAAACTATCAAAAATAATCTTAAAAGCATTTCCCTTGTTAAAAAATAACTCAGCCAGCTTTATTAAGCTTTTCCCTTCAATCATTCAACTCGCGTCTCTCTCGCACAACACATGCTTGAGTTTACTCTGATATTACTTTGCTTTTATTTGGCTCTCTCTCTTTGTGCCACAAATATTACAAAAAATTACAAACATTACAACGTTTTTGAGCAGAGAATATTCTTGCCGATCGAAAGCACAAAATCGTCAGAAATACGAAAAGTTTACAATTCAATTGGAAACTTACTGAACTCGAGCAAATATTTATTAATGCTAAAGTTGGGTGATGCATTTGTTACAATGATACATTTATTATATTTATGATATACATTGTGTCTGTGCAACAATATTTCATGATTTTATGAATTCATGAATATTTGATAGAATGTAGGGAGCTTTTGGAGGCTTCGCTTTTCTCGGTATTTGTAATGCGAATGATTGAAAACTATTTATGGGAAATTGCAGACAACTTTGTAATCTACTGAATATTTAGTAGTTTCTGTAGATTTTGATAGAACATGGGTTTTTGATGAAGCCATGATGAAATATTTTGTAAATAATTTAAATACTTTGATTGTTTGCCGTATGAAGCTGTACGTGCTGCGTATTATGGTAATGTTTGGCTATTTTGCATAGACGAGTACAACATGGTTGATTATAAAGGATATTGGATGTTTAGGGTATGGGAGGTTGATATTCAGGATGTAGAAATTGAATCCACTAGAAGAGTTGAAGTCGAGAAATAACGGCATTTTGATTTTACGGTATATATTTAATTTTGAATAACAATAATAAAGCAAATTTTACACAAAAACTTCCTCATGCACCCTCAAAGCACCAAATTGACGAATCTTCTGAAATCTTACCCTCTAACAATTCAAAAGCTTTTAAACATACACAAAATACTTCTACAAGTTCAAAACTTCATAATTGAAAATTATGAAAAGTGGTTGAAAACTTTTGTGAGCAAGAGAGCCAGAAACTTTGTTCAAGTATTCAGAGAGCTCTCGATGCCAAAACATTATAAAGCATTAATTGAAACAATTGAAACAATTGAAATATTGTTTGCCTGTAATGATAAATGATATTACTAATATTATTAAAATGTTTTAATATGTTAGTTTGATGGTGGTGAGGGGGTGACTGTTCACAGGTTGATTTTATATAACTTTTAAATTTAATTTATAAGAAGTTAAATTAGAAATTTTCAAATTTTAAAATAACATTTAAAGTCTCCTCATAGATGTATAGACATTTGCTAATGCTATGGAATTTATTCCAACATGGTGTAAAGCTCCGTTCGATTCTCTGCGTCATACGTTTTTAACAAGGGGTCACTTTGTTTCTGAAGCTGTTTATTTTTTTGGTTAAATACAACAATTTTTATTTATTTCTGTGTTTACGAAGCTTTCATTTGAAACTTTTAAACAAAAAAATGCAGAATTTTTTTTTAATGCATAAAGTTCCTCTGAATTTTCCAATCCACTCTAAACTTCCTCATCCTTTCCTCTCGAACCATCAAAATAGTGTCTGTAAAAAGTTCTAGCCGGCATAACAATCACAACAATCACACCATCACTCGCTCGACTGCTCCGCTGTTGCTGCTAAACGCTTGCATACATGCAATACGTAGCAAATACATGTAAAAAGTGTAATGCCAAAGCACAATCAAAATGGTATTAATGTGTAAATGTGCCAACAAATTTTCTTGAAGAGACTCTCCTCGCGCCGTCATTATGAGCTACGTATACGTACGTGTTTTATATATTTTGTATTTTCTTTTCGGGTAGCTGCTTGTTTCGGCGTTGAATGGGAAAAATATTTTAAGTTGCTTGTCAGTTCTAGAATGACTACACTAAAGTGAACTTTAAAAGACTGCTCGCTACTTTATTATTTGTTTGTTGAAGGAAGGCGCTTCGCAGAGTGTCTTATTGTGTATGGAAAATACTTGTGAATACTTATCAAAAGTTCGCTGAATTGCAGTTTGTAGTTAGCAATTGGAATTTATTGTGCAAATCGCTGTAAAGTATGTGATTGTTGTGAGGAAATGCGAGTTGATTGTTACAAAGTGAAGCTTCAACTACTTTTTTAAAAGAAAACAGTTATTAAAAAGATATATGAATAAAATTGAGGAATTTATGTAAAAGCATAATAAATAAATAATAGAGCAGCAAACTGTTGAAAATTGAAGATTGTTGACTCTGGAAGTGAAAATTGTGTGACAAGTAATTAGTGGTTTTGAATTGGATTAATCATATTACAATTTTTAGTATACAATAATTTGTTAATTCCGCTAAAATAATTAAGTAATTAAATCGTCTCTCATAATTTAATTAATCATAGATTAATCCATATTTAAAATAAATTAATTACTTTTCTATAGAAATTACAGAAAACAGTTAAAAACAGTATAAAACAGTAAATAATTAATTATCAACAACATGGATGCTTGTTAGAGCTTAAATGTGTGTTAATAGATCATCAAGTGACAAATTGATATGCCTTGATTCAATTAATTCACTTAATTTGGTTGATTTGAGTTAATTGAACCTATTCGTACTTAAGTGTGACTCTTATCGCTGTGTCTAGAGATAACGAGTGAAATTTACAAATTTACGAAATAAAAGTGGAAAACAACAGATTGTCACAAAAAGAGCAAATTTTTTTGATTAATTTTGATTTTTATGGTTTTGAGGGTGTCAAGAAAATGAGAGGGGTTAAGGACGCTTGTTCGAGGTGAAATTATGATTGAAAAGGTCATAGATTCTCTTAATGAAGTTCTTGCAAATTTTTCCTGAAAAATTCAAGTAACATTATAAGTTAAAATTGCGATGTTTAAAATAACAAAAATTACATTTTACTTTGAGTTTTATGACATCAGTATTTCGTTTCCCACAATAAATCTCAATATTATGAAGAAAACGAAATGAAAATCCATCCTCAAAAATCCCAAACTCTTGTCTAATCGTTTCACATGAACTTGAACAACTTTGCTAATAATTTCTATAATGAAGTTTCCAGTTTTACTTTTGCTTGTTGTTTAGGTTTTTTGGAGCAATTTTTTCGGTAATTGATGAAAGCGCTACAATTTTTTATTTGAGTTGAAAATGCGCAAAGAGTGTTAACAAGTTGTGTGAAATTTCGTAGAAAATTGGAAAATGGTGATATTTGGACTGATTGGCTTTGAACGACTGCTTCACTAATTAAAAATTGATAATATTTCATTAATATTTGATTTTTGCTCGGCAAAAACAAACCGACAACCTTAATGTACAAATGCCTTGCAAGGCAAATAAAAAGATAATTTAATATACTTTACGTCTTCTATTTTTCATATCAAATATGGATATTAAAAAGGCGAATAAGAGGTTTCTGGGTGTAAGGAACGCATTTTTTAATGAAAATTACTTCTTTCGATGGTCGTGATCACCAACAACCGTTAGATTTTCTTTCTTGAATCTCAAACTAAAATCATATTTTATTGAGTTTTTTTTTGAAAATTAAGTGATACCGTCATATTTATGGTTCAACCCCTCTAGTCCATCATAAAAAACAAATATCGTCGCTTGACAATCATATTTTGTTGGCTCGCCAAATTGTTGTTGGCTTCATTATTCACATTTAGAAGTATTAATACAATTTTTCTGCTAAATTGATAAAGAGCTCGTTGGCTGCAATGCTATAATGTAGAACAGTCAGCAGAGTGTTGTTGGAACATTAGGCGGAACATATAATGTGATAAAAAATACTGTTATCAGTATGTTTCACTACAAGCACTTGCAAGCGCTTTTATGCTGCTTTATAAGCGTTTAGAATTTCTTAAATAGAATTTGTAGCAAATGTTATAATGCCTCGTCTATTTGATACTGAGATACATTGGATACTTGAGCGTCTTAAGCTGAGAAGCATTGGTGATACGCTAACAGTGAACTGAACTCATTTCTGGAGTGGAGTGGTCTGGCATTTTTTTATGATGGCATAACTTCATTCAGATTGGATTTCCTGTAATCGAGATTGTGATTGATTTTATGAATGCCCTGGATTTGATGAGCTCTAGGGCTTTTAATGGCAGTTTTGTAATAGAATTCTTAAAATTTAAATAAAATAGAAGAAGTTTAAGAATTTTAAAATATTGTGAGTTGTGACGTCACGTGGCTAGACTTAAGTAGACTTTGATCAATTGAGGAAAAAAAGTCAAAACAAAAGTTTCGTCAATTTGCATGTCAAAAGCCATTATATTCAATAAATTTCAATTTGAAGGAGTTCCTTCGCTAATTCTAAATTGTTTGACATAGTTATGGATTATGACGTCATCACGTCATGCTTGTTATAGACCAATTAGTGTTAATTGATTTTAATTGTTTTTTGTTTTAAACTAGCAATAATCAAGCAAAATGCCAGCGAAAATAAAAAATTCAATTGTTGAAAAAATGTAGTGGCGCTGACGTCATTATGGAATTTCGTTTGAAAATCAATGAATTGTAAAACTCCAAATATTTCAAAGAAAAACGCAATAAATATCAATTATTAATTTAAAAAAGCTCCTCCATCAAATTTTATATTTTTAATCAAAATATTATTATTACTCCATAAACTCGCCTTTACTTTAATCATTTCGATAAATTCAATCAATTTAATGATTATAATATCAAATTCTCGGTATTTCAAATAAACGAATTTCAGCTGAAGTTTAATAGATCGAGCCTCCATACCCCAGTAAATCTAATAATTCCATTTAAGCCAGATCGTCGAACAGAAAATTACCATGTATTCAAACCAGAACCAATTGCGAGGCACTGGCAAATTATACCAAGATTTCTATATTTTACTATATTTATATTTTTGCTCTAACAAACCGCAGAAATTTAACAATAATTTCAGCTATTTCAGCAATTTAAAAATTTCTTACCCAAAGCAGCAAAGCATAAGTTTTCCATTTGTAGGGAAAATGGTTAAAGTTTCTTTGTTATTCGAGTATTTCTTCGATACCAAGCGAAATTAATAAGTTTTGTGGGTTTTCTCGAGGTTTGCTGTGCCTTTTTCTAACCAATTCTCTAATTCTCTGTGCAAGTAAACTATTTTTTTCGGTTAATTTGAATAACTTAAATGGCTTTCATTACGGTGAAATGAAGAAATGAGAAAACTAACAAATTTAATAAAGTTGGGAATTTATACAGCAAAATGTGTGTTCCGAGACGAGGGGGTTGTAATGAGGGTCATTAACGGATCTCAATGAAAAAACAACATAAAATCTCAAAATGAGGGCAAAAAAGATTGTAAAAGTTATTAATAATATTAAGATGCGAGTCCTTTCCATCAAAATGCGAAATTTGTTTTTTCACGCGAATCCAAAGATAACGGTTCGGCTTAAAAATAATATTTTTCGCATTTTTGCCCAATAACTCTTACAAAGTAAATGTTGATGTAAAAATTGTAATTTTTAATAAGTAAAACTGTTCATTTCAATTTATGGAAGAACATGCCCCAAAAAACATTTTAAATTCTTTTAATGAACTTCTTGAACGCAATTAAAAAAATTAGCATTTAAATGATATCCATAATTTCATTAAAAAATCTTCAGAAAACAGTCATCCATTCATATCACCCCCTCCTCTATAAAACTACTCAAGTTTTCAAGAACTGCTGATGTGCTGGCCATGGAACCGAAAAATTTAATTCCTAAGAACAGAATAATCTCGTAATTTTTATTTTATTTTCGTAATTGTAATTTTTGTAATTTTATTGTTTAGTAAGAATTTCATGAAGAAAAAAAATCATGATTAAAGTAAAACTCTTTTTTTGTATATGTTTTTTCTAAGAGTTCGGCGACCTCTTTCTTCAGCATTCATGTTAGAGTTGTTGGTTTAATGTGATAGTGTAATTCTTATTATGAAATATGCTATGTTCCTCTTCCTATCTGCTTTTTGTGATACTCTCCAAGTCTCCAGCACTCAATAGTAGAAATTAGCCTGAAGAATTTTCTGTGCGCTTTTATGAGTTTGCTTTTCGAGTTTCTTTGAGAAATCTGCTCATAGAAAGATTATGCTCAGCTACTCAGCTAGAAAAGTAGCAAAGCAGCTATGAAATAAAGAATGAGGCAAAGTGGTTTAAGCTCAATTTGAGTAATCAAGCGACTAAGCCGGAGAAACAACAAAATAAAGAAAATAGCAAACAAAAGTATTGGAAAACAGAGACATTAAATTTGAAGTTTTTTTGTATTAAAATGCAATTAAATGGAAATTTTTGAATTAATTAAGAAGTTGCGCGTTTGGCTAGTTTTGTCAGATTTGTCAGTTTCGTCTGTTTTTCTGAGCCGAACAGTAAAAGTCGAGTAGAGAATATAAAGAGAATTTGTAAAGTTTAATTTATTTAAATTATTTAAATTGCTGAGTGTCAGATTGCGTTTTTTGGTGTTTTCCTAACTTTTTCGGATTTGTAGATTTTATCAGTTTTTGTAAGTTTTGCTAGTTTTCTTCAACTTTTCGTAAAGAACTTTGACTAGTTTTTTTTTTCAGTTTTTTTTGTTGTAGTTTTTCATAGTTTTGTCATTTCTAAGTAGACTTGCAGGAAAAAGAAATTGAATATTAATTCAATTTGTTTAATTTGTGTGTTTCTGTATTTTTGGACACGCGCAACAAATAATATTAAAACGCAAAAAATGTAGATATTTTCTTTTGGTGAGGGAGTGATAATGCAATAATTATACTCACATCATTTAATTACGCTTTGAATAGCATTTAATGCAGAATCTTAAAAAAAAACACAAAAAACAATCAAACCAATCCACAAAATCATTGGTCCACCCCTTCCTTGTCAACAATATCAAATCAAATAATAACCGAAATAATATTTTGGGTCTGTTATAATTTGCTGTTTATATTTATTTAATAAAATATGTTTTTTGCGGTGCATTAATAGCGAAAATTTCAAATAGATTCGTTTGGAGAAAAGTTGCGCTGGAAAGTTAAGCACGGAACAAGCAGAAAATGATTTAATTTGTGCATAACTGAATACTTGAGTGTCTTACAAATGCTGTTGTGATATTTAACCAAGAGATAATTTATTTAAGCAAAGAAATTCAAAATAATAACTGAGATTATAAGCAAGAAAATATATATCAGAAATAATTAGTTCAAGAAACTGTGAAGGAATTTCGTTGGAGTGAATAATATTGAAATAAAAGGAGAATAATCAAATAACAAGTGCCTGAGACCCGGTTGGGATTAAGAAAAGTGCTGCGATCAATGGTCTGTAGCTAAAAGAATATGGTGGTCCTTGAAACTTCCCAGCTGGCTAACTCCCTGTTGGGAGGCGCCTATGCACAAGCTGCACCCGCCTTGAAAATCGTTCAAAAACGCTACTTGGGACTCCATCAGTGGCTCTCGCCCGTCTACAGCAAAGAACTCAAAGAACAACTCGTAAGTTTGACCTTAATTGATATTAAATTGGCTTTAATTTTAACTGAATGAATTAAACATATTTCGAGCTTTTCAAATAATTCACATAATTCAATTAATTGTTTATGTTGCTTTAAATGGAAGATTTCTGTTTTCTTCTATTCTCCAGATTAATAATTGGAGAGTTTTCATAAAATATTCGGGTTTCAGTTCGTTTTATTGATGGAAATTTTTATTTTATACATCTTTAATCAGTGAAATTTCTTCAATTCGTTAATTTTGGAGTGTTTTCTTGAATAATGTTAGTTTTATGGGCTTTTTGCTCTCAAAAATATAATGGTACTGTTTGTAGAGCAATTTTCAAGGCTTTTGTTGGGTTTTTTAAGTTTTTAGAGAATAGTTTTTATTGGATTTTTACGTGAAATCCAATTTTGAATCTGCTTTTAGCTATATATTACTGTTATAATGTGATTACATGTAAAATGTGTGTATTCAAAGATTCCTTTAACAAAGGTTAAATCTAGAATAAATGTTTTCAAGCAATTGATTAGATGTATAACCTTTAGTATTTTTTATTGAGTCATTTTTCATATTTAATGTGTATTCAAGGGTATCCAACATTTATTTGTTATTCGGATCTTCATGTGTGTATTCAATTGTATAAATTGTTTTTGGACTCACCAAAAACCAAATTTAATACACAACCGCCTGAAAATTTGTTTATTTATATAAATACCGAAATGAATCAACTTAACACCCATAAATGAGACCCCCAGTCTCTCATTAAAGCATCATCTGATTTGTGATGCTGCCCCATGAGTTATGATCCGAAAGCGTTTTTTATGCTGAATCTTTTTACCATCCAATTATCATAAAATCATCATTTCTCTATTGGCCCCGACTGTAAACCCAAATTATCTCTTTATTGCTTAATATTCTGGAAAAAGTGCTCCAAATGCGCCGTTCATTTATTGCCATTCATGTGCCAATTGCTCTTGTTGCTGGTGAAGAGGCAGCGTATGCTTTTTCTCTGTTGGCTACCTTCTTTACGGGGTTTTCTCTTATTAAATGGAGAAAAATATTATTATTATGGAATAGTTTTTTTTATCGCTGATGTATTTTCCGTAAACTTATTATTATTTGTTTGTTACAATGTATCGCCAGTAATGTGAGAAGAGGGGGTGATCTGTTTATCTTTAAAAGATGACATTTATTATTTCTTATATCTTTCTTTTGCTCTTTATTATTATGAGTAGAAAAATTGTAATGATAGTATCAAGAATAAAAAAAATTGTGAATATCATTCTCTATTTCGTGACTTTTCTAATATTTTATTTAAATTTTTTTGGCCAAACCCCACAATTCCTTCCCCCTTTCCATTCCTAAACAGTTTAACAGCCTTTCCCGCCGCGCACAGTCATCAATGAATGTATAATTAGCAGCTCATAATTGATCGCTTTTAATGGCATTGTCATAAACTCATAAATTCTCTATATTGTAAATATATACAGCTACTTTATGCCATATTTTCATTATTTTGATATTTCTCGTACTTTTTCCATTTTCCAGCCACTTTTTCCCTTCTCATATATTCACACTTAATAATGCGCCGGAATGCCTTATATTGGGAGTAGAGCCAACCATCATTATTTTTCATGTTATCGACAGTCGACACATAAAGTATGATTCATAACGAGCGCAGTGTTGTATGTAGAACGGTCTTGGAATAATGTGACTGTTAATAATGTTGGTTACTTCTTGCAAGCAGCAAGTTTAAGTTCAGACAATTTACCGAATAAATCCAGAACTTGAGAACTTGAAAAGTTGAGAAATTTGAATTATTCTTTTTGTTAATGCCAGCAGTTTTATTCATTTTCCTCTTCTTCTTTTAGCTTTTCTCGGATTTTGTAGTTTCCATCTTTTTCATATCTTTTCCATAAGTATATTCGAGAAAATATGAGAGATTCTTCATTCTTTATGATTCTTTAATGCTGGCTGGAATTGTTATTGTTACTCATTTCTTTTTCAATTTGTGTGATTTGAGAATGAAAAATTTATTTATCAAACAAATTAGTGTGCATTAAGCTGGCGGGCACTGTTAGAAATTTTTTAATTGGTTCCATTTATTTTGACTTTATAAAGAAGACCACATAGATTGATTTTATGGTAATTGAAATTAAATTGCTGCAAAAAATAATTGAATGGTAATTTCTTCAAATTTAGAAAATACGGTATATGAAAAAATATTTGTTTATTCGAAAACTGAAATAATGTCATAATTTTTGCTAAAGAACCATAACCACCCCCAATAACTTCGCCCAGTGTTTGACCACCATATCCAGAATGTGTGTAACAATTCTGTGTACTCGCCTCAGATTGTGAACAAAGAATTTCTTTGTTGGCCGTGCGACGTAAACAAGCAACAACGTAGAAAAAGCAGCTCGCAGAGAGCCGAGACATTCCCGTTATTTTGACCGATTATATAACGGGTCTTGGCGGAACGTAAACCAACACAAGCCACACACTCCAAGGAAGAGATGTTCTTATTTTTGCTTTACTCAGTACGAAATTTAACACAATTTCAAATTCTTTTTCTTTCTTCAATGGTTTTTTTCCAATTCTTGCGAGCGTTTTGCAAATGAAATTGAACTTTGTTGTGCGGTGTTGCCTGCGGGTTCTACGGGAGAGTTTGGTGACTATTGCGGATGTGGAGCATGCACATCGGACCAGCTCAGCTCAATCAACTACAAAAACCTCTACTTTAATACTTTAATATATTAGTTGGAGCTAAGTTGACTTTTTTATTTTTCGCTTTGCGAGTTTAAATTATGGGATGATTGTCTTTATCACGATCTTAAATATTTAGAAAGTATGAATTCGAAGAGTTTTGAGATATTTCTATAAATTTGTTTTTTGGAGTTACTAGAAAGAATTTCGAGATATCTTGAAGGGTTCACACTAGAGGAAGCCAACTTGTTGCTTTATATGCAATAAGAGATATTTTTTGATGAATATCGCTTAATTTATGCTTAGTGTCGAGTAGTTGCGAGAGGTTGATGAAAAAATTTCTTAAAAAGTGCCCTATAACGTTCTATCTAGTTCTATACCGTTGTATTTATGTATTTTATGCATTTGCAAATTAAACCAACATGTAGTCGCAGCGAAATTAAAATTCCTGACATTTTTTCAAATGCTTCATAATAATGCTGTGGATCACAGAGATCACATTTATCTCACATTTATCACTCAAATTATAAATATGAAATTTTTTTATGAATGCACTTGTTTTGTTTGCAATTGAATTCATTTTATTTATTTTATCTCGGTTTATCTCGTTTTCTGGCTTATATGAACTCATATGTAGTTTTTATTAGCTTTGTGAATTTATCTCTCAGTTTGTATGATTCTTTTTATATTAAAATGTGGAAATGTCGTCTAAAATATAAAAGACAAGTTATTAAAATGGAGTGGCATGGAATGAAAAGCGGGTTTTTCGGTTCTTCATTTAATTAAAATGTTATTAATGAGAGATTTTGCTTTGATGATGTAATTTTAATAAAAACGAATTAAATTACAAATATAATTAAAAATATTACAACACTATCCGGTCATTCATAACTAAACTAGAATTCTTACATATATTTAAAAAAAAATCATTATATTTTAAGATCAAAACATTAAAGAACCCTCCGCAACACCTCCTCTTTCTTACGCCCTAAAAACACCAAAACCTTAAAAACCGTATCAACAAACCAACTCATTAAATATCATAATTTGTGGAAAATCTTTTATGACTCAAAACCACAGCAAAGATAAAACTGAAACTCATTTGGTCAACAGTTGGACACTCCTTTAGGTACATTTGGGCGCTTCCCAAGGTACACAAAACAAACAAAATAAACAAATTAAATTAAATACACAGAAAAATATACAAAGCAGACTAAATACACCAAATAAATTGAATCAACAGTGAGGCCGCAAAAGTACTAGACATTTAATGTATCTTATAGGAAGTCGGCAAGTTGAGAATTTAGGCAATTTAAATATTTTTGACATTATTTTGTAATTTCCAAACATCACAAACAATTTATTTAATTTAGTCGGAATTTAATCAAATTTACTCAAGAAATTTCTATGCATGGAGTAACGACACTGAGAACAATAGAGTGAAGATTGAAATGTCTTGCCTGCGATCTAGCATTTTTGTTTGATGATTTGTAACTGCTAAATTTTTGTCTCTGGTTTCTGATATTTTAATTTGGTGGACTTGCTTTTGTGCTATCACTGTCAGATGTCACTGTTATCTGGCAAATTATGTTAGACTTTTGTTAGAAGAATGTTTGAGGGCTTTTTTTGTGGAAGAAATTATTTGGAAATATGATTACTGATGAGAATAATTGAGCAAACAAAAAAGCCCAAAATAAAATATAATAAAATATAAATTGTGCAATTTGGCTTAATTCACAAACTTCGGCAAAAAAAAGGAACAAAACCAATTCATGAGTTATAAATTGTCCAAGCGATAATCTTTCAGGATTCTAACCTCAGTACTTTCCTTGCTTGAAGCAGTCATAAAGTTCAATAACTAACTCGCTTGACTACAAATTCTTCAAATATATACTTGCAACTATACGTATACATATTTGTCATTTCCCTAAAAAAACTCTTTAAACTCTACTAAGCTATAAGTCGCATAAACTGTCTTGATCGTTGTTTTACGATGTTTGATCTATCCACTTTTATCTCATTGTTCCACTTAATGGAATCTCCAGCGCAACACGTAAAGCTCCATTTACCTCTAATCCCTCAAAAAGCGACCAAAAAGTAGAAAAAATCAGAGAAATCCCAAGAAATATCTAAGAAAGAACCAAAAAACTGACAAACAAATTAGAAAAACATTTAAAAACTATTCAAAGCCACAAAAACTGGAGGAAAATCACGAAAAAGTGGAGAATAACTTATGGAAAAAGTTAGTGGATAGAAGAATAACCAGCGAAGTTTATTCCCCTTTCCTGGCTGTTCGCATTGTGGCTCGCATTGTGGTTCTTTGTGGTGGAATCAAATGGAACGAATATATACTAAAAAAACAACAAATACAAACCAGAAAAAAGAATTAGCTCACCAAACAATTATCAAGACTTGGATGATAATATTAAATATTTGCTTAGGTTTTTCTTTTCTTATGCGAGCATTTTCTCATTTTGGAGTTTGGCTGAGTTTTCGAGGCAAATAACGAGTTTTACACGGCATAAGCTTTAATGTGGAAAATGTTTTTTATTCCAACTCCGTTGAAAATCTTAAACGAACATTTTTCTTCTGCCTTTAATCTAGATCATCATTACACTGAACTGAGTTATAACAAATATTATATATTGCTTTGGATTGTCGGGCACGAGAGGGACCTGTGAGTTTTTCATATTTCAAGTTTGTAGGGCTTTTAATAAAAAGTTGATACCTATTATGGTCGGAGGGTTCTTCAAATCCTCAATTGAAACTTGAAATTGTTCGCATCGGTTCATGTGGTTTTTGCTGATTTTGCATTTAAAAAAGGTGTTACAACAGTTTTACATTATTGATATTGAGTCGAAGCATTCTCAGCTAAAGTAGTTTTCTAGCTTTTCTTGATTTTCTTGACTTTTTCTTGATTTTTGAAAGAAAATCTATCACTTGATATACTTGTTAAAGTGTACTTGCACTATCTATCTATACGGTACTTATATCAACGGCAGCTGTGAGCTGCTTGAGATGTGTAAACAAGAAACTCAATATTGAGATGATGGCTTTTCAGCATCGATCGTCTGCTACAGTTGTGCAGAAGACGGTTAGCGAAAGCTAAAATCTCAGGCAATTATCCTTAAAAGTACTGTATTATTTCCAAGAGTTATTGTGTTTGGAGGATGAAAACATGTATTTTTAGATCAACTCTTCAGATGTTCTTCATCAATCAACCGTAATGTTTTTAATTAATAAATATCAAAACCGCCTTCCTCCTCACCACAACAATCTTGCAGCTACCTCATTTTATCTGCTTTTAGCATCAGTTTAGCCTCAATAAAACCATCGGCGGTGTAAAGATGGGAAAATTAGAAAAATGATTTAATTAATCATTAGACACCATTCAAACGTTTAAAACATCATAAGATGCCAAACTATTTAAAACGCTATAGTAAATTGTGCACCGCGCACAAATTGGAGTGAAATTAGAAAATTTTTAATAAGTTAAGAAAATTAACGAAATTATTAAAATTTGTTATTAAAATTAACATAAATTCTCCGGCCGCTTGGCTGCTGCAAATTTATACAACTTTTACATGATTAATTTGAAAATTTTGAGTTTTGTTTGAGTCTAGCAACAAAAATAATATTCACTTAAAATTGTTGGAATAGTTTTAATTACAATTATTTGCGATAAACATGAATAAAACCCACTAAAAAGTGGTAAATGTACCTGGGCCGACAATTAAGCTTGCTCTAAACACTTTTAATTGACGATAGTTTATGCAAATGCCGGATTAACAGCTGCAGAGTGGATGAACTTGCATTGTGTCTCGAGTTAAGAAGTTTTCTTAATTTTTCTTAATAAAAAGAAAATTCCATAATCTCGACGAATTCAAATTTCTTTATTAAAAACCCCATAAAGTTAATAATTGATGAATCCCCACAAAATCCACACCCAACCCCATATTAGCAAAGAATATCGTGGAAGTCGACGGTTTGGAATCTCGCTAAATCTTAATGCGACACAGAAGCATATTAAAAGTTGATTTATTGTTTTTACCCATTTGGCTCCCACTTTGTGGCGTTAGTGCCTTGGAGTACCTTGAGGCAACTTGAGGTGAGAGTCTTTAACATATTTATTAGGTTTTATGATTGAAACACGAAAGAATTAGTTTATCATGAACATTTCGGGGGATCTGTAGTATGTAAAAGGGTTTTGGGTTTTTCAAGAGATTTAGAGATTTGCAGAGGATTTCCGGCAGTTCGATTGGATATTGAATTTTTTTTCGTAAGGTGCGTATAGTATGTAAGGGTTAAATTAGATTGTTTATCAGATGTTTATTAGATGTCAATGACGTCAGAGAGAAAATTCTTACTACAAAGTTCTAAAGAATTAGTTATGACGCATAACACCAAATATTAATAAAATCGATAAAATATTCAACCAACCAAACAATGCTTGCCAGTACTGCCCCAAGGGCCGCTCCAACTATTTAATATTTACTTATTCGCCTTGCTTTTATTTGGTTTACAAAACTAAATTGTTTTGTAGTTGCTGCCAAACTCACCAAAGCCACTCGAACGCAAAGTATAGGCGAAAATCCGAAAAAAATCCACAATATATCCAAAATAACGAACAAATCCAGCAAGCTCAAACATTTCAGCCCCAGAATAATGAATATATCTTTATATATTTTTAAATATTTTCTTGAATATTCCGTTTTTTTTCGTATCGATTCCCAGTTTTACATTTTTTCGGTATTTTTGTGTAGTTTTTTTCACGTTTTTTTAGAATCAGCAACTTTAGTACATGTTTAAATGTATTTTTGATATGCTGTTTATGGTGTATTTGGTGTATTTTGTTTTTATTTGCCTTATTTGCCTATTATTTGCTTTATTTGCTTGATATGCGGGAGCTGAAGTTTAATGTGCCAGAAAACGCTTCACTCTGTTTGCAAGAAAGTAGTAAAAACTTCAAATATCACAAGTATCCAACAAATAAATGTTTTTTAATGACAACGCTTTCCACTCAAATAACAAATATATGTTGGACTTTTCTGGACAAGTTTATCTTTTATATTTTTTGTCCAGAAGAATTTGTCCTCAATAATAAATAGCAAAAAATTATCCTTATCGCTTGTCTTGACAATTATTCTGGAAAGACACTAATGATAAAATATTTTGACTTTTCCTCTCCAACGCTTTGAACATTCGGAAATATTTACAAATCAGAGATTATTCCGATGTTTCTAGCATTTTTTGAAATTTTTCTACAATTTGCTGCAATTTATGGACCACATGTTCGTTCCAAATTCATCAACTTCAATTTTGAAGGCTCAAATTTATCTACTGCTCGACTGTGGTTCAACAATGTATTTAATGTTGTTTTTTGTAAATAATGCTGTAATGTTTGAAAAAACGCTTGGGAATGCTAAAGTGATTGAAATGTTTGAATATTTTAGGGGCTTTGTGATAAGGCTAATCTATTCCTGGTAATTCGTCGTATTAGATTTCATTATACAAAACACCAAATGTGTTAAAGCGACAGCCGATAATGATGATGTTTGTAGGCAGGGATGAGAGAGTTTTGATTAGATTTGAATAAATTATTAGTTGATGGATGTATTCATATGAATACAAATTTAAGTTGGCCTTCAATTTTTTGAGCTATAGATTATGCTAAAAATCATAGTCATTGTCTCTAAGTAATGCACTTTTAACCAACTAATGACGTCTAGACTTTCAATATTTACAAGACTTAACCTTAAAAAAGTTAAAAAGTGTCGATAAAAACTGATAAAAGAAATTGCATTTAACCTTAGATATGTTACAACTGAAAGCATTGTATCAACAAAACCAATAAAACTATACATTTTACTTCCAATAAAATAAACAATAATCTAAACAAATACCAATCCCTGCTTTCTATACCTTCAACTCAATACAATATAACGAATGAATATTCTGAATATATTTACTGGAAATTTACTAATAAAAATACAAGTGTGAGGGCAACCTAATGGTAACATTTAAAAGTATAATGGGGATGTAATAATATTTTTTGCTATTTAATGAGGCAGCGATCGATCCGGCTGACATTCCCTCGCTCCTTGAAGCCACCCTCTAGTCAAGGAGTCAGGCAAAATATGCCTTGCTTGGATGTGCGATTTAAATGTAAAACAGCGAAAATATAGAGCAAACTGTATTAATTGTTGGATGGAAGAATTATATGAAATTAAGGCAAGGGGATGATGTTGGAACAATAAGAGTTACAAAATAACTGAAACTTAACTTAGTGCTCATCTGAATCGACTTTTAAGTCTATTATTTCAATGTCTTTGTTCCTTTACATAAATTTATAGTAAATTTAAATGAACTAGCACCAATATTTTTTTTAATCCCTCACCAGAACGAATCGGGACTTATTGCTCTACAATTTATTTATAGTGTCATAATTTCAATCTAGAAACCATAAATGGTTAAAAAGTCCAACCGTAAACGAGTAACTTGCTGAGCTGGTGCGTTTCGGAGAATACTCGCAAAGCCAACAAAAGCACTTGACGATGACACACTTTTAACAGTTCTTCAACATTTTTTGCAACTCAAACAAAAAATTTGCTCAAACGTTTTACAGCGCAAATTCTGAAATTTAACAAGAAATAACAGCAGAAATTATAATGATTGTTAATAAAATACAGAAATAACAGAAAATACGGGAATGTTGTGAGTTCTCTCTATCAAAATTAAAATTAATTATGAGCAAACAATGCGAAGAATTGTGCTGACCCAGTGTGGCTTGCTTGTGAGCTTGCGGCTGCTCGACAAACGCTATATTGGTTTAAATATTGTATGTTTGCGAGCCGATGAAAAGAACGCTTTTGTCTTGAAGTTATCCGAATCAAATGATCTTTTATATGTTTTTATGATTGGCGTTGAGAGTGAAGCTCAATGAGTGGTCCAGTTTAGCTCTATAATTGATTTCTGTTGCTCTGAAGTTGTGAATACATTATAATTTATGAGAATAGACGTTTAAAGATTGATTTTTTGTTTATCTTTGAGTGAATTTCTATAAAACTTTCTATAAAAACCGTTAGTTTGAATTGTGAATGCAATGTGAATACAATCTTCAATCGATATGAACACAATTAAAAAGTTGTATTTAAAATATCCATGAATATACCCATCAATGTAAATATAATACATGAAGACAGTAGGTGAAAAGTGTTATTGACCCTTTCTCAATGAAGTTGGATCCATTCTCTGGTGACTGTTCTACAGCGCACAAATAGACGGAGTGCGTGTGGTCTTATAAATGCCACACATAACAAAATATTAACTTTGTAAGGGCCTTCAAAATCCAACCCTAAAAAAAAATTGGTGAGCTCCCCTCCCAATACTGCTCCATTCTTTTTTCTAAAACCCTAAAAAATTAAATGAATACAAAAAACATTAAAAGGGCCCGCCAAAATCCAACCCAAAAAAAAATTGGTAAGCCTCCCTCCTAGTTTTGCTGCATCCCTCTTCCTAAAACCTAAAAAATATACATCAAATCTAGCTTTAAAAATAATATATATATTAAATTAATTTAAAGGAACTATATTTTTGATAAATCCGCCATTTCATCAAAATATTTATATTATATCTGATTTTTCCTACAAATTGAAAATACCATGAAATATCGTAAAAAATTCAAATTAAACGCAAAATTTGAAGGAATTTCCATTTGTTTCTGGTAATGATTAAATCACTCAACTTTCAACAATTGTCTTGGTGCCAGATGTACTATTAAAGAGATCAGAAGGGTTTTTATATCAAAATACGACCGCAACAATACAAATAAATATTGAAACAATATTTATTTGCCCTGCAATGAAATAAAAAACCATTTATAATCCAGAAAGCAAAAAATTAAGGATCGAATATTTTCCCAATAATGTACAAATAGAGACGGCACTGTCAACACAAAACCCAACAATCATTAAATGATTGTCCTCATGTCCTGTACGAGAGCCAACAAGCTCGCTAGTTTTGCAAATTATTGATTTGCTGGACATTGTCCTGAATGTCCTGTTTGTACGGCGTATTCACCATCAAACTTGCAAACTTGCTAGAATTTTGTAGAAAAATGTGTTCCAAGCCAAAGCCGAGGCCAATTTCGAGACAATTTGTGGTACATTTTTTTACATTTTGCTGTGCTGCTTTTCGTTACTAAATAAAAATAATGAAAAGTTTCGTACGCCGCAAATAGGAAAATCAATTAAAAAGCTGCTGAAGTCTTTTCCCTGTTATTCTGCTATTTCGATGTAGTTAGCTATTGTGGAAAATTAGCCACTTTCGTGATAAGACACTAATGAAATAAAAAAGCGGGACACACCTTGGTTAAAACCACTCCTCTGTAAATGAGGTATGTGAAGCACATGAATGAGGTTTTAGTGGAGCTATGGTCTCGTGCCGAGTGGCTGGCTGGTCAAATTTTACAGGGGATGGTCAGGGGTTTTTATTGATAATATTATGAAATTTTTATTTAGGGTTGAATTTGATTTAAACTGCCAATTTAAGTTTAAACTCTACCAGAAAAGCATTCTCTTGACTATAGATAGATTGATGAATGTTGTATTAATTATATCATTTCTTGGTTGAGTCTGAATACAAATTCTGATTAAAAATACTCAAATAAGACATCATTACATAAAAAGTTTACAACCCCTGCGCGCCCATCACCTCAACGGCGAAATAACAACAAAATTTACGAACCGCCGAAAAAAACACAAAACTCAAATAAAAATAAATAGGAAAATCTATCAAAAAGAACTTATTGCATGCGATTCAGGAGAATATGGCGAGTTTTCAGGGCAAAGTGAATGTTTGAATGTTTAAATGTTTTGAAATGCTCGCAATTCTCGTAGAAATGGTTGGAAATAGTTGGAAATGGAAAAAAAAAGCTTTTCCACCAAAGTTCAAGAGAATAACTTATTGGAATCACGCCCGAGCTGACTTTTGCTGAGGATGGTGTGGCGGATGATTTACTTTTTAATTCACTTTCATTAGCGACAACAATTAATGTCTTTTACGGCGCGTCCGGCAAATGTTTAATCTACTTTATGTGCCTACTCATTAAGGAGTTGCAAAGCGATTTAGTCAATTTAATTAAGTTTTTGTTGGTGATTTCTTTTTTCGGGGGGATTACTGTCATTTTTGAGGTTATATGTTGGGTAAAACGAGAATTTTGGTAGGTGGGTGAGTAATCTAGGCTTAGCCCTCCAGTATAAAATTCACTTATCTGTGCTGTTTCAGCCCGACTCTGAATACAATCTAAATATACCCTGAATACACTTCCAACCGCCTGCGGAATGCCACAATGCCACATGATTCCGTTTTATTGAAAAATAAATTGATTTAATTAAAAAAGATGATGGTTATTGTGTTCAGTGAGTGTTCTTTATCAATAATAATGTCGAAGCGAATGAATGTGAAGTACTGTGTGTAATAAAAATATCATCAACTGAAGGCATGTCGCAATGTTTGTGTGTCGAGTCGACTGTTGATGAAATTTGATTACATAAAAGGGTTTTGGGTGGATATACAGTTTTATTAGGGTTGAATGATGAATTCATTTGGGCTTGAAGTGTATTCAAGTCGTTTAATGAGTATTCAGGCTCATTGAAACCTAATACTTGCAATTTGGAATCAAATGAATTGCAATGGAATGATGTTCATTGTTATAACACATTGTGTATTCAAGCAAAATAATTCCAATGAACACATCCACATGTTTTCCATGTTTTCACTAAATTAATAGAAAATCCCAAATATTCTAGATATAACCACAAAGTTTTTTAAATAAAATTTCGTTTCTCAATTTATCATTCTCTCAATCACAAAACCACAAAATGAACCCGCTCCCTAGTACCCATATAAATTCATATATTGCTACATTATTGCTTGCCATAATTCTAAACTTCATTCACTTAAGCTCTTTAATTGAATAATTAAGTGTATGTAGAGTTTACTTTGTGTAAATATAAAGAAGCATATATGTGGGCATTTTAATGAAAAATTGAAATTCTAAAGAAACGTTGATCAAAACTTGAGCATAAATTTTGTGGAAATTGGAAATAATAATCGATAATCGTTCTTATGGGAATCGGACGATAATTTTCCAATGATTGCGTGGAAAAGCGATGATACGTAAAACTTCATATTTTCACTTGAATACTATGAAATTGCTCATTTTTAAGTAAAAATAACGATTTGAGAATTCAGTTCTCTAAATTCTTTTGAACACTTGAAAACAGCAAATAAAATTTCATTTAAAAACCTCTCACATAAACCAGCTCATGAAATCACCGAACTCTCAAGAGCTAATCCCCAAAATACTGCGATACGAAATAACTTTTGCCCGGCATGAGAATCGTGGAAATGTTTGTGGCAGAACTAACAAATCAGTGACAAACTTGTGACTCAAAAAATCGCACTCGACTTTCGAAGCTTTGCTGGCAAAAGCCTCCAGTCACGCAACATACAATGTTACTGGCACCTCAGGAGGGTTTATTATTATTACAAAGTAGTCTAATTTTGGAACTTTCTGCATGAGTCACTTTGTGTGAGTGTTTTTTGTTTGGATGGATGAATACAGACATGAATTCATATGATTTAATGAGGATTTTGAGGAAGAATCTGATGTTATGACATTAAATCATAAGAAAACAGGGTTAATTTTGATATGAAAACACTTGAATGCACATGGATTTATATGAATACATGTGAATGCATAATAATGCTGATATTTTTAATTAAGAATAAACGATGCTAATTACGGACTATTCGGGTTCATATTTTGAATATTTGCGTATTAGCACACTTCTGCTGCTGCAAATATACTTCTAGACATTCATAATTTGTGCCAAACTAAATGACCTTTGAGATGATATCTTTGGATTTTCAATATTCTTGATGGTTAAGGAGGTATTCTTCTTACCGTACCACAGTTTTTGCATCCTAATTCCGGACTAGTCAACCCTAAATGCGGACTATTTTTTCGTCAATTCCGGACTATTATATCAGAGTAGTTTCATCGAAAAAAATGCTTTTGACAAGCAAAAATATGTAAGAATTTAGGTTCCAATTTGTTCATAAAATGCTTTGATAGAACTACAATTGATTTCTTTGAGCAGCACAAAAATACCTTCGGCACCTTCAGCTGGTCGAAAAATCATATTTAATCACTAAAACTAAATTTTATGACCAGTAGTGGTTTGTTCAGAGCATAATAATTATTCTAAAGTAAGTTACCAACTACCTTAAGGACTTGCTCATGGTGACTTTGAGGTGCTACTCATGCTCAAAAATGAAAAATATCAAATTCAAAGGGTAATTCATAGATAATATTGGTTCCATAACAAGGTGGGTGAGGTACCATCACCACCTGCTAGTGGTGAAAAATTTATTTTGTGTACCTTGGTTTCCATGGAGTTATTGTCACTCTCAAGTGGAGCATTAGTATGTGGTCGAGGTATCATGAGCATCTGCTTATGGTAAAATGTTAATTTTTTTTAAAGCCTTTTAAATAGTTTTTGCAGAAAAAATCACCAAGAGAAACTGCTCATGGTACCTCGAGCACCTTCTCATACTACACTCAAGAGTGACAATCAATCCTTGTAAAAAAATAAGATTTTTTCACCACAAGCAGCTGGTGATGGAACCTCATCCACATTCTGATTGAACCAATATTTTCAATGAATTAAAATTTGAATTTGACAATTTTGATTTTTGACCATGAGCAACATATCAAGGTCACGTTAAACAAATCCTTATGGTCGTTAGTTCACGTTAGAACAATTATTTAGCTCTCTGATAACCCAAAATTGAACGATTATGGTTATAAAGATAGATTTAGTGAATAAGGAGGATTTTTCGACCAGCTGAAGGTGCTGTTGGTGTAATTGAGCTCAAAAAGATTATTTGATCCTTGACTTCATTGATGTGCGTCATTGTTTCCTTCCCTACATTTTGAATGAAAAATTTTGCTTGTGCTGAACGTCCGGAATTAACTTAAGAAATAGTCCGCAATTAACGTGCAAAACCTTATGGTATAGTATCGGGCACTGAAGCTAAACAATTTCATATTCATACAAATTTTCCAAACACGATTGAAAATTGGACAGATTTGCAAGAACTTTGCATACTCAGAACCAAAAATTTTGAAACAGCATGTCTTTAGCATGTCTTTGAGATTTTAGGTTGGTTTGGAATAAATGACATAAATTCATAAAAAATACTCGCTATTTGGTTTATGTAAGCTAGAAGCATTTCAGTAAGGTACCAACATAAAAGTTCTTCTAGAAATTATTGATTTTTATGGTGCGAAGCCACTCCAAAAATATTTTTGGAGAAAAGTCGTCCGAGCATGAAGCTGTAAAAAATCAAACTTTTTTTGGAAATATAGTCCGCAGTTGAAGTAGTCCGTAATTAACTGCTTTTATTCTTATATTGTAAAAATAAATTTTCTAGGTTATTTATCTTGAAATTAATTTTAATGCCCTAAAATAAATACAATTTATGAAAAGTACTAGCTCCAAAGATTATTAAAAATCCTTTCATTTCCTTCCCAAAAAACTCAATTGTTTCTATTTTCTATTTCATTTTAAATAATTTTCCCATTACGAGAAACGAAAAAAAGCTACAATTGCACTTTAGCGTTCATGGCTCGGGAATGTCTTGGAATGTGGTTTGTTGAATACTTGAATTGCAGCGGCATTCTTGTATTGCTTAGCTGGGGCGCTCTAATAGTTCCATAAATTGTCTGCTGGCAGTGAGGCGTCCTTCGCCGATGCTAATTTCGCCCCACTTTGCGTGCCCGGCATTTGTTCTTTTTTGCGGCTTGCGGGTTAAGGCTTGATAGAAGGTCCTTAGAATGGTTGGGTGGGCAGTGGTTTTTAATTAAAAGATGTGAGATATGATAACTATTTTAGTTGTAAGTAAGAGAGAATAATGATTTAGGAATAGATTTCATGTTGATTGTAAATACACATGAATGAAAATAAAATATTAATCATTTTTCTTAAATATAAAAATAATATCCTTGAATACAGCTCAAAATAGAATTTAACATAAATTTACCAAGTATCCGCTATTTCGCTCAATAATTGATTTTCGGTTGTTTTAATGATAAACAAAATAATAAAATCCGTATTTTAATAACCACCCCCATATATTTCCCAAACACCCTCCCCTTCACCACTATAAATTATTTTTTCTCGCGTTATTTATTTGTATATGAAATTTTTATTATGTTATAAAACTATTTAGTTTCGTTTTAATGCCCAAAATACATAAAATACTGGAAATAACAAAAAAGGCTTGAAAATTACAGAAAGTCAAAAAATCTACTATTTTACTCAACAGTGGCCAAAAAAAGAAAATTGAAGAAAAAAAACTCCAGAAGCTTTCAAGCTGGCAAAAACTACAAAAATTAAAGAAAGCCAAAAATCGGAAAATCGGAAAAAACCTTTTACATAATCATAACAATTTTCATGTTTGCCTAAATTTCGTTAAATTCTGAATATTTTCTCTTTATTAGTGTTTTTTCGCTGTATTTTTGTGCTTTAAATTTCACTTTATGCCTGAGTTATGTAAATGGTTGTTGTGGCTTTTGATTATTCCAAATAATAATAATAAATATTGAGTTTATATTGTAATATACTCAAATACGTCAGCTTTAGCTTTAATTGCTCCACTGTTTTCTAAGACTTTAACCCCCTGAGATTTTTAGAAGATTTGTGAGTACCTAATATATTTTTTTTGGGTGCATTCTGGTGTATTCATAGGGATTTTTTTTGTTTATAATTTTTTTGGAATGGTAAAATTAAAATGTTTGTATTTAAGTGACTACATTTTTGGTACGTACACAATCTACAATCAATCACAACTTGTTCCAAATTTCACCCAAAATCTATTCAAAGGCGAATTATGCAAAAACTCTCATGTTTATTAAATTATGAAAAGTATTCCATTCAATGTATTCCTGAATTTGTAAATTTTGTGGTAAATAATAGTTAGGAAATTGATTTACCGCACACCAGCAGTTGAATTTGCAATGAACTGCCAGAGCTGGGCTTGTTGGGCAACCAGGGGAATAATTAAAATAATTAAAGGTTGCAAATGGCTTGGAAATGTGAGTTTTGAGATAATCTAGTGATTAGTATTCTGATGCTAATTCTATGGAAACGCTGAATACAAGCGATTAGGACGCAAATGTTGTGGGTTGATTGAAATTTACATTGTTAGAAATACACTTCTGATAAGATGATTTCTTTGTAAATCAAAGTAAATACTCCATAATAATATAGCTTTTATAAATTTGCGTCTAAATATAATGATTCATAATGATTTATTGATATATAATTAAAAAAACTGTTATTTATCAACAAAAAAAGGTCAAAAGTTCAATTTGTCTCGTTCTCAATCATATTGAAGTCATCTCACGCTCCAATACATCACAATTTCCACCTGAATACTCGCAAAACAAACAATCACCCCTTTCTGCCTCAATACAAACTTCTCCTTAATTCTGTGTGACAGCTCGGTGTATTTTTTCATCTAAGTGAATTTCATGAATATCATTAAAGAAAACGTTGCTTAAGAAAATGATTTTCCCATTACAAGTCAAAAGCCGCGGAAAAACCACAAAAATAAAGAAAATTTTATAATAAAATTACAGCAGAATACACCGAAAAAAAGCAAATGAAATTATTATCGAGAAATTATTCTACAGCCAGTGTTACACGTGATAAGAAAACGTTGTTGTGCCTTCATTTGAATTGTATTTTAATATTTTGTTTTGTGTTTTTTGTTACTTTTGATAATTTTTCTGTAATTTCTGTGTTTTTCTGTTTTTTTTTTCGATGTTTGAGTGTTTTGTTCGGAATTATGTATTCATCTATTAAGTTTCATATAATAATTTTGTGCTTCTGTTGTTCGCTAAAAAAAGATTGTGCAAAATACCAAACAGCTGAATTACTAAGGACTCTTTTACTTATGAACGCCAACTAATACGTTTTAGAAAACGTTTTAATGGCGAATTTGGCAATTAACAATCATAATTAAACGAGAATATTTATGATGTTTCTTTTGTTCCAACTTAACAACATATTAATCCAATCTTGGTTTAGTAATTTGAGCTTTTAATGATGTTTGAGGACAAAGGGTTGAATATTTTGAATATTTTGAAGTATTTTGGAATATTCAGCTAGTAATTGCTTTGATCAATGTTATCTGAGATTATAATCGAGTTAATGTGAATAAAGTGATAAATACGAAGCAATCTGTATAGAAATGAATCAACTAGCTCATAATAAACGATTTATCGCAAACATAGCAGGAAACTCGAAATGTAGAGTTGATATTTTAGTTTTAATCAGTTGTGAGTCAATTTTTAGTAAAATATTTTGATAAGAATTGAATTTAATTTAATTTTCCTCAAGGTAAATTCAAAATACTATTTTCTTATTAATTTTGATTGAATCACATGAAAGAACATCTGGATTCTGGAATCATAGAAATGTAAGATGAATGCTATAGAAATACCTCTCTTAACAAACAATCTACCTGAAAACAGTTCAAAGTTTTCCTTTTCAAACAAAATTCATTCATAACTCTTCAATATTCACAAATTAATTTTAAACTAAAATGTTTTCAAAGAACTCAACAAATGAAACAATAAAAGCCTCGTCAAGCTTCAAACACTTACCACTCAACACGTGCGTATTCAATTGGAAAAGTTTTGAATTAAATTCCTTTTAATTGGGTGGAAAAACATAAAAATTCCGTGCAAATTTGTGGTGGTTGAGCGCATTGAGCAAAACCTTAACTCACGTAATCCTCGGCACTTGCTTATCGTTTGCGCTGACTTCATTAAGGCTGCGCAATTATTAATTGGCCGAGGAATTCACACAAGTGTTTGGTGGTTCTATTGCCAAGTGTATTTGCGGTGAGTGGCAGGGGTTTGTTGGAACTTTTATTAATTAAATTGAAAGTTTATGGTTGAAACGGTAATGTTCGATGTATTCATGTTTATTCAAGTATAGCCATGTGTAATCAAGTATATTTATATTTTTATCTTTTTTGAATATAATTCAATATCATAATTTATACGTCTTTTCTGATAAATTATTAATTTATATTGAGCTGGTATATTCCTGAACTAATGATTTCTTTGTATTAAAAAGATTATCTTTGGCAAAATTGTATTCATCTCAGAAGCCTACAAAAACAATTTTGATTCTTCCTACCGCAATTAAAGTCAAATTAAGTTCAAATGTGAACGATCTTTAAAGTTTAAACAATTCCAAGAGGCGCATCAACCTTGCCTACTTCACTCACCTGTTCACTCACTATCCCTGCTAGTGTTCACTGTGCTGTATGAAAATGTGTAAAAATTTCAAAACTTATAAAAATTGTGGTATTTAAGTATTTCAATATATCCAAGCATTTTTCATATATTTCCATAGATTTCCATGCTTTTCGAATTTCTTACTTGCAGAATTGCTTTTCAAGAATTCTCATAACTTTGCATTACTTTTTCCATGTTTTTCAGCGCTCCCACTCGGTAATTAAAGTCAAATTACTGAATTACTTGTACTTACCTGAATTTGAGTTATTCTTTAAATTTATGAAGTTTTATTGCTTTACAAAAGAACCTGTCGAGTGTGACTGCGGAAACTTAGCTGGGGAAGCTTCAGACAAAGTCTGCCAGAAGACCATTATGCTTTTCTACTAAATATAAATGATTTTGAAGTTTAATTTCATGTTTACTCTCTAGTGTTTTATAAAGAAAAAGATATGTGCACTTCTAGGAAACCTTTAACTTCGTCATAAGAACTTAACAATGTAAATATTCTACTGAAAGATTTTTCTCTGCCTCGTACACATGAAAGCATAGATAGAATGTGTATAATTCTAGCATAAATAGCGAGAAAATGAAGAATTGTGCATAAATGGTGAATAAATGTGTGTAAATATTAAATATGCACATTTAAACATATATTCTTTAATTTTGATGAACGGCAGAGCGAGGCGCGTTAATTGATCCAAGTGTGTGCCTTTTTGATGGGCTCTGCTGGTTGCAAATTGAGCAATTTACTGCTGGATTAGCATAATTGCGCGATTTGTTGTGCAGTTGAGAATTTTTTGGTTAACTCAATATTTTCAATAATATTTATGTTATTTGTATATTGAAATGAACTTCCCATAAATCATTTCATTTTATTTTATTCATAATCGTTGTTGTCGATTTATGTGGAATATTTTTGTTTATGTTTTATGTCCGAATTATTTAAAAAACAGAATATCCGTTTTTCTATTTAAAAGCTCATTAAAAGCTTATAAAACCATTGAATTCAATTATTTGGTTGTATAATTTTTGTTGACACAAAATATATTTGCAGAAAATTCCAAGAATTTATAAATCAAAAACAATTCAATTATCAAATTTTCTAAACACAAAACATGGGTTTCACTAGCTCAAATTAATTACCACAAAAATAGTTCCTGACACTGCTTTAATTGCAAAAACCTCTTAATCACTCTCAATAAGCTTAATTGCATAATATTCTCAAGACCAAATTTCACAAGTCCCCAGCACAAAAACGGCAGAAACTCCAAAAAACCAAAAGAAGTCCAAAAAACTACAAAAGCTACAAAATACTCAATAAATCACTTTTTCCGTCAAAAGCCACCAACAAATTTTAAAAACTGTAAAAATCACAAATCAAAAATATAAGAAAAAAAAATCCAAAACAAAAACAATTTACAGTTCATTCACATTCGAGTATCCGACTATCTGGCTAAACTGAGACAAGTCACTGAGCAGTTCTACTACCAACTCTTGCATGTAGTTGTGGCTGTTGCGGTTGACGGTTAGGAAAGAAGTTGAGAACTTGTGAAGTGGCAGAAAAGTTTTTATCTAGACATCAAGACGGAATGAATAAAATATTATTAGAAAAGTATTGAAATAGCGGATAATCTTTAAAGCACACACTCTTTTTTGTGGTGTGGCCGGTTTATGCACCCGCGGAGATGGATTATGCTAGTTATAAGCTCTGTGATGTAATTTAATGGAGTTCGGTGGCATTTGGAAGATTTGCAATTATTAAGTTTTGAGGTGGCTTTTGGTCAATTTAGATGCAAGAATCTGATAAAAATTATGATTTATGTTTCTAAAGAAGATCTTTAGTAGATCTTCTTTTAATGGATTTATTTTCAATGACTCGAATACACACACCTTTGGATACAAAGAATGTTCCTAAAATATTTAAAATGGTTGATGACCCACTTTAAATAATTAAATATTACCAATGAATATGACATGAATGAAAAAGCTCAAACGTGAATACATTAAGAGGTGAATACATTTTCCCTGTATTAACAAGATTGTTTTAAGAGTTGTATTCAAAGCAGTAAAATATTTGAAATAAAACTTACGACGTCAATAAATTCCAAGAAAAACTCTCTAAACAGAAATATTTATTTATGCATTTAGCCTAGAATAAACTAATTTTGTTATTCGGCCACTCTATTACTTATTTACTTAAATATTTTAGTTAATTTCTCTTTGTCGGAGCATTGAACCAAAAGCTAATTGAAGCATAGAAATTAATTAAGCATAAACTTGCTAAATTGTAATTCACACAGCTCACACAAGACTGTTTATTTCGCCGAGTTAATTCATTTTATTTTCATGGAAAGGCTATAAAAGTCCATAATAATTCAAATAATTTAAGTAATTCAAGTAATTCACCAGATTATGACTGTTACCTATAAAATTATTTAAGAGTGTTAAATTTTCGAATTTTTTTTGATACATTTTATACACTTTTTACGCATTTTTAGATTTTGTAGATATATTAATTTTTTTGAGTGACTACCGGTTTAAAATTGAAACAAAAAACTAAAATCTAAAGTTTATGGAATTATTGCCCAACACTTTTTCGGGGAAAAGAAAATAAATGACGTGACAAGATTAATAAAGTGTTGGGAACTATATAATAGTTTATTAATTTAAAAGCTCATTAAGTTTGTAACACTTTTTGAGACTGAAGTTATTATGAATAAACAAACAAAATTATCGCCAAATGAGGGGAATCGTCTTGAACTTCGTTAATGTATAAATCATTGTCAAACAAAATTTTTAATGTGATTTTTAAACTTAAATAAACCTGACGAGAAAACACATTAGAGGTTTTTTCACCTGAATACACATTTCTTGGTAAAAATTCAATGACTATCAATTCAATAAATATATGCAATTTTATTAATAACCTCTTCTTTTCTCCTTGCAGCAACTCTTTAGACCTCAAAATGCCGGCCTCTCAAACAACTCAGCAGCGCCTAATGGTCAACCTATGCAACAAGCTCTGCCCTTGGCCCAGCAACAATTTCTGGCCCAACAAAATGCGGCCGCGTATGCACAACAAGCTGCGGCGCCTTACATGATCAACACTGGCCAGGAAGCGGCTCCTTATATGATCACTGGAATGCAACCGTATTATGGAATGCCGTGGGGAGTATACCCAGCGAATCTCATCCCACAGCAAGGATCTCAACCAAGAAGGCCTCTGACGCCTTCTCAGCAAACTGCAGAAAGTCAACCCTACCAAGTGAGTTTTGGGGAGGATTTACATTTCATTGTAGAGTATAAATCGTTACAAAGTGTTTTAAAATTTATTGTATTCATGTTTTTTGTGCATACATCCTTATCATCTTTATTTGTGCTATATATCAATATCCTTATCATCTTTATTTCTAGTATCTACCACATAACACATATTTTTGTATTTAGCATATATCAATATCCTTTTCTGTAATATTTGCGGCTCTCTGTTTTTTTAATAAATTAAGTCGAATTTCAATGTGAATACAGTTTTAAATTAAGAATACAAGATTATAATTCTTCCAACTTTGCGAAAAATCTATATTTTTCTAAAAAATGCAAAAATTTCCGCAAACCTGAGAAAAAAAAACAAAAGACTTGAATACAATAAATGTTTAGTTCCGCAAATTAACCGGCAAAAGTCGCTAAAAGTTTGCTGAACTTTAATTCACTCTTCAATTCCTTTAATTATTATTATTGTAAAAAATCTTTAATGTACGTAAAATATTATGCCATTCAAACAAATTCTTCTTCTGCCACTTTTATTCTTCTCTCTGTTAATCTGTTTCATTGAAAACATTTATAAAAATATCGCATTTTTATTTTTAAACATTATATTACATAAAATATGGAGAATCTTAAGCCAGAACTTTTTCTAAACTTTTCTGGTTTCCAGGCAAATTAATTTCGTTACTTCACAATTTCACAATTTCACTTTAAAAAAAACTGTAAAAATAGTAAAAATTATGAAAAACATAGAAAAATAGAAATATATAACAGGAAATTCGTGACGATATCGTTGCTTCAGATGAACTCTGGTGTTGATGATTCAGTAAATCGAGTAAATTGAGAAGTAAATCGGAATAATCAAGTAAATCGAGTAAATTGAGTTGATGGGGTGGAAAAACGATGAGTGATAATAATTAACTTTTTTATTGGATTTATTTTCGTGCTTTTTCACTGCTTGTCGGTATTAATTGCATTTGTCCGTTCATAAATGTGGGATGTAAAAAAGTAATCGAGATGCTAGGGATTACTCGGTTTTTGACCTCTTTTGGGTTATATATTGACTTTTTCGTGAACAGTTTAAATTTGAATATGTATTTAATTTTACTTTTTAATGAAAAACCCCTGATTGCGCAAAAATATGGAAATGGTAAAAAACTAAAAAATCAAGTTCTCAAAATCGAATCAAATTGCAAATTTAAGAAAAAACTTAAAAAATAAACAGATCAACTTCTCAACACTCACTCCCCCTTTTCCTACCAAAATCAACTAAAATGTAATAATTTAAAAAAATATTGTGAAATTGTGAATTTATTGGCGAATTAGATATTCTCCCGAAAATTTTTATTTTGTAATCAATATGCTGAACATTACCCAAAAACCAAGCAGAACATGAAGGCAATTTGGCAATTTATCTTGGGCGTCTTTTGACATTGTAAATATATGTGGGGAGTTTTTGGCTAAATGATTGGCAATGTGAGAATTTTTTTGGGGAGGAATCACAGTTTGATAACAAATAATCGAATTTTGAACGCATCTTGCTTTTTTGGTGTCGATTTTTGCAAGTGGCTGCTGAAAATTTTGTATTCATGTAGCATTTTCAATTCTTTCATGGATTATTTGAGGAGTAATTTTCATGGAGATTTTTGTTAAGAAGATGATTCAGAACAATTTGGTTACGTAATTTTCCCTCACCTGAATACACAAAGCCAAGTTTTCGATTTTCAATTAATTTTAATAAAAATTGAAAATTGTGATTCTCTCAATAAAACTCAACAACCAAAAATTTTCCAAAATCCCCACCGCAACTCCCAAAATATACAACACTGTAATATTATCATGTATAAACCTTTAACATTAACAATATTTGTACATAGGTTATTTCTGCATATTACGATCAGAACGGTTCGATTGTAATGGGTCCACGTGCAGGCACCCCGATGCGTCTCGTAAGTCCCGCGCCCGTGTTGGTCCCCCCAGGAGGCCCTCGGCCTCCACAAGCGCCGCCAACCATTTATCCGCCACAACCTCAAGCCACGCAACAAAATATGTATTCGACACAGAATAACTCAAATGTGGGAGGTAAGCTTGACACCATTTTTGTTGTGAATAAGTTGTGACCACACTTTACCCATAATTTTACCTTGTGTGACCTTTACTAACCTTGGAAGTTTAAATTTCGGTTTTTGTTGATTTTATTCGTAGGATTAATTGAATATTTAAATCAATTAGTCAATTAACAAAATTGTGTGAAAATCTCTAAATATAAATTTTTTAATCAATGTATTAATGGAATAATATTAATTTTAAGTAGGTGGTGGGTTATATCCTCAAAACATGAGTGCTAGTCTCGGATTGAGTCCAGCGCCATCAGGTACCTTAATTTGTGATTAATTATTATTGTTCCTTTATTTGGGCGATTTGTGAAGGAAATTTTGTTTTTTTAAATGTTTTTTCGATTAGTTTTGCTAATAAAACACCATTTAGAGAAATTATTCACACTGTAGAATTTCCATAAATATCTAGTTTACTTTGAAATTTTGATAAGAAATTTGATTAAATATTGAGCTTTTTGAGATTTTAAAGCTGTTAAATTATATTGATGCATTTTAAGCCACTATGTCAATTTTTATTCAATTTTCTTTCAAACTTAAAAATTATTATAAAAGCAATAATTTAATAAATTTTTGATATAAAAGCAATTACCTTATACTCATCAAAACTAGATAAAATCACTGAATTGTATTCACTTCTAAAAATTGCCATTTCCTTGACAAGCCACTCAATTTGATATTTAATCTTGTGAAATTTCCTCTGTACATTGTAAATTAAATATTGCGCGTGACAAAAAAAATGTTTATCAAAAAGCTTTGTCCGCGCTTCATAAATTGTGTTGTGACCATTAGATCAACGTCACATTTTTCTTATCAGTTTGCACAAATGCGTTGCTTTTGTCCCAAAGAGCCGACCACCTAACTAATTGTGCAGTGTCCTTTTGCAACTTAGGCCTCCAACTGAACACTACTGGACTGACAACGCGGCGTGACTCATTTGACCGCAACACTTCCGCCTTTAGTCCGTCTCTGGATTACAGTTCGGCAGCAGGAAACGTGCGAAAATGGCCAACGACAAATTACGGACCTTTGAGCACTGTCACAGCTTCCAGCCCAATTGCACCCATTACACCGCCACCAGTGACTGGATTAGGTCCAATGGTGAGTCGAGCACCTGGCGCAGAAACCAAGTATCGCACTATGGGTCAAATGGCGCCTGTTGGACTCACTGCCAATTCAACAATGTTCGGATCCAGCAATTCACTTTTCTCAAAGATTCCCGGAACTGTGCCCAGACCAAATCCTGTTCCAGGCAATGTGGTGGCTGCTGAAAAGCCCGCTGGAAGGTCGAGACTACTTGAAGACTTCAGAAATCAGAGATATCCCAATTTACAGCTCAGGGATTTGACTAATCATATTGTTGAGTTTTCACAGGTAATATTTTGAATTTTGCTGAATTGTGTTCATCTGTACTAAAAAATATCTCAAATTTTCAGGATCAACACGGATCTCGCTTTATACAGCAAAAACTGGAGCGCGCAACATCAGCTGAGAAGCAACTTGTTTTCAACGAGATTGTCGGTGCTGCCTACGGCCTAATGACCGATGTTTTCGGAAATTACGTGATCCAGAAATTCTTCGAGTACGGCACCCAAGAGCAAAGATCTGCCTTGGCCTGTCAAGTAAAAGGAAATGTTTTACCACTCGCCTTGCAAATGTACGGTTGTCGAGTGATCCAAAAGGCGCTAGAGAGCATCCCGAGTGCGGAGCAGCAGGAAATTGTGAGAGAGCTGGACGGGCATGTTTTGAAATGCGTCAAGGATCAGAACGGCAACCATGTGGTGCAAAAATGCATCGAATGTGTCGAATCCGTTGCTCTGCAATTTATTATCAACGCTTTTGCTGGACAAGTTTATTCGCTTAGCACACACCCCTATGGATGCAGAGTTATTCAGCGCATACTGGAACATTGCACTTCTGAACAAACTTCGCCCATCTTAGCGGAACTTCACTCGCACACTGAACAACTGATTCAGGACCAATATGGAAACTACGTTATTCAACACGTGTTGGGTGAGTTTTCTATTTAAACATTTTGCTGAGTTGTATTCATGTCAAAATTGTTATCAAATCTATTAAAAGGATATTAAATATGTATCAACATAAGCACATTTAACTTGTTGCTGATTTGATTATTGTGATTGTTTATCGATTATCGAGATATTAAACGTAAATACATGTTTTCTTAATTGTTTCAACGACATGTTACTAATTACTGGCTTGTGTTAATCTAAATAATTCTCTTTGACCTTGACACGCTCCAATAAAGTAATTTTCATGTTATATATATAAATTAAATGCTTAAACGAGCATATTGTCCCCAAAACATAAAAAATCATGTGAATATAACTTAAAAAACATAAAATTTCATAATGTTGCAATAAATTCTAAAAATCTCCATTAAATCTCTAATAAACTAATTTCATTGTGATTTATTTAACATTTTCAGAACACGGCAAGCCCGAGGATAAGTCGACTTTGATAGCTTCAGTGCGTGGCAAAGTTTTGGTCCTTTCGCAACACAAGTTTGCCTCAAATGTGGTGGAAAAATGTGTGACGCACGCGAATCGCGCTGAAAGATCCTTCTTGATTGAAGAAGTTTGCTCGTTTAACGATAAGTGAGTGTTTAGGGAGCTTAAGAGGATTGATTAGTAGTTTTTGTTTTATATTAACGATTTCAAAAATTTATCTCCTGATCAATCAAAAATACATAAATCATTCAAAATCACCATTTTACAACTAAAATCTTCAAAACTAAAATTTTAACAAAAATTCCTATTTTAGTGGCCTCCAAGTGATGATGAAAGACCAGTATGCCAACTATGTGGTTCAGAAGATGATAGACGTGTCCGAGCCAACACAACGCAAAGTGCTGTTGCACAAGATCCGACCACACATGAGCTCCCTGCGTAAATACACCTATGGCAAACACATCATCGCCAAACTGGACAAGTTCTCCTTGAAAACACCCTCAAACGCCATTGGTGGTACAGTAGCTACCGCGCCCATCGCTGTTGAGGGTATGATTGGCACGAATGGCATGTAAGCTATTCAACTCCCCGCCAAAAAAGCGCGAAATTCTAACATTTCGCTAAAAAAGGGAAAATTCGAATTACTTTCGAAAAAAAACTTCGAAATTACAAAAACTTCGAATTGCGTAGGCTTTGGACCTTCGCCATCCATGCATTCATTATGTGTATTCTTTGTAAAATGTATTATTGTCGCATCAAAACATTAATTTAATTTAAGGGAACTTCTCAAGTTTTCAAAGTTTTCAAGAAAAACAAAATTTCAAGCAAACTTTGCTGAAAAAATCATGAATTATGCTGAAGAATGCAATTATGTTGAATTAACTAAAACCTAATTTCGAAAGAAATTTCAAAACAAGAGATTTCAACGATAATTCTCTAAAAACAGCTGTAAAAAGCTTTCACAAAATATTTCCATTTATTTAAAATTTAAATGTATCATCGCAAAAAGTTATTGAAAGCTGAATTGCTGAATAATGCAAAAACGTTTTTGTATGTATTTCGTCTTTACATGTCAAGCATTTTATTTAAATTAATATTTTTTTAGTTTTTAAATGTAATACAGTCAAAGTCCCTTCTAAACTTTTTTGTTAGAAAATTTTAAAACATTGTACAAGTTTTTATGATTTTTCCCCCAAAAAACAATATGTTCGTAAATTTTACAATGTTAAGTTATAAAAGTGTCGATAACATGTTTTATCCTATTTTTAAACAATTGGAGCATGATCTGATTTGTTCGTTGATAAAAGAAAAATGTAACAAAACGTGTAAAAATATTTATAGATCCTTCGGAGAAAGCAAAAAAAGTAAATACATAAAAAAAACGACAATTTACAAGTTTGGGTTTAGGTGGAAAAAGATTATTACTGTATTATTGCATAACTAGAAAATTGGTGAAATCGTTAGTTTTGAGCTTGAAATACAATCAAAACTCATGGAAAAGGTCTGCAATAGTTCTTGGAAGTCCTTTAATATCCTTTAAAATCCTTTAAAAAAATATTTCCAAAAAATTCGAAAATGAAAAAACCGAAAATGTAGTTCCTATACCCGCCACCAAAAAAAATTGGCGTTTAGTACGAGAAGGTTGTTGCATATTTCAAATTTTTACACATTTTGAGGAAAACTTGTATTCTGCGGACTTCCTGAACTCCCACAAAAAGCCTTTATCTATTAATATGCTGACAAACTAAAATGTTTCCAATTTTACAAAAAAAAATTCTTTTAAATTTATAAATTTTGTAATAAATTCCAAGAATCCGGAAGTGCGAATGAATTTTTTGAAAAGCTCTCTAAGTAATAACCAGTAGACTAGCGGACGTTTGTTGAATAGAATCACTAAACACTAAATAATTACTCTACTCGATTAAAAAACATTGAATTGCATGAAAAACCATTTAAAAACGTTTAATTTGGTCTCGTTTATTGAAAATGTGGAATAAAGAAGGAAAATCAACAAGAAAAAAAAAAAAAATTTAAACTGATTTTTATCGAATTGATAACAAATCTTAAAAGAAACTGAGAAATCTAAAAGAATGGAGTTGAAGACTTGAAAGAGCAAAAATAGAAGAAAAGTATTTTTTTTACATATAATTTTATTTTTTTATAATTTTTCATTAAATCATTAATTCACTAATTAAAAGATAAATTAATGATAAGCACATGAGATAGTAGGTAAAAATAAAGTTCCAAAACAATATTTTAGTTCTCACATACAAATTCAATTTTATGGATTTTTAGAATTTTCTTTTCTGAGAACTTGAGATATGTTGAATTTTTTTTAATGTTACGCATGAAGTTTTTATTAAATGAAGGTAAAACTAGAGTAAAAATACGCGATACATAACATTTTTTGACATAAGCTAATCTTTCAAAACTAAAATTTTTGAAGATTTTTCTCCAAAATTTCATATACCCTTAATTTAAATTTAAAAACGAAAAATAAATTTTTTGTCTGTAATTTCCTGTAATTTTGTAATATCCTGTATTTTATATTTATTTTAGAGAAAAACGATTTTTAATTTGGAAATCTTTTAATAATTTTTTTAATTAATGATTTTGAGTAACTTTTAGTAATTTTAAACAAAACTTTTAGTAATTTTAGTACTTTTAGTAATTTAGTAATTTTAGTAGTTTAGTAGATGAAAAATACTTGAATGTATGTATTATTAAAAAAGTGGCTGATTTGTCTTGTTAATTAGCTGAGAAAATAGTTGCTAATTAAATAATTGATTTGTTCTGCAAGTTGAAAGTAAAAAAAAAGTTAAAGCAGAACAGTATAAAAAAGTAATAGCAAGCAATTTTTTGGAACAAAATAAATGTTTTTCGCATTTGTATATGTTTTAAGTGTATTTGTATTATAAATGTAATTTGTATATCTAATGATTAAACATAAACAATTTAATAATAATTAATTGAAAATTTAATGAAATTATTGAAATAATTGAATAAACAACTAAGTAATAGTAAATGTAGTAAACTTTACACAATTTTAATCCAATTTACAATTTTCTGAATTGGATGGAAACATTTAACTTGTAATAAAAACGTTTATCCATCGCCTCAGCCGAATGCAAGCAAAAAGCATTAATTCCCGAACAAAACATGAAAAATTTAATGATGGTGATGAGAAGGAAATTGGAAGGTTTTGATATTTTTATGGTAATATTTGAAATAGTTGAAACATTTTTAAAGCTCATATTAAAGGCTTCAGATTAAGAGTTCTAATACACAGCTTATAGGTCATATAAATATCGCCACCTTCCATATCCAACTTCTTTCACCACCAAAAAACAGAAAGCAAATTGTATAAAAGAGTTTCGGTTGTAAAAAAGTATATAAAGTTTTTAATAATGCAAAAAATGGTCTGATGTAAAAAGAAAAAATAAAAAAATTGTAAATGAAAAATATTTTCCGTTTTATGAATTGCGAAACAAATTTTAGGATTGGAACGCGAGTAAAAATTGAGAAATTGTTTAAAAACGAAGGGAAGATTTTTTGAGGAGGTTGTGAGGTCTTCAAGAAAGACTTCATAATCTCCTTTAATTTTTTTTTCTGAAGATTGTATCAAAAAATTGTAGAAATTGACTCAAAATTCTGTACATATTTATTTTAAGCAAAAAATTGTAAAATTCCGAGTTTTCATTTACTAATTTATCACTTGGTTTGCAACAAAAAATTAAAAACGTTCACGAATTAAATAAAAGAAATAAACTGCCAACAATTTTTAAGAGAAAAGCATAAAATTTCAGTCCCTGGGAACTAAATGAGGGAAAAGTATGCTATTTCAGTTTGTTTTGGTGTGCTTTTGGTGTATATTTACATTTTGAAGTGTAAAACTGTTTATTTTTTATGTATTTTTTTAGTCTCAATTAAAATTAATGGATTTTTATACCAAATAGTTGGTAATTTTTTTAAAAGTATACTTCCCAAAACAAAACACAAAATTTAATCTAGACCGTCAATTAAATCAAAAACCTCAAGAGTATACTTCTGCAGTATACCAAAAGCAAACTCCTGGCAATGAAAAGCATCCTCCCCCTAGTAACCAGTGGCCTTCAGCACACATTTGTAAATTAAAGTCCCCAAAATGACAAAAAAAAACATGTAAATTCTTTTGTAAAAAAAGCTAAAACAAAAAAAATATTTGTGAGGCGATGAAGAATTTTTTTTCAAGGATTGCATATTTTTATAAATTTACATACTTTTACACAGCAATTAAGGGCGATCTTTTGCATCACCCCTTTTCAGTTCATCTGTTGACAGAGTTGACGGACGACCCCCACAATTATTAAAAAACTTTGTAATTGAATATTTATGTAGTGACGTCATAGATTATTAATTGAGGATTTAAGGTATTTGTGCACTTTGAGCTGAATACACATGGAAACACTTGAATACATGTGCTAAGCACTGAGCGTGCTTTGAATTTTTTAGCTGGCTGGGATTGATTCTTGGACATTTTAAAGCAACATCTTAGAACCATTTGGATTTTTACGAAAAGCAAAAAATGTCATATATTGAAGTTTTTCTGAAGATCGGTTGATGTCCCAGCTAAATTTTGCATGCTACTCAATTTTTTAAAAACTCTGCATTTTCTGAATGAACATTGCTAATAAATATTGATAAACATATAAATATTATACATACTTAGATAATTAGCGTTAAAACATTTTTTTGTAAAACTTGCAAAATTCTGTGCATAGTGAAAAAAAACATTAAACTCTGAGTTGGATTTGGGCGAGAATGTTATTTTCTGAAGTTAATTGTGGAATTAACTCTCGCCCTCATTTTACTCGACTGTATGATAAAATGTAAAAACTAAAATCATTTGTATTTTTATCATACCCCAAGGAAAGATTTTTGAGGGGCGACAGTCCCTCAGATTTTGTGAAAATTTAAATTTTCTGTAATAATAAAAAAAAAACAAAATAAATTAAAGAGAATTTGTTTTATTTCTTGGAGTCATTTTCATATACTCTATCCCATACAATAATTTTGCTTTTTAGCGAAGCAGCTTGCTGATTAATTGGTTTGACACTTTTTTAATCGATTAGTGTTGATTTTGAGCCTTATTTTCGGTTACCCCTTGCAACTTATTAATATTTTGAAGTCCTGAGCCCCACATCATTTGATAACGTAGGCAAAATATGTAGGATTGTTGCCTCAAAAAGATGTTTCAGTAGATTATTTATTTATGGTTATTTTGAGGTGATCCTGAATAAATTTTGGTGAGCTTTCAATCAACTTCCAGTTTTCTGAAACTTCCAGGCAAACTTTCCCCATCGTCGTAGTTTTTGATCACTTCAACTTCATCCTCAATAAATTGATCATCCATAGCCAATAATTTCTCTTGATTCTTTCTCAAACTTTCTTTACATTTTAAAATCATTTCTGCAACTGCAATTGTACCTCCATACTCTTTTGGTAGAATATCTCGATCCTCAAAGTTCTCAAGAAATTCTTCTAGATTGGCGTGAATTGAAACTCTGCTGCTCACTTTTTTAGCCATTGCTCCACGTGCAACTTTGAAGATTGCATTTCCAATTGCTGGCAAATTTAAGACGTGGATTTTCTTGAAGCGTACCGGAATTCCTGGAAAAAATTAAAAATTAAGATAGACTACAAAAACTTGCAGCAAAAAATTAACCTTTTACCTTTTTTAACCCCCGTAAACCAATTATGAACATCAATGAGTGATATAACGCTCAAGTTCTTCAATGTCATATAACTGGCGTCAAAAACAACAACCACACCAGCCACTTGTGTGTTTTCATCATCCAAGAAGTTAGCGAAGATCAGAGTATTCAATCTGATTATATCATCTGAAGTAAATCTGGTAGAATCAAATGGACAACCGCCAATAACTATGACTTGACGTCCAAGCTTATCCCTTTGAATCAATGGGCAAATGTGTCCGGCGTCTATAAAGCTGTTGAGTCGAGAATCTTCCAAGCTTAATTTTTCGTACCAATATGGATCTTTTTTTCGAATCATAAGGTTATTCTCTAATCTTTCCAAAGCACCCATCACCGAGTACTTTTTTACACGAAGAAAACGGAGTAAAGTTACTGAATCTAATTTTAAATGGCATTGCAATTATTGGTAAGGTCTTTCCAATTGATTAACATTATACCTGTTTGACATTTTTTGATTCTTGGATGCAATCGAATGAGCTCTCGGAATTGTTCTAATGCTTGAGTTCTTCTGAGTTCAGTTTCGCCTAATTCAATCTTGGCAACTTCCACCATCGCAGGAGATAAACTGCAAACATAATTGTCTTCGGACACTGAGTTGATGTTAGTTGAAATATAAAAAAGAAAATGTGTCATTATTGAAATCAAATTTAAGGTAAATTTTGAGCTACTGTTTAGAAGCTTAATTATTTAGATGAACTCACTTTTTAGTTTAATGTTGGATCTTTGTGAACAAAAGATCTGTGTTTATCACTTAGTTGCAGATTTGAAACTAACAGCAGTGAGCAAAAAATTGAATATTTAAAAAAAAAATAATTTTCATCTGATTGACGTCACCCAAAAACTGTGACAAAAAAATTATACGTAAAACTGGTTTAAAGTTTCCCAACTTTATAAAACACGATTAAAAAAACTCCAATTTTTTATTCTGCTTTATATTCCATTCTCAAAAAGCCATAAAGAAATTAAAGTTCTGATGCTGTCTATTGATTTTTAAAATTATCATAGAAGTTGAATTATTTTTCATGTTGTATTTTTTATCCAGTAAATGAATCGAAGTCAATTTCTTCATGAATCGATAGAGTTAAGTCTACAATACTTTTATTAGCTCATCATCATCAAATTTATTAGCTGAATTGAAATTTCATTGACTGAAAGATTAACAAAATGGAGCAAAAAAGTTAAAACGATCAAATTAGTGTGAACAAAGAAACTTGTTTGTAATACTTTATTTGTGAAAAAAAAACCATTCAAAATATGATATAAAAAATTTGTTAACTCAATTGTTATGAAATATTTTGTTAATCAACTTCAAGCTTTCTGAAGCTGCCAGACAAACCTTGCACATCTGCACAGTTTGATTTGTTGACTGCAACTTCTTCTTCAATATATTGTTCGTCCATTGACAGAATTTTCTTTTGATTTTTCCTCAAGTTATCTTTATACTGCTCGAGGATTTCTCTCCAGGGAACTTTTCCTCCGTATTCTTTTGGAAGAATATCAGGATCTTCGTAATTCTCAAGAAAATCGGCTGTAGTAGCATGCAATGATAATCTGCTTCTCACCTTTTGACTCATCGCTCCTAGAGCAATTTTGATCATGAAATTAGCAACTGGAGGTAGATTGAACAAGTGCAGTTTCTTTATACGCAAAGGTGTTCCTGAGAAAATTAAATCATTTAGTAATGGAGTTTCTTAGATAATGTTAGATTCTTACCTTTGGTAAGACTGATGAACCAATTCTGAATTTCTGTAACGGAGAATGCACTCAAAACCTGCAAAGTGAGTGCTATAGCATCATAAATAACAACAACACCACCAACTTGAATATCCTCTTCTTGTAAAAAGTTTGTGTATAAGAGAGAGTTAAGCCTGATCACATCCGTTGATATGAAATTCTTGGTATCAAACGATTTGAGTCCATAGAAAATAACTTGACGTCCCAACTTATCCTTCTGCAAAGGAATCATGCATCCAGCTTCAAAGAAAGCATTGATCTGAGTGTCTTTTAAGCTTAAATTCACGTTCCAAATAGGAAACTTTTTTCTTTCCATTAAATAATCTTCCAGCATTCCTAAAGCAGCCATCACTGAGTACTTTTTTACACGAAGGAATCGAAGTAGAGAGACAGAATCTAAAATTGCGTAAGAGGTTATTTTTTTACAAAAAAGGAGAGTTGCATGACATATGTTATATGTTAAAAAGTGAGACAATAATAATAATATATGCTATATACTTTAAAGCAATTATAAAGCAATTCAAATATTTTCCATACCAGTATGACAATTTTTGATTCTTGGATGCTTGCGGATAAGCTCTCGAAATTGTTCTAAAGCTTGAGTTCTTCTGAGTTCAGTTTCGTTTAATTCAATCTTGGCAACTTCCACCATCGCAGGAGATAAACTGCAAACATAATTGTCTTCGGACACTGAGTTGATGTTAGTTGAAATATAAAAAAAAACGTTTCAATATTGAAATCAAATTCAAGGTCAATTTTGAGCTACTGTTTAGAAGTTTAATTAATTAGATGAACTCACTTTTTAGTTTAATTTCGGATCTTTATGAACAAAAGATCCGTGTTTATCTCTTTGTTGCAGATTTGAAACTAAAAGCATTGGGCAAAAATTTGAATATCTAGAATAAAATAATATTCATCTAATTTTGACGTCACCCAAAAACTGAGACAAAATTATACGAAACAACTGGTTTAAAGTTAAAGTTAACCTTATAAAACACGATTAAAAAAACTTCAATTTTTTTTTCTGCATAAAATTCCACTCTCAAAAACCAATAAGATCTCTGAAATTTAAGTTCTGTGTCTATCTTTCCAGTTTTACATAGTACAATTAATTAATTAGATATTTTTATTTTTGTATTTCATGGACGTTTTATTATTTATGGTTTGCCAAATGATTGAAATTTTAAAATTGTCATAAAAGTTAAATTATTTTTACTTCTCCGCAAAATTCGGAGAAATATTGTTTTCGTCCCAGCATTTTCAGGGTTTTTCAATCTTATTAGATTTTTCCTGACTTCCCTGTACACAAATCTCAGAAATATCTAATATTTTTTGTCCGTATTTAGTTGAAAAAAATTCAATGCCTGTAAAAAATCCGGAAAATATTGATCCCCTGACCCGTGCAATGCGAAAAACTAAGGGCCGTGATGTCAATCGACTTGATATCTCTTCCCATCGTGCACCTGATATTTTTGATGATGATGACTCCAGCGGTTAGGTCACTTCCGTGACGCAAAGTCGGGGTTTTCATTAAAAAAATTGGTCCACTACCTGCTGGGAGTCATCTGGGGGTACCAGCCGATTTTTAGAACGACTGGAGATAGCACTTCGTAGCAATTTTTAATGAAAACACCATTCCATACTAGTGGAGAAGTCCTGCTCAGCTCCCAAGCTGCACAACTAGTTCATATTGTATTTTTGTATCCAGTAAATGATTCAGTTAGCCTTAAAACAAAAGAAATAAAATCCGTTTCTTCATGAATCGATAGAGTTCCGTTTACAATACTACCAAAAGCTCATCATCATCAAATTTATTACCTGATTTGAATTTCATTGACTGCGGAAGAATAACAAAATCAACACAAAAATTGAAACGATCAAATTAGCGTGAGCAAAGAAACTTGTTTGTAATACTTTATTTGTTAAAAAAAACCATTTAAATTATGATATAAAAAATTTGTTAACTCAATTGTTATGAAATATTTTGTTAATCAACTTCGAGCTTTCTGAAGCTGCCAGACAAACCTCTTACATCTCCACAGTTTGATTTGTTGACTGCAACTTCTCCTTCAATATATTGTTCGTCCATTGACAGAATTTTCTTTTGATTTTTCCTCAAGTTATCTTTATACTGCTCGACGATTTCTCTCCAGGGAACTTTTCCACCGTATTCTTTTGGAAGAATATCAGGCTCTTCGTATTTTTCAAGAAAATCGGCTGTAGTAGCATGCAATGATATTCTGCTTTTCACTTTCTGACTCATCGCTCCTAGAGCAATTTTGATCATGAAATTAGCAACTGGAGGCAAATTGAACATGTGCACTTTCTTTATACGCATAGGTATTCCTAAGAAAATTAGATCATTTAGTAATGGAGTTTCTTAGATAATGTTAGATTCTTACCTTTGTTAAGACCGTTGAACCAATTCTGAACTTGTGTAACGGAGAACGCACTCAAAACTTGCAAAGTAATTGAACTAGCATCATAAAGAACAACAACACCACCAACTTGAATATCCTCTTCATGTGAAAAGTTTGTGTATAAGAGAGCGTTAAGCCTGACCGCATCCGTTGATATAAAATTCTTGGTATCAAACGGAGTGCATCCATAGAAAACAACTTGACGTCCCAACTTATCCTTCTGCAAAGGAAAGACGCATCCAGTTTCAAAGAGAGCATTGATCTGAGTGTCTTTTAAGCTTAAATTCACGTTCCAACTGGGAAACTTTTTCCTTTCCATTAAATAATCTTCCAGCATTCCTAAAGCAGCCATCACTGAGTACTTTTTTACACGAAGGAATCGAAGTAGAGAGACAGAATCTAAAATAAGTATATTTAAATCATTACTTTAATTGTAAGCAACTTATTGGAATGTTCAATTAAAAAAATCTGTGCGTAAAACTTGTGAAATTGCGTAAGAGGTTATTTCTTTACAACAAGGGAGAGTTGCATAACATGTAAAATAAGTGAAACAATATTAATAATATGTAATTTAAAGCAATTAGAAAGCAATTCAAATATTTTCCATACCAGTATGACAATTTTTGATTCTTGGATGCTTGCGGATAAGCTCTCGAAATTGTGTTAAAGCTTGGGATCTTCTGCTTTCAGTTTCTCTTAACTCGATCCTAGCCATTTCCACCATCGCAGGAGATAAACTGCAAACGTAATCGTCTTCGGACACTGTTGATAAACATTATTCAGAATTTAATAAATGATAAGTATCAATAGATTAATTAAAATAAATTCAAACTTACTCGTATCTTTGTGAAACGTCGATTTAAATTAAGACAAAACTTTTACTTTCGTATTCAGTGTTGCTCTTTTAGTTGATCTCTCGAGACTAAATTTTTTATTCACGAAAAGCAACGCTACAACCCAAAAGAAAGTGGGTCAACCATGTATCGAAAAGAGTTAGCAAGTGGGCAATATTACAAACTGAAAACATTAATTTTTGAATGGCCATACAGTTCAGTATGGTACATGTGTAATGGACAGACAGACATAGTGGAAAACACGCAATCTTTAACAAAGTGAAAATAAAAGTGAAATAACTAAAAACTGGTTTGGGGACCAATGAAATTAAAAGTATAAATAAATCTCAAATAAAATCATGTCTTCCTACTGATTTAAAATCATTTCACTCTATTACGAAAAATTATGAATTCCAAATGAAACAACGGATTTCAAACTGGTTTCTGTTTTGTGTTTATTTACACTTGCGGCATCCACCAAATATGTATGGCAATAGCGTGAATTTATGTGTGTATGATTTCAAAGATCAACGTATTTTTGACAAATTTTGCAGTTTATTGTCGGTGATCACTTTAAATTGTAAGTTTCTTTTAATTTTTTGCAAATCGATGAAGTTGATGCAATATTGGATTTGTTTGGGAGCTTTTGAAGGTCAAAAATATTATGAATACACCTTTCAAAGAAGCTTTCAGATATAAATAAAGCCAAATATTGTTTGAATTCTTTTTTTAAGAAAAAAACTTGTTTAAGTGATATTCTAATCCAACTCTAACTTTCTGAAGCTTTCTGCTAAGCTGTCTTCATCTTCATAATTGTTTTTTGCTCTCAATTCATCCTCAATAAATTGAATATCCATGTCCAGAATCTTTTCTTGATTTTTTCGCAAACTTGTTTTACATTTCAAAATCATTTCTTGCCATGGTATTTTACCGCCATATTCTTTTGGTAGAATGTCACGATCTTCATAAATGTTAAGAAATTCTTCGACATTGGCGTGAAATGATATTCTGTCTCTCATCTTTTGAGTCATCGCTGTGATCACAAATTTGGAAAAGACGTTCGCAATGGCTGGCAAATTTAGAATATGCATTTTTTTCACGCGAATTGGAAATTCTGCAAATGATAATGAAAATAAATATCATGATTTTAAAGCACAGTTAATGAAATGCTAACCTTTTTTAACCTCAGCGGACCAGGTTTGTAAGCTTATGATTGAAAATGCACTCAAATGTTGCATTGTCACTACACTTGCGTCATAAATAAGAACTACTCCAGCTACTTGAATATCTTCATCCAGTTTGAAATTAGCATAAAGAAGATTATTTAATCTGATTGCGTCTGTTGAAGTGAACTTGTCGGCATCAAACGGTGTACTTCCATAGATGATGACTTGACGTCCAAGCTTATCTTTTTGAATCAATGGACAAATATGCCCAGAATCCAAGAAATTATTTATCTGTGGATCTTCCAAGCTTAAATTTTCGTGCCAAAGTGGAGCCTTTTTACGTACTTCCAAAAGTGTTTCCATTAATTCCAAAGCAGCCTTCACTGAGTACTTCTTATAGCGGAGGAAACCAAGAAGTGTTATTGTGTCTATAATAATTGAAATAACAAAATACAACAACTGTCCTTGCGGCACTTTGTATGGTAAAACACTTATCATCTAAGGTCAAATATTATTGTTTGACTCTACAAAAATAGATGTGTTTATATTTTACCTGTTTGGCATTTTCTGATTCTTGGGTGCAAGCGAATAAGTTCTCGGAATCGTTTTAAAGCTTGAGTTCTTCTGCTAACAGTTTCTCTTAATTCAATCCTGGCAACTTCAACCATCGCAGGAGACAGACTGCAAACGTAATCATCCTCGAACACTTGAAAGGAAATTGAAGGAAACGTTGTAATTATATTAAATTGTTAATTTTAGCCGAATTTTAAACACTAAACTAATTTTAGCTAAACTTAACACTTTACTTTTACTATCAGTTTCACTTTTAAAACAGTTAACATATTTTGATTAAATTATAAAATTGTTAGCTCAAACTTATAAATGAGATTGAACTGTTAAAATGCGATGAAGATAATACAGGCATATTAAAATTTTACTGATCTCAAACTCTGAGCAGTTTTTGTAGCAATTTTAAAAATGTATATACCATGGAATTCAAAATAAATGTTGTTTGTGAAATCTTTAATCTGTATTCTGTATTTTTTAATATTTCAACGAATAAATAAAATTACTTCGATTTCTACTAGAATAAAATCTCAGGACAGTATAGATAATTTTTGAATGCTTTCACGAAGATCATTCACTATTTATTGTATTTAATGTAATTTACTTTTAAATTTGGTGCTATTTTTGTGTTGCTGCTCCTGGTGCTGCATTCAATATGACTGCAATTTCAACACAAAAACCTTTCGGCAAAAATCTGGACAAATAAATTGGAATTTCAAAATTGATAAATACTCTGTAAAGAATTAAAAGCACGCTACATAAAAGATTTTTTGGAAAAAGAAACAGTGTTAAATAATATGTTTTATTATGATAATTAATTAGTATCAATTTATATTTATTTATTTATTCTTATTCACAATTAATCAAAAGAATGATTAATTAAAGAAAGATTTGTTAGCTACGTCATGAAAATTAAACTTAAAATTAACTTCAGAAAATTTGCTGTTTAATGTATTTAAAATTTTATTCTATCACCACAATTAATTATTTTTCAAAAAATTAAAACACTGCTTTATAAAATCTTTTTTTAAAGAACGTTTCAATCAACTTCCAACTTTCTGAAACTTCCTGCAAGATCCACTCCATCTCCACAGTTTGTTTTATTCACTCCCACTTCTTGCTCAATGAACTGATCGTCCATTGCCAATAATTTTTCTTGGTTCTTCCTCAAACTTTCTTTGAATTTCTCGTTCATTTCGACACATGAAATTTTCCCTCCAAATTCTTTTGGTAGAATATCACGATCTTCAAATTTCTCCAAAAACTCTTCTAGGTTGGCGTGAAATTCTATTCTACTTTTCACTTTTTGACCCATCGCACTACTTACCACTTTAAACATAACGTTTGCCATTGCAGGTAAGTTCAACATGTGAATTTGCTTCAATCTCATTGGAATTCCTGGAAAGAAGATGATTTTACTATTGAAATGGATTGAAAACAATTTTGTGTACCCTTCTGAATTCCAGTGAACCAATTATGAACATCAGTGATCGAGAATGAATTCAATACTTGCATTGTCACTACACTTGCATCATAAATGACAACAACACCAGCAACTTGAATATTTTCATCTTGAAAAAAATTGGTGAAGATGAGAGTATTCAATCTGATTGCGTCCGTTGAGCTGAATTTGTTGGCATCATACGGTGTACATCCATAAATGATGACTTGACGTCCAAGCCTATCTTTTTCAATCAAAGGACAAATATGCCCTGAATCCAGGAGACTTTTGAGTTGCGAATCTTCCAAGCTCAAATTGTCATACCAATGTGGATCTTTTATTCTTATTGTCAGATAGTTTTCTAGCATTTCCAGAGCAGCCATCACTGAGTACTTTTTTACACGAAGGAAGCGGAGTAGAGTTATTGAATCTAAAATACAAAAATAGTGAAATAATGGAATAAGACACCTGCAATGTTGTTTTCATTAACGAATTTTAAATGATATATCATGACCTTTGCATCGAGCATTCTCTATCTTAATTCATTCTACGTTAAAATGGTTCAAGTAAAATGCGCAAAAAGTTTTTTTTTAGGTGATTGTCTACCTGTTTGACATTTTCTGATTCTTGGATGCAAGCGAATGAGTTCACGAAATTGTTCTAAAGCTTGAGTTCTTCTGCTTTCCGTTTCTCTTAATTCAATCCTGGCAACTTCCAACATCGCTGGAGACAAACTGCAAACGTAATCATCCTCGAACACTTGAAAGGAATTTGAAGGAAATGTTATAATAATATTAAATTGTTAATTTTAGCTTAACTTTAAAATTCAACCAATTTTAGCTAAACTTAACAATTTACTTTTACTATCATGACTTCTGTCAGTTGAGAAATTTTCTACTCCACTAAAAAATTCCAATTAAAATAGCTTTGAGCTGCAAATCATCATCTATGCTAGTTTCATTGTCGTTGGCCTAGGACCTAGAACGTGTATAAGATGGAGTTCACACAGTTTCATCAAGTTTGAGGATATTCAAAGAATTTTCAAACAAAATTTTCCAGAAATCAAAATTTAAGGTCAAAATTTTCTTTTCCTGCTGAACAATTTTGGTAATCAAGTTATATGGGTGAAATTAGACGCCAACACTTTTAGTGCGGGTGCCCCCTTAAACGTCTATCATTAAAGCTTAACCTGAAAACTGATCGAGTTTGCAGAAAATGCATATGCAAGATTTTTGAGCCAATAAGTCGGTGCCACTGTGATCTCCTCAAGCCTGTGTAAAGGGACCGAAAGGTGAACACCACCAGGATTGAATCAAGATGGAACAGTAATCTGAGCTTCTACTACCAGAAGAAGAAGCAAATAAAATTTGTGGAGACTACTGAGGGTTTGAAGATGACTCAAGGGGAATGTGTAATTTTCAATTGTTTCATATTATTGCAATAAGGAAATTCGTTAATAAAGAGCATTAGAAAGAAAAAAAAAACTATCAGTTTCACTTTTAAAACAGTCAACATATTTTAATTAAATAATTAAATTGTTAGCTCAAACTTATAAGTGATGAGGTCGAACTGTTAAAATGCGATGAAGATATTACAGGCACATGATATTTTTACTGGCTCTAAACTCTGAGCAATTTTGGTAGTAAATTTGTCTACCATAGAATTTAGGTGATTTATTTTTAAATAAAAGTTTCGTAATATTTGTGAAACCTCTATTTCTGTATCTTTCAATATTTCAATGAATAACGAACTGAAATTTAATATTTTTCCACTAGAATGAAATCTCAGTCCATTATAGATAAGTTTTTAATGCTTTCACGAAGATCATACTCACTATTTCTTTTTGTGTTGACGAATAATTGAAAAACCTTAATTCACTTTTAAATTTTGAGCTTTTTTTTGTATTTCTTCTCCCGTTGCTGCATTTAATGCGACTGTAATTTTAACACAAAAACCATTCGGCAAAAATCTGGACAAATAAATTGGATTTTCAAAATTGATAAATACTGTGAAGAATTAAAAACACGCTACTTAAAAGATTTTTTGGAAAAAGAAGCTGTGTTAAATAATATATTTTATTATGATAATTAATATTTTGAGTATAAATTTATATTTAAAACTGTGAAGAATTATTTTTATTCACGATTAATCAAAAGAATGATTAATTGAAGAAAGATTTGTTAGCTACGTCATGAAAATTAAACTTAAAATTAACTTCAGAAAATTTGCTGTTTAATGTATTTAAAATTTTATTCTATCACCACAATTAATTATTTTTTCAAAAAATTAAAACACTGTTTTATAAAATCTTTTTTTAACGAACGTTTCAATCAACTTCCAACTTTCTGAAACTTCCTGCAAGATCCACTCCATCTCCACAGTTTGTTTTATTCACTCCCACTTCTTGCTCAATAAACTGATCGTCCATTGCCAATAATTTTTCTTGGTTCTTCCTCAAACTTTCTTTGAATTTTTCGTTCATTTCAACACATGAAATTTTCCCTCCAAATTCTTTTGGTAGAATATCACGATCTTCAAATTTCTCCAAAAACTCTTCTAGGTTGGCGTGAAATTCTATTCTACTTTTCACTTTTTGACCCATCGCACTGCTTCCCACTTTAAACATAACGTTTGCCATTGCAGGTAAGTTCAACATGTGAATTTGCTTCAATCTCATTGGAATTCCTGGAAAGAAGATGATTTTACTATTGAAATGGATTGAAAACAACTTTGTGTACCCTTCTGAATTCCAGTGAACCAATTATGAACATCAGTGATTGAGAATGAACTCAATACTTGCATTGTCACTACACTAGCATCATAAATGACTACAATACCAGCAACTTGAATATTTTCATCTTGAAAAAAATTGGCGAAGATGAGTGTATTCAATCTGATTGCGTCCGTTGAGCTGAATTTGTTGGCATCATACGGTGTACATCCATAAATGATGACTTGACGTCCAAGCCTATCTTTTTGAATCAAAGGACAAATATGCCCAGAATCTAGGAGACTTTTGAGTTGCGAATCTTCCAAGCTTAAATTGTCATACCAATGTGGATCTTTTATTCTTATCGTCAGATAATTTTCTAGCATTTCCAGAGCAGCCATCACTGAGTACTTTTTTACACGAAGGAAGCGGAGTAGAGTTATTGAATCTAAAATACAAAAATAGTGAAAGAATGGAATAAGACACCTGCAATTTTGTTTTCATTAACGAATTTTAAATCATATATCATGACCTTTGCAACTTGCATTCTCTTTCTTAATTCATTCTACGTTAAAATGGTTCAAGTAAAATGCGCAAAAAGTTTTTTTTTAATTGTGTACCTGTTTGACATTTTCTGATTCTTGGATGTAAGCGAATGAGTTCACGAAATTGTTCCAAAGCTTGAGTTCTTCTGCTTTCAGTTTCTCTTAATTCAATCCTGGCAACTTCCACCATCGCTGGAGACAAACTGCAAACATAGTTGTCTTCGGGCACTTAAACAGAAAGAAATAATTTAATCAATAAATATTTGTAAATTGTTGACAATATACTTTTTGAAAATTTTTCTTATTCACTAGGTGTTCCTGCTCTTGTTGATCTTTTGATACTGACACTTGAAAATAACAAGAAACATGAAAGTACAAATAATTAAGGTTACATCAGGTTTATAGTAAACATTACAATATAACAATATTAACCCAAAAGTTGAGGAGAAACTGGTTTCACTTTTAATATTATATACAAAGATAATTCTCAACTGTTTTTAAATTAAGTAATGTGCTAAAAATCATGGAATACTTTAAGGTAAAATATAAGTTTAAATGGAATTATCTTTTGATTTTATCGTCTTGCTCTCTGTCTTGTCTTAAAAATAATGCACTTGAAGTTTCTTAATAAATGTTTTATTTTATACTTTTTCCGCAGATTTACAATAAAACTTAACATCTTCCAATGACTTTGAAATGATGAATGGAAAATTCGTTTAAATTCAAATACGTTGACCAAACATATTTTGTTTTTGTTGATATAATAAATAGCACGTTGTTTTTAATGTGAAACAGCAAAATAGCTGGTTCTAATGTTAAAAACTATTTATTTTTTCTGGTGTCTGATAAGTTTTACCTTGAGTTCTTACAGCTTAAAAGTGAATAAAATAAATTGTTTTCCAGGTAAAGTTTGTAAATTATAAAGAAATTGATTAGAAAAATACATGTAAATTATTTGATGTCACTTTATGAATGTATCTTTTTATTTTATTAAAAGTTTATCCAATTCCCATTTTTTAATACAATTCAAAATCAAATTCAATCCACTTCTAACTTTCTGAAGCTTCCAGGCAAACTTTCTCCATGTATACAATTTGTCCCAATAAATCCCGCATCATCCTCAATAAGCTGGTGATCCATAGCTAACAGTTTTTCCTGATTTTTCCTAAAATTTTCTCTGCATTCTACTGCCATTTCCTTCCATGCTATTTTTCCACCGTATTCTTTTGGTAGAATGTCTTTATCTTCAAATTTCTCCAGAAATTCCTCAACATTGGCGTAGAATGAAATTCGACTTTTTAATTTTTGACCCATAATTCCGACCCCAATTTTCAAAATAACATTTGCCATGGCTGGCAAATTTAGAATGTGAATTTTCTTTAATCTCAACGGTATTGCTAGAATGACAATATCTAATGAATGTACAATGCAGTTCTTGAAATAAATTACCTTTCACACCAACTATCCAGTTTTGAACATCAGTTATGGAAAAAGAACTTAAAAATGGCAATGTCACAGTACTGCCGTCAAAGATTATAATAAAACCAGCTACTTGTGTGTCCTCTTCCAGATTACAACTGGCATACAGCAAAGTGTTGAATTTTATCGCGTCCGTTGAACTAAACTTGCTGATGTCCAAAGGTTCACATCCGTAGAAAATAGCTTGACGTCCAAGCTTGTCTCTCTGAATCAATGGCACAATATGTCCTGAATCCAGTAGACTGTCGAGTTGAGGATCGTCCAAGCTTAAGTTTTCGTACCAATGTGGATCCCTTTTTCGAGCTTCCAAGAAGTTTTCCAACATTTCCAAAGCATCCATCACCGAGTATTTTTTTACACGAAGGAAACGGAGTAGAAAGATTGAGTCTATGAGAAACGGGAAAATGCTTAAAATTAAAACCAGCACAATCATAAGTAAACTTCATCAAGTTTAACAAATTTTACAAAAGTCTTATCACCTGTTTGACATTTTCTGATTCTTGGATGTAATCGAATGAGTTCACGAAATTGTTCCAAAGCTTGAGTCCTTCTGCTTTCAGTTTCTCTTAACTCATTTCTGGCAACTTCCACCATCGCAGGGGACAAGCTGCAAATATAGTTGTCTTCGAACACTGTAGATGAATTATCAAGAATATATGAGAGCCTTATAAGTTAATGTTAATATTTAAAATCATACTTTCAACACTTTTAATTGAATTCAGCTTTAAGCTTTATGAAATTTATAATTTAAGGACACCTTTTTTTTTGGTACAATACGAATTTTTCCTTTTAAGTGTTTAGGTTGTTAATCCACTCATTGATGCGTTAAGAATGAAAGATTTACAAGAATTTTGAAAGCAAAACTAAAAAAATCTGAAATTTCGTGATTTGACCTTTTTGCAACACCTTTTTGATGAAAGACTTATATTATTAATGCAATAACAAATCTCAATGGATTTGAAATTGAGGATTGTTCTTCTCAGAACTGTAAGAATATTGGAAAACCTGAACATCATGCGACTTTTTTAGGCTTGGTAATTTTTTCCAACATCGAATTATTTTACATAGAGCTAAAATATTGTTGACATTAAAATTAGTTGATAATTTCATTTACTCAAAAAAACATTCTTGATTTCGAATTCGAAATGCATTCATTTAACATCATACAAATTTTGGGTTTGTGTCGATAGATTTTTCATAATAGAATTGTTCATCCTCCATTCGGCCCTATCTATACTCCGATCTTTTAAATTATAATTTATAAAATCTCTTGACATACATGTATTAATTGAAATTATTGCCTCACATATCGTTATTTTACTTGAGTGGTATTTTCTAGTCAAGACAGTCACCCCAGCTGGTCAATATCTGAGTACCATGGTGTTACTAGCTTATTGTTAAAGAATCTAATCTTTTAATAATCATTAATTTTATTGGATATTTATTGCTGTACGATCGTGTAATGTTCATTACTAAATGTGATTAAATTATAAATTTAATGGGAATATATTTCATAAGTGGAGTGGGATTCCAGTACATTATATCAAGTCTTGGTTAGTCTGGTACAAAAATTTCAAATTGTTTCAGTTTGTTTTGGATGAAGTAGATTGCAGATTTTAAAAAGCTTTTCTGTTAAAAAAAAGAAATAAAACCATAAATTTCATGTTTTATTAACAGATCCTATATTGAATAATATGTAATTATTGATATAAATAATGACCAACAGTGCATTGAAATTAAAACATCAATTAAAAATCAATTACAATCACACGAGGTCTTGTTTCAAATTGACGTGATGGAATGGTTTGATTAAATACCCACCAGAAAAGCTCGGTTCACCAATAAATATTCGATAAACATTTTTTTTATTCGAATGATCAGTTCGCTTTCAAAAAAAAAATAGAGTAAAATCTCACTTGAAAAATATATAATAAATGTACACATGAAATCAACTGAAAAATCTATAAATGTCCATTTTATTCCATTTTATTCAGTTTTATTCTGCTTTTATTATTTAAAAAATATATAACCGGGTAATTTCTGCAATTTTACTTTTTATGTTCATGCCAGAATTTTTCGAATGATACTTTTTTGCTCATATGATTTATAGTGAATTTATGTTGTTTGACCAATGAATTGGATAAAAACCAACTGGAAAATCCTTCAGCATTCGATCATTTGCAAATTTTCATTTTTATATTCTAAAGTATATATATTTTATTTTCTATCGATAATTTTTAACCAGTATTTCATCAGAATTTATAGTTGTTATTAATAGTACTATTCAACTGATTGCATGGTACTCATATTTAACTTTTGACTTCTATCTTTTTTATTTGTGTTTTAATTCAAAATTTAGCATGTTTTACCAAGAACCTTTGAATGCAAGAATGTGCGAATGAATTATATTTTTTTAAGTCAATTTAATAGAGATCAAAAGAAAAAATAATAATAACAAAAATGTTATTTATTTTAAACTTTCAACCACTTTTTATCCTTAATTGAAATGAATCTAATTTAATTATTGTTCGCTGTGATTCTCGTCGAACTATCAGCCTGCAGTATTTTAATTTGTTTAAAAATGGAGCATCCAAAAATCCAATTAACGATTTACATTAAATGAAACGGTTTTTCAGTATAGCAAAGTATAGTGCAGTAATTACGGCAGAAGCAATAATTTATCATCGGATTTACACCGACGTGAAATGAAAATAAATATTCATCACACGTTGAATTTATGGGCTAAATATCGTAATGAGATTATTTTGAATTTGTGAAAATTTAATTAACATTTTTCGATAATCTTGAATTGATTATTTGTTGGTACCATTAATCGATCAATTAACAATATTGGTTTTAATTAAATACATAATTTGTATGCTTTAGCTCCTGTTATCCGCTATAGCTTCAAAATTGATATTGATGGTTCCGTTTTAATAACAATTTAGTCTTTTAAATGAATTTTTCATGTTATTGAATCCTTCCTACACCAAACATAGTCTCCATAACATTTTTTCATAACTTTATATTTATTGTCATGCTGGATGTGGCAGCTTTCAGAACACTCTAATCATAACTACCTACAAAAATCATCATATATTTTTAATGTTTTGTCGATCAAACCAAAACACACGGAAAGAAATTTTATAAATTATTATTGTCACATGAAATTTTCTTTACACCTTAAACCTTAAAATTCCTCATATACCTTCAGATAAATTTTAAAGCTCCTCTAAAGCTTTTATTGGATAATTCTTTGAAATTTGCAGAGCATATGCTGTTTATGGCTTGTTGGAAATTTAAATGCTTGATATTGGAATTAAACTCGATCAAACTCGTTAAAAGTTACATAACAATACTTACAATGTTCTAAAATTTATATTAAGTTAATTAAAAATAAAGGAACATGTTGGTTTTATAGCTTTGAGATTGAATTTTCTAGAATCAATATTCTATGCTTTGTTTGCTGAGATGACTTTGAATATTCTTTGCATTGCATAGAACTAAAAAAGAGACTTCTTTTTACACTTTAGAGCTTTGTTTCATAATAATTATTTTGGATACTTATAAAGAGCCTTAAGTTTTACTTCTGAATTAAAACTGAAAAATATTCTCAAATCCATTAAAAACTTCAAAAACTTTACAAAACAGTGTTCTCCATTTCCATCCTTAATTCTTTTAACGACTTTGCACACTCTTGACGTATTGTTCTTCCATTTAATATCAAAAAAACTGAAATACTACAAAACTTTATAGAAACAACAACAACAAAAAAGAGTTACTAAGTGCATAATGGAAAAACTTTATAATTGATTAAAAAGAACCAGTTTTTGCTGTTAATAGACTTTGTAGGGCAAAAAATCGCAACACAGTGAATTTCCATAAAAGTTCTATTCATAAAAGTTTGGAAAGTTTGTTCTATGTGTGTCATAAATCATGGACGATTGATGTGACTATTGGGAAAGGGTGCACTATTTTTTTTTTAAATTTGTTTTTGATTTGAAATTTCCTCTGTTGTTATATAATAATTTACCTTTAACTAAGTTTTATTTAATGAACTAAAAAATACCAGTAGCAGTAGGAAATTTTTCAAAATGAATAATATTTTCATAAAAACCTTTCAATATAGTACCCAGGAGCACCGAGTAATTATTTTTGGATTATAATCACTTAATCATATTTCTAGTCTGAAATGCCCGAGTCACCAAGTGAATTTTAGTTTGAAATAGAAGTAATTTATCATATCGAAAAGTTCCCCAAAAAAAGTCAATGAATTATGGTCTTTTGTCCAAAACTCCTAATCGAACAATGATTCTTTTTTTTATCAATGCTTTTTATCAAAAATTTGAAAAACATAAAAAGAACTGGAAAAAACTTATAAAAGCGCATGAGAAATAAATATTCATGTTCCGACAATAATTCATTTGGTTTTCAGTTTGTATCCAACTTTGAAGGATCAAAGAACAGTGAATTAATAATGGGAGACCGTAGATCCACCAACAGCCAGAGGATGCGACTAGAAAAAAATAAAAAGATAAATGAAACATCGGGATGGGGAGTTATTCTTAAATATTCGAATTATTTCTTGACGTTTGTTGGCAAGTTGAATTCTCATGCCAATATTCAGTAAGTTATGAATTTTGTGTCATTGTTGGGTCTAGCTAGAGGTTCTTATTTTGTACAAAAGATATTATGATTCCATTGTTATTGAAATTGAGAGCGATTTATAATAAAAATGGCATTTTATTATACATTATCCTAATTTCCGTTTCTTGTATTTTTTAAGTGGACTTAGTCATGCTGTGGATCTGCGTTATCATCCTGTGGAACGGTAAAGCTATTTTCTGCAAACAATTGATTTTATCGTTTTGACATAACTTGAACTGTTTACAGCCTCGTGTGGTTGATATTAGTGGGTCTTGCTTGCTATGGTGCCGTGGACATTAGTCTTCAGCAATATGCTCGCTACGAAGCCAATCCAACTGTCGTCTCGTTAGAGCGCGATTACAGGGAGGTAACATTTTCATCCACATTTTAAGCACCTTCAATATTGTTATTTTCAATTAAAGTTACGCCAACCTCTCCCCACTTACGATTCCCTGCACTGAAAATTATACCTTCTTTGATAATCAATTCCAAATACTTGAATTATATAGAAACTAGAATAGTTAAGTCTTAAAGTGTTAAGCCCCCCTCACAAACTTTTAAGTTTAAAAACATTTTTCTAAAAATCCTTTATAATTATATTAATTTAAGTAAGTACTTAAAAAAATTAAAAAAAGCATAAAACAATAAATTCTAAACTTTATAGTGGAATGGAACGATTCCAGCAATCAGCTTTTGCTATCATCAAAGAATCGACGAAGGACGAGCACAAACTTTAATTAAGCGATTATGGAATATTGAAAAATATGAAAATGAGTATCCTTACTTCATGGATTACATCACAGCTGTTGTGAACATTACAAATACTAAACTGAGCTTATTTAACAGATTTGCTAATGACAAGAGATTTGATTACACTCTGATGCTGACTATTGTGAAAGAGGTTTGTTTAAAAATAAGCCAAAATGTATAGATTTATCAATAAATATGGTTTTTTAAATGCCCACAGGTCCATCCTGTAATCAACAGCGTAATATCGTCATTTGACAACAACGCGGAATTCGTCCTGACAGAGATTATAACCGAAAAAGGAATCTGTTATACAGTTAACTCAATGATGGCTGGACTTTTAAGCACCAAGTGAAAACTCAACAAATATTTAAGTGCACATTATTTTAATAAAATTTAAATAAATTCTAGGCAAGCTCAAAAGGAAAAGTTTGTTCTAGCGAAACCTTTATCCTGCTTCTTCCTGAAAAATCAGTGTTATATGAAGTTGGACGTTTACGACCCTACGGTTTTTGTGAGTTGGTCGATTATCTGCTCAAATGTTTAATTTTGTAAATGTTTAAAAACTATTTTAATTATAAAGTTTGCGGTTCACTCACCATATGAAATTCCAACGAATTTGATGCCATTTACGGACATGGGAAAAACGGATGAGATTGAAGCCACTTACAATATGCTGGAAACTATGTAAAAAGTTTTATTTCTGTTATTCACCTAATATTTTTGATTTTGATACCAAATGTATTTTAATATTTATATATTTTTATTTCTACAGAGCTAGCAGCAAACTGAAAGATCTATACATTCAACAGCGAAAATGTTTATTTTACGATGAATCAAATGAAAATTTGCCAGTTTACAGTGTGAATATTTGCAATTCTATCTGCAAAGCTCAATATGCATTGAACATGTGTGGTTGCAGACCTTACTTCTACCCTTTTATGAGTATAACAACTCCATATATTTTCATTTTTATAATCAAATCTTAACAAATCCCTAATTATAGATGGTTCATCTTGCACAGCTTCTGGCCTGGCTTGCTTATCCGTCAACAACTGGCCGCAAAGTGTAAAATGCTCTTGCCCAAAAAGCTGTGCTGAAATTGTTTACACCCAACATTCATTCAAAAAAATTAATTGGTAGGATCAACATAATCCTTGTAGATTTTCATTTTCTGATTTAATGTTTTCTTTTGCAGGGCCGTAGATGGTGGTATCCCTTTTACTCAGAAATCCTCATTTCGATACGAAATCTTGGCTCCAAGAATGAGATTAAGACGAGATGTATTGTTTAGCTATGAGGACTTGGTGGTGTCTTTCGGTGGTTGTGCTGCTCTGTTCTTGGGATATAACGTTTGGGACTTTAGTGAGATGCTTTATTATGTTGCGAGCTCATCGGCTATGTGGATTTATGAGGCTATTACTAAGTTGGTGAAGAGATTTTTTTAAAAGTCTTCAGAGAAACATAAATGAATTTAAAAATGTTTTAAATTGCTTTCTACTGTATAGTATTGCTAAATGGTTAAAGGGCAAGCTTCTTCAGTCTATGGCTTGAAATAAAGCTCGCATAAATGTGTTTCTCAATGTGTGATAATTTAAAACAATTTATGTGTGTATGTGCTTGGTCAAGCATGAAATACTCGGATTGTATCTATTTTCTAACTTAACTCAAGGAGATTTCATTCTGGTTTAGATGTTTTATTAATTCTACTTGTAAGTGATATAAATGTTGCATAAATTTCATATCTAGAAAAATCACATAATAAATAGTGCAATGACATCTTCAGTATCGAAATTATTCAAATTGAAAGAACATGGTAAGAAGTGATATTTGATGTAACATAATTTTTATTTAAATATTCGTTGAAGATGTAAAACATTTACAGAATGATCAGATGCCTATTTACAAAGGTTATGCAGTAATACTAAATAATTATTTATTGATATCATGCAACCGTTTACATAAAAAATGCTTTTGAACATGCTAACATTGTCCTTTATTGACAGAAATGCCAGAGACAAGACGTCAACACGTTCGATTGCTAATTTATTAATTCATTTTATTTTTCGATGCTTTGCGATAAGTTGTCATCCTCAATTTTTTATTTATCCTTATTTCTAGCGAAAACTTTGCCATTTGCAAGTCGTATTGATGAGTTTCAGCACGTCCACTGCATACAATTCAAATAAATTACTTCATGCACAGTTGATTATTGGATTATAACAAAAAGTAAGGTTGCATTTTGTGCTGTCGTACAAATTATAAAACTTTACAATTGGAATTTTACAAGTGTTTTTATTTTATTTTTTTCAACGACAAGTTCATCCTTCTAAAATAGTAACTTATTTATAATACTTCACTACGAACAACATTGAAACAAATTTTACATCATTTGATATCAAGCATACGCTTCCAAAGCTTCCTTAATATAATAAGCATATTCATGGATGTCAGTAAAAAGCAAATTCTCATTACACGTGCTTCCATTTTTCACCCAGCCACTAACCACTCCTCGAATAAAATAGAAAGGAAACTTTTCGACTTTCTCAGTGACCACTAACCCACCTCCATCTTCAACTTGCTCCAAATCCTTACAAGACTTGTTTTGCAAACTAGCGCAGTGTTTATCTAACAAGGCAAATGCTTGAGATTTGCATTGTTCTTTCGGTAAAATGGTCACGTTCAACGCTTTCTTAGTTTGACTTTGAGTACTTACAGAGTAGCCAGAGACAATTCCGTAGGATTGAGTTGGAAGAGCTTTTTGTGTACCATCAAAATCAAAGCAAATTGGTGTTATGTGTAGTTTGTACTCAATGGCACCGTCTAGTGCTAAAATTGCGATATCAGCTACAAAGTTTCCTTGATGAGCGTAAAATCCGGGGACAGTTCTTATTTCTTTGAGGATGAAAGTTTGAGTTGCAAATTGTTCTTTTGCTTCTAAATTATGAAAGTATTTCCCAGCAATTGCTTTGAAGTTTTCTTTTGGCTTCCAAGATTCAAATTTTTCGTCATAAAAACTGTGAGCTGCAGATAAGGCAACCCTGTTGGAAAGAATCGTCCCAGCACAAGCGTAAATTTTGAGGTCATATATGGCTAGATGCCATGTGGCTTCAGAAACTTCAATCAGTTCCTTGTTTCCAAAAATAAATGATGGTAATTTTACTGTTGGAGTGATTCGTAATGGAATTCCACAAATTGGAGTACATTTTGGAGGCTCAAAATCCCATTTCCCGGACTTAAGACAAGTTAAAACATGTTTTGCGGTTATTGATGTAGGACGGTAACCTGTTTTGCAGTATGTTAAAGCTTTTGTTCCTGGAAGTTGTTGACCTTTGCATGACTTTGATGAGAAATGGTGTTCACAGTGGGATTTCGTTGTTTGAGTAAAAATTTCCGAACCGTTACAAGGAGCTAAAAAATTATCAGAAATTTATCTGGAAAATTATATAAGAGAATATTTAAACTTACTTTGACATTTTGGAAAATCTTTATTCCATTTTCCATCACTGCATGAAATAATGTTGTCATCTGTTCTCACAATGAATTTTTGAACTCTTTCAACAAAACCTCCATCAATCGTTCCAAAAGCACAAATCACAACAATTGGCTCTGATTCATCTACTTGACTTTCAGCAGCATAGTCACCACCAAAAAATGCTCCAACAATTTTAGCTCCAGATATCTTTGGAACTAGACAATTCTTTTTTTTCCGACAACTTAGAAATTTTTTAGTCCATTCGCCATTCTTACATTCATTCGAGTTTTGGTCTTCAAAACCTGATAGAGTGTGCTTGGAGTCACAATAAATTTTAATCGTGGTGGATTCATCAACAAATTCCCCAGTCTCGTAGAAAGTTTGTGATTTGACAATTCTTCCATTAGGAATTTCCGGAACTCGACAACCTCTGATTGGAATACATTCTGGAAAACTTTGAAGATCCCATAGACCTTTATTGCAAGTTATAGTGTGGTTCAATTGCTGATCCAAAATAGATTTAAACTTATAGTCACAGATTATTGTGATCTCTGTTTTGTCTACAACGAAGTCTCCGACATCATAGTTTGATCTCTGATTAATATTTCTTATGACTCCATTTAAAATCTCTGGAATCTCACAAGCTTTACATTCAGTCTCTGATATTGTAGCTTCTTCTTCTTTTGGCTCAAGAGGATATTTTTCAAAAGCATCTCTTATAAAAGGGATGTACTGCTGGACATCAGTAAACATTGTATAAAATCCAAAATCGCAAGATCCAACTGCATTTTTCCCATTACTTACGATTCCACGTATAAAATATTGTTTTTGACCAAAGCAGTTTGTTGTTAAAAATACCTACAAGAAAGAGGGTTTTAAAAACAAAAATAAAGTTAAGTATCATAAACTTACTAGACCACCACCAGAGTCACCTTGACAGACCCCCGATCCATCCAGATTCCCGGCACAAATTTTATCGTCCTGTACAAAGTCAATGAACGCTCCAGATTCATTTTTGCACTGCTCAAGGTCAGCCACTTTAACCATGATCTTCTTTAAAGTAGAACTGGACATGCCATCTTGACTTATTCCCCATCCAGCAACAAGCCCAAATTTTTCTGTTAAATCAGCTTCAATAGATTTAGATTCCAAATCAAAATCCAAGCAAATAGGAACAACCCAGGTGGAATTCGGGTTCAAGTCCTAATGTAGGTACACTAGAATACATTAGGAAGTACACTTTTTCCTAGAATAATACACTAGGATACACTAAGAGACACACTAGCTTCTAAGAAAATGTGTGCTCTCTAGTGTATCCTAGTGGATGACCACACTAGAATACACTAAGGAACATTTAAATTCCTAGTGTTCCTTCTAGTGTATTCTAGTCCTAGTTTGAAAATTCAAATTTTAATATTTTGGCGAAATATTAGATTTAATATTCTTGAATTTACTGTTGAAAGCATTTTTGGTATTTCTTTGTGTATTTATTTTAATTTTGAAATATTATTTGTCTTAAAAATTATTTCATCTTTTTAAAACAATATGTAAAATGATGATTTTCAAATCATTTTAAATATTATTTTTGCCAATTTTTCAAATTTCATGAAAAACTTTAATAGTAACCCTTTATTAATTTATCGGAAAAATATCCAAAATGTTTTTTCAATCACTCGTTTAATATTTATTAATTATTGCCAAAAATGTGAGCGATTTTAATAAAAAATAATTTTCAAATATTACATGTTTGGTGGTCGCTTAAGTAAATTAAAAGTCACATAAAACTAGTTGGCAATACAGCCGAGTGGATTGCGCGCTGCCTCACAAATGTGCGGCAGCGGTTCAAACCCAAATTTTAAAAAGATGCAAAAAAGAAAGTACACTAGAAAATTATGTACTTCTAGAATATTCTAGTGTAGAATTAAAATTTATATTTTTTAATTTTTCAAAAATTCTACACTAGGATACACTAGAACATACACAATCGCTTAGTGTTTTAAAACCACACTAAGCTTAGTGTTTCTACGGGGAAGGTTCTAGTGTTTTTTCTCTAGTGTATGTCTTAGTGTAAATGGCATTTATTTCCACCTGGGAACAAATGAATTAAATTGGAGGAATCCATCAACCACCAAGATTGCCAAATCAGCTTCAAAAAATCCTTTATAACCAGTATATTTAGGAACGATTTCTATCTCATATAAATTGAACTTTTGCACATCTTCCATGTCATCCTGGTAAACATCTAAATCTCGGTAATATTTTCCTGCTACAATCTGATACATTTCCTTAGGGTTCAGCATTTTAGAAGATTCATTGAAAAAACAATGCGAAGCACTTATGAGAATTCTCTCAGTTAAAATTGTGCTCCCACAGATCTGACTATTTTGACTGAAAACTCCTGCGTGCCAAGGAACGTCTCGAATATCAGCATTCTTCCCTTTTATAACATATGAAACAATTCGAGCTGTTGGAGTCCCGCAAATTGGTTGGCATTTGAATACTTCAGAATCCCACTGACCAGACTCCAAGCAAGTTAACATGTTGCTGTTTCGATTATTTTTAGGCAACTTGTAGCCATTTTTACAGTTTATGGTTGCTCGAGTGCTTGGAAGTAAACCTTGAGTGCACGAAACAGTAATATTATCGTGTTCACATTGTGCAATTGTGGTTAATCCAGTAATTTTCTTTGCATCACACAATTCTAAAGTGAAGGATCAATTAGTTTTTTTTAACAGAATTCATAAAATTTTCTTCTTACTCTCACAAGTAGGAAACTCCTTATCCCACGCTCCCTGCTCACAAAAATTTTTATTATCATCATTCTGAATAATCAATGAAGAATAACTCTGTTCACAAATAACTTTCACCACAGGATCTGATGCATCTACAATTTTTCCTGGTTCATACTGTGTGTCGAAAAAAACTCCGACGATTTTTCCATGCTTTATTTGAGGTACTTCACAACCCTTGAAAGCTGATTCACGTTTCGCCAGCTTTTCCAAAGCTATATATGAAAATAAAAGTGATGATATTTTATGTGGTAGTAATTTATATTCGAATATTCATAAGTCAACTAATTTTGATTTATGTTTGGTAATGACCTTCAAAACAATAAGGTTGTTACATACAGTTTGGTTCATGAGTTTTAGTCAATTGGAGCTTAACACAGAAATGTTCCTTAAATAATTTATGAAATTGTTAAGATTACAATATTAGAAATTCTCACCTTTTACTTGAAACACCAAATTCAATAACATAAACCAAAAAAGTATGTTCATTGCTCAATTTTTTCGATATGTTACGTATAGATGTTGCTTCTTCAAAACTCAAATAAAGACTGATGTTTCTTTATAATGATGGTCAAATTTTTTAGCAATATTTTAATTCGTTAGCGTGTGTGTCTCCTATTATCTTACCAAAAACTTACTGTTGGTCTCGTAACATTTTTCAGTATTGTAAATTTTATATTTTCTTATACCAACTTGTCTTAAAATTTTTACCAAATTTTTCAACATCTTTAAGTCAAAGATATCATTTTAAGACATCATGCTGATTCAGAATTTCTAAAATAAGGTATATCTTATTTTTGTTTTTTTTTTGTTTAAAGAATTATACAATTTTACATCAATTCTAAATTCTATGAATCCAATACAATGTATAGTTTTGAATCTAAAGTCAAATTTCAATCATACCAGATTTCATTCATTGTTATTTTGCGAGATGTTTGCCAATACACTTGGAATTTGTAATACTTGGATTGAATTGAGTTTGTGGATTTTGCTCTTAAATTCATCTCTACTACTTTATTTAAATAGATTACTATGAATACAAATTTCAATTTAGCAAAAGCGATGCGAAATCATTCCTAAATTGCGAATGGAAGAGTTGTATAAGTATCTAGATTGTAAAGCATTTCAATTGATATTTAAAACTCAATAAAGTATCTACATTATTGGTTTGCTATCAAATTGGATTTGGTGAAGATCTTTTATATTTTAGCTGGCTGTTGGATAGATAAATTATACGGTAATCGAACAATTCTATACAGTTTAGACTTGAAGTTGCATCAGCATTGAGGTAAATTGAGTAAGTTTTTCTATTTTGCTAAAAGGACAACAATTTGACCATTTATATTCTATAGCAATAATATATTTTTTTTAAATTAAATGATAGCAATTAAGAAATCAACTTGAAGTTTTGATCACAATATTCAAAAAGCTCTTTTGAAGCTTTTCTAACAAGTTCCCAGCAAATTCTTCTTAAAAAGCCAAACATTCATGTATATCAACAACATAAACCCTTTTAAACATACACCCCAACACCCTAAATTATTATTATTAGCATTTTATTCAGTAGATACGATAAATTTCATGTTCAACGAATAAACTTTGCATATATAAATAAAGTCTTGTGTTATTCAAAACTCATAAATTATTTACAATCATTTTATGACAAATAAATCATGTCAACACCACCATGTATTTACACGATATTTAAATCACGAATTTCCATCCAAAGTCAAAAGATAAATATTTTTACGAATGCTCGAGAATGTTTGTTCATGCTCAACTCTTATTTTTTGGGTGTGTTGACAATCAAACTGTCGATATCCTGCAAAAAGGTTGCGAAAAGCTCTGATATTTTCTGTATCAAATCATGCCAAGACGCTTTTTGTACTTTTTTCTCAAAGTTTTTTTTTGCAATATCGTAATGTAACAATGTAATGAAATATATAAATGGTTATGTAGTAATGTGATAAGCAGAGTAGAGATGTTTTCCTTTTCTGCTGGATTTTTCAATTTCAAGAAATTGAACAAGAAATCATAGAGGCATCCGTAATTTTGCACTTTCTGATAGAAATTTTATCAACTCGGTAACGAAATAAGAAATCATGTACCGGAACAGACAAACTATCCTCATCATCTTTTGGTTGAAATGGATTTATATGACACTTCTACGAAAGAAGGAGAGTTATTAGTAAAGAGAGCTATATTTGGTTCAAAGTAGTTTATAGAAGAATTTGCCTGAATATAATAGATTTTGGTTGAACATTTTTCTTTTCAAAAAAAAAATTTAAATATAATATCTGTGCTGAAAAAAAATTATACTAAAGATTCGTTCAAAATAAGGCATTTTTCGGATTGTCGGAGAACTCCACCAAACCCAAACCAAACAACTTTTACATGCACAATTTTTGATTGTTATCTTTATCAACTTTTCCCATAAAGGAAATGAAATTTGCAGGAAATGTTATATGCACCATCTCGGTAGAAAAGATAGGGATGTAGCAAAGTTTTCGCAGTAAACGAGATTTCAAGTTTTTGTCATCTGTCGAGACAATTATTTGCAGTCATGTTTTTAAAGAGTTCGGAGTAGATTTCAAGTAATTTTTCGGTTAAACCAATTTGGTTGAACTTAAGGTTATGAGGTAGATAGCTTCTGAAGACAGCAAAATTTATTGAATTACAAATGATGAATGTAATAAAATAATAATTATTAATTACTCAGCACAAATACCTTAACTTATGAAATAAATTTGATGAGTAAATTGATGAGCACCATAATCATGTTTTGCTGAATAATAATTATTTAATGCCAACACGATAAAATATTTAATGTTCTCGTTTTCTATTTAGTGAATTACATATATTTATGAATTTATCATGATGAATAGACATAAACCTTGTCAGATAAAATATGTATTATTTGCTATGAGCAAATTAATCACATTTGTAAGCATCAAGCAATGGCACATCATCAGTATTTTGAATTTATGGTAAAGTCGAGCAAATTATCTTCATAAACTTATTCATGACATAAATATGAATATTTTATTAGATATTTATATTTACTTAAATGATTTAAATTATTACCACCAACAGAGTTTATTGAAATAACAGTTGAATGGTTCATTAACAATTAATTTAGAGTAAAAACTTTGCTACTCTGAAGTTGATCAACACTGCATCAAACGTTGATTCTACCCGCGCAATAATTTTGAGAAACTCCTTTGAACTTCATCAGAACCAAACTCTTTGTCTTAACTATAGTTACTATAAGATCAATGAAACTATCTGAAAGATATAAACAAATTATGAAACTAAAAACAGCACAAAACTAGCACAAGTTAACAACACGCTGACGGAACTCCTCAAAAAATAATTTAAAACGTCAAATTGTTAAACTATTAATAAATAGAAAACTTCCATACTTCCTTCGAATGAAATAAATTTCCGTTTTGTTCGAGTTTTGTTACCAAAAACAAAAAGTTCGAAATGTAATCAAGAATTTGCTTAACAGTTTTAAAACTTTGTTAACATGCACATGAGTTTCCGAATACCGTCAAAATACCAAGTATTTGCATAATATTGTAAGAACCTGAGGGTGAAACTGCAAAACTTGGGAAACTTCACTTTGAATTGGGTTTTTGAGGAATTTTATACTTGTAATGGAAGTTAAATATAACTTAATGCAATTCGTTTGAATTCTTAAAATAAATTTCTCCATTTTGATGAGTAAGTAATTCACTAAACTATATACACAGCAGAACTTGCCTTACAATTTTGATGGTTATGTGGTATAGCTTAACATAAGATATAAAAACTGGTTCAATTCAGGTTCTGTATTTTTTTGAGAATAATAAGTCTTTTACTTATTAATATAGATTGATTGAGTTAAGTATGATTTTAATGTGACTTAAACAAATCAGTATTTGAAGCCTATCAAGAAAAAAAAAGTCCCAAGTCGTTTGCATTAAGTGAAACTTTTATTCGAACAGATTTTATGCTACTTGCTATATCATTTTTTCTTCAATATCAGTAAAGAAAAAAGCTATTCCTTAAACTCCATGTAATTTATTCTTATATAAGGAATGAAAATAAGCACATACTTGATAGTTTTTAGTAGTTTGCTTGTAATCCAGTGTATATTCTCGGAAACGAAAAGAAACTGTACAAACTTTAAACTTTAAGATACACGTGACTATAAAACTTTTCAAATTTACACATTAATGCACATGGGGCAAAATACGTGATAGCATTTAAACTAGCATATTTTTTACTCTTTGTAATTTATGAAAGTTTTTGTAAAATTTAAGGTACAAAAGTGAATAAATTAATGTTGAAACTTTTGAGATAAACTTAATTTTTAGAACAATTGAAACTTCTGAAAAATTAAATGGTAAAAAAGGCAACATATTTTAAAATGCCGAGCTGTAGGAGAAGCTTAACTTTAGATTCTAATCTTAATCTATGCTTGAAGTTTTGCAGCTCGAATTTAAAATTTTGGCTTCAGGTCTCACCTTAATGTTTTAATGCTTCAAATCAAATAATAATCCTGCACTCTTCCACAATTCAAATTGTGATCCTTTTCTTGGCATTTTATCAAGGAAATGGAATTCTATCGCTAGATAGCTTAAAATTATGGAACCAATTGCAATGAATGCAAAGTGAGTTATATCGGGTGACAGTTTAAAACTGTAAGGACTCAGATTATGCTAAGTTCAACATATTTCCCTTATAAATAAGGATTGGCTCCATTTTCTCCAAGCACCATTCAAAGCGCAATAAATCAAGTTTATGTATTTTTGAAGTATTTGTAGATCTTACAGATCTCGCCAATTTCCCTATATTTACTGTCTTCTCTATTTTCCCTATTTTCCCCATTTTCCAATCCATTAGATTTAATCCGTTTTATTGCCTGATAAATATTCACACATATAAATAAAAAAGTCTTGAGCTTTCTTGAATTTCCTGGAATTTAATGCATTTTATGGTCGTTTATAGCCAATTCAGAATATAAATCTAGCATGTTCTGCATATAGAATCGTACTATAATTTTGATTCAGTAGGCAAGTACATTCAAATATTTGGTTTAAAAAAAGAATTATCTTCGAAAATAATAATTATTGTATTTACATTATACATTATACAATCATCGTGAATCATCAAACAACATTAAAGCACTCATTAAAACTCAATATAAAGTCCTTTCAATAAAACCATTAATTTATTGAGTTATTTATGAAATACACATCAATTTTAAATGCTCAAATGTGAATTATGGATGAAAACCTCAAATTCATTAACTTTTAATCACATTTTTATGATTTTCAATCAAAAATACATAATAATTTTAACTCAGACACGAACATGAATATTTGATGGGGCGATATGAATTATTGATTTATAACCAAAAACCAGCACAGTAAAGTATTTTATGTGTTTTGGATTTTGAAAGCAATATTAGCTTAATGAGCAAAGTTTATTAATCAAATGCATTAATATTTTAGTTTCATGAAAGTTGTAAATTCAATTAAATTAAGCGCATAATGTTAATTACCAAATGAGTAGAATATTGTTAATCAAAGAAGCATAAAACATATATGTTGACTTTAAACATTGATTTGTCTTTCATTTGTCAATGCATTTTTCAATTAAAATTTATATATTGCATATAATTTGAAATCCAAAATCAATGCAACTACAAAACCGAAGAATTTCATTCTCTCACCTCAGCAAATACATCTTACATCAAAAAGCTTTCTTGACTTTTTCTACAATATTTAAATTGCGCGTTTCAAAGCATATTCTGCAATTAGTTCCCAAAAAAATTTACAAATTGCATCAAAGAGAAACTTGGGAATGTTTGGTTTTCTGAGTTTCCAAGATTTATTGCATCTAGAACAAATACTGAATGTACGTGATTTAGGAACTTAAGAATGCTTTAGACGTTGCTTGAAAATTTAATTAATTATTGTTCTAAGTTGAAAGAAAATATCTTCAAAATTGGTATTTGTTTGACTATTCTTAAAGGAATAATTTTTATTAAAAATTTGTATGGAAATTAAGAAAGTTTTGAAAAAAACATGTTATTTGTTTCATTTCATCATACTTTACGAGTAAATTTTCAAAGAACTTCTAAAATTTATTAGAAAAATTCTTGCTCGCTAGAATTTCCTTTCAAGTGGAAATATGTTTGATTTCAGAAATTATTTTGAAAGTTTTGCTTTCCATTTCGCATTTATAAACTTAACAAAAACAAAAGATTTTTTAAAAGAATAAATGAAAATCTGCGAGTGGGTCGATCTATTTGTTGTTAGGCATAATTGGAAAGGAATTATTTTTAATACCTACAGAGCATTAAATTGTAAACTTGAATTGAAATAATTGAAAAGCTCCCAAAATCATCTATAAATAAACTATTCATGATTGAGTATCAACTCATTTTAGGCTCTATAAAATCATTTAAAAGAATTTTTAATTGCTTCGCATAATTTTTTCCAGAATACAATCTCGCAATTATCAAAATTTTTAACGTTATTTTGTTTTGGAACTGATTTCAATACCGTATTCCTAATTGAATAGAATTCCAAATGAATTTCGCAAATATTATTTTGAAAACTTTTTACTTCCTACTAAGCTTCACAAGTTTTCGAATAAATTTAAGATATGTTCGAGATACATTCAAATTATTGTTAAAGTTTGCAATATTGCGATGGCTTTGAACAATCACCAGTTATAATTCGATAGACAAAAGATTATAATTATAGGATGGGCATTCATTTATGTATAATGGACCTATGTTTTGAATGAGATTAGCTCTGAAATATGTTGTGTCATAGTTATACAAAAGAATAAACTTTTACCCTATGGTGTTACCTTGAGGATTCTCAATTGAAATTACCTTAAACTTGCAACATTAATTAATTGATCATCATCGTCTTTATTATGATAATAATAATTGAACTGTAAGAATCATCGAGATCATTCATAAAAAGAATTTGAATTTTACTTTTCCGACTTTTATGTAATATTCATTTCAGTTTCATAATTTTGAAACGCAAAAAAGAAGCTAAGAATCATGAAAATTCATGAAAAACATAAAAGCATAAAAACGCGCAAAGAATACTTCGCAAACTTGGAGATGCAAAAAATCCTTCAAATAATTTAAAAAGACTTTTCAAGTCTCGGGATAATGTTTTAATTTTCTTCAGACTTTCAGGATTTTTTCTGTGAAAAATCCAAAAGGCAAAATTGAAATTGAATACTTGAGGAGTTTGTAAAGTTTGAGAAGTTAAGAAAGTGAATTTATAATTTTGATTAAATAACGCTTTGTAATCCTTTTGAGTTTTTTCTCGCCTGCAGCTTTTGATGTTTTTCCAATTTATCGCTGTAAAAAATATTTTTGTTGTGAAAATGCATTATTAATTTTTCAATTCAGAAAAAGATTTATGATTTTAATATGAAGCCTTTGTGGAATTAATTTATTAAACCTTACATTTTTTGAATTTAATTTATTCGCCGAAAAACCATGAAATTCATAAAATTGTAGCTTTGCGCTTTTTTGGATGGATCTCATAAAACATTATCATAACAAAATGAATAAATTATAATCATATTGCGATGCCGGGATTTAAGCAGAAAATTGGATTTCGATATTGAATCAAAAATTATTTGGTGTGGTGCGGTATTCTAACTAAATATTGATGAATGAATATTAGAGTGAGAATGATCCATTTCATAGAATAATTTCTATGTAAATTTGAAATTTGTTCCAGAATTATTGTTGTTTATTTATTGGAAATAAAATAATTGAAGGGTGGTCTATTTTATATGGTTTTATATTCTAGCACATGTTATTTGTGTTAAAATTGTGTGGAAGGTTTGATCATTTTCAGAAATATTTGTTGACAGAAGACCAAGGTGCTTAAATCTTATAGATGACATATAACGTGCCAAGCAGTGAACTTTGGTGGTAAACATTGATCACTTTTAAAACATCCATATTTATAAATGTACAATGTGGGCATATGATTTTTTTAATTGAATATCAATGAAAAGAAGTTTATTTTTGTTATGGATACATATTCATTATATGCTGCGTGTGGGACTTTACCGCCTCCACAATACATATTATTAGAACCTTCTAGGTTTCGCCAGGTGAATAAACATTCATTCATATCTATTCACGTCACGTTTCAAAAATCAAATATGGTAATAAACACCGAAACATAAAAAAAAAAGCCAACTGCTCCAAATATACTTGAAAAAATTAGGATAAACCTATGTGCTGGAAGTGTTTGCTGACAAGGCATCTGAAATACTAAATTGTATGATTACGTATCTTGAGCTTTTCCGAGCTGCAAAATTTACTTGGAATGTCTGTTTCATGCTACACTTTACCATATGATGATGGCAAATTTTAGATTGTACTTTCTTTATGATCTCTCAAATTTGAAGCCACTTTATAATTTTGTAAGGAAGTTCAACAATCTCTTTTTTTCATGTTTTGCATTTTTGAGGACGACATTATTTTTAGAATATCTTTTTTCTTATTCCTTATTTTGTAATTTAACTTTAAAGAGAACATTTTAATTCCAAGTTTAAAGTCATTGTTTTTTGGAGATACTGTTTACACGGCAATAATGATTTTCTGTTAATGTAAATTTAAACAGGAATACATACAAGAGAGCTGAATTCAATAATATAAACGGTCTATTCTTCCCCTGACCCTCTTCCAACCTCGTAAAATGATTCAAACATTATTTTACCATTTTACTTTAGAAAAACCTGAATCTTTTAAAAACATTAAATAAAAACCAAAAGATTCTCAAATTCACTTCAGATATTAAAGTTGAAAAAATTAAAAGAAAATTTACGGAAGCAAAAAAGGACAGATAAATTATGCAAAAGATAGGCCTAATTTACATTTTTCTTATTATACGATTACAAAAAAAAGTTCCCGCAAAGTTCATGGATCCCGATTGACTTTGCATCTGACTTTTATGTTAGACGCAAAAATGTTTTTTTGTTCGCATTGATAGAAACTTTTGTCATAATAATTTATTGGTGTCCATTGAGGATTGGGGTGGAGAGCGGAATGCTTTCTTTAAATTTTCCTTTAAAAAAAGGTTGTGTATTTACTCTACTGAATTTTATTTAAATGGTAATATCAGGAATTAGTAAATTAAACTTTGTAGGATAAATTGTGTTTTGCCATAAATTCTTTAAATATTAATGGGCAGAAAAAAATTACAGGATATATTTCTTTGAAGCAAAAAAAGAAAAATTAAAAACAAGTACGCTAACACAATAATCACAATTTAACAAATCACTAGCTTAACTATAATCCTAAGGAAATAAATCTTTGACCCGCTGAGTGTTTTGCAATTTAGAATTATTTAAGCGGCTGCAAAATGTTAACAGGAAATATCTCAAAGGTTTACATTGTTCCAAAGGCACTATTTTATTGGAATATTCTGGTTTTAATGACATTCTCCTAAGCATAAGTAGCGCAAGCACAAACATTATTACTTTCTACTGTTTCTACAGTTGGCTATAAAGTCTATAAAGTGTTATGGTTATTACCATCGTAATTATGTTTATGCTTTTATGCTGTAATGTTTTTATGCTTAAAGGCTACGAGAGAAACTTTCGTATTCGCAGAGAAATTATAGTGATTTTTAATAACACGGAAATGGAGAATAATGAGCGATTCAAATAAATTGGGCTTTTCTCTGCCTCGCACTTGGCAGCTCACAAAAGCTGAAGCTATTTAAGCTTACAACCTGAAAAGGGTAAATGTCGTAAATTGTTGAGAAAGGGTTTCAATGGAGGCACTTGGCATGCACAGACTGAAGAATCATGGATTTAAGTTGGTGTTGTAAATATAAAAGATTGGAATTTTGATAGAGATAGGTCTTTATAAAGCAAAATTTAAGGGCCTGGGAAAATGTTAGTTGACTTGGAAATTTGAGATTAGGTGACAAATTCTTCAGCGTTGTTGATGGATATACTTTTTGTTATTAATTCAATAGCATTTAATCATTAGATTTTATAGTAAATTTTCTATATTAATTAAATCTGAAACTATAAAATGCATTCTATGTGAGTGTTGGGTATGTCACAGATCTAATTGATCTTCAATGCAATCATTTTAAATGTAGACCAAACATATAAATGTGCTGTGTAAATACAAACACATTTTTAATTAAATAAAATTGTGTTGAAAAAGCGCAACGTGACAGCTTTTTGGACACAAAAATAAATTACTCAATCCTTTGGAAATTGTTTGCAACTATATTTTTATGTATATTTTGTTGGCAAGCTTATCAAAAGTATTTTCAGTGATCATTTAGAATTAAATTACTTTTTTAATTAATTGTGTTCAACACTTCATGATTTTTTTGCGAGAAGTTTTAATTGGAAAGTGCTGAATGAACTGAGGTTTGTAAAAAACTAAATAAAACTGTATGTTTGGGGAGAATTAAGCGTTAAATTGCAACATTTTGAATACATAAAAATATGTTTCGATGCAAACAATTTTTATCAAAAAAAAATTTTTTATTTTAAAAAACATTAAAAATAATGATGAGAAATTATGAACTCGCATGCGCCAAATGCACCTTGTGACACAAACTGACTAAAGAAACATGTTACAAATGCTTTCTCACATGCCAATGCCTACGCGCTTTCCTAACAATCCTAGCAGTATTCGTTACGCATTTGAGCTGTTTACACGTACTTATGAAAAGTATTCCAATTCAGAGAAACTTTAAAGTTTTCGAAAAGCTTCCAAAAAGCTTTCTGATTGTATAAATATTTTGGTAATTCAATCATCAATTTTATTATATTTAAAAGTCATATCTCCAAAAAATCCACACGTTCGTCAATTTATACAAATGAAACAGACATCGTACCAAAAGCACCTATCTATATGCGTTCATTAATTAATATGCAAAACACACATTCAAAGTTGAGACACTTCTCACAAATTTTAATGAAATGTAAACATTTTAATTAAATGTATCCTTTTTACCAATAAATAAATTAGATATAAAATCTTTGTAATCATTGTTCGTGCCGTCGTTTCATCCTGATTATTTAATTAAACAACTATGAGCAGCTGAACGACTGTGCAGGTTTTGGTTGATGCTTGAAGCTATGTAGGATTTAAATTGTCCTTAATTTGGCTGACAATTTCTCGTTGTCAGAGAGTTGCTGTGCCTCAGCGCGAATAAAATGGTGTCAAAGCTGCGGCAAGCGGAAATGCTGGTGGGAAGAAATAATTTATTCAGAACCTTCAAAAAGCAACATTGCTGCGAATTCATGTATAAGTTTGGAGCGTGCTGTTGTTGAAATTAAATTGATATCAGGATTTCACCAACTTGAAAATTAAAGTTTTTTCTTGGTTATAATTATTTACAATTAAAGCATTTTCATCAGATCTTAAAGTTGCAGAAGATTACAACAAACATATGAAGAAAAAAGATTCTAACTATAAATATTAGACGCATATAGTTGAACGAAGGATGTTATGCACCATTTCTGATCAATAGTCCGAAAAGTTTAAATTGTCTATACCACAGCTGAACTACATAACAGAATCGATATTACTCTTTCACAATAACACATTTTAACAAACTTCTGAAAAAAAACAAAATGTTTCGCATGTTGTTCATAAAATTTAGTTTCCTGCCCAAAAAAGTATTCACAATATTTTTTCTCCGAAATCCGCCAGAAAATCTTTTTTGGTCACTGCTGTTTGCGATCACTTGTTCGAGAATTTATTGCTTAAAAGGGGAGGATATACTTTATGTGAGATTTGCGATATTCCAAAACAAATATGTTGTGCAGGCAGCTCGATACCCTAAGTTTAAAGTAGATACCAGGATACAGTTATACTTCACTATTTTGGATGTTGCTATTATTTTTGTTAAAATTGAAAGGGTTATTGGTTGTTTATTTCTATCATCAATAAAGTACGTAACATGTTGGACGAACGTGTTAGGACCATACTGTTAGATGGATATTGATGATAAGTTTGGATTTTTTTTTGGTGAAAATGTTCACAGTTTTGTTATAATAGCTCTTTAGGTTCTCGCTCAAGCTGTTTTAACGAAAAGTACGTGATTGTTTAAAATTTGGACTTTTTGTTGAGATATTATGAATAATGATACATTTCTTGGTTCACTCGCTGTTTTTTAGTACTTTAAAGATTTAAAGATGCTGATTGCTGATACATTTTCAGTAACTAATTATCTCTTATTTTTGAAAAGCTACCAGGACTTTTACAAAAAATGTTTTTGCCAGACAAAATAATTCGAGACTTCACGATGAAAGCATTTTTAAATATTTAATTGTTTATTAGTAAATTCTTTTCCTTTTACATAATTGAAAAAAAAAATCTTCATGAATTTTTAATGAAAAATGCAATTTTCTTTTTTTTTGCATTAAGTTTTTAAATTCTTTTTGGATTCAGTCCAAGTCAATTACAATTTACATCCCAATAAAAAAGTGCAAATTGAATTTTGTTGAGATTTTTTTTTTGCTAAATTGTATATTATATTAAAGCTAGTTTTAGTTAAATCTGGTTGAACATAAAATATAAATTTAGTATTTAAAATTTATTTCACAATTTGGAAATTAAAGTGAATATCGCTTCAAAAATAGAATTTTAATTTATATTCAGCTTGTAAAATTCTCACTGAACTAAAAATAAAGATTATTGCATAATATTCAAATTTATGGTTTGCTCTCATTATATCATAAAAATGGAAATAAATCAAATAAGGTACGAAACACATGGAGCTATTTATTCAAAAACTTTCATCTTGCAAAAAACTCAACATTTTAAAGCAACCTTAATGAACCTTAATGCTTGTAATTTGCCGCAACCATAATTCAAAAATTATGCACCTGTTAAGGTAGGTGGAAAGATTTGAACGTTTTATCGTATTTTGGTTGTGTTGTGTAGTTAATGGGAATATTTGTCATTTTTATTTAAATGATGATTTAGGTGGGCAAAGCTTTTGTATCTTTAAGGCCAAATTTCAATTTAATGTTGAGAATAATTTTATTATCTGTAAACGTAAAGTTTGATTTTACAATAAGCTAAACATATCAGGTCAAAACTCAGTACAGATCTTGCTCCACAAACATGTTTCATGCCAAATAAACTGTATTGAATTGAAAGCACGTAAATTCATCAAAAGCTGCAATAAAATAGAAAAACATTGCACTTTTCATTGAAAATTCACCTTTATTGAGCTTTTTCCACCATTATACTATTTTTTATTTTGATATTTATCACATCGATAAGGAGAATTCCACAAATAAAAATGGTCTAAAGTGGAATTGTTTTGTTTGGCTCTTTGCAATATTACTGTACCGTATATCAATGTTGACGTTTGAATGATTCGCAAAAAGTTATCCAGTACAAGTTTAAGCTAGGTTGAGTTTACAATTATATGAATTATTCGCTCTAAAATACGTGTGTGACTGTGTGAGTTTTAAAAGATAAATTTTTTCTACTTACACGCCACTTCAAAAATCGGGTCACCAATTCCTTCTGGGACTTCATGATACAATCCTAAATCAGCTTTGTTCACTGATTCTTATTATGTACATGGTTTACTCTCAAATGCCCTAAGATTCGAACAAATTGCGTTTATATGAAACTTGCCGAAATAAAAATGGAAGCACTCAACGATAGCCTAAACTCTGATCCGACACTTTCATACTTTGATAGATCATTAGTTACATATTCATCAATCAGTTCTGAAATTATTATGTTTATATTGCAATCACATCAAAAGATATATGTAAAAAAGTTAGAAACCACATCAAAAATGGCGAAAATTCACTGGAAAATTGAATTTTTGGAACGAAATTAAAAATATTATGCGTTTCGCTCAGCACTTGAAGTATAATCAAAATCATTGCTACACTATTGAAGAATCTGTTGATTGTAGTTCTAGCGATAAGTTTAAGCTCTGTATCAAACTATTACACAATTTATAAATCTACTCGCAAAACAAAAAAAATCTAAAACTATGCTTCAGTTGATATCTTTTTCACGGCGAAGTAAGCATTTTGTAAACACAGGGTTGGGGAAATTCAGGTGGTGCAATTATTTAATTTGTTAAAGTCATTGTTTGTTGTATTAAAATCGCAAATGGCATTTGTTATTGGTGTATTTATGTAGTCTTATGAGGAAAGTACAAGGTCTTATCATATTTTATGCAAGTTATTAACTTAAAAGAAAATAAAAGTTTTTTGGATATTTTTGAAAATTGGCGCCATTGATTTGGCCCAACCCCGAGATTATGACAAACGAAACTTTCAATAAATTTGAGTGTTTTTTGAATCTTTGAAAGTCAATTTTATTACATTTTAGTCTTTTTGAATCTTTTTGAATCTTTTTTAGTCTTTTTGAATCTTTTTTGAGTCTTTTTGAGTCTTTTTGAGTCTTTTGAGTCTCTTTGAATCAATCCTAGTAGCAGACTTTTAGAAATTTTTTAATCAAATTTGCTTTGAAAATTCTGACATATTGTTATTGTTTTGATTATTTTGGAACAATTCCTATCAATTATGATCAACCATGAAGTCTCTATAACAAGCAAAAAATTTAAATATATGCACAGTGATTTTATGTCTTCGAACATTGTAATAAAATCGATACATGTTTTCAATAATTTTTCGATCCTGGAAATTTATGCTAAATAACTAAATGTATAACAACCCAAAATGTGTCTGGAGTGACCAGCTAATGGTGAACCCAATTCTGATCATGATCTGATATTAACTCATCATCCTTAATAATCCAACTAAAGAAATTAAATCGCTTTGTACCGTTCAAAAGTTTATTTTGTATAGAAAACCCAGAAATGTGGCCACAACTCCCTAGTTGGTGGACAAACTTCCACTAAGATTTTCATTTTTAAACTAGGTTCGATATGAGACATTTTGGTACCAAAAGATTTTGTCTGACTCTATTTGTTCGGGAGTTATCTTTCAACCATAATCACCTTAAAATTCCATTGAAAAAAATTTCTTGCTTTCTAATATTGAGAATAAATGATAAAAAATGAGTGTTCAGAGATTTTTAAGGTGTAAATTGATCAGCAGTTTTAAATATCTTGAGCACATTTAATTTTTTCAATTTTTTTGAGTCTCAAAAAGTCTAAATAATTTACTTTTTAGTCGATTTTATTATATTTTATTATATTTTATTGAATTTTATCAAATTTTAATCTTTTAAATCTTTTTTGAATCTTTTGAAATCTTTTTTGAGTTGTTTAGTTTTTTATTACATTTGAGTCAATAAAGTGTCCTCAGTTTTTGAATCATGTTTGTCACGAACCCTGTGTTTAGGACCAAAGTTTACTTTAGATGGATATTGAAGCATAGTTTTAGATTTTTTGTTTTGCGTGAAAATGTTCACAGTTTTGTTAAAAACACATTCTTCAATTTAGGTTTTCGCTCAAGCTGTTTTAACGAAAAGCATAATGATTGTTTAAAATTTTTAGAACTTTTATTGAAAAATATTTTGAATAATTTTGATACATTTCTTGACATGTTCAATATTAACATGATTTAGTGATTTGAAATGTAACTTTAAAAGAAGGAGCTGATTGCATAAAATATTTTCAGTAACTAAAACTTATCTCACCATTTTACAAATAGTTGACCAGGAAAACTTTTTTACAAAAAAGTGAATTTTTTGTGCCAGACAAAATAATTTGAGAAAAACTTCAACGATGAAATTATGCATTTTTTTTCAAATTTTGAAAATTTAATTGTTTAAACTTCACAAAATTTTTTTAACCTTTCAAAATAATTTTTATAAATATCGGTTAAAAAAAAAAAAGCACTTCATGAATTAAAGTGCCGTGCGCAAAATGAATTTTCTTGAAAAAATGCAATTTTCTTTTTTTTTCTGAAAATTTCATTAAAAATTTTTAAATTCTATTTGGATTCAGTCCAATGTCAATTTTTTAATGAATTTACATCCCAATAAAAAATAATATTGCAAATTGAATTTTGTTGAGATTTTTTTTTCCAAAAATTTTTTTATTAAATTGTATATTAAATTAAAACGCTAGTTTTAGTTAAATCTGGTTGAACATAAAATAAAAATTTTTGTGTTTAAAATTTATTTCACAATTTGGAAATTAAAGTGAATATCGCTTCAAAAAAGAATTTTAATTTATATTCAGCTTGTAAAATTTTCACTGATTTTACTAAAATAAAGATTATTGCATAATATTCAAATTTATGGTTTATTTTCTCTCAAATTATATCATAAAAAAATGGAAAAAATCAAATAAGGTACGAAACACATGGAGCTATTTATTCAAAAAGATTTAATAATTAATTTCATCTTGCAAAAACTCAACATTTTAAAAAACTTTACAGCAACCTTAATGAACCTTAAAATGCTTTGTAATTTGCCGCAACCATAATTCAAAAAAACATTTTTGGCATGCACCTGTTAAGGTAGGTGGAAAAATTTGAACGTTTTATCGTATTTTGGTTGTGTTGTGTTGTTCCAAAATGGGAATATTTTGTCATTTTTATTTAAATGATGATTTTTTGTTTTTTTTGCAAAAGCTTTTTAATATCTTTAAGGCCAAATTTCAATTTAATGTTGAGAATAATTTTATTATCTGTAAACGTAAAGTTTGATTTTACAATGAGCTAAACATATCAGGTCAAAACTCTGTACAGATCTTGCTCCACAAACATGTTTCATGCCAAATAAACTGTATTGAATTGAAAGCACGTAAATTCATCAAAAGCTGCAATAAAATAGAAAAACATTGCACTTTTCATTGAAAATTCACCTTTATTGAGCTTTTTCCACCATTATACTATTTTTTATTTTGATATTTATCACATCGATAAGGAGAATTCCACAAATAAAAATGGTCTAAAGTGGAATTGTTTTGTTTGGCTCTTTGCAATATTACTGTACCGTATATCAATGTTGACGTTTGAATGATTCGCAAAAAGTTATCCAGTACAAGTTTAAGCTAGGTTGAGTTTACAATTTTAAGAATTATTCGCTCTAAAATACGTGTGTGACTGTGTGAGTTTTGTTTTAAAAGATAAATTTTTTCTACTTAACAGCTGATCGAAAAATATACAAAATGCGAAATCAATAACATCAAACAGCATATTACAGCAAAAAATAATCAATAAGTTTTAATATATTTTTCTTCCATAACATCTCAATATAGAATATGATGATATATAATTGATGAGCACATAAATTCAGCATTCACGCGAGAAATTCATTGAAGCGAGAATGAACACAGAAATTGCTCAGTGAAATAAACATCATGTTGATGAGCCTTTTTACCAATACCTGGCACAAATACCAAGATGTCAAATTTAATCAGCATTTAAATGAAACTTTTTGTGCTTCACATTCACGTGTTTCAGTAATAAGAAAATTCTGTAAAAATATATATCACCGCAACTGATGTTTCTATTTTATGATTTCATCCTCACACGCATTGGCTGAAATTGCAAAATTATATATGGAATTGTTTGGAAATTGTATGAAATGCCTGAATAGGCAAATAAAATGAGCTATAAAATATGAACAACTTTATGTTTCCACATGCGAGAAATAATTTCGGTATGTTGGGATATAGCGGGAATATATTTGATAGCAATATCAAAATTACGATTATGGTTATTGTTCATTTAATATTTCGATGAATTTGCAGTTTATTTTATTTTATTGTCATCACAGCTGATTGGAATGTATTGTGATTCAGGATTATTGCAGAATAAATATTCCTCAGAGTAATGGAGGAATGATTAAAATTTAATTGGCCCTACTTTCTTTGTTAAGACTTAAACATTATTAAGACAAAAGATATTTAAATTTTAAATTATGAACTCAATGATACATTCAATCAAAAGCTGTAAAATCTTCCAAAAGCTCTTTCTAGTACAATTGGTCGTCTTCTAAACTAGCTAGAACTAATAAGTAATAACCCTCAATAAAATATTAATCAACTTTTCTATAGCACAACAATTCCAAGGAGTTCCGTCAATATGCTTCAATTTCCCCCCAAAATTTCAATTTTCATCACGTTCAATTTTTCTCGCTTGTCAAACACCTAAAATATGTGTAAAATAGAATTAGGTCAATAAGCCTTTTATTGATTTTTTTCTCGTTGACGCTACACATAATGTGATTCGACAAGAAATCAATTTATTGACGTTGACAAATTGCCAAATGAGCTGTCAGCTTTTATTAATCGCTTCATTTTGTGACAGTCATTTCTTTCCATGAGTAGCTATATGATTTTTCCAAAGGATTGAGGTGGCTTGCTACTTTGAAATTCATAGTATTCTGGATAAATTCCAAGTATATTGAATGAAGTTAGATGTCTTTATTGAAGTATGACTGAATTATCCATTAGTATCGCATTACAAGTATCACACAAAAAATACAAAAGGCTCGTCATAATAAAAAAATTGACAATCAATTCAATCAATCAATATGTTTCATCAATTAGGGTGGCTTTTGTGTAATTAGTGCGAGTTGAAGTGACAAATTTTCCACTCACTAATCATCTTAAGAGCTTGCGGAAGTGTTTTGAAGCGTTTATTGGTGTCATTTCTTCAATTAATTTTCATTGAATGATTTTCTTGCTGTTGCCAGTTTGACATATTTATTTGACTGACGGTTATAATTTTTGATTGATGATAGAATACAATTAATTTTAAAAGAAGAAGGAGTTTTTAATCTTATTGCATTACAATGTTTCAAAAAAAAAAAGTCTCGAATTTGTTTCTCAAGACTTTGCATATTTAATAAATTTAGCCTACCTTCTTTTTAAGTGGTATTATTTACTAAAACATTTCTTTTAAAAAAATCCAGCTTTAAAAAAATCTGTTTGAGTTTTCTTCAAAAGTTTTCTTCCCAGAAAATGTATTTCCCTTGCTCCTCATTCTATTCAATTGGAATAAAAATCAGCGTCTGTCTGCCGTCTATTTATTTTCTGAATATTTTATAATACTCTCTACTTTACAACATTATATAAGATTTAAACAAAATTCTGTAGAGTATTTCCTTCAAATCAATTTAGGAACATTCAGTAAACAGCTCTTGTTACCATATCAATTTAACATGGCTACAATTCGAATTGTGAGTTTAAAGGACCTTATGGCTCAATTGACAAAAGGTTAAAGCATAAATGTTGCGTAATGTTGACTTTTTGGAGAAGTTAAGGATGTTTTTTTTTCTTCACAAAGTTTTTAATCGAAGCTTTAAAAAGGTAAAAAGGAAAGATATTGATTTCCTTGAATTGAAAAGAATTTCCGCTTCAAATTTTGAATTTTTCAACACGTTTTGTACACCACTTTCCATGTTTGTGTATAGCAGTTTAAAAATCTGAAGGAAGTGTTCAGCAAATTGGAAGTTGTGAACCTTTTGAGGCATCATATACTTTTGCGACTGAAGCTTATATCATGTTATAAAATTGTTTTGTGTTTGGTGTAAAATAAATTTACAGTGCAAAATTCAAGCAAAATAATTTAAAATTTGATTTCAATAAAAATTATTATATTTAAGTCATTTCAATTCAACAATATCTATTGAAAGTGTGACTGCCAAAACATTCTTGATACATTTCAGTTCTTTAATACTCAGATATATCTCATTTCGAAAAGATCGCGATACACAAATTCTCACATTTTATTTCGCAAAGAATAAATATCTTGTAAGGAAACATTAAATGTTCGCAAAGTCATAAATTTTGTAAACTTTGCTTCTACTGAGCCATAAAATATTGCATAATATATTTATCTTCATCTTGCTCATTTTACGATTAATAAAGAAAAATAGAAAATATATGTTTACAATAGTTTTATTCATAAATTCAAAAAATTTAATTAAATATAATTTTTTGGGCTTAGTTTGCAAAATATGTCATCCATCTCTCTTGTAATCGTCCTTAAATTAGATCGTTCATTGTCATATATCTCATTTCGATGATAAAAATGTTTTATTTCGAGAATGAATCTACATTATTTAAAAATAATTTACCACTGAGCCATAAAATATTGCAAATGTTCATTATATTGTCCAAAAAAAAATGTATTATCTTTCAAAAACTATTAAATAAAATTTTTTGGGCTTAAAAATATGTCATCCATCTCCGGTCCATAAATATGACGTTCATTGTCGTGATGATATGTGTAGGAAGCATCTACATGATTTAAAAATAATTTACCACTAAGTAAAATTATATGTGTCCAAAAAGGAATGTATTATCTTAAAATATTATGTAAATCTATTCTTTAGTATCCTTATTTATTTGTTCGGTGGTGCGGATGAAATATGTAGCTTTATGCATAATTTTTACTATGTATATATAATATGAATCCATGTTTAAACTTTTGTTGAATATGCTTTACAAATTTTTAAAACAGGGTCATTATTATTCTGCACAATATTCATATGAAAGTTTAGAAAATCTAAAAACTTAATAAAGCAATATTCAAAATGCCTGCCTGACGAAGATTATATTGACGCTTATCCTCAACGCATTCGATGATTTTCACAGAAAATACTCTCCATAAATAATGACCATTTAATAACACACGTGCTTTCAGATATTTGACATCACCATTTCTTCGTTTGTAAGAAAATACAAATTTCGGGTACAATTGATGAAAATAACTCATCAACCAAAATAAAAATGAATAGAACCGACCGTCAATCGTTCTTGTGCCTATTTTTATCATTATTGAAATAATTGTCTAGTCACTGAGAATATTAGATTCTTTTTAGAACATTCTGAATTATCATCAACTTATGAGCTCTCATAAATGTCAAAAATGTTGATGTTGACGACCTAACGAGTCTATTAAATAACAATATTTATTAAAAGAATTTTCCCATAAACTCATAAAATTCACGAAGAGAGAAAATAACGATAAGAATATCGCTCAAATTGAAGTGATTTTGACAATTAGAACTTTAAAATAAATTAATCTGATGAATACTGAAAAATATGATTCAAAAATGTTTAAAAATTGTTGATATTAAAATACATAGCAAAGCAGCTGAATTTACATTCCCTCGTTTTTCCTCATTTTAATTGTTTTTGACACTGACATGTCTCTTTTATTCCAGACACTGAAGTTTTCAACAATTTACAATATTAAGAATTTTGTCAAGACAATGCCTTCAAGTATAATTTATGAAGTTCAAATCTGTTAAAAAGCTGGTATTCCATTTTTGAGGTTAATAAGTGTTTGAACCATAAGCTTTGCTCATGTTTCACAGAAAGAGCCATCAGGCAGTCATCAATGTTTAATGACATCGTGTAGCTTTTCATATATATTTTGCGTGTTAAACGTGTGGAGAAGCTCGAAAAAAGCACAAAAAACTCATTTCTTAACACCACTTTCAGTGTGATGTATGCCCACATAAATAATCAACAGTTCTACCTAAGCAATTTATCAAAAATATTTTATCTCTTAAATGTACGTAAATAAAATTATTTGACACATATATTTCCGGGATCTTTTTTTTTAGCCATTTTGAGCTTGTCATATTAATAGGTTAATATTCCCAGATGGAGCTTACTGTAATATAGCTAGGCAAACTAGAATTCCATGCTAGAACCAAGAGATGAGGAATGAATGTTTGAGTTTCAAACTAGCTAGGAGCTATTCATAAAATTTCTTTGTTATCTATGGAATTTTGTTTCTCCATTCCCCGCCCGGTTTATTAATTCGCGGAATTTTTCTTAGAATCATTTTGCTTGCCGCTTGCGTATTTACACTAAGTAAAAAATAACTTGAAAATAAATTTACTGAAGTGTTTCAAGATTTGCGTTCGAATTGTTTCGTTTTGAATATTCTGAATGTGCACGGAATAATTAATTGATGAACAATAATGTCATAAAGAAAACGGTCAACCAACCTGTCTCTCTTTTGCAGTTGACGTGACTAGCACGGAATAAAGTTATCAAACCGTTAACATAATTATTGGGTCAATTCGTAACTAAATTGAAACCAGAACAGATTTTGAAACTTTTATATTTTGTGACCTTTTTTATATTTCAGTCTTAAGAGAAAAAAAACAGATATCAACAGCAAAGTTCTACTTTCAAAGTTCTATTTCCATCAGAAAAAAGTTTTGCCACCATAACTTCCCTAACGAAGCTGTTGTTCACACACTTTTGATGCAAACTAAACAAAACCTGGTACGGTACAACAAACTTGGTCTCAATGTAACCAATGTAATCATATATCATATAAAAGTGAGTTAATTATTATTATGCCGGCATTCGAAAATGTTGCAAATATACATAAAATGCTGTTATTGCTGATGAAAATGAAAACCTCAGAACCAACATGAATGGAAAGTGAAGAATAAGGAGAAAATATGCTTTATATGTCGAGGCAGAGACTGTTTTTATCTCCATTTGCAGCATCAGCAAACATTTTCCTTGAATAATTCTTGCTCAAGAGGAAACATAGTCGCCTCTTGTATGTACATCAAATGTTTCTTTTGCTTTCCTGAAGGGATAATTAATGTGGTAATTTCTATACCAGGAGATGTTGTTTATGCTTCTACACTCTACAGAAGACACTTGTATAGATTTGCTAGTAATTTTGCAATTTGTTGCTCATTTCTACGAAATTTAAGAGGTGCTGTATAAATTACATTTGCACCCATTTATATGTGAGTGTTGGATTTCCTTCAGCCACGCACTCAAATGCTGCGAATTTGAAAAAGAAGGCGGTGAGGATACATGATTTCTTTTTTACATGAAATAGGATCCAATGACAAAAGACAATGCAAAATATTAGATACATTGTTCAATTGATGATTCTATAGATATTACAGTATAATAACTTTTAATATATAATTGAGCTAGGTTACTGGATAACATTTCCATTAATTAATAACTAATCTGATTAATAAATTAAAACTATCAATTGGTTGATAGACAACTTTCCGGGCTGATTATTTTTTTCACCCGGAAATCGGAAAAACCATCGAGCTTGTAATTAGAAACCGTTTCGATAAGAAAGTTTGGTAAAAACAGAAAACAAATAAAAAAGTGTCGCTAGACAATTAAGTAATAATTTAACACGAAAGGGGCATAATCAATAAAAAATGAGAAATCAACAAACAAGTCAAACTCGATTAAATTCCTGAAAAAGTTAGAAGGCATGCAGGAACAAAATAAAATGAATTTTTGATTTTGTTTTTCCTGAAGTTCAAATAATAACAAACTTTTCTATTATAGATTATTGCTTGCCTTGGGACTTTTCTCATGGCTTGTAATTGAAAGACGTATCGAGTTTTTTGAAAGATTTGGTCAGATTTTTTTCAATTGAGTATTTTCAATATCAGGTTCAAATGTTTTTTTACGATATTTTAATCGTCTGTAATCTTAGCACTTCAATAATTTCAGTTAAATAAATGAGTTCCAAGAAATTTTGACCATAATTCTATAATACTTAATCTGCTGAAACTCAGCCTCACTAGTTTTCAAAAAAAAAAAAACTTTTAAACCAAAGCTCAGCTTCAAATTTTCAATGTTTCAGAAAAAATTTTAATCACTGACATGTATCAGGATCACAATGAAAGATAAAACGTGAAGGAAACTTGATCCTTTTGTGTTTATTTATATTTGTTCTCCCTATTCCTGTATAGTTTTGTGTACTGTTATGTACTTTTGTGTGCTTTTATGTAGTTCAGCAACCGAGCACAAATAAGGAAAAACAACCTAAAACTTATTTAATCAATTGATGGAAAAGCTCCTTCTACCAACATTTGATTGAGAATTCTATGGAGAGAATATAAAACACACAAAGCTACCAAGCAATTCGTAAATCTGAAATATGTTTGGGAATCGAAATATGCTTCTTGTATTTGTCATTCAGTCATTCACAAAATAAATACTGAAAACTCTGAAATGTGTTCCAGAAATACAAGAAACTCGAGAAATTCGTGTATTATGAGTACGTATTGTGCCATTTGTATCACGTTACACGGCAAAAATATGGCAACAATTCTGTGAATAAATCGTTGCAATGGAAAATACATTTGAAGACTTTTTTTTATTTTGCAGAATAATCAATACAGCTCGAAAAAATGTTTAAAGCTTGAATTTTGCAGTACTTTTCAACCTTAAATAGAAATACAGAAACTGTAGGATATTAAAGCTTTTGTTAACAGCTTTTTTACAACTGAAACTCTGCAATTCCACAATAATTATTTTTATGCATCATTGAAAAGCATCAATCTGTAAAAAAAAAGCTCAGAACATTCTTGAAGTTTTATCAATTGTTATATCTTCGTTAATTGTACACTGTACTTACTCATGAGAATCTTTCAGATGTGTTTTCATATTAACACTTTTTAAACAATGTTCATTCTTTTCTGCTTTTAAACACTTTTGTGTTATATAGCATACTACAAAAGCGACAATGACTAGTGCTTCAAACATAATATATAGATACAATGTTTTTTCATTATTTACAATGTAGTTGCTGGTTTTATCTATTGACTAAAAAGTAATCGATACAATATTCACAGGATGTTTAATTTACAATATATTATGTTCAGTAAAACTCATTTTCGATAAGTCAATCAAATATTTTGTAATTTGATGCATACCTAATTTATTCCTATAGACAATATATTTAATTTAAGTTATGTAAAAGAGTTGTATCATAATTATCAAATGGCTCTTCTGGTTAATACCTTGTTTATTGTTTATTGACAAGATCTTGTTTTTATTTAAATCGATTATTCATCATTAAAAACATTTCAACCAAGCTAACGATACATCTTCATTCATTTGCATTCAGAGACATCAATGAATTTAAAAACAAAAGGTGCAACACATTATTTAAATTTAACATAAAGCAATTTCTAGTACGAGCTTCAATATAAATTGAATAACAAAAAGGGCATGAATAAAGCAAATTGCTTTTGTTAAATGAATCCCCCATTGTTTTGAGCTGTTCGATCAAGTAGCAAGGAGCTCACAATGAAACAATAACACAAACAAAGTAATCAAGAGGAGCGTCAATGTCACAACCTGGAAACCCAGAAAAACTGGGTAAATTACAAATACGCAATATATTTCATATCAATTTTTGGGTTGTGGTTATGGGGAGTATTGATTGTTTATAACGTTGAACGAGAAATTGGCAATTATGATGACAGTCGATTTTGATAGTTTGAATAATTTACGAAGCAAATATCATTTATGTAATTTATTTAACACAAAATTGGCAATAGCTGCTAAATAAATTGTTGAAATTACTGGAATTAATATTTATAAATTGTTGATATGAACATATTATTATACGCATTGTTTCCTTTTATATGTTTCGATGTACTGATATTTTTGGTTTCAATGATTAAACTTCTCTGATTGTTGCATTGTCTTTAAAAAGTAAGATTAGATTACACTTTAATCGTGATACATTTGGAAAATTTTCAGCTTGATTTAGTTGATTTTGGAACTTGAAACTTTTTAGCTTACAAACGCTCGAATTTGTGCATATTATCGTACATGTATACTGAAATCAAATTTAATTGAAGCTTCTATTTATTGCTATGCGAAAAGCTGATTGACTTTGCCGAATACGAAAATACGAAAATCATTGATTTTTGTTGAAAATTCGACATTGCATGCAATTTGTTTTGGCTAAAACGTATACATTTACGAACTTTTGCCATTACTTTGCGATCAATTAAGTAAACTGTATTCTTTGAAGTATTGTTAATGCATCCGAACACCAAAAACTTTATTGTGTTCTCATATCACCATTTTTTAATATTTTTGCTGATATTTTTTACGATTTTGTTTCATGTTCTGTGCCAATCAAGCGAGTAATGTGAGTAAAGCGATCTCAATTTCATTCGTCGGCGCACAAATCTTCGTGTTTTTATATATGAAGAGTTTTGGGCCTGGCATTTTCTTTGTTTAGGAATTTGGGAGTTACGTTTAATTGACTTGAATATTTAATTCTAAAGTTTGTTAATTTCGATAAATACAATTTTTATAAATAGATATATTTTTGGAATTGTTCATAATACTTAATCCAAAACTGAATGTTCAACATTATCCTAGCTCTACAAAAAAAAATATGTAAATGGACGTTATTAAAATGAACTTACGATGTAAACACCATGCAATTTACCACTCAATTATAAAAATCCTCATCAATTTTATCGGAAGTAGCCCCCAGGATGAATATCTCTATAAACATGATTGAAAAATGTCGGCTTTGCAATTACATCGGAACCAATTTTCGATCAGCAATAATTGAATTATACTCGAGTATTTAATAATTAATGTTAAAGTTATTCGAATTATCCCTAACAATCAATTTGTAATGCATTTTAATTGTTGTGGGCTTGTCAACTGTGATAAAATTTACGACAGCCCTGCTGTTTTGAAGTGTGATTGTTGGAATTTAATGTATATTAAATGAATGCATTAAATGTATAATATGCTTTATTAAGTTCAATATCTGATAAAGTTGTGATCCAGAAATAATCATTTGTTCAGTAAACACTTCAAGGAATAAAACACGATTAAAAAATCGAAAACTTATAAACTAGTGCAACCATCCTGTTATAATCCAGGAGCAAATTTTTTAGTGCATTTGAATTATTAGTAGTTTCTGATGCAAAAAATTTAGTTTTTATTGAAAGTTCAAAAGATAATATTATCCATGAACCTAGGTTCATGAAAAGCAATACTTCAAAAATTTAATTTCTAAATGTTGTGACCCAAAAACCAAAAATGCGACCCGCGAAACCCAATTTTTGAGAATTTTTAGTCAAAAAATGAAAGTTCAAAAATAATATTATCCATGAACCTAGGTTCATGAAAAGCAATACTTCAAAAATTTAATTTCTGAATGTTGGGACCCAAAAACCAAAAATGCGACCCGCGAAACCCAATTTTTGAGAATTTTTAGTCAAAAAATGAAAGTTCAAAAATAATATTATCCATGAACCTAGGTTCATGAAAAGCAATACTTCAAAAATTTAATTTCTGAATGTTGGGACCCAAAAACCAAAAATGCGACCCGCGAAACCCAATTTTTGAGAATTTTTAGTCAAAAAATGAAAGTTCAAAAATAATATTATCCATGAACCTAGGTTCATGAAAAGCAATACTTCGAAAATTTAATTTCTGAATGTTGGGACCCAAAAACCAAAAATGCGACCCGCGAAACCCAATTTTTGAGAATTTTTAGTCAAAAAATGAAAGTTCAAAAATAATATTATCCATGAACCTAGGTTCATGAAAAGCAATACTTCAAAAATTTTATTTCTGAATGTTGGGACCCAAAAACCAAAAATGCGACCCGCGAAACCCAATTTTTGAAAATATTTAGTCAAAAAATGAAAGTTCAAAAAATAGTATTATCCATGAACTAGGTTCATGAAAAGCAATATTTCAAAAATGTAATTTCTGAATGTTGGGACCCAAAAACCAAAAATGCGACCCGCGAAACCCAATTTTTGAAAATATTTAGTCAAAAAATGAAAGTTCAAAAAATAGTATTATCCATGAACCTAGGTTCATGAAAAGCAATACTTCAAAAATTTAATTTCTGAATGTTGGGACCCAAAAACCAAAAATGCGACCCGCGAAACCCAATTTTTGAAAATTTTTAGTCAAAAAATGAAAGTTCAAAAAATAGTATTATCCATGAACCTAGGTTCATGAAAAGCAATATTTCAAAAATTGAATTTCTAAATGTTGGGACCCAAAAACACATAAAAGTATTAGGGTTCTCGAGATATTTTAGAGCAAAGTGAAAAATTGTCAAAATTTCCTGTTTTTGGGGACTCTTGGTACTTTGTGGATCACCGGGATAGGAAACATGAAGATTTTATATTTTATCGACACTCACAGATAAATTTTTGAATAATTTGATTAAGTTGTCCACATGAAAGTATCATGGATTTTAAATTCTGATTTATAAACGAAAGTTACCAATCTGCGTTACAGAATCGCCATGTGAAATGCCAGTCCTATCAAAAGTTTATAAAAAACTAAAAATAGTGTGAGCAATCAAAATTAGGTTGTATAATGATGGAAAACTTAAAATCGATTTCAATGGCAAATTCACCATGGTTATTATTTAAATTGAAAAGCAATCTTTTTCTATTTATATGAATTTCCATACAAAATTCGATTTGAACACCGTAAATAATGGAAATGATGAAAATAATGTTTTCTCGTTTAAAAAATCAAAGAAGTGCTGAAAATGTTCATAAAGCAGATTCAGAAAAATTCTTTGTTGGATCCGAAGTACTCGATTGTTATTTTTTTTTAAAGAACAAATGCTGCTCAAATTTGAATCAGACATGAATTGTTTTTGATTATTATTGTCTGGAGTTTGTCAAATAGAACATTTAAAGACATTTTTTGTGCACGAATTTTAGCCGCTTATTCAGTTTTCAGTTTGTTGGAAGAATCTACTCAATACTTCTTATTTTTTATTAAAGATCCAAAAACAATTTGCCCTGCAATTCTTTTTCAACTTCATCGTATGAAAAGACATAACTGTATGCAATTTGGCTTCAAAGTGGATGGTATTTTAATTTCCATGAAACTATATCTGATCATCATTCAGCACTTGAAAAGTTCTAAAGAGACGCGAATGAAAGAACTGAATAAAATTTAATCAACATTGTTACCATGCGGCCGTAACAAGAGCTGGAGATCTTCAAGAGCTGAAGTAATAACAATAAGCGTCTCCATTTAAAAGAAAATTATGACTCATTAATATATTCCGAATCACGTTTTTATTGTGGCCACGATGATTCTGTTGTGAGTCGCTTGTTTTGTTGCTTTATTTGCTTTTTGTCGCACCCGGTGGGATTAATCTTTCATTTTCATTTCTTATTTTTGGTTTGTTTTCACTTTTTATAGCAAAATAATATCTTTTATGTATTTCAAGGCGCGATTTTGCTAAATTCCCTGTTTCGCAATTTTGCGTCTTGTTTTATGAATATTGCAATTTTGTATGTTTTATTCAAGAGTGTTCCGGTTTCATAAAAATGAGCCTTAATGAGACTTATTTTGAATTTGAGGACACATCTTTAAGTTGTTTTTTGATGAATACAAATTTCACATTTAAGTCGCATACTTAATAAAATTTTGTCAAATTAAAATGATCTTATTTAATTGTTTAAATATTAGACGAGTCCTTTGGTAGTTAATTATTATTTCAGAATTTTTTGGAAGTGAATTTTTGAGCTACCTATCGTTGGTCAACAGAAAAAGTATTAATATTTCGAAACAAATTTCAATTTCTTTGAACTTAATGATTTCTCGCTTCGGTTCACTAACAATTTTCACATAATTGCAGGCACAAAAATTAAATTTATCATTCATAAATTTCAAACAATGCAACAAAAACTGGGATAGAATAACGTTTTACTACAAGTTATTATACGTAAACAACAAAAATGTACAGAAACGTAAAGTCGCAGAATGATTCAGTCGAGCGGTTTGTGACGTCACGCTTGGTGACGCAGCGCATTTGCCGTAAATCCTTCTGTTGAGAGTATTTAAAATTTACAAAAATACGGGAAAGAGTCTCTTGAAACCTCACCATTTTTTTTGTGTTTTACTCGAAATTCACTTGAAGAGCTTTCATTTATTGCAAAGTTTTTTACTCTTGGCATGTGCTACAAATCCGTAATAATGCAGTAATGCATTAACAAGCAGCAATTACACACTTTGCAAGCAAATAAATTTATTTGTCGATACAATTAATGTGTTATCAGCCAATCAAGTTGGTTGTGCTCAGTAAACGCTTGTAAACCACGCATTTTCAATTGTTCTAGTTTTAGTAGCTTAAAATAGTAGCAAAAATAGAAAAATAAAACGTAAACCGGTATAAATGTAGTTGAGATCGCAATCTATTCATTTCCGCAAATTTACTTATGCAAATAAACCATCGATGTAAAAGTAAGCTTTACTTGGTAGGTCATTAATTGCTATAAAATTTGAAAAACTTGAATACAGATGAAGTTTTGTTGAGTGGATTATAAGATTTATAAAAAAATTAGACCATGTCTTGCAAGCTCACGGTTCCTCAATACCAAATAAAACACGATTAAAAAATCGAAAACTTATAAACTTGTAACATTTCATCAACGGTTAATTTGCTTCAAATATTTGAAAAACGCTCGAAAAACGCAGTATTTAATATTCGAGGGGTTAAAGATGAAATAAAGTAAGCCCAGACTTCACCGCCCAGACAGCGGCCAGACAGTCAAAAATTATTCGAAAATATCATAAATATGTTATTGGAAAATATTTGCAAATTGTTGTTTATGTTGTGATTATGCCTTAATTAATAAGTTTGATGTCACTGAGTGTTTCTTTCTGAATGACTGAATGTACTGTTTTCGAGTGAATGTGCTTTATTTGCTAGAACAAGTTAATTTAGTGTAGTTTTTGAGATAATCCAGATATTTTTGCAATATAAAATATAATTCGTTAGTTGGAAAAGCGATGAATACAGCTAATGACCATTCTTCAGTATGTTAGGTGTAGTGCAACCATCTTGTTATAATCCAGGAGCAAATTTACTAGCGGTTTTGATTTATTTGTAGTTTCTGGATCAAAAAATATAGTTTTCATTGAAAGTTCGTCGACTTTTTGGAATTCATGTATGTTTGTGGACCAGCGGGTAGAGCATTTCTGCGCTGGATCTTTATCAATCTCTTCGTTAGTCATTGATAATCATTATTGAGCAAAGTTTTACGCATAGAAGTATTATGGTTTTCAAATGATAGGGCAAAAAGTAATAATTTTTTTGGGATTTTATGGAATTTTTGGGATTTCAAATTATTATAGTTTTGTGGACTAGAGCGTTGATGAGTGTAGGGTCAAAAAAGATAATTATTGTTAAAAAGTGTTTGGGTAACATTGGAAGACAAAATTTCTCTTACAAAAGTATTATGGTTCTCAAGCTATTTTGGGGCAAAGTGCAAATTTTCTTTTTTTGAGACTCTTGGTCGTTTGTGGACCAGCGGTGCAGAAATTTGAAAAAATTATAATCCATTCACAGTCCTTGATTTATTTTCGATTTTTTAAGATTTAGTTGCCCATATAAAAGTATTCAAGTTTTTGAGTTCTCAGGGTAAAACGAATTTCCACTTTTCGAAAATGCCAGTCCTATTAAAAGTTTATAAAAAGAGCTTTTATAAAATGACTTATAGCAAATTTAAAATCTACTTCATATTTGCAGGGAACCAAAGACGTATAAATAATAATCTTAATAAAGAATAAAGAAGACAAAAAGAATCGCATATTGTTCTTGCAACCAAAAATCCAAAAATACATTAAAAATCTGCTAGATTTGCATTTTTCCCCAAGCAAATAAATATTCGATGTGAGTTTCTGAGATGTTTGAGAAATATTTGAAATATTCAAGATGCTCGCTCATAAAAATTCTTCTCTTGAAACTTTTGAACAAAATATATAAAAAATATAAAAAATACATCAAGGTTGTGAAATGCTTGGGAATTCGTTTCTTATAAAAGTAAATACCTGATCGAATTTATATAGATTCATTGTAAGTTGCAAGGAATTGGATTCGTGATTTTAAGGAATTTAGCAACATCTTAGTTTCTCAGATTTAGAGATTATTTACAGATCTTCCTGGAATAAATGAAATCCGGTGAGATTACATCCAAATATGCATATTATTCTTAATAACAATAATGCAACAATTTAATGATCTTTTCACGATAATTTGTATTGTGTTTATATTAATTGAAAATAGACATAAATACGCAGTATTTTAATGCTTATAGCAACATTTCTGCTCGAACACGACCAAGGGTATTTAGAAGAAATAAGTTTTTGCAATTTATCTTTAAGCTTCATCAATTTTCAAGATGTTCGAAGAATTTTGTTCAAACCAGGATAATAAAAATCATCGCTATAAAACTTTATAGGTTCAATCAGTTAAAATACAAAACAATTTAAATATTTAATTTTGAGCTTAAGAGCCTTAAAAAAGTTAAGATACTTACTTAGTAATAATCTTTTGCTCTCCAGTTTCTTTACCACAATACTTTTATATTCAACTTTGAGAATTCTGAAAGAAACTTTCAAGAGGAATTTTTGCTGAATGAAAAAAGATACATTGAGGTTATATTATGGCAAAAATTGTTTTCATCTTTATCTTTTTATTATGAGAAGCAATATCCTTTTGAAATTGAAAGTATGAAATAGTAAATCTTTCTTAATTAAAAGATCATAAAAAATGTTTTAATCAGAAAAATAATTAATAATGAGCAAAAAACCACAACCACTATTATAATGATTTTTTTAAATGCAAAGAACTGATAAAATTTTTACTTGTTTCTTTGAAAGTCTCTTTGCAGTCTGCAGACATAACAGATTGAATGTTAATTGCAAGCTACAAATTTATGTAACTAGAAAGTTAGAAAATTCATTAATATTTTTTTTCCAGCTAAAATTGTCAGAATATTACATTCCAGTCATTATTTTTAACTGCATAAAATTATCAGTATCTCGAAGATACTCGAGACATGCACTGCAGAAGCATAATGAAATTTTTGCTGGCACTTTATGTAAATATTCTAATTACAAAATGTTTGAAATTGTTCAGGATTCACTCCAACTTCCTGGAAAATGCAAAGTGTACGGATATACAAGATACAAAATATACAAAATATAATTGTAGAACGTGATATAAAGTACAGAATAGATAGTAATAGACAAAATGCAACTCACATAAAATGGATAAAACCTTATGCTGTTTATGCTGAGTTGCACTACTGAGAGTGTAAATTTGCAGTTTAATGCATAAAACTCTTCTGTAATTTCTAGAGAATATGTTGCTGGGCTAAAATTTACTGCAAATTTGGTTGCTGTTTATTAAAAACCACGCACTAGCTTCACTTACATTATTTGATGATCTGGCAATATTTACTCAACATTACATTATCATGCATTTCATATTTTCACATGAAATTTATCCTTTCCTACTTCAAAATGCTTTAAAATAAATTAACAACTATAGCTTTCATGAACATTTAATGAAAGGTTTTATTCAATTTCATACAATAATGCATTACGGGTATGTTTTCTCTATGTTGATGGTTGGGACCGTTGTGATAGAGAGAACAACGTCATATGGAATTTTCAAAAATTATTTTCAGCAACCTTGATTTTTTTTGGGACTGAAAAATTTTTACGCGATAGAGAGGATAACGCCATAAAGAGTTTTGTCTTAGAGAAAACATACCCGTATATTGAAACTTCGATAGTTTTGTGCAACATTTAATTAGCGGATCAATTGATTGAAAATCACTACAATCACAATGAACACATTTGCATTGCAAATGAACTATTCATGCAATTCATAATTAATTTATTACTGCATGTATTCCATGAATGCGATGATGGATTTAAATTTAATTGAATATGTTCTTGGAAGTAGAACAAATGCCTTACTAATGAATTGTTGATATCCAGATAAATGGCCAGAAATATGATAGTGTTTAGTAAAATATCTGAGAATACAATTAAAAAGATACGCTTCACTTGGATCAAATAACAAAGGCAATCATTTTACCAAATAATCAAACTCAAAGAACTTCCTAGAAATTAAATAACTTTAGTAATATCGTCAAGTTTCTGTTTCGGAATATATTAACAAAAGTTTCTGACGCCCAAGCATTGAACTGGATTGCAGAATAGGGAATAGTTCATTTTCTACCTACATAACAGTAAATATAGAAAATAAACTTAAGGTAAATATAAAACTTTGTGTGTGGAATAAATATCTAGAATATATCACGTTTACGATTTTCTTGGCAAGCTTGTGATCGGAATAACTTGTAAAAGTTTTTGGCTTCAGATTTAGGAATGATACAGAAATATGTGCTCCAATTTGCATAATTTTTAGTAAATCGATAAAGTTTTGAGAGACCTTTAACATGCTACATATTTTTTTTATCAGGTAGCGTAACATATATAACATATGGTTTAGCATTTGAATTTCAAAGAATTTACATGATCTTAAATTGCATTTATCATACATGTAATGTTTTGTTTTGCATCACATTTGAAATCTTATATATTTTGGTTTTATCATAAATTCCTCTGAAATAATGCTCATATTCATTTAAAAACCATATTTACTCCATATATATTTAGCTACATCAAACTCAATCCTGAAGAACACAAAAAGTTTCTCCTTTCGGTAAAATACTCAAATGATGCTCAACACTTTATTTATGTATGCCGCATAAACTTCCATCAAATAGAAATTTGGAAACAACGGAATCGCATTACTCACAATACAATTCACTGGAAGTTTACTTGCAAAGTATTTTGAAATGCGAACATTTTTCTGAAAAGCTTTTGTTCACTCGATCATTATTCTTTGAAACGGAGATGAGAAATGTTTGCAAAAAGGTATAGATTTTCAACACATCATTATTGTTAAACTAGTAGCATAAATCCCCTCAAAAATGAGGGGTAGATGACACACTTGAGAAAAGAAACATAATATTGAATCATAATAGAGATAATAGAAATCAGTCAAAGTTCTAGCAATTTTTTCATTTGACCAAGACGCGTTACTAAAAATCCGCAAATCCTTTTGAAAAATGTGTAAGAAATAAGGATAAACATTGTTGAGCAAAAAAAATCAAAATATTCCAATTAATGAACAAATTTTACACAGGGAACATGAAAAATTCACTATTTTGCGTGGTTTCTGGATGTGTGTGGATCAGCGGTGCATGATAAAAATCCCATGCTCAGCTCAAAAGTTGTGTCTTGTACTGCTATATATGTTTCAGAGAAAAAATTTTCAATTTTAAGAGCCATAAAAAGTGTCATCACACAGTGAACGTTTTTTTTTTAAGTTTTTGTAAAATGGAAATTCGTGAAAAAAAATCCTGGACCCCAGCTGGTCAATATATCATCCTCAAAATCACTAATTTTCAATTTTAGATAAATTTTGAGTATCGTGTAAAAAATTCAAGATCCTAATTCTTATAGCAAGAAAGTTATTAAAGCTCAAAAAGTGTAACGCTCTTTTATTTTAATTTTCCTAATTACTGTGTTTTATATTAGAGTCCTTTATATATTGTGATAAGTTATCTATTGTGATAACTGATGGATAATTGACGATTCTAATGATCTGTCAGGAAAAACATGATAGACAAAAGTGTGTGAAATGTGTTTATACACACATTTGTCTATTACATTTTTTCTGACAAATCAATAGAAATGTCAATTATTCATCAGTTATCACAATACATAACTTATCACAATAGATAAGGGACTCTACTTAGATTTACTTTTTTATTTGAAGATAATTTCAGTGCACTCAAAAAAATGTTAATAAAGAGATTTTTTAATCTTACAAATATATTTGAGAAGTGAAAAGTTTTAAAATGTGTGCCTTGAGTATTTTTTTTTCATCTTAAATATTTGATCATTACAATTTTTTCATCAACGTCTTAAATTTTAATGGAGATATTTGAGAACTCTGTAAAATTTCCAATAGCAAATAAAATCCTTTTAATAAATATTTCCTAAAAATATATTTTACACCGCCTTTTTGAAAAAGCCTTAATAATATATTTATTGTAATTTACAAGATATTTCAAAAGTTACAAAAAGTTTCTGAAATCAATTATATTTTCTTAACTTTCAAAGAAAACAAAAACCTTGCGTTATAAATTTTGTTTAGCTTTCTAGAAGAAAGCCCATAAAACCTGGAAGAAATTGCTTTGAACTCTTTAATGACGATACAAGAATTTAATATTCCAAATTGCATGGCATCTAGCCAAAAACATTGTGATCACGAGTCAATTCGGGGTTAATGATATCTTTAAATTTAAATATATTATTCATTTCTCTGCAAAGCTCTTAAAACAGGGAAAATTCAACCTATAGACTTTTCCAAGAAGATGAAAATTCTGTTAAAAGAAAATATAAAGATAAACATCATATTATTAAAAAATGGAATAACCCACACAATATTCAGTAATGCATATTAATGTAGCTTTATAATTTATGGAGTTTGCTTGTTTTTGCGAGCTTCCATGGGTTTTTTGTAATTTTAGTGAGTTTTGGGAGCAAACCGGAAAGCTTATTGCAATTTCTTATAATGTAATTGAAAATTTATCGAATTTCCAAATTGATTCTGACAAAAACAGTCTGCGAACATTTTTTATATTTTTCTGCTTTTAAAAGTGTTTTGCTGAGAACGCTGGCCGATATGAACTTTGCACTGAATTCTAGAAAAAATAGCTTTTTGACTTAAAATTACAAGTTATAAATTTTGCTTTTCCCAATGTAAATGTCAAGTTTTAGAATTATAAAACTTATTGTGAAAATTCTGAAATAATTATATTATAAATCTATTTAAAAGTTGAAATGATATACTGCAGTTGAAAACAAATATCACAACACTTTGAAAGTAAAATTTTCTATTAAAGGATTTAGAGCAACTTCAGATCAAAGGCTTGTGTGTTAAAATGTTACATATATGCTAAACTCTGTTATTAAATTTGCCAACCAACATGCAACTGAAACACTTTTCCCAAACAAACAAAATATCCAAGCTGAACTTCTACGAATTAATTTACATTCTGAGTAAAATTGTAAATGTATGAATAACTGTCAGATAAAAAGGTATAACAAATTGTGTGCTATGTAAAAGCTAACAACGAATTCAACTGGCATATTAAACATTTCTACTTTGCTTGTAATAAATTGCTCCTGGTGTACGATAAAAAACACATTAAGTTTTTATTTCTGTTGCTCTAAAATGTTTTGTATTGATATAAAATGGAAATACTGGAAATACATAAATCATCGAGTGCTTTTGAGCAGAAAAATGGTTACATTATTTTTGTTGTTGCATGAACATTCTTTGAAATGTCAACACTAACATGCCATGCTTTTCACCTTGATGTTAAGATTATTTTATGAATTTTTAAAGGACGTCTGTATGCAGAGCTCAAATATGATATCATAAGGCAGGAGTATAGCTTTAAAAGGTTTGATAAATGATATTGCTTTTTCAAAAAAGCTCTTCAAAAGCTCAAATCTGGAATCCCTGCAATCAAGTCACACTAGAATCGCGTTAGCGCCATTTAGAAAATAATCATACAAATTCATAATAAATCAAGTCTTTAACTGCACACAAATGGTTTGCTGACGTTTTAATTCGAAGCTCAAATTTGAAACATGCATTAAGATTCTTGGAATAATTTGTGATTGCTTGTATTTGTTATAGTCGGTACTGAAAATATGGCAAGCTCCAAGCGAAAACTTCATAAATCTGTGTAAAATAATGGAGCTTTGATAAAGCTGTGCAAGATACGTGTCCAGTACGTATTACCAATTTGGCACATTTATGATGAATGAATAAGTCTTATTGTCACACAATGAGTTTTATAAAGCTGCAGGATGTATTGCATGTGTATAATAGTGTATAATAGTGTATAATAGTGCCTGTAATGTCGCTTAAGACCATAATACAATAATACATAGTCTCATGTCAACTAATAAATCATAGTGAAGGACGGTTGTAAAAGATTATTATGAATGTGTAATTTATGTCAGACCCATTTTATTGTGCTTCCTATATTTCTCTAGTTTTGCATTTCTGTGTTTCTCATTTACAAACCATCCCAGATAAACAAACTATGAATGTATGTCATATGTAAATTGAGGATATGGCCTAGTTTTGTAGGTTATGTAATTTGTACATTTTGGCAGAAAATCAGATTATTTGTGACTTTGAACTTAAATTTTTTAGGGTTTTGTTAGTATTTATTTTTATTCTCAAGTTCTAGCAAAGTTTGTATTAAAGCTTGATCACTTTATGAGTAATTTAATTTAAAACTAAATTCAGGAAAATAGAAATGAAATCACATTACTAAACAACAAAATGCTCAATATCCTTCACAGTTATCCTGCATTATTCTGCCATTTCCACTCAAACACACTTCAAACCTGAAATGCAATTTTCTGACTTTTAGTTGCGAATAAAAAGCACCACAGTGCTTCACAAAATGATTAAAAACAAATTTCAAACATGAAAACCATTTTAGAAAATTTCCCAAATATGTTGATTTTCCACTCAATTTCAATTTTATATCTGAATATCTCTGCAAACAACAATCCCTTCCTTGCTATCCTTGTTGATTTTATTGCACAAAAAAGTAATTTGACTTTTATTTACACAATAAATGGAGAATTAAGTGTTCAGTTGTTCAGAATTTGGGATTGTGAATTTTATTGTCGAATAAGCGCCTCACAAAAAGCATGCAAATAAATGCTGAAAGTAAATTACTTTTGAGCAGATTGTAATTTGAACAAAAAATAATTGAATTTTTTTTCAAGTGTTTTTTAGGAGGGAGTTTTTATTACCAGTTTTGAAAAGATTTAGGAGCTTTAAAAGGAGTTAAACGTTATTTTTGATCTTCAAAGTGTCCATTGCAGTCAAATTTTACGATTTTTTTTGAAGGCAAATCTTGAATGAATAGTTTTCCATCTTCGGAGACCACTCCCACCTAACAGTCACGCGAGTTGTTTCAGTCATGCTTGATGATCTCACATTGAATTGATTTTGTGTTATTGCATGTCTTTATGGATTCGTATCGATTTATTAAATTATCATTAATAGTAAATGGAAGCCATGAATTTTACGAATTTTCAATATTCGTTCAAACCAATAATAACCATGACACAATATTGCTTTCAATCAAAAATAAAAAAATCTATGAGCGGATGCGATTTTCCCAGTTGCTTTGAAACAAAATATTGTTATTTTTAAAATTAATTTTCATTCTTGTAATCAAAAGATTTATTAATTTATCAAAATTAAAACCGAGAAAAAATGTGAATGGAATTTTGCCATGAATTTATGAATTTTTTTAAGTAAAAATTTTAGCAGAAGACATCAAAAATTACAAAAATTTTTCAAAAATCAATCAAACTTCACGCAATCAATAAGATTCACGAAAAAATTAAAATCATAAATAATTAAATCAAAATTTTGAACGACCGTTTAAAAAATATATTAGCTTTATTGTTAAAAATTATGAGTTAGCAACAGAAATTTAAGCGGATAAATCTAGTGAAATGATGCGTGAACCATAAAGCAATTTTTGGTTTTTTTCAAAAAGTTTTCCCTTCTAAATTTTTTGGAATAATCAAATTTATCTGAAATGCTCACCCAAAACTTTTAGAAACAAAAATAAATCTTATTTTTATAAAAAATTATTTTTTAAAAATTCTTAAATATTAAAAAAAAAGATCTTAAAATTTCTATTTGAATTAAAAATTAATTTAATGTAATTATTTTGAAATATATATTTCATTTTCACATGATTTTTTTGGGAATTATTTCAATCTTTTGCCTTAAAGATTTAAATCAAAAAAAGATAAAAGTCCCCAAAAGAAGTGCGGAATTCATCCAGAAAATTTTCTTAAAAAATTATATAACTTTCTTTATCCAGAACTTTTATGAATTTCATGAAACATTAATCATTTTACAAAAACTGGTAACAACAACAATTTATCAATTGAAATCGTCTTTGTCAAAAGAATCTTTTGCATCTTTCATATTTCCATAAAAAAAAATTATCTTGTATTTTTCTTCAATTTTAATCAAATTTATTCAATTATCATGCTAGTTGAATAAAATTGTTGAATGAATAAAATCGCCGACAACCGTTGACAAGTTCACCAAGCACAACAAAAAATCGAATTGAATTATTTCCATCTCTGAGTTATTAAACCAGAGATGATTGACATATTTATTAGTTGTCAATGTTGCTTGTAACAAATATAATAAATTGAATTATTTATTAGTGCAATTTTCTTTATGTTTTTAGATTATTCAAATTTCTGCAAGTATCAAATTAATTTTTGAATGAAGATTAAAATAGAAGCTCAATGACCAACTTCAAGATTTTTATTTCGTTTGGTTAATCTTCACAACATGCTTTTAAATTTTCAAATAAATGTCATTCAAAACCACTCAAAACCACCACAGGACATTTTGTGTTGATCCCTAACAAAAGCAACCTCATTTTGCAGCTTAGCCCCTAGTGTTCAGTTCCAATTTTATCTAAATAAATAAAATAAATAGAATAAAACACAAAAGACGACACTTTAGTTCACGTCATAAGCATTTGAGATAAAATTTAATGTCTTTGGTACTGCAAGGAGTGAATTTTCTATGCAAATTTCACCTTTTAAATTCCAAAAAAATGTCGTATGAGTTTGTATAAGTTTCCTTTTCTTCCCATTTTATTGCAGACAAGACTGCAAAAGCATCAGCAGCAGGTATTCAAATTTTAAAAGCGAGTTTTATGGATATTAAAAGACATGTATTATAATTTTATGGGACATGACTACTTGCAGATTCAAGCTTATATTATGCTTTCCGGGTTTTCTAAAGGTTGTGATGATTATTATGAATTCAACATGTATCTTGTATGTTGAATAAGCGATGCTGTCTGCAAGTGCTGATTGAAAATTGTTTATTGCTTTTTTAAGTTGAATTTTGATTGCATCTTACACTTTTTCTTATCTATATCATGTTTGTCTCGATATTAATACGATAATTACATCAAAACAACTGCCTAGCTCAAAGCATCGAAACATTTTTCAAAGCTAATGGTTAAGCAGAGTATTTATTTTAATTAATGTAATAATTTTATCTTCATTCATCTCGTCTCTTCATCTTCCATTTAATTTTAATTAAGAAGCATACGTTTCCCAAAAAGCTTCAAAGCCTAGATTTAATCCGAATTTATCATAATTCTAGCATAATTATAAAATATTTCATCTTTTCCTTAATAAACTTGAATAAATTGAAAAGTTGATCGTCCAATTAACAATTTATCATCAGAATCTGTCAAATCTTTGATCGCACTCACTGAAATGCTAATCGCTTGGTTACAATTTAAACGAGAATATTATGGAGACTTTTAAATATTTAATTGATGCGCGTCTAGAATTTTCATAAATATATTTATGTCTCGTTATGAATTTGCATTTACTGAGACACTAACGAAACTTTTCCTTAATTCAATTTATATAAATCTGTGGGAAATGAAAACGGATACATGCATTTAATATTTCACTACAAAATTTGTGAAACTTTGTGCTGGAAGTTTTTTGCAACAAAAGAGGATAATAATTAAAATTTAATGTTCATTTTGAGCAAACTCTTTTGTTCCCATGGTGGTAAAAGTATTTGTCGTGAGCTCTTCAGTTTTAAGTAGGATGTACTGAAAGTATATTTTAATGCCAGGGGCGGGGAGTCAGAATATTGAAATTAATATTTTCACTACAGGATAAGTTTATTCACAGCTTTGGAGATTTTTACCAATGGTTCAAGATCTGAAATGATTTGCAAAATCTAAAAGATTTTAACAATTTCACTTAATACAGGAATGTTTGAAACTTTTCTATCAAATTTGTAGGTTTTTGTCTTAATTTAATATCAATAAACAATTAAAACCCATTAAATCTTTGAATGGAATTGTCATTATCATCTCTAAGTGATTTTACAAATGCTCATAATTTAAGACTTAAAATTCATTCTGTGTTGATTGTTTTCTAACCTGGAGCAATTTTAATGTCATAGCAAATGTAAACAAGAGATTCCTCATATTTCTATAATATTGTCCTTTGGCATTGTTTTATCGCGATTTTCTGCTTTTTATGACATCCTTTAAAGCACAAGCAACATTTACTACTTTCTTCAGTTGGTTATTGTCTAGTTGTGTACGTAATAAAGTTTTATGGTTATTGCCATCATAATTATGTTCATACTGTAATACTTTTTATGTTTTTGTAACTGCAAAATCTGTAAGGAATTTTTTGTAGAGAAATTATAGTGATTTTTAATATCTAGAAAATGTAGAATAATGGGAATAATGAGCGATTCAAATAAATTGGGCTTTTCTCTAACTTGCCTGGCATTTGGCTGGAAAAGCTGCTTACAACCTGAAAAGGGTACAAGTAATAAATTGCCGAGAAAGGGTATAAACTTTAAATTGAGGCACTTGGCATGCACAGACTGATGATCTAAAAATTGTAGGAAAAACAAGTGGAAAGGATTTTTGGAATTTCTCAGTAATTGATTTAATTAATCTTCTTTATATTTTCTTCGAATGCTTTTTTGATGCTTTTGATCTGTGGAATTTTTTAGATAAGACTGCTACAGTCTTGTGTCATACAGAATTTAATATTTCTTTAAAGTGGTGCTTGAACAGGTTTCATGGTTTTGAATTGTTCTTGTGTAGAAATTTAATGGCTAGACTTATATAGACTTTTAATTATGAAATGAATATTTTACAAAGACTAACTTCCTTGCTTTTAAGCTTTTAAGCTTTCAAGTTTTCAATTACATTAATTGAAATTTGTGGAGCCTTTGAGCAGCCCAGAAAAAAGCCAGAAAAAAGCCCGACTGAAACGATTTATGGCAGCTGTGGAATGATTTTCCATTTTCTATAATGCAAAATGAATTTGAAACCTAATGTTTGATGAAATATGGAAATTTCAGCAAACATGCTGAAAAAACTTCAGAAAAATGCATGATGCTTTCGATAAATCAATTTCGCAAAAACACACAGTGATTTGCAAATTTTCCAGTTGAAAAAGAAAAAAAGCAATTTTATGCAACTTTGCTGAGCTGAATCTCATAGAGTCGAAAACAATACAGAAAATCAGTTAATTGTTTCATAAACCAGTTACAGTGAAGTTACAAAAGTTGAAGACGTGTATTTGAAATCAATCTGCGGAAAGATTGAAATTTGAAATGAAAGAAACAATCAATCTTTTTACATCAATCGATCTTCTTTTCAATTATTTTGTAGCGAATTTTTTCTCATTTATCATTCTATTTTATGCAAAAAGGATATTGAGCTTTCCAGTTTTGTATTTCAATTTGTTTTGTTATGCAAGGTGTTTGTGTTACACTGTTCAAAATGTTCAAAGAACTTGCGCTTACTTTTGGTTTTGAACAAATAATTTTCATGAGTGAAAATTAGAGACATTAATGATTCTCGCATCAGTAACTTAAATGCTGTTTTTTCATTAAAATTATCTTCTGAAATTAAAACAGTGTACAACAAACTCCGCAAAAATTTGCTTGCACATTAAATGGACTTTCAATGAGATCCATTTAAAATGAATAACAAACAAACAAAAAACAAATATGTTGTGTTGAAAAGCTTTTTTAATTAAATAAAACTATGTTGGACGAGCAACGTGACCGGTTTCATTCAAAAATAAACTACTCAAGTACATAAGTACTCAATCCTTTGAAAGCAAATCTACATGATGCAAATTAAATTACGTTTTTAATTGTTTTCTAGGTTTATCAACACTTGATGTGCATACATGAAACTAATTCTAATTGGAAAAGTATAAAAACAAGAACTTGTGTCGATTTGCGTCAAAGCAGACACCTAAAAACATTTAAAATGTTTGATGATCCGATTAATGAAGGACGGTCAACGCAAAACAATTTCACAATTTATTTGAAATTCCATTTACAATTTGTCGATATTTTAATTAATTCCATTTAATTCTATTTAATTCCAAATGTGTTTTTCTGCTTAGTGTTTTTGGTCCATTCCCATTTGATGATTTGCTCATTAAAATACTAATGGCACGTTTGTGTACCTGAATTGCTAATTAAATGCAAAGCATCGCTCGAACAAACTAATTACTTAATGTTTTTAATTAATAAAGGTAAATGGAGGGTTTTTTAATTTTATAGAGAAAGAAATAAGATTTTTACTGATTTTTATTTTCCAAGAATTCGTATTTATAAATTAATTATTCTATTAAAAAATCAATTGAAAGAAGAAATGTTTTTTAACAATTCTAATTATTTTATTGAATATTTAATTTGCTACAGTGTAACTTTATAATCAACGAGAAAATTATGTACAATGTTAAATTTCCAATATATCCAATAAATAATTCAAAATCGCAAGTCTAGCTAATTTATTTGAAAAATATTCAATAAATTTTCTATTTTATCAATTTACCAGATTTTCACTCCATAATTTCGTATTTTCCAGATTTTCACCCCCGGAGCTAATTTAAGCAGAAATTCCATAGAGCTTTTTTAGCGGGTGAATTTAGTGAATTTACGATTACGATAAAGTTTAACATTGGTTTAACTTGCGGGTATTGGGAAAATTCTCAGAAATATAATCATTTGCAAATGAAGTGGAAATCATTTAGAAAATATATTTATGCTGGAAATCAACTGTAATTACATGAACCCAAATGGAAAATGGATTTTGCGATTTAAAGTATTTTTCTTCAATATATCTGCTTGTTCTGTGAAAAATGCTTTAAGATGCAAAATACACGCAGTCTCAAAATATTTGAGTTATTAAATTATAATTTTCTTGTAGCAAAACTGATGAGAAACGTTAAAGGCTAATTGAATTACGACATGACAAAAACAAGAAAATTACAGACATTTCCAGCATATTACTTGATTAAGTTGACACAGCGGAGACGATCGGAAGGAATTATTTAAATAAGGACGAGGTAAATGGCTAAAATGAATGAAATTACTGGAATGACAAGAAATGACTAGAACGAGTTTAAATAACAGAGCTGCAAGGAGTTCTTAATGAACAGCCACCTTTCTTACAACGCTTAATTAAACATTTTCCTGAATGAATTTGCTTAGAGTTCACAGAGTAATTAAGTGAGACGTTAATTTGTGTTATCAATGTAACACTGTAAGTTACAGATTGTGGCTTTTTATTTCTTTAGAATGGTTTGGTATTTTCTTTACGACAAGTCAGGGATTTAAGATTACTTAACTTGTTTGACCTTTTATGAATTTCTTATTAGTTGAACCTTGCAATCTTTCATAAGACATGAACTTTAAAAATACAACATCTTCAAGAAATTTAAATCAAAATTGAATAAAACTAAATTTAATATGGCTGTGACTTTTTGCACTACAAATAAAATTTATGACTTGCAGCAGCTTCATGAAACTTCTAGCTTCTACGTTTTATAGCTTTACAGTTGGTAAATAAAAGTATTGAATCTCTTTCGAGTTGTTCCCTAGAAAAAGTTTAATATTTATCTTCCCAAAAAGTTGCTCCGGAACAGTTGTTGCAATAACTTTCAGCCGTTCTGTGTTCTATGTTTTGTTGTGGATTTGTCTGTCGACATGTAAAATTGCAAAGTGTCAATACAAGCGAGTGAAGCAAGGATGCTTGAAAGTTTTGCGACATCTTTTCTGGTTTTGAGTTTGTTTGCAATTTGTAAGAACATCAAAGTTTTGAGGATTTCCTTTTAAGTTGATGGAAGTTTGAGGAGGAACAGAAGTGTTTGAGGCTCGGAAATGTATGTTTGAAAGAAATAGATAATTTTTTCGATTCAAATGTAATTCTGTCAATGTACTACCGTAATGGATTTAACAAACACTTTTACTATTAAGGTCGTGATATAATAATTTTTATAAATAACTCAAAAAACTCACATGATATATATCATGCAGTTTTATAGCTTTCTAAAAACTATGATTAAAATGATATGGACGCTAATGAGTCATTTGTACTTCTGACTGCTTTTTCCTTAATTGTCGCTCTTGTTATACAAAAAGTCTAATGAAATTCTTTTTAGCCAACTCAGCTTATATGCAAACAAAGCTAATTGAAATTAATTTAATCACAATGCAAACAGAATGAAAACTCATTGGAAATTTTTTGCTAACGAAAATTAATGTTAGACTTCCGTTTTGAGCCAAAAAACCAAGGAATTTCTGGAAGAAATCGATTATTACATTTTTTATCGAACTTCAAATTATGAAATTGTGAAATTGCTGATTCTGTTATGATACCATATTACCATAACACTTAATGCAAATTCTTGCAGTTTTTCCATGAAAAAGTTTTTCTCTTTTGTTAATTTACAAATTTTACCACAAAGAAGATCAAGAATTCAAAGTATTGCTGAATAATTCTGAAAAATTCTACAAATATATTCCGAAAAAATTTCAAACATTGTTGGAAAACTATGATTATTATGAACATTATGACCGGATAAAATTTTAATTCCATAGTTTAAAATTTCATAGAATTTTGCTAAACGTTTCCTAACCAATAAAATTTTTCTTTGTTGCATCTATTCCAAGTAGAGTCCACAACAAAATTGTTCTATAACTTGAGATAGTTTTTTTATAGATTGATAATTTAGATAATAATAAACATTTACGGTATGGAGGAGCTCCTCTGCATAATTGGACGATGAAATTGTGGGTTATGAGAAGATGTTCCTCTTGTGGAAGTTTCGAACTAATTTTATAATGGGAAGATAAGTCCAAAGTGTTTTGTGCATTTTAAACGTTAAAGGATCTTATCATCTTATTTTAAATTCTTTTCAAGGGCTATTCAAATATTATTTCCGTTCAAATTGGATATTTGAGAGACACTGCTGGGAACATAAAATTTCAAGCTCCCCAGATCCCCCTAAAAATTAAAAACTTTAAGAGATATTGCTGCATTTATTTTATCCTGTCAGAACTGCAATCCAATTTCAAATGGCAATTTCCCCAAGCTCTGAATCATCTCCACAAAACACTTTCAAAAATTTCCGCACTACGTTCAAGCCGGGTGAAGTGCTTCAAAGTGCTGCTGTGCACGAGTACCATCATTTGTTTCGACAGAACTGCTAAATTGGATGGTTTATTAAAACAATTTTTTTTCATTCTGTGCAGAATAACTGAAAAACTGAAAAACTGGAAAACAAGCAATTAGAAAAACTGAAAAGCAAAATAAAATTGTGTGCGATTTTTTGCAGGATACTCTGATAGCTGGAAGCTCATTCATCAGATATTTCTGAAAGAAATATCAGAAAAGGCAAACAGTTTTTGCTGCAATGTTGCGCCACTCGTGATTGAAGTATTATTGAAAAGTACTTCAAAGTGTGAAGTAGAGATCAAAGTCTTTTGATTGAATAAAGTGTTAACGGCTTCAAACGATATGCGCTTCAATTTTCAGAATTTGTTTTCTTGTTTATTGAAGTATTAAACTTATTCAAACAAAATCATGTTTTTGTGGATTATGGCTTGTAATAACAATCTTTATTTTACGAACTTTTTTTTGAAGGAAAAAAATCGACATTTTTCTGTTGATGAAGTGTTTTTGTTATTACGGGCTCAATTACATAAGCTAATTGGTTATGAGTATATTATTAATTTTAAATTGTATCTAATTCCAATTACATCCAACAAACAGTTCAAAAAGTTGGTCGATATGGTTGATATTGCCGTATTTTAAAAAAGCCACGTAAAAGCCAATTTATTAAAAGAAAAGTAACTGAAGCATGAAACCATTTTTCCAAAAATGTCGCAAATCATATTAACAATAGAAAATATGGGAAATGTGAGAAATATGAGAAATGGCAAAAAATAACTGAAAACACAAAAGTGGTTAGCTCTGTTGCATTTGCCAGCTTCAATCGATTGAACCGAAATAAGAATGAAAAAATGTTACGAAAAATGTAACTGCAATAAATTTTCCATAAAATTGTGATTTTGTGATTTGTAACTCAAAAATGAAAAAGCGTTAAATTGGAAAAATTATCTTTAACAAAGTTAATCCAACTTTCCAAACAATCTGATAAAAAGTCAAACGACTGAAACGCAGGAGAGAAAACTCTCCAAAAGTCGACAATTGAGACAACTTGAACATAATCTTATTCTGAAACGCTTTTCCATCCAATTTGAAGCATTATAAAATTGTCTTATTCCTTTTTCGAATCATTCTGATCCATTTAATTTAAATTTGAACACACTTTATGTCTTAATTTGCCCCGAACCGCGCACAAATTGTGATTGAAAAATAACCACAATTTAACATTACTCAACGTAATCTCAACTTTTACAAGAAAACACAAGAAATGAGTTACTCCAAGATTTCGTTACGGACTCATCAAAGCGTTAATAAAATAATAATCATAATCGATAATACTTTAATAGATGGTAGAAGGGGATTGCGGATGGAACAAGTGTTTTTTAAAAGTAAAATAATTTAGAAATACCTTATAAAAAACAAAATATTAAAACTTGGAGCTCAACCATCTGCTCCACTCGTCCACCATCCCTGTCCATTCAAATTCAAAATGCATAGCATTGAATAAAATGTTATTCTTTGCGGCCTTTTCTTCGTAATCGATCACAACGTAAGAAAGCGAGAATGAGCCAGAAAGAATAATGCGAAGAAATATTCCAAAGAAGTTAATATGCAAAGTCATCGCAGTTGAGGAATTGCTTAATTTTGACTGAAAACGTGATTTACAATCTACGACGAATCCATGAATTTGCTGGCCACAAGAAGAAATCTCTAGATATGCGTTGAAAATCTTTGAAACTTAATTAATAATTTAATGTTATTGTTGTTAATGTTGCTCTTTAAATTGGAATATCTTTCAAGCAGACTCAATGAGGCTCTTTGTGTGGCTAGCAAGATTAAGAGATGGTTTTATGGCCTTTTGCATGTCATGAAATAATTGAGTGGTAATTCTTCAAGTGCCTGCTCTGCCTTTGTGCCGCGCTGTTCTTGTTGAGTGGCCCGTGAGCCCGTGAGACAGTTTAAGTTGAGTTTAAGCAGTTATTAGACGAGTATTAGTTGGTGTTTTGTTAATATTATTAATATTGTTAATATTGTTAATATTGGTAATAACGAAGAGGAATGTCAAGAGCTATAAAAATTGTTTTATGCTTTTCAAGATTTATGTTCATTTTGGTATTTTTGATGGCTTTAGCTGGAAGTTGGCTTTAATGGGCTTTTAATTTAAATGGCAATCTGTTTTGAATTTTTGAACACTGTTGAATTGTTTTAGCATAACTTTGAATAAATTTTGCTTGATTGTTCTTAAAGTATTACGTCAGAAATATAATTTAGGGGGTAAATTTGTTCTGTCTATATTTCTTAACATTATTTTAAAAAAGAGCCTGTGCTTCTTTATGACAGCAACTATTACGATTGGAACAATTTTCTATACATAAAACATAAAACAAACATCATAAAAATGAGTTGATTAAAAACAATGCATGCTTTTTGTAAATTGATTACGAGTAGCAAAACAAACACTTTTTTAAAATCTTGAAAATTGTAAGTTAACAATTTCATTTTATATTTAAAGCGGAATAATTTTAGCAAATGTGATAATAAAACGATTTTAAATGAGTTTTACACCAAATATTTCAGCATTTGACCATAATTCACCTTTTCAACTTAATAAATTCAAAAATTAAACTTCCGTAAAATTTAGGCACTTTTTAAATTTTATCTATAAATTATAATCATTCGTTGACTATTCATCAAAGTTATCTCTGATCCATGAAAACACTTTTAAAGACGCTTCATAGTGAAACCACATACTTTTCTATTTGGTATGTTCGATGGCCGACTCAAAAAACCGTTGGATTTAGATATTTTATATTTTCCAAAAAGTCGCATGTAAACTGATTGAGGAACAATTAATCTAACAAAGCATTGAAACAACGGGTCTTTACATCAAAAGCGATCACATTTGACAGTCGATTAATTTTCTAGGTTAGCATTTACTTGGTATTTATTACCTTAGAAGTTGCTTAAAGAAGGTATAATTAAAAATGTTTTATGAGAATTTTCCTTTGAGTTTTGAATTCGTGTTTTTGTTGATTTTATTAAAAAATTCAAGTGCATTTAAAATGTTTTTGCTCCCCCAACAAAAAATACATTGTACTAACATCTAAACTTGAAAAGCATTCCAATACACCTGAGAGAGGTTTCCCACACTCAACCGACGTCAAAACATTGAGCAAAAACTGCATAACGCACATGTTTCTGGCGCTGTAGTAGAATTCTCATCCATCTATCGCATTTTCGATATTTTTAATTCTCCCAAAAAAGTAGCAAACTCACCATACCATCAGCTAGCATGCGCCGAATGCACTGAACTGTGACACAGCAACAACTGCCTGAACAGCCGAAAGAACTGGAAGAACATGAAGCAAACATTCTCAAACGCATCCAATGGAACTGTGTTGCTCACATTCTCGGCTGGTATAACCTCAAAAAACAACTCGCAAGGCACAAGTAGCGCCGAGCGGAGTTTCTTTAGTCTACGATCCGCGTTCAATCTGTATGCACGCATTTTGTCGAGCCTTCGAAGCAATTTAATAGAAAAGTATTATTTGCAGAATACATTTGTGCAAAATATATTGGAACTCGATAAATATAAAATAATATTCGAAAAGTGGCTCTGCAACCAACACAAAGTCAATTTGGCTATTATTGTGCATATATCGCGAAATAATATAAAAAGATAATAAATCGCGGGCACTATTTGAGTATTTAAAAATTATAGAAAATAGATGTGAGTGTGTACTTGTGTAAAAAGCTTTCTGGTCAGTAGATTCAGTATTTGGTAACTGAATAATTAAAATGGAAAAAGAATTATTCATTGTTTTTTGGGACGTGACGTGACGAACCCAATTGCCGAACGTATTCAGTGAAATGTTTGAAATTTTGCTCGATGTATGTTCGAATTTTATCAGTTGTTTTTTGTTGAAAAGTTTTTAATAAATTCATCGTTTGATGGATTTGATGGATTTTTTGGAGTTTATGGATTTTATGGAATTGCTATAGAATTGCGTATTGACGTATATTTTACGAGTATTTTCTGTTTTTGGAGACCAATTGGTGTGGATTCCAATGTGAAAACAAAAAGTGCAGTTGACATTTATGATTTTGGCATTTTGTGGAATGAATTTTACATTCAGTAGATTCCTTTTTTTCCGGTAGAAATTTAAATTTGATTAATTCAACATTTTGTAAAAAAATGCTTTTATCGTTCGTAAAATATTTTGATGATAAAGTTTTCCATTTAAATAGAATAATTTTACGTAAACTGAAAATATTTAATCTCCACTTGGAATTTTCAATTAAAAACAAATTTTATGCGAACAAATGCTTTCACATAGAATCAATAAAACATAACAATGCACTTTTTAGTGCATTTTTGAAAGTTTGTTAAATCCTTTAACCTTAAAATGAATCTAAAAAATCTACAATAAATCTAAAAAGCGAGGATTAAACTGTAAAAAAGTTCATCGTGCAATATTTGGGGCAAAAACGTTGAAATCAGGATTATTAACGACCCACATTGCCAAAACATTAAAAAAAGCATAAAACAAGCCGAAACTCTGCTTAGCCAGCAAGTTTTTGCTGAGCATTCACTTATTCAGGCGGCAACTTGAGTGTTGCAGCGCTGCATCTAATGGATTATGAAAAATGATAAAAATGTGGAAATGTACGTGAATAAACTGCATAAAACTACAGAAAATACATGAAATAACTAAAAAATAACATAAAATGCAGAGAATTGCATGGAAGTGGATTTGTGAATTTTTCTAGTGCTTGGAGATTGGTGGCTTTGCGGCATTGTTGTTGGCCCACAGTGGACTTTTGAATAATAAAATGAAGCTATAAAAAGATAATTGTGGGTTTTGGAGTGTGCTGGCTGTGAATTATGATTTGTCGGATTTAATGACATAATTTATTGCAAAAATGTTCAAGTAGTTTAAAGTACTTTAATCGCTGGAATGTTTTAATGACTTAATGGTTGAAAAATCGTGAATAAAAGAATTTGCAAAAAGTTTAAAAAAGGCAAATAAATCTTTGAAATTAGAAAATTGGATTGTCATTTTGTTTTGTTAATGAAACTAAAGAAAAAGTACAAGTAACTGAGATTTTATTAAGATTGATTTTTATTATGTTTTATGTTCATACCTTTTTTAAGTTGAAAGTTTGCTTTAAAATTATAAAATATTTCAATCATAATAATGGTTTTTTGAAGATAATTAAAATTGATGTTTCATTAGGTCTTTGACAGACATTTTAAATATCGCTTCAACTTAGAAATATTCGTTTGAACTAATATAAGTTTGAGTTTTTTTTCCAACGTTTGAATATAATTAAGATAAACAAATGAATATTTTCGGCTTTAACATTTGGAGTCATATACGTTTCACATAATGATAAGAAACTAGTTGACCATAAATTTATTTAAAATATTTCATTACAAATAAGGTTCTTATGAATATATTTTGTTTTGTAGAAGTAAATGTTGGTTGTGTCCACAAAAAGAATTATCTTCAAAATTTCAATACGATGAAAGAAAAATAAAACATCTGACCCCACTGTAATAATAAAATAATTGATTAGTTGTCGTAAAATGTGAACATTAAATTTTTAACAATATTAACAGAGATTAACATGAAACATAACAATCCCAGTCAAAACTATAAAACTTCTCAAAAATCTAATAATTCATGATAATTCTCTAAGAAACCCCCCAAAAAACTATTAAAAACATCGAAACATTGAAAGAACAGCAATATACCAAAATACATAAAAATATTTGTAATCGAAAATTTTGTTACAGAAAAAAAACGCATAAAATAAATCCTCAAAACATCAAAAAAATCAATTAAACATATAAACACGCTATAATAAACAAACACTTAAGTTTTACAACATATACATAATGTTTATCGTAATCATCTTTAATACAAAAATACGATAGACTTATGGACAGCTATAAAAAATATAATTAATATACAAAGCAATTAAAACATTTTAAAAAGATTAAAGAGCCTTCCTTCCACATTAACTCAATAAATTATTAATTTTTAAGCTTCATGGACAATTTCAGCTGCAACTGAATTAAATTAAAGTAATTAAAAGTTCAAAGCAAACTGAAATAAAAAAAAAACCATCAATTTACTCCAAAAACTTCGAAAAATAAAATAACAATCCAAATTAATAGTTCAGTGCGACAGAATTGATTGATTAAATTTTTGTGCTTTGACGGACTCAACTATTTCGAAGCTATGGGAAAATTGCTCTGGCAAAAGCTATAACAAAAGCACATAAAAGCTCACAAACTAATTATTTATCGAGCACATCAATAAACTCAATAAACTCGAATGGCTCGAATAAGCTCGGATGAATTCGTATAAATGCCAATATATTTTAGTCGGTCCGGATAAATTCGAATAAACTGGATGAATTTCGATAAAAATCAATAAAACTCGCTGTTTATTTAGCAGGGGTGTTGAGGTAGGGTTTTAGTAATAAATTGATTAATTAATCAAATAAAAGATTTTAAATATTTTGCCTGTGAATTAAAGAAAATCTGAAATAAATTGCTGAACAGGGTTGAATTTTTGTAATTAAATATGCTCGGACCTCTTTTCGACCATGTTTTATGTTTCCTACTTAAAATTAAAATGAGTTGAATTTTTAACACAACAAAGAACATAAAAATGCATTAAATAATCCACAAATCCTATGTAAATCCCTGCTCAAATCAATTAATCTAAAAAACTCACCTAAACCTAGATTGTGATCAGAAATATCCAAAAATCCCTCCGTTAAATTCCATTCTTGCGTGATTTATGCGGAATATAAATTAGTTCGTTACGCTGTCGATTGTTTCAAAGCAAGCTCAACTATAAAAACTGAAAAAGGCAAAACAAACTTTTTGCCAGCCGAATCGAGCCAAATGGTTATTGAAGAACTTTTGGGCTGTGCGTTTTGTTGTAAAGCTAGTTTGTTCTATAAAACTTGGATAAAAGTGGAAAACTGGAAAATAATAAGGAAGCTCCCGCCAACATAGCACATGTAGTAAATTCAGCTAAAAAGCATAAAGTTGTGAGATTGTTGGCGCTGAATTGCCAAATTTTTGTTTTCAACATTTTGTGAGGCGAATTAGCACCACAAACACACAATTTTCCGAGTTTCCGCAACTTTTTGCGGGAGCTTTTTGTAATTTTTTTGGTTTTTGTTTCGCCTCAAATAATATAACAATTTCTTAGGAATTTCCTAACCTCGAAATTAATTATTGACGAACAAGAAGTGCCAAAGGAAAGCCATAAAACCTTTGCTTTTGTTTTAATTTTGTTTAATTTTTCGTTAATTTTTGCTCATAAACCACCAACAGAACCTCAGAAAGTGGAACAACTGGAACGGTTTTCTTGATTTCTTGATTTCTAGACTTCTTTGTTTTTATGCTTTTTATGCTTTTTATGTTTTCTTGCTTTTTGCAGAGTTTTGGTGATTTTGCCAATTCAGTGAGGTTTTGTGTAATTCTATGAGGTTTTTGTTGTTTATCGCAAATATTCGCAATATTCTTGTTATTTTTGTAATTTCTAGCAGAAAACAAAAGGAATTTATTTTATTATTTTCTGGATAACAAAAAGAAAGCGATTTGCATATCTCATTAAGTTCTCGCAAAATGGAGGGATTTATGGAGTGTTCTTGATTTTATAAATATTTAGGATCAAAGGAAGGTTGATAGGCGTGAATTTGAATAAAGTAAAATTAATTAAAATGTCCTAATTCTCATTTGTTGTCATTTAATAAGAATAGAAAGTTTTCTGTGAAATTTAAAAATGTTTAATTCACTATGTCAAAAAATATTCCGATAAAAATGCGTCCCTCCTCAAAAAATATCCTCCTTGATACTTTCTTCCCTTTGTTTGCGCAAATTAAATCCCATTTCCTTGTGCCGGCTCATCCAGAATATTCAATTTATTTCTGCAGTCTTTGATTAAAAATTATTTCTGGGAATTTTCGATTCTTATTTCAACATTTCTCAATTCCGTATGAAAACATCCGCAAAATAAAAAGAATTTATATCCGAAAGCTAATTTGGAGGCACTGAACCGCAAACAGAATTAACAGAGACACCCTTTGGAAGGTTGAACTTCCGCTAACGAACGGCAGATAAGAACAAACAACAAATAGTGGAATAAACTAACGAACTAACCAGAATGGAGCGAGTTTATGTTAATGTATTGTTGATATTGTTACTAATGTTGAGTGTGCATAGGAATTTCCCTCCTCGGTTATCCGGTTATGCTCTTTGAGCACAAAGTTGAGGTGCATAATTTAATTCCATTTCAGTTCCGTAGCTTATGGACAATTTAATTGGAGAACTGGAGTAACAATTACTGTATGGGTCGGCTTGTTTCGATGGAGTTTTACAAGTTGGAAATAAAAAGTATTCAGCAGATATTTTAGATATTTTATCAAAAAACATTTTCCCATAAAAATCCATAAACTGTAAAAATGCATAATTCATCATTTTAATGTTTTTTTGATCCACAGAAATAAATGAAATAGTGCAAATATTTGAAAAGTCAGAAAAGCTTGAAATAACAGATCAAGATAAATTGTGAGTTTCCTGAAAAAAAGGAAAACTACTTTAAGAAAATATAGAAATTTTAATAGCAGCATAAAGTGAAAATTGCTTTCCAAAAAAAGAAAATTGGAAAATAGTGAAAAGTGCAACAATATCGCTCGAAAAAATTGTCTTGAAAAAGTGCAATTGCAGAAAAAGTGATGGAGAAAAGCAAAATATTGAATATCAACATTTTGTGTGAAATGATCATTTCTCAGTGAAAAATATAAAGCACAAAAATTCTAGAGTGCAAAACCCAAAAATAAATAATTTAATTAAATGCTGTGAAAAGCATTCAAGTGTTTTATATTGTATAAGAATTTCTTATACCATTATTCAAGCTATCAAGAAAAAGGATACAAATTGTGAACGATGGAACTTTGCTGGGGATTAATATTTTTGTCGTTAATTCTGAAAGGTATGTACAAACAGATTATAAAGGGCTTTACGGCCGTAATTAGATTAATGGGGGAAGTAACGACGTTTGAGGCTTCCGTAATATATTTTTCCGTGAGCCTTGAGTTTTGTTGATCATTATTGTATTAATTTGTGTTGTGAACTTTCGTGGGGTTTTCGGTTGAAACTTGTTATTGGGCTTTTTGATTGTTTTGAACAGGTAGAAGAAACTGTTGATCTTTGGGATTTTAATGAATTTTCTCGAAAATATCAAGATGAATATTTGTGGGATATTTGAAATTTAATTTGAATTCTTTAAGAAATTAAACTATTAATTATTTAAAACCTTTTATAATACTATCATGCTAAACCATATGCCTTATAAATATAATGCCGTAAAATTTTTATCATATCATATAAGATTAAGATTAAGCAGTGAAAGGTTTCATTTTTATAATATCATAACTACCATAATTGACATAATTGCCATTACTTCACTTTTATATTTCTACCACACCATTCTTTATTTTTCCTGTAATCATGTAATCATACAATAATCATAAATTCTTTCGAATGAACTATTATTTTTTACGATGGACAATTTGTACGATTGCTGTTGATATTGTTGCGATAGAATGATGATACCTAAAGAAATACAAAATATATTATAAAGAAGCATAAAAGTGTAAAAAAATGAATATACAGAAATGTGAAAGGCTTATAAAATACATATTTTTATAATCGATGCAAAAAAAATAATTGTAATGATAGAATGTAATATTGTAATTCCTGTATAGCGCGCAAAAAAGTGTAATTTCATTAAATATAATTCCTATTTACACCATTCATTTTTGCGTTTACTCATTCACTCATTCACTAAATTGGAAAATGGTATGTTTGCTTGTTATTTAATTTTTATGGAAAATTATTATCATTAAATATGTTTTGTGTATGAAATGTATTAACTGTGAACAATTTAATCGCTTCGTTTCCATAATACTGTTTTCGTGTAAAATGTTTTCACAGTATGTGACTATACAATGTATACAATATATTTTCAATGTAAACGATGTTACCTGTGAAATTGGGTAATTTTATGATACAAAATGAAAATGTTTAAAATATGAAGCATATATCAGAAAGCAAGAGAACGTATTTATTAAATTAGATTATTTTACATGCTTCTGCTTGTATTTTTAAAAAGCGGGGTATCGTGTTTTGATTCATTTATGTTAATATTAGCTCAATTACGCATGGTTACAAGAATTTTTTTTTTATTATAATTGATACACAAATTCATCAAATATATTTTTAACTCATATCATTAGCGTTAACATATACCTAAACTGCCTCTTCACAACCTTCTCTCATTATTGCCATCAAGTTCCTCCCACAAACCTTGTTGCACCTTATGTTATATTTAAGTGAAAATACACGTCTTTTATACTTCGAAAGTGAATTTAATCGCTGGCATGATTTTAACAACACTTCAGAATATTTGCGAATGCATTTACGATGCTCTTGAGTTTGGATTCTTTGGTAACTCGAGTTGAGTTGTTAGCAAAACACTTTTATGTTCTTCTTCTGAAATACAAGAATACATGCATTTGCTTGTGTGCTGGTTTCCTTAGAAAAGTGCATGTGATATTGTATGTAAAATTTCTCGTGAAACTTTTATCGGAGCTGTTGTTGCGGAAAATAAAAGAAAAGAAAATGGAAACGTTGGTTGATACACGAATATGAATTTAAGATGTTTTTATTTTTCAAAGTAAATTTATTGTCCTTCGGTCCTTTAGTCATTAAAGTAATTTAACTAAATATGTAAAAAGCTCCATAAATTTTTTAATTGATACTCGTAATCCATTAACCTTTAAAGTATTAATTAGAATGCAATCAATCACATTTAAAAAAACCTTTTACTTTTATAAATGAGAAAACTCATAAACATTTATGGGGCTTCCAGCTAAAAGTTCAGCATCGTAAAATGTTCAGCTTTAATTAGGGGTTGCGTAACTTTTGTAGCGCTCCAACTTTTCTAAAAAGCAACCAGAGTTTTCAATTATGATGGTTACCCTTAACCTAGCAAAGCAAACGAACCTAACGACAGGATATCACAAACATCATTCTCATCTTGATTTTACAATTTAAAATTTTAGCCTATTTGCGGGCAAAAGTGGAAAACTTTAAGGATTCAATTTTTTTTCGTAATTCTGTTTTTGACTTCAAAACCACTCTAACAGATCAGCTTAAAACTTTTCTTCAAATCTAAAGTAATAACCGATAAATTGTTTTCAAACTTTCTTTGGAAAGTGGTCAAATATATATTGTTATGGCATCTCAGGGATTTTACAATTTTGCAAACAGTTTGGAAAACTTGCTCGAAAGTTTATTTCAAAAGTTTTTGCCCGACTTTACTGTTGTAAAGTGATATGTAATGTTGTATTTTTAGAACTCTACCATAAAGTCAACTGAAACAAAAAAGTTAACCCGGTTCTTATTAAAGTTCAATTAAACCCTTTAATTAAAGTTTTAAATAAACAAAGTTGTTGAAAATTCAAACTCGTAAAATGACAAAATGGCAAATCCAAAAAAGCTCGAGCTCTCTTTAGAACTTAGAACAATTTCACTAATTATTCCATATAAAGGAGGATTCATTAACTGTTCTCTCGTTTGCTCAGTATTTGCTTATAAGCATGGTAATGATGGTCTGGTGATTGTGGCTTGCTTACATTTGGTTGAATGCAGATACAGACTGTATTTTTAAATGAAAATTGGGAAATTTTAACATCGATTAAAAGCAGATGAGGAAAGGATGAGATTTCGAAGGGTTTAGGAGCTTTTGATGAGTTTATTCCTAAAGAGTGTTTTAAAATAACATAAAAACCTTAATCCTTTTTCATCATGAAAGTAAATGAAAACCAATCTCTTAATTCTTTTAATCAAGTGTGCAGCTTAAACATATACATTTGATTTTGCGTAATTAAGTACTTAACACAAATATTTATTAATGTTTGTACAAACAAGTTACTAAAATCAAATGAACACAATCTGTACAAATAATTATTGTAAGCCTAAATTGATCGTAAAGCAAACAATAATGAGATAGTTTCAATATAGCATGTGAAACTCTCAAATAGCCTTAGAAACTTAATGATAATTCTGAGGATTTCAATAAAGCGATTAACTATTTTGAATTCAATATTTGGAGTTAACTTTAGGTTGACATTTAGGCTGTTTTATAAATTATTCGGTAGATTTTTTCGATTTTGATGGAAAGTGATTTATTTGTTTCGAAAAATTTCGAATTAATATCATGACACATTCAAATAATATTTTAATATTATTTCTTCTGACATTTATAAAAATTAAAAATTAATTTAAAAAATTTTATAAGATGATAAATCGAACATCAATTTTAAATCAAAGAAATTCTATTAAAAATTCAACTTACATTTTTATCTTCATCAACTACCTACCCCCGCATAAACTTCACCCAATTGGCATATTATTTTCCTAAAATCGTTGTTAATAAAACACAAAAATCCTGTCAATATCATTAAACTCCAAAACAATTCCCTAAAAACAAGTAAAATTCCAACACAAAAACAATTTGAATCAATGTTGTGTCAAACTTTTTCGATTAATTTGACATTATTTCGCATTTCTCTGCCAAAAACTCGGCGAAAAACATTCGAAACGTCTTGAAGAACTTTCCATTATATGTTTGCATTTCATTTAAAATATTCCAGAAGCATTATCGGAATGAAAAAAAAAACAGAAGAAATAAAATAAAATAAGCAAGAACAACACAAGAATCACAAAAATAAAATATACACAATACCAGACTTTTTGTTATACTCAACTTCTCGAATCTCGAGTCAAATGGAAGTTGCCAGCTCTTCCTTTCAAATCGCCTGATAAATCACATTGAATCCATTCTTGTTGTTGAATACATAATTAATGCGTTGGCAATCCTTCTACAGATGAATTTCTTTGTTTCTTCGAAAAAATAAACAATACAATTTTATAAGTTTTCATTATTTTAATGCAACTTTTTTCATCAATGAATGGATGAGAACACATTTGCAAGATCTACCACGTTGTATTTTTCTGCTTGCCAAGCGAGAATCCTTTATTTATTTTATTTCCTAGTTTGCTGATTAAAAAGTCAACAAACGAATAAGTAATTAAGAAAAAGAAAGATCATCTAGAAAATCGGGAAATTGAAGAAAAGAATTAGTTTTACATTTTACATTTTTTTTGCGCTCAAAAGCATGGAATTTCTTTTTAAGAGCTTTTCCAGAGTTTTTCAATGGCTAATTTTTTTAATGATCTTTTGATAAAGGTTCCACAATTTCATAATTTTAATTGCAAAAAGATAATAGCAAAACTTGATAAGTTGTATAACTTTTAGTTTTGCGCCATTCAAAAAATCTTTTTCTGAAGTTTTCCATAGATTTTGCCAAGTATTTGTTAATTCATTGAAAATTGTGAAAATATATCATAAAAAGGCGGAAAGAAAAACTTTGATGGAATTTGAGCTCCATAATTTCATTGAAAAGAAGATGTTGAGAATGAAATATGAAGAAAATTAACTCGCTCGTTGCAGACTTTGAAACAAAAAGGGAATAAAAGTTGTTTTAAATTTGCTGCAGTGCTTTGAAATGTTTATGAGCTTTATTGAAAATCATCTTGCTAAGTTATACAGAAGTTCAAGAAAAGAATTTATTTATTTAAAAGCGTTCTATTTTAGATTTCTAGACCTCAAAATTTTTTTTTTTTTTCTTTCTAATGCTCTTTATTAACGAATTTCCATATTGCAATAATATGAATTAATTGAAAATTACACATTCTCCTTGAGTCATCTTCAAACTCTCAGTAGTCTCCACAAATTTCATTTGCTTCCTCTTCTGGTAGTAGAAGCTCAGATTACTGTTTCATCTTGATTCAATCCTGGTGGTGTTCACATTTCGGTCCCTTTACACAGGCTTGAGGAGATGACAGCGGCACCGACTTATTGGCTCCAAAATCTTGCATATGCATTTTCTGCAAACTCGATCAGTTTTCAGGTTAAGCTTTAATGATAGACGTTTAAAGGAGCACCCGCACTAAAAGTGTTGGCGTCTATCTTCACCCATATAACTTGATAACCAAAATTATTCAGCAGGAAAAGAAAATTTTGACGTTAAATTTTGATTTTTGGAAAATTTTGTTTGAAAATTCTTTGAATATCCTCAAACTTGATGAAACTGCATGAACTCCATCTTACACACGTTCTAGGTCCTAGGCCAACGACAATGAAGCTAGCATAGATGATGATTTGCAGCTCAAAGCTATTTTAATTGGAATTTTCTAGTGGAGTAGAAAATTTCTCAACTGACAGAAGTCATGGCTTACTTAATCCAATCAAAATAGACCTCAAAATAGACCTCAAAATAGACCTCAAAATAAAATAATTTGATGCACACTGTTAATATTCTAATGCAAAAACTTTGATCTTTTTAATTTATTTTTCAAAAAAAGTTATTTTAAATCCAACAAACGAAAAAATAACAAAATCACAAGCTTCTGTTTTTCACCAGATGAGATTTTTGTTTTATACGACCCAATTTAATTCAAACACTTTTAGAATTTTCAGAAGAGAAACGAATATAGGTCGCTTAGAATTTTGAACGATTCCCATACATCCCCCATGTTTAGACGTCTCTTTGCTTTATTTCTTTTAAAACTTCTGTGTCGTTCATTTTTAATGGAAATCATTCCTTTGAGACTTTGAGTGCAAATGCAATCGAGCCATTGAGCCTTTGATTATTATTTGGTGCTTCTGGTGCTGTTTTATTATTGTTAGAAGCAGCAAAAGGCATACTTAATTAATTACCATAAAATTAGAAACAATTAAATGAAACTGCCTCATAAAGTTCTCAGAATCGCTCACATAATAATCAAATTAGAAGCAATCCTGATTTAAGCGAGAGCTCAAAAAAGTCGGCAAAGTCTGTGCTAAACTTGAGCAAAACGCTTTTTCCATTAAAAGCACTTGTCAAAACTTTCATAATAAATTACCGTCCTCAATCACTTGTGCTCAAGTGTCTGCCTAAAACATGGACGAATAATTTTTATCCATTGCGTTTGGAAATGAGGAGCTTTTTGATGGTTGTTTTTTCGACCAAATTCCATGAAAATAATTTATTAGAGGGAGCGTTGTACGAATGTTTTTTTATGGGATTGGGACAAGGCCGGTTTTTTTGCGTTTTTATTGGTTGGTGGATATTACTTAGGATGTAGATATTTAATATTTTTGATGAGGGAATTTGGTTACACTTATTATGTATAGAAAAAGAAAAATAAAAGAATTAACATGTTTTTTCCTTAAATATACAAAAAACCTGATAATATCTTATTTAAGTCTCATTATAACGAAAAATGAATTTGTTTTCTTTAAAAATGTAATTTGTAATAATTTTAGAAATGCAAAGCAAACATTTTGTTCATGGCATGCAAATAGAGAATATCCACATACAATTTTTTTTGGATCATGCTTGAAAAGCTCTTCGGTAACTTATTGTACAACTAGGCCAAATTATTTCCACAACTTCCACAGAGGAGGGACGATCAAGATTTTACTAAATGGATACTTGTTGAGATTAAAAATATTTGTATACTTCTTTGTACTTAAATAAAATATAAAGTTATAAACAACCAAATTCTAAAAAGATGAAACCTATAAAATCTCACCCTCTCTTATTCCAACCGTTCACAACTTTTGACGTAATACTTGGTAATGCTACCATGCTGCCTGTTACCTCGATGGTTTATTTGCATAAGTAAATTTGCGGAAATAAAAAGATTGCGATCTCAACTACATTTTTACCGGTTTACGTTTTATTTTTCTATTTTCATGCTAATGTTCTGGGCTCTGGCACATATTTCTGATTTTACTGAAAGTGGCTCGATGGTTGTAAAACTAGAAAACTTGAAAATGAGTGGTTTACAAGCGTTTGCTTAGCACAACCAACATGATTGGCTGATAACACATTAATTGCATCGACAAATAAAGTAATTTGCTTGTAAAGTGTGTAATTGCTGCTTGTTAATGCATTACTGCATTATTACGGATTTGTAGCACATGCCAAGAGTAAAAAACTTTGCAATGAATGAAAGCTTTTCAAGTGAATTTCGAGCAAAACACGAGAAATGATGAAGTTTCAAGCGACTCTTTCCCGTATTGTTGCACTCCACTTTAAATACTCTCAACAGAAGGATTTACGGCAAATGCGCTGCGTCACCAAGCGTGACGTCACAAACCGCTCGACTGAATCATTCTTACTTTTGGTTTCTGTAAATTTTTGTTGTTTACGTATAATAACTTTTAGTAAAACGTTATTCTATCTCAGTTTATGTTGCATTGTTTGAAATTTATGAATGATAAATTTAATTTTTACTTCTCCGCAAAAGCGGATAAGTATTGTTTTCGTGACAGCATTTTCAGGGTTTTTCAACCTTATCTGATTTTTCCTGACTTCCCTGTACACAAATCTCAAAAATATCCAGTATTTTTTTTGTCGGTATTGAGTTAAAGAAAATTCCTGTAAAAAAAAATCCGGAAAATATTGACCCCCTGACCCGTGCAATGCGAAAAACTAAGGGCCGTGTGTCCGGTGGTTCGGTGGGTGTGTTACTGTAAACGATCGATCTGAACTCCCACCGAACCGATTCCGGATTTTTTGATGCCAATCGACTTGGTATCTCTTCCCATCGTGCACCTGATATTTTTGGTGATGGTGACTCCACCGGTTAGGTCACCAGAACCACTTCCGTGATCCAAAGTCGGGTTTTCCATACAAAAAAACATTTTTTTTTTTAAACTAGAGATACAGCTGTGTTTTTTTCAGAAAATGTTTGAGATGATGAGTTGAGTCAGGAAATGCATCGATGTTTGGTCCACTATCTGCTGGGAGTCACCTGGGGTCATCTGGTGGTACCAGACAACTTTTTTTGATAAAGTCTTAGAATCTCATGATTCGTCCAGAAAATAGGAAAAATTAAGTTTTTGGAGGATCAGCCTGGTACCGCTTACTCTCAGCCCCAGACCTCGAGAACGACTAAAGATAGCACTTCGGTCTTTTCAGAAAATTTTTTTTAAATTATAAGTTCTGTCAAGAATTGCATCGATTTTTGTTCCACTTCCTGCTGGAAGTAGTCTGGGGGTCATCTGGTGGTACCAGACAACTTTTAGAACGACTAGAGATAGCACTTCAAAACAATTTTTTATGAAAACACCATTCCATACTAGCGGAGAAGTAACGCTCAGCTCCCAAGCTGCACAACTAGTTGTGCCTGCAATTATGTGAAAATTACTGAACCAAAGCAAAAAATCATAAAGTTCAAAGAAATTGAAATTCATATGAAAAGATTTGTGTCAACGAACTATCATAATAAAATAGAGTTCGATCAGAGTAAATTTTGAGTTTAAATTTAAATTTAAAACATTCAAATCACATAATTTTTTATCAAATCCCACAATTCGTTCTACTTTAGCTGATTATTAAGAATATCCTTGCTGCTAAATTCTTCTTGGCAAAACATGAATCATTTCAAACAATTTTGCAATAAAGTCACAACAAATATATTTGTCAGAATATTCCATTATGAAGTTTTGAATGGCTTCTGAATTATAATTTATAGAATACAACATTTATTAACAAAAACCGTCATTTTGTCACGTTCAATAAAATAACATGTCTGAGCTCCAAAACTCACGGAAAACAGTCAAACATTCAAAGCTTTCAGAACGTTCAAATTATTCACAGTATTTCTGGAAATTAGAATTTTCAATTATTTGTTATTGCAAGTTTTAGGATATTATGGAAAATTAACGAGAAATCGTGAGCCTAAAGGCTTTAATTATTTTGTTCAAAATTTTAGATGTATTTCCAAAGTCAAAAAAGTCTCATTAAAGCTCATCCTTATGAAAACAAACCACTCTTCAATAAAACATGCAAAATTGCAATATTCATAAAACAAGACGCAAAATTGCAAAACAGGGAATTGAGGAAAAATCGCGCCTTGAAAAATAAAATTAAGATATTCTTTTGCTGTAAAAAGTGAAAACAGACGGAAAACAGAAAAGAAATAACAAATGAAAATGAAAGATTAATCCCACCGGGTGCGCCAAAAAGCAAACAATAAAGTAACAAAACAAGCGACTCACAACAGAATCATCGTGGCCACAATAAAAACGTGATTCGGAATATATTAATGAGTCATAATTTTCTTTTAAATGGAGACGCTTATTGTTATTACTTCAGCTCTTGAAGATCTCCAGCTCGTTACGGCCGCATGGTAACAATGTTGATTAAATTTTATTCAGTTCTTTCATTCGCGTCTCTTTAGAACTTTTCAAGTGCTGAATGATGATCAGATATAGTTTCATGGAAATTAAAATACCATCCACTTTGAAGCCAAATTGCATACAATTCTGTCTTTTCATACGATGAAGTTGAGAAGGAATTGCAGGGCAAATTGTTATTGGATCTTTAATAAAAAATAAGAAGTATTGAGTAGATTCTTCCAACAAACTGAAAACTGAATAAGCGGCCAAAATTCGTGCACAAAAAATGTCTATAAATGTTCTATTTGACAAACTACAGACAATAATAATATAACCAAAAACAATTCATGTCTGATTCAAATTTGAGCAGCATTTATTCTAAAAAAAAAAACCTTCGAGTACTTGGGTTTTAACAAAGAATTTTTCTGAATCTGCTTTACGAATATTTTCAGCACTTCTTTGATTCTTTTAAACGAGAAAACATTATTTTCATCATTTCCATTATCATTTACGGTGTTCAAATTAAATTGTATATGGAAATTCATATAAACAGATAGAAATTGCTTTTCAATTCAAATAATAACCATGGTGAATTTGAAATTGGAATCGATTTTAAGTTTTCCAGTTTCATGATATCTAAAATTAATTGAGATTGCTCACACACTTACAATTCTTTTCATGAAGTTTTTACTGAATTATTGATGATTATGTGTGGATCAATAGATCATAGCTCTGTCAGGTAGTGAACTTATCTAATTATACATTTCATGCATGTAATAATCAAATTCCAAAGATTTGTATTATTCAGTGACAAAGATCGGATCGGATCGATTCGGATTTTTTTGAAAAATCCGCAAATTTTTGCGGATCGGATCGGATTTTTTTTTTAAGATCCGCAAATTTTGCGGATCGGATCGGATTTTTTTTTAAGATCCGCAAATTTTGCGGATCGGATCGAATTTTTTATAAAAATCCGCAAGTTTTGCGGATCGGATCGAATTTTTTATAAAAATCCGCATTTTTTGCGGATCGAATTTTTCTGCGGATCGGATTTAAGTTTTTATTAATAAGTTTTTATCAAATTAATAAGAACAAGTTGTGCAGCTTGTGAGCTGAGCAGGACTTCTCCGCTAACGTGGAATTGTGTTTTAATGTTGGTTTAAATCACGAAAACCCTTTTTTTCTGGACGTATCATGAGATTTTAAAACCTTTTCAACAAAAAAAAGTTGTCTGGTACCACCAGATGACCCTCAGATGACTCCTGAGGTAGTGAACCAATCATCGATACATTTTTTGACTCAACTCATCGTCTCAAAAATTATTTCTGAAGAGACCGAAGCTGTATCTCTAGTTTTTCAAAAAAAAAGATTTTTATTGTATGAAAATTCGACACGGAAGTGGTTCTGGTGACCTAACCAGTGGAGTCACCATCACCAAAAATATCAGGTGCACGATGGGAAGAGATAACAAGTCGACTGGCATTAAAAAATCCGAAATCGGTTGGGTTGGAGGTCATATCGAGCGTTTACAGTAATCCAAGGATCCACAGGAGACACGGCCCTTAGTTTTTCGCATGGCACGGGTCAGGGGTTCAAAACTTTCAGAATTTGCATTCACAGAAATTTTTTTCAACTTAATGCCGACAAAAAAAATGTGGAATATTTTTGAGATCTGTTTACGGGGGAGTCAGGAAAAATCAGATAAGGTCAAAAAACCCTGAAAATGCTGGAAAGAAAACAATACTTCTCCGATTTTGCGGAGAAGTAAATATCAATTTATTGTATAATAAATGTCATTAAAATTCGTTAAAGGTCTATAACCAACATCAAAATAAACCATTTTTGTTTGTATTGAATCCGATTCAATGCATGTTATTATGAATTATACTAATTAAAACTGATTAAAATAATAAAATACCTTCTTTCTTTAAGTATTGATTTATATTTTAATTCAAAATATAGTTTGCTTTTCATGATGAAAAGTTTTTTCTATGTTTGGTTGATTTTTGGCGACTTTTTTTTTTGAAATAATGGTTCGGATTTTTTTTTTTGAAGATTGCGGATCGATTTGCGGATCGAATTTTTTTTTTGAAAATCTGCGGATCGAATTGCGGATCGAATTTTTTTTTTGAAAATCTGCGGATCGAATTGCGGATCGAATTTTTTTTTTGAAAATCTGCGGATCGAATTGCGGATCGGATTTTTTTTTTGAAAATCTGCGGATCGATTCGCGGATCGGATTTTTTTTTTAAGAATCTGCGGATCGGATCGCGGATCGGATCGTTTTTTTAAAACTCAGCGGATCGGATTTTTTTTTTGACGTTTAAAAAATCCGATCCGATCTTCGTCACTGGTATTATTATTATAAATAAATAATACTGCATGGATTAACAAAATGTACCAAAATTGACAACCCCACAAGAATTAAAATTCATCACTCGAGTGATTGTTAAGGATATATTGAGTATAATTATGATTAAGTATTTATACTCGAGGATAATTTTTTCCATTTTTTAATTTACTGGTTAAATTTATGATATTCCTCCTGGGGTGCTTTTTGATGAAATTGAGGAGTATTTTTATAATTGAGTGGTAAATTGTATGTTATTTGCATAAAAGTTCGATTTAATAACATGCATTTATTTATTTCCGATCTGGAGTAAAGTTTCATTCATTTTTGAAAACATATAAACTTTCAGCTGTCGGTTTTTCATGATTGAGTTTCATGAACCATTTCGAAGTTGACAGGAATCAAAAAATGTTGTTTATCAAAATTACAAGCCAATCTTTGTAGGTTTATTCAAGTCAATTAAACGTAACTCCCAAATTCCAAAACAAAGAAAATGCCAGGCCCAAAACTCTTCATATATAAAAACACGAAGATTTGTGCGACGACGAATGAAATTGAGATCGCTTTACTCACATTACTCGCTCGATTGGCACTGAAATTGAAACAAAATCGTAAAAAATATCAGCAGGAATAAAAAAAATTGTGATATGCGAACACAATAAAGTTTTTGGTGGTCGGATACATGCTCTAATGCTCCAAAAAATCCAATTTAGTTAATTGATCGCAAAATAATGGCAAAAGTTCGTACATGTATAAGTTTCAGCCAAAACAAATTGCATGCAATGCCGAATTTTCAGCAAAAATCAATGATTTTCGTATTTTCGTATTCGGCAAAGTCAATCAGCAGAATTTTCAGCTCTTCGTAGCAATAAATGGAAGCTTCAATTTAAGCTGATTTAAGTTCATGCACGATAAAAGGCACAAAATCCAAATGATGGCAACGTTTGTGAGTTGAAAAGTTTTCAGCTCGATTCAACAAAATAAAGCAGCAAATTTTCCTAATTATCTACATATCGTATCACGATGATCCAAAAAGCCTGAAATGAGCTACGCTCGCTTCAATTATACCGTTTAATTGCAGTCTTTTCTAAAAGCCCGCTATGGAACTTAAAAACTTGCAAAGCATAAAAAGTGCTTGAAATTAATTATCATCACCGTTGCTTCTTTTCTATAGTTGACGGAGTCTAAATTAAAAATGGTGCAAATTACACAAAATTACAAGTCGACTTTTATTCTGTAGAAAAAGCTGCAACGACAAATTGCAGACCAGAAAAAAGCGACAAAAAGTGTTTGAATTCTGTTCTCCTATGTAAACAGCTGTTGAGTGCTGAGAATAATTTTTGAATGTAATTTTATTTGGATTTTTAAAGCTTTTGGTGACACTTTTATGGCGTAACTGACATGCGATACAAATCGTTTAAAAAAAAGTTTGAATAAATCGATTTGTGTTTGACATTCACTTGTCGACTTTTTACCATTTTGAGTTATTGATTCTCTAGTTACATATTTGTGTAGATTTTCTGCTCGATTTTGAGCTACTTTGTTGATATCGTTGATTTAAATATTTAATTTTGTCTCTAGGGAATTTGCGATCTTAAAAAATAGAACTGGTATGGATGTCATATAATTTGATTTGAATTTTATTGCAAATTTAGTTTAAATAGTTTCTAGAAAAAATCTCTGTAAATATTATAAATACAGATAACATTGAATAAAACTGATATCTTTTGAATTCAATTTGCATTTAAACTACGTTATTTTCCTTTACATTGTACATTCATGTGGAGAACTTTAATCCACTGAGTGCCAATTTTGCCTCATCAGTTATAATACATCTAGAGTCAGTCTTGCCAGACTTTTATTGCCACTTGCCAGACTCTTTTAAGTGCATACAATTCCAAAAGTTTCTAGAATATAAAATCAACGGCGATAATCCAGCAATAGATCAAGCTTGAAATCTCTACTTCATAAAAAAATAAGCTCAGACGTAAATTTTATGTTCAAATGATTTGATGGGTATTACGAAAAGACTTCTATAAAGATCCCATAGATAAAAATAAATCGTAAATGGTCAAGTTTTTGGTTGCAGATTTGATTGAAGATAAATGAAATGGTCGAGAGCTAGAGTGGGACTTCATTGGGGTTGGTTTCAGAAATAGTTTAAAAATCTTGCTTGGAATAAAATTGTGAACTTTTATCAGATTTTTACTAGATATATTTACTTCAGTTTTTGGTTTTATTATTAAAAACTATATTAAAAGTTTGTTTTGACGTACACATAATGAACAAAATGGCAAGATGCAGTTTGCATCATAAACTCTAATTAATATCATATTAAAATTAATGTTGTTCAAGAAACCCTCAACACTAAACCCAACGTGAAATGAGAGAACTTTGCTTTCAAGTGTATTTAGCTGATGAATACGTATAGCAACCACAAGATTTAATAAACAGAGCTTACAAATTTTCCTACTCAACTGCAATAACTTCTCATTAAGTGATGTAGGTAAATAAGATGATAACTTGTTCTTATTTATACAAGCTTGCAACTATATGTGCAATGAGCTAAACCTCAAACTTGAGAGTTTTCCAAGAATCTGAAAATAGTTTAAACACAGAAATCTTAATCTCAACAAAACTCCAAGAACTTTTCAAATAAACTCTAAATTTAACCAAATATTTTCCTTCTTTGCAGTTGCTGATGGATTACAAAGATTCTCAGAACAGCCCAAATACACAGAAGTAAATCCCGGCCAAGATGCGCTGCTAGTCTGCAAAGTGATCGATCAACGAGGCTCGTGTTCGTGGCAGAAAGACAACAAGCCAGTGGGAATATATCCAACAAAATACGAATGGGCGAGTGGCAGCTCATCAAGATCGCTTGGCATGCAAAGTTCACACAGTAATGGAGATTGCTCACTTTGGGTGCGATCTGCTACTTTGGATTTTGACGATGGATTTTGGGAGTGTCAAGTCACAGCTAGTGATTTTACTACGCAAGATGCGCTTACTAGTCAGCCAGTGAGATTGGTTGTTCGAGGTAAATTATTTTTTAAAATGTTTTTGTTGTTGAACCATAATATATTATCAAAGAATGGACATAATTTAATAAACATCCTTTAATATTGTTCCATTAAGCTTTAAAATGAAAGCTCACATTGAAATATACATTGACCCAAATAATTACCATCCCATGTATTTTACAATTTCCATCAAAATAATTATCAAAATATTTATTGTAAATATTCAATTTCAGTAAATTCAAATTTATAGAATGAGTTAAATGCAGCTCATATAAATGAACTTTTATACAATTATAATGTCCATTAAACTATAAAATTAATTATATATTATGGATAGACAAAATTACAGGGATTTAAATTTTCTGTTCAACTATCATCATTAAATAAATTTATTTAATCTATTCATAGAAACCCCTGTAAAAATTTTATGGATTTGTAGTCCCGTGAAATAGAAATTATTTTGTACCGCGGTTGATTTATATAAATTGTAAAATTGATTCATTCCATAAATTATTTAAATAACTAAATTATTGTATCCATTCTAGTTAATGTAACCAAAACAATCGAGTAAATCATAATAGAAATATTGAAATAATTTCAGTGGCTCCCCAGCGGCCGCGTTTGGAGCATGAAGGCCAAAATATTCCACCAGGCCATAATGTAACAGTGGATGCTGAAGCAGTGGCAACTGTGAAGTGTGTATCACACTATGGCAACCCTCCAGCTATGCTAAAATGGTTTTTAGGGGAGCAGGAAATTTCAGCTTTGCATCCACAGACAAATGCAACAGAACCAGATAATCCAAGGACCTGGTCTGCAGCTTCTGTTGTGCAAATTCCAGCAGCAAAATCTAGACATGGAACACTGTTAAAGTGCTTGGCCTTCCACGAGTCTTATTCAGCGAGGACTGTAGGTGTTGAAGCTAAAATGGATGTGAGATGTAAGTAAAGCTTTGTCATATACTTAATACTTTATGATGTATCTTTGTTGAGCAAATTGAGGAACAGTTTTGCACTTTCCTGCGTTTATTCGGTTTTCAGGTTGTGACATTGACGATCCTTTTGATTACCTTGTTTATGTTATTGTTTTATTATATCCTCATTATTACTTGGTTGAATAGCTCAAAACAATGAGGTATTCACTTAACAGAAGCGATACCGTCTTGATGATTCAACAGAAACCTTGTAGCATACTAGAAACCGTTTTGAAGTGAAAAATTGCAGTTTTGCAATTTTTATTGATTAAAATGTATCAAAAGAAATTTTTTGGTTTGATTGAAGTTTAAGTTGATGGATTTGAAGGAAAACTGAACATAACATAAACACTTGATTGAAATTGTAATATTGACTGAAACTAATACACTTAATAGAATCTTCTAATTAAATTGCCAACCTTTTTATGTAACTCAAATTAATTGTATTCTTGGATCAATATCAACAAATTAACTAAGCGTCGTATTACATAATATTTGATTGACTTATCGTAAATGAGTTTCGAACACAATATTATATATTAAACATCCGGCAAGTAAATATTGTATCGGTTACTGTTTAATCAACTTGTGTTGGCTGTTAACCTGATACATCATTTGCAAATACCAAAAAAAATCTATAATAAAACATCTGAGTCTTGTGTATAGTTTTCAAAAGCAATTATGATCGAACCTTGCTAAAAAGGTGTTAATGTAGAACCACATCTGAAAGTTTCCCATGAGTAAGTACACAAGATTGAAAGAATACAAAAAATTAAAAAATTTCAGCAACTTTTCATTTCCAGTTCAATTCATTTCAATGAAGAAACATTTTATAATTATTGTGGAATTGTAGAATTTCTTCAGTTAAATGGAAAATTACATTTTCAACAAAAGCTCTCAAATTTCTATGGAAGAAAAATATCCTGTAAACTCTAGATTTCTATTATTTGTTGGAAAACATTGCAGAATTCAAGCTTTTAAGTAATTTCTCAAGCCATAGCGATTTTTCTGGGAAAATGACAAGAATTCTCGAAATGTATTTTCATTGCAACAATTTATTCACAAAATTGTTGTCATATTTTTGCCGTGTAACGTGATACAAATGGCACAATACGTACTCATAATACACATATATCTCGTTTCATTTATTTCTGGAACACATTTAAAAGCTTTCAGTATTTATTCTGTGAATGACGGAATTACAAACAAAAGAACCATTTTTCGATATTCCCAAATATAATTCAGATTTTCCAATTGCTTGGTAGCTTTGTGTGCTTTATATTCTCTCCATAGAATTCTCATTCAAATGTTGGCAGAAGAAGCATTTCAATCAATTGATTAGTTTTATGATATTTTTCCTTATTTTTGTTCGATTGCTGAACTACATGAAAGCACAACAATGTACATAACAAATACAAATTTATACAGAAATGGATCAAGTTTCCTTCACGTTCTATCTCTCCTTGTGATCCTCTTTCACGTCAGTGATTAAAATATTCTCTGTACTGTTTTAAGCTGAGTTTAAGCTTTAAAGTTGTGTAAACATAAACTAGTAAAGTTTGTGTCCGTCAGATTAAGTATTATGCGATTATGGTCAGGATTTCTGTGTATACTGACAATTTCATGTTTATTAACAAACAAAAAATTCAGAGAATAAACATAAAAGCCTGAGATGGCAAAACTTTCGAAAAAAGAAAATGTATAGAAGTAATACGAAAAACTCGATACGTATTTCAATTTCAAGACAAGAAAAGTCCCAAGGCAGCCAAGAATCAATAATCGAAAAGTTTGGCATTATTTAAACTTCAGTCCAAACAAAATCAAAAAGTCATTGTCTTTTGTTTCCAATATTTTTCCAAACTTTCTCAGGAATTTCATTAAGTTTGACTTGTTTGTTATTATCTTATTTTTTTTTATTCATTATGCCCCTTCGTGTCAAATTAATAATTGTCTAGCGACACTTTTTCAATTGTTTGCCAACTTTTCCAACTTTCTTACCGAAACGGTTTCTAATTACAAGCTCGACGGTTTTTCCGATTGCCTGGTGGATGAAATAAACAGCCCGGAAAGTTGTCTCTCATTCAATTATATTTGTAATAATTTATTAATCAGGTTAAAGGCATAGATACTAAAAACATAGCTCACCTGTTATTTATTTTATCGTTTCTCAACAGATGCTCCCACAATAAAGCTTCTAGGAGCGCCTCAAATTGACTTGGAAGAGGGAAAAGACTCGCTAGTGCTCAGATGCGAAGCTGATGCAAATCCACCTGCCAATATTGTGTGGAGACGAGCTGGAAGATCTGAAATTGCCAGTTTACAAGAGAGTATGCAATTACGGCCTGTTAGCAGGAGAGACAGCGGACTATATACATGTCAAGCACAAAACTCTATTGGCAGCTCAGAAGCTTTGTCTGTTCAGTTAGATATTAAATGTAAGTATATTTAACTACATCTTATTTATTATTACTAATTGCATTTTATTACGAGTAGACCCTCCAAGAATTCTGTCAGCTGGACCAGACAGGCTCACTACCGCCCCTTTATTCACACCCGCAGCATTTGAGTGCGTGGCTGAAGGAAATCCAACACCCACATATAAATGGGTGCAAAGGTAATTTATGCAGCACCTCTTGAATTGCGACAAATAAGCAACAAATTGCAAAATTACTAGCAAATCTATACAAGTGTCTTCTGTAGAGTGTAGAAGCATAAACAACATCTCGTGGTATAGAAATTACCTCTTTAATTATCCCTTCAGCAAAGCAAAGGAAACATTTCATGTACATACAAGAGGCGACTATGTTTCCTCTTGAGCAAGAATTATTCAAGGAAAATGTTTGCTGATGCTGCAAATGGAGATAAAAACAGTCTCTGCCTCTACATATAAAGCATATTTTCTCCTTATTATTCACTTTCCATTCATGTTGGTTCTGAGTTTTTCATTTTCATCAGCAATAATAGCATGTTATGTATATTTGCAACATTCTTCGAATGCTGGCACAATAATAATTCACTCACTTTTTATTTGATTACATTGGTTACATTGAGACAAAGTTAGTTGTGCTAGGTTTTGTTTATCTTACAACAAAAGTATGTGAACAACAGCTTCGTTAGAGAAGTTATGGCGGTAAAACTTTTTCTTAAGCACACATTTTGTAGAACTTAAACACAAAATTTTGTGTTTACGAATTAAAAAAACCTTTTCTGAGCTTTCTATAGAAAGTGGGAACATTTTGATGAATGCTGTGTACAATTCATGCAAATAATACCTCCAGAGATTATGATTTTACGAAAAATAAAAATTAAGAATACATTTTCATGTGTAAATACTTACATAATGCATTTATTGTAGTTGCGTACATTACCATACAACATTCAGAAAGCTTGTTTAACAGCTAAACCTTTCCAGGAAAAAGTTTTAAACTGAATGATGTTTTTCTTTTGCTTTTAACTAGTTTTACATACATCATGAACATTGTACTTGCACTGGAAAAATATGTAATATTTATTTTCATTATATGGAAACCAGAAACTATGGAAATTCTGATTTTAATATTCCATATTATCTTAAAATATAAAAAACACTTTTACAATGAGATTCAAAACTACTCTTACGTTCTCTATTTTAATAACAGCTGGATGATATTTGAAATTATTTATTTCCACAGGATCTCATCTCAGGGCAATGCATTTTTAGATAGAGGCCGCGAATCACGGCTAGTGATCGACAACGTAACGTATGATTACCAAGGCGAATACGAGTGTCGTGCCGGCAATTTTATTAATGGTCAGGATCGTTCTGCGATATCTGACCCAATAGCGCTTCAAGTTGTTGGAGCGCCACAAGTGATCAGACCAAATCCCAACGGATATGCAGTGTCTGTGAGAAAAGGAGAAGCAGCCACACTTTCGCTTGTGGTTTGTGCGGATCCTAGACCAAGACATGTTGCTTGGGAGTGGGGATCTCTAAGGCTGGAAGCTGGTGCGGGAATTGGTGAGTTCATTTTATTTATACATCTTTAGTTTTTTTTTGAACCGGAATATTTATTTAATCAGGCCGCTTCCGCGTTGATGACGTCACTCAAGACGCTCGAGAAGACTGTTACCTCGCCACTCTGCACATCAATCAAGCTGACGTGCAAGACTCGCGGCCATACTATTTAGTTGTAGAGAACGAACGAGGAGCTGATCGCCACTCCATCACACTCAAAGTGGAGGGTATGTTTTCAGGTGCATTTACAAATTCATTATTATTATTGTTAAACTGTTATATGTCTGGTCATACGGTTATCTATTCAATCAGATGTTCTTTTTTTCACTGAATTTCATGAACCAAATCATCCATTCAATATGTAATACCATTAGTAGTTAAATAAATCAATCGCACTGATTGAATTCAATTGCAAATCAGTGGGATTTTTAAATTGAGATTGATTTTAAATTTGTTTATTTTTTCGCGCTTGAATAAATTCATTTAAAAATTTGCAAATATTTAAACTAAATAGGTAAACTCGACTTAATTGATTTATTTTCCACCAATTTTACAAATTTGATTTTCTTGTAAATTGAGCAATTTTTATCTTTTTTTTTGGTTTCGGCAGCTTTGGCTGGAAAACTAATTTAATTCAATAGCAAAAAGCCACTCAATAACTCAATTGCATATATATTTGAAATTTATGTACTAAATAGAATATTGTAATTTCTTAAAAATTTAAATTTCATGAATTGTAAAGATATTTAATAATTCTCTTAGTTCAAAACTTTGTAGAACGAAAATTCCTGGAAAATTATAAATTTACACTTGCCTTCTTTCTGTTTCAGCATTATTAATCCAATAAGTGCTCAGTAAATTAACCATAACACTTCCACAAATCTCCACTCACTCATGTTTCATCATCCCATTTCTCATTTATTTCTTTACAGAACCTTTGGAGTTCAGTTATCTGCTGGGAATTGCAGGTGGATGCTTAACTGCAATTTTGTTGCTGTTCTGTTTGTGCATTTACGTTGTACGAGCCCGAAAGTGCTGCTTCAAAAGTAAATATTCAGTACAAAGTGGGCCAATTATGTGAATGGTTTTATTTGATTAATTCATTGCAGGTCGCAGTAACTACAAGACAGCTGAGAAGGACAGGTTGGTTGACCGTTTTCTTTATGGTTTTTATTATTTTACATGTAAAATGCAAATGCTAATGGGGTCGTTAATTGATTATTCTGCAGAAAATGTAGTTCTGATGCAAATCATTGAAACACTTCATTGAATTAATTTCTCAATTCTTACGAAACTTTTGCTACCGTAAGCAAAAATAATGAATTTACTTGGATCGGAATTCAGGAAAAATACGAAAAAAAAGAATAAAGCTTTCGCTAGCTAAACGAGTGGAAAAACAAAATGCCATCATTGTTTTCGTTATTCTTTACAAAGCAAATAAAAATAAATTAATTCAATAAAAATGGAAATAAAGTTCGCTCCAAGTGAAAATATAATTTTATTTATGAAATTTATTTCATTCGGTATGGTCTTTTGATGTTTTTATTGCTTTGCTGAAATTAGCATAATAGCTCGTTTTTGCAAGAAAGTCCCAGTTTATGGCTTATTTAAAATATGAAGAATAGATATGTTTTCGGCTTTATTGAGTTTTCTATCTAGCTTTATGCCTGAAATGAGTTTTCAAGAACTTTTAAACAAAATAATTTTGTGAACATAAAAGAAATGGAGCATAATTTATATCAACTCAATTCCAGCACGCACAAAAAATTACTCAATTCCAGAAATATCCCGACAACATCTAATTCTGCAAAATGTTTTCAAAATTCACGCACTAATGTGCCAAGGTGACGAATGGCGTTTGCCTAGTTATACTACAAAAAGCTCCATCCTGAAATATTAATACAAAATATGAGAAGCTGAGAATGGCTGGAAAAACAAGAATAGCAAAAAAAATAACATTACACCCCGGAAATATGTGCGAAATAAATTTATTTTCGTACATTTATGAGGGAAAATATTTTTGATAAATTGCTTAGGTAGAACTGTTGATTATTTATGTGGGCATACATCACACTGAGAGTGGTGTTAAGAAATGAGTTATTTTGTGCTTTTCCCGAGCTTTTCCACACGTTTGACACGCAAAATGGCTTTTAAAGTACACATGAAGTGGTGCACGATGTCATTGAATATTGATAACTGCTTGACGGCTCAAGCTTTCTTAGAAACGTGAGCAAAGCATATGGCTCAAACAGTTATTAACCTCAAATATGGAACACCAGCTTTTTGTTTGCTTTTAGCTTCATAAATTATACTGGAAGGCATTGTTATTATGGCCCAAAATTGCTCGAAATTCTTCTTATTGTGGTAGATTGTTGAAACTTTCAGTGTCTGGAATGTAAGAGACATGTCAGTGTCAAAAACAAAGAATGTGGAGGAACGAGAAAATGTAAATTCTGCTGCCTTGCCATTTATTATAATATTCACAATCTTCTCAACATTTTGGGAGTTATATATTTAACAAAATTTGATGTTGCATGGATTCTCATAATTCTGTAATTTTCAGCATCAGATTTATTATTCCTGAAGTTTTGAAAGTCTAAAATCATCAAGTTGATATTTATAATCTTTATATGCTTGGAGAGCTTTAGTCAGATATTAAAAACAAAATTGAAGTTGAAAAGTTTCTTTACTTTGTGATTTTCAGTTTTAGCTCATACTCTCCAAAATTTCGAGGTGGCTTATAATTTACGATGACTTTCTGCCTCAATGAATTTCATGAATTTTGAGAATTTTATGAGGTTATGAGAAAATTCTAAAAATAAGATTTATTATTATTTAATAGACTTGTTAGATCATCATCATCAACATTTTTGACATTTATGAGTACTTCATAAGTTGATGATAATTCAAAAAATAACTGAATTTTTGATTTTCTCAGTGACTTGACTAATTTTTCAATAAAGGAATAAGCTTTAAAGAAAGCCGGCTTTCAGATATTTTAATGAATGATATGTGATTTCAATTTATGGCTATTGATTTTATTCAATATTTTGCTTTCATTATTTATTGTCAAAGGTATTGAAAATTTCCTGCAAAAATATATGATACCCATTAATAAAAAGCATCTGCTACATTTCCATGAAACAGACAAATTACATTATTTGGCACGACTAGAAAGGACAATATTGCAATATCAAATAGCAATGGTGCTGCGAGCTTTTATTAAAATTCCATTTTTGGAGAGTATTCAACTATTTGTTCGAGTAAATAGCGTAGACAGAATGTGCACTGAATTTATACCAAATTCCTGATCAATACTGCTAAATTGTAAAACAAGCAGAAACAGCGAAAAATTGTTGTTTGTCCATGAAATCTGATTGAACTTTTATAAACAGGCGCAAAATAAATTTTATTTTTTATGTCATTGCAGCGAGAAGGCTGACCTGAAATCGCGCTCCGATAGCCAAATTGGTGTTCCACATTTAGACTCCATCTACACGACGCCAACAGGTTTCCATAGTCAGCATCATCCACATCATCCTAATGGACTCCATGGATCGCCGGAGGCAATGAAGGTACGAATGACAGCCATGATATTACAACCACCTACGAGAGTTTAGCAGCAAGCACTCCCTTCTGGGACTGACCCCGTCAAACATTCACCTCAGTCCCATTTTGATAGTAAACTAGCAAAAGTAAGTGGTCATAGTATCGATTTATGCAACGATCACCTTCTCACTAAAACTTTGAGCAATGACTTTAATTTTGCTAAGGTGTCACTCAAAAAACTAAAAGATAAGATTAAACTAAAGAATTCATGTTCACTGACGTTTCTGCAAAAGTCACTGACCGGCAGTGGCTCGACGACAGAACCTAGAATAACTAACAAAACTAATTTAGCTAGCAATTTGAATAACTTGGATAACTTGGACAACTTTGATAACAATAATAGTAATCTAATTAAATCTAAATCAATTACGGGTATTTACAATGGCCGTTCATCATCAATCAATAGCCCTTCTAATTCAGAGCTGGAACATTCAGCAGTGAGCAACAATAACGAGAAACAAATAAACTCAATCAATGAAAATGATTTGCATATTTATGGCTCAGAGGCAACAGTCGACACGGTAGATAACGTGCATGAGCAGCACACAATTGAAAACATAAATAATGGGCTTTTGATTCGACGGCAACAGAAAATGACTTCAAGCGACCCGGAAAAAGCAGAAAATGTGGTAGATTTGAAATTTCTGGAAAATGCGGAAAAAGCTCAGAGTTGTGCTTTCAACGTAGGCGAAAATAATCTGAATAATTGCTTGGAGAAATTGGAAAAATGTACAATGCCGCAACAACAAAATTTGATGGAATCGCCAGCATCCACCTCAAGTGACAACAGTTCAGCCAAAAAGAGCAAGAGCACTAATCCATTCCTATCAGATTGTCCAGTAGTTGAGGCGTCCATAATTGAAAATAAAATAAACAATATGTGCGACGCTGAATTGTTCGGTTTCAATGAAATTGGTGAGCGTAAATTATCTCAAGCGACATCGATCCAGGCTTCACCGGATAATGCAGCACAAATAAACGAAAATGCATCCAGTCACAAAAAGGATACTCTCAATAACGTCAATAGTTTGAATAGCATGCATGCTAGAGTCGGTGCCTCATTTTCATGTGCTGATGAATACAATGCGAGCTTAATCGAGGAGGAAAGCGATGAATTTTGTAAATCAGAAATATTCGATACGGTTGACAAATTTGAGAATTGCAGTACTTTAACCGGCAAAAAACACCATAAATTTGACAACTCGAATCGTTCCACATTATCGCTAGCTAAGCATAAAAAGCAACATCGTAGACGGTTTAGCATGTCAGAGGAATCAAATAAATCTAATAAAGCTATCAACAGCGAGCTAACCGATAATGCGAATTTAATGAATGATACTAATAGTGTAATCAGTGCCATACCAACATGTTCCTTTCAACGACAAGACTATAAACGACCAGATGAGTACCAACCAGACAATACACAGAGAAGGCGACTGCTCAGTGATAAAAAATGCAAGTCATCGGATTTGTTTCATTTGCCTGGCTTTAGCAAACACGATAAATTGGATGATCATCTACCTAGCCTCAAAAATGTTAACTTAAGCTATCCAAACAAAACAAGCAGCGCCCCCACTGGACACAATGAAAAAAGATATTTTGAAAAAATTCACTCAAAAGCTAAGAATCAATTAATTAAGTTGGGTCAGAAATGCAAACTATTACATCAATCTCCAGCCAAGATAGCGGGTGGTCATGTTAAAACTGCCATCATCAAGACAAATACAAATCATCGCAAGAAATATCAGTATTATAATGAAATCAATAAATCATATCATTTGGATGACTTTATTAATTCGACAAATCTTCTAGCTGAGCCCTGTGAACAAGGGATGGTCGAACACGAGAATAACAATGTTGCTTACAAAACATACAAATCAGAGATTGATTTGACAAGGAATCTAACATATCTTGATGCATTCCTGAATGAGAACTTCGACAAGGAGCCAACGTCGGCCAAGCTCTCTAAATCCAAAAGTCACGGAAATCACAAACGCGCCAAGTCATGCTCAAGAAATATTAATTATGTAGGAAATGTAGCAAACACAGCAAATGAACAGGAGCACGAACAGACAATGATTGATTACGATGATTTGAATCAATGCGATGCCAGAATAAATTGGAGTCAGACTAATGGCAGGCATTGTGATGATAACGCCACCAGCAGCTCATTTGAGTATAAAAGCTTCAGCAAGGATAATAAGGATAAGAGGTGTAAAAGGGAGTACGTGCATAACGAGCAAGGCGAGAAGAGTGGCAAAAGCAATACCACGTCCAGTTCACTGAGTAGCAGTGATTACGCTTCAGTCTATAGTGGACCAACTGCTAGCAACAAGATGGATAAGTTGAGTGAGATTACGACGGTTAGTAAATCTAAGCTTATAACAACACCTGAAGAGTCTCAAGAATATTTTGAACGGAAGTTCGTGGATCATTCTCCGCAAAGAACCAAGAAGCACAAAAGTAGGAAACATTCTCTGCAATCTGCTGAGCCTGTCAGTTTAGTATCACCTTTTCATAGGCCTGACATCGATTTCAATGGCGTTATCAATTATGATGGCAACTTGTTGCTCTATGATGAAAATAATTTCCTTGAAATTGATAATAGCATAAAAAGGTTGCATCCAGGTTTATACAATTCCGTGCCACAAATAGATGACCTGAACTCTATTGACTTCTATGAAAATACTAATCATTTAGAATATGGTGAGTTTGGAGAATTTGGTGAGGCTAGCAACCACAGAGCCCGTTCATATTCAAATAATGGTAGACGATTATCTTCATCATATAATAATGACCATGAGGATTATTTAGAACACTTTAATGTGCAACAGCAAATGATCAATGGCGTTCACAAGCACAAAGCAAATGGATTAAATGGTCTTAAAGGAGTAATGGAAGGAACACCTAATGGTTATGGCTCACACTCTATGACATCAGCCCAATCAGCCATCTATAATCAACAGATTCGTAAAAAATTCAAGACTGGTGCTGATGAGTGCTATAATAACAAAAAGTACTCGACAAGTAATCTCCCCACCGGATCAACGCCCACCTCCTATGGTCCACATCGTGTCATTGTGTCCAAATCAAAGAAGCAGAAGGGTGAACTGGTTTTGGAATACGAATGTTAACACATGTCGAGCAATGATATAAAGGGTGTTTTGGATGGGATGGAACTCCGAACCCAATTAATAATAATGTTTGATGTCATGATGTGCTTTTCCTAATTAAGCTAATTAAGCTAATTTGAGTAGATGGAGTAATTTGAGTAATTACTCGAGAACATTATTATGTTATCATTTCGCTTTGCAGCTAGTGAGCAAAAATAACATATAACATATTCTAATAAAACATGAGAATGAAATATAAGTATTTTGTGATGTCCGTATAGATCAGTAAGTCAAATTAGTTTTTTATGTCCAATCGAAAAGAGGACCATACGAGCAGAATGGAGACAATAATTAGTTTAAATGAAAAAATATATCAACTATAAAACTTGTGAAATGAAAGCAGCACAATATTCCAATAATTCGATATCAGAGATATTCAGAGTGTTTGTTTATAGAAAATTGTTTCAATTACAGAATTAACTTACATATTTTGAAAAAATATCGTGAAATTTTGAGCTTCCAGATGAGAAATTAAACAAACATTTACATATATTTAATGTGTCTGACACTTGAACAAATCATAATAAATTTTTTGCAAGACGTTACTTAAGTTAGTGAACCTAATTTTTAAGAAACTATGTAATTAAACATTAATATTAAATGAATTTTTGTACATACAACTAATGTAAATTACTACGTGTTTTGAATCTAAGACAATGAATTGATTAAATAATGCATTCACTGAACTTAATGAATTAACCGTGTTTCAGAAAAATACTATGACCACTTACCGTTGTTGTTTACTTATGTACTTCAGTACTTGTGTGTAAATACTAACCATGAATTTAATGAACATTTAATGAATTAACCAAAAAAGCTGTTGCAACCCACTCATTTTGCAATAGTTCAATAATTCGTAATGGGAGCATTTTGGCTAACATTTTTATTTCTAAAATTAATTAATTGAACCAAAAATTTCTATTTTTAAACTAAATGTTTGAATTTAAATGTTTTAAATATTTACAAATATTTTGAATATTCTTGAAATAATATGAAATTTAGACCTCCCTTTGGTTTGCCTTACTTTCTGTGATTTTAGCAATTTTGCAATCATGGAAAGTCACCCAGACACCATGAAGATATTTTAATTTAGATATTTAATTTTTTTATTAAGAACAGTCAACGTCTTGCAATTTTGTGATGTTGAATGGAAGCACCAAGCATGAAGTCCTGTAGTCAAATTTCCCTAGGAACGTGAAATTTCATTTGCCGGTGACTGAGTTTTTAACTAGAGCCGGTAAATCTCGAAGGATTTCAGGATATGCACACAAAAAGGACATCCTTTTTTGTCCAATTTAAAATTCTATGCTTGTTTGAGTTTTAGGGACTCTTGAATATTATTTTTTGGGAATTGTGGGCAGAGCTTTTTTATAGTTTCTGGAACATCTGAACATTTTAGATTATTTTTTCAGTTGATTGACTTGAACATAATTTACAGAAATTGCTTTGCAGAATATGCTATTATATTTTTATTTCAGAACACTTTATAGTAATAAAAAAACAATTCGAGCAGTGCCCTAAAACTTAATCTACTCAACTCCTCACATATTCACAAAATTGCAAAACGGCACTGAAATCATGATTTTGTACTTTTATACTTTATTTTATTTTAAAAAACATAATTTTAACATTGTATTAACTTTTTTCATTTCACCTTTCATTTATAACCATTTATTTTTCTGTTGTGACACTTTTACACAATACACAATAAATATTATTGTATACGTACGAATCATATCAAAATTTTTAACTACCACCCCCACCCAAGCATATAGCTCGAATAACTCAAATAACTTTGAAATTTGATGGAAAATCATGAAAATCATGGAAAATAACGGAAAATAACAAACGACAGGAACGCGCGCAAAAAATCAGTACAATTTTTTTTTGTTAGAAAAATTTATTTTGTAGCATTTTTTAACCGAGACATGAAATATGCATCATTCCTGCACGATTGTATACAATAATAACAAAAAATACAGTGTTGAACATGAACTAATACTTTCCATTATGATTTTTGTGTTTGTTTTCTAACCAGGGATTTTCTGCACCAACCCATTTTCGTTTCGATTTTTGGACTGTTGTGTTATTTATTTATGCGTTTTATGGAATTTCAGTTTTTAGTTTTTCTAAATTTTCTTTTATGCTAGTTTTGCTAGTAAAGCGATGAAACGCCAAATGTTGTACTTTGGGAAGTTTGTTCGGAGTATTCTGCATTTTTAAAATATATTTTATCCTTTAAATGTTTGTTCCTGAGACTGATTAGTTTTGGTTTAAAGTTTTTTAATTTAATTGACGTTCAAAAACAAATAGTGTTTCAGTAAATAATTCATTTAAATATATCAATGAGCATATTATCATAACTATTCCACCAAGCAAACCTCTCATAGTATTAACGCATAGATAAATATGACATTGTGTTCTTTATGATTTTTTTAAATAGCAAAACCAGTCCTATCATTTCCCATTTATTATATTTTTTTTTTATTATTGAGAACAATCATATAAATATCATAAAAAGTTTTCTAGATAAAAATGATTAAATGAACATTTACAAACATGTTATGCATATTTGATTTATTTTGTGAAAAATATTTTTTCCGTTGATCTCACACAGATTTACATTTTTTTTTCGAATATTCTTTTGGGAATTTTGAAACATTTGAAAATAAAATATATTATAGTATTGTTCATGCCATTTTTATAAATTTTATACTGCGAGATATATTTTGTATTGTGAACAAATTTTTTATAGTTTTTATGAATAATAATAAATTGAAAATTTTTATTTGGTTTTTTGTAATTCACGAGCAAGTATCGTATTTCATAAAAAAGGATAATGGAGAATGTATGAAAAATCCTTTGAATTCAAGTATTCATGTATTCATGTATTTTTTAAATAGTGAACCGACTTATTTGGTTAAAACTTTTATATAGCATTTTAAAAACATTTCCCAGAAGTTCCCTGGTTTTCCCGGTTTTTTGCGGGGCATTCTTTTCTGTTTGTTAATTAAATATAAATCATTCTTTTTGTCCTTATTTTTTCTGTTGTTTGAATACTTTTTGCGCTGACGAAACATGTCGGGCACACTGAACAACCCAATGGAACTGTATATTTGAATAAAAAAATATTTATAATTGTAGTTTTTCTGTTAATTTTAATGAATGGCCTACCAAAAAAATTATATATTGAACGAAAAATAAATATGAACTATGAACAATATATATGGAATCCTTTTTGTCTGCCAATTTGATAATTTGATAATCATTTTATTCATTGAGACTGTGACTGTTTAATTTGTAATTTACTGGTCGATGATCGAAGCCACAAAAGTTCTGCTGTGTTTACCCTATTTTTTACTTGTATGGAATTTTTCTCGTTATGATTTATGATTTTTGCCAATGCGATCAAATATAATGCAAGAGCCAAACAGAGTACCAAAATGTGAACGAAATGCAGCAAAATGAGAAATGTTTTGTGTGTTGTTGACTGCACAATATGTATTTTTTGCACTTTTTATGAGTTTTATACAATTATGGTTTTAGTTATTATTTTGGAATTGTTGGTTTGTTTGAACTAAAAATTATCATTAAAAGAATTTAAAACAATTAACAGTACAAAGTTTAAATTAATTAAAAATGATAATAATAGCCAATTAAACTATGTTTATGCAATTTTTGCGACAAGCGTGTTTTGTATCCAATTTATCAATAGTGAATGTGTTTTTTGCTGATGAACAATTTTTTTAGTGGAGCAATTTTTGTGTTTTGGTTTTGGAAAGTTTTCCCTCACTGTTTGACATAATATATAAAATATATCACAACCGTTTTTCGTTTTTCATGAGTTTTGCAGTTTTTGCAGTTTTGCAGTTTTATTTTCAGTTTTAGTTGGTTTTTTGTCATTTGGAATATGTAAATCACAAATTGTTTTTTGATTATTTTTCCGTTTGGGACTATGTTTTTATTTTAATGCCAATAATACAATTGCTAGCTGAAAGTATTTTTGTATTCATATATTTTCATTTGGTGAACTGCAGTACTGCCATGTGATCTAATTGAGAAAATGAGACGCTTAGAAAGCGGGCCACGCGTAAAATCCTTAACCCTAAAACAAATTTGTTTAATTTGAGAACCTATCCATGTGCAAACTTTTGTTGGTGTTGAAGATGTTTTGTGAAATTTATGATGATTGCCTTAAAATTATTAAAAAGTTTTCTAGCTCATGAAAATGCCTTAAAAATTTGATCAAAGATACATATTTATGAGTCCTCTTTTACAGTGTATCACATTAAATGTTTTAAATAGGAGTTATGCAATGTTAGGACCAAAATGCACCTGCATCGCCTCAAATCACTTCTAGCGTAACAAATCCCTGCATTCCCACTTGGGTCTTTATCCAACAATCAAGCAATTTCATTCGTTGCTCATATTATACAACTCACAAAATGTCTTTGATGCCAGCAGAATAAATTTGCAACATTCACGTCTTTGAAACAGTAAAGGATTCCAAATTGAATAAAATTGTTTCACACACCAACACACACTCAAACACATTCCCAACATACAATCCAGTCACTTGCAACCACTTTAAAAACGAAAAATTCAGTGCTGAATTGTATTCCAAACAGATTGTAAATTGTTTCCCGATTTTCTTATGATTTTGCCATACCAATTTATAACAACATTCTGTGTAAAGTATTTTCACTACCTTCAAAGGAATCACATTATACTGCACATACTGTAAGCACTTGAATACGAACCTCAAAACGAACACTTCACCGTACTCGAATTGTATCAAACTGTATCAAACTGAATGAATTTGTATCAAACTGTGAGCCTTTTACTTCCATATTACTTGCAATTCAAGATCCTTTTCATGTCATTGTACTGTTGTGTATGGTGTAATACTTCCCTGAGATATTCGGTTTCCCATTTTCTCATTTTCCCTCAATTTCTCGGAATAATTTTCACAACATGCTGGATTGAGTGCATAGAGCTTTCACAACATAACCCAAGAGTAATCAACATAAAATTTTATTGATTATGCCTAAAGGATTTTTTTTGTGAGAAGATGAAGGAGTGTGCACAGTACGTAGGGAACTTGGGCCTTTTAATGGATTGGGAGCTATAAAGGGAGATGTTTGAAGAATTTGAACCTTGAGTATTTTTAGCAATTTCATTTCATTAATGGATCATTCTGTAGATCGTTCAGAACTTTTATTTGAATTTTGGGCTATAATGCTTTTAATTTTTATTTAAAAATTTTATTGCTTTAAATACTTGAACATAATAGAAGAATTATTTCATACATAAACTTATTAATTTGTGATTTAAACTAACACTCTTTTTAAATCATCAATTTTTTGAATTTAAAAAAGTTTAAAACTAAAGTTTCCGAAATATCCACAATCATCGTTTGACAATAAATTGGCGACATTCCCTACAGATGCGACTATCTTCCACATTCTACATAGAATTTCCACACAAATTTGAATCCAGCAGTAAAAGCTTTCAAAGCTTTTAATTTGCAAAAATCCCAAACATCTGAATTCCTATTCACTCAAGTGAACTTTTAAGCATTTTCAAATATTTAAAATAAAGCTTATGCAATCTCTCTTCCAACATCATGTTTTTACCTACAATTTCAAATTCCAAAAATTCCTACAATGGAAAAAAACTCGAAAAGCATAAATTAGATTTGTTATCAGGGTAATTTCATTTCAAATTCAAATTCCCAAACTCCCAAATCCCAGCTCCCAGCTTCACGGTGACATAGGATTTAAAATATTTTTAGATCTAGAGATTTATCAGCGCACCAAAGAAATAAAAATAAATTTGTTAGGCAGTTTCGAGTGTTTCGTACACGCTTCGTGTGACAGCCAGTAAAACAATCAAGACATGTTTTTATTTTCTTTTATGAATTTATTCACATTTATTCACATTTTCGGTTTTTATATCAAATTATAATTTAATGAGCTTTAATCACACAAATGAATATTTTTAAAAGTCGAGAAATAACGTCTTGAATTTTTCTTCAAAGGGAGTTATAAACACATGTTTGATTTTATTTAAATTTGAAAGCTGTTTGGGAGGATTTTTGAGGGGGAATGGAAATTAATTTGACTGTCGAGCTTTTGATTAATCAGATTCTATTTTAATGTTAATACTTTTTTGAGAACTTGTTAAGAATCCTCATAAAAATTTGAAAGCTGAAAACCATTTTACTATTGGGGGGGGATTGCCGAAATTTTAGAACCTCATATATTTTTTATTCATAATAAAAGTCAAATTTCATTTTGATCATAATTCATTTATAAATCAATTAAATTAGTTTCCAAGCCCTTTCATAAGATTAACCATTTTCCAACACAATGATTCGAATCCTAACAGTCTCCATGTATTTTACAAGTCCGTTTGCTTTTCTCTCATTAACTTATAGACAATGCCCGTGCTTCGAACATTTGGGAACCACGTAGCATAGCAAGAGCGCGATCATCGGTCAAACGATTATGATCACCACCAGAAATTCACTAAAAAGAAAACTAAAGGCACCGCCGAACCAATAGACACTGTCGACACCAAACTGAACAATCACTTTTATCCGCCACTGGAAAATGAGCATTATGCATCACGCGAACACGATCCACAAAGCCACTATCACTCACAAAAGAACAAAGACATACACCCGCACACTAACAATTTCACCAGCAGTAAAAATCACTCTACTAAGTCTTTATCCACCCTGAGCGCCAACGACTTGAAGCTCAAGCCCAAGAATGTCAATAAAAACCTGTCGACGTCCAGCAAAACGTTGAACAAAAATAAGTTTTACAGCGAGGATGAGTACAGGGTGGAGGACTTTAACGACGACACATTAACACAGCATTACTATTATTATCAGAAGAGCTCTGAGAAAAAGAAGAAAAAGAATAAGAGATAACCCGTTTCACTCATCTCGTAAAAAATTAATGCACACATAAAATACAGAAATGGGACATTAAAGCTTTGATTCTTTTAATGCAATTATTTGAGAGCAGGGTTGGAATGAAAGTTTATTTAATATCAACAAAAAAAGGAAGATCACTTTATTGACAACCTTCATAATGAAAAATCTAAATGTAAATATAATTTCCTGTCCTTAAATTAAATTGAAAAAGTCTAGATGTTGTACCTAAATTGAAATGCTCAAGTTTAATTATACAAGCTGATTAGAAAATAGTTGAATAAAGCTTCATCCAACCCTTCAGAATTATAAATGTACATTCACTCAATTCTTCCTGGATCTAAAGTCTAATGGGATAGAGATAAAACACATGCATAACACAATTAACAGCATAAAAGAGCTCAAAGCTCACAGAGCTCTCATAACAAGCACAAAGCACATAAAAATACAAGAAAAACATAAAAACTTGGAAAACACAAAATACATAAAACACACAAATGAACAAAAAACTCGTGTATAAAAATGGTAAAATTTAAAATGAAATAACATTAAACAAAAATATATGAAAAAGAATCTATGATGGTGTATCATCATAATCCAGAAAGAAAAATTCAGCAAAAAATATTTATATCTCTCTTTATAAAATTCATGTTTGATGGAATTTTTATGGAAAAATATGATAGAAAATAGTATAAAGAGCATTTCTGTAGATAGCAGAGAGAACTTACAAGCATTTTGCAAGCTTCCCTATAAAAATTCAACACAAAAACTGCACACTAAAAAGATGAAATTGCCACACAAAAATTGCTATAACAAGTTTGTACCAAAAATGTTATCCTTTGAACAATTTTTATTTTTCAAAATTTATAACAAGTTTTCTTGATGGCATCAAAAAAAAAATACTGTAAGAATGTTTCACTCATAAAATGATAAAATTGCCATTTCTAGATGGAAAACTGATAAAAATGACATAAATGGTGCAACTTCCGATTCGATAGCAAATTTTTACTTAACTATATTTTAATATACATTTAAGTTATATTCTATCGAATCGGGGGTTTTATTTGATCTTCAGATATGCTGTTGTGCTTTGAAGCACAATTTATTCTATCAAAAAATTTGTATTGAAACTGATGCATTATTAGATTGAAGAGTAAGGAAAGTATTGGAATTTTCAAAAGAGAATTTTTGATGGAATTATTGATTTATATTGAAGGTACAAGGCAGCTTTTAGGGACGATAAGGTCCGAGGGAAAACTTTAATCTTTGAAAAAATTTTCTTTACACATAATAATATTATTCAGTGTCATATTTACCAAATCGGAATTGATGGAAAATTCAAAATTTTAATGAAAATATTAATTTGTATCTAAAGATAATAATTTTCACTCGGGTCTTTGCAATCATCTCCAATAAGTCTAAAATGCAATATGAATTGAAAGCTCCAATACTACCTGTGCAATATAAAAATATATCAAATTCCTTTTAAATTTGAAATGATTCAACAAACAAAAACAATTTTCCTTGAAATGCTGCAACAATTGAAAAATTACAAAGAATTTTTATCTCATTTTTATCACAATTCTCATTTTATCATTTTTTATTTCACGGTTTAACAATTGCAATATTGCACAAGCAAACAAACTAGTAAAAACAGCAAGCAACTTAAATTAACAAGTGCAAAAAACTAAAAAAATATCAACAAGCATAATTGAAAAACTCTCTTTTTCCTCCAAGAATAATATTTATCATTTAACTGACATTTTTCCTTATTGTTAATTTATGCTTTTTATTTCTCTTTTTTTTCGTGTACAAACAAAAATTAATGCAACTTTCAAAAAACTTGCAATTATTATTGTAAATACTTTATGTACAGTCAGCATTTACACAAAACGAACTCCTGCAACGTTCTGCTCATTACGCCAGTGTCTTTCCAAATTTTGCCAGCCAGCACGACGCCGACTTGGTGTTGAGCACTTTGCGACATCAACGGGATATGTTTAGTGGACCAGTTCCGCTGGGCATACCAGATGTCAACACCCACGTCGGCAGCGTGATTCATGCGTTTGAGACAATGGCCATGGAGCGAAATACGAAAGAAACTGGCGAAAAACCCTACGAAAGCTCAAACTCTTCCATCAGCAAAAGAAGCATGAAAGACGGCTTCCATAAAATCAATTTGCCACCACAAATGGCGTCCACAGGAACTTCCATGGAGCCCAATTACAAGAAAATTGTTACGCATCGCAAAAACCGCGCTCCCGAGGCGCCTACAACGGTTAGAATGTCATCCACAACGCAAACGATACGTGCAACAGGCGACTCGCAAAATAATTCAAACAATGAAAACGATTCCAGTAATTTGGACTCATTAAACATGGACGAAGATTATCGGCGCGCCACATTTGGTAATAATGTGACCAAAACCACCACCACAACCGTCAAAAATTATAAAGTCTTTCCACCGTTTGTGCAACCGCGAACTGCCTCCAAAATACCCACAAAGGCGCAGAAAAGTGGGCCAGCTAGGAATTTGGTTAGAGGTGGAAATGTTTCTGGGAATCGGACAGATGTCTTTTTGAATCGATCCAATGGGAATTTTAATGAGGAGGAAATTGAGAATGATTTTTTGAGGGGATCTACAGTTAGTCAGAGTTTTGTAAAGCAAACACCACTTAGGAAAAAATCAACCTACGAGCAGAATTTTTTAATTGACGACGAAAAGCTCTCGAATGTTATGAATGTTACAAACATGAATTTAGCTAATGTGAGTCGAAGGGATAGATTGGGGGTTAATAGGAGTACTAGAGATAAAAGATCAAGGTCAACCTCAGCTCATGTCCCCCCTTTTAATGATGAAGTAAGTTTGCGTTATAAAGAATATAACAGTAATACTGACTTGGGGTCCATAAGAAATAGCGCGAGGTCAATGAAAACTTTTAAACCAAGACTAAATAACAGAGCTGAAATTTGAAATAATGCTTAGTTACCAGATCTAGTTCAGAAAGTGTCATAAAATACTTTAAAGTTCAAACATTTTCAAAGATTTTTTTTTTAGAGCCAACGAAAACTTTGTTAAAAAGCGCTTTAGTAATTTTAACAGCTGTTAAAGTTTTAAAATTTAACAGTTCACTAAAATCACTTTTATTCAATCCCTTGTCAAATATGCATAAATTTATAAGAGCGATTATTAAATGAAACCATCAAGATTCCGGAAGCAATGCAATTCGAAATAATACAATTTTCCACTGTAATCCCAAATCCCAAATCGTCCATAAAAAGTAAGAGAATTAAAAAAGCTTCCCGGAAAAAACCATCACGCATATTAATTTTGACTTCATGAGTTCCATGATCAAAATCATTACATTTATTACATTTAATGTGTTCGGCTAACAATACCAGCTAACAATATTTTCCAAGAATTAATTTACGAGCTCGTTAAAAAATAATTTTCACCAAAAATACTCATAATTTTTTCAATTAGCTGCTTTACGAGCTTTATGAGCTTTGGCACGGAAATTCAAATTATTCTAATTATTCAAAAATTATTCTTTTTTGTGAGCAACTCGCAGGATGTTTTATTGGTAAGCATTGTTTGCTTTCATTCTGGTAGCTCTAATAATTTAATAAAAACGGGGTAAAAAGCGGGCAAATTGTGAAATGCAGCAAAAAAGAGTTATAAAAACTAATTTTGCTGAATCACTCCTCGATAAATGGAAATATTATTGCGAGAAATAAAAGCTTTTATTAGTTCAATATTTCATGCGAATTATTAGAGTTTGGGGTTGCCAATCGAGGGTGATAAATAAAAATAAAAGTTCTGTTTAATAAATCTCAATGATGGAAGCTTTTTCTATCGTGTAACTTTTATCGAATACATCCGACCAAAGCTCAAATAGATGGCTACAGTTTATGCTTAACTAAACCAATTTTCCTTTTACTCCTCTTTTTACTGCTTCTACTGTTTTCCTGAGTTTTTCCAATCAGATGAATTATTTGCGGTCAATTCAAGTAAAATTTATTCAATTTTCATATTTTTGTACTAAATCATGAAGCAGCAAAGTGTCTAGCATTTTTTGCTAGCCAGTAAAACCTCAGAATGGGTCATTCCTTATATTTTTGTTCACATGCATATGGATGTATTTGGTTATTTTCCATATATTGAAATAATGCAAAAAGCTCTATGAAGCAGGGATAGAATTCTGAAGTATCAGCATATCGATAAAGCTGCTACATGTTTCACTGGTTGGAGAGCAAAAAAATCATAAAATATTATGTGTTTATTTATGTTGGTAGATTTATGTGATTTTTATTACGTAATAACAACATTCTTATCAATGCTCACAATTATTGCCAATGTTTGAGTATTCAGTGAGCAGAAGGACCATTTTATGAATTTATAATAAAAACATTCATTTATATAATTTTTCATAAATTTTTCTCTTTGAGTGAACTTTAAAGCTTTTTTCTCTAGACTTTATATCAAATCCTTCAAATATAGCGTCAAAATCCAGAAAGCTAAAAAGCTCCTGCAAAATTGAATTTCCAATTTTTCATTACAGAAAAATTCCATGTTTTTGTGATTTCTGGAAAGTCACTCATAATGAAATTAAATTTCATATAATTTAATGAAAAATTCTGAATACAATCTCGTGAATTCAGAATTTTACATTGAAAGCGTTGAAAAGAATTTATAGCACAACACGATACCATAATGACTGCGCTCAAAAGTACAAAACATACAGAAATAACAGAAAAAAACTGGAAAATATGAAAAATACAATATCCCCTGAAATGACGACTTGAAAAAGGCAACAATAAAATGCAAATCATGGACTTGAAAAAATATAAAAGACCAGAAAATCTTTCCCTGAACAATTAAGAGCAAAAGCTCAGGTTTCTGTTGATTTCAGCCAGAGTGAACTTGAAATGTATCACAAGAAAGGAGCGGATTTATGTTGACTCATTTTAATCTCAGCAATTTCCTTGTCGATAGAAAATTGAAGCAAGAGAAATAATATTAAAAGATCCATCTACCCTGGCTTTGAGTAAATAATAAATTAAAATAAATTTTTTCCTATAATAATTTATTTTTATTCATTTTGAGCACAGTTGAATTTTTCCTTTAATTAAGAATTGAGTAATAAATCAGTTCATCTTTTCCATTTTTTTCACATCCATATTTTGCAGAGACTTTATAAATACAATCATAGCTCTGTTTTCATATTTTTGTACATTTATCATTTCCAAAGTTAAAACAAATAAAATTATTCAAAGAACTTGCTTTCTGAATAAATTTCATAGAACTTGTTTAAAAGGAATAAAAATATTATTCAAATTTAATGAAAATAAAGAGAAATGTAGAAAAATAAAGCAAATTAAGCAGAATGACCATTACACATGCAATCCACAAAATATATCTAAAATGCTAGAAATTTCTCTTATTATTTTGTAAAATTCATAAATTCATAAAATAACCCGAGGGTTGTTTTTCCAAACATTTTACCAGGAAATATCCTGAATGTAAATTTCAACAACATTTTCTAGGAATCTTCCGAAATTCAAACTAAAGTAAGCAAGTCTATATAACCTGCTTTTACTAAGTTTAATGCTTAAAATTCCATTAAAAATAATTTCAAATCTTCCTTGAACCAAAATTATGTTAAGGTTCACTTCAGTGGTCATTATAAGGATGCCAATTTATTTTTGCTCCATCATAAAAAGTAATGATACTGAAATTATGACATAATTTGCATAAAAACCGAAAATGATTTGTGAGTTTGTGGCGAAGCAAATACCGAAATAGGGTGAATGATGGGTAGAAACAGACAAGGAGAAATCGTTTAAGGAACATTTTACTTGAAAATTGTTTAGACAACTTCGTATAATTTAGCGAATTTGGGAGTCTTACAATTTTGTGAAACTTGACGACAAATTTTCAAATAAATTGTGAAATGCCTCAGAAAACTTTATTCAGATTTTCCTAGTAAATGTTGAAAGAATTAAAATCAAATCTTAATTCACAGTTACACCAGAACGGCACAGCAAATTTTGTAATTTAGCAATTACCCAATCTAATTAATTCAATTATTGTTGAATTTATTGTTGACGAGTTTTGTCCCAGCCAAAATGTTTCCCATTTTAATTCGTATTTTGAAGACTTACCGCAAGTTTACAAAATCTTTTTTAATTTAATTCCAAAACCATTACGAGATCCATTACTTGGATGAATACACTCAGAAAGTTGGTTGGCAGAATTCTGTTAATTTCTCATACTTTGAAGTTTGAATTTTGAATTTTGAAGTTTGAAGACGCAGAGTCTGCGGGAACACTTTATTAAGTTCTGAGAAGTTTGTTTTCTAATTTCATCTCTAATACCGATCCGTTTAATTTCAATAGCAGATTTAATGAATTAGCGAGAAAAGTCTAAAAATAAACCAAAAACAAATAACAACTTTATATTAACAGACTTTGTCAATTTAAAATTTCAATTACTTGATAATAAAATTTCAATCTAATCTTATTTCAGCTAACAATTCCAAAATAATAATTTATATATCATTACCCTCCCCTTGCTCTCCCGGCTTTTCAAGTCATTATTTCCGGATGAAAATGTAATTTCATAAGAATAGGTTTGCTTATTGAACTTTATGGGACAAAATCCACATTTAAGTCACAAATTCCGCTCCTTCTTTCTGAGAAAAATTATTTTGCATAATTTGTTTCGCAATTTAGGATTTTAGCGAGGATTTTAGTATTTTAGGCAGCATTTTTAAGCAGTACTCTTTCAGTTCTAAAAAATAAAAATATAAAAGCAGTAAAAGTATCTTTGCGATCTTTTGTATTCATAAAAATATTCCAGTAATTTTATTGTCTTTTGTTCAGAAAATATTCCAAGAAAGTATCCTTGCCAGTCTCTACTCACTTTCATATTTCCATACATTCTTTAAGAGCTCCGTCTCCGGCAAAATGATATAAAATCAGCTTTACTATGGAAAGGAGCTGAAATGAGAAAAGGAAAATAATCTGAGATCATTTTTTCTTGCTTTTTTTATGGTACGAGAAAAGTTTCAGCTGAAAATTTATGGTCGGTTTGTCATATTTATTATAGAATATTCTAGGAGCTCAGTTGCTTCGAAGCTCAAATACTCAGTTTATTACGAGAATTTGCAAAAAAAAGCGCTCATTAAAAATTAATTGTAACATTCGAGTCGAATTCGAGGGTTTTTCGATGAAATTAAATATTACAATAAGTAAAATTATTTTTTATGGTACTGGTGAAAAAATTCCAATTAAATTAATTAGTAACACTTTTGATTATAATTGAATTTGAAAATAATTTGAAGAAGGTATTCATATTGTTTTAATGATATATAAAAAAAAAATCTGATTTATTTATGATAGCCGTTTAAGAGTTCCAAGAAAATTTCCATAAACATTTTTACCACTGCCCAAAATTATAATTGGAATAAAATTTGGCTTGCAATTTCTGATAAAGCTCGCAAAAAGCTTTGATTACAACTGCCATCGTTTCAATGCAAAAAATTTTAATTTCTCTGCAAACTATTATTTAATTTTATGCAATGTAAATGTTTAAAGGAGCAGAAGTCATTAGTTGGGTAAGTATTAATGGTATCATCTTTTTAGGAAGTTTGTGCAGAACTTTGTGAAGTCTTGAGTTCTACCAAAAAAAACTTATAAATTATAATGTAAATAGAGTAAAACTAATTGAATAGAAAAAGAATTGATTACAACTAAAATGATAATATTTAGGAAATTTATAAAATTTTATAAAAACCACCAAAAAAAATTGTAATATGTTTAAATTAAAATATTTAACGCATAGTTAAAGGAATTGAAATATTTAAATCGATTAAGTAGATAGTTGACTTTTATATCTATTTGTTTATATTTAACAAAGTAAATGAGATTTGAGATTAACATAGACATTTATTGATGTTTAGGAAATAAAACTAATTTATAAGTTAAACTTTAAAAACATATTTTATGTATAGATGGTTCATATTAAATTAATTGAAAAATATCGATGATTGATATAAAGCTGTTGAAGTTAAAAATATGTGAGCTAAAAAGGAAAGAATCAAAAGTAAAATAAGAAAGTGAATCCAATCCAAAATATTAAAAAAGCTAGTTGTTATTTAATATAATTTTCTTATCTCTCTTTAAGTCCCATAAAAAGCAAAATTAATGCCCAAATTCAAATCGTAAGCAAATTTCACTATTTTGCTGTTTATATTATCAGAGAGCTTTTATGGCATTTTTATCAGCTTTTGCGGTGCTTAAACAGTTTCGGTATAAAAGTGTGAACCATTTGATCAATCTGGAATTGTTTGTGTTTGGTGACATTATAAAGGACAGCCCTTTTCCATTACTTTCATTAATAATACCGTTAGCCATAGCAGATTTAGTGTTTGATAAATAGTTTAATAGTTCATTTGGTCATAAAGTTTACTTTTAAAGCTCTGCGATATAATTTTATTACAGTTAAAGTAATCCAAAATCTGTTTGAATTTGACTTTCAAATAAAATTTTGTTAATTAGGTTTTCGCATATTTTAGAGCATGGAAAAAATAATAATTTAAGAATCATTTTTATTCAAACCTTGAGTTATAAAAACATTGAAGATCCTTACAATTTGTATTCATTTTTTCAAATACAAAGTAGTTGTCCAAATATATAAACCAAAGTAATCACTAATTTTATAGCAAATCATAATCCTTCATTAGTTTCATGACTCTTCTAATGAAATGATGCAGAATTTATTTTCAAGTCATAATCTATCATTTTATTTAAAGAATCATTTACTGTTTTATACATTATTAGTTTACTAGTACTGTATTACTTGAATTACCTTAGTAAAGGATTTTTGTAGAACTCATAATTTCTCGAAAAAACAGGGACTTTAGCGAACTTTCTTACAATGAACCTATATCTGCCAAAAAACTGCCGCAGAAACTTCAACCGAAAAAATAAAATTCTTGAGATTATTTAGCAATCGCTGTTTGTAACCCAAATAAACAAGTAAAACATTACAGTAGGAAACTTTTATCATTATCTCAGAAAACCAGAAAAATTTATTAGTTTCCTCTGTGTAATCGGTAGTTTTATAAATTGTATAAATTTTATATAAATGTGATATTTATGATAATAAAAGTTTGATTGAAAAAATTATTATTATTAAAACATTGTACATGAGTATTAAAAGTTATGAAATATTAACACACAGTAACATGAACAATTATTGTAAATAGTAAACAACTCAACAACAACCAGCATTACATTAAATGGAAAATAAAAACTGAAAAATAACAATAACTTTTACTGTTTTATTTGTTTCGCGAGCATTTGTTGTGTATTTTATGGTATTTTTCCTTTCAGGTTTCTCGTTCCACTGGTTTATCGTGCAAATTAATTTATATGCTGAACATAGTTTTTGGTTTGTTGAAACTGAAAGCTTTATTTAAAATTAAAGTCGCTGAAAGTCGGTAATAGGTTATAGTCAAAAGATGAGTTTGAACTTTGAGGATACTACAGAGTTATCCAGGACTCAATGTTACTTGACACATTTAACGACAAAGAAATCTGATATTCCACTTGTCGCGATGATAGACATCTAGACCAACAAAATCAAAACAAAACAAAACAAAAGACAAATTTAGAAATAACTTCGTCAAAACAATATTTCAAACCAAAGTCAACATCCTTCAAAATATTCCAAAAATTTCTATTCCCTCGTCCAATCATTATTTCCGCAACTCACTCTGGCTGTACATTCCATTGTTTTTGTTCATTTGTTTCCACAAAAATGCTGAAATATCAACAGCTATTAATGGCGGAGAAATGAAAAGTCATTTTTCTCAACATTCATGGAAAACTTGGAAATGTATTTGTACTTTATTTATGCTTTCGCATTCTCATTATTAAAGATAATATGCGGATAGCCATGAACGAAATCAATTTAGTTGAATGAGGGCTTCCAACTTTTTGTGAAATTGTGGATTTAGCATTTTTGTTTTGTGGTGGAAAAGGTCTCCTTATGTTTATTTCTTTGAAAATATATTAAATTATATTGAAGCAAAATATTTATCTACGAAGTTCGGCTGGAATTCTACGAATTATTGTGGCGTTGGTTTGAAATGTTGGTTTCTTTTTTCTGAAAATAACGCATATTATTCAGTTATTGGTTTGTGAAGCAGGAACATTGATCAAACAATGAATAAGGAAGGGGAAAAGTTTTGATTAGAAAAATGATTGAATTTGTAGGGAATTATATGGAACATATTTAGCTTATTGATTAAATCATTTAATTAAAAAGTACATTTATATCAGTGTGAGCTGAGATCATTTAATGGTGTTTAATATTTTACGAGAAGTCTACAGAATTCCAATAATCCTAAAATTATGGCACCAAAATCGTCTCTAAACACATTGCGAGAATTCAAGCTGTAAATGGACGTTAAATTGTCGCATTTGAATATTTTATTCTTGAATAATTCGAATAATTGGCAAGCAGATAATAAATGACACATGCTCATGCTGAAATATGACTGCAAATAAATAATCAAGGAATCTCCCAATTTATCAAACTTTTGCTCCTCATTGGCTTCATGTGTGCTTCATGTTCTTGCATTGATTCAGCAATTTACTCATAGATATTTTATGAAACATTTGAAGTGGCATCATGTGTGTGCTAGATCTGACTCCAAACTTCATATTTAGGGAAATGAACCATTCTAAAAGATAATTTGTTCAATTCATTTTCTTCCACAGAATTTAATTATTCATAATTCAGCAATATTTCATAAACTCTATTAAAGTCAAATTTAACTGGATTGAGATTAATTAATAATACAAATCACATCAAACTGTCTGTGAAATTTTTCGCCTCAGAAAGTTTAGGGGGAGCTTTAATGCTTTAAACACGCTATAAATGGGTTATGATTAATTTTATCGATTAATTAAGATTTATGGTGTAAAATTTGTAGCCGCTTTATTTTATCCCTTTATTGTAGTTATTGGCTTATTTATATTTGAGGTGATTAAATTTGGAAGCTTTTCTTGAAATTGTTTAGAGGTTTAGTTTATGTTGGTATTTAATTGTAGTTGATGTTATAAGATTTTAAAAAATGTATTGATAAAGTAAGGAAGCAAAGATGTTATTAATAAAATAACACTTCAATAGTATAATAAGAAACATTTTTAATTAGCATAAAATACTTATAAGAAGATAAGAAACAAAAGAAAGCTCTGAAGGTAACAATTTCCGAGAAACTTAAGAAAACCCCAAATATAACAATGTCGATGCAAACATGTTCTGTACAATTTCCCACCAGGTTACCCAAAACGAACAAATAATAATAATAATACAACCATTAAATCAACAAACACAATAATGATGAACAATAAAGCCCAACAGCGCCATTACTGAATTTCCCATTTGCCAACACAAAACACAATCTCATTACAAAAGACCTGGAACCTAATTAGAGAAGGAACAAAACTGGAAAAATGGCGAAACAACAGAAAAGACACGTGGAACAGATGTCAGCAATTTTTTTATTTGTCATTTAATTAACCATTGCTGATTGTTGCAGGAAAAAGGAGAGATGATGTTTGCTAATGTTCGCTCTGAACGGGTGAAACAGAACAAATAAAAATTAATTGGATAATTTTCACTTAATTTTGCGTTCAGGGATTGAATTGAAGTATAACTTCCAAAATGTGTAAATCAAACTTTACATCTCCCTGCACTGAACTTCGTGTTACATTTTTCTAATTTTTTACTTCCTTGCACATTTTTCAATACAATAATAATTTTTGTGAAAAAACCCCAGCATTTAAACACGCTTTTGAGAATTAAAGTTCTTGGGGTTGGTTCTGTTGGTCTTGGCTAAAATAAAACAAACAAACAAATTTTTGTAAACGAAAAATAAATTTACTAACTTCAATAAGATCTTAAAGACGAACCTAACAAATTATTTCAGAAGAATAAATTTACTTGTCAAATTAAAAAATTTTTCCCAACCCTGCCCTAAATAAATTGGCATTCTAAAAAATTACATATTTACGAAGCAATGATTACGAAAAATTGAGTCGACAGAAACTCAAATTAAAATCTCAAATATTTATGCCAGAAGACTGAACATGTTGGCACTGCGACTTGCTGATAATATTTATTTTAATGCAAAAACGTTTCAGGTGAAAACATTCTCTGTAAACAGGAAAAATTTCCCTTTCGAGTAAAATGTCACCTTGCTCCGAACATATTTAAATGTTTACATTGAAATGTTAATTTTGGATGGATCAAAGAGAAAGGCAAAAACAGAGCAGAAAAGATAAATTACAAGCTACACAATATTGTGCAGAATATTTTGCGACGTCTCCCTTTGGAATAATTTTCAATGGATAAATGTTTACACGAATTGTACTGAAGGTATACGGCATACAAAGTACTTTACTGCGTTCATTAAACGTTCACAAAACATAAATTATATATGAGTTCTCTTAATAATTTGCTCTTAGCATTTACCTTTAATTATTTTGGGTGTTGGATTAATTTGAGAGACAAATAAGTTCAATTTAAAAAATTTATGGAATCATTTTAGAATTTTTCAATGAATTTTTAAATTCTCAGGTGGGAGTTGCTTCAGGTGCTCGTGCAGTATAAAATAATGTTTTTATTATCTTTACAACATACGTTTGTAATCATCTAAAAGTAATGCCGACATAATTGACTCGTTCCATTCATCCAACTAACTAAAATTTCTTTTGAAAAGAATTCCAATTCCGCAAAAACCTAGAATGTTTCATTTTAGAATTTCCTCTTGTCCAATTTTATACAAATTTCTTCATCTCCCTACATTCAACGACCATTTTAAAACATTATAAACCATTATAAATGAGAACTCCCCAGCGTTCAACGAAAACTGTACAAAATTGTGGAAAAATTCTAGAAATATCAGCTAAAAGCTTCGAGTAAAAGCACAATGCATTTGCATAGAGTTTCTGACCCACATATATCAACATTTTTTGTTGTATAATTTTTGAAAGTTGCCATAAAAACGTGTATAGAAAAATTGGTACCGAAGGATACATTGCTAGATACAATAGATACGATATATTCAGCAAATAAAGCAGAGAAAGGCGAAAAATCTATTAAAAGTTTTCCTTCAGCGACTTTTTTTACGTGAGCGAGATCATTGTTGTTTTGCTCTTCTGTTGCTTCGTTGTTTGAATTTTGCGGTTTTTCGAGGTTTTTCCTGGAGTTTGGCTTTTCACTATTTCGCTTGTAGAAATAAAACACGATTAAAAAATCGAAAACTTATAAACTTAAATCAACTTGTGCAAAATATGCTTTAATTCAATTAAATAATACTGATATTAACATTTCATCAACGGTTAATTTGCTTCAAATATTTGAAAAAAAGTATTTTAATATTCGAGGGGTTAAAGATGAAACAAAGTTAGCCCAGACTTCATAGCCCAGACAGCGGCCAGACAGTCAAAAGTAATTCAAATAAATCATAAATATATGTTATTGGAAAATATTTGCAAATTGTTGTTTATGTTGTGATTATGCCTTAATTAATAAGTTGGATGTCACTGAGTGTTTCTTTTTGAATGACTGAATGTACTGTAATCGAGTGAATGTGCTTTATTTGCTAGAATATGTTGATATAGTGTAGTTTTCATGATAATCCAGATATTTTTGCAATATAAAAGATAATTCGTGAGTTGGAAAGGCAATGAATACAGCTAATGACCATTCTTCAGCATATTAGGTGTAGTGCAACCATCCTGTTAGACTTCAGGTGCAAATTTATTTGTGGTTTTGATTTATTTGTAGTTTCTAATCAAAAAAATTTAGTTTTTTTGGGACTCTTTGGGATTCATGTAAGTTTGTGGACCAGCGGGTGGAGTAGTTCTGCGCTGGATCTTTATTAATCTCTTCGTTAGTCATTGAAGATCATTATTAGGCAATGTTTTACGCATAGAAGTATTATGGTTTTCAAATGATAGGGCAAAAAGTAAAAATTTATTGGGTTTTTAAATGGAATTTTTGGGTTTTTAAATTAATATCGTTTTGTGGACCAGCGGGTGTCGCAATTTTGAACTGGATCTTTATTAATCTCTTCGCAAGTTATTGAAGATTATTTTTAGGCAAAGTTTTACGCATAGAAATATTAAGGTTCTCGAGATATTTTGGAGCAAAAAGAAAAAATGTCAAAATCCCCTGTTTTTTGGGACTCTTGGTACTTTGTGGATCAGCGGGATAGGAAACTTGAAAATTTTATATTTTATCGACAATTTCAGATAAATTTCAGATTTAATTAGTTGAAGTTGCTCACATAAAAGTATTCAAGTTTTTGAGTTCTCATCATAAAACGATTTGTTACGGAATCGCCATTTGAAATGCCAGTCCTAATATAAGTTTATAAAAAGCAAAAAGTCAGGCATAAATTTTGTTTATGACAGCTTTTTTATTGTGATTCATGTGAAATAGCAATAAGTTATGAATTTGTGGCAGATTTTATGGGACCTGCAGTTTATTTATCAGTGATCTATTTCGACCTATATTTGTTATCTTACTACAAAGACCAAAGTCAATCAGTTTGTTTTTTGTTAAAATACAAAAGCTCTATCTTGCTCACAAGTTAGCTTTGATATGATTTATTTTACTTATTTGTTTATTTATTTACATCAAACATTCTTTCATGCTCTCAACGAACAAATTCGTTTCTTGCGAAAGTTTTTCTCAAACTTAAGCATAAGATTATCCATTAGTCAGCAAAGAATGATATTTTCCAATGTAAATGTAAATCCTCGATTATTCAAAATATCCAATTTAAACTACATCATTTTCCCATGATTATTAAAAAAGCATCACCAAAAAAAACTTTCGTTCTCCCAAAATATTGGCACACGCCAAATGAACAGCTGCACTAACTCGCTGATTTACTGCAAATTGAAAAAATGCAAACAATGTATGTTTTTGCATTGTGCTCTGATTAGTTGCCGAATCTCTAACGAGACGGTGTAGCACTGAATGTTACTCTGACAAAAAGTTTCATAATCATCTGAAATATTCTGAATTTTTTTGCAAAATCCATCCTTTGAATAGTCTGCAAAATTCACTTGCAATGCGCAGCAAAAAACAATCAGAAAGTGTCTATAGCTCATTTTGTGTCGATCCTTTGGCATGTAGGAAATAAATTCATGTGCAGGCATGAGAAACGATTTTGGATTTTACTTTGCTCTGAAAGCGTGCACAAGCAGCACATAGACAAGCATTTGTACGTGAAATTGTGAAATTAGCATTCGGGAAATATTTTCACATCTGCAGCACTTTTTTTCGCTTTTGCTTTTTTGCAGCAAATCCTCGAGTTTGGAAACTTTTGCCATGTAAATAATAATTTTGCAATTTCTCTAGCTTTTAATATTTTCAACGAGGAAATTCAGATTGGCGGAAAAAGTGAAAAAGTGCTAGTGAAGCCATTCAAACGCCATAAATCTCAGTCGATTTTTCAATTTCAGTGGATATTGAAAGTTTTGTGGGTTTTACAGAAGAACGAGCTTTGCTCGAATGTGCAATTTATTTAAGTGCCTTCTATGGAGGAATGCTGGAGTAAAGCTGCGAGTAATTAGGATTATTAAATTTTGTCGATGAAAATGAGTTATTGATGAGATTTATGACTATAGAGCTCGATTTTGACAGAGATTATTGATTTTAAATGTTCAGTTATGGAAAACAGAAAATTCTTAATATTATGTTTAAGCTCTCTTCATATTATTTGATTTCTGGTCTTAAAATGTTTAATAAAGTAAATACAAACATAATGTGAGCTTTTCGAATGAAATTGATGGAAAAACTTCTCTTATCTAAATCTTATAAAGAACAAAACTGTGATCATAAAACAAAGAAAATCAATTTTTATTGTCAAATAAAATATTTTATACCTTTTTCTATAAACAGAGGAAACTATTTTTCAAAAAGGCATCATAAAACATTCAAAGGGAAGCAATAAAAATCTGAAATAAATATAACGATAAATTTTAGTCATCCCCACATTAAAGATTTATGCTCTTTTCCCCACATCCTTCTATTCATAACCAGGCTGAATTTATTATGCATGTATTTATTGTTTTATTTTTATGCTTGATTCTGGTGAATTTCGATGATATGTAGAATCTATCACAAAACATTTAAAAGTTTGTTTCAAATTGAGAAGAAAAATCTACTTGTCCGATGATTTTGCCATTCTCATAGCGTTTATCTTGATTGAAACTTTAATAGTTCCGAGTCTTCCGGCATCACTTTGTTTTCTATACTATAACATGATTCTCCTAACTATCTTTCACTTGATTACATACCGAGAAACCGAGAATAAAGTTGTTTTCCATCACTATGTATCCCTTTAAAACCACTTTTATGGTTTTTCATCTTAAAGCTTGTGAAAATGGAAAGAAAGATCAATATTTCTTATACTTTTCTAATACAACTTGTACTTGGTGTCTTTTTGAAGCCTCAAGTCATTGTATTGGGAAAACTATTGAGTTATAATTTTTTTTATCGACACTTTGGGAAAACTACGAAGGTGTTTTTAGTTAAAGATTGTCGAGTCCTAAGAAAATTCAATCGCAAAAAAGAAAAATTTTACGTAAGTAAAAATTTCTCCAAACGTGATTTAGGTCACAAGTCGCATTAAAAATAGAAAACTGTTTTCCGACATGATATCTTCCTGTTAAAGTCAATCTTAAAACAAAATACCAAATATTATTTGAAACAATTTCGGAATGTCAACACAAACGTGAGTTCTACCGAAAATTATAATGCCAACCTTAATGTCAACCTTATTTAAATGTCATTCATAGCCTCACGGCTTTGCCCATGAATTTTTAATTTGCTGATTTTGTTGATTCGCTGTGTGCTCAAAAATGTTTAGTGCTCAAGAAGCTTCTCAAGATTTCCAAAAGCTCTGCGTTCTATCACCTAAGTAATTGCTTTTCTTTGGCATGCTTCAGCAAACATGTAATTTTGTAATTTCATTCCCTTGGAGCATATTTTTAGTATAAATTCTGTTTAATTAGGAAGGAAAATGCTAAATCTTCAGTAAATCCTCAAATAAATTAAAACACAACTTCTTCCTTCTAAGGGGTTTAAGCTTAATGTTAATTAAAAGTCTTGCTCTGTGCTTTAATGAAATTTAATTGTTTTTAGTAGACAAATAGACTAAATTAAATTGGATTAATTAAAAAGCATTTTATATATATTATAGGACTATGAAAAAATTTATTTTACTGGCTAGATTCTTGTGGCCATATCGAATAGAAGATTTTATTATTATCGAGTTTTTTTAATTAGAAATTGAATTTACTCTTAATTAACTTAAATAAGTTATAATGCTGTCAACGTTTATTTGAGAGAACAAAATAATTTACAAATAGCTCCTTATAACACAATAAAAGAAATTTTATTGCGGAAAACTGCCCCCATAGGTCGAACTAAGAGCATCATTGACCCAAATTGTTCTATGAAACAACTTTTTTCAGTTTTTTTTCTTGTCAAAGATCTTCCTGAACACTGATTTCTTCTAAACCACTAAGACAATGAAAAAGTCTATAAAAATCTAGAAAATATGTCCTTGTGTATAATGTGTGATTTTTTGTAATATCTGATGCTTTTATTAATCGTTAACTTTTATGAGCTTTTATACGTTTTGTCTTATCTTATGAATGACAGTAAAATTTGCAAAACACTGGAATAGCAAAAAAGGGAGGAATAATAAAGATGAAATTCATGGGTAGAAAAGGACATTATCAAAATGTGAAGATCTTTGATTCATGTGTGTTTGGAGTGAAATGTGAACCTTATTTTGAAGCTTTGTGGAAACTCAAATTAGATTAAGTTGAAAACAAGTTCATACATTCACTGGACTTATCATCGGAACAACGAATTATGAGTTCCAAAAAGTAAAAAAAAATGAATTTGTTATGAAAACAAGCAAGTATCCATCACGCACGATGAATGTATTAAACACAGAAGATCATCTGATAAAAGCTTTCATATTCAACCTTAATCTTAAATCACACACACATCAAACTATACCTGCACACAAATTGTATAGTCCATCAATATATTTCACACCTAAAACCGATAAGGATCCTGAAAACCAAATTTTTCCTAATGCAACCTAGAATGAAGGCTTTTATGGCTTTACTCAACCATAAAAGTCAGATCTTTTCAGTGTACCTATTTATTAGATCATTTGATTTTTTGTGGCACTTTTAGAGAAATCTGTGAACATAAATATTAATTTTAGAGAAATAAATGAAGAATAAGAGCCCTTTTAAGATTTTGTTTTTAGAGATTGAATGATGCTTTAATGGTGGGTACTAGAGGGTGGTGGGTTTAGAGATTGAATGATGCTTTAATGGTGGGTACTAGAGGGTGGTGGGTTTAGAGATTGAATGATGCTTTAATGGTGGGTACTAAGTAACTTCCATTTATTAAAGAATAAATAAATTCTAAATCATTTATTCAAGCTTTACAATCTTACATTGAGAAGTTCATCTAGCAAGTTGGTCACTTATCGTTAAAATAGCAATTGTCAAATTATGAATCATTAATAATAATAATAAGGTAAATATTGAATGTAAATATTCAATATGCCTCAATTGATTCCAATTTTGAATGAAGATAATTTTATATTAAAATATCAAATTATCTGTGACCATTATTTTTAAAAATCCAAAATTATTTTTGAGTGTGCAAAAGATCATAAAAATATTATGTTTCAGCTTTCGCATTAAAAATACATAAAATGTTCTCCATAAAATAATAATCTGGCAATGTATAATAAAAAATTTCGTATGTTTTCAGCCCAAAATACCCAATAACAATGACATCGTGATAACAGCAAAGTCATAAATAAAAAATACCTCATGAATTTGCGGCCATAAATAAATATCTAATTTGCTGATACTTTGTTGCAATATATTTATGCTTTATGAAGCGGCTTTAAGGATGTCATCTTGTCTGTTAAATTGAGTGGACAGGAATCTTAACTAACTGTTTTCTTTATCACTTTCGGAGTATTTTGTATTAGGTGATGATTGACTCAAAATATCTTAACGTCCAATTATGATCCTTAAATAGAGAATATAGCTTGAACAAAAAGTTTTTAAAAACTCAATGTAGAGACTTTTTGGTTGAAAAGTCAACGTCTCCATTTACACCTGAAATTATGAAATCTAGGATTTTGAAAAAATTTATTTTTATACCAAAATAATCGTTTTCGCAGAGAAAAGTTTTTGCTGGCACAAAGGATTGTATTCCTGGAAAACACATTACTTTGATTTAATAAAATTATTCAAACGAGTTTTTTATGTTAAACAATGGTGTCTGGTATAGATTTGAGAAATATGTAATTTATTAAAAATTAAAAGGTCAATTTTTTCTGAAGACATAATATAAAAGTTTGAAATTCGTAAAAATCAGATTTTCGAACTTGTGAATTCTTTCAGAATCTATATTAAGAATCAAGACATATAACAACCTTTTTATTCTTTTCATCAGTTTTTATCCACCCACATCTCTCAACCAAAAATAGAGAAGCCAAATTTAATTCAATTCCTTGTAAACTCGAATGTAATTGAATAATTTACTTGGCACCCTAAAATGATTTGAGGAAATTCGATTTGGAAATTGGTCCTGTTTCATCAAAATTTAATTATCGAGGCTATATTGGATTTGTTGAAAGGACGTGTTTGGAATACTTTAAAGATAATACCTGATACGACTTGATAATAACAATAAAATTCACTAATATTGATTTCAGAATTTTAAATCAAAGAAAATTTATCTTGTGCCAAGGAAATGAAATGAATGTAGGTAAGTTCGTCACAACAAACTACAGAAACTTCTTTACATTTCCATCACCAAGGAAAAGCTCATAAACGAGCGGAAAAATCTTTAGATTCATTAATTTATTAAATTATATTTTTATATAATCACACAGTTTTTGATTCAATTAAACTCATTCATGGTAGAATTCATTTTAACAATTTTACATGGCGTATTTTTCTCTCAGCGCAATAAATTTAATTTCATTAAATTTCCGACAGAATATGAAAACTCGTTATGTTAGCAAAGCAGAATGTTGGAGCAATTTTAATTTAATTTGAAAGTGTATCATCGCTATGACTATGATTTTCCATAGCAAAATATATAAGCACACACAGAATATTATCGAATTTGTTTTTCAGGTTTTTGCAGTTATTCGCTTAAATTCAGTTATTTGGGGTAAATTGCTGGTTCGTGCTGAATGACAATTATTTCCAATAAAACTGCCCGAAGGCTTTATCAGAGGCTCATATGAGTTTAATTGGGCGTGTTTATGATATTGCTATATTTCAGGTAAACCTATAGAATAATGTTTTTATTTATATTCATTTTTTCTCACCATAATCACGAAATCAAAATAATCAGAAGTATTTTTCAGAAGACTTCTCTGCTTCTTCTCTGCTGTAAAAAAAATAATTATTCAAAATATTATCACAAAATCTTCGACAACATCTATATATATTCATTCTAAAAAGTTTAACCTTAAAACCCAACAAGTCCCAAATAAAACCCGAACAATTTTCAATACCCATCTCCAATCAATTTCAAAAGAACGATTGATTTGTGATCATTTTTAATCCACAATATCTGCCCAAAATAAATAGATAAATATAAACTTTATCAATCCCATAAAATAAACTTTTAATCAAATTGAGCTATTGTAAGCAATTTAGTTGGGAAATGGCTCGAAAATAGCAAAAAGTCCAAAAAGTTTGTAAGAAAATAAATTGAACTTTCCAAGGAATTAATCAAATCGCAAAAGATAAATGTGTTCATTCACAAATTACATTGAGTTTGACCATTTTACGGCAAAATGATTAATTTGAAAAGTTTTTCGAATAAAAGTAATTTTTGGTTTGGCAGATAAAAATTTATTTTTAATGTTCACAGTTTTTCATTAAAATAGACAAAAAAGCCTGGACAAAAAATCGCATAGCATATATTGATTTAGAAATATGTTAAATTTAAAATAAAATTTTGAACTATTTATTCTGCATATAAAGTGCTAACTACATAATGTTCAAACAATTATGCAAAAGTTTATTAAAAAACAATAACTTTTTAATTACATTTTGGTTGGCTCCATCCTGCTGTAAAACATGCTGTTAAAACATATTTCCTCGGTTACACAAGTTTCAAAATTTCTCTGCAATTTACCCAAAAATTCACGCGTTTCGTTATCCATTTGCATGCCAGTTGTTGTTCAGTTGTTGTTCAGTTGTCGGCCAAAAACTGAAACATATTTTGCATAAATGTTTAGCAGTCATGAATTAAATGCTTTTTTGCGCAGAATTGGACTGCGAACACAATTTATTATTCCGATAATTTATATGGCGACAAACTATCATAAAATCCACTTTTTGAGGTGTTTTATGTTTTTATGTGTTTCGGTGGATATTTTGCTTACCGAAATTTATACAGCTGCTGGTAAAATACGAGCATCATTTCATTTTTTAGATTTGCAGTTTTGAAATGTTTTTAAAATGTTTTGAAAAGGTGTTCTAGGAAACATGACTTTAATCGTAGGATGAGTCACTTGCAAAAAAACGGAGCCAATTATTGAGTCATCAATTCATTATTGTAGCAATCATTTAAAAACCTCACAGCAGGAAACACTCCAAAAAATGCCATTAACAACTCTAAGAGTAAAGTAGAGCAGAAAGTTCCCTATAATAAATTTCGAAAATCAATACTGTAAACTGTGCTGGGTCACAAACAATTCAACCCAAATCTCCAATCAATAAAAAGGAAAATTTGCTAGATGTCCGATAGAAAGCCAAACGATAAGGTTTCTGTCTCTCCCATTTTGTTGAACATGTTGTTTTTGTCAAAGTTTCCTTGTTGTTCATGTTGCTAGTGTTGCTTCTGTTTTAAACACAAACTGGGTGAGAGCCAGAAAGCAGAAAGTGCATGTGCAGCTGATTTGTGGATGCATTTTACTGTAGTGAACCATAGAGAAGAACATTAGAAAATAGAATTTATCAATTGGATTTTAAATGTCAAATAGAGAGCTTACTGGGTGGGATTTGTAATCAATTTTAATGATGTGACCTAACTTCAAATTCTAGAGGTTTTCAATATAATGGGGTGGTTTAACAAGGATTGTACAAAAACAACCAAGAGTTTGGAACTGAAAAAAAATATATTTTGCGAGCTCCCCTTCTCAGTATTAAAATACTTTGGAGGGACCCGCAAAATTCCAACCTGAAAAAAATTGTGCGAGCCCCCCCTCTCAGTCCCAAAATACTCTGTAGGGACCCGCCAATCCACCCTAAAATTTTGCGAGACTCTTGTCTAATGAGAAAAAGCCCTGAATTATGAAAAATAAGTGGATTCAGTCCAAACTGTATAGAAAACCCATTCGTAAAAAACATGAAGCCAACATTTCTGCTTCCAATTCGAAAAAGTTCATCTAATTCTTACAACTTTGGAAAATTTACATTCCAACACGCTATAATCAGATTCTCTTAATCAAAGAAAACCTTTGGAAATTCAATCTTCTTAAGATATTCAAGATTTATAACGTGAATAAATTTGCAGTTGAAAGGATATAGGATTGAACCCATTATTTGCTCTCACAATTTTCACAATAAAATACATTGCAATGCATAGCATCCAAGAATCTAGCTATTCTACTTATGTGCGAGTATTTATCAGGCAATAAAATGGATTAAATGTAATGGATTGGAAAACTAGGATCATAGGAAAATGAATGAAAAGATTATAATCTGGGTAACCGACAAATTTTAGAGATGTTAGAGAATTATGGCACTTGAAATAATTTAAATGTTTTATATGAAACTCCCGGTTGAAAGATGGCTTATCAAGGTTTTTATCATTTGTGGTACTATGATTTTTATTCCTATCACTAGCAAGATGAAAAACAGACTCACAGTAGTTTTCTAGAAAGCTGTATCCTAATTTTTCACTCATTCTCAAGGAGTTTTTTATTTTCAAAGACAGAAATCTTTTAAAATATATTGAGAACCGTCCAATTTCAACAAAATGTAATAAAACAATTTATTTTCCACCTCAAAATGTTTTACCCACAATAACTCACTTTTGTCAGAATCTAAACCAATTGGTTCGATAATAATGTTAAAATTATAGCAATAAAGTCTCATTCATAACGTGCTAACCAGAACATTGGAATAACATACGAAAGAAAGGGATTAAAGCTCGGAACGTTTCATTTTGGAAAAGGTCGACTGTAAACATCTAAAAAGATTTTACAAACAATTTTTACAATCCGAGCAATCCTAACAATAATACTAAAGAAAGGTCGCAGGAAAATGAGTAAACTGTAGAAACCTAAGCCCAAAAAAATTTGAATAAGATTTGTTTGAATTTGTTGGAATTTTCATCCATTTCGCATGAATATCGAATTATATTTTCATAGGACCTTCCTGATTCTATTCTCAATTGGAAGCATTTCAAAGCTTTAAAAGGATTAACTCCATAATTAACAACACTCCAGGCGACGAAGTAATTTTAAGTAAAATTGAAAACCTTTCCACTTGATTTGCATCTTATTTAAATCTTAATTACTTCTTTATTAATTATTATGTAAAATCGAAGTACCTTCTCAGAAGCACTCGGATTCAAATTAAAATCTTTTCTTTAATTAGAGAGTCTTGAAAAAAATTTTATTGTTGGACTTAAAAAAGAAAGATTAAATAAATTCTTAGATAATTCCACTTATTGTTGAAAAGTTTGGCACGGTTTGGCATTTTATGATTTTAGATTAGATATTTTATGCTCATTGTTTTAAAATTAATTTAATCTAATTCGACTCGTTAATTATTGATGAGTTTTAATATATTTCTGATATAATATTTCAAATTTTGGAAAGTAATCAATATCTAATGAGTGAGTTTAAACTCGATACATAAACATTGATAAACCAGAATCAATAAGTTTTTCCAAGCATTCATAATACTCTTGACTATTCCGTTTGTCTCTGAAAATTAGTAATAATCATTCAAACAAAGAACAAGCACTATGTATGTTTCAAAAATTCTATCAGAACTTGGAAACTTCATAACCCCAATTCAAGCAGAAACTTTAAAGTTCTAGTACTCTTGGACGTGAAACGGATGTTCACTTTATTTTAAGGAAATCAAAAACTTTTCCAGGTTTATTAATAGTCTCGCAACTTAACATTTACGAACATTTCAACAGTTTGTTCCGTGGCATATTGCATCATCACTTCGTTAGTCTGTTAGACTGTTCACTTATCAAGCTTTATCCAGTTTTTCCAGAAAATTTAAAATTGTGAAGTTGTGAAGGAAAAGTTGAATTTTATTTATTTTAGGATACCAGGAAAGGTATGGAAGTTTTCGTGTAAATATTTATATAGATAAGAATACACAATTTTATGCAGCTTGTTTTATATACGGTATAATTTCAAACAAATTTACTCGGAAATGACTGAATGCTCACGATTGAAAAGTGTTGAAAAACTTTGATTAAAAATCCAAATCATTCAAATGCTACCGACTTTAATCTGAATTTTTAATTAAAACTCTTTGGGAAATATTTGCTGAGCTACAATAATAAATAATCCAAGGAGAACGCTACTTCTACAGACTACTGTTCAATATTAACACTGCCTGCAAATATTTGTGTTTGCAAACAACAAAATCTCTCTTGAATAAAATCAATATTTTTTCAATTAAGGAGGAAGCAAAGCATAAATCGAAAGCGAGAAAGCTGCAAAATAGAAAAAAGCACAATAAAATGTAAAAGAACATAAATTGTTGTGCTTTTTGCTGATACTCGATAGGTACTTTGTGTAAAATACTTCTTTTTTACTTTACCTGAATACTGGATGGAAATGCGAAAAAATCGGAGGAAATCTAATGGAAGAATTTGTTAAATGCATTTTATCAACAAAATAAATCGTTCTTGAATGAAACTTGGAAACATTTATCAATTGTTTATAGTCTTATACCAATTTCATAAGTGCACAAACACATTTTAGCTGAAATTACAAAATCATTGGACATTCTGAAATTTATTTAAAACGAAGTAATTCTATACAGACACTTCTACTCGAAACAATGAAAACTGAAAATTAACATAAATTTTAAGCATCATTGCAGTCTAAATCATTAATAATTATTATAAACAAAACGAAATTAATTGAAAAGCTTTCCAAACCATCCAAACAATTTAAATGTTTCACTACCAAAAGCATGTTTGGTTGAAAATTAAATTTTTAATTATAATCGACCTCAAAGTACATCCAAACATTGCAAGCATTGCATGTGTACACCAATTTCAAACAAATGTTATGGTTTTGGTGGCCAAAATAACAATTCAATTGTGCCATTTAATCCATATTATCATTATCCATATAATTAAAATTTGACATGTTCTGTGCAATTAATTAATCAAATAAATTTTGAAATTAAAATCAATAATGTGCAGCTGTTGGAAAAATAATAATTTATGCATTTATCGATGTTCATGGAATTCCAATTTTATACAAACAATTATGGTTTCAGACGTGGAAGCTTTATAATTTTCATGTTCCAGATAGCTCTCAATAATTCAGTTGAATCAGTCACATGAGAAGTTTTCTTCATATAACTTCCAATGCAAAAATATTTTTGCTCGTTAAATACTAACTGAATGTTATGATATTCATGATGCAAATTTATTAAATGGAATGTGAAATACTCAAATATGAATTGGTAGTGGGTTGAAATCTTTGAACCAAACAAATATAATTAACTGAGCAATGATGCTGAATAGTCCAGATGATTGATTTTCAAGTTGATGAACCGATAATTGATATATTTCAATTATATATTGTTGTTGAAACCATAAGATTTGTGGGTATATAATTCTCAGTATATCATACAAAGTGTTTTGATGTTGAAGCTTTAATATTAAAGTAAACATTTCTTCACCTTCCTTCAATTATATTTTGTAATTAAAATATTCCAAATATATTTTCAATACTCTTTCCACTCAAAAATTTTCTGCTTAAAATTTCTCATTTTAAATAAATAATCAATTGACAAAAAAATCTTCTCGAAAAATTGTTCAAACAGCGAATAAATTTGGAATTATATTTACGATATGGTACAGCACTCACTCATTTATTTAGTTAGCTACTTCCATTACCAGCCACCAGCATTATCAACGTTACCACCATTTTCCGTGACAACTTTTTTGCTACTTCACATCGAATCGAATGCTTCAATTCAAAAAACACAAATTTATTTTCAATTGCTTTATAAAAATTCTCTGGAAATGTACATAAATTAGCTTGGTAGAAAATACTGTGTTGGAAAAGCAATCAAAATTGCTAGGTGATGGATAAAAAATGATGATTTAGTGCTTGGATAAATATTTATTTCATCAACAAGGAAAATTTCAAATTAGCCTTTTGATTAGATAAATCAATGAAGGGTGATTTAAGGATTGATGTTCTTTTTTAGGATCAATCAATGTTTACATAATTTATATTTATAAATTTTCGAGTTATTATAGGATCTCTAGCTATATTTGACTAAGGTCGAGCTAAGCTAGTATTTTCAAACAAAAGTTAATATTGGTGTTCATAATTTTAATAACAGTAGGTAAGTAACACTTTATTGGTTTGATTGCCCACGTTATTATTAACGAATCTTTTGAATTCTTTAAAAATTATTCTGTAAAATTAAATATCAAGGTTTTGAAAATATATTTCAAACAGTGCTCTGAAAAGTATAAAAAATAAAGTATAAAGTATAAAGTAAACATTTATCATGATATATTTTCTACCTTCAAAAATTTTCCAACAAACACCCTTCAAAATGAATAAATGAATAATTTCCCGGAAATAAAAGTTTATAGCAGATTGACAAATTTTCCAAAAAGATCCCCGAAGGTTCTTTTCAACATTTACTCCATAAAACGAAAAATATCATTTCGCACACAAAAAGAGGTTGTCTGTGATTCCTTACAAAATATATCAAACCACTGGGGCACTAGACACGAACAGCAGGAAGCAAAAAGATGCAAACTTTTTGTCCTTTTAGCCAAGTTTAACTATTTAAGGTGATGCTAATACGCCTTTGAGACGTGATAAAATGACACTCAAACTCAACAAAAATGCTAGATGAAAAGATTTAGGGCTAGTGGATGGTACAATGACTTCCTTTTTTATCAATTTATGGAGGTTTTGGACGATTTATGGAAAAACAAATCAGTCCTAATTTATAGAAAAACTTATTTCTATAGATTTTGGTTTGGGCAGAGATTGAAATGTATTATTTGCAGTATTTGCTAGGGTTTGAACATAAAAGATTTGGGTTAATATGTTATATAGAATGTGAGTTACTTTATTTTAAGATGATGAAGAAGATTCACTTCTTGGAAGATTTTGCTTTGAGATAAAATATCATTATTTATTTATGTGGTTATTTAGAAAAGGTCGTATTTATTAAATGTGAATAATTTTAAGCTACATAATTCATAATATGGGCTTACTGAGGAATTTTTGATAAGTTATTGAAAACTAGATACTGTAGAATTTGGAACCTTAAAATCAATTTTTCCCTTGTACATAAACAAAAATGCTTCTCATGAATTCAAACCTTTTATCAGTTGATTGATTGTCGATTTAAGATATTTTAAAGATGGATAAAAGACCACCTAAAAAACATTTATATTAAAGAAAATTTAATTTAATCAAGAGCACACCTTTAAATATTTTAAATCCCAAGGCATTGTTCAATGATCCTTTTTATTTAATTTTCATTTGTCAATTTGATATTTTTGATACTCTTTACTGAAGGTTTAATTTAGAAGAATTGTTGACACCATACATAAGAAAGAAAAATATAAATTCTTTTATCAATCTTGTTTAAATTTTGGTATTTGAAGGATCTTCCAAGAATTTTTCGAAAACATGTTATTGTAATATTGTTTTTGTTGAGTTGAGAATATTTCATGGAAAAAATTTACTGGGAATACAAATTTGCAATACGCTCTTATACTACTTACAGAGTGATACATATATTTTCTTCGCATTCATAAAATAAAGAAGGATAAAAATAAAACCATGATTGAAACATGAAAGAACATAAAAACGGAAGCATCCAAGAAATAACGGAAATTCAGCAGCAAAATGATGAAGGACACTCAGCAGCAACGAGCGAATTTCATTCCATATCACGTTCGCAGGATGATTTACATAATTCTGGTGTCACTTAAACTCGCATTCGAACCAATTTTTTGTATGTAAAATTGCTCGACATACAACAAAATGGAAATGAATTATTCAAAATGGCATTTCATTCTGTTTTATTAAACCAAAAAGAGTACTCCATCAAAGGATTTTATGCTTAAATGTGTACATGCATGTTTTAATTATTTTTATTAATCGGCAAGGAAGCCAGCAATAAAATATCATTTTTTCAATCATAGAAAAATTGGTTCGAGAAAATTGTTCCAAACAAGGAATAAATAAACACAATCCCTGAAACATAAAATGTAACAATACTATATAGGTTTCATCCAAGGATTCTAACACCAGTCATCAAGTTTACTCGAAGTATTCTTTCTTCCTGAATTTTCATCTATGAATTCTTCCGATTTCTTGAAAATTTTAAAAGAAACTTTGGCTATAGTGTGTATATTAACATTAAAACAGCAAAAAGAAATACTTTTTAATCAATTAACAAAGTTTTTCCATTATGCGCTTTTTCGCAAACTTTTTCGTATTTTCTTATAGTTTGTGCAGTTTCTTCAGTTTTTACAGTTTCCAATTTGTATGGTTATAAAATTAAAGGAGGAATAAATAGAAAAGAAACTCGGGTAAATGCATTTTAAATTATACAGATAGTTTGAAAGTTATGCGCGTAATGTTTTTGTAACGCCATGAAATATTGTGATTACAGAACTTGTACAACAAATATTAATAATCAAGAATTATGCAGTCCTTAGCACAACAAATCTGAATTATTCAAACTTGAAATAATATTTTATTTTGTTATTTAATTATATAAATTTCTTTGAAACCGACTATAAATTCCATCGCAACAAACGCTATGCAAATTTTCTGAATTTGCATCCCACAACTAACGAAAACTTTCAGCTCCTCCAGGCTAAAATTTCAATTAACGAATCAGAGAATGAAGTTTTAAGTAGGAAAACTTTACTGATTTTGAAATGTTGTTGCTTTTTCGGGGTACCTCAACTATTTATTCCACAGCATCGTTTATGTAAGAATCATGTATCGATTTCATCTTTAAAAAAACGAAATGTTGGCTGCTCTATTAATCAATTAATCAATTAATCAATTAATCAATTAAAGATATGCCTGCCAAATAAATGTCTCAAAACTGGCATCGTCAAGAAAATCACTTGGTGAAAATTAATTAATGTGATGGCAATTTGAAAGCTGATAGGATGATTGGTGAGAATTTTTGTCAATTCAATCTAATTGCATGACGCATTAATTGATTAATAATTTTGTGTTATCTATTCAGTTAGTTGTAATTTGCAAGAGCTTCGAAATATGTGTGGGTAGATATTTAATACAAGCTAATTGTTCATCTTCAGATCTTTTCAAATATGAAACATGATAGTAAATTAAATAATGGTAATTTGAGAGTATTTTAGATGAGTGAACCTTCATGTCACCTGTTGAAAAATATTTAGATATTTTACCTTCGTGTATGTAATTTACAAAATTTCACAACCAGAGCTACATATATGATTCTTTGAGATGTAATAAACAGGTACGGTGTATCGATCATTATTCTTAAAAAGCTTCTGTGAGTCTCTGAATTTATAATATACCGTATCGCTGATTTATTCATGGGATTCCAGAAAAGATTTGAGTGTCGGAAAATCAATTGATTCATAGAAGTTGTCAATTTATCAATGTCTATAAATTGATTTCTTGTCAAGAAGCAAAATTTGAGGAAGTTTTGATAAAATCTCCCAACAGAAGTATTTGTCACTTTGACAACGTCTTCCAAATAAATCATCATTTAAATAAATTTTATTTGTAGCGCATTGTCAAGAAACGAAAATTCCTCAAATAATTTATGGCTCCATAAAAGAAAAGACCAGTAACAAAACTGTAAAAAGATTAATTAAAATGGCAAGTTGGCCTTAAACTTAAAATAAAACACATCTCTCAAAACATCCCTTATCGTCGATTTGTCAGACTAGACATTAAACTTCACCCCTTAAGATTTATTTGCAAAGGTTTATTTTAATTCCAAAAGAAGCGTTATTAATATAAATTCAAGTCGGTTCTGCAATTTTCATTTTATGCTCTGTTTCCCAAACGATAATAGAACATTGAAACATAAATATTTATTTTTATCACACAGCTAGTTGCATTCAAATTTGCACAAGCATAAATTTGAGAATGCTAAGACTGCAAAATGTGCAAATTAAACCGGATATTTATTGACCCATTCCGAATAAGAGAATTATGTTTATTCAAAATCGACCACAAACGAACATTTTTATTTTGTCAATCTCGTAGAACAATTCGAGTTGCATTATAGATTGCTAGTTTTTGCATGTTTTATCACTTCAGAGCTCACATACAGATTGCTCAATGCATGCAAATAAATAAATTTTTTGCTAACAAAGCACTAAAACTCGACTAAAGCACTAAAACAGGGGAGATGCATCCCAAAATCCTAAATTGTGTGCTAAAATAAATGTTTTGCATAACAACAACTGCACAAAGTGTTGGTTTCGTTTCACAAATTGAACAGATAAAGCACCTCATGAAGTGGTCGAGCTTTTCGGGTAAACACTTTGTCAGCAGATAAAAATCCATGCAGGATATTTTTTTGTGGGTTCGGTACAATCAGATTAGCTGAACTTCAAAGTAAATGACATAATCTGGTTTTCTAGTGCTTTGGACAAATTTTATTTTATGAGGGTGAGAGGTCCTTCAAGGGATTTGATATTATTTGTCCATGACAATATAAATGAAAATGTCTTTGTCTTGTCGGAGTTATATGTTTGAATGAGATTAACCACTGGGTTAATTTTTTTTTCGTAGTTTGATTTCCAAGAACCTTCTATTTTTTATTGTAGCTTGAAGTAAGATGGAGCTGTGTTTTATAATTTTAATAATAAAATAAACCATATTAGGAGATTTCAATTCATCTTGCAATTTAAAATAATTTCAATGCTTCAAAACATTTCTTAGAAAACTTTACACAGAAATTTCAAACTTCACTAGAATCGCATACTTTGAGAATTTTCCAGAATTCAAATAGACACAATTCTCTTTGAAACGAATGCATCTCAAGTGTAATTCCCCATAAAAGCTGATTGAACCAACCTCTTCCAGTTGTTGCACTAAAAAGCTCATATTTTCTGATATATTTCTTGTTCTTACTATTTGCTTCACTACACATTTCTTACTTGCCTTAACGCTAACTTGAATCTCCAACATTTTTATATCAATGATCATAAATACGGAAACTTCTTACAAACTTGATCCTTTTTAAATTATCGATTTTGTCGTTTTCCTAGTGTTTTACCTTTACATCGCCGTTTTGCCAGTTTACTTTCACCTTTTTGCAATCATCAGCAGCTATAAATAAGACTGGGATTCAATATAAGAAATAACGACAGTATTTTGTTTGAAATTGGGTATCTTGTAAATAAAAAATGTATTTAAGGGACTTTAGGAAAGGTTGAGATGGAACGCCATATTTTTTTAATGCCTCAACATTATTTTTTTCCTTAGTTTTTGATATTTTTTGATATTTGATTTTCTGTGTCATACAATATATGAAGTTTGTTTAAAATACCAAACTATAAATATTTGCACACAAATTGCTAATTCTATTTACTGAGCTAACCGTATTGCTGGAGGACTGGAGAGCTTCCCTTTTGAAGATAATTATTAATTATGGTCTAAAACACACAACATTGTTTGCATTACTCTCCATAATTGAATATACCAGAAGCTGAAGTGAATTCTAAATTTCAAAATGCACTTTCTCTAATTAATGATTAAGTTTCAGTCGGTTACTGGTTTCTGGATAGAAGTTACAGAATATTAAGTGTTCGCCATACAGTTTTCAACAGCTTTTTTAATTGAAAATTCTGTTGAGGCGGAAACTTTGTGATGTTAAAACAGAAAAGGCTAATTAAATTTTGATGTGAATTAGTTTCCTCAAGCTTATTAAATTTTTCCTCAGGAAGTAATTGAATTTTTAATGGTATTTTAAAATTGCAATTATTTGGCTTACCGTTAGTCCAAAGTATTCACTAAACAAAAAACTAAAATCCTTTTAAAATATTGCAGATTTAAAATAAATTCAGAATTAAAAATCTCTCAAATCTCCACTACAAGTTTTTACTTCTTCAACTTTTAATTGTTTAGAGCAGAAAGAGTACAATAAGCTTAGCATATGGCAGAACTAATCAAATAAGCTTTATAAAAGTTTTCTTGTTACAAAATATAGAGCTTTGTTTGTTTTAATCTTATAAATTTAAATAATGCAGATTGCCACTCTGACTTTTTGACTTTATGACTTTTTGTGTTTGCTGTTCATCTAATAAATGATATTTTCCTCAAAAAGCAATGCCAAATAATATTTTTGCAAACAGTATGTCTTTCACTGTAGTGCACAAAATAATGTGAACAGCAGGAAAAACTCTTCAAACAGCAGCTCAAGCAAAGTCTCTTCGGAACAGACGAAATATAAATCTGCTCTGCAGAAAAGGATGAAATGTTTAAAAAGTATCAAAAACTATAAAATAATATTAAAAACTTTTTGTTGATGTGGAACTATAGCTGGACTGTAGGAGAGCTTTGTGGAAGTTTATTTATCTGATTTAATCTGCGCAAAATTTGCTTCAGAGTAATATTTTTTAGGGACGACAGATGCCATAGAGTATTTATATTTAATGAGTTGTCATGAGGTTTAAATGAAACTGTGTTTTCTACAAAAGCAAGTTATTACTGACTATATCTTTAATGGTACATTTAATAAAGAAAATATTTTCATCAATCCAAAAAAGCAATTTAATTTAGAGGAACTTCTGACTTTCAATATAAATGCTTAGTACTTTGCTTGAATGCGAACGAATTTAAATGTAAATTTTGCAATACAATTTCCCTTAATTCAGTCAATTTATGTTATTGTCCTGCTTATCGGCGTGATAAATAACTGCAAATAAAAAATACACAATAAAGGATTGTCAATCTAAAAGAAAAATACGAGCAGAAAAGGAAAAGCAAAAAGCAAAAAGGAAGCGAATCTTGAAAAATGGCTGGAAAAAAGTATTGTTTATTTAATCTATTGATGAATTTACGTGCCTCCAATTCAATACAATTTATTTATTTGACAAAAAAAGAAAAACGTGTTCTCTGAAAAGAAATGATCTAACATCGTTGTCCTGTCTGGAAGAAGCAACAAAAAATGTAATAACAGGACGAAAACCTTTTTGAAAACACTTTTTATTATACTTTTTGTATATTCGAAGCCAAACATTCAAACGGAAAACATGAAAATGGAATGAAATACGAGAAAATTACACTCATCATTGTATTTTTTATATATTTTGTATTGTTCGTGATATTTTTGTGTTTTTTTTGTGTGGAAATTTGGACATAATGCAACATATTTTGCAAACAATAATTTATTACGTGTAATATTGAGCACATTTTCATTCAATACTTTTGGTGTTTCTTCGATATATTTTGCAATCAACGGAACCGTCTTGTCGATTTCTCATAAATGGAAAAGATTAAAAATAAAGCACACAACTATACTATTTATGCGATAATAATTATTGATACCATTAAAAGAAAAGAAGGTTTTTTTATCGATTAATTCGCATTACCGATAACAAATGAAAGAAACTGCTTTTGTTGTCATGAGTTCATATTGATTTGATAAGCGGTACGTTACACACTTAGTATAATAAAAAATTCTTTTGTAATAGAAATCAGTTTTCGTGTTGATTTTGTGGTTTTAGGTGATCTGATCGAATAAATTATTGCATTAAATTAGTGGATATACTTAAGTTTTAACAACAATGCAGTTCTTCATCACATTAAGCGTCATTACACTTATTCTAGGTGAGTAATATTTTGTAAGTACCTAAAAAGTTGAACTTTGGTCGACATACAAAGTAACATGCAGTATTCGACAACAAATTTAGGAAATCAGTTATTGATAAGGAAAGATAATACGATAAGAAGGTCATTCAGATAATTCTGCTGAATATCTAAAACAAATTTATGATTATATTTTACACTTCCATTCTAGCACCGGGTTTCTATCAAGACACCATCGATCTAGATGCTTTAAAAAGTCAATTACCAGATGGAATTGAAATCCCAGAAAGCTTACAAAATGTAACATTGCCAACAACTGATGACACTCTAAAGGTTCTTCGTGAAAAGTGCATCAAAGTTTCTGGCAGTGATGCTGCGTTTGAGGAAGCTGAGGTACTTTCTTAAAGAGAAATACCTTTGTGAAATACACTATACCTTGTTTTTTATTTTTTTAAAGCAAGCATCTACTCAAATGATGCAATGCATCACAAATTTGGTTAATGTGACTAAACTACAAGAAGAAATGGAAATAGCTAAACCAACCGGTGATTTGGACACAGTTTTCAATAAATACTGTCAGAAGCGAAATATAGCTTTAGAGTGTTTTGCTAATTTCACCCAGTCAATTGAGCCTTGTCTTGAAGCAGAAGAAAATAAGCAAAAAGTTGTATTTACCAAGATCATCGAGGATTTATTGAAATTCGTTTGTTATAAGGACGGTAATCAAATTGCTTGTAAGTTCCATTTTGAATTAATTCAATTTCCACTCAATGTTTAATAGATAAATATTATACTTTTAGTGTTCATTTCCGAAAAAGGACCAGAATGCTTTGCAGAAAAAAAAGATGCCATCCAGAAATGCTTAAATTCTTCATTCGTTGGTTACATTCCCACCGAAACATTTTCATTATCCAGTCTTCCCAACTTCATTCTTGGTGAAAAAGAATGTGCTGAAATGACCACTCTTGAGCATTGTATTGTCAAAGAACTCACAAGTTGTGACGAAACAACACCAGCCAATTTGATGGAGTCTCTCTTTAAATACGTGAGGAATGAGTCACCCTGTGCCAATTTTACCACTACAGTTGTTAAAAAGTCAGTTAAAGTCGAGCCAAATTCAGGAGAAGCAAACAGATTCTCGATGCAAATTCTGATGGGAACATTTGCCATTGTAATGTTATTCAAAGCAATTGGATCGAATTTTTCTTAAAATGTAAACGAAACCATTAAGAAATATTAAACACAAGAAAAATTACCCCTATCATTGTACTTTTGTTTTTATATATAATACTTACGTGTAAAGTTTCGATATAATACAACATATTTCACAAACAATAATTTATTACGTGCAATATTGAACACATTTAGCTTAAAAGCGAGCACATATTTATCGGATAAATTGGTTTGTTGTTTGGTTCAGTGTGAACAATATGAAACATTCTTGGTAAATAGCTTTGGAAAGGAAACTATAGTTAGAGTTGAAATTAAATTTATAATGAATTTTCGAAGAATTTTATAAATAATATTTATTTATATTTATGTTTCAAAAAGCGTAATATGTGGTCCATTATTCGTTATTTTCTATAAATTGATAGGGAATTACGTTTGGCCTAAATATACATTATTATGTTATATAATTGAAAATTGTTCAATAAATATCACATTTACAACAGTATTATTTGTATTTAAGTTAAATTGGTTTTAATATTGATTTTTCCCATAATAATTGAAAATTCAATACAATTTTAAGTAAAAAATTTAATATGATTTTATTTAAATTAAAATTTTAATCAATATTTACAGTGCCATATCATTTCCGCCTTTTTTTGATGTTTTTAAAAGGATGCATGCAAATTTCACATTTCATTCAAAATTTAAAAATAATTGAAAATTTATTGGTATGGTTACCCAAAGCTCAATTATTTCAGCAAAATGATTGATATTCTTCAACTCAATAATTTTCATGCGTGACCACTTTTAATTGATTTTTAATGGATGTTTATTTTTATTGACATCCATTTAGATCGTTATAATTAATCTATCGATTGGTTTGCATAACTTTGTTGTTTTAAGTTCCAATAAATAATGATCAGAAACTATTATGGAATTGTGGATAAACATTGATGTAGTTTTGTAAAACCACTGATGTATAAATTATTTTGATGGACTTCTCATAATAATTGAATTAACGAAAGCGAACCTAAATTAGAAAATTTATCATTCAAAATAAAAAAGATCTTCCACCTCAGGTTTAAACGCAATTTAAATAATAATTCCTTGAATTATAGCTGCCAAAGTTGTATACATGAAAGTTCATTAAGGAGTCGTTCAAACTGTTGAGTTTACAAAAGAAAGAAACTTTTTGCATAAATTTTGAATTGCTTCATGTGCTTTTTGTTCCCGATTTGATTTATTTCTGTCTATGTGGCATGGAAGGAAACCATAAATCTAAAACTCATGTAGTTATGCATAATTCTCGTTTTAAATAATTCTATGGTTTGGTGTGGAAGTTTTGAAATGCCAAATTCTAAAAACTTATACCTGCTAATGCCAGTTTTTGGAATTAAATAAAAGTTCTTGGAACTTTTTCAATGTTTTGCATATCAGACGAAGTAAAAAAATTTGTAAGGCCTCGAATCGTAGAATTTGAAAATTCAAATTCTGAATTTGTATGTTAAATTAAAATTAAAACGAAATCCCCTCATTAAATCAGTATCTACATTTTTCTTTCAGAACAATTTTTAATCAAAAGCTTTTTATCTTTGCATTAAAAAATTATACATTATTTTGTTTTAATTAAAATCTCGAAGAGCGAGTTGTTATTTATTTGAATTTTTTTTTTGTGGAGTAAAAATAAAATTTTCATACCAAAAATGCATAACTTTTCATTCATAAATTATTTCAAAAGAATCTCTCAACAGAGGAATAAATCGCTGCAAGCAATTTGCATGATGGCATAACTTTTCAAATCTCAAAAGTTGCAAAAATATCTTTTCTGTTTTGATTAAAAATGATAAAGTATTCAAATTGAAGGAATTTATGAAATTTTGTGTTGGTGGCTTCGAACAATTTCTAAGGATGAACTTTGAAGAATTTATGAACTCTTGTTATAATGTTTACTTTTTAAAATCAATTTTTCGATGTACATGTTTGTAATGTAAACAAGCAAAGGAAAATAAATCTTCATTATCCAACTTATTGCCCAATTATTTCGCAATTATCCTAAACTTATTGTTCGATCAGATAAATTTCAAGAGAATGCTTTGGAAACTGTAAGTATCTTTTAATTCAATTATCGTTGAGTTTGTCTGTATAATCTGCAATTGAACTGAAACAACATTTATCTTTGGAATACATCCAAATAGCATCCAAATAGCAAAATTAGCTCTCACTGGCAAATTCTAAAAAATAATTCAATTTTAATCTTTCCGATTGTAAGATAAAATCTCTAAATGTGACCACGCCCGATTTTTCTGCAGAATAAATTGATTAGCAGTGTCGAAAATTCCATCAAATTTGAGAGAAAAAAACTTGGCACCAACTTATATCAGCTCTTCTCAATTCTTCTTGAATTTTATTGTTCGCAAACTAAACTAAAAACTTGAAAATCTGAAATTCAATAAAGCTACTTCACTCATCTTCGATGGTACATGAAAACCCTCTTTCATAAATATTTCATAAACTCGAAAATATTTCTATCATAAGCTCATAAAGCATAAAGTTCACGACTGAAAGGAAATGAAATCCCTTTATGAACTTTTTTGTTGAGTTTGTCACCTTCATTATCTGAAAAGTATAAAATTGTAAAAATGTTGTGGGTGCAGAATTTTATAGAACTGGAAAGAAGGTGTGAAAAGTCATTTAGGAGCTTTCATTGAAAAACGTTGTTAGTAAAATGTAGTAATTTTGTATATGGTTTCATACGTTCTGAATGAACGTGGGTAAGCTTTTTCCATTTTACTAAAAAGGATTGTCTTATACTGAGAAATCTTTTTATATTTGCTTTTTCATTGAAAAATATTGTAACTGGATTTTGTTTCAAAAGTTATTTTAAAGCAGCTTTAACATTTTTTTTAAGGTAGTGGCACATCGATTATTCAGGTTCAAGGTTTTATCAGATTGGAAATGAAATATTTGAAAATTTTTCCAATCTATGTTAAAAAAAAATCCTCTAACATTTGAAAGTGTAAATAAATTTTAAAATCATTGAAATTCAATCCATAAGTCAAACTGACAAATCAAACCTAAAGTTTATTTTCAACTTTAAAACTTATCAATTTCTAACAACATTAGCCATATTCTTTTTGTCCTTCACTTCGGTGCTAAATTGGTTGGAATTGTTCTTTTTAATATTCACTTTCAGCCAATCGGTTCTAAAATCAGTGCTAAAATCACTGAATATTTTTGGTCGTTCTATTTAACTATTCCGTTCATGACATGTTCATCCCAAAATTTCCTCTTAATTTGGTCTACATATAAAGGATATTTTAAATAAAATCAATTATTTGCTTATTTTTAGCGATCACCAAATGCCTTTAATTACGTTCTGGTATCGAATATATAGACTTTGGATAAATTTGCTGAAAATGTTTTAAATAAGCCGTAAAATTTAATATTTTTGTTTCGAGTTGCATTATTGGGCCTCCTTTCATTTTAAACATGTTTAGTTTGCAGAACATTCCCCAGATGGCGTATGCTCTGTGGCGAAAAAATTTTTAAAATTCGTTTTGTTTACAAACAAAATAATTACATTTTGAGGATTACTAAGTTGTGTCATTGAGTTCCTTGCTAAAAAGAAGTGCACCAGCAGAAATAACAAGTGGCAAAAAAAAATTTTCAAATAATCTCAAGGATTCAAAAATTCTTGAATTGAATATTTTTGTTTGCCAATTTTGGCTGCTAGTAAATTATTTGTTACAAGGGACTCAATGAACAATGATCCTCAAAATCTAATTATTTATTTGTAAACAAAACAAATTTGAATATTTTTGGCGCAATTCATTGTGAATACTGATCCCTGCCTCATACTGATCCCTGTCTGCTCACAAAGTATGATTAAGGCCGATTGTGATTAATTCTCAGATTATTTTTGGTTGTTCGGCGTTATTAGATATGGAAATGCATTGGTTATTGTTTAAAATGCATAACTATATTGGTTTCAATCAATTAAAATTAATTTTAACTTCGGAATAGGTGAAAATCTGTTTTCGATTAATCGATTTCGGAAATCTATGTTGTCGCTTTCTTAGCAGTTTTCGCGGGGTTTGCCAACTGATTTAGTACTGATTTAGAACAGATCGGAATATTCAAGTGATTTGACAAATAGAACGACCCAAATCACTGATTTGGTGATGCACCGATTTGCACCGATTTTAGAACTGAATATTCATGTAAAAAGAATATGGCTATTGACTCGTTTTTCTAGCATGCTAAACATTTTATTGATGATAGAAATAAACAACCAGCCAATAAACCTTTAAAATCTCCAGGCAAAATAGAAGCAACAACGAAAAGATTGAAGAATCTGTTGGATTTGGTATCTACTTTAAGCTTCAGGTTGTTTGCGCAAAATATTTTTCTCGCAAAATTATCTTCCATCGCATATCTTCCCCTTTTGGTTCATAAATTTGCAGACAAGAGATCGCAAACACCAACGACCAAAATAGATTCTTGTTTGCAAAATATGTACGGTGTGTTTTTCCCAAGAAGGTGTTTGAGGAATTTATTTTCTAATTTGGTTGACTTACAATAAAATTTATTAAAATAAAGAATGTTTCAAATGTTGTTTCAACGCTTTAAAAAGGATTGAAGTGTAAAGCTTTTTAAAATACCAAAAGCTTTTAATCAGAAAGATAATAATGTATGCAAAGAGGATTTACAATTTACAGCCTGGATCCACAATTCCCAAACAAAATATACAAATTAATAAAATATATGTAATATGTATTTTATGCTTTTACGGAACATGAACACATTAGATTAGAATGATAAATGAAACCTGAATAAACATAAATTAAACATGTAAGTATTGTAAGTATACGTAGATTATTATCTCATTAAACTAATCTTGTATACACATACGCGTTACCGTATCGATGTAAATTCCATAATTTGTTACAACTAAACAATATCACAAATGAGCATCAATGTTAACATCATGTTTGTCTTTTACATGACATTGTGGAAATATGTATAGCTGTGAAATTGTAGAATTGTTCATGATAATCATTTATTCTGCGGCACACAAGCCATTCCTATTATTCAAATTCGATTTGTTCGTTTTGGTAACATGTATGGTTCAATTACATAATATCATTATTCCCTAACAATTTACGTGTTTCGGTGTTTCGACATTGAAACATCTCAATATTGGCTTTGAGGCTATAACAAATGTGGGTAGCTTTATTTGTTTTATTCGGTTTTACGTGTTTCTTGAAAAAAGCTACCGTGTTTCAGTTCTATTTCATTGTCATTGACGCTAGAACCAATATTTGGTGGATTTTTTACTTACCAAGATATATGGTGTGAATTTGCACTATACCATTATTCTAATAAAGAGTTAAAACACGTAAAATCAGGATAATGATTTTATGGCCCATGAAAACATTTTTTATCGGATGGGTTGTAAGTTATGGCTTATAAACGATGTGTCGAGCTTTTATGTTTTATTATGAGGGCTCGTTTGAACATATTATCATGAATTGTTAATGTACTGTAAATTATTAACGTACACATTGAAGACTGGGCTCTAAGCATGATGCGTAAATCATCTTTCCACTATATAGGCTTCAATATGTGATTTAATTAAAAATAATAAATTTTATCCAGAAATCAATTAAAAATACTCTTGAAAGTTAAATTATACAAAATCTCAAGCATCATTGAAAACATATTGACGGAAACCAAAGCAAATACAGCAAAAACCCGAATAATCAATATCCTTCTAGCTTCATTACGAATTCAATTGATCCCCTAGACAAAGAATATTTAATGGGATTAACGGTTGAGATAACATTCAGACCCAAACCTGCTGACGGCAAATCGATTATCTGCTACAACAATATTTGCATTTTCCGCATATTATCTGGTATTTCCATTATATTAAGACAAGAGTATTAAATCCAGAGTAACTTTATCCATTTCACAATTTTCCATTCGCAAAGAGAATTTTGGAATAGATGCATTTTCTCTGAAATGTAATCGAAAATATACTGTTTAATATTGGATTGAAACTTACCTAAATTACTCTTCTGGGAAAATTTAATTAATTTTGTATAACTCAGGATTTGATGAATTCGAATAAAAACAGGATTATTATTGTATTATCTTTGTTTATTCATTATATTTTAGCATAATACATAATTCATTAATCTCTCAAATACCTCAGAAATGAACAGAGAATCGTTAAATACTAAAATGAACAAGAAACTTCATCCAATTAAAATTATATGTTGTATTACTGTAAATTCGGTCTATTCAATATTATATTTAAAGGAAATTAAAGCTTGTTTTAGTTAAATACACGTGTAAAGAATAAATTGAATTGAAATTTAAAAATTCTTAAGAACTCTCCATAAGAAAACAAGAAAAACAAAAAGCTTTAGAAAAGACGGTGAAATTGTGTGTTTGAGGTGCTAATTTGCTTCAGAGAATGCTCAAAATAAAAACTCAGCGACAATATAATCCTACAACTTTGCCTTGCTGGCGGGAGTTTCCTTATTATTTTCTACTTTTACCAACAAAGCAGCTTTACAACAATGTTACACGAAAAAAGTTCCCTAATAACCATTTGGCTCGATTTGGCTGGCAAAAAGTTTGTTATGCCTTTTTTAAGTTTTCATGGTTTTGTTTCCTCTGAAACAAATCGACAGCAACATGAACTAATTTATATTCCGCAATATTCCACACAAGTGTAAAGATGTTGTGGGAGGTTCGTAAAATCTTGTACTATTTTTGTCACAGACACTTTTAAAGGGGATATTGTTGGTTTTATTGATTTTATCGGTTTTATTTACTTTCAGTTTAATCGAAAACTATTCAACTCAATAAAGCTTGAATACTAGAATAATTTTCATTACTTGAATATTTTCCTATTCTCTAGTTTTTATTAAGATGTTTTTTAAAAATAATTTTTTTAAAGGTTTTTTATAGTTTTTTCCAATTAATTATTAAAATCATTTTTTTGAAATAACACACTTTTCAAAAGAATAATTTCCTTACTTCTCTTCTTGATGTAATGTTTCGTCTTGGACAGGCCATCACGACTTTCGTCATAATAATTTCCTTATAATACTTCTATTTTTTGTACTTAACTTTACACAATTATTTTAAATACTAATCGAGCTAAATCTTGTAATTTTTTACTGACTTCTTGCTCATTTCCATGCAAAAATTTATTTTTCAACTTTCCATGCAAATGTATATTTCAAAACTAATAAAATTCAAAAAAAAGAAAATCATATTTGGCAAACTCAATTTCACCACATAAAGACCTTCAAAAAACTCAAAATAACTCTTTAAAAATTAAACCGACAAATTTCAACAAAAAATAGACGAATCGACAATGTTACAGTAAAGTTCGTAATTAAAGTGAAACTGGTAAAAATTCAGAAGTTTGATTGTATTTCAGATAAATGGTTGGCAATTGGATTCGTCACGTCACAGCCAACGCTTCCCAAACAATTCTTCTTTTTTTGACCGCATTAATTATTCAGTTGCCAATTTTACTAAGTTTACACGAAATTTACCGACCAGAAAACTCTACACACATCTACCAAGTGATAGCAACTTTTATTAATTTTGTTAAATATTATGAAAACATTCAAATCAACCAAAAAAGGTTCAGTGTTGGTTATCTCTTTTTATGGACACAGTAATTTTTCCCCATTAAAAATTATTTTTTGGGTGGCGCTGAGTTGGAAGTGTAAAATGTACATGCAAACAGTCTGAACGCGGATATTAGACTGAAGATAAAAGCTCCGCAAAACTCCTCAGTTTTTGAGTAATTTGAGGTTAAAGTACTGTGGCAGACGAGAATATGAGCAAAATTGTTCCAGTGAATGCGTTTGAGTTTTGTGCTTTTGGCGCATGCTTATTGATGGTTTGGTGAGTTCAGTGTTTTTGGGAGAATGAAAATTATGAATTGGACGAGAATCCGACTACCAGACTTAAACATGTGCTGTTCATGCAGTTTTTGCTTTATATTTCCATTTTTCGATGTTGTCTGAGCTTGGATAATTTCCTCCAGGGAATTGAATGTTTTTCGTGCTTGAATATTTAAAAAGCTGCTTGAATTGATTTAGTTTGACGCAAAATTTCCTCAACAGTGTTTAAATTGTCCGCCACGGTATTCAAATTAAATCACTATTAATTCCATTTCCAGAGAAATCCATCACATAGATCATACTAAAGATAACCATCAAATCGAATATAAATTTAAAAAACTATAAAACAAATTTAATGGCTTTTGATATTTCTCTTTCATTATTACCGAAATTAAAAATATATAAAATAAACAAAATTCTCAATAAACTGTTTAAACTGTCTCATGAGATCATGGACCACTCACCACAACACAAAGACGTAAGTATCCAGCACTTGAAAAATCACCTCTCAATTATTTCATGACATGGGCATAAAACCATCGGGAATAATTCAATCTTTCTTGCTGAGCAGTTACACAAAGGCCAATAAAGAACCTCTTTCATTCTGCTTTGAAGATATTCCAATTTAGATTAACATTAACAACAATACCATTATTTTATTAATTAAGTTTCAAAACTTTTCAACATAAATCTTAAGATTTCTTCTTGTGAGTTGTGGTCAACTAAATATATTCAAGAAATTCTAAGATCTTGAATTCGTCGTGGAGTATAAATCACGTTTTGTTAAAAATTGTTTATTATGAGTTAGGATTAAGCAATTCTTCATCTCGATGACTTTGCATATTAATTTTTTTGGAATATTTCTTGGGATTATTCCCTCTAGCTCATTCTCGCTTTCTTACTTTTGATCGATTACGGCAGACTGGCTAAGAATAACATTTTAATCTTCAGTATGCATTTATACTTTGAATAGTTTAATTTTTACAGGGCCGTCCGCTAATCGCCATCTGGTTAGTTTCCAGCTGTGACTTAGTTTATATGTCTATTATTTATATTGATCATGATAATTAATTTATTATTTTGTTAGCGCTTCGTAATAAAAAATGAATTTATTCATTTATTAATAAAAAACTAATTAATTAAGAAATTTGAGCTGAATTAAAAGGTTAAATTTTTTACTAAACGTAAAGATTTTTTCTAGAAATACAATTAAAAAAATTGTTCTGAGTTTTGTTTTGCAAAAGTATAACAAGGCATTTTGTCAGCATTTTCATAAAAAAGCTTAAGAGTGACCAAGAATTGCTTGTAGAGCTAAGTGCTACTTTGTGAACATCAAAGGAGTTGAATTAACCCCGTCATTCGTATTTTGAAACACTTCAAGAGTACCTTTGAGCTCACTGTGAACAAAACTTCAATCTCAAGCTGCGGAAACAAAACACATCACTGCAAAAAAGTCAGTAATCTTTTGCCATTTCAAGCTCTTTCCGAATGAACACCCGCAAACAAGATGTATGCAGTTCTTTTAGATCTTTCTAATTGCACATTTTTCATCATAAAAGTGAAGTGTTTAGAAGTGTCTTTTGAAAAATGATGGCCCTTCAGAAAAGGAAGAGTTCAATTTGTTGCTGTTCTAGTGTAGCATGGAAGCTTATTGCATTTTTCACATTGAAACAAATTGAGTTCATGCTACGTTTTTAGATTTTCATGACCTATGAACCTAGATTTAAAAGAAAAATTTTCGAGAGTGTCTTTTTTGAACATTTCTTTTATCACTGCAGAATCGAATCAGAAATAACTAAAATTCATATCCCCACAAACTTCTATGTTTTCAAAAAAATTATGAGTTTACCAACTAAATAGGCAACAAGTCATTTAATATGATAATTGTGATTATAGCTTGTGGAACAAATAAAGTATTATAAACGCAAACACTTTCATTACAGTGCCATAAAATATTTCACATTTCATTAATTATGCAAAAATTATTTTCTCTTTCACAAATCCACAATTTTCACATGCTTTCACAATTTTCCGACAATTTGCAGGATATTCCAACAATATTTTATGGCGAGTCATGCAGGCTAGAAATTGTTTGAAAATGCATTTGATTCGAGCCATTGTTGAATAATTAATTCTTTATTTATCATTGGTGTTTATAAGGCGAGAACGATGTTCTTTCGTGATTAGCTATCAGCGTATTTGAACTTAAATAATTTAGATTGTTGCACGAGGTTTTCCTCTAAAAAGTTATTCTTCTATATTATCGTCTAGTTTACAGAATTCATTGTTCACTTAAGTTCACGAATATCGATGAATTTTCATTGAAAATATATTCTATGAAATTTTTAGAGCAGTTCTGGATTATGATAATGTTCACATATTTAAAGATGCACATAATTTTTCACAAAGAAGTTCTATACTTCGATAAAAGGCTAAAATATGCTTTCATGAGCTTATACATCATAAATTTTATGGTTAGAAATTCTTTGCATTTTTGATAAATAGTTTAAACTTTTCTTTAGTGTTCAGTTTGCACAGAAATTTCTTCTAACTTTTAAATACTGTGATAAGTGATGAATATTTTGTTTGAGATGTTTCTAGCTTTTAAATCTTGAAGTCCTTTACATAATATTAAGATTAACATTCTCAACATTTGTTATATAACACTCCTCATAAAAAAACAAATCAATTACTTGCTCCAAGATACAGCATTTCACACAAATGCCTAATGAAGCAAATTATCGTCGTTGCTCTTTTCTTCGACAGTAATCGGAGTAACTAACTAGAAGATGAGTAATTAAGCTGAAAGGAAAATGTCAAGTAATTTTAAACTCCTTGTCTATTAGTTCAAGTGATGTCTGAAATCATGAGATCAATTTAATTATATCTAATTAATAAACTGTTGAGCGAGTTTTCAACGCCTGCAGTTTGTTCTTCAAGTTGATGAAGGACAAATTATAATTTAATTAAATGATCTAATTAAATTGCAAGCTCAAATTTATCAATCTATCTTAATTTAAACTATCTATTTTTTCATTCTCTCAGACGATTTGCAACAAACAAAAAAATCTAATTTAAGTCAAGTCAACTACTAAAATATTTATTTGATAGTCTCCGTCATATTCATAAATCATTTATTATTATTATCTGTGTCCTAGAGAAATTTGATTTATTTTACCTATGAAAGGACATATTCCGGTAGCAAACATGAATTATGAAAGGCTGCGATGTTGTTTATTCAAATTTAGCTGAATTATAAATATTTTCCGACCGTAATTTTATAATTCTATCTACACACACGGTATAAATAAATTATTGGTACTAAAAGTTTTTCGATTCTTACTGCACGTAAGTTCTAGCCTAATTTTTTAATTTTGTCTAGCCTCCTAAATGTTCGGACATGTTAGTCTATGATGTTAATTTACTACATTGATTATTTAACCTCATGATATTTTACCTAAAAGTTTTTATTGAAGAGATTCAGAACTAAACTTTTGGAACTAAAAGCAGCTAAATGAACAGATTTAATGAAATAAATGTTAAAATCTATTTGTTCAAAACTATGAGCATGTGACCAAATGAATTATCATTTTTGGCATGTAACATGCCGCCCTTTCACAAATTCTAACAATAGTAATGAGTTATAACTGCGGCAGTCAAGTAATTATAAACTTCAGCACACCATAATTAACTATGAAATTATCATAGATATTTTGATGGTATAAGGACAAAAAGCAATGTAAGCACTGAAAATACTGAAAGCTTCATAACGTGACATGATGAAAAAACTTTATGGTAATAATTAGTAATCCCATAAACATTATATTTTGACTATTCTGAATATTCCGGTTTTTATTATCCTGCAGGTTTTATTGTTGTCGAGCAAATAATCAGAATTGAAATTATTTAATATTATATCATATGGAAGGTTGTGCTGCATATTGTGATACGTCTACAAATCTAAATACTATAATTAGAGTTCAATACAATAATAACACACACAATGGTTTTTCACCACATAAATAGAAATTTTTCATGAGTTAATTAAATTCCTATTAATTTGTTGCAAAACAAATATTGAGCTTTATAAAGAGCTATGCTCAGGTAAAGTAAAACATCTATTCGTTTTATCTTTATATTAATTTACTTTTGGAACTAAATAAAGAAACAACATTGATTGGAAATTTTTTAGGAAACATAGAGAATTTAATCTAAATTGAAAAATATTTCATTGCTGCATACCAGCAGATAAGAAAAATAAAATAAGGGAGAAAAAATCTTGGTAAAAAAATTGGCAAAAAACAGTTTTCTTCGAAATAAGAGAATGTCCTTCTGTCTACAAAGTCAAGTTCAATGTTTTTGTTGAACTCCAAAACAAATAAACTACTCTAATTAAGCTTGAATGTAATTGTGTTAATTAAAGACTTCTCACATAACGGTTCACATTCTATAACATTCCTTTTCTTACCCAAGCATCAAAGGTGCTTCAACATTCTTCAACCTTTTATACTGTCTGGGTACTGTACTTTGGGATATAGACTGAATCATTGAAAGCAGGAGATATTGAGTTAATTTGTAAGCTCACTTTACCATCTTGCAATTTTCTTTATTAAATGGAGCTCAATTTATTTTGGATAAAGAATTTCGTGAAGTTTATAGACGAGCTCGTACAACTATTTATGTAGGCTATTTCTGCGTGCTTTTATGTATTTTGATAAATTTATGGAATGATTATCGAATATTATTGTCCTGCATTTTTCGTTACATATTAAAAAATTACATTCATAAACATTTGTAAATAAAAAGTTAGCTGCATTTTACATACAATAAAGTGTCATCATTTAAGCTTGACTTGTAATCCAGATAATCCAGCACTTTAAATTTCAACGAGATGATTATATAAATATGTATAACAAGTAAAAACTGGATAATATAATCGACAAGTTGTGAAATTTAATGCATCATTCACTTTAAATCATTCGATAAAGTTTCTATTAGATTTCTCCGAAGCTTTTAAAAAGCAATTCGATGCAGCTTGACGTATCTCATAAAATCAGCTTAAATCGAATATCCTATAAAATAATATATGAGACTTGTAATAACTATAAAGATCATATCCAATACCTGCTGCTGATGCTTCATGAACATTTTATGCAATTTTGTGCAATTTAAAACGAATAAAATTTCAAGTTCTATACACTCTTACGACATTTTTAAACATGTTAGGGATTACATAAATTACAAAGGTGAAATTTGCATAGAAATTTACTCCTTACAAAGACATTAAGTTTTATCGCAAGTGCTCATGACATACAGTAAATTTTATTTTGTAATTTATTTAGAAGGTAAACTTGGGCAAAAAGAATAAGGATGTCCTTGAATGCAAGTAAAGATGATCAAGGCGCTTAGGGGAGTTTTTATTGATATGACAGTACTTTGATATATTTTTAAAGAATTTAGACCAAAAAGCCCAGAATATTATTTTGTCAGGTCGATATTACTTTCGAAATGACAAAGGTGAATCTTAATTGGAATAATAATTGTATTTCTTTGTGAATTTTTTTGTAGCTACACCAACAACAAATTGTTATTTGATTCACTTTTTGTAAGAACCTAAATTATAGTCAACAATTAAATGGAATTACACGTCATATATTACCTTGCCCAACATAAGCATCCATTTAATTGGAAAAATATAGCCGACCGGCTAAGAGTAATTGAATAACTAGAAATTATATCCTAAATTAATTTTCATTATTTTAGGTATCCTGTCCTGTACGGAAACAAAATAAAATAGTATAATAGTGAAATTCGCAACACCAATGCTTTTTAGGATATAAGCAGATGTAAGCAATTTGTGAATTTGTCGTTTGATTTATTTTGCCAGATTTTGCTGCAACCTGCTGAATGTTGAACATAAACATCCCAGTACGAATGAATAACGATAATAATTATTTATGTTAATCTGGATTTGCTCACCTAGTGTTCGAACAACCTAAATCATCCTAGCCCAGAATACTAAGGATGAAACAATAAAACAAAACACAATTTGCAGAACACAAGGCCTTTGATAAAAATTCTGATATAATAGTCCTTCCTCCCTGCTACAAATTAAATCATGTCCGATCATCCAACGATGCAGAAAAAGCTTCGAATCCAACTGAAAGTCCACATTGATAGTAAACAAGACGAATAACACGAATAAATCAATATTTTATGGCAAATTGGATTTATAAATTATTCAATTTAATTTGTTTTTCCCTTTTGTTCCAGACAAGTAATAAATATGTCAATCAAACTGTTGGGTTCAAAAGCTCAGTGATGGAAATTATTTCAATAAAAAAAGACGAGTTTTCCATTTTACAGTTTTCCCCGTTTGCCTCGAGCTTTTCAGGAATTTATTTTAATAACGTTCGAGAGACTTCTTTTGTTTCACTCGCAAATTGAATACACTTGTTTGAATATTTCATGAGTCTACAGCTGAACTTATTTTTTAACGAGCATCACAATGGAATATCATATTGGATGGAAATTTTATGGAAATTAGCGGTTAACGACCGACAGTTTACATTTTCACTTTGAATGATTGATTGTGGGTGATATAATTTTGAGTTTCTGAACATCAGTTATGAATTTTTCTACAAAGAATTTTTCTACATAGATGGTAGATAAGTTTATGTATGCAAAAAAGTTTTTTTAATTTTTAAAAACTAATTTTTTGATTAGAATAAAATAAATGATATGTGAACCAAAATACCACAACATTTTTGTTTTGCTTGTGCATTTTTAAAAGGTTTGATGTGGCAACATTATTTTCGGGTTTGTTTGCTGAATATTTATATTTTATAAATTTAAATCTGAAACATAAAACATTATTCATAAATTAGAGTTTGGTCAGGTTCGGCTCTGATCTTTATCATAAAGCCAGGTAAAACCATAAAAATTTGCGAGAAGGTTAGGAAAAACCACTTCAAACTACAAACTTTCCATGGTAACAATAATTTTAATATGAATATCATTATTTTTATTTTAATTTCATAAATTCCAGAAAAACCAGCTTTTCCATTTATGGAATTATTAATTAAAAAAATAAATTCCGTTATTAAAGTAAACCAAATTGTAAATTCCAGTTAATGATCAAATTACATTTCGTTTCCAAGATATATATATAATATTATATAGATAAAACTCAAAAGCGTGTGCAATGTTGAAATTCTGCAAAAACAACAAATCATTTATATAACTAAAAAGATTTACGGACATAATATAATAATTTAATGCAATTAATATAATGCAAATTGTTTGACATTTTATAGCCGAGCTTCGTTTGACGATGATAATTTTGTTGAATATTAATGAGAAATGTGAATCTATTGAATGCAGCCAACACATAAAATACAAAAAATGTATAAATATATATTCATGAGAATGATCCAAAATATATTATTCAATTTTCCAGAGTTTCCCATTTTAGCTAAAGTATTCGCAGTTTCCACAACTTTCCGACATTTTCACAGATTTGTTCGTTGATTGTTATTTTGGTTAGCGAGAAAAATAAGAGAATGATTAATTTTATGATCAAAAGCATTCACAATTGCTAAATTGGATTATGTCTTTCAACAAAAGGACTAAAAGTAATAAAATTCAGACAAATAGCTGCCATGCATCACTAAACAATTTATTTGATATCTTTACAATAGAAAAACAGTTTTGCTGTTTTGACATGGAACTGTTAAATATGCTATAGTGCTTTCAACACTTATAAAAATTAGGAACAGATTTTAGGGGAGTTTTTATCTTACTTTCTATCTTTTATCTAATAAATTAGTGAGATGGCTTTAGGATGAGTTGTTAAGTAACTTGGGAACTTTTCTTATTGTTTATCAATATTGGGAGAAAACTCTTGTTTACAAAATAAATAAACTATTGAAATTAAAGTAAATTCTCTAATTTGAATCCAAAGTTGTTTCAAAATGACTAAAAACTGTTTATCATTCTACAATATTCATCAATAAATCATGATTTGAATCCTTGCCTACATCAATAAAAACTTTATTTCCAAATCTAACAAGAAGTGAAACGTTATAGCAAATTAATAATGTATTGGTTCAATATTTCAGTGATCGCAAAAACAATAAAAAGCTGAAAATACAATTTGCTATAAAATTATTTTTGGATTCAAAAACTTTTACAACTTCCTCAGTACAACATTATTTATTCAACTAATAGCAGCACTATAACAAAACAACTGAAAAACTTTACACTGAGTTCTTGAGCCCGAGCATTCAAGAAAAGTTTGCCCCAACAAAAGACAAATAAAATATAATGGATTATGTAAATGAATGGTATCCTGAAAATAAAAGCTTGTATCAACATTCAAACCACTCAAGTAAATATTTTATCTTTATCGACCGATTACTGGTTTGCCAAAAATACCACGAACTAGGAAATGTGTTGGTTTATCCTTTTTCGGGTTTTTGTGGGGAACAAGTCACTACTAGCCTAGATAGATGTGTTATTTTTATAATTCTTCCATATAAATAGTATTTGTGTATTAGTACTCGGTTTGTGTATTTTTCTATGAAATGCGCTTGTTATTATAGTCTACAGAGTTTTCGGAAGGAAAACAATCCTAAGTCATTCAAATTTATCATATTTAAGATGAATGAATACAATATGCTCCAATATACTCACATAACATTGTAAGATTTCTAGCTAGTTCACTATATATGTACAGTCAATATCGAAAATAATAAAAGACCACGCATGGTCTCATGTCAAATGATAAATCAAAATGAAGGACAGTTTGTAAAAGATTATGAATGTGTAATTTATGTCAGACCCATCTTATTGTGCTTCCTATTTTGGTATCTCTCATATTAACAATCCTAGATAAGCCATAAATATATGTCTGTTGTAAATTAAGGAAACGGACTGTCATGTTTATAGGGTAGGTTATGTAACAATTATTTAGCATTAAAAATCCTGATTCCCAAAATAGCATTTTCTTCTCAATTATTAAAGTAAAACTTTGAGTATTTAAAGATTTTTCAGTCTTAAATGCCATAAAAGAATAATATAACAATAATTTTCCAAAAAACCATGAGAGATTTTCACACCATCTCCGATAAATTCTAATCAAGCAGACTAATATCATTTTTATTTTCTTCCTCATCTGCAAGAATAATCTTTTTACTTTATTCTGGTAAACGAGTTACTTGAAACTCGAGGTTCCATAAACCGAAAAAATATGGCGATATATGGCAGGAGTATCAGATGCTCAGCCTATAGCCCGTTTGAAATCCATATAGCTGTATACTTTATAGCTCGATGAAATCGAGAAATTCTATCATTTATTTCTGTTACGTTGTCAGCAAACACTTTCAACGTTGTTTTACCGTGTTTATTGCCGTATATGATTTTGTGAACGTGCCGGGAATTGTGATGGAGGTTTTCTTAAAGCAACTGAAAATACTAGCTACTGAGTTATCGTGAAGGCGGTGAAATTGACTCGCGTTACAAACAATAAAGTATCATTTTCAACAATGAGAACGTATTTACTTACCTGAGGATTTCAATTACTTTTTGCATGACTTTGATGAGATTTCTTCCAGAACTTTGTGGATTCCTTTGAAAAATCAAATTGAGGGGGAATTTTGAATGGAAATCATATATGCTTGATATGTAATAACATACATTTAAGTATAGAAATTTCAAATTACACACAATCAAAAATCTCGTTAATAATAAATTTAAAATCAAATGCTTATCATAAAAGGACCGACTCATCGATTTTAATTGAACTAAAAGTGTAATATATTTTTATGTCTGCTTTTTATTTTTTAAATTATATTTTGTATTTAAAAAAATTTTGAACTTTAAATTCACCTCAACTGTGAGTTTAATGTGATTCTATTTAAATTCAGAAAAAGTATGTTTATACAAACTGGGAAAAATAAATATTTATATTACTTAATGTTTGAACAAAAAACAAAAGCTCATGCCAGAATATAATCTATATACTGACTTTATTATTATCTACTAGGAAATTTGCATTACTGCAAAATTTCATGGAAACTGCAAAATATGAAAAACATTTGGATGAAATTTTCCAAAACTCAAACAGTAACAATAACACGCAACAACCTCAAAAATTTTCTATGGTTGTTTTCACTAATTTTAGAATAAATTGTTTATTCATCGATGTTTAATTAAAAATTAATACCGCGTCGAAAAATGTTATAATATTTTAATATTGCAGCATCCACCTCGATCGGGAACATAATTCCATAAATTCATATTTTATTCAAATTGTTTCGATAATTTATGAATTTCATCGAAAAGGCTTTTTGCTTTTCGGGTGAATTTATAATTTTTCAAAAATATTTTATATTCTAAAATTTTCAAAATTTTAAATTATTTCATTAGAAGTTTAGGTTTCATCATTCATAATAAGCTTCGAATTTATCTGGAATGTCTGTTTAATTTAAATTTAATAATGCATAAATTTATAATTTATAATAAAGCAAAAACTAGAAAACATCAAACACGCAACAAAAATTAAACGCTGCTGGCGAGAAAATTAGTGGAATCCGAGAGCCATGAGCTTTTCAATCAAAATTTAAAAATTTATTTTACATTCTAATTTTGTACAACAAACTTGGATTATGTGCAGACAGTTCAAAGCATTTTTCACAATGGCTTCAAAGGATTCACAATATCATACTTCAAAATTGAGGTCAGCATCAAGGGAATACATACAGAAAAAAACAACGATTTAGAAAATTGCAAGAACGAATGGTTCAATAGAATTTAAATGTTCCTAAAAAATGTGCTTAAAATTCTCTAATCCTTGCAATATTGAAACGTAACAACAATGTTCTCACAAGAAATGAAGAAAAACTAAGATTACAGGTAAAAAGCATGTTGACATTTTAAACACTTCAAACAAAAAATCCGAAACATTTCTATGCTCAAAAGCACTCGATGATTTATGTATTTCAAGTATTTCTGAGTATTTCTGAGCATTTCTGAGCAAAGAAAATTTAATGTGTCTTTTATCGCACACCAGGAGCAATTTATTATAAGCAAAGTAGTTTAATATGCCAGCTAAATTTCTTGTTGGCTTTTGCACAGCATACAATTTGTTATACCTTTTTATCTTGACAGTTATTCATTTATACACATATTTACAATTTAGCACAGAATAGAAGTAAAAACTTGGAAAATATGGTTGTTTTGGTCGAAAATGAACTTTTGGTTTGCTGACGTGAAGAAAGTGGTGTAATTGCATGAGTCCAAGCTTTTTATCTGTGGTATTTATGGAGAGCTTTAGTGATTTTTTGATTGTACTAAAGAAATTTTATTGGAATATCTCACTGAGTTTGATTTTTCCAAGAACTGAAGCTTAATTCTTCATTGAAGTCTTATCAAGCTAAATTTCTTTGTATGTAAGGTAAAGGTCTGAAAAGAAGACAATAAAAGCTTAAATATAGTAGAGATTATAGAGCTTTATCTTCCTAAAAACACAAATATAAAGAGTTGTGAAACAAACTACGTGCAAACTGAAAATATACATAAAGCACCAAATCGAGCTTTTGCATAACAAAGCACCTGAAAAATTTTGCTTTTATCTCACGTAGTAAATTATAGTAGTTCTAAGAGATTTTTTATTTCTGTATCTAAAAGCAAAAAGGGTGCAGGAAAAAGTTCAAATGTTTCAAAGTTCAGCAAAGTTTCTAGGATTTTGAAAGCTTCTGCCTTTTCACCAATTACCCTCGTTTCGGTTAGGTTTGTATTCTATATTTTGTTTATAGTTTCAACAGTTTTATTCATTAAGGGTATAAAATTGTTGAATTTCCAAGAATATAATTAATTAAAACTTGTAAAATATTTCAATTGTAAAAAAAACCCTTTGATTTGGTTAATTTATTCGATTTTTAGAATTAGTACATTTTTAGAAATCCAATTTCAATATTTTTGTAAAACAAACCTATAAAGGCCATAATATACCTAGGTTCAACCGCAAAGTTTCTTCCGGAAGATGTTTTGGAAAATTTGGTTTTTTCCAGATTAGCAATATTTTAAATACTTTTTCTGAATTATAATATGTTTATGCCATCTAATTAAACCTTTTTGAGTAGTTTGCCAACCACTAAGTCACTTTCTGGAGGAATTATTAGCTTATTCCTGCTCGAGTTGAATATCTTCCGGAAGATTTTTCACTTCGAACCGGAATAAGTTCATAATTCCTCCAGAAAGTGACTTATTGGTTGGTAAAAAACTCAAAAAGATTCAAATGGATGGCATAAACATATTATAATTCAGAAATATTACTTAAAATATCGCTAATCTGGAAAAAACCAAATTTTCCAAAACATCTTCCGGAAGAAACGTTGCGGTTGAACCTAGGTATATTATGGCCTTAACTGATGTTTTACCAAAAACATTGAAAGTATAATGGATTTGTGATAAATAAGAAAATCCATTTGAGAGCAGTTTCCCACACCACTTAAACATTCTTTATATTCCGCCCACCTACAAAATTTTCCATAGAAAACTATTCTCACAGACTGAACATTTTCAATTTATCATTAATTGACAGTTTATTTTCCATTCAAACTTTCTGAGCATTCCAGCTTATAAGGAAATCAATGAAAGCAATCTTTTTCAACTAAAAATCCAGAATGATTGGAATTAGTTGGCCAAGTCATGCCATATAATTAATTTTTGTGACAAACACTTTTACCAGCATTTACGGAACTGAACAAAATGAGTTTCAATAAAGTTTTAGGAGCTGCTCCAAGCAGAAATTGCTGAAAATAGTTTGGCAAAGTAATTCAGAAAACTATTTTGCGCAAAAAAAAACATTCTTAGAAGCAATTTGGTTGGAAGTGTCAATAAATGGTGAAAAGTAGCAGGTTCATTCATTGTGTAACTGGGGAGCTATTGGCTATGGATATTAAGTTTTGAAGTTTTGGTCGTAATTGCCACTATACAACATTTCTCTTCTAGTTCAAAAATTTATTATCGTAGTTGTTCTAGAGACTGATTGATATACTTGGAAATTCAGGAGCAGGTCTGTCATTTGTTCAGACATTTTGAGGTTCTGGTATTTTTTATGAATTTAAAATATTTTTTATTTCAGTAGACAACAAAATTATGTGTTCTTACAATAAAACAGAATTTAAAAGCCAACAATTTCTGATATTAAAAACCCTCCATTATGGAAATACTCATATAAAATACTGAAGGTTTTCTGCACTTCTATAAAAATATTTTTTTTTAAATAATAATATGATGTTTATTTGCTTTATATTACAACAGAATTTCCAAGTTTTCGGTGCAACTATTAATGTTATGTTAGAGTTTGGAAGGAAAATGCAAAAAAAATATTCAAATTCTAAGATAACATTAACCTCGACTTGACTCAAGAACATATTGTCTTTGGCGAGATGCCAAACCATTTGGAATATTACATTTTTTTCTCCTTTTGAGGATACTTATTAAAGCTATATCTACATTAGTATATTTTTATGTTAATTATTTAAGATATACAATTTCAAAGTTAATGAACAAAAGTTTGTTAAAATGAAAAATTTTTAACCAAAAAAACATTAAAGCTCGCTATCAAAAACCCATTAAATTTTTCATAAAAACATGCAAAACATTTACATTCTTTCTCGCGAGAATAATGATCGAGAAACAAAAAGTTTATCAGACGAATGTTAACATTTCAGTAAACTTCAGTAATTTAAACTGAATTGTAATGTGATTTTCTTGTATTCAAATCCTATTCAGATGAAATTTTTGTACGACACATAAATAAAGTGTGGAGTCATTGAAGTGTTTGAAACACGAGATGGAGTAACTTTTTAGTTTTGCAGCATTGCAAGAGTGATGATTATATTTAATATGGTGGCAGTCTGCGACTGAATGATATAAAATTTTCTTCGAGATGGAATTCAAAAATAGAAAAAAATGAGTTGATTTTAGATTCTGTTTGTTCAATTATAATTTGAATATTCTACCATATAGAATCAAGGGAAATTTTCCGAATCGTGCAAAAGCTTACAACATATTTATTTTTCAACTTTATATTTAGATAATAATTCACTAGAAATTTATTCGTTATCTGTCTAGACAATGTTAAACATTATTTTAGGAATTATAGCTCATAAAAAGCTCGTAAAAGAATAAATCTAAATTTAAGAAAATTTTAATGGGCTTCTTCCTTACTAAAAACATTCACTTTCATTCGCCATCAAGCTGGTCCATTGTTAAGAAAGTTAATAAAATTAATTTGAATTTATAAGCTCATTGTAAAGTCTGGAGAGGTAAATCAAATAACTAAATATTAAAGATCTTCATGAATCAAAACTTTATCGATCCCAAAAATATAATGCAAATTTATGCACATACTTTTGTTTCTAAAATACTAAAACTACAAACTTTATTAAGTTATTCTGATCACAAAGTTTTCAAGAGAATCGTAAATGTAATGTATTCCAGATATTCCCTACACATAGTTCATATCTACCTCAAGATGCTGAAGCACTGAATTGCTTCTAAATTTACTATCTGAGTATAAACTAACCATAATTCTCAAAATTGGTTCACTCTCAAAAACTAATGTCAAACACTAGAGACAGAAATTTTTTCAAATAATTTCATGGATTTCAATCATTTGGTCCTTCAACCAGTTCAAACTCAGCCATTGTTGTTCTCAATCCAGCAAAGGTGTTGGGATCTTTTTGATTACGCTACAATTTGATTGTATGATTGCGTGATCGTGTGACTTTAAGATTGTGTATTTTGCTACAATTTAGTATCATGCTTTAAGGCCATAATATACCTAGGTTCAACCGCAACGTTTCTTCCGGAAGATGTTTTGGAAAATTTGGTTTTTTCCAGATTAGCGATATTTTAAGTAATATTTCTGAATTATAATATGTTTATGCCATCCATTTGAATCTTTTTGAGTTTTTTACCAACCAATAAGTCACTTTCTGGAGGAATTATGAACTTATTCCGGTTCGAAGTGAAAAATCTTCCGGAAGATATTCAACTCGAGCAGGAATAAGCTAATAATTCCTCCAGAAAGTGACTTAGTGGTTGGCAAACTACTCAAAAAGGTTTAATTAGATGGCATAAACATATTATAATTCAGAAAAAGTATTTAAAATATTGCTAATCTGGAAAAAACCAAATTTTCCAAAACATCTTCCGGAAGAAACTTTGCGGTTGAACCTAGGTATATTATGGCCTTTATGCACACAATATAATGGAAAGGGTGAACCGTTAAAATTAAAAACATTAGCACGTTCTTTGGGCGAAATCGTGCTTAGCCTTCCAAGCAACAGAAATAATTGAATTTTTCCCCAATTTTTGAGAATTTCTTTAGTTTTGGGTGTATGAGGCTTCCAGGTATTTAATTTTGATTATTTACAGTTTTTAGGCAAACTAACGGCTGTGAAATTTTGATGATTTTAATCATCATTGGCGGCAATAATTTTCATGGCTGAGAAATTTAAAGATTCTAACCTTCCTTTAAAATCAATACTCATAATGTTTATAGCGCAGAAACTATTGCTTCAGATACAATGGAAACCTTTTAAGAAAGAACAAACTTATAGCTCCATGTCTTTTCAAAAAGGATCTAGCTAATAATTGTTTATTAATTACACTGTCTGGCTCAAACCACACAAAAAAGTATAAAAGGCGTCAAAGTGTCTACAAGTAAAGCTCCAGAATGTTTAATTAAATGTTTTCCACTATACAAATATTTTGCAAAGTTTCCAGAATTCTCGTGAATATGCAAATATTTCCCATTCAAATATTTACCATGAGGAAAACACACAATGTCTTGCTGCAAAAACACAATAACATCTTATTTTAATAAAATAAATTACATGTTTCTGGTTGTACTTTATGTTTTCTTTTGCATATAATTTATGGGTTTCAATTAAAATAATGCATATCTCTTTATAGCATTTTCCAAATATTCAACTATCACGGAACAATTTGTAGCAACAATTTATCATGTATGTTTAAACTACAAAGTGAATGTTTATGGGTATCTTGATAGCAAAGACTTGTGTTTTCATTGTTAGTTTTACAAATATGTACAAATTGTAAACACGATCAACTTTTGTTTTTCCTTGAGTAATGTAATGCATTACGATTTTTAAAATCAAGAATGGTAATGTTAACAACTCCAAACATAAGAAAAATGAATTGCAAAAACTGGATCAAATATTTGAGGAAATATCCGGATTAAACTCGGAGTACATGCATAACCTGAACTTAGAACACAAATATTTATCATAAAACTACAGTTTCTTTGTTCCGTATTTATTCAATTGATAAAATGTGAAAAAGCTTTCAGAAAAAGCTACAAAATTTTATTATATATTTTAGCAAATTATTTTATTAAATAGTTTTATATCCAAAGGTTTGTTCTATTCAATTTAAAACTGTAATGCATTTCCAATGTTATGCTCTCACAAAAGTTTATAAAATATATTTTTCAAAGTGCACTTATTCATAAAATCAAAATCACCATAAAGCTCTATGGACAAACTTTAAACTAATTTAAACAAATTTACAAAATGCAAATTGAATGTCTGTGTTTTTCTAATGATATTTTATTCTAATGCATTTTAACACCATGAAAATCATCTCGATTTTATTATTGCCAGATATCTGGTTTTTCAATTTGAAATAGTGTTTAATGACGTTTTTAAATTAGTTCACGAAGATTTTTTCTATGTATTTTTTTTTATCAATCGGAGAATTGGATTCGATGAAAAATTCTTCTTCACATTCATTCCATAAATACAAAGAATGTGTTTTATAAATTTGATGAAATACCAATGACATTTAATTTACTGAAAAACATTATTTTTACATTCTTCGAAAACCAATTTAATTTTCCAAATTGCAACAATTTTACGAGACATTTTGCGAGATTTAAGACTTCAATAAGTTTTCTTTCAACTGGTTTCGTTCCAGCAAAACAATTTCATGGAAAAAACTGAAAAAACATATTGTTATTAAAAATTACTAATTATATTGCAAGAATGCACATATTTTTTGGACGGGTTCCAATACAACGGAGACAAATAATCGTTTCAGTGCATTTCGGCGGAAAAAATCACAATGAGTCTATATTAACTTTTTTGTGTTCACAGAAAATAGAAACAGTTAAATTCCAAATAGGAAATGATCAATGATGTCTTTTCTTCATCAAATTCTTTCTTGAGAAAACCATTACTGTTATACGTGAAAAACTAGGCTCGTTGCGGTCTCATACGATAAAGAAAAAAAGATTTTCTTTAGAAGAAGTTAAGGTTAGAATAAAGGCAATATTGATAAACTTATTCAGCAACCAAGGGAAATGATCCTTGCAGAATTTACCCGATGTTTTATTAAAAACTGAGATTGTAAACAACATAGTCATAAAATATCATGATTTACACACTTGCGGTTTTGAATAAATAACTTAATTTAATGTCTCTACACTTCCTACACATTTATGCAGAATATAAAAAATTTACACTGCCGATGGTGCAGCTTCAGCAGAAGCAGCCATAAGGTTTAGCTGATTTTATGTCAAGTGCTGCATTTAAAAATTTTCTCTGTTTTATACATTTTGCAGAGGACGGCACGTTTTCCTAATTATGAGTTCATTTTTTTACTATAGGTGATGCTGTCTACTCATTAAGAACTCTTTGTGAGCATACACGAGTACTATTTACTTCAACATTGTAAGAAAAAATTAATATTGTGTGATGTTTTGATGAGGTTAAGAATTTAGAAATTTTTTTTATAAAATCCATAAAACATCAAAAAGTATTTGAAAACTGCCAAGTGCCATTATAATGGAGTTTTAAATCCCAAAACTTTGCACTCAATTTGAATAAAATCAAAACCATTATCAAATTAAGCTTTAAAGTACTATTTTCTCACCAAAAAATAAAAAAAAATCAAAAACAAACACAATATGCACCATTAAATTTTATTAGCAACATAAAACTCGATATCACTCAATGACCCGAAACATATTTTAAAACTTTTCCATTCAAACTTTTGGCAGTTCCAGTTTCCGATAAAATATTCTACAATGAAAACAGGAAAACAGGAAGCGAAGAATCGAGTATAAAATTGGAACGAGACACTTTAGCCTGACATAAAATCACATAAATTCAATAAATTCATGCAACACTGAAAATAATCGTCGTTTTCCTGTCTCAGATTATCTATGGAGAAGAGAAAGTTTGCAGACTTTTATGAACAAGAGTATATTGAGCTCAGAAAACTATCTAAATACTGTTAATAAATTAATAAGTGCACTGACAGTTTCATCCGATATTTTCAACAATAAATTTGCGAGGCCAAAATTCACCATTAAAGCATTTTCCTCGGATTTTTTCTATCAGACAATAATTTTATTGATATCTCACATTCAAATGTATAAAATGTCACTACCTCTCCTATTGAACACTAACATAATTAGGGACATTACCATGAGAATTCTCTGATCACATATTTCACTGCGATAATCTCCACCGCATATTATCGCAACAATAAACACCTCAAACAACTTAATAATACATTTCCAAAGTACACCAAAAATATATCAGCATTTAAAGCGAACGCAACTCCGATAATATCAGTCAAACGAAAATTCAATCATCTGTAAATATTTTATCAATATTTGTATCATCAGCGAAAAATTGTTTGTTGGCTCTAATGTTTATTAAAATTTAAACTCATTGAATATAAAACACACAATTCGCAAAATGATAGGAGGGTGTGAAATGTTTCGATCCAAATGTGAGGAAATTTAGGAAATTGTTGCATTCAAACTTTTGAACCAAAAACCTTAAAAGTGCTTACTTTAAAAAAAAATGCACATACATTGTTTGATGAAAATTATTCTGAGTTAGCATTTTTGTATCACAATCCAAATTTTAAGCAGCTCAGCTTTCCAATAAAAAGAATCTCGTTTAACAAATCCAACGTACAAATTGGAGCCACCAAACTTTCTCCACAAAAAGTTTCAACTTGAGCGAGTTTATTACGTACCACAGTTCAACTTGATTGAACCGCAACTTTTTTCATGATATTTAAGTTTCAAACTTTTTGTGTGACTATCACTTGATCCGTAATTGGCATGCAATTAAAAACTTTTCGCATTTTCTTTTTTATAATTTAATTTTTTGTATATTCTGAGTATTTTCCCAACTAAGCTGAGGCAATTTGGATTTTTCTAGTGAATGGATGGTTTGAATGGAATTTCAAATTTCCGAATGTTGTGGCAAACTGTGGTATATAAGTCGTAAAAAGTTTACTCTCGATTTAACAAACAATTAATTAAATTTTCACACTGCATCAAACTTTAACGATCCATGAAAAATGCGCAATTACCGGTTACAATGCAGTATTTATGCAAATTTTTATCCCCGAAAATGGAATATTTATGATAATGTTTTTTTGATGGAAAATGGAATTTATGTATGCATGAAAGAAAATTAAAAATTATTTTATCATACTTGGTATTATTGAAAGAGAATTCTTTGAATGGTTAATAATTTTCATGGTACTATTATAGGTTTTTTGGTATTCGGTTCACCAATTTGATTCATAATATAACCAACCGTAAATTGTCACCTCAATATTTTGACTCTGCAATGAAAACTTTTGCATGAAAAATTTACCTCGACAAATCTAATTTGAAAACAAAGTTTCACTCATTTAAAGAACAAATGCAGACAAATCTCTGCATCATCCCAATTCTGCATCAATGTATAGATTCCAGTTATTGTTCTGTGTTTTTGGTGCATGAGCTTTTAATAGAAATTGACTGGAATTTATTATGTGATTTCTAGATTTGCCCAGAATTCGAATGGTTTTTTGATAAACCACTATAGATATACAATACATACATAAATATAATCATGAAACCAGACTATCGGTGAGTGACAAAAATGAAATTATTGAATTTAAGAACATTCAGAGAAAACGCTTTTATCAAAATATTAAATTTCAAAAAATAATATTATACATGAACCTAGGTTCATTAATACCAATACGTGGAAAAATTAATTTATGAATGTTTGCACCCAAAAACCTAAAATGCGACCCACGAAACCTTCTTTTTTAAGAATTTTTAGTCAAAAAACGAAAGTTCAAAAAATAATATTATACATGAACCTAGGTTCATTAATACCAATACGTGGAAAAATTAATTTATGAATGTTTGGACCCAAAAACCTAAAATGCGACCCACGAAACCTTCTTTTTTCCGAATTTTTAGTCAAAAAACGAAAGTTCAAAAAATAATATTATACATGAACCTAGGTTCATGAATACCAATACGTGGAAAAATTAATTTATGAACGTTTGGACCCAAAAACCTAAAATGCGACCCACGAAACCTTCTTTTTTAAGAATTTTTAGTCAAAAAACGAAAGTTCAAAAAATAATATTATACATGAACCTAGGTTCATGAATACCAATACGTGGAAAAATTAATTTATGAATGTTTGGACCCAAAAACCAAAAATGCGACTCGCGAAACCTCATTTTTTGAGAATTTTTAATCAAACAATGAAAGTACAAAAAAATAATATTATCCATAAACCTAGGTTCATGAATACCAATACTTCAAAAATTTAAAATATGAATGTTAGGACCCAGAAACCAAAAATGCGACTCGCATAAATAAATAAATATTATATTATATTATTATATTATTATTATTATTATTATTATATTATATTATTATATTATAAATAAAAGCTCAATATTTACAGAAAATGTTAGCTTGTGTAACAAAACTGCCGCCTATTTTTCTTATGAGGTTATAAAAGAACAATATAACGAATATATAATCCTTATGTGGTCGATTTAAGACACTTTTGTTTATTGGCGCTCTTATGCAAGTCGAGCTTCAATGCAAATATTTCTTGGATTCCGACCAGAAGGTTCCATTTCTGATAAATTCCACCTGAAATTTGAATCACGTTTGCAATTTTCGAATATTTGTTTTCTGAGATATGCGAGATTTCGAGATTTGTCGGAAATGCATTTGCACATTCACAAGTTTTTACTGGTTTTTCCGAATCATTGATGCATTTCAATTTTTAAATATTCCAACACAGACATTCCTTGAAAGAGCTAAATTTCAGATGTTTCTCATATATTTTCAATCTCACAAAAATGAAATTTATTTACTAAAAGGAAAAAACCAAAAAGTATGAATCAAGATGAATTTAAATATTTTTGAATTCAGGTTTAATAAAATGGTTTCGCCTTTTCTACGATTCTTTTCTATTTTCTTCATGCAAATTTAATGGAAATTCCAAATTTGAATAAATGTATACATTTCAAGAATGACCTACTATCACCTTGCTCATTTTAAATTGTCACAAATATGACAATTTCAGTTTAAGATTTGAGTTTTGTAATAATAATGGTAATGATACATTTCATTTTACACAAAAACCTCTAAAATGGAGCTCAAGCACATATCAAATTCCGAGAAAAAAAGGAAACAAAAATTCTGATGGTTTTCCAAGTCATACGAAACGGGAGACTTAATCGTTTTTCTCATTAAAAGCACTTGTCAAAACTTTTATAATTAATTGCCGTCCTCGATCACTCGAGCTCAAGCGTCTGGTTGAAACGTGGGTGAATAATTTTTATCCGTTGGATTATTAAAAGCTTTAATGCATACTTTCATGGTCATTGAACAAGGTGACTTAATTACTTGTTGTAGAGTTTTGTGTGGAATAATATTATAAGTAATTTTTAAAAGAATTTGTGGATTTTCTTGTGGATTTATCAAACGACAATATGTGAAGAATATTTAAAAACTGCAACCGTCTCAAATTCATACAATTTTTATAAATTATATGTCAACTCCAGATCTTGTTTCATAAATTCGATTTCGAATCGCTTTGCCATCACAATAACTAAACCAGCAAAACCTTCATACCCAAAATCCTACTGATTGATCTTTGGCTTATCTACTTATACGATTTTGCCTCGTAAAGCTCACAACAATCTTCCTACAATTTAACATTTAAGTATTCCAGCGAATTTTACTGAACTCTCGTTCGGCAAAGTTTTTCCATTTCACTATCTTAATCTTTTGCTTCACAAGCAAAATCCAACCACAAAGTTGAATGAAACTCCTAATTTCGCAGCTAGTTTATGAATGTGGAAGCTCACAAGCACACAAGTTTTACTAAGAAGAGATCATAAATTTTGCTCCTCAACAGCAATAACTCTTCATGTACTGAGATATATGTAGGTAAATAGAATGATTGCATTTTCGTGAGCTGTACAAACACGCTGGCATTTTAAGAGCACTTAATGAATGTGCAACGAACTGCTAGAAAGTTTCAGTCTTTGCTCTTTGCAGGGTTTGAAGATATTGAGCATTTTGTTCTAATTAATTGAATTGACTTGATTTGGAAAATTCTATGACTCCTTTTCGTTTAAGCTAAACAGTGTTTATGATGGATTTTTAATTGGAATTCATTTGAAGGTTTCTATATCCCTGTGCCAATTCAAAAGCTTAACATTTTCAAGAATATTCTCTAAACCAAATGCCAAATTAAACACGTTTGTTTGCTTCTCTTTGCTGATGGATTACGATATCATACAAAATGTTCTCCGAACAAATCAAATAAATGCATACAGTAAATCATCAGCTGGAGGACTCTGATACTCATACTGGCACAACAAATGCAACAAATGTAGAACTGACAAATATTGGGTAACAGAAGAGCAATATAATGAATATTTTGGAAACCAACAATCATTATAGGTTCAATTAAAATAATCAATAACCAGAAATGTATTATTTACCATTTCGATAATTTATGAAATCCATAATTTCTGATTAAAATCGGAAAATGATGAAAATAATTAAAATATGAAACGCATTCAATGTTGCCCGTTTTCCTTTAATTAATTACTGTTAGCATGGCACGGTAAACATACATAATTACCAAAAACGTACAAAAAAGCATGAAAACATATAAAAACAATAAAATCATGAATTAAATGTGTCAATATTTAAAATTTATTAATTTCAATTACGCAGTAAATCATGGCAATTATGGTTGATTTATAAATTATGTAATTGATTTTCGGTTCGTAAATTACACAGAAATGACCATTTCACCCATCAAAGTTTGTGAATTATTTTGGTTCCATTCTGGTTTTATGGACGGTTATATCACATGATATAACAATATTGTGACCTTAAATTAAAATTAATTTTATATATTAACATTTTTATTCATAGAAGCTTTTGAAAGGTTTCCAAAAAAACAATTGTTCAGTCTTCAAATTTAGAAAATAATTCAAAAATGTATTTATATGTTATTTATGTATTTTTTAACAAAACGGTAATTGCCAAAAAAATATTTCGATTTATGTAATGTGCGCCCATACAAAATGAATTTATGAATTATAAACGTGTATTATTGCGTTATATAAGTTGAATTACAACAATTTCCCTGGTACCAAGAAGCTTATTTTTAAAAAGCTCGAAATAAAAAGCCCGGGGTATTGTGAGATGTTTATTAAATATTTTTTAATTATTTTTGTCGTGAACTTTGGAATATGAGAAACAAATCTTTCTGTTGATTTATTCTCAGAAGTTAACGCACAAAAGCACAAATGATCCTTTCAATCACTAGCATAATAGATTTTCAGTTAAGTTCAAATTCCAAATAAATTAAGGTCACACCCACTAAAGAAAATTCAATTTCAAAAGATTTTTATTTTGAGGCAAGATTCTTTGAATGTTTGCACAGATATTGATTTTTGAGAAATATTTCAGTAGCTCTGCTTTCAATTGAATCCTTTTAATTCTACCTATCTCAAAAGTCATAAAATATTTTTTATTGTGAAGACTTCATTGATTCATTCTGATAATTTATTAAAGCTGTAAAAATGTGTACCTGTATTTAAGTATCATTAAAATTGAACATATGATATGACAATTAAAGCTTACATAATTCAAATATGTATTGTATCACTACATCACTGACAAAAATAATTGCAAAAAACCATAAATGGAATTACACTTGATGTCTGCATTTCCTTATTTTAAGTATGCTCGAAACTCATTCAACGCAAGGCAGTCCCTAGAGCTTTCAGTACAAAAAATAAGTTTAAATGCTCTTTTACCATGTGAAATAAATACAAATAAAATATGTTCAAAAATAAAATAAAAAGTCATTTTTAGAGCAGAGTTTTCTACATTTTATATTTTTCTCCAGTTGCATTTCCACATCATTCTATATTCGGTTGGGACATGGCACTTGAACACAAAAACCCTCAAGTCTTGCTTTTTAATGAACAACAGAACAAGCAACATATATTTCCACATTTTGTTGGTGCTTCTGCTGCTTTCTCAGTTCGAAGTTGTTGCTCGATAATTAGATTTTAATTACAGCAATCCTGCTACAGTTTCTGGACAATAAAAGCGATTATAAAATTTCATTATTTCCCGACAGCATAGCATCACAACGTGTGATATTTAATTGTTCAGGTTGTGGCTGTTGAGAATACAATCATTATAGATTGGACCTCCGGTTTGGGTTGTAGCTTTAATAAAATTTATTTAAAATAAAAACTGAAAATTACATTTCAATTGTATTCGTCAGTTTTCAAAAGTAAATCCGCATCCTTTAAAACACTATTGATTATTCCATTCACTTTTCCACAAAACATACATATGCAAATCTTGAAGGACTCCATTACATAATTGCTTTCTAGCTGAAAAAGCCGGTCAGTAAATTTACTGGAAAAACAAAATACCATCATTGATATTACTAAACAAATAACAATAAATTTATTCAATAAAAATGGAAATAAACCTCGCTGGAAGTGGAAATATAATTTTATTAATCAAATTTATTTGTTTGGTATGGTATTTTGATGTTTTTATTGCTACTTAAATTAGCATAATGGCATAATAGTTCTTTTTTCTGGCAAAGGACTAATTTTGTTTGTTTTATTTGCTCGCTACTCCCAAGACAATTGAATTGAAATCGTCATTTTGTGCTCTCTCGTTTTAATTGGGCATTTATTTTGTTTCAAGTGGACATAAATTAATTAAATAAATGGTGATGAAATATTGGAATGTTATTTATAATAAATTGTCAAAATTAAAACCAAATTCCAACAAAAAATTAACCATATAAACTCAAAAAAACATGCTAGAAAATCCAACCTTGAAAAATGTTCCCAATTAATGAGTGTACATGTAAATTCTAGTAAATATGTTTTGTGTTAATTTTCACAGGTAGATGTGTTCATTATTAATGTGACCATATATCACACTGAAAGTGGTTTAAGAAATGATTTATATCATCTGCCTCAAATGAGCATTTCCGCACGTTTTGGCATGCAAAGACATATAAATTAAATATGAAGTGGCTCACAGTATCATTGAATATTGATGGTTGACTGCTTGACGGTTGAAATCTAGCTGAATTACTCATCTTTTGAACATAACCTAACCTAAATTATAAAACATGTTTTCCGTATGAAAAACACAACTCCTGAACAGCTTTTCAACATCATAAATTATAATTTGCGTCATGGAGCCCGCAAATTGCTCAAGATTCTTATTATTGTGGCAAACATTTCCCGTTTACAAAAACGCCTGAAATGCCTGCTGAAATTCGGTGAAATGTTGGAGACGTGTCAGTGTCAAGTAAAAAAAAATAACGAGGAATTGTATAAAACGCTTTTCTGAGTACTTCTTACAATTGGAGGCAATCGTGAAGAATTGTCGGGAATCCATCAAGACTTTTATAATTGGAAATTTGCATTAATTTGATGATGTGATCGTTTCCATGAATTAATTAAAATTAATCATTAGGCGATTTAAATTTTTTTATGATTAATAACAAATTCTTGAAATCTTCACAGTCAGAGATTCATAAAAAAATTTCACCAAAATACTGTATTTTAAATGGTTCAAATAACCGTCAAATTGCTAAATTGTGTGCTAGCTTGTCGTCCTTTATGAGTTGATGGCAAAAAATCCAATAAAGATTATTTGATAGACTCGTTTGATGGTCATCATCGTCAAAATAAGACTTTTGAGAGCGTCCTTTATTGAGTTGTCATGACATTTTGTGGAGAATTTTGGAGGATTCGGAACAAAAGATTATCTTTTAACAGACTGAACAATAAGAAAACAATGTTTACGTACTGTCAAAACTTTGCTAGATTGTGAAATGATAAAGGAATGAGTGACTTGGAGTAAAAAGGCGCTCACTTTCTTGTTTCTCAATTTTTTTTGTAAAAACAGTTTTACCATATACCTGACACGAATCATCTTAAAAAGGACTTTCTCGCATCTTCCTCCAAACCACTCATTTACAAGTATTAAGTATTGACAATATTATCAAAAACACATAAATCCTCTCTGCTACAAATATTTGCTGAAATTGTTTTTTATCCTCAGAAATCTCCCCGCACACATTCCAATGTGTAATCTCAAGTTAATGTGCTTTCTCAACAGATTATCTTGTTGATACGATTCACATAACTCTTAAAAAGTCAATAAAGACGTTACATTTGTTATTGTACTTCCTTAGCTTTTCCCTGGAGCTGACTGCTCGTTGCTGGAATATTTCGATTTCCGATATATTATGTAGGAGGTCATTTCGAAAAATGAAAGGTTAAGGAATTTTGCATAAAAAAAGAAAATTGTATAAGGAACTCTACATTATTTCTTTACTATTGAATTTAATGTATATGGACAAAATTTTCAACCGTTTTAACTTCTTTTTATAAAAATAGAAATATTTCCCGATTCTCGAATACAATTTCCATTCTTCGATCTTATAAAATGCTCGAAAACATTTTTTTTAAATTGTTTTTCTCGTTGTTATATATTTAGAAAGCTTTTTAAAAAAAGTCAAGGACTTGGATGTGTGCTCGTGAAGTAGTCTGCTCAATCATAATAGATACTCCAATATAATCCACAGCAGCTATCAAGTAAGCTTTCAAGCTTTCACCAAGTTTTCCTCATAAGTATACAATTAATATTAAAGATCCGATAAAAAATACAATTTCATAAATTCCTCAAAAACTTGGAAAATTCCATTCCTTGAAATTAAATTCCTTAGAAAACAACATTGTTGTGCTTTTTGCTGGAAAATTTCATATTTCTGTAATTCTGAAAAGTCATTCATTCACAATTTTTAATAAAAAAACATCTCAGAAATGCTATAAAGTAACAACCACTGGAAAAATTATGAAACAACACGAGACCATAATGACTTTGCTTAAAATCACAATGTTCTTGATAAAGACATCTGGAGGGGAACAAAAATTGAACAAAATGCAAATCATGGACTTTAAAATTGTTTTAAGTTTTCGATCAATATTCATAAAAAGACTTTTATCTTCTTGGATACTTCAAAAAAAAATTTCAATGAATCTTATTCCATACTTAAGACTTTAAAGAAAAATTTTTGCACCTTTTTGTTTATTGAAATTTAGAAGGGTTAGCTTTTGTGCCTAGAGCAGTGGGAGAATAAATACAGACTAATAATTAAAATCGAGAGCATCAAAAATGGTTTTATAATCTTATTCCATTAACATTAACTGATATAAAATACTCCTTAACTATAGCTTTAAATTTCTCTGAAAAAAAAAATACTATGCGGTCATTGTTAAAATGATAATTTATTTTTCTCCATCTTAAAAAATTATGGATATCAAACCATGTCATATTTTGCATAAAAACAGAAATAATTTAGCTGTTTATGATAAAGAAAATACCGTAATAGGGTGAAAGATAACTATAAAACATAATGAAGATGGTTTGATAAAAATTTCTGAAACATTTATTTCAAAATGTCTCGCTGAGGAAAAAACTGAAAGCTCACAAATTAAATATTAGCATTTGATGTTACTTGACTCAATATCAGCAAAAAATTTGGCAAAAATTCATAAAATTTTATTTATAATGAGAACCACTCGCAAAAGAATTTATATTTTTCCGAATAATAATTTATAGAACTTTCTCAGAAATTATTCCAAATATTAAATTCCATGCAGAGTTTTGAATTTTTTCAGAGCTTTTTTTCAGACTTCTAGGAAAATGTCCTAAAGCTCAGCTCAAATGAAAAGGCAAAAAGTATATAATCTGAGACCATTTTAAATATTTAGTATTTTTAATATCATAATATTTTTTTAACTCGAGAAGCGAATTTATGACCAGTTTGGATATTTTTGCTTCTAACAAAAAGCTCTAACAATTTATATTGAAATAAGAAGATGTAATATCTCAGTATTCTCATTAAAAATTTATTCATTCAAAAATTTTGAGGAAATTATACTAATTATATTATGGTATGAATTTAAGCTGGGAAAATAAGAGCTCTTGATAAAATAAAGGAATTGATACCTGTGTATTTTCTAGAACTTTATGCAATATGAGTGGATTTTGTATGTAAATAATTTTTAAGGTTATAGCATAGAGTTATAGCATGTTATAGATCATAAACCAATCTATACAATGATTTATATAGATTTCACCAACTGCATAGGTTTTAGCACATCATAACAAGAATGAATTCAAAATGGACTAAAAATGTAAATTTTTGATTTCATATTTAACTCATGCTTTTAAAGTTATTCCGGAAAATATTTTTTACATTTTCAAATCCTTAAATTTATCGATTTGCATACCAATTCTCTTCATCTAGTATCACTATAAAAATTACAAACGAAACCTTCTCAACGACGAACAAAATCCATTTGCATAAAGCTGACCCACATATTTACATTTTTTGTATCATTGCTTTTTCCACAAAATTGAGCACAAAAAAAATTGTTACCGGAGGCTACAATATAGCAGTGATAGAACAGATACAATACATTTACTAGATAAAGCAAGGACAGCAAAAAATCTATTAAAAGTTTTCCTCTAGGGATTTTTTGTCCCGTGTGTCTAGAATTCTAAATCATTATTGTCCTGGTTTTTGTAACGAATGAATTTTGTTTATCTTAGTAATTTCATGTTTTTTGTATAAAAAGAGCTTTTAGGTTGACGATTCATAATATTTTACACAAAGAACTTTAAAATGTGAAGTTTGATACATTGTCACATATTTTTCATGTAACTAGTATCTTTTAGATAATATTTGATTTTTAATCATAAAAGGGTCGAAAGGAAGTTAACATAATGGGATGCAAATATCGTTGCATGATTCTTAACAATATGTTATTGTACTACATTTAACAAAAAACCTGATTTGTCCAAAACAAATATTTTAGAATTTCTTTGAATTGCAAAAGCTATTTCGTGTGAGCTTTTATGGCTTTACTATACAAATATAAAAATGAGCCAAAAGCCCACAAAAGTACCTAAAATTGCGACAAAATTGTTTGCTTTCATGACTTTTTAAATTTTGCGATGGAAATAACAATAAGCAATTTTATTGGATTCTCTTTTTCATGTATTCCATGAATATCAGATATTAAAAAGGAAAACCTGGCAAGAAGTTTTCTATTGTCAAATTGTACCCCTCCTGGTATTTATTTTCACAAACAATGTATGTAAATATAATATTATTAACATTTCTTTTGTCAGCCTTTCATGTGCGATCCTATGTCATCTACACGTGTTGACAAAATGCTAACAGTTTTAAATAATTTATTTTAGGGCTCGTGAAATCTGGTAAAAAGGTAAGAAATTATTATTAAGAACTGGGGGGCTTATTGTTTTTCATATTGTTTCATGGATATTCTATGACTAAAGATATTTTTATGACATTCATCAGGGGCTTACCATAAATTATAAAACTGTCATTGATGTTTTATGTTCAACCTTTGTTTTACATGATATTTGGTTATCTGATTCCCTAAATGGTTTTATAACAAAAATTGCGCAATTAAAATATTTTCCAAACCAAACCAAAATCTTAAATTTCTTTTCTATGAAAAGCGTCTCTCTCATTCATTAAAGCTCTTTCTTTTAAAAAGCAGACAAAAGCTTAATTCACCACCATAATCATATTTCATATCAAATACCAAATATCACATTATAAAATAATAATTTCAAACATCCTCAAAACATTACTTTTATGATACGAACAAATAAATTCATTTTTAATACTTCATGCAAGAAAAAAAAAGCTTCAGTTGAAAGTGTAATTTATATCATCGTGAGAATTTAATGTTTCCTTTAGCAGTATTGCCAGAAATGCCAAATATGGCGCTGCAAAGTATAAAAATAAGAATTGTGAGTTTACAGTGAGAAATTTTTGTATCGCTATCAGCTTTTAAATTAGACGTTTAACTGCTATCTGCGTATTTACATAAAGGAAATGAAATTTTCAGGAAATGTTTCGAAATCGCGAACAAAATGTAACGTGAATTTATGTGAGCATGTTATGTGTTTTCTTTAAAGAAGCGATATTGGATTTTGGATGAAGCTATTCGGTTAATGGCTCACTTTAATATCTAGAAAAATTATCATGTATGGATGATTTCTTGATGCATTACGGAAATACAAAACATTATTGAGTATATTTTTAAATCAGAATGACTAATCTTCTAAAATAATTATCTAGAAAAAATCCTTTCTAAATCCTGAATCATTTTATTGTTTCTCATATTGGCGCTCCGGGATAACATTTGTTTACTTGAAGATTCCTCAAGTTTGATTGCATGCTGTGAATGAATTCTCCTGGACTTCGGTACAGTTCGCAAACAAACATATAAGATTGATTTATGTATGTTTTTTCATCCTCAATATGAGGGTGAATCAGGGTTGTAGAAGTGGGTAGGCGCGAGTAGTCGCGACCCCCTTGTTAAAATTTTGTTTAGTGCAATTTTTTAATTTTGTTTGCAAAAACTCATCAGCGCCTACCTTGTTAATCTACTACTTCTACACCCCTGGGGTGAATCATTTTATAACAGATTGTAGCAAGTCATCCAGACTGTAAGAGTTTGATTATTGGTTAAAGATTGAAAAAATATATGATGTCGTGTAATACTGTAATGTATTTTTGGTATAATAAATATTATTAATTATAAGCTTGTGAATCAAACTTGATAAAGCCCATTTATGCCAAACCAAAAGCACAACCACGATATAATTATATAAGATCCATTTGATTCACATTCTGATAGATATTAGCCATATTCTTTTTACATGAATATTCAGTTCTAAAATCGGTGCCAATCGGTGCATCACCAAATCAGTGATTTGGGTCGTTCTATTTGTCAAATCACTTGAATATTTCCGATCAGTACTAAATCAGTACTAAATCAGTTGGCCAACCCCGCGAAAACTGTTAAGAAAGCGACAACATAGATTTCCGAAATTGATTAATCGAAAACAGATTTTCACCTATTCCGAAGTTAAAATTAATTTTAATTGATTGAGACCAATATAGTTATACATTGTAAACAGTAGGCAATGCATTTCCATATCTAATAACGCCGAACAACCAAAAATAATCTGAGAATTAATCAAAATCGGCCTTAATCATACTTTGTGAGCAGACAGGGATCAGTATGAGGCAGGGATCAGTATTTACAATGAATTGCGCCAAAAATATTCAAATTTGTTTTGTTTACAAATAAATAATTAGATTTTGAGGATCATTAAGCTGTGTCATTGAGTCCCTTGTAACAAATAAGTATACTAGCAGCCAAAATGAGGTGGCAAACACAAATATTCAAGTGATATCAAGAATTCTCTTCGAATCCTTGAGATTATTTGAAAATTTTTGTCTGCCACTTGTTATTATCTGCTGGTGCACTTATTTTTAGCAAGGAACTCAATGACACAACTTAGTAATCCTCAAAATGTAATTATTTTGTTTGTAAACAAAACAAATTTTAAAATATTTTCGCCACAGAGCATACGCCATCTGGGCAATGTTCTGCAAACTATTTCTGTCAACATGTTCAAGACTAAAATGAAAGGAGGCCCAATAATGCAACTCGAAACAAAAATATTGAATTTTACGGCTTATTTAAAACATTTTCAGCGATTTTATCCAAAGTCTATATATTCTATACCAGAACGTAATTAAAGGCATTTGGTGATCGCTAAAAATAAGCAAATAATTGATTTTATTTAAAATATCCTTTATATGTAGACCAAATTAAGAGGAAATTTTGGGATGAACATGTCATGAACGGAATAGTTAAATAGAACGACCAAAAATATTCAGTGATTTTAGCACTGATTTTAGAACCGATTGGCTGAAAGTGAATATTAAAAAGAACAATTCCAACCAATTTAGCACCGAAGTGAAGGACAAAAAGAATATGGCTATTATTGTCAAGTCAATGCCATAAATATTTGCTACATTAATTCCATACCAAACATTAACTGATTTTCAATCATTTTGTAGGGTGAAGCCATAATCTGAGTCATTAAACAAGCCCGTAAATTATGGCTTGTGATTAACACCCGATATGGTCAATTAAATATTGCTGTGGTGGTTTGCGTTTAACTCATGGATAAACAAGAGCACCCATTAAAATCACCTGTGAATGTAAATATTATTATTATCAGTAATGTTGCTAAATCCATTTGGAGTATTTTCACACTTCATTAGTAAAAAGTTGCACTTTTTTATTCAAAAGAGATTTGGTGCAAAGTTTGAGCAAGTTTACGTTAATTAACGTTTGACATGAACTTTTATTCTGTATAGGGAGTTTTATGCTTTTTGTTTTTTTTTTTTTAAACATTTTTTATTAGTTTTCAAAGGCAAACTTGCATCAAGATTAATAAAATCCTTCAAACAAATTTCCTATGCGAAAACTTGGTTTGTTATACAATTTTCTCTTTTTTGGTTATACATTTTTATCTTAATAACTTAAAATTAAAAATAATAAGTCTAACTTTCTTTTGTAAACACACAAAAATCTACGTCTTGGTAATATTTATAGTTTCATAGGTTCGCACACCGTATATTGAGATCGACGCAGAAAACACAATTAATATTTTTTTGAGAGTTTTTAACAACAACTTAATATTTTTCAGAAAATTTTACAAACATGCGTTCTGAAAACATAATGTTAGAAGAAATCAGATTCATAAAAAGAGAGAAAAATAACTCACCAACCCAGTTCTGTACCCACTGAAAAGTGACAAGGACTTACAAGCCTCGTCAACTTCTGTAAACATAGTTTACCACTTAGCCTCAACCTTAATCGTGGGTGACAGAGGGCCAGCGAAAAAATTTGCATCTCTTTAAAAAAAAAAAATTGTTTTATTGAAAATAGTTGAGAATAAGTAATTTAAATGTTCTGAAGAAACTAGGCATAAGAATTACTGTTTCAAAAAAGTTACATGTATTTATCTTACAGGATATTTTTCAGATATATGTTTTTGACAGAGTTTTTAAATTTTGATAAAATTTTAATTTTTTTGATGTCGTTTGGCAGATTATTGAAAAGTTCTAATCCTCTGTAAAATATGCTTTTTTGTGTAATAGCCATCGTAAATTTGGGAGTTCTGAGATTGAAGGCATTTCGAGTAGTTCTGTTTGAAATTACAAATTGATTTGAAATTTTAATATTACATTTTAAAAGACCATTTGTTACTTTGAATACAAATAATATTGCTTCATAAGTGGTTAATTGATGAAAAGATAAGATTTCGGAGGAGTAGAGATTTATTGTTGGCGTAAGGATGGGCTTGTAAAGCATATTTTTCATAAAACGGTTTTGTAAGACTTGCAAGGATTTTAGATAAATTTTTGGTGCAGCACCCCAAACTGGCAGACAGTAGATTAAATGAGAGTTGACGAACGCGTAATATATTGCTCTTAGAGATTTTTCATTAATATAGTCTCTTAGACGTCGCACTGCTCCTATGTAAGGGCATATTTTTTTACAAACATTTGAAATGTGGCTTGCCCAATTTAGAGTTTCACTAATTGTTAAGCCTAGGTAGCAATATTCTTTTGTTCGATTTATAATGTTTGTATTTAATTCCAGTTCAAAAAATTCGTCAGTTAGATTTTGGTTAATTGTTTTAATTATAATGAACTTTGTTTTTTCCGTGTTGATTAGTAAGTTTAGGCTTTTAAGCCAATCGTAAAGAGTCTTTAAATCCTCGGACATATGTTTTTTCAATATTTTAAAATTTTTTTCTCCATAACAAACTACCGAGTCGTCTGCGAATAATGCCAGTTGGCCATGAAGTTTTAGGGTTGCCACATTATTAATGTAAATTAAGAAAAGTAACGGACCTAGTACCGAGCCCTGCGCGCAACCTGCTTTGATTGACATCTCCCGACCCCTGACTCCATTTGCAAAAACCATCTGCTTGCGATTATGAAAGTAATTTTGCAATAATTCCAGTGCTTTTCCGCGTAATCCTATATTGTGTAAAGTTTTAAATAATATTTTAAAATCGAGGCTGTCGAAAGCCTTTCGAAGATCTAGAAATAGGCAAGCAGTTTTTAGTTTTTTATCCATGTTAGTTGAAACTTGATTTAAAAGATTAGTTGCTGCTGAGGTTGTGGAGCTTTTTTTCAAAAATCCGAATTGGCTTTCTGTTATTATTTTATTTGTTTCTAAATAATTTTGTAACCTATTTTTTATAATTATTTCGTAAATTTTTGAAAACACTGGGAGAACCGAAATTGGACGATAATTGTTGCAGTTTTGTGTTTATATTAAGTAGCTATGGAACAATTATGGTGAATTATAAATTCCTTCTACTGTTGCATCTATGATTATTTTTTTTAAATTAAAATACATTAAAGCCTCGATAAACCTTCAAACTCAGAATTTAATTAATTGAGAATTAATATAAATGACGTATCATTAATTCAAACTAATTCTAATTGAACAAAGAATGATTAATCACTAATCAATCAACACCTGGTTTAAACTTTGATTAATTGTACACATTAGACAACCTGCTTATCAAACAACTTGAAATAGTGTAAAACAGATGAAAGCCACAAACCACCAACACAAATTTTGAATTCCCAAATAAACCAAATAATTGGCAAATACTCGACTAGTTCAACATCAAATACTAAATGATTATTTAAATCTTTCCTCTCAGCTATGCGCTCATAAATTTTTAATTTAACTTCACTCCTCCAAAGTTTGGAAGCTCTGCTTTATATCACCTACGTAATTCCTCTGTAATTTCTCTGGCATACTTCAGCAAACACGTAATTCAGTAATTTTTTCCCTTACAGCAAATTTTTGAAATAAATTGTGTTTAATTAGGAAAGAAATCTTCTCTAAACTCGACTAAATCCAAAAAATAAATTAAAAAACAACTTTGCCTAGAGTAGCTTAATGATCATTAAGGAGATGCTGAGCTTTAATGAAATTTATGAAATTTAATTAAATATTGTAGGCAAACTTAGAGAATTAAATAAGATTAACCAAAAAGTCCCTTTATATTGATGACATCAAGATAAGAAAATATTTCTTTTGTCGGTTCAGCATCCAACAGACTGCCTGGTTCCTTAAGCATGTTTTATTTGCCACATAAACATCAAAAACCTGACTTTACTGTATTTCCTGCAAAATATGTGTAGCTTTATGGTTTCATCTTTTATTCATCATAAACTTTTAAGAGTGTTGTAATGTTGCCTTATCTCCTGAAAAACAGTAAAATAAGCGAAATAACACCATACATAAAATTTATTGTAATCAAAATGTGATGATTTTTGATTCATGAGCATGTTTTTGTGTGAATCTATTCAGTCAACTAGATTATTCTACCAAATTGATGATCATTTTCTGAAGTTTTCGCAGAAATTTGGTCGTAGAAATTGGTTGGTAGGAAGGAAATGTTGTGACAATATCAAACTTATTAGATTGAGTTAATACACGGAAGAGCTTTTATAGATCTATTAGAGAGCTTTTAGATTGGTGTCTGGTTTTAAACGGTAGATAGAGCTTAAAGTTTTACCTCAAATTTTAATTTTTCTTCTAAATCATTTTAACTTTTATGCACCACGTCTTAGTTAAGTAGAATCTCATATTGTTCATGTACTTGAAATAATTTCCATAACTAAATCATTTTAAGTATGTTTACAAACAATTAACCGAAATTCCAAAAATGATACTCAAAATCCACACAAATTGAAGCCACAAAACCCCATTTGCTGATTTGAAAGCTATTAAGACAGATAAGCTTTCTAAACTTTTGTACTTAAACGTAATGTGCTCACCATAATATACAGAATATATTTTACACTCAAAAAGCTCATTTCACTAAATCAAATCGATTCGAACGCTTTTATGTCTTTATTTTTTCCGTTTTTGTTTTACAAGCGCCCATAAAAGTCAACTTTTCTGCGCAAATGTATCGCAAAAAGTCATTTATGGTTTCGTTTGATTTTAGCGACAATATGGAAAAGTTCCACAAAAAAGCATAAATATTAATCAAAACAGTTTTCAACAGCCAGTTTGTATAAAAACATGAAAACAAAACAGCAAAAAAGTGTTGTGAGTTTTAGCAATAAAACGGTGAAAAACTTTTCGTTTGTAATAATTTATGAAAATCCTTGGTTTGCGAAAAAACAATAATTGAGTGCAAAACTTTCAGCTTTCCCGCTTTATGGCTGAAATGGTAGAAAATCGCATAATTAGCAGAAAAGTTGAAGCGTGATCAATCTACGTATTTTTTGCTCTTTTTTTCGCGAGTTATGTGGGTTTTATGTAATTTTTCTATCATGTCATTATTTTTTATTTCACAAAAACATTGAAAAATGCATCAAAATCAAAAAACTCAAATAGAGTGAATTCTTTGTTGCATAATGTAAATGATAAATTTCTAGATAAAGTCATTTCAAAAATAATACAAAATGAATATTTTTCCAATAAACATTACCAATTCAATTCCCTGCAATATACATTCTGTGTTTTCATTTAAATTGCAGAGTTTTCCGGGATAGAGTCCCTTATCTATTGTGATAAGTTATGTATTGTGATAACTGATGAATAATAGACATTTCTATTGATTTGTCAGAAAAAATGTAATAGACAAATGTGTGTATAAACACATTTCACACACTTTTGTCTATTATGTTTTTCCTGACAGATCATTAGAATCGTCAATTATCCATCAGTTATCACAATAGATAACTTATCACAATATATAAAGGACTCTACTCTTCAATACAACTTGATATAACTGCATTTCCTTTGCAAACTTTTGGCTGAATTTTCAAAACGCAAACTAGTCTTCACTGTCGCTGTATGTCTCAATCACAAAGGATTCTGATTTGAAATTGATTGAAAAGCGTTGCCAATGGTATTTGTACAAGACTCAATCATCTAGAATATTTTAGTCAAAGACTCATACACTCATGGATGGAGCTCCAAAGCAATTCACATTTGCATTAATTTGCTTAATTGGTCATAGAACCAGTAAACCAAGCCTATTCATGAATGTTATGTTGCTATTTAATGAAGGGGAAGGCTCGTGATATCAGAATATACCTATACCAGCTGAGTTTGTGGAAACATTGATTGATGGTATCATGTGTTTGAATATGCAGATTATAGTTTGTTTGCATATTATTTTAAAGCCGCTGAGAGGACACCTCGTCATTTAAATTTACATTTAAATAGAATTAGATTTGAAAACAATGAAAATTTCAAAAAAATCGTTTTGATACTATTTTTAATAAAATACATGTATATTTCTCATGAATCTAAAAACAGTCACCCTGTCTACAAACAGCATCCATCACCGTGTAATTCATTGTTGTCACAATCCATCAAAAGCACAACATTTATTCAGGTCGCTTCGTCTAAAATTGCATTTTCAGAACAAACTTTAGCTAAAAAAGTTGACGTTATGTGCATTTTATAAATTAAACGCTAAAATGCTAAAATGTTGAATCAGTAGATTCCAAATTAAAATGTTTCGCTCAAAATTCCAGAATTAATGGTTTTGTATGGTTTTTGGGTAAAGAATAGCTTTTGCCAGCACAACGGAACAATGCAAACACATTCTTTTGATTTATTTGCATTAAAATTGTATGAAGCCAACAAAGATGTCTGAATGAATTTGCGCAAGCCAATTTGAATGTTACACCAACTTAGTTCTTCTGTTGGTGGCTGTGTGCTTGCCTCTTTAGAATAATAACTGTAATGTTCACTCTTTGTTATATTTGTGGAATAATACATGGAAAATATTTTAAGAGTTTTAATGGACGGTAAAAACATTTTGCTTGAATGAAATTAATTCAGATGCCAAAATAATAATTAAAGTTTAAGTCCTTTTGCTAACGATTCTTGCACGAATAATGGATTTGAGCTTTCAAATATGTTTCTTTTCATCAAAAATTATTTTGACATAATTTATAATTTTCACATTTTAAAACTGTAGAATGCAGATGTAATTTTAACCAAACGTGCAAAATATAAAAAAGCAATTAAAATATCTCATTAAAGCTTAAGTAAAGTACTAAATTGGATGATCATTAAAAATCATAGATGGTTCTTTAAAGTGAAAGTTATAGCAAAAACAACTTTAAAATGCACAAATAAATATTTTTCAGCATTTCTATTTTTTAATGTGCATCAGCAAACGAAAAAAAGAAATAGAAAATTGCAGCAGTCCCAAGTAAGATATGAAAATATACATTTGCATGCAAAAGAAAGATTCAGAATTTCATTCATCAACATTCAACTGATGCAGCTTGGTGGAAACCTTTTTGTCTGGGAATTTCCATTTTCTTTTAGCTGTATGGAACCAAAAATAAATGAACTTTTGCATTTGAATAATTTTACTTTTACCTTACCAAATGACGTTCTTTGGTTGAACAAACTTAATTAAGACATGTTCGCTGTAAACTTTGTTGTTGATATCGCATAATGTAAAACCAGAGAGTAAAGCAATTATAAGCGTGCCTGAAATATTTTTGAAGGGAATGAACGTGGAAAATTTTATTTTACAATTTTAATAAAATCGCTGACCCAGTTTTTAACTCGATTGTATTAAAAATATTTATATTACCTTATATGATTAAAAATTTCTGGCAACTATTTAAATTATTATTACATAAAATGTATATTCAATTATTACTGAAATTTGCAACAAAGCAGAAAAGCTCGTACACCACCCAAAAATTCCACATGAGCTCAAAATATATGCAAAACTGTTGAAGCAGCTTTAATTTAATTTAAAAGTATATCATCGCATTCACGCTACATATATTTTCCGCAAAATATTAGCACACTCAAAATACATAGCAAATTCCATGATACCTGGGACAGCAAAAAAGCACCATGATATTCGGGACACTCGTGATTTTCTTACTTTCCGGAAGAATTTATTGACTTTTGTAAAAGCAGATAGTTAGAGATTAGTATAATGTTTGTTTTCGATTTAGTAGAAATCAAAAAATCCTTCCGGAAAGTAAGAAATTCGTGAGTGTCCCGAATATCATGGTGCTTTTTTTCTGTCCCAGGTTTCATGGAATGTGCTACAAAATGTTATTGAATTAAATCCTGTATCAGTTTTCCAGATTTGTGGATGGCAATTCTGAAATTTCGGTTCGTGTTGAATGACAATTATGATTTGGGAAAACTGCTTGAAGGCTTTTGTCACAGACTTGTATTCATTTTGAACATGGGTATAGATAAATGTTAATTCAATTTTAGTATCAAGTCTACTATAGTGTTACAGGAAATTTAAGTTAGTTATAACCGAAATATGCTACAAATTAAAATAAACCATTAGCAGACGTGTTGTTTGTAAGCAAATTTAATGGTGTACACTAACTGTCTCTATTAAAACAATGATTATCTGAGGCTTATCTCAAAATATGGTTTAACTCTCAATATGTCTTAAAGAACATCTATAAATAGAACAAAATGAAAACCCACAAAATTCAAGAACCTAAAGCAATTCCTGATATAATTTCTTCGCAAGAACTTATACAAAAACTTCTTTTACAGACAATTTTAGTATTTCAAAGCAAAAAAGGCTGGCAACAAAGTTTCTTCCAAACACAGCAAAAATACCAAAAATACTTGCAAAAACACTAAACAAAATTATTAAAAGAAAACCCCAGAACGAAAACTTTTTTCTTGAATCAAAGTTTCTCAAACTTTTCACTTAGTATGAAAGAAGATATTCATAATTTTCTTATAAATTATGTGGAAAGAAGTTGTGATATTTTTTTGATATCCTGAAGGGTTTTTGCTTGATCCTTTGTGCTTTTGTGGCAATTCTTAATTGGTTTATTTGGAATTTGGTTATTTGTTCGTGGGGAGATTAATCTGTATTATTTCAAATATATTATATTTCTGACACAATCAAACTCAATATTTGTTGTTACTGTTTATTGGAAAACTTTGAACATTTAATAAAATTTATTAGGGAAAATAGATTATTTTATGAAGTACTTCCCCACAGCACAAAAACATTTGTAAAACACATTCGTATTAGACAGAATGAGTGAATATTGTTGACCAAACTGTAAAACTACATGATGTGCAAACAATTATGTGGAATTATGCGAGAGTTTATCAGAATTAAATATATTTTTAATTAACAATTTGGCTAGTTTCATTCTGTGGAAAACATACTATTTTAACATATTTTCTCGGTTACACAAATTTCATAAATTATATGGTTATACAATTGTTGAAAATTTATTTTACGCGTTTTTGGGCAGTTGTTTATTTGTTAGGTTGGTTGTTCGGTCGTTGCCCAAAAAGAAACATATTTTGCATATATGGTGTTCAGTTCTGAATTATTTGTTTTTTGTAAAATTGGATAATTGGATTGTGAACAGTTTCCTGAAATTTATCTGGCAACAAACTATCATGAAAACCACTTTTGAGAGTGCCCTAAATAGATGCAATTTTTATGATTTATTCTTTTATCATTTTACTGGCTGAATATTAACCAAGGTTTTGAAGGTAAGATATTTTTTTTTTTGCTTCATAAAATTTCAATATTCTCACACCATCGTTTTTACGGAAATAACGAAACCAAATGTCAAAAATTCTCAAATTCCGTACATCTCAAATACCACATAAAAAGATAGAAATTAGCTGCAAGGTAAATAATCCAAGTTGGAAAGCAATCAAAAATACCTAATGAAGGATGCAAAAATAAAAATAGAGAGTTTTCAAATGAATTCACATGTATCTCAATGCTGAGCAAAAATATTATAAAACCAGCAGGTAAAATTCAAATTAGCTTTTTGATCCAATAAAGCCCATTCAAGGGTAAAATATGTACTTCATTTTTATTGCGAAGATTCAGAAAATATGAGGAGGATCGTAATTCTATTTGCGATTCCCATAAAATTTAAAAATTCGCAAATACAAAATATTGACAAAAAATTCCTCCCAATTCTTTGAATATATATTGCTCTCATCCTACTTCTTTTATTTTTATATAAAGACAGTTTACGCCAGATTGATCATCAAATTGCTCAAGAAACTCCCAAAGGTTAGAAGAAGAATTTTTCCTCAATTTCCCATAAAACCTGAAACATGCTTTTTCTACGAATAGCTACTCTGAAAATTATCCCAAAAAATATATGAAAGCGAATATTAGAGCATAGAAAACACCAGCATCATGAAGCAAAAAAAAAGGTGCATAGTTTTTGCTTAAGTTTTGCTTTGCTAAAGGTGATGCTAATAAGACGCTTTGGGGATGCGGTTAATTGGCATGTGAATAAATAGACACGTGTAATAAAAGGCTTCAAGAACAATATATCTGATGAAATATTTGATTTTAACCAGATGGCATAAGTTTTTATTTTCTGTCCGTTTATTTCAGTGATTTAGATTGTCATTAAAACAGGTGAGTAAATTTTTTTTGATTCTACCTGATGTTCATTTTTATTATTCCATTCTTTTGCAGAGCAAATGTGACATTTTAAATTATTTATTCAAATAAAGATAAAGTATGATTGATTGCTGAATCGACAAGATTGATAAGAAATATGTTAAAATTGAATTTTTCACCTTGCCAAAATGCGAACCTTTCAACCTTCTTCAAAACTTTTAACATTTGGTACACTTGAAAAACAACTTGAAACACTTAACCCTCCCAAAAATGTTCAAAAAGCAAAAAAAATCAAAGAAAAAGGTTCTTAAATGAACTGAACTGGACTGACACTTTAAATTGATATGGAAACAAGCATTTATTGAATGTTCTGAATCAAAATTACCAAGGAATCCTGGGATTCTTATTAACTTAGGATTGAATTGAACTCAATTTAGAGAAACCTTAAAAATGTAGAAAAAAGGCACAGATGCCAACTAAGATGCGAAGTAGTATATAGTTCTATAAAAATATCAAAAGTGGACCATTTTTATATCAGATCCCATAAGGTTCTAGCAAATCTTTTATTTGCACAAACTTATCTCAAAGGACTACTTAAAAATAAAATTTCAAACTCATGAATAAATCCAAGCGATATAAGCAGTTATTATAAGTATTTCTCAGCATTCATGAATACATTTTGATAAAACTAGTTCAGAGAAGACATTTAAATAATTGGAAGTCCTTACTCTGATAACCAGCAACATGTCAAGTCATTCGAGCTGACTCAAGTATTTTCAATTTCAAAAGTTCTTTGAGATATTATAAAATGAAAATTTTCTGCCAGATATTTTTGCATCAAATATTTTTGAGTGTTTTCGTAATTATTAGTACCCAAGTGAAAAAAACACACAAAAATTTGTGACTGTACCTGTCAAGTGTACCCGTCTAAACGTCACATAAGGACCCGTCAACACAGGTTTTTTTATCTGTCGATTTTGTGTACTCGACAGGTTTTCACAAATATAAATACTTGTAAAATTTGTGTAACTAACAAATATTAACAGGTACAATTTTGAAAATAAAACCAAAAATAAAAATCGAAATTTCTTATTCGTGGCACTTTTTCTATTTATCTGGGACACATTTTTTGGTAGTTTATTTTTAAATTTGTTATCTTGGACACCTTTCTTTTTTGACTTCACCGGGACTCGAAACGCGAACTTCTATATATTGGACGACGACTTAGACCACTCTGCTACAGGAACTATTCTATACCTACTGTTAAAAGTTGATCAAATAGCAATCGAATGTAAAAATATGTTTCTGCATTGATTCTTGAGTGTTTTTCAAGATTGTTGTATATTGATACAAATGTTCAATTCAAATATTCAACATTTTACATTTTAAATTTTTTTTTGCTGTTCGATAGAGTAAATTTGGAGTAATCAATTTAATTTTTGAAATTTTTTTAGAAGTAACGAAAATTTAAGGTAAAATATTGAAAATATGTTAAGATATCAGAAGTATAAGCGTAAAAATGAACATGTTTTTGTTCTTGTTTTACAGTATAATAATGAGTTTATTGAAAAATTAAAGTTTCAAATAATGTGAAATATCTCTAAAAGAATATTGAAAATAAGATCAAAAAGAACCTGTTGATATTTGACAATTACACTTTTATGACAAGTACTTTAAACACTTGTCAAAATTTGTGTGATTTTACTTGTTAATATTTGAAAATTACACTTTTTTGACAGGTACTTTCAATACTTGTCAAAATATGTGTAATTGTATCTGTTAAAATTTGACAATTACACTTTTTTGACAGGTTTTTTTAATACTTGTCAAAATATGTGTAATTGTACCTGTTAATATTTGTCAGCTACACTGTATCAAAGTGTCATGACTTTGACTAAAATTTGTACCTGTCAATATTTGTAGACGAAACTAAATTGATAGGTACATAAGATAAATATTTGTCAGTTTCATGTAAATTAACAAATTTTAACAAGTAAATTTTATTTTCACATGATTCGAACCTTTGAAAATTTCACCTGGGTAAGTCCCTGTGGATTTTTTAGTGAACTCATTCTTCAATTTTTATGTGCGTAATCGAAGAAGAAATGAATTAAAACCTTCAGTTAAAAAATTTCTCAAAAAACTACTCGATTCACTACAATCTAAAACATATTTTCTTTAAGTAGATACCAAAAAATGAATCAAAACAAGCACTCAACAACTTTTAAGTGAAGATAACTTTTACCGAATGCTTGACAGCATGAATTGCTCCACTTTATATTTAATCTTCGTTTGTAATTTATGTAAATACTATGCAGTGGACGTGATAAAACTCTCCAGTGAATGCTGAAAAACAGAAAATATTGCAAATGTTGCAAATAGAGCAAATACGAGCAATAACAAAATATTTCAGAGAATAGTATTGAAAAATTGGCAGACAGAGTTCGTTGAGAATTGAAAAATAAAATTGAATAAATTAATTCCAACGAACGTGTAGCCATGCTGTCTTTGTCAAGTTGTCAAGTCAATACAGAATTCAAATTAGTGACAGATCTATCTTTAATCCTCACGTAATAAAAGGTACACAAATTGCCAACTTCCAAGCCATCTCAGACAGCAGCAACAAAAAAAATCGAGGAAAAGCACAATAAAATCCTTTGCGAATGATTGAATAGCTATTTATCCACAAAAATTTGCAAAAGAAAAATCCTTTTTTTCCTTCTTCAACAATAAAGAAGGATGAATAAATGAAACTAAATCCACCACTCACCAAATGCTGAATGTATGATTGAAATATAAGAAATGAAACATAAAATGCGGAAACATTCAAGAAAATAACGGATATTTAGCAGCAAAGGATGAAGGACACTCAGCAGCTACGAGCAAATTTCATTCCATACCACGTTCACAGGATGATTTACATAATTCTAATGTCACTTAAACTCTCATTCAATCCAATTTTTTGCATGCAGAGTTCCTCGACATCCAACAAAACAAATGAATTATTCAAAATGGTATTTTACTTATTCTGTAGAATTAAGCCAGAAAGAGTACTCCACTCCATCAAAGGATTTCATGCTTAAATGTGTACATGCATGATACATTCTTCTCACGCTTTCATAAATAATGCATTTAAAAGCATTTGAGAAGAATTTATTTTGGAATGTAGAACATGAACAATGTTTATGGAATTAAAAGATTTTTAATCACATCATTAGTATTCCTTGTTGCTAAAGCACTAGAACAACAGAAAAAGACCCTACATGAAATTTTTATCAGACAATGAAAATCTAAATACGAAGGCTCTTCTTGATCCTGCCAATTAATTTATAAAAGCTCCTCCTAGATTCACTGCGTGTTCACAATTTTAGCCCCATTTTTGTTAATACGTTTACATTTGGCAGCCAATTGTTCATGGATAAGAATAAATCTACTTGACTTCTATAAAAAGCTTTTAAACTCAATTTGTATTTACTTGAGAGAAATATATATAAATAGCATGATGGAAATATTGAAACCACACAGTATTTTGTTTGCTGTTTGCGACCAAAATATTTACTTTTTACATAGTTGCAAAAAATCCGGTTTACTAAAAATAGTCCAAAACTGTAAAATAGTTTTCGGCAGTTTACAACTTTCAACAGCTTCAATATCATCTGTTTTTCCCAAGCTTATCCCATGTCAGTTAATGGCATCAGATTGGCTAGATGGCTAGATGGTATGGTGTGCAAACCGCAAACTTTTTTAATTAACAAAGTTTGTAACAGTTTACAAAATTAAATAACCAACCAAATTATCGACCAACTCACAAAATCTGTGGCATCATAAACGTTCAACTTTTTATTGAGTTAGTTAGTATAGAATAATAAGCAGCTAAGTTAGTTATGTGATTAATTTGATGTACAAGTTTTGATGAACATTTTGGAATCCATAAAATAAATAAATCAAATTTACCCAATGAAACGATTGACCGACTCCCAAAAAGCTGATAAGATGATTTACGGAAACAATCGTTGTCACTACAACTCGCACTAATGACATAAAAGCCATCCTAATTGATTAAACATGTTGATTGATTGAATTGATATCCACTTACAAACTAACAATTTGGGAGCCTCTTGTAATTTATATAATGTGTAACAAGAATGACTAATGATCTTTGCTAATGATTTGATTCCAATACTTCATCACTTTGCTATATGTAAGCTTATAAGCAACGAAATATAATAATTCATAAAACGAAATTCTATTTATATTTATTGATTGCGGGTACTGTTAAAGCAAACTTAGAAGTGGGAGGAACTGTCATAAAATAATATCTATATGGCAAAACATTTGACAGCTCATTCAAAAAAATTTTGTTTCAACTTTGATTTTCAACGAAAACTCATGCATAAAAATTGAAAAATGCAACAAAGAACAAAAAAAAAACTGCTTCGTGCAACGTTATGAAAATATATTGCTTTTTCATAATACTACTAATTATAGCAACAACAAACTTTTGCTCCTCCGAAACTTTTCCAATATAACATAATATTCTCATAATAATTGTAATTAATTGCTTTAACACTTAACTTTTGAACAGCAATAAATGTGTGCATTTCGGAAAGTTTTATTCCAATTTTCATACGGTTCAATGAAGGATGCAGAATGAATTTTTGGAACGTTTAAATTTGTATAGGAATTGAAGAATTTGATAATAATTATAAATTTTCATTTTTGTTGAACAATATTCATCAATCTCCACAAAATATATGTACAATTTCATTGTACTTAATTTTATCAAGTTGTAATATGGTTATAGATTTAGTTTAAGTTTATCTATTCTAAAAATTTTGATCCCACTGGACTACTAAAATTTAAGCATATTTTAAAAATAAATTCAATTTAAAAGCTCAGCAGAATGTCAAATAATCCTTTTCAATTAAAAGTTTCGTTTAGACTTAAAACTTTAAAATTTATTTTAATCAAAATATGTATCATTTAATGATCAAGAACATATAATATGAAAATATTTATTACTGCTTATTTTGTTTATTTAGGAGAAATAAAGAATCATAAACTTTAAAGTATCATCAAAATTTTAGCATCTGCTTCTGATCCGGATGCAAAAACTTTCCAACAGCAATTTCGTCTTTGCATTATATCATAAAAACCAATTATCTCTAATCTTTTAAACTTTGAATCATGCAAATTAGACTGTAGTTTCGAAACAAAATGTTGCATTGTTTGCACTTTGACTTTTTATTTGTTGTTCATTCTGAGAATTCTGAGAATTTTTGTCAAAAAACAATGCCAAAAAATGTTTGAGCAAACAGTCTGTCTTTTGCACACAACAAAGAACAGCCAAAATATAACAGGAAAAGCTCTTCAAACAGTAGCTAAAGCAAAGAGTCTTCGCAACAGACAAAGCATAAATCTGTTTCAAATGATAGACAAAAAGTATCAAAAACTGTAAAAACTTTGAAAATAATATGAAAACTTTTTTTTAAATGTTGAACTAGCTGGACCAAAAGCTCTGTGGAAGTTTATTTATGTGATTATAAATCTGTCTACTGTTTTGCTAAATCATAATTTTGCAGGGATGACATATGTTTGCAATACAAAAAAGCTTAATTTTTTTTGTTCAGAACTTTGTAACACTCATTTAGGCCCCTGCGACTAGTCGAAAATCGATCGAATCGCGATTAGTTTGAATAATCGATAATCGAATCGATTAATAAATCGATAGTCGAAGATTTCGATTATTTAAATAATACCACTTTTCCAAACATAATGCTGATCTTTTCATATGGGCCAAACGCAATTAGGATTCTATTTTTTGTATAAAATTATAAGCGACCACTATATGTTATACTTCATTCTTTCCTTCAATTATTAATTTTGTTTATTAAAAACACTGTAAAACCGATTGTCTCGGAATTGAACCAAACCTCAAAATTATTTTAGTAGTTTCAAAATAGCTCACCTTGTTAGAATCATTTTAATCATGCATCTATTATAAATTTATATATTTGAGATGTTTCTATTAAAATAGCATTTTTTTCAGTCTACATTCTGAATCAATATGAAAAATTCGTAACTTAGATTATTCAAAAAATAAAAAATACAAAAATGTGCTGTCTAGTAGAAAAATTTTCAAGTTCTCAGACCTTCCAAAAACATTCTGTGTAACACGGGTAGGCTTTTTTTGACCCTTTCTAACATATTTTTAAGGTTTGGTTTAAGTGCAATCTTTTTTATGGCCAAAAATCAATTCAGAAATCATTCACAAAAAAAAAAAATCTTAGCTTTAAGCGCTGTACACACTATGAAAGCAAAAACCGTGAAAGTTTTACTTCTTACCATTTTCCCGTTGAAGGATTTTTTTCAAAAAATAGTCAAAATTTGCGTATTAAAAACTTTAGAAAAAACTCTACTTTCACTCAACTTTCAGTCAATTTCAGAAATTTGCTGAAAGTTGAGTGAAAGTAGAGTTTTTCCTGTAGATTTTCCAAATTTTCTTCACACATAAAATTTGTCTTTTCAATACGCAAATTTTGACTATTTTTTGAAAAAAATCCTTCAACGGGAAAATGGTACTTAAGAAGTTGAAAAAAGTAAAAACTTTCAGTGATTTACTTTCATAGTGTGTGGACCGCTTTAGCGTAAAAACTGTTAAAAAAATTACACTACATATTTTCAATTTAGATAATCGAAATCGAATCGAAATCGCGATTTTTTCACTAATCGAATCGACAATCGAAACGATTATTAAAATCACTAATCGCAGGAGCCTACCCAAGTGAAAATGAGCTGTATGCCTTCAATATTAAAATACACTGTTAATACAGCAAAACACTATAAAACACTGTTAATAATGTCAAATTTCAGTGTGAAATACATAAAATTTCAATTATCAGATGTATTTTAATGTGTGAAAACACACTTTTAAATACTGCTAAGAATGTAACACATATGTTAAGTATTTTAATCAGTATTTTGCAGTGTTTTGAATACTATAATATACATTGTAAAACACATTGATTTTATCAAGACCTTTTATTAATATGATCAAATCATTTAAAACTCAGTAAATAAATATGATTTAATAAGAAACTATCTTCAAGAGTTGATTTCTTAAATTTAAATTGAAGTAAAAGTATTTTAAATGTATGTAAGACTTTAAATTATATTCCTTTATTAAAAAATTTAATTGACACATTTTACAATACTGTAAGATAAAAAATCAAAAAATCCCGGTTCTTTGGCAGGCTCTTTGATAACATAAGAACTGAGATCTATTCGAATAAATGGAACCGACATTTAAATATCCAATCAGAGCGCCGCGTCGAGATTATTTTGTATTATTGCTGATAAATTTGTTGAATCAAGCGCTTTGATTGAAATAAGGTTTTATCAATATTGAGTCATAATACAGCCTAAATACATAATTTTATAATCTGCCGTATCGAAATTTATATAATTGCAAAAAAGTACAAAATATCAAAACATTTGTATGACAGGAACTCGAAGGACCAGCCCGATCGTAAAATCTATCCGTTCTAATTTTCTTATATGGAGCAATTGGAGCATCAATACAAATTTGACATAATGTACTTCTTGAAGCTTGACCACTTGGTCATGGGTTAATATTTTCGGAATATCTTTTGGAATTCAGTGTTTTGAGACAAATACAATATTTTTGCATGAATCGAATTTTATAAAGCTTTTCGGTTTAACAAAAGTTTTAGAATGAAGAATGATCGTTTGTACTGGAGCTATAAGATGCCGTTGTTAAAACACAATTATTATGTATAGACATACTTATAGATTTCATAATAATTCTCAAAGCCTGAGTTTCATCAAAACCGGTTGATTGTTTTGGGATTTACATGGTGGAGCAACAAAATGCGGCAAAAACTGATAACAGGGTGTGTGACACCAATATTTATTCATTATTAGTGAGTTTTAAAAGATTTTTTGTTTTTTTTTGGGTGCATACAACTTTTTTTTAGTCGAAGTAAAAAAATTTAAATGTTTTGACATTTTTTTTGAAAACTAATTGAGACATTTACAAAAACTGCAAATTTATCTTATTTAATTAATTTTTAAATAATATTTTAATATAAAAAATACTTAATTAAAGTCAAACCAAAACTTCAAATTTTCTTATTAAATTTTTTATTAATTATTTTAAAAAACTTCTACCAAAATTCATATTTTTCATAAGAAAAATATTTTTCCTGATTCCGTGCAGGATTTCAATTATCAGGAAAATTGTTTGATAATTATGAAATAAGATTATCTTTCGTCTCATTTAAGTGTTCTACATATAAAACGCATAGGATCAAATTAAGAATAAAATACCGGACAATAAAATCAATAAAATAAAGTTTCCTACTTCAAACATAAAGTATCGCATAAAAAAATTCAAAAGTTAACTCAATTTCTATAAAAATATTTCTTTTCAACTAATACTTTAGATTTGTGGTTTGATTTCTAATAGTGAGCATTTTTAAAATTAATTATTTTAATATATTTACATTAAATTTATTTTATTTCAAGTTCAACCTAAGCATGTTACTTCACAATAAAATATTTCCTTCACCCAGCAGTACCAGCCGCGCGCACCAGCAACATCAAGTTCAATTCTTCACTTCCCCAAAAAAATTCAGATTTGTTTGAAGTTCAATTCCTACATAGAAAAATTTCTTTTTTGCCAAATATTACAAAATACTGCTCGAAATACATAAGAAATACTGCTCTTTGAACACTGCAAAACACTGTTCAAAATGCATTAAATAACACATATGAACAGTGTTCCGAGCAGTATAAAGCAGTGTTTTAAAATACTATACATTCCATAATTTCGTGATATTTTAATGTATTAAGTTGATATATTATGAGCAGTATTATTTCAAATAATTTTCACATGGGATACACTCATTATACTTTTAACACACAGCGCGTATCAAAAATAAAATAACCATTCAGAAATATTAACAAAGAGTATTTTAAGCCGCATTCAAACATAAATTGAGCAATAATTCTGCTGTATTTGCTCAATTTCAGATAAATCAATGCTTAACCAGCTAATTTTTCAAATCGAACTCATCCACAAATGATTGTACTTAATAACATTAAGCTCTGATAATATTTACTCGAATTTGAACATAAATAAATTGAATTTATCGATATGTTTCCATAGTATTGAAGCTTAAGGCAATGCATCCATATTCAAATTTGAAAAGCTTGCAAATGTTATTGCTCAATTAGTACATGATTGATTTAAATGTTCATACATGATGAAATATGAATTTATTTAATTTTGGTGTATTTTTAATGAAGCGGATTAGAAAATCTTTGGAAATGAAAATTCATTTATGATGTCAGGATGATGAAATTTTAAAGATGCTTACCATTTTGATAGCAGCTTAAATTCAATATCATTAGGGATGTTATTATCTTGTAAAGTATCGTACATTGATTTTGCTACAAGGGTTAAAGCTCAAGTCTGTCGAGTTATTGCAATAAATGATCTTCTTTTATAAATAAAAGTTACATTGATAAAATCAATAAAGAAGTCAAATACATTTTCCAAATATTTTTCATTCGTTTCATTGATTTTGCTGGTCAAACATAATAAATTGCAAGAACACATAAAATAAACTGTTCGAAAAAAATGGCCCGAAAACATTAAAAATATAAAAGTCGCGGAAACTTTTCCGGCCAAACATTTTTTTAAATAATACATTTTATGGATTTTTCGGTTGATTGCATTTCCATTATGCTTTTACTGTTTCGACTTTTCCAGAGCTTTTCCAGCATTTTTTGTGAATTAATCTTTTTTACCGAATTGGTCATCGGAAAATTGGAAAAAAATAAAAATGCAAATCGAAAATTTATCGGTTACCCGAGCTCATTTTGCCGGTGATTGATTTCTTCCCCCAGCACGCCCAAATTTATGCGTGACAACATTTAATTGATTTTTAATTGATGTTTATAAAAACATGATGTATTATTTTAATGAATCAATCAATACTCTGGGAATTGAATCACCAGTGAGTAATTTAAAAGCTTTAATTAAAGGATTGGAGATAAATTTAAATGATTGTTGTTCAAATAATATATCAGTATTTATGTGATGGAAAAATAAAATTATATTTTTAATCCTAGCTTTTAAAAAATATTAAGCAAAATTTTAAATATTAATAAAAAGCTCCAGCTATATTGTTCATCTAAAATCGTTTGAAACATTATTCAAGAATCACAAATTCACAACATGTAATTCAAATAAAACTGATTGCTAAATATAAACTGACCACAAATTGTGTGTTTGAATGTTTATGTGTGTTTTAACCTACTCAATGACATTCTACAAAATTTTGACTTATTTGAACAAACTATACACACAATGTTCTAATTCGCATAATATTCGAATAATTTCATGATTTGCAAACATTTACGCTTTATTTCACAATATGATGCACAAAATTAAGCAATTCACTTGTGAGTTTTGCATGAACAATTTGACATTTTGAAAATATTATTATTTGCTTAATTTACATATTTTCTAGTTAACAAATAAATAAATGATAATGTTTCAATTAAAATTAAATATTTTGGTTAAAAAACACATGGAATAAATCGATTTTGTTGGAACCGTAAACACATTTAATGGAGCTTATATTACAATTTACATTAGTGATTATTATTGGAAATATTTGTTTGCTAGTAGCTATGAATTGATGACTTTACTACGAAATTTTAAAGCTTTTTTTTTAACTTTAAAAACATCAATATTGTTATTATTATTTTATTATTCATAGAATTTTTGAGCTTTAAAGTTGAGAATTATAAATTTTCAAGATGTTTAAAATTCAAATTTTCTCTAGGAAAATTATTTGTTTCTTAGAAACTGAGACAACCAGTCCCAGCTTTGAATATAAAGTCATCAAAAGTCGTCCAAACATTTTTCATTAAAGTTTAAATTTATCCAAATTATTATGACAAGTTTCATAAAAAAGCATCGCAGCAAAAGCTTTTGGTGAAAAACTGTAGATTGTAGAAAAATATTTTAATTATTCATGTACAATATTCTTCATAATAAAAATCATAGCAAAGAGGAGGAAAAATCTCATAAGAAATATTCTACATTAAAAGTTTGTGCAATCATAGAGGCAACTTTGCTGCCATTTGTAAATCATAATTTTATGTATGCACACATAGCTAGCTAGCAGGTGATTTAAAGAGAAAACACATGTATTGCTTGTATCTCATGCAATGAATAGAATAAATTTGCATTAAATCTTTTTAGATTAAACTTTAATTCATTCAAAATTATTTGTTCAATATGATGTGAGGGGTGTTTGCAATTTTCATCATTATTCTCTGATTGTATAGAATGATGGAATTTGAGGCGAGCAAAAGTTGTGCATCAATACAATATTCTGATTCATTGCTTCTTTTAACTGCAAAATATTGTAGAATTATTTTGAAAGCTGGTTAATTTTGTATTGAATTATTGACGTACTGTGTATTACGAACTATAAATAATAAATTCAACAATAAACAAACAAGTACCTGATGTTCAAGTAAATGATAACTATAATTATACTTCTAAATAGATAATACAATTTTTGATATCTTAAACGGATCTTGGTAAGCATCCAAATGGAATCTAAATAGATATTGCATTTTAAGAAATCAACATTTCCTCCCGATAGCCAAATATTCCTTCCAATTACATTAAAAGCCTTATTGTGTACCAGAATATTCCAAAAAATCTTGAAAGCAAAAAAGCTTTAAAATATCATTCATTGCAATATAAATCGATTAATCTTGTCTGGATTTTTTATGAAAAAAATAAAATTATTTGGCACCATCTTTTCTCCTTCAATTCTTCGTAAATTGATTTCACTTGCGGTTAGGGAAACTATGACTTGGCGAACTAAAATTCTTGAAATTCAATAAGGCCACTTCCATCATCGATATCTTTAGTGAAACATGAAAACCCTCTTTGGAATCTTTCTATCATAAGCACATAACTGATATAACGTCCTTAGATAGAATGGGAGGAAATCCCTTCAGATTTTTTTTTGCTGTTCAGTTTGTCACCTAAGTTATGTTATGTTATTGAAAAAATATCTAAGAAACTGGAAAAGGCTTTCAATTTGTATACAATTGTATGAGGAAACGATGATGTAACTTAAAGAAAATTTTGTATTGGAATTTAAAAAGATTTGAATGGGTTTTGCTTCTATACATTTTATAAATACAACAAACTAACTTAAAGCAGCATAGGTTTAAAGGGGAAAATTGTCCAATATATGTGTCCAAATGAGGCTTTCAAAAGCATATATCAATTTATTGAATAGCCACAGGAACATCACGTGGACCCGACACGCTATCACAACATGTTTCCTACTTTATTGATGATGAAAATAAACAACACTGATACTCTTTAAGTCTTTAAGCAAAACAAAAGCAACAACCAAAAAAAGCATCCCGACACATATCTGGTATCTGCTTAAAGCTTTGGGCTGTCGTTGTTTGCACACAATATTTTTGCCCAAGTTATCTTCCATCGCATATCCTCCCCTTTTGGCCATAAATTTCGTAAATTTTCAGCGAGAGATCGCAAACAGAAGCCACCAACAGAATATATTTTTGGGCTGGCAGGAAAGTGCAAAGAGATAGTGGGAAGCAAACAACTAACAACGCTGAAGGATTTTCACATCATCAATAACTATAAAATACTGTGAGAAAAATATATTTTACAATTTTATGAAATGTCTGTTACAGGAACGGTCTCTTTATAAGTTCAAAAATTCAAAACAGTAAGCACAGGAGTTTTTTCTTTCATTTGTTTTGTTGAAGTCGGTTCATGAATTTTTTTCCTTCAAAAAAACATATAAACAAACTTTTTACAGAAAAAAGAATCTGATTTGTAAGTTGAGTCCATTTTTAAGGCTTTAAGAGTTATAAATTCTGAAAGAATATTCTTTAACGGAGATGTATTTCTGTTCATTTATTTTGAAAATAGCACATCCTTACCTATCGGTAACATACGTAAACACTTCAATATTAAAACAGTAGCATTTATTGAGAGAGATCCTTTACATTTTGAGAACGAATATATTTATCAAGAGATTTTCAAGTCCCACTTTCCCTGTTTCATTTGCGATTTGGAATTTTAATCCTCGTACATAAGCTCTTTCAAACACTTGAATCATTTTGGAAGCTCTTGAAGTTCACATTGCGAATTTCCAAAAAAAATAGAAGCTTTACAAAAACATGAAATGAAATACTGATCCGCAATTTTCTCTGATCTGACAGATGAGTATTGTATTCGTGTATAAGGTACTTATGTTTTTCATGCCATCATGGCATTAATCCCGATTAATCCGCTAAAATTAAAAGTATTAAAATTTATCAGGTGGAATATTGAAAAATATATACAAAAAATGAATTTTCAACATATCTATATGAAATACTTAAATCAAGTATGTTATGTGGAATTTTGACCCTCTGTCATTGAAGTTGGAGCCATTCATATTTGGCTCATAGCACTGAAACGGATAAACTGCGAATAGTCAGAGAGTGAGTGGTCGGATGGACATTAAAACAATTAAAAGTTATCTAATACATTGAATAAATTTGAATTTAAATATATAGTTAACATATTGTATTCCCAATGTATAAAACATATTCCCTATAAATCATCCCTCAAAACTCTAATTCAGATGCAAGATGTAACTTATATTTCTATTAATTACATGATATCGCTATTTTCCTACAAAGTACGTGTTTTGTAACATATCAGTATTAGCTTCGAGGCAACAATAAAGAAAAAGTATGCAAGCACATCAATCGATTTTATGGAAAAGAAAAGCTACCACGTACATCTTCCGCTTTTTATATTTGTTAGGAGTTTTGTGAGAGTTTCCATTGTTAAACAATATCGGCAACAAGCAGCAGAATCATTTTAGCCTGCCAAGATTTATGGATCGAGTTTGCACTCGGCTAATAAAGAGTTTAAACGTTGAACATGGATAATGATTTTATGGGGCACGGAAGATTTTTATCGAGTTGGACATGAATCATTATGGTTTGTGGATTTTGTATCAAACTTCCACAGAGTTTACGTTGAAATATGGATATATCTTTTTTGTGTTCTTAGAAAAAAGTTCATTATTATTATTATTTATAATTTAAATTCTGTGTTGCTCAATTTATATCAGCACTTCCAACTCAATTCTTTTGAATTTTAAAAGTTATTGTGACAAGGCCAATTTGAATCATTTACAAATATTTTCATAACAATCAATAAAGTAATAAAGTGAATTTTAAAATGATTTGAAATGGATCAGATATGCTTCCTAGATAAACCTGCTAACGACAAGATCGATTAAATATGTATTATAATAGTACTATGGCATTCATTCATGGTAAATTATTTGAACAAAATTTAATTCAGAAAGACAGCAGCTACAATAACTTAATCCTTTTGACAATTTCCATTCGCACCGGATTACGCGATGCATTTTCACTGAAATTTAATTAAAAATAATAAACTATAGCATCGATATTCAATATTGTATAAATTTATATCAGCTCCCAGTTTTGGAACGTAATGAATATGGAGAAATGATTGATATGCTAGGAATTTAATTAAAAATTCGAATTTACCTTTCAGTTTTACTCGTGAATTTTTTTTTATACAAATTATTATTGAAACCGAGGTACAATAAAAATATTAGTTATATTCATACTTACAAGAGATAGAAGAAAATATGATCTTTATAAAACTCATGATGCTTTGCTTCAAAATACACAATTGTGCCTTATTTTCCTTCAAGCAATATATGCTTTTAAGAAACTTTAATGTCAAAAAACTGTAATTCTAAAAACACCGAACAAACATTTTTATACTTCGATAATGGGGCAAAAAACGTAAAAAAGTTTTATGAACTTATTTCATATTTTAATGTCATAATTTGTATGCAACCCAGTTTTCAATGGCAAGGACATTGGGCTTGAAAATCATGCAAATTTAACGATTTCCCCAAAATCCGGCAGCTTAAAAACAATCCCTTCATAAACTCAAATAACATAAAACTTCGAAAGCTTTTCAGAAAAATGATGAATTTGGGTCATTTGGATATTTTGCTCCTAAAATTCCAGGCGAAATAAATCACAATCCAAAAAAATCGGAAATTGCGCAAAAAATTAGGGATAACATTTTATCAACAATGATGAATGCTCGCATGTTTCACAGTAGCTTTTTCCGATAGTTTTGATAATATATTACGATAAACGTTTGCAATTGGTTTCGTCACGTGATGTCCTTTCAAACAAAGTTAAATATTTTATAACCATGAATAAAACAAATATTTGAACTATCAGAAACAAAACCAGTTATTTTTTCCTAAAGCAAAAAAAAAACATTGTACTGAAATAAAATTTTTGGTGCAATCAGCTGTTTTCTGAAAGTGAGTGAAATGAGTTTTTCACTGAAAAGCTAACATCTATTTCGTTGGAAAGTTTCTTCACTCATATTGTTGCTCAGACTGTTGCTTGGTTGTTGTTTTGTCACAACTGATGCATTTGGCGCATGCGATATGAAATTTGGTGAAATTCGAAGGATGCAAAAATTGTGAAAGAATATTGAATGAGAATCTCACTACACAAGCTGATTTAGCATGTGCTTGAATTTTCGTTGCTTGTCGAGAATATTTTTTTTCAATCCATCAACAAAAAAATCAAACAAAATAAAAATAAGTAGAATACAAGGATATATTGGTTTTATTAAAATATTATGATAGCTTTATATTTAAGCTCTCACCATTCGATTTATTTTTCAAGAACATGTAGTTTTAACCTAAAATATTGTTATTCATCTAATAATAATCATTTTCTGCACGATTTGGTTGGATAGTGACTGGAGAATAAGGTGAGTTTGATCCAACTTTGGTTGCTTTCCGACTTCGATTGTTTGGTCGCATTCTCACAATAATTAAGTAGAGACCAAATCCAAGAACAACCAATAGAATCAGAATCACGATACTGCTGAATAGTTTTGACATCCAGAAGACTTTTTGATCGCATTCCAATAATTCATAATCAATTTCACTTAAAAGCATTCCCTTCAATGCCGATGGCTTTGAGCATTGTAAATCAGTTTCTATATCCAATTTCTTGATCCATTGAGCTTCACAGTCACAAATGAAAGGATTCCCATCCAAACTGAACTCCTTCACACGATCAAAAGCGATGGCTAAGCTCGAATTCAATGTTTTTAGATTGCAACCACGCAAGAAAACTTTCTCTAAATCCGTGTCTGTTGTGTTTGATAAAACATTTTTCCCAAAAACGGAAGGATCGATGTAAGATAAGTTTTTTGAACCTTGGAAATTAAGAATCTTCAGTTTTGGAAGTTCATAAAGTGCATATTTCTCCAAAAAGCTCAAATGCGGCATATCTTCCATGACCAATTCTTGAAGTGAATACATGTGTGGTAAACACTTAGCAGTCAGAACATAGATGTGGTTTCCACTCAAGTCCAACTTTTTGATCCCTCTTGGAAACAACAAGCTGCTTAAATCGGTTATATTATTGAAGCCAAGATAGACTTCCTCTAAGCCAACGCCATTTTCCAAATTAATGTGACTTATATTGCACCACTCCATCATTAAAATACTAACTTTAGGAGTTAGCCCATAGTGCATGTAGATATCAGTTTGAGAAGTGTTAGATAAGCTTATAGAAAAACTCGATCCTAAATTGATGTTGAAGGACAAGATGAGTGATGAAAGATTGATGAGACCTGAGAAGATATTTTGCGGAAGATTCTTGAGGCGATTGTTTGATAGATCCAGAAAATGTAAGAATTGAAGATGTTGAAAGGAGTCTTGGTGAATGTCTTGAATTCTATTTACACCAAGATTCAAATGTTCCAAGTTGGTTGTGTTCTAAAAAATACTAGACATGAAACTACTCAATATAAAATGATTTGAAATACTAACCTCAAAACTATTCACCAAAATTGACTCAATTTGATTGTTACTCAAGTCCAAATACTTCAAAGTGCTGCTAACAAACTGTGGAATCTGAGTAAAGCTCTGCCACGCTAATATAAGCTCAGCTGTGGCTAATGGAAGGACTTCTGCCTTGAAGATGTCATTATTCAGATTCTTAACATCGCTTTGCACGCAATCGATTCTAATGATTGGCTGTCCAAATGGAGGTTTATTAACAGCTTCACAGTCACAAAATACGCCCGCTCCAGATTCCGTATGGTTGACTAAAGGTTTTTCAAAGTTGCACAGACTAGTAATTATTAGTTTGGCATTTACTTCGTCTTGACAATTCACTTTAAGTGTTAAAAAAGATAATAGCAGGAAACAGAAAATCTCTTGAGTGGCCATCAAATAATTTTTCATGTTAAATTCTGTCGCACAGTCACCAGTCAATGTTTCCAATATTTTTCAATGATACTGTATTGCAAATCTGAAATCACACGAATTATATTACACACATATATTTTTGCTGAAAATTGATAAGAAGACCTCGATAAAATTAATTAACAATTTTCTCATACTTTTACTGATAAATTATGATAAAGAGCCAAAATTTTTTCTCTTTGTGGATATTTTTAGAGACTCTATTTAGCAGAAAATTGTTTTAAAAATAAATTTTAGACAATCAATCAAAGTTAGAACATTATGTTTTGTTTCAATTCACTTACTATCAAAATATTTTCAAACTTCCCCCCAAAATTGTGTAACATCTAAAAACACCTTTTCGAATTAACTTCACAAGCTAAACTAAAATTTGTGTAGGAAATCGAACAATACTTATTACACACATTTACCTATTTTTTTATCAGTTCAGCTGATAAGAATGTTTGTAGTATTTTTAGCAGCCGTAGCATATGCTTGTAGTATTTATTCGGTGAGTACAAATAGACATATATTCACTTGAAGAAATCGGGCAATGTGTTTTTTTTATGATAATGCTATAAATGACTTTCACTTTTTATCTTTAATGATAGTGCGCTTTCATCAAATACTGTAGTTTAGTTTATCACAATTACAAAAATTGTTAATAGAGTTTCGCTGATTTATTGTTCATGCTGTTAAATCTAAATATTCTTGAACGATAAACTTTTATTTTAAATGCAAATTTATAATTCTTTCGCATGTTAATAAACATTGATGTTTTTATCTACGATATTTTAGACAAAGTATTTGGTGAATATTTCAGATATAAATTCGTGATTTGGATTGGAATAGATTGTGTACCTGTATCCTGAATTCAACAAAATACCATGCATTTCCAAGTAAACTCATATTGACTCAATTACTCCACTAGATTACATTGAAATCAACAAAAAACAAATATTGAAAATCCGTCCGTACTATCCTCAAATCAAAGCACTGATTGCAATTTTTTCTAAATTCTTTTTCCAGCACTTTCCAAGTATTTCAAGCTTTTCAGCAAACCAAGCAAAACATAAAAAAGTCAATAAACCATTGTCCAACGAGTAAACCAAATTCGAATTGATTTTTTGCCATTTCCTGTCGTATAAGTCATCCCTATTTTTTGCAATTTTGCAATTTTTGCTGCTACTGCTTTTCTGCTATGCCTTTCATTTGGAACAATTTAATTTAAAAAACTAACAGGAAACTTTCATGTTTTCGCACAAAAACTCCATACATAATTTATTGGTGCTGTTGTCGATTGGATTTTGCTATTTGGTTTGGCTGCTCGTTTCTATATGTGACTCGTACGTAAATCTATTTAATTTGTATTGTACTCATACGTCGAGGAAGGATCGGAAAAGTATTTCAGATAAAACTAAAAAAGCTTTGATTTTTTATTTTACTTTTTTTTCAATTTTTATTGTTAGGTTCAAAAATTGGAATGCTGTAATGAAAATTTAAATCCAAATATGGTCCTCCGTTACTGAAATACTTACTGAAACACACCTTCTAACCATACTGTTGATAAAAAATGTGTTTTGTAGTTTTTCCAGATGCATAGCTGTGAAGATAAATTGAATTATTCATCTCTGACTGCTATTTTGCACTACATCCACCAGAAATTGCATTCTGGATATTTCTGGCATTGTTTGTGGCAATATTGTTAATTATTATTTCTCCGGTTCATCTGATCGACCAGTTGAAGTGCACAAATGAATATAAATTGGAAAATTGAATCTGAATTTCGATGGAAGATTCATACGAGAGATTTTGATTTTGGATTGAGTTTTCTGATTGCGGCTTGCGGAAAATACGTTAGATTGGATAAATGCAGGGGCTGCAATTTTCAGTTTTAATTTTGACTTTTATGTTTTAAAGAAATGTTGTGAAAAACTGTCAGCCCTGTAATTTGACAGATAAAATAGAATTTATTCTACAAGCTAACTAACTTGAAAACTGGACTGTTCAATAAACTATTTATAGAGCGATGCATCAATAAAAATGAGAAAATTTTCTCGAAAGTTGGTCTTGTTCTGATGGTTTTTGTAATAACTCAATAAATAATTTATGATTCTTCAAAACACTGAACCATATAAATTTTTGATTGATGATGGTTGAATTTTTTCTCCTCTCAACTGTTTAAAAGTACTTAAAAACTTATACCATAGCTTATACTCAACTCTTACCACTATTTTCCCGCAATCCTATTAAATGGTGAATCTGCTCAAGTAGAAAAGTATAAATTTATTTTTTGTTAAAAAATGAGAAACGAGGTATTTTTCATATTTCGTTTTGTTTGGATATTTTGGAATTTTATGAAATAAAATCTCATATGGAAGCTGCAATTTTTTTTACCTAAATTTTCTTTACAACCAAGTTTCTTCTTTTCACACATTTTAAGTTTTGAAGCTTTAAAGTTTATGGAACATGAATAATAAGTCAAAAATTCAATAAAGCAGCACTTTTTGTCTTAATAATATATTGTTGGCAAACTTGGGAATTCCGAAAGAGACATAATGTTTAAACTTTTCGAAGCACCTTTTAAGCAAACAGCTTTTGTGGTGAAAGCTTTATGGGAGCATGGATCATAATATTACTTTATGTCTTTGGAAAGAAGTTTTCAGAGTAGTTCTAGGGGTAATTTAATAAAATATAAACAGCAAAAGGAGCAGAAAAATATATTTGATTAGTTTTTGAAATTAATTTGGCTTTCTTTATTAAAATTCCTCTTCGAGGTACAACGCCGATCCCAAAATATTTAGGCTGCTAAATCTCAGAAAAACCCCAAATCCAACCCACTATGTTACTTCCATGCATCGCATCTTTCTGTTGAAAATCGAAAAGATGAAGCAAAAGAAATGTCGTTCAACAAAATACAAAAAGCGTATCATAAAATGTAAATTCTTGCAGCATAAATGATGATTTTTCTTGATATCTTTAGATATTCCCAGATTTTCCTTCATTTTTTGGAAATTTTCTGATGAAAGCAAATAAGCGCCGATAAAACTTGGAAGCAAGAACGAACACGCAGAAAAAGTCATTAAGTTTTATTATTGACATAAAGATGAATTATGGTTTCATCAGTTTTTTTATTAAAAAATCATTTCTTTTTGCTAAATTTATATAAAAATAACGAAATTTGAATGGCATATTCCGGCACATTCAACACAGCTTTCCCGGATATTTTTGGAATAAATGGAGAAATTTCGTAATTTGATTTGTGCCGCGAGATTAGAGAGTTTATAAGTAAATGAAAAAGTATTTTGAAACATTTTGTTCTATATCCATTAGGGTGGTCCATAAACTAAAAGCACGTCAGAAGTGCGCTCCCAAAGCAAAAGTTTGATTTAGATGACAAAATAAAAATTCAGTAAAATTTTCAAATTTTTTGATGCACGCTTTAATGGTGCTCATCGAGCTTTTAGTTTTGACATTTTTACAGTTTCAAAATCATCAAATTTTTTGAGTTCCACGAAATATTTTATTGGATTTCATAAACAATTTTATTTCATTATGTTTATAAGAACTTCAAAAAAAAATTTCAGCCAAAAATATAAAGAAGCTAAAAAGTTATAGAAATAGTTTGAAAAGTCGATTTTATGCAAAAGCTGTCAGAGCCGTCAATGTAACCTCATGAGCCTCCAAATAATTTCAGCTCGTTTTTTTAACCTTTAGATGCAAGTTAATTTATTCCTTAACCAAATGCAAGTAGTCCCGTGACTTTTTGATGACGCAATCTGAAGTTATTGATTTTTTAGTAGACTAATGATTTTATAGGTCGCTTGTTGTTGTTGTAATCCTCAATAAATTCTTTTATTTACTCTCTCGGTGAAAAATTTCAAAATTTTTATCAAGATTTTTATAGAAAAGTATAAAAAGAAAATTATTCCAAATTTTGGTGAATTTTCCATAAAAACTGGGCTTGTAAATATTCAGAAATGAATTTATTGAGGATTACAACAACAACAAGCGACCTATGAAATCATTAGTCTACTAAAAATTCAATAACTTCAGATTGCGTCATCAAAAAGTCACGGGACCACTTGCATTTGGTTAAGGAATAAATTAACTTGCATCTAAAGGTTAAAAAAACGAGCTGAAATTATTTGGAGGCTCATGAGGTTACATTGACGGCTCTGACAGCTTTTGCATAAAATCGACTTTTCAAACTATTTCTATAACTTTTTAGCTTCTTTATATTTTTGGCTGAAATTTTTTTTTGAAGTTCTTATAAACATAATGAAATAAAATTGTTTATGAAATCCAATAAAATATTTCGTGGAACTCAAAAAATTTGATGATTTTGAAACTGTAAAAATGTCAAAACTAAAAGCTCGATGAGCACCATTAAAGCGTGCATCAAAAAATTTGAAAATTTTACTGAATTTTTATTTTGTCATCTAAATCAAAATTTTGCTTTGGGAGCGCACTTCTAACATGCTCTTGATTCTCCATAGAACTTTGGACCACACTAATATCCATGAATTCAATTTGCAACAAAAAATTTAAATGAGATAAATTTTTTTTTTAAATTGCTATGCATATTGTTCTGCATATATTTCCACTTATTCTTAAAAAAAAAAAAATATCTGAAGTAGATTTCAGTGTTGGTTACAACCATGTTTAAAAGTTTTAACCGCCATCAATCCATGGCATAAAACTTATTTCTCGGAATAAGCTCTAAAGAACTATCAATATTTTTCCTTACTTTTACATTTTATTTTCTGCCATAAAAAACGGTAATGCTAAAAAGTTGTTAAAAGCTAAAAGTTCCAAAACTTTGAAAATTTATAAAAGCTCCTGAAAAAACACAAAACGAATATATAAAATATAAATATATATCTGACCAGTAAAAGTTCTCTGAGCTGTAAATATCTGGAAATAATGGAATAAATAGAATAAATGCATTCACCAGCTCAAACTTTTGATAACAACATCCTTTAAAAAACTTATAAAAACTTTTCAACATAATTCTAAAATCCTGAAAACTCGAAAAGTGCATATTGTTCAGCGCATAAAGTTTTGTTTGCTAAGCTTACATAAGCTGTTTGGCTCATCATTTTAATGACAGAGAAAATACTCTTCTTTTGGCAAACAGTTTATTATTGCACAAGTTTTTCCGTATGAAAGATTTATTATGTTGCTTTATTTGTGAAAGAGATTTTATTTGTTGTGTGTGTTATGTTTAAAATGTTCTTGCGGCAGAATTAAATTTATCCTTAAATCAAACAAACTGGATAATCTGAAGTTTATGGCTGATGAGAGTTTGTGCAAACAAAATATTAATGTTGAATCCAGAAAAATCAGAGAACTGAAATTGATGAGTGTATTGTACTTTGGGGCATTTATGATTTATGATTTATTATGTCAAAGTTTTTTGATAAGCTTAATATCAATTTATTGTAAGTTTAAAAATATATTTCGTTTTCCATAATCAAACTTATTTTTTAATGGTCTTTACAAATACTTACTCAGAGACTTTTTTTTAAATAGCTATAATTCAATTTATAGTTAAGATTTCTCAAGATTTTTATAAGCCCATAATTCCTTAATATAATCAGGAATTAAAAAGCATAAAGTAAGTCATCCTGAAATTTCAGAGCACAAACTGCAACCAATTTAACGAAACTGCCATTTAACAGCATTAAATGCCTTCTTCCGCTTCAAGCCATTTTAAAATTCTAAAGTAGCGCAATTGCACATTTTATTACTCTAATTATGTACTTCAGAACTTGCAAAGTTTTTCTCCAGTGGCAAAAAGAAATGTAAAGTATTTAAAAATAACGACTCGACTACATGGTTTCATAGCGGAAAAAATTGCTGTGCAAAAGCTTAAAAAGATGGAGTACTTGCAAAGTATTTATGTGGATTTAATGATTATGGAAGCAAAATGCTGTAATTTATTGCTCTCCTAGGTCTGGCATAAATGCTGAGGCTATTAAATGGCAAATGCCCCGTTTTACAATTTTTATGGTTGGCCAATGTGGTTAAACAATTATTTTTTAATGTCCTGACAACATTTGAATTTATATTTATTTCCGCAGTTTATTGCCTTAACTATTATTGCCTTTTTAAAAGGAAATGTTAGAAACTGACATTAAACTTTGGCAGATAATATTGATATTGTAAATGTCGTAAATATTAGGGAAATATTGAGAAATGTGATAAAATAGCTAATTTATCTTGAGAAATATTGATATTTTTTAATCAATAAACATTTTATCAATTTACTAACATCATTTCATGAAAATTTTATTTGCTCCTTTCTTGGCTTGAAGCTAATTTAAATAGAATTCCAGTGACTCCCAATGTAACATCCAAACTGGTGGAACCTTTTTAGATTGAATTTACGATTGCGTAGAAGTTCAAAAGTATTTTGGAATCGAAAGAATATTTTGTTGAGATTTTATCACATCAGATTAAAGTTGAATATTTAGGAAACCATTTGGAAAGGAAATATATTTATTGATTTTGGTAATCAAATAAATATTTTAGGAGCTGAGTTGGTAAGTAGTTTTAGGGAAATGGATTTGATTAAAAATGAAGGGCTCCTGAATGTTGAATTTATTTATAAATAGGGAGATCTATTAAAAAATGATAAAATGTTATATCTGACTCAAAAATCTCTATCCTCTTAAAAACATTCAATTCAACAAAAACTTCAAACATGGACTATTATTCTCTGTCATTAAAATTGAAACAAAATTGTAAACAAAGAGCCACTTTTGAACCACTTCACTGTATTTACCAATATTTTGCAGTACTTCACAGTATTTTACAGTATTTATTTATCAATTCAGAAACACAAACTGGCCATTAATTTTATAATGAGCAAATAGCCTCATAGAAAATGGAATTTTGGACCAAATTACGAAAACACATTTCGAATTAAAATGGAACCTTCAATGGGATTAAATGTTTTTAATGGAATTAATTGAAAAATTTGTCAAATTGAATAAATTGCAAACGAATTAAATAAATTGAAAATACTGAGAAAATATTTGCTTTGAGTTTCAAGCTAAAAGCATAGACCAATAGGATTATTAAATATATATTCTGAATTGATCAATATGTATACTGAACTAAAAGTTATGCAGATAATTATACATCAATTAATTTATTTCAAAAAAAAAAAACAAGAACTAAAAAAGTTAATTTGAAATTCTATTACAATTATTCCACTAAATACGATTTTGTTGACGCTTTTGTTTCTTAGGTTCCAAAATCTCCTAGGCTTTTGAAAATTTTGCGAAATTGATTGATTATAATAATATCAAAGGTTGCACACATTGTTGTGAAGTTTTCTCCATAACATCCAATCTGAATTAAAAATTCATCAATTTTATAAAAAATGAGATTGAAAATTCAGCAGCTGAAATGTATTGAACTTTCCTATGCTTCATGAAAATTTATTTATGTTTTTGAATAAATGATTTTAATTACTTTTAGTTTCGTATCTCTGATAATGAACTATGAAAGTAATTTGAAAGCTACGTGAAAATGCATCCATCATTAATCTTTTTGAAATATTTGTTCAAAATCAATTTTGCTTTTAAAGTATAGAAATAGTAAATTGAAATATCCGCGCACGTATCCATCAGCATAATTGAAATCACTTTCATAATTGAAACAAACAAGCAAGCTGATTACTCGTACGGTTTGCAATTTACATCCTTTCAGAAACATCCATAAAGTAACATCAAAGTTTCGTAAAGTAAATAAATGCATCGTTCAGGTTTTGCCCGCTTTTAGAATAATATATTTTAATGACTCATCATGATTTTGAGGCTACATTTAGTAATTGTGTTGATTGGAATATCTAAAACATAATTATTTGATCAAACTGTACTCACGAGTCTGCCGATTTCTCTTCAGATTGACAAATATTTAATAGAAATTTGAATTAAAACTTAATAAAAATTAACCCTGAACACACTTTCCTCACCCTCAACTTTTTCAGCAAATTGAAAATAGAACAAAGATGAAGCAATTATCTAAAGAGAGAACTTTTGTTATCACACAATAATAATAATTGAAAATGATGCAAATTAGGGCCCATTTTGGCCTAAATTATCTTCTCATGATATCTAAATTTGGATCTTGGGAACTTTACAAACAATTTTCCAAAATTGGTGTTCTGGCTTTTGTTCCCAAATCCAATTAAAAACGGAATAAAACAAGAATAAAGGATAAATGGTAAAGAAACGATTCATGATTCTCAAGATAAAATCCCTAGCGAGCATCAATCTTTAAACAATTTACAGATTGTTGAATAAATGCTTTTTCAATTGAATTTACCCTCCAATGTTACAGAAAAATCAATAACGAACTTAATTGAACTCAGGTTATGGAATTAAAAAGCTGAACAGACAAAGTTTGCAAATTAAACATAAAACACAGAAAGCTCTCTCTAGTGAAAGCTTTTTGTTCTTTATTTAAGATTTTTCTCTGAAAACTAAAAGGAAAATAATGTTTGTATGATTATAACTTTTCAAGAAACTTTCACGAACAAAAATGTTCTTATAAAGATAAAACATTTCTTTTGATTAAGTTTATAAATTTCTGACTTAAAATCTGAGAAAACTGAAAAGTGTATTATAAAAAGATTAACTGAACTATCTTAAAAATGAGACAGGGAATATATCAGACTGAAAAAAGCCGGATAATTATATTCGGGAATTTTGACAGAAATTTCTCTGATTCTTCAAGATTCTTCTACACTGAACTTTGTCCTCAAAAACTGAGGCTTTATTAGTGAAAGTTTATTTAACAAAGGTTTTTAAGCTCTCCATGCACTTTAAATTGATATTAACTTATTTCTTTAAAAAACTAATTTTGGAATTGTGTTCTAAGTGTATGGTTTCGAATTTTCAAGCAGGAAACATTATTTCATGGGTTTATTTTCAATACCTGATAAATAAGTCGAAATTTTGTAAATCACAAAATTTCAAACCCAGACATATTAAATAAAACCTCGGCTATTAAATCAATAATATTGAAATATATCAGAAACACCCAAATTCAATATATAAACGCCAAAGAAAGAAAATACGTTATCTCGAAAATCAAAACCAATATCACTCAAAAGATGCAACTGAATAAGATTTCTTTGCAATCATCCAAGTTGCCCATTAAATTCATCAGAAGCTTTCAAACCCCATTTCTCAGAAAAAGCTGGAGCAGCTTGGCTGAAACTCGTAAAAACCTGCTTGAATCTCATGTCCCATAAAATTATAATGCATGACTTGTAATAACTATAAAACTCACATCGAATTTACCTGCTGCTGATGCTTTTGGAGCATTTTCTGGCTTTCTGCAATAAAAAGAAAACATATACGACATTTTTAAACATTTAAGGGAATTTGAATATAAAAATATCCAAAGGTGAATTTTGTATGCACAGCAAGGAGCCATTAAATTCTCTAGTATTCCAAAATGCTCTCATGGCATACAAGAAATGTCCTTTGTAATTTATTTATGTGGATAAACTGCTTCTGAAGTTCCGATAAGGATGCTTTTTCAAAATTGAAGATGATCACGAAATATCAAGGGATATCTTGAATATATCTTGGAGTAAAAATCACCAATGAGATTACTTTGATATTTGCAGTGAACTTCAGGATGCAAGCAAATGTGTACATGGCAAAATGTAATTACTGAGAGGTAGGTCAGGAAATAAAGTGTCCATTGAAAGTTCAAATAAATATTAACCTTTGCATAAGATGCTCTGAATGTTAACTGAATGTTACAATGCATCCATAATTTTGTTCGAATAATCATAAATCTTTAAATCTTCTATTTATAAAATATGGTAGGGGCATTAATATAAATATAAATTTTCATTATCCTTGTAAATTATATAGTACAGTAGAAGTAACATCGAAGCTGCTTTTATATACGAACAGATGTAAGCAATTTGTCAATTATCGTTTGATTTATTTTGCAGAATTTTAGTGGAGCTTTTAGTGGAACGCAATCTGCTGAATGTGAATCATCGTTGCTCCAATGAAAAACGATTATAATTATTTATACTAATCTGGATTAGCTCACCTTGCATTTGAATATCCAAAAATATGCGTCATGTTTACATGAAAGCAAATATGACAAAAAAAAACATCACAATGATTAAACGGTATTATGTTTCAAAAAGTATCGGTTAAAATGAAAATCCTTCACCCCTGACATAATCATATATCATGTTTAATCATGCAAAAGAGTAGAATATGCTTCAAAGCTCACTGAAGTCCGAATAAGCAGTAAACAAGACAATCTAAATACAAGAATATTTAAATACATCAACATTTTATAGCAAATTAGATTTATAAACTATTCAATTCTATTTTGTGCACTTTCCACAAAATTTTAAATTTGTCAATCAAAATTTTCATCCGGAAAAAATTTGATACATAAGTTTCAACTTTTTGTGTTATGAAACTGTAAATATTTTTAACAGCTAGATAGAAAATAATATCCTAGAAATTGTTAAATGACAGGGTGGTTGTTTCATTGAAAATTAAACACAGTAGCAAAATCTAGAATATTATTTCTTTAATTTTTATGAAGATATATTTTATAGATAACATTTTTTTTTAATTTGCAATTCATACATAATTAAAAATGCAGTTTATTTCAAATGAGCATTTTGCCTGAGAGGATTTGATTATTTCCCATTCTTCGAAAGTTTTAATGAAAAATTGCTTTTAATTCCGCTCATACGTAATGCACACAAAACATGTTCAATATCTTTTTATCTATGAAAATGTGTAGCATATATTATATAGTCTGCATAAATATAGGAAGCAATACAAGCCTCGTGCAAATATTTAAATTTAAGTTTGTACAATGAGCAGTTTAAATTTGCAATTTTGTTAATTATTCACAAAATGACATAAATATCATGAATTAAATAAATTTATAAATCTAATTGGAAATTTTCTAAAAGGGCGTTTGATGAATTTATTCCGCAAATTTTAGTGAAGCTCTATTTCGGTTCAATTATTTCATTATTGATTTGATAAAATTTATTCCTAGAATGATGAAATGATAGAACAAAAGTTCTCTTATGTGGACGAGATTTTGAAGCTTTATCGCAAAAAAAAATTAACATATAAATTTTCTTTCGTTTTATGCAAGAAAAGTTCACAAAGTTTACAGTATCTTAAACACAGAGTCTAGTTGTGCATATTTCTTAATGCATTCTGACTGCAAACTTTATAACCGCTGCCTTTTGCAAAACATCTTCTTAATGAACTTTTTGGTGTTTCAAGATTAATCTTTGCCCCAAATTAAGTTCTTCACTCCAAAGAAGAAAGTCAAACTCTCAACTAGAAAATTGGCTGCTTTAGTACTTTGTCTCATCTCACATTTTCTCAAAATGCTGAGCAATTTTCAAAAAGCTCACACAATTTTCCACAAAACTTGTATTTCAATGTTTATTCTACAAACTTTTTGTAAATTAATTAGAAATAGCAATATTTGCTTGTTGCGAAAGTATAAAACAAACAGTTGAGAGAGAAGAAAAGTTTTTATACGCAGTTTTACGGCATATTTGAACATGGAAAATTTTTTTGAGAATTTCTTTAAACATTTTAAAGAAGATCCAATTTTATATTAACTTAATAAAAAAATTCTTTTAGGTATTAAAATTTTTCAATCGAATAAATGTAAAAAGTGCTTCTTAAATAAATTAATGTGCATATCCTGCAACAAAACAAGAAATGTTTGAATTACAGGAATGTAAATGAAGTTTTGGGATTGAGGTTTTGATTTGAAGATTAAAGCAACATAAAGTCAGTCATTACGCCATAGAAAATAGAATTAGTTTATTAGGAATTTGAATTGCGGTATTTCGAGATGGTTTGGTTGGAATTTTCAAAGTATATTATGCAGAATTGTTTATTTGTGGAACTTCAACTGCAACTCATTCTTCATTCATATTGTTGAAATCGTTGTGGATAATGCTTGCGGTTATGTGAATTGGAATAGATGGCCCTAGGTGCACCTGTAATATGTTTAGGAATCAGTATTTACTCAAGATTTTAGCTCACAAACTTACATCAACATAAATTACTTCATCAAACTCAGTTCCGCAATCAAAATACTTTATTGTTGGTTTAAATTTTATTTTCAGCTGCACAAGTTCCACTTCATCTTCTTTCTGGAATTCACAGAGCACGAATGGATTGGGATCTTCAGACTTTTTGTTTTGCATCACTTCAGTGTAGAATTTGTTAATTTCCAGCTTTTCTGAAACAGATGGGATCTTCCTGGTATGAACTTTTGCTTTGGAAAAATCAAATGAGTGAGCTCTCTTTAGTTGAAACTGATCTTCAATCTCATTTACTCTAAGATTGCGATTTATATATTTTTTGCTGATGTTGTTGTTCACGATCTGATTTTGAATATCATTTGAATTGTCCAGAAAAGAAACCTTGAAGCAAGGAATAATTGTCTCAGCTCGTACTCTAAATTTTATGTTGGTGTGTTTGTGAATCAAAAGAGTCAAGATTTGCTCTTTGGTGTTATTTAGTGGGACATCCCCAAGGTCCAAATCATACTCTGGGACAATCAAAGGCAGTGTTGAGACCACAGTTGACAATTTTTTTGGTTTATCCAAAAATGTTGATTGGTGGAGCTTTCTAAAGTCATTGAAGACTTTATCAGATGACTTGAGAGATTCTACAAATCCCTGCTGGAAAATGAAGTCACAAATTTCCAGTTGAGATGGGTACTCCTTTGGATAATCTAAGACTTCAAAGTCAAACGATGTTATGTCTTCATCAGCAATTTTTATGAGCTCAGCGCTATAATGAATTCTTTTAGGTCTACGCTCCACTTTTCCTAGCTCTCCGAGGAAATATCCAATGTCTTGAGTAACTGCTTCGTCTATTACAGATGGCTCAACAAAATCTTCTTGTACTTCAACTTGCAAATGTGAATCAGAAGTATTCTTCAATTTCTTGGAAGGTCTTTTCTTAGACTCCTTCTGCTCAATTTCTTTTGGTTCCAAGAACTTCATCTGTTTCTTAAATCTTTTAATTTCTTCATCTGAGACCAAAACTTCAGCAATTTTATATTTATCCACCAAAGCGAACATTAATCTTAAAGAATTGTACTCAAAGTCTCTATCCATTTTTAAAAGTGAGCTTCTTTCCAATTCCAAGATGGTCAGCATTGGTATTTTGCTTCTACCAACGAAGCTGATTGGAATTGGAGGGCGATCATTAACTTGCACACCAAATTCATAGTTAAAATTTGGGGAGCATCCCAAAAATACTTGAAACTTAACATTTCGGCAATACTTATCATTTTCAACTAACTGGAATTTTTGGTCAGATTTGTTTAAATTTACGTTGCCATAAATATGCCCATTTTTTTCAGTCAGGAATCTTTCAGGTACCAACTGTATATTGAGGAATGGTGAGGAAATGTTAGAGAGACACGTACTTCTAAAATTCATTTCATGCCAAGGACGATCCCCAAGATCGAAGAATGATTTTGTAATCAAAATATGGGATATTGAATTGCATAGATTAATTTGAATTTCAAGAGTGATTCCCCCAATAACCTGGATTTCCAAAATGACGGACATTTTGAAAACTGAAAGGAAAATTTCGAATGTTATCATTATTTTGGAGTTTCAGTTTGAGTTTTAATATAACAACCTTGATCGCTGCCTCTGAAGAAAATTGAAATATCAACATTTTCATCTTTTTCTATATATCCTTCGTTTTGACTCAATTTTAAAAGCGCATCCAACTCCAATAAAGTAGTAAGATTTGAAGCTTTTGCAGTAAAATCTAATGAATTCACTTTCTGTGAATGATCTGGGATTGAATCCTTAAAAAGGTAATAGATGTTATTTGAGTTTTACAGAAATATTTTAGTTGAATCTTACTTTGTGGAAGTATTCCTTAATAATCTTGAATTTCTGTAGAATATCTTTTGAAGAAACTTCGAAAATATCAACAAGATTAGGATTAGGTGCTGGTTCAAACTTTTGAGGCGATGGTTGCTTCACAGGCAAAATTATAGGAGCATCAATAGGTTTTTTATTTGTCTTAGAAGAATTCTTTACAGGTTTTGCTATTTCTGAAACCTTTTTTTGCTTGGTCTCTGCTTGTTCAGGCAATTCTCTTAGATCATTAGAATTATCATTTTCTTCAGTAAATTCATGATGATGTGTGTCTCCTTCATTCAAAAACTGATCCCTCAAAGATTTGTTGTTCCGTAATAAGCATTCCCCAATATTTAAAAGATTCTTTTGTCTACACTCTTGACCCTCAAGTATCAAAAATGATTCTTGATTGAGTTTCAAACTGTAGGAAGCTGCCATTGGGCCAGAATTTTTGATTTTAAAATTGAACGAGCAGGCACGCTTCTCAGTAATGATATCAAATTTATCTTTAGATATTTCTAGAGTTGGACAAGTATATGTTGCTTGCAGTTTCAAAGTACCCAGAAGTTGTCCCATCGAGAATGCTTGTAGAGTTCCATGGTAATGTATTAATACTTTCGGTGCTCTGAGCAAATCTTCATTGAAAACTATCGTCAACTCAAGCTTTTCTTTCGATTCAAGGACTAGTTTAGTTATTTTATTGGGAGTTTCTGTGTTCTCCAGGAAGATGAAAAAATCACCATCAATTTTCAAAGTCACTGGGAGTGGTAAATTAGATTTGTTGTGGATGGTTACTGTTGAAGAAAATAGTTAAAGTTTATTTTTCAAACAATTTCATCAAAATACCAGTTCTAATTTCAGAACATTCAATTCCAAACCAATAGTCGAATTGCAGCTCATTTTCGGAAAAATTCAAAGCTGGTCGAATGATGTTTGCCTTTATTTTTGACTCTAGAACCGAATCTCGTATTGGATGCTGAATTGAACAGCCTTCCATAATAAACATCTCATTGAAGATACCTGGATCCTCAGCATTCAGAAAAATCCTGATCTTTTCAATTTTCCCTGCTTTAATTTCTAATTTTTTGCTCTCAAAGTAGAATTTGACTGTGTTTTGAGACTTCCAGTTGTTGAAAAATAGGAAAATTGTGTAGTCTTTTCTTCCAAGGTTTGATATCGAGAACTCTACAGTGTAAGGAGTTGTGGAGATGAAACGAGTTCCAAAATCGAATAAGTCATTGAAATCCTGTTGTATTACAATCGGCAGCTTTTTAACTGTGAAGATGATCGGAATTTTCTGGAAAAATAGGCAACTAAGAATAAATGAGCAATAAATTAAATTTTTCCTTACAATAGATTTTTGATGACTTATCTGGATTATCAACCAATCTTTTGACTCACAAGGATCGTAAAAATAAGTTTCAACTGTGATCACTACGCTTCCAAAGTGTTCTAATGTGCCCTCTTTAGGATACACGTTGAAAACTCCTGAAGTTTGCTCTAATTGTACTGAAAAAGTGGCTTTTGTGGCGCTTTTATTTTCTATCAAGACTTCTGACTGAATTTTCTTTAAAACTTCTACATTGTTGTTCACTAGTTTTAGAGGTGATATGACGATTTCTGCTGCTTTGGCTTGGCATTCAATTAAAAAAGGAAACTTTTTACAGCTGCCCAGTATTTCAAAGTAATGATCTTTGGAAATCACACCAGCTTTTAAGGGAATTACGATTAAGCTGATCACACAAGTTGACTCAAAATCGATAAAATACTTGAACTTTGTAAAAATGATTTCCATATCATCGTCTTTAGAGTTTGAGACACTTAGAAATCCACCAACAGAATCTGGATTGGAAACTTCAATTTCCATATGAATTACCTCTTCTACGAATCCGGAAACTTTCAGGCTTTCCTGATGAAAAATAATTAGCTCAGGTACTCTGCAATCGTACTTGATAGGCACTTCTTGTATAAAACTTTCACAGAAGCTTTTGCTTGATTCTACTTTTATAAGGACTTGAATCTGCTTTAAGAATTTTCCAGCAAAATTTGGAGTCAAAAAAATTTGGCACGCCATTTTCTCATTTGGTGCTAAGACAAATATATTTGGCAAGATATGAAGTTCTCTTGGGTTATAAGGAATTGTCCAATCTTTCTCGTTAAACAATATCAAATTGTTAGATTGAGAATCTGGTGGATTTAACTCGAGGACCAAATCAACTATTGCTCTTGCAATTTCTTGACGATCAACGTATTCATTCAAATTCGCAAAAATCAAGCTTGTGATTTTTGAGACAATGTCGGTTTTTTCAAGATATGCGTCCACTTTTTTAAAAACTGCATTTAAACCAAGCTCAGCAGCTACAAATGAGCTTTTAAAGCTGTCAAAGCTCTCAGAAGTATGAAGAATGCTTTTAATGGAGGATTCAATCGATTGTGTAGATTGAATTGAAGATTTTGACAAGCTAAGTCCAGGACCTTTAAATTCAAAAATAAAATATATTCCTGTGATAAAAAAATTGAAACACCTACTTTCAGTCAAAAACTCAGGAAACTCCAGTGGGTCTGCTTCTCCATTATTTTCAACTATTAAACTCACTTCAACTGAAAATGGCATAGTATTTTCCAGAAACATTTCCCTGATTTGTGGAATACAGATAGGAATATCAAAGACGTCCACATGTTTCGGAACAATCTTCAATTTTAACGGTTTTGCTTCTCCATGAAGCGTCAATACAATGTTTTCTCCATTCTTAACTCCAAAGATTAACTCTTCTACAAATCTTCCTGATGTAAGGCGACAGTATTTTATTTTAAAGATCTTAGATACTCCAGCTTCCAGAGCTTCCGGTTTATTCAGTTTAGGAGACATCTTCAAAAAGCTACTAGTACTCAAAGATGATCTTTCGAATAAAACTTGAGCAGGAATAGTACCAATGTTGGTACAAACGATCTCAAACTCTTGAACATGCCCAGCAAAGATATCGCCCAGATTTACGTTGTAGCTACTAAACTCTACTGATGGACCCATGATTTTTCCTTTCACAATGAGGCTCGGATGGTGATCAGGATCAGAGGACAAATTCAATAAAAATTTCACACAAAATTCTTTTGGAATATTTGAAGAATTTTCTTCAAAGTCTCTCGGATTGAAAATGATTCTAGTTGGATGATTTGAGTTGGGCAAAAGTTCGCCTAACTGTTGAAGTAAAATAAACAATATAAACTTTTTTTTTAATAATTTGCTTTACCTTTGGCTGAATTTCCACCATGTTGGCAACTTCCTCTCCTCCATTCAAAAACCATTCAAAAAAGACTCGCTCATTGGTGTTGTTTACAATATTCACAACCTTTGACATGGTCATTCCAATAAAAATTGGTTCAAACTCCACCACATCTAAATCTAGTAGAATGCTGCTAATCACGGTTTTACACTTCAGTGTTATGTATGTCCTTGAACCATTATCAAAGATCACCTCTATTTTCTCTTTAAAAAAGCCAATTGATTCTGGAGTGAACTCTATCATATAAGAGCTTATTGTATTGGCTTTTAAACCAATTATCTTGCAATCTGGGATGATCTTAAAGTTGTTATGACAGGAGAATGTGTACTTGCTAATAGTTTTAGTGAAATTATCTACAAATAGGTTTGAATATGCTGGGAAGCTGATTGATGTATCTGGCAGAATGATCTCTCTAGGAAAGTTCACGGTTGGTGATGATGAAAGGACTGAAAATAATAATTATTAGCAACAAAATTAACATTTAAGCCCAAGCTAAATTACCAAAAACAGGAATCAAAAAGTTAAAGTTTAAGTTTGGTACATAACAACATATCTCGTGTCTCTTATCGCTTGTTTCTTTCTTAAAATCGGTTACTGGCTTAAACTCAACTGTAAGCTCAATTTTTTCTCCAGCTCCAAGAGTTGTGGTAGATTTTTGGTCATTTATTGTCAATTTTAAATCTGCAGTTGTTTCAAATTTTATGACTAAATAGTGAGCAACCTACAAAAAGCAAAAATTACAAAAAGTCAAATAAGACTTTAAAGAAAAAATCTCACGTCATCCTTGTTCATAACATTTATTGTCTGTCTGTAAGTCTCACTTCCTTTGTAATTTTTAAAACAAATAAAACTTGGAGATGCTTCAAGGCAAGAAATAAATTTATTTGCTCTGTTGTTTTCAAGTCCTAAGACAGTTTTCTTGCTCCGCGACATTTTTGAATGATTTTCGTTTATCAAGACTTTTGTTTCAAAGGAGTGCTGAGTTTTATCAAGAATTTCCTTTATAAATTTGTCGCAACTGTAATTTTTTATGAATTTTTCAAATTGCAATTTTGTCAAAAGACTTTTCAACTTGCAATGCAAAGCAATGAATATCTCAAATATATATTCTTGCATCCAAAAACTGTTAGAGTATGAAGAAAATCTATTATTTTTACATTTTCTTGTAAATTGAATGCTAAAATTTTACATAAATCATTTATCCTCTTCAACGAATTCAATGAATACGACAGATCTATTTAAATATATTCAAATGCAATTTCTGTAGACTACATGAAACATTCCAAAAACATGCATGACGATTGTCGAAATGTAATTCAAACAATTCAAGCACAATTGATTTAAAATGCTGCATGCAGTTGAATGCAAAAGAATGTAAATTATTTCCAAATACTTTCGGATTTCTGTCTAAGATATTTTAGTCTGCTGTAGTGCAACGTCTTCTTGATTTATCCTGTAAATGATTCCAATTGAATTTCTCGAGTAAAAAATGTGATATCTGTATTCCAGACATTTTTTCAGTAAATGCAACAATTTTTAAATTTCTGAGATACATTTCATTCTTTCAACTTCTCTTTTTATTCCGTGGATATTAACATACGTGTTCATAATTTATTTAAACTGTGAATCGTGTAACTAGAAATTTATTGTTTCTGGAGACCAATAAAATTGATTGTGCGCTGCAATATGCTTCTCTTCATGGAAAGTATCAACGATTCGTTCAAGTGGAGTTTTGCAAATATTATTGTTAAACCACATCTTTATGTTTTCAGTTGATTTGTTCTCCAAAATGGACATGTATGCTGTAATTAATATTAAAATTTAATTAAGGCTCATGTTGTATTGTAAACCAACCATGAAAAATCTTTGGATCGAAAAAACTATGTTGAATTGTTGGTGACTCCAGAAGTTTCTCCAAAAAGGGACACTTTTCAGTGAATTCCGTTAAATTCTCATTATTTTGATTTCCGCAAAGCAGCTCGATTGCAGTTCCAATATTATTCCTCGTTGCTTGTAGAGCTATCTCAGAAGCATCTTTTTCAAATCCGATGTTTGTCAAAACCCTAATATTATTATCGGACACTGGCTCTTCCTTTTCACTGTAAAATTGAATTATTTCAAGCAAATTTTCGACATTTTCTTTGTAGTTCTAAAAACGATTTTATACTGAGATGAATTACTTTTAAAAAATATATAAAGCTCACATCAACCCAAACAAATTTTGAATGAAATATTGAATTAGCTCTGTTTGAGGTGCTAGAGTTTCTTCGTTGGCTGGACGATGAATCTTCACTTATGTCTGATATCCTGGTTTCTTGTGAATTTTCATTCTGGTTGTCAATAGGAGTCTTGATATTTTCAATCAACCAATCTAAAGCTTTTGTTGCATTGTTTCTATAATTTAAAAACATTTAGATATGTTATTATAATAAAGAGCAAAGCAATATTTACGCTTTCAACTTTAACGCAGTTTCGACAGTTTCCTTAGAAAATCCCATATTACGCAGTGCTTGAACACTGTACTTTTTCTTCCTCAGCATTCCTCGAACCTTTTGTCGATAAAATAAAACAACTTTTTCAGCGTAAGGCCCCATAGCCAGAATTTTTGCAGCTTCTTGGGAAATTGCCAATATCAATTTTCTAAGATTATATTGTAGCTGAAATTTTGACTTATTAAAATTATTATTTGATAATTGAAGAAACATTTTACATCATCTGGGAGAAGATACTCAGAAATCTTCATAAATGGAGGAGATGGATTTATGGGTTGCAAATGATTCGTTCTTTTAAGAATTTCCTCATTAGTTGGTGAAATCGAGTCTGAGTCGGAGTCTTCATCATAAAGCAGGTTAAAATTCCTTTTCTTGATGAGCAGAAACTCTTCTGAAAATCATAATTTATTGGTAATCGATCAGTATGAGTTGTTTTGACGGGTCTTACCTTCATCAACAATCCCAAGCTCCTCAATCGAATCATTATCATCAAAGTATTTTCCAGTTTTGCATCGAAGCATTTTAAATTTATTCAAGTATCGATCTTGAAGTGTTTCACCAATTCTGTCTAAGCTATTTGATTCCTCAATAATTTTCTCCAACGCTTGTTTCTTGACTTCATAACCTTTAGTGGACTTTAACACCTCCAACATAATAATTTGACAAGAAGCACTAACTATTTTCAATGTGAGTTTTTCTGAAACTTGATTGAGAGATTCTTCGATTGGTGTTAGTGGAGAATTAGCAGCTGTAGTTGGTGCCTCAGATTGGAGATGAAATCCGCTGAAATAGTTGATTATCCTTGAGAAACTTTCCATTTCTTCTAGTTAAATTCGAGGTATTGCAAATTCTTTGAAAATTATTAACGAAATTATAAAAAAGCTACAAAAATTTCCAGAGCATACTTGTAGCTACAACTGTTTTTCAAATTACAATTTTCAATGAAACTTTATCCGACTTTAACACAGCTTTAAGTATCAAAAAGAAATATTTTGAATTTTGTTGCATCATCGAAAAAATAGAAACATTCGCTGCACTAAAAAATTGTAATACATAAATATTAATGTTTTGCGGTTCTGCATTAAAAGTTTTTATGCTTTTGCATTTTTACAACATTTCTGTTTCACCGAATAATCTGAGCTTGTATATATTATCTTGATTATAACAAACTTTATCATTTCTCAATTTCAAGAGAAACATGAATATTTTTAATTTAATGAACTTTAATTTCAAACCCTTAATAACTCATTAAGTCATTAAATACCAATCAAAACTCCTGTTTACCATTCAATCTTATCAGTATTAATTGATTACCTCATTCTTATTCAAAATTAAACGTATTTCAAATGTAAATACATGTTTAGCTCTGCTCGAAAACCTGATCTAATAAATTATTGATTGCTAGTTAGTTTTCAATTCAATTTGATTGCTAAAATATTTGATAATTGGAAATTGAGTGGAATCAAACTATAATTAAATACTATTATCGAGTAATTATCGATTTTGAGTTCCCAATATTGTGTTCAATAGACATTCAGAGTTTTAATGCATTTCCATGATTTTTCCTTTGAAATTCAATTCCATCCCAAAACCTCATAATTTCCGAAATTATAACAAACATTTATCTTTCATTTGCGTGATCTATAGGAATACTTTATTCAAATTCAGTTTCAAAACAATTATCTTTTGTTTTTTGAAATATAATTGCTGATTGTTCGCAATTATCACAATTATCGCAAACTTTCATAATTTTCATAATTTCCATAATTCTCACAATTCTATAAAAATTGATTCTTGGAAATTTCATGAGAACTTTTTCAGCATTGTGAATTTGTGAAATCGTCAAAGTTTTCAAATAAATTCTTTTCAACGATTTCAATTATTTCCATTTTATAATAGTATTGAAATCATACCCAATATAAATAGCGGCAAATTAATTCTACGCCAAAATATGACTGCTAAAACAGTTATCGAAGCAATTAAAATGGAATTCTTTTGAACGAGTTTAACGAGCATTCGAATTTTTGTTTGAAATTCAATTAAAAGGATTCATTGCCGAATGATGTTTGGAGAGCTTTTGAAGTTGGAATTATTTGAAAAGAATATCTTTCTCAAATTCATTCAAGTATTCTCAATTATTAATTTTTTTATCACTTTAACCATATACCAATATATTTTTAAGGAAAATTTTATAAAAATAAATATTGTATTAAAATTTAAACAAAAGTTTATTGGAAAATATCTAGCAAGAAAGAAAAAATTCAATAATTCAAGACGCCAAAGTGTCTACACAAAATTCCCGAAAGCTTAATTAACGTTTTCCATAAAATCACTTTTGTCTACTATCCTTGAAAATGTATGCAAATTATTCGGTATTCAAATATATTCGCATTGAACAAAAAAACCACAATGTCTTTGGCAACAGCACAATAACATCTTATTTTCATAAAACAAATTACATGCTTCTGGCTTTACGTTATATTTTTAGGTTATATATTGCTGTATCGTTGTGCTGCATATAATTTATGGTTTTCAATTAAAATAATGCATGTATTTATCTTTATTGCAATTTCTAAAGTGACTATCACGAAACATTTTGTAAAAGCAATAAAGAATCTTCCAATATTCTTTGGTATTATGGTAAACACTGTGCATGCGTACTTTGAGAGGTTTATGTGTAGGGAAAATTGAATTTTTATTGTTTTTATCATAAAGTTTTTTTTCCTAAAATTTTTAACGTGAGATTGTTTTTTTTTTTCAAGGAAAAATGCTACATATTTTAAAAAGCAAAGTAATGAAATGCAAGACAAAAATCAAAAGTCATGAAAAACACTTTGACTCAAAAGAAACTTGTCAGCAGAACTGTTCTTTGATCAACAATTTGTGTGCATTTTATATTAAGATTTCTCTTTTATAACTACACAGCTTGAAGTTTATTTGATTGCGTATTATAGAGAAAAATATCTGAAGTGGCGCGTTTGAGCTTTTATGCCTTGTGAATACATTGAGTGACTTTTCAGGACTTTTATTTGCATAACGTTTTGCTTTTTTGCATCATCGCATAAGAATTTGCAAGTTTGTATCGATAATCGATTGAAACTAGCATGAATTTGTATAAATTTAAAAGTAATTGAAATGTAAGAATAAATTCTTAAGGACGCAATTTAATAATTTAAGTAAAATAAATAACTAGTAAAACTATTATCCTATCGATCAGAAAGTAGCATAAATTTAGTGCTGACCATCACATTAATTTTATTCAGTAAAAACACCGCAGCAAGACAAGCAACAAAGACTGGAATTCCATAATTCATAACAAAGCAACGAAGAATAAATATTATTTAACCACATATGGCGATTAAACTAGTTTTAATAAGCTTATACAGCAGTTCAAATTTAAAATCCTCTCAACAAAAAAAGCTAAAAAGTCCAAAGAGGTTAATAAGCAAAAACAAGCACAGGACAAATTTCACCAGGACGAATTAAACTTTTTATAAAAAATTATACATTCTGCTGTGTGTTTTAATTGCTGAAAGAATTGAAAGAATTAAAAGTCAACTGTTGGTAGTTTTGTACAATAAATTTATATTTCGTTTGCAGACTTTGTGTTGCAAACTTTTTCGGTTTTTTGTTCTTGGCAAAAATGTTTCGGTGAAAATTAAGCATCATTGGATTAAAAATTTATCATTTTGTAGTTCAAATGATTAAATAAGTGTAACCGAGGAATTTTTAAACTTTTTATAGAAAATTTACGGTTTGAAGATAAATCTGCATAATTTGAAGAAATGAGATGTCCAAACTGTGTTATTCTATTTAATTCTGTTTCATATAATACGTTAAAACTTCTCCCATAAAATTAACAGAAACACATTTCAGTCACAAGTAATCCCTCAGCTTTACCAAATTTATGTTTCTCATAAACATATTCAATCCTCCATTACCGATAATGGTTTTTTGATGTAAAACTAGTTGAAAAATTTAAAATCAGTTCAACTTTATTTTTGAAAAGAACCTAAATCCCCGTTTTATTAACAAACAAACATTCCAATTTAAATTTAATTTAGTTCTCTCAACCATTCTGACAATTTTAACAAATTTGGAAAATGCAAACTGAAAGGACTAATTGAAAATCTGTGTTTTGTAAAATATCAAATGCAATTTTCAGAGTTTTATTTATAACACAATTACTGCATGGGACTGAATAATTCAATTTGATAGCATAAAAAAGCTCATTTTGAAAAATGTTTTTTATGTTAATTCAATTTGGTGTGCAATAACGAATTGTTTTGTTTTCCAAAATGATTTTCATCTTTTCGGTGATTTGAAAAATATTGTTTACTGCATCACTTTACCAAAACTTAAATTAATATGAATTTAAAAACTAGCTCAACTGTTTTCATCAGAATCAATTTATAAGTTCAATAAATTTTCAATTACGTTACAATTTACAACTATAAAAAATTACATCTTGCTCGCTTTTCTTCAGAGCCAATTTCATTTACGTAGAAGAATAAATATTAATAAGTTGTAACAACCTTATAAGACATTGTTATAAAAAATATAACATTCAATAAGTTTTCATCCAACTATTTTTCCAACTGAACAATTTCTATAAAAAAATTTATAAAATATATTGTTGCGCAATATTGGTAATTATATTTTGCATGACTGAGCATAAATCTTGTAAATACTAATAAGATATAAGTACTTTAAAGCAATATCTGGAAACTTAAGCTTTCCATATGTTGCCAACAATATCTGCATCCAATAAATCAGTAAAAAGAAGAAATGTGTTTTATGGACACTTAAATCTTATAATCTATACCACAGTAGTTTGAATAAAACTCTGCCAAATTGAGATCTTTTGAAAGTCCGTTTTTTAATGTTTTTAAACACAACGACACTGTAATTCAAATATCATTTAGTGAAAACTGGTTCTTAGTTTCTAAGCAACATGAAGATATTGATTCCAGTGTAAATCTAAACGAAACCGTATTCGTTATTGCCTTTTAAACCATTCTCAACCATCACTATGCAACAAAAAAATCTGAACCGCAATGAAACCTCCAAAAAAGTCAATTAAAAATGACAGCTTCTGGCTCTTTTCAGCATCCTAAAACAACGGAAATATTCTGAGTTTGACATAGCTTGCGATATTGCATAGTTGTCAAAGTGTTAACACCCATAGTAAAAACGCCACATCAATGATTTTGCTTGTCTGTGGCTTTTGATAAACAAAACCATAATTTATTGCCAGTACGCAAAAACACAAAAACACATTGCAAAACTTTCTGCATATAAAATTGCAAATTCACACCATAAGGTTTAGCCAAATTTTGTGTAAAATGGTGCATTTTGTAAATTTTGTATATTCAGTATTCACCCATTTTGTGTCTATTCTGTAGACTCTGCAGTTGATGGCACGTTCTGTAATTATAACTTGTGCTTTTATGAAAGTATGTTGAAGTAGATCCTTGATATATCAAACATTTGCTTATAAACATATTTGCATTGAGTGTATGGAAAAGTTTTCATTATGCATTCTCACATAATTTTATGTGCTGCAAATTTTGAAGTCTCATGATAATGTAACGCAGTCAAATATAATGGCTAGAATTTAATAATATGCACATTTTATATGACAAAGAAATTATTTTTAAAATCTGCAGACTTTTCATTAGCGCATAATTAGTTTATACTTCTTTGTTGTTATTATTGCTCAAGGGCTAACCATAAAATGTTACTCAATCTAGGGGTAGAATCATAAAACACTGAATGTAGTATCTACTAACTTCAAGAGAAGTATTGAGAGAAATATTCTCAAAGCTCACACAAAATTTAAATTATATTGAAAATAAACTTAAAGCTTTGCCCCATGTAATCGTTTTATTCTTCATCAAATTTGTTGAATGGAAAACTATCAGATAAAAATTGCAATTAAAATAAATCCTTACAAAGCTTCTTAAAATCAAAAATAAGCTCTTGAAGAAATATAAAAGTTTTTATCAGTTTTGCTTGTCAAAAACTGAAATATTAAATTGCTGTAATTATACGCGAATCCAAACTGTAAGCCATTATCCTTTAATTCTTAGGAGTTCTTAGAAGTTCATTAAATGACAACATTTTACTTAATCACTTACAGAAAAAAACAAAATGTATGAGATTAAACTGTCTACAATGATAAAATCAAAAATCTCGAAATTGTTAAAACAAACATCAAAATGGCAAAATTGCCAAAATAACCAATATGCACCATTAAACTTTATAAGCAACATAAAATCCAATAAAAGCTCAATGACCCAAAACATTATTTGATAGTTTTCCCAGAAACTTTTTTGTTTTTAACAGTTTTTGGTTTCCAATAAAATATATTTTACAATGCAAACAGGAAGCAAGAATCAAGTTGTAAAATTGAGAGCGAGAAACTTTGGCATGACATAAATTCATGCAACACTGAAAATAATCGTCATTTCCTGTCGCAAACTATTATCGGATAAAGGTTCAAGTTTTGCCGACTTTTATGAGCGGCGTTCACTAAAGTTTGAAGATAATCTAATAAATTTCATGTATGCATGATTTTTGCACAGAACCAGCTTGAACTGAGATATTCAGCCATAAATTGCAATTTCTTGGCATTTTCTACGTTATTTAAATTATTATGCTTCAATATTTTGCAAGAATAAGCAATATGTGCCAAAGTTGCAATATTACATAGCTTCAAGATGATAATTTTCCTTGTTGCTAAATTAGAAAGTTAGTTTGCTTTCCATTTTAATGTTTATTTAATAAAGTTTACAGCAGACTTTGCACTTATGATTTTAGTTCTAACTTTTCATGTGAACATATATTACACAATTCAGCAGAGGATGCAGACATTTGAACACTGGCACTGTTTGCACTTTGTAATAAGCTACGCAATATGACCCTTTGTTACTTCTCCGCAAAATCGGAGAAGTATTGTTTTTGTCCCAGCATTTTCAGGGTTTTTTGACCTTATCTGATTTTTCCTGACTTCGTATCCCTGACTTCGTAATTCATTAAGAAAATTATAATAATCGAGTTTTTGGAGGATTACCCTGTATTGCTTACTCTCAGCTCCAGAACAAAAGATTAAAGATGCAACATTGGTTTATTCAGAAAAAATAGTTTATTCCTCGGGGTATTCGTGATTCACGTGAAAAAGGTATGTTAATCCTTCTGCTGGTTTGGTTTTATACTCTTCTAGAAATTTGTTGAGTGGCATGGTTACTTAGAGCTGTCTTAGATCTTGAATCCTTCTCCATTTAATCTTCATCGGCGTAGTATAATTTAATTGATTGAGTTTGATTCAAAATATACACAATACACATGCATTTACATAATTATGTTCTTCGTTTATAGAAGTTTTATTTAATTTTGTTTATTTTTGGAACAATTTGGTTTCTATCAAATTCTTGAGACAGGTAAGACTTTTTATTGTTTTATTTAATTTTTTTTAACTTATCAAAGTTATTTAACTGAAAGTTAATTTCTATCAAAAGCTTTTAAAAACTTACCTTATATCAAAATTGAAGAAAATGTCATGCAGTACTTACACTTTGTAAGTCAAAACTTACCTTATATCTTTAGAAAAAATGTTTGAGATGATGAGTTGAGTCAAGAAATGCATCGATGTTTGGTCCACTACCTGCTGGTTGTCATCTGGGGGTCATATGGTGGTACCAGACAACTTTTTTTTTTGAAAAAGTCTTAGAATCTCATGATTCGTCCAGAAAATAAATAAAGGGTATTCGTGGTTTAAATCAACAGACGCCGCGCGTCATGAAGATGTAATATCTATGTTTAAGGAATTTTAAATTAAAGCACCATTCCACGTTAGCGGAGAAGTCCTGCTCAGCTCACAAGCTGCACAACTAGTTTTGAGTTGCGATCAAATTAGTGACTTTAAAAACATTATGATCTTATGTGGAAATCCGTCATGTTATTAGTTTCAATCAAATCAATTCAAACGTTTTTTGAATTCTAAGATTAAATTTTAAAATTTGGTGCAAATCGTTTATAACATTTCGATAAAACAATACCGTACCACCAAAAAGCACAAATCCGTGAATTTTTTGTATAACTTCACAATCAATGTTTATAATATAATAATTCCTGCTGGTCTATATGCTACCGATTTTTTATAATAGTTTGAGAACTAAAGGATCATCAACGGCAACCACCAGCTTGATAGAAAGAGCAAAATTTTAAAGAAAACACTCACTGATTTTTGGATAATCAAAAATTGAAAGAAAAATCAGGTATAATAGAAATATTTTTGATGAATTGGCGGATTTATCAAAAATGTTGAGTTACAATTTTTCAATTTTTCTAAATATTTCACCAACAAAAAAAACAATTTCAATATTTTCACGATACTAAATATTTTTATTGAACAAAACATCAAGTGTTGACATGCATATTATTTTGCATCAATTGCTGTAGCTTTTCAAATTTTTCATTAAGTTCCTGCATATATTTGAGAATAATTTCATTAGAATCAGTTTGAGTGATTTTGCGTTTCTTCAATATTGAATTAAATCTCTCAAACTCCCAATTATTCAGTTTGAAGGTTTTAATTTTCTTTAAATCCGTTTGTAAAACAGGCTGTAAAGTATGATTGGACAAATATTCCACTGTTCTCTGTTTGCAATTGATGACTAAGTTATCCATCTTCTGAAGGTTTGGGAATCGATTGATAAAGAGCATCAGAAAGAGATGACTAAACTTTTGGAAAAATGTTTGTTTGTGTTGAGCGTCATCTATATTGTACATTAGATCCTCGTTAACTCTTTCACATCCACCACTATGTGAATTATTAACATATTATATTAATTTATTTACTTTTGATTCCAAAAATTTACCCCAATTTCCAATAAAGATAGCTGAAGACTTTTTCACAGTCAACACATGATGTTATCCTCTTTTTCGCAATCAAATACTTAGATTCCAATTTTAATTGCTACGTAAATAATGAAATATTAACAAAAAAAAGAATAACTAGTTAAAAAACTACGTACTTGTATATCGGTGATGGCCAAGCCATTGATAAGATTCAGGAGCACCAAGGACGTGATAACAAAACAGAGCAGCAAAAATTGAGCCCAAAAAGAGTCCAGTTGGAAAGGTTCCGACTCTATGTTGCCTACAAAATAAATTTTAAATCATTCATAATTAAATTAATTAATTATCAGTACCAGCAAACATAAATGTGGTTTTCAGGAAAGCCTCAAAAGGATCTTCGAAGTTACTATGAAGATTATTTTGACAATTTGTTGTTTTTTGGAACTGATCTTTGATGGGACGAAATAATGCGTAGAAGCTGAAGGTAAAGGCCAAAATAATAACAGCAAATATTATGAAGAACTTCAAGAAAGTCTCGGAAACTTTACGCAGCATAAACATATAGCTTGACAAAACTGATGTTGGGAGGATAATTAAAATCTCGATCGATGTTAACAATATGATAAATGCTGCTGGCTTTCTATAATAGTTTGAGTACATTAGGATCATCAACAGGAACCACCAACTTGATATAATAAGCAGTACTTCCAAGAGGTTACTCTTCATTTTAAAGTAACTTAACTTTGTGTCGTTGATTAATAGCATTTGAACGAGCTCTCTAAGTGTAAGATAGAGTGTTGAAGTGGTCAAATATATTATAGCAATTATTTGGTAGGACGTTGCATCTTTGAGCCATGAAAATGGAGTATTTGGATGTGTTTCCTTTTTGTTGAAAATCTCGGGAAAATGTTTTGAAAAAGTGTCATTTGTTACGTCATCAAATCTGCTGTTGAGAAAAGATCTTGGTTTCTCCAAATTCTTACTGTACGATTTTACATCTGCAATGTTTATCGGACAAACTACTTCTGTTATATCAAAAGCAAAAAACACCAACAAAAATGGTAACACGAAAACCAAAAGAAATGCAATTAAATTCATGTTGTAAATCCTGCGGTATTTATAGCTCATCACATGAGAATATAATGAAATTACAGGATGTAAGATCAAGTGTGTCAGCCGTTCGTCATCTAAAATCATTTCTATAGGTTTCATAGTTTCATTATAAGCTAATGATTCGTCAACAATTCTTGATTTGTAGTCATAAAGAGCTCTCACGTCTGGATCAATCAAAAACGAATAATCGATCTTTATAGAACGTTCTTTGTTGTCATCCACAGAGCTGGAAATACAAGAATCCAAAAAATGTTCAAGGACATCAGGTTCAATCCACTTTTTCTCCAATTGCTTATCAAAAGCTCCATCCTTATTTCCCAGGTAAAATCCATTCTGGAAGAGCTTTAACATAAAGTTCGAATAGTCTTCATTGAGGTTTTTCCCACAGACTCCAGGTACATTTGATCTAGCCAGCAGAGCCGTAGCTTTTTTATTGTTTCCAGCCACTAACAGTAAATTATTGCAATCATCCTGCAAAAACTTCTTATCCGTATTCTTTTGCTCCATAAACTGTAGATACCTTGGGTAGGACTCTTCAAATCTTTGGTCATCATTTTCCTTCAGGCTTAAGAATAAATTAAAGAAGGGTGACAAATATTCAAAAGTGTCACGGTAATCCGAGTAGTTTTTTGAGTTTATTTTCCAATACTTCAATAAAAGCTTTAAAATTTTCTCTTTGATATCTTTGTCTTCAAGTTTAAGCAAAATGTCAATATCAGTTTCAACTTTGATATCAACAATTTCTTCCATTTCGTTTAGAAGTTCTTCCAAAATAATTAAACATTTGCTAATGTTCATTGAGTCAACACTTTGATATATTCTCCTAAACAGTGAGGTGCCAGTATATTGAAAATATTGTTCATTTTTAAGTTTCAGGTGGTATACTTTGATTTTTTTGGCCTTTTTGAAGCATCTCACATTGATGTCATAAACCAGAAAGCAAAATAAGTTCTCGTTAGATTTTGAATCAATAACATATTGAAATGGAAGTCGTCCCAGAAGGTTTTCCTAAAATAAAGCATTTAACAAATAACTAAATATATCATGGAAAATCTACAAACTTGTTTCAAAAAAGCAGAATCACGCCAAATTTCACAAATAACTAAGATCAACGTTATAAATTGTCTGCTGCCATTGCTGGAGGTTTGAAAAATTTTTACGAGCAAGCTTGTGTCATCTGGACTTCTGTAGTACAACAAGGGTTTTGCAGTTTTATGATTTTCAAGCAAACCCTTGAACTCATAAATTTGTTGAGCGTTAAAAGCTTCATTCAAGCTTTTCTGCGAGAAAAAACATACAGGTAAAATTAATAATTTTCGCATTATTATTAAATCGCTTCATTCAACTGTAATTAATATATCTTTCGTAAGTCTTGTGTTTCAAGCTATACTGATCAGTATTTGAAAGATTTATTTCCATAAACAGCAAAATACATTCTGCAATTTCGTTTAAATTTCTGCATTTCGAGTTAAAAAAGATTTTTCAACCAACTGCTCTGTAAAGCCATAGGTTAATACTCAATCATAGGTTCATAGGTTAATAGTTAATACTCAATTATATCCGACTACACATTTTTTCACTAATTCACTTTTTACCAAGCATAATTTACAAAATGTCAACAAAGTTATTTCTATTGGTGCTTGTGACTTAGATTATATTTTCAAATACACATTTATAACGAGAGAAATATTCGTTTAAATAAATTTGGAATCAAGAGTATGTAGAATAATATATATATATAGTTTTCTTAAAAAATTACCACCATTTTTACAAACACGTTACTTCACATATCTATCTAAATTAAAATTTGAAAACTAATGTTATGGACTTAAATTCTTGAAAATGAATAAAACTAATACAGGAACTCTAAAAATGTAACATCTTTTTTAACAAAAAATCAAAATATTTATGATGACTGAATGCAAAAATGATTTTAAACAAATGTAACAGATTATTTCAGATTTCAAAATGCTTACTAATATTTGTTGATCCTTTTCAGCAAGAGTGGTGGTGATTGATAAGTTATTGATTATCAAATCAGCCCTCATTGTATGTAAAATATTGATTTATTCCGCTTGTCGTGACAAATGTTCTGATCTTTTTATATTGCAGGAGAAGAAAAATAAAATCAGTCTGACTGCTTCAGCAGACGAAGCGATACTGATGCTTGGCTTGAAATGACGCGATCGGGAACAGTGTGTAAGTTAGATAATGCCGACTGGTTGGAATACCAAGAAAACTATGTTTGTCAACTCACACAACATTTTCTAGTACATCATTTAGTCATTTTTCTTAATCATCTTCTAGAATTTATGTTGAGAGTGTAAAAAATATTTTTCAAGAGTGCATGATAATTATTGTTATTATTATTATATTGCATTCTAAATTTAAATTTAGATATTAACTACTTCAAAATAATTTGTAAACGATTTTATTTGATAGATGAAAAATTTTATTGAATTTACACACTTGAGATGATCATAAAATTTTTTACAAAATCCACTCACGCATTAATTGGTACTTCTGTTTCCCGTCAGAAAGTCTACCGTTGCCGGTTTCTATTTTTGAAGAATCATTTGATTTTGAAATTATTTATAGATTTCATTCAACCTATTCAAAGATTTCCGAGAAATCTGTTATTAATTTAAATTATTTTTGGTAACATCATGACAAGAACTTGAACGTTTTATTGACCGAAAGAGTTTATTTTCAACATAATTGTTTTATTTATACGTATCTGCCATAAATTCATTACCGGAATATAGTTTTTGAGATATGTGACATAATATTTTTAATACCATATTTCTAAATATTCTCTAATAATAATTTGTAATCCAAACTTCGTATAGGTGATTTTTCTCATCAAGTATCATTTAAATTCGATTTTCGGGAGAAACTAAAACATGTATGATATTTGAATAGATCAGTCTTGATCACTTTTGAAAAATTTAGTCAATAAATCTATCTTTCTGTACATTGTACATACGCCAGAAAACATATTTTATGAAGTGAAATATAAATTAATTAATTTGTTTCACGTTTTGTTTTCTTGAGAGGTTTGATCAAACTTAGACTTTTTTCTATTCACATTAAAACGATAGTTATACATTTTTGAGCTATATCTACCTGTAACGTTTTCAAAGAATTACATTAAAATTTCTTCCTATATCTTTTTTAAAATTATGTGTATAAAACTTTCGGGGAAAACAAATGTTTGTTTTTACTCTAAATTCCACTAGCAAGAAACTAGATTTTCTGTAACTAATCTATTTTGAACAAAAAGGTAAAATATTCGGAGAGTAATTGAAACTTACAGCAAGAATGTTCAAAATAGATTCAGATTTAATCTTTAATTGAGATTACTCATCAAACAACATTTAAAAATACCCAATTTTTAATTTGTCTGTTCAAAATTCAAAAATTGTTCTAAATTTGTATGATAAAACTTTAGAACATCAATCTCTCACAGACTCAGCAAACCATAATTCAATCAAATCAGAATTCTGAATGTTTTATCAATCTCTGCATTGTTCCATTTTTGCATCAATGTAGTTTTACGGTTTTTCGGATAGAGTTTTTAGAAACAAAGAACTGTTCATAGAAATTGACTTGAATTTATGTGATTTCTAGTTTTCTCTGGATTATACCAATAAAATAATAGACGAGCACAGACAAATACCCAATGCACCGGTTTATGAAGCATCAAAAAATATTAGCCATATTCTTTTTGTCCTTCACTTCGGTGCTAAATTGGTTAAAATTGTTCTTTTTAATATTCACTTTCAGCCAATCGGTTCTAAAATCAGTGCTAAAATCACTGAATATTTTTGGTCGTTCTATTTAACTATTCCGTTCATGACACGATTCATCCCAAAATTCCAGTGACTCTCGGATTTTTAAACGTTTGGTCTACATCCACGAATAAAAAAAAATTCGATCCGCAATTTCCGGAAAAAAAATTCGATCCGCAATTTTTCGAAAATATCCGCAATCTTCAAAAAAAATTTATTTCAAAAAAAAATTAAAAATTTTTCATCATGAAATCCAAACTATATTTTGATAATACAGTTTTAATTAGTATAATTTATAATTACATGCATTGAATCGGATTCTTTATGATTCCGCAAAATTGTTTTCGTGACAGCATTTTCATTGTTTTTTATGATTTTTCCTGACTTCCTGTATTTTATCTCATATTTTTTTTGTCCGTATTTTTGAAGAAAATTCCTGTAAAAAAAATCCGAAAAATATTGAGCCTCCGACCCGTGAAATGCGAAAACTAAGGGCCGTGTGCCTGGTGGTTCGGTGGGGTTACTGTAAACGATCGATCTGACCTCCAACCCAACTTTCTGCCCATTTGATACGTTCTCCACCGGATAGGTCACCAAACCATTTGTGACGCAAATTTTCATATAAAAAACTTTACAGATAAAAAAAAATCACAAGTTTTTTGTTTGGTCAACCTGTTGTTTTAAATATCTGGTGGTACCAGACAACCGTTGAAAAGGTTTTAAAATCTCAATAATCATTTTTGATTTAAACCAACATTAAAACACACAATTCCACGTTAGCGGAAAGTCCTGCTCAGCTTTCAACTTGTTCATTTTAATTTGAGCAAATAAAATCTGATCCAGATCCGTTGAACAAAATGTTGATTTTATAAAAAGAAATATCTTAAAAAATCCGATCCGTTTACAAAATTTGCGGATTTTTTCAAAATCCGAACATTCCCTAGATGGCGTATGTTTCTAATTACGTTCTGATATAGAATATATAGACTTTGAAAAATATTTTTAAATATTTTTTTGTTTCGTTTATTGTTTTTTAGTCAACATGTTGAAAAATAATTACATTTACATTTTGAGGATTAATAAGTTGTGTCATTGAGTTCCTTTCTAAAAATAAGTGCACCAGCAGATAATAACAAGTGGCAGACAAAAATTTTCAAATTATCTCAAAGATTCGAAGAGAATTCTTGATATCACTTAAATATTTGTGTTTGCCACCTCATTTTGGCTGCTAGTATACTTATTTGTTACTAGGGACTCAATGACACAGCTTAATGATCCTCAAAATCTAATTATTTATTTGTAAACAAAACAAATTTGAATATTTTTGGCGCAATTCATTGTAAATACTGATCCCTGTCTCATACTGATCCCTGTCTGCTCACAAAGTATGATTAAGGCCGATTGTGATTAATTCTCAGATTATTTTTGGTTGTTCGGCGTTATCAGATATGGAAATGCATTGCCTACTGTTTACAATGCATAACTATATTGGTCTCAATCAATTAAAATTAATTTTAACATCGGAATAGGTGAAAATCTGTTTTCGATTAATCGATTTCGGAATTCTATGTTGTCGCTTTCTTAGCAGTTTTCGCGGGATTTGCCAACTGATTTAGTACTGATTTAGAACAGATCGGAATATTCAAGTGATTTGACAAATAGAACGACCCAAATCACTGATTTGGTGATGCACCGATTGGCACCGATTTTAGAACTGAATATTCATGTAAAAAGAATATGGCTATTATGTATTCGGAATAAAGACTATAAATTGTCCAAAATTGAAAAGAAATGGATTTTAAAATATCTATCAAAATAGAATCTGAAATATTGAAGACAAATGGACTTTTTGTGGATATACAGTTTTCATGAAAAAAATTTTCAAATCTATATATAAAAACCGAAAAACTAACAATAACAAAAATCTACAGAAAGTATGATTAAATATAAAACTGCTTGAGAATAGCCAAATGAAAATAAATAGTCTGCAATTGTAGAAGATTAAATAGTCGGGTTGTTTGCAAACTTTTCATTTTAATTAAGTGCATTAAATTCAATAAACTGAAGAACAGAATCATCTAATTTGACTCATTGTTAGGGAAAGAGTTGATGCTGCAATTTTATTTTCGATTTGTAGACTTCATTTTCAAGATGAAATTTATTTGATAGATACATTGAAAAAATATTTCATTATTTTAATCTAATTCGACAAAAAATATACCAATACATTAAAATTCCACGATGGCCTTGACAGTACTTCTAATGAAGCATATCAAAAAATGCTATTTAATCTAATGAGCATACATTGATTTACTGATACATCTATAAATCCAAAACTAAACTGTGCAATACTTTATTTTCAATAGAGCGACTCTTTGTTGTGAAAATGACCATTCTATTTAGTATGCTTGGGATTTGCTCGATATTATAGTATTGAATCATCACTAGTCACTGAAAGAGCAGTTTTAGGAATGTGAATTAATATTTGGATAAATTCAACTAGAAGTTATACTTGCGAGATTGGGTTTTCTAGTAAAAGTTCAAAATTATACAAACTTTCATACCATTAAAAGCTCTCTCTTTTCATTATCGCAAATTTCTCAAACAAATCTCAAACCACAATAAAAACATTTCAAACTATTTGCAAACTTTTCAAATTACTTTCAGTAGCTATTAGCCAGTAGTTTCATAACCACATCACAAAGCAGTAACTCCTAGAACTCGTCATAATAATGGAAACTTGGTAAATGTTTAAATGTTTAAATGCACACGATATGTTTAATTAAGTAATTCCAAGTAATTCGGAGCAAATTGCCGTTTCATGTTTTAGGAAGTTGATGATAGTTTTGCTGTTCAGCTTGTTTATGCACTCGAGTGAACAATGTAGAGTGAGAACGTCGATTAACCCGGGATCAAACAATACATTTGAGAATTTGACCGGAGATGCTCTAGATGTGGCTATTGTGAAGGAAGTGGCGAAGCAGAATGAAACTAATGGCAGGGTAACTTTAAGCAAATTACACATCACAGAGATCAACCACAAAGTCTTTAAAAATTTCCAACAAATGACCAGTATTGACCTTTCGTACAATGAAATTGCAAAAATTGAGGAAAAAGTTTTCTCGGAAAACTCCAAGCTCGAACAAATTCATTTGGAAGGCAACAAAATCCAGACTATTAAGAAAAATTTGTTTCATGGAGAATTCCCTGAGCTTGTTGACATAAATTTGTCTGAGAATTTTATTAAGGAGGTGGAGGCAGGTGCTTTTGATAAATTGACGCAACTGCAGTCTTTAGATCTATCTAATAATTGCTTGACAACCGTTGAAGCTTATTTATTCAAGAAAAATTGGAAGTTAAAGGAAGTGTACTTTAATGATAATGAAATTTCGAAGATTGATAGTGAAGCTTTTGCAAGCAAGTGTTCTTTAGACGTTTTGAATCTTTCGGGGAACAAACTGGACAAGTTTCCAATTATGCTGATGGAAAGCGTCGTTTCTTTTAATTTAAATGACAACATCATTAAAACGTTGGACATCAGTAATCCAACCGGGAAGATGAATAAAAAAGTCACCTATATTAGCAACTTGAAATTTGCCGGGAACAAAATTAACAAACTAGAAAACTCTGGTGCCCATAGACATGACCTTGAATCATTAGATCTCAGTAATAACTCGTTATCAGAGATTGGCCACTTCCCACACTTTACAAGCCTGAAAAGATTATACTTGGAGCACAATAATATTTCCTGGATCGATTATCAAGAGATTGAAGCTAAATTTGATACAATCATGTTCATTGATGTTTCTTACAACCCCTTGGAATGCTCAGAGTATGTTCACCTGAGAGGACTCTTGAACGAGGACGACATTATACTTCATTCAAATTTAAGGACAGAATGTAATCACACTTTACAAGCAGACGAATATGAAGAAATTATTCTTACTGAACTTAGTAGTTTATTCAAGACCTTGAACGGGAATGTTAAAACAAACAGAAATCTGCTGATAATGTTGGTATCAATGCTGATCATTGCACTTTTGACTTGTGCTGTAATGTTTATAAAACATTTTGTATCTGCTAACAAATCGAACTTGAAGGGATTGGTGGAGCAAATCGAACTGTAAAATGGCATAGAAACTATAGCTATGAAAATATTACTAATTATCATGCAAAGTGATTCCTGATGACGATTATCTTTTAAGATTTGTAATGGAACTTTTTATTTTCATAAAGACAACAATAAATATCAAACAAAAAACATTAGGTATTTCATTATTATCGAAAGCCAAGAGTTCGTGTTAACAAATCATAAACAAATCAAAAAATTAACACTATAATGTGTGCAAATATTAAATATTTCATATTTATTAATAATCAGTAGATACTATGTATGTCAATAACATTTCCTTATCAACATTTCTATTTTGATTAACAACAAACTTGCATTTTTGCTCAATTATTTTTTCTATAGTAATGTATTCATTGAACTATATTTTGCATCATTCATTCATTAAAATAATAAGTGAGATTTTAAATGTGTTTCAAGCTTATAAATCGACAGCAAGACTGATTAAATATAATAGTTACAGTACTACTGTGCTTCAATGTGGATTGATTTACGTGGAAAGTTTTTAAGGTGCGAAATAGTAAAATGGAGGGATTAAAAATGTGAGACTTTTTACTATAAATTAGTTATTTTAGCTCTAAAGTTGAGTATTTTTAGTATTTTGCTATCAACCTTTCTGTTTGCAATTTGTGGAGGCCTCAAGCAGACCAAAGAAGATTGTCTTAATAATCGACAACGAGAGAATCAAATGGTCCAACATTTTGGGCCACCAGTCGTTTCAATTCCCTTACCAACATCATCAAGTGAAGTTCAAACTAATGATTTAAACATGAATATGATTAGTTTAAAAGAACTGAATCAAACAATGTTTACGAAATACGAGAAATCTAGAATCATAACTTTAAATTTGGCAAAAAATCAAATCAGCCACATTGGAGAACACAGCTTTGATTTCTTCAGAAACTTGAAGAGTCTTGACTTGACGTCAAATTCCATCACAAAGCTGAACAAAACAACTTTTGGTGGATTGAATAAAGTTGAAAAGCTTTACCTAGCAGAAAACTTTATTGTTGAAATTGATATGGCAGCCTTTGAACACATGAGTTTCCTAAAAGCAATAAACTTGAATTCCAATTGCATCCATCGTCTTCCTAACTTAGTGTTCTTTAGAAATTACATGCTAAAAAATATCTATGTCAATGAGAATCAACTTGAAAATTTACCCTCAGAGATGCTCCCATACAATCAACACTTGCAAAACTTGAATGTTTCGGACAATCAATTTACAAACATAGATTCGATATTGAGAATTATCAAAATTGAATCTTTGGATATCTCAAACAATGAGGTTACTGATCTACCGATGCCCAAAGCCACTACAACGAACTTCATTACCGAATCTGAAAATGTAAATCTCACACAAGTCAATGAGTCAAGTAAATCCAGTGAGTCCCAGGAATCAAGTGATGAAACTACTTACATGAAGGTTAAATATAACTCAAAGAACACTGATGATCAGGGATGGAGAAGCTCACCATTTGGAAACAAAAACATAAATAAACAGAACAGTTATCATGAAAATCAACTACGTCGTGAAAAAATGGAGAACGAACGAGATAATGAAAATAGTAACTTCAAGAGTTTCTGGGGAAATGGAAGCTCTAGGAATCAAATGGATTTGTCTCCACATAAGATGAACAGAAAAGAAAACACTGGAAGAATGATATCCACAGACAGGCAAAGAAATGTTGGAACTAAATCAAACTCCATAAAGAACTTGGAAGATTCTAGATCGATATCTTCAAATGAGTCAGAGATGAACAAAAATTCAAGAAGCATTTCACCAGGTCACAACCCCTCCAACAGCGAAGCAATTCAAAGAGTTTGGCCTTTTTCATCCACAGAATTTTACAAGTTCATTAAAGAATCAACAGTAAATCATCTGAAATATTTGACTGCCAAGAATTGTTCAATCACCTCCTTGGATTTCATCACAAATTTCCCTGAACTGATTCTGCTGGATGTCTCTCACAACAACGTGAATACTTTGAATCTAACCACAGTAGAAGACATGACCAGCATGAGATATTTGTTACTCACCAACAATAATTTGACAGATTTTGAGTATGGACCAATTTTGGAAAAGTGGAAGAACTTTAGATTCATTGATTTGAGCCACAATAATTTTACTTGTGAATTTGTGCGAAACATTAAAACGGAATTCACCAGAGCTGGTAAAATGGTTAGGTTTGAGGTAAATAAATGTTTATGAAGCATTAACATAATTACATTTAAAAATTGAAACTGATCGCATTATTGTTTAAGAATGAAGATTTATTTTTATATTAAGATATTTTGAATTTAATTACAACATAATTGAATAAAATATAATGTGAACTGTTATCATGCTACTGTTTTTATTCGTGCATAGCAGCAAAATACAAAAATTCCACAAATACCTTTGCATACCTTAAATTTACTAGGTTGAAATGCATAGCTATAGCTATCAACGTAGTATTACTATCAACAATATTGTAGCTAGACACTGCCCATTCATTTATTTTCAGTCATCAGGTTATTCTACTTTTTTCTTTGTTTGTTGCATTCTGAAGACGTTTGGTTAGTTCATCGAAAATTGTTGCACCAGCAACATGCACATTTTCGAAGAAAAAAAATATAGTGTAAAAATTTGTGAATTTCTTGTTAAATTTTAGGTTTATTGTGAATTTTTAATAAATTTGTGACAGTGTGACAAAAATGGTGGAAGTGAAATCAATGAAAGATAGCTTAGTGCAGCTTATACTCTTTTTGAGTTTGATCAGTGCTGAACAGTCACCATGTCCCAACTTGTTCCAGTATAATGGATCCGAAGGTCTTATCACTCTCTACAATAAAAAATTTCCAATGGTTAAAATCAATGTGGAATTGTCACTGGGAGCCAAACTACCAACGGTTTGTCTTAATCTTAAAATTCTCTCACTTTTTCCAATGTCAATGTCATCGCTCTTTGAACATTTTAGTAATCTCGCGGCATAGCACATCTTTTACTGTATTTATTTATCTTCTCTGTTTTGATGCTAAATTTTGAATATGCTATTTGTTTATTTGGTTTGATACTTCAAGCAAAAAAAAATATTTTTTGCATGGCTATTGAATCTTGATTATCTATATTAGGCTCTCGTAGAATTTGAGTATTTATTCTGATTTCAAATAGCATGTCATACTTAATTCATCGAAAAGTGTACTTAAACACTCGAGTCTAAAATCACACAAATACATTTCAAGATGTTTCACTGTTGTGTTGCGGCTAAATTTGAAAACTCGTTAGGCAAGCGCCAGCAATTAGGAAATGTTATTACTTTGTCTTCGTTTAAACTTGTCTGGATTCATGTATACTTCATAAGCTATGTGTTTGTAATTTTTGGACATGTTAAATAAAGACTTCCAAGTATAATTGTCTCCACAACTTAATTAATTTATACTTTATGAAATGTATCAAGTAATTTCTTGTAAACTAAAGAGAATGTTAATTCAGAATTTTCTATGGATTTTCCCACAAGAACAAGTATTTAAAGAAAAAAACATTGTTTAAATATTTGCTTAGCTTGCGTACTTTTTTCAACAAAAAAATTTCTCTTAAATAAATTCAGCCTATATTGTTACTTATAAATTTCTTTTAAATATAATATATTTAATATGTGACATAATGGTATATTGAATAAATGTTTCAAATAATGTATATAAGTAAATACTAAAAAGAATAAAAAGTAAATAGAATAAAAATTTTAAATCAACAAAATACTCTAATTGAAAAATCAATAGAAAACCCATATTAAGCTGTGATCTATCATCGACCATTCGATTATTTTCATGTCATTTGAAGAAAAAATTCTTACTACAAACCATTCATAAGGTTGTCACATAAATTGGGAGAAATGATACAAAAAAAAATTAAATTGTTGACCGATTATTCTTAAGTTGATTGTGAATTTTTTATTTTAAATTTTCACCAATTCTCGAAATTTTAGTGTCAAACCTGCTTGTATTTACTTTCAAGATCAATATTAAAATAACACAATGTTTTGGATGCCCTGGAAAATTATCTCCGGTCTTCTGCGTATTTTAGCGTTTAAGTTTTTAGTGTGCTGTCGATTTTTAGCGGAATCTGTGCTGATTGCTGTGTTTCTTGCAGAAATTAATTTCAACGTGGAAGTGAAGTTTTGTGAAAGATGGCACAAGCCTTGTGTCTTTTTGGACTTTTATGTTCCGGAAACATGAATAATTATGATAATATTGAAGTTGTGCAGCATAACAACAACAATATTATCAATACTGGTAGTAATAATTATCAACAAACTACGTACACTCAATATCCAACAACTTCAAATTTGTTGACATCACCTTGCCCTATCTTTGAATATAAAATCAACAATGGTCAAACTGAGGGATTCATCACTCTCCAAAGTCAGATGGATTCTATTATGTTACGTGTTGAACTTTCAGTTGCTGTGAAATTATCGGTGAGTTTACTAAATGTATTAAATATTATATTAATATTTGTGCTAAGATCTAAATTAATTAGATCTAAATTAGATTGATTTTCGTTAATAAAATCAAATTTAACAGAATACAAAGAATTTTTCAATGAAATTGCTAATTGAATTAAAGAACAAATAAGTTATTTGCCACCAAAATTTCCAGGGTGTTGAATAATATTAGATTTTTCTTGTGCTTTTCTTGAGCTGAGATTAACATATTTAGCTCTTCTAAATTGCAAATGTTTCAGATGTGATATAAGAAGTATTTCATGGTAAATACTTGACAGATCTATTCTTCTATTTTGAATTAGATATAAGTTATCATCTGTTCATTCACATAAAGTATTATCCTATGGTACCAAATTACATATAATTTTTTTTAAATCATATTGTCGGAAACCCACACAAATTTTTGAATTGTCTACGAATATTTATACTTTATAGATTCTTTTTCGGTTGAAGTATAAATATTACGTCTTTAGTATTTTATATGTGCAAACATTTTAGCACATATTTTTTATGAATGCTATTTTATATATTGTAAATGACAGGGCTATAATATTGTTCTGTACATTAAAATTAAAGCTTAATTTTGAATCAAAAACCCTGGACAGATTTCAATCTTCAGACAGAAATGAATTATTCGAGATATAAATTTTTCAGTTCGTTCCTTAGTCGGCTAGTGAAGTTCCTCGTGAAAGCATCTTCTTCTCCTTAATCTGTTCGGTATCAAAAATATATGAATAAATGGCTCAAGTTTTGTGTGCATTCGGGCTTTTATGCACAACAGTAAAGCCATATTATGCAAATGTAAATTACTATCACAGTGATAGTCACCATCAAAACAATTTTGGTTATAATTCTGTAGTGAGACAACAACCTCAAGGAAGTGAGGCGAATTATTATAATAACTTTCCGAGGACCAATTGTCCCTACTTCCATTATACACATTATAATGGACAAACTGAAGGAAGTATTACGCTTCAAAGTAAAGATGACTCCAAAAGTTTACTGAGGCTAGAGTTTTCGGTGCTAGCTCTTATTACGGCAAGTTTTAAAATAAACTCTTTTGAATAATAACAAGTTTTACATTTATGGAGATTTTTTGGTCAAATCTTTAAATCTCCAAATATTTAAGAAACACTTGTGATTGATTCGCATGAAATACAGCAATGGTAATATTTGTTTTTGAATTAATAAACGCTTAAAAAACGAGTCACCAACACTTTACTTGGAAATTACAAAAAAAAAAAAAAATTTAAAGAAGTTTTGTTCTGACGATGCATTCTAAATGAAGGTGATCAATACAGATAATTTAAATTAATAAACTTATAAAGTTCTTGACTTTTATTAATTTGAAAGCAACAATAATTTTTTCTTCGGTGTAAAAACTTTTGAGAGTGATTTACAAATCTCTTCTCAAACTAATTAGAACAAATCAGGTAGCTGTTCTACTCATTGCATCCTTTTCACACTTTCTATTTGAAATTCGTCAATTGTTTCTACTGGTTGCAATTAAGTATAAATAGAATTTAGTTTAAAGAGAGCCTTTGACGAGTAACATCTGTTATGCTAATTAAATAGAGATAAAATTGAAAAGCCATTTGATAATCTGTGACGAGAATTGTTGATCAACAACGATTACATTGTAATTTAAGAAAAAAGTTTGGGTGTTAAAGATTGTGTTATAAATAAGTATTTTTCAATATTCAAAAACCGAAAAGAAAGTGAAGATTTATGATCGAAATTTCGCCAAAATTAAATTTTTATATATTCAACAATTTCTGGTTAAACTGATAATTTATGGCAATGGCCGCGATATTTTGCCTCTTCAGTGTGGCTTTGTGCAAATTAGCTAATCAAACATTTACTCAACAAGAATCAAACTCGTTATCGGTACCAACACGTCACGTAATAAATTCCAACAATGTTTACAATTCTCGCATTTGTCCGCAACATTTTCGTTACACTTTTAGTGGCGAGGACAACGAGTGGCAAGGATTGGTTGCTTTGCCTAGTATAAGATTAGGAAAGACTCTTAGAATTGTTGTTGAATTATCTATAAGAGCGGAATTGCCAACGGTGAGTCCTGAATATATTCTCAAGTGTTTTAAACTTTCAGACATGAAGAAAAAGTACTTGAAACTGAATAAACAAGATTAAGTAGTTTATTACAGTAAATTTCAGTTATTTTGCTGTAAATTCTGAATTTCCTGATTATTTTCAAGTATTTTGGGATTTGTGGGTACGGTATTAAATATTTTTAAGATAATAGAGACACTTGAACTAATTAGAAACATCCGCAATAAACACTCGAAAGGTATAAAAATAATCATTACAGGTGCTTTCAGAGGATTATTTTAAGTTTCCTCCCCCTTTTTTTAAATTCATTCTTTACTGCCAAATATTTTTGGGCTACGAATTTTAGCGTATTGGAAATAATTATTCATTTTAAAACGAAGATCATTTGATTGAGAAAACTAATATATCAGCAACGTTAAAAAAATTAACTTTTTCGTGAACAAAATTATTTAAAGCTGAAAATTATGCTAACAACATCAATTTATTTAATTTAACTAATAAATCTTATAATTTTTAGGGATTTTATGGAAAAATTGAGCTTGCAAAGCCAAGAGAAGCCGTAGTGGATGACATCAGAAATGGGCGACCAATATTATATCGTGTTATATTTCCTATTCAAAATCCTGTGCCTAAACTAACTGCAATCTACTATAACGACCAACTCATATGCAGTGGACCACCTGGTAAGATTCTTTTGCATTTTATCTAATACTGAAGTACGTTCAGCCTTGCTCAACGATTACCAATTATTGATTTTTTTTTTAAATTCTAGAGCGTGGGCAAGTTGTTACAACAATGAAATTGGAGCATAATCTTTACACGGGTTTGGCAAGCACAAACAATAGATATCCTATAGATAACAGAGGTCAACAGAGCCAACCAGTTCAACCTCAGGAGACTTATAAACCTCAAGAAGTTTATCAACCTGAAGTGCAGCATCAAAATAATTATCCTCAAAAAAGTACCATAAACCCTTATTATTCTCCACCCACAACTCGTGCGCCATATGTTCGACCTTCAACAAAAGCGCCTTACATAAGACCAACTCAATATCAACGCCCAGTTACACAAGCTCCAATAACACAAGCTCCAGAAACACAAGCTCCTACCACTCGAGCTCCATTCACTCAAGCAGTAGTAACTCAAAGGGTGACTAAAAGTCAACCAACTAAATCATATGCTATAAAGGGTGAAAAAGGAATATGCGGGAAACAGTCTGTTGCAGTTGTTTCGCTTATTTACAATGGAAAACCTTCCAATAGAGGAGACTGGCCATGGCTTGTTGCTTTTTACTACAATCAAAAAGGCAATCCTGAATTTATCTGTGGTGGAACTTTGTATACAGAAGTAATTTCAATACTATTTACTCAATTATCGAATCTTTTATTGACTTTTGAAATGTTTTTTCTAGCGTCATGTCATCACTGCAGCGCATTGTGTAAGTTTTAATTTTTTTTCTACAATAAATCGCAAACTAATAGATTTAATTTAATTTCAGGTTCAAAATAAAGGAGATCAAGAACCAAAAAAGCCTAGTGATGCTCTGTTTTTCATAGGAAAACATAATTTAAAAGCCTGGAGTGAAACAGGATATGAGCAATCAGGTGCCTCCGACCTAATAGTTCACCCAGACTGGGATGTGAACAGCGACAGATATGACAGTGATATTGCAATTGTAGTGCTCACAAATGCTGTTAAATTTTCTAAGTTCATAAATCCAATCTGTTTATGGTCGAAGCCATCAACTGATATCAGAGATGTTGAAGGAGTCATGGGAGTTGTCGTTGGGTGGGGCAAAACAGAAGACGATACTATATCTTATACACAGCCAAATGTGGTACGGATACCAATTGTAAATGATGGAGAATGTCTAAGATCAAATGAAAGATTTGCAGCAATTACTTCCAGTCGAACATTTTGTGCGGGTGATCTGAATGGTAAAGGTCCTTGTAATGGTAAGTCAAAATTGAGTTATAAATCGAAACCATATTAAATTTTAATATATTTATGTATTTACAGGAGATTCGGGCGGTGGATTAGTTATGCATGAAGCTGGTAGATGGTTCTTGAGAGGAATTGTCTCGGCATCTCTGAATGATCCAGTGACGCAAAAGTGCGATCTTAACAGTTATGTGGTTTTCACAGATGCTGCTAAGTTTGTGCCTTGGATTACAACGACGACTGGCACATAATTTAAATTTAATTTAAATTTAGTTTTTGTGTTAATATATTAATAAATTTTGATAATAAAACCTACGATGAGAAAATTCAGAAGCTAAACTATAAATTTTTTTTTTTCGTTGAAAATCGTTTAATTGGTAAATCTTTTAAAAAATTATAAACCACTAAGAAAATAAAAGATACTCGTGTGAAGTTACATCTTCAATTTTTTTTAGTATTTATTATAACATATGATTATTTATAAATGTTTACACTTAACAAATCAGGGATTTCCAACTTTTTGCACATTCATGGCACATTCATTAAAATTGACTCTTTAAATCAATTAAATTCAAATACAAAGAATTATTTCGAAGAAATTTTTTTCACAATATTAACTGACCCTTAAAAAAAGTGATAACTCTTATTGCGTAAAAAAAATACTCTCTGATTGCGGTTAAAAATTTTTTAGTGTATATGTGATTCAGGGCTTTTGATACAGTGTATATTTTTAAGGTTTTTTTATGATGCTTTTGCAAAGATTTCTTATAGAAATCCCTGAATCACATAGATGTGTATTTTTACCGCTCTCACCATTTATCATTTGTTTCAAAATATTGCTCAGTCAGTTGTTGGAGTTACGTGGATATAGATCTTCCTCGAAACAATTTATTTGTTTACCTAGTTTGCGGTGTGAACTTTGTGCTAAAATGGAACAATTTTTGTGTTATGGCTTGATGTGCTCTATTGGTTTTGGTGGGAGCAATTCTAATCAAAATTATTACCGAAAACAGAACTACGGTGGTTACGAAATTTATGACAATAGTGAACAACCATCATATACGAACAATAATTACAACAATCGACAAAATTATTATCAACCATCCCAGCAAAGAATTCCTGATTCACCTTGCTCTTATTTTGAATATGTAACGGATAATAATGGAGAAACTCAAGGGAGGATTTCTTTTCAATCACCACAAGATTCTACGATTGAATTGGATGTTGAACTTTCTGTCGGAGCGCGATTGAATTCCGTGAGTTTGATTTTGATAACACATTATTATTGAACTTATTTATTCACTAGATTAAGTGTAATATTTTCACAAGTGTTTAAAAGTCTTCATGCTAATCTTTGTTTACTTAAAAAATTATATAATTTTAGCAAAACTCTGGAAGTTTGGATCTAGAGAGCTCGGATACTCCATTTTTCAACGATTTTAGAAATGGAAGACCTCTCGTTTACAGAGTAAAATTTCCTCTACAAAATCCTTTGCCAAAACTAACTGCAATTCTTTACAACAACCAAAAGGTTTGCAGCGGTCCTCCAGGTAAAGCTCACAGCTTCATTAAAAATTAAAATGAAATATTTTTGTTTAATATTTATTATTAAAGATCGCGGAAATACCGTTACAACAATAAAACTTAGTCATAGTTTATTCACTGGAAATTACAACAATCGTCAATTTTATTCGGCACCACTTCCGTTTATAAGAACTACTAAAGCACCCCAATATTTTGAAACTACCCAGTCAAATCAAAATCCTTCAAGACCATCAAGACCAACTATATCCACTACAACACCAAGACCATTAAGACCAACAAGACCAACGATAACCACTACAACACCATACAGCAATCTGCCAATTGTAGAAGGATCGTGTGGAAACCCAACTGTTGGAATAAACTCTTTGATTATAAACGGATCTATATCTCGTCGTGGAGATTGGCCTTGGCTAGTTGCCTTTTATTACAATCTGAAAGAAACAGGAATTTTATTTATTTGTGGTGGGAGTTTGATATCAAGTGTAAAATTGTATTGCCTTTAATGTTGGCACATTTATAATTTATATGAAATCTTTTTTAGCGACATGTCATCACGGCAGCGCATTGCGTAAACAATTAATTATTATTTTTCATGCACCTCATTACACAATATGGTTTCAGATTCAAAATAAAGGAGAAGTAGAACCAAGAAAAGAAAGTGATTCCTTATTTTTCATCGGAAAACACAATTTGGATTCATTCAGTGAAGAAGGCTATATGCAATCAGGCGCTTCTAAGTTTATAGTGAACCCAGACTGGGATGCATCTGACACCAAATATGACGCTGATATTGGGATTGTAGTTCTCTCCAAAACTGTTCAGTTCACTGAGAACATTAAACCTATCTGCTTATTAACTGAAGATACCAGCATCCCAGTAGGATCAGAAGGAACTGTTGCAGGTTGGGGTAAGACAGAAGATAAATCTTTATCAACTTCTCAACCAAGAGTCGTAAACTTACCGATAGTTGAACAAAGCGAATGTTTAATATCACATATGGGTCTTTACGCAATTTCTTCAAATCGAACATTTTGCGCGGGAAAAAAAGATGGAAAAGGTCCTTGTAACGGTAAACTATTTTGCGAATTAAAATTGAATATAATTAATCGCGTTTATTAATTATTTTCAGGTGATTCGGGCGGTGGACTTGTTTTTAAGAAAGGATCAAAATGGTTCCTGAAAGGAATTGTGTCAGCTTCGTTGTGGGATTCCGCTAACAAGACCTGCGATTTGCACAATTATTTGCTTTTCACGGATGCAGCTAAATTTATTGATTGGATTAGAACAACAACCGTCTCAAACTAATCCTATGTTAACCTTTAAAAATAGACTACACACAATTGTACAATAAATAACATTAATTTTTATAATGTTCCTCAATGTTTAAATTTAATTTTAATAAAATACCATGTTAATTAATGAATTCATATTGGAATCCCTAAATATGTTATAAGCATCAAAGAGTAGAGAATTGACTTCGATTTATCCCTCATTTTTAAATTTTTCTTGTAATATCTAAATTGTAGTTTATTTTCACCAGAAATATGTCGGGGCAATCGAATTAATGAACTCGAAAGCATCTGTAGCGCAAGACATCAGGTCAGGAAAACCACTAATTTACAGAGTAAAGTTTCCACTGCAATACCCTCTACCAAAGCTGACCAAACTCTACTGCAATGGGTTTTTATTGTGTAGTGGACCTGGAGTAAACTCTTTCCCAATGACAAACATAAAGTTAGAGCATAATATCAATACTGGACTTACTGCACTGCAGATCAATGAAAATATTCAACAAGTTCAACAGAAACCTCCAGTTTACAGTACTCTAGCTTCAACTACAAGAAGACCACAAACGGTGCCTCCTAGTGTAAAAACTACAACTTATCGTCCAGTAACTGAAGAACCAATTGCTCATCCGCCAACTCCAAAACCTATGATCGTGAATCAATATTTAAAAGATAATGATGTTTGTGGTCAACCAATTATTCAAGGTAATTAACATAAATAATACAAAATTTCCCTTCTAACTTCAAAAGAATTTTAGGTACAGGATTAATTGTTGGAGGTAAAGCTGCAATCCGAGGACAGTGGCCTTGGTTGGTTGCTTACTATGAGGCAATTGGAGCTGGAAAATTTAAATTTTCCTGTGGTGGGTCACTCGTTTCGAGTCGTCATGTGATCACAGCTGCTCATTGCGTACAGTAATGTGAATTTTTACTATATGAGGCCACCCACATGTCATGTTATGAATATTTGATCTAAACTAAATTTTTTTCCTATTAAAAAAACTTTTTCATAAACAATATTCATTTTAACATTTTGACATGCTATGTGAATGGCCCCTAATAAACAACCATAAATTCAAGTTCTAATATTTATTTTTACAGTGAGAAGCATACACAAGAGGCGAAAAAAGCTGAAAATGCACTGATGTATATTGGAAAGCATCATCTTGAAAACGAGTTGGAAGAAGGCTATAGAAAAGTCAAAGTAACCAAAATAAAGGTTCATCCGGATTGGAAACCATTTGATTCGAAGTATGATGCAGATATCGCCATTATATTTTTGGAGATTTCTATGCAGTATACTAAGTATATTCGACCATTGTGCTTGTGGAGTCAATCTTCAACTGATATCAGAGATATTGAGAATAGAAATGGAGTGGTTGTTGGTTGGGGAAAAAATCAGGAGGTAAACTTTGATCTTAAAAGTTCCAATGATGTTTGAAAATATATTTTGAAATATTAAAAAGGATGCCATTAACTACGATGAACCGAAAATGCTTAAGATACCAGTTGTTTCTCGAGATACATGCTTGCTTTCTTCAGAGAGCTTTTACTATATTATCACTACTAGAACATTTTGTGCAGGGCAAGGACCAGGACATAATGACGAAGGTCCCTGTAATGGAGATTCAGGAGGAGGATTTATTATGGTTTTAATTTGCATTTATTGAATATTTTAGACCTCTTATTTTATAATAATTATGTTTCAACAGAATATTGGCAATCGATGGATGTTGCGAGGAATTATTTCAGCGTCCTTAGCAGACCCAACATCTGGTAAATGCGATACGAGTCAGTACACTGTCATGACAGATGCAGCGCTTTTTTTGGAGTGGATCAAACAGGAAGTTTCTAAAAAGTCTAGCTAATGTTGATCTAAAAAAACCTAGCTAATTTTAAACTATTTTCTAAGATATCATTTTTAAAATAAAGATGAAATGTTCAAAATAATTTTATATTGATTTCAATAAAAATTTTAATAAACTCAATCAATTTAATTTTTTTTTTCTGAATGTCGCTTTGCGTTGTAAAATATCGAAGAACTAATATATTCATCTCACTCTTAATAAACATATATTTTATTTATTTATATTCATACTAATAGTTCAAAATAAATACATCTACTCAAGTTTCGCAAAAAATCTCCATAAACCCGCATTAGGCGTTTATTCAAATTTTCGGGCCAATCGAAAAACAAGTTCAAGCATTGCAGGGATTAGAAAATTTAAATTTTATTTATAGTAGACATCCATAAATTAAAATATTTCAGCTTAAACTTCTGCGTCGGGCTTCAGTATGTATGTTATTTACTAAGCTAACCAAATTTTTGCGATCAGTCTGTTTTAACCATTCTTAAGGGAAAGATCGCGCAACTTATTATCAAATTTTGGTGGTTGATTGATAGTTTCCCTCGAATATCCGAGACTTGTAACAAATTAGGTAGATGGCTAGTGCGGTCTGTTTTTTTAGTATCGCCCTTTGTGGTCTCGATTACGTGAATCAAGGAGTTCAACAAGGAATTCAGGAAATAGTAGGATACACAACAACAAACTCTCCAAATAGTGGAAACGGAAATAATGGTGGACAAAATTGGTTGGATGAACTTTACTATGGTAGAACAACAAAATCTCCTCCACCTAATTTTCCCAACAGAGGATCATCAGAAAATTATTTAGGAAACCAAAATAATTACAATTCAAACGGCAACCCAACATCACCTTGTCCAGACATATTTTACTACGAACTTAATGGAAATGATTGGACCGGCATAATTTCTTTACAAAATCTGCAGAATGCAGAATATGTTAAAGTAAATCTTCAGATGACAATTCGAGCAAAACTAATAAACGTGAGTATTCATGAAAAAAGTTCATTCATATCATGATGATCAAGGTCATTTTTAATTTGGAGTTTTTTATGTTTTCGGCAACACATTTTGATCAAAAATTTAAAAAAAAACCAGTCATTTTTATATTTTTAAATTTCTTACAAACAAAAATTTACTGGTTTTATAGCGTCATAATGTTATCCGTATAATGTTATTGTAAAAGTTGTATTATTATTTATGATAATATTATGCATGAATGATCAGCAGACTCTGAACCGTAAATTTGAGGAACAGGTTTTATATCGCGCAAGCTTGACGTCAACGATTTTTAAACAGATGTTTTGCTTTTGATATAATTTTGTTCGACATTCACATGTATCGACTGTATTTTCTGTTTATTTCTACCTGTACCATAGATCTACAGGATATTATTGAGGTATTCAGTGCTTTGAGGCGCATAAAGTAAAAAAAGAAAACAGTTTATGATCGTTGTTTTGGTATTTCCCAGGACTAAATATTTAATGGCATAGCATCTCTCAATTGATTTAAATAATCCAAATAGTTCTGGTAATAAGTAATATAAGTAATTTTGGTTTTTGGGTTTTTCCTGCAAAAATTTACGATGGCTGGCCATTAATCCGGGCTACAGAAAACATAAAGTATCAAATTTAAGGAGGAACTATTTTTAATGTTGAAATTGGTACCTGTACAAAATTTTTATGGTTGTATTAGTCGGGTGCTTACAGCAAAAATGTTCAGTTAAGACGTTCGGTTCGAAGCATTTAATTTATCGTTATGTAAGACAGCTTTAGAACTCGTATTTCAATTCCTGCTTTTTTGTGTTGATATAAATATCTTACGGTATATTTGAACTAAATTTTATATTTTAGAACAATGCAGGGAAAATTGGTCTAATAACACCGAACAACGCTGTTTCAACAACAATTCAAAACAATCAACCACTGCTGTTTAGAGTAAATTTTCCATTTCGAAATCCTTTACCTAAAGTTACTGGAATATACGTGAATCGTCAATTAATATGCAGTGGCGATGGTGAAAAAAGCTCTCAAGTTTCTACGGTAAATTTAAGCTTTGACCTTACAACTGGCGTAAGGAATAATAATCAGCAAGCTGTACAAGCTGTTCAAGCTCAGCAGTATCGTCCTCCGCCACCAACTCAAGCTCCAAATAATAGACTCCCAATTCAGCAAGCTGCTTATAGACCAACATATTCTCCACAAACTCAAGCTCCTGTTCAGCAAGATACGTTGCCACCAACTTATAGACCTCAGACACAAAGGCAAACATATCCACCACCCACTCGAGCTCCTGTTCAGGAAGATACTGTGCCACCAACATATAGACCCCAAACTCAAAGGCAGACATTTCCACCACCCACTCAATCGCCATCTCAAACTCAATTTGGACCAGATAGTCGTGTTTGTGGGCAGCCTATTATTCAAGGTTAACAAATTTACATGAGCCAGAAGAAAGATTTGTAATTCATTACTTTTTAGGAACTGGTTTTATCGTTGGTGGAAAAGTATCTACTAGGGGTCAATGGCCCTGGTAAGGAATTTTAATATTGTCATAATTCAGTTTCATTAAATTTTATGTTCAGGTTGGTTGCCTATCACAACGTTAATGCAGGCAAAACTGATTTCCTCTGTGGTGGATCACTAATATCGAGGCAACATGTCGTCACTGCAGCTCATTGTATTCAGTACGTGTTTTTAATTATTATCAGAGATCAATCACATGTCATCTCTTGAAAATGAACTAAACCATAAATAAATTTTCAACGGTTAAGAACTTGAGACATGATATGTGGAATGCTCTAGAAGAAATCAAAAATTGATATTCTAATATTCCAACTCTTGCAGAGAAAAGCAGTCACGAGACTTGAAGAAGCCACAAAATGCACTATTTTACATTGGAAAACACAATCTTAAAGATGATTTTGAAACAGGATTTCAGAAAGTTGGCGCTCAAAGTAAGTGACATATTGTGTTATTGAGATATTACATGTGTTGACCGTTTCATTTAAGGATTTGATATTCATCCACAATGGGAGTAAGTGGATTCAATTTAATCAATTGTACTTTCATAAATTGTACTTTATTTAGCGCTTTTGATGAAAAATTCGATGCAGATATTGCAATAATTGTTCTTGTAAGAAAAGTCGAATACACAAAATACATAAGACCAATTTGTTTATGGGTTTATGACGATGATATTAGAGTGAGTCTATACTTGTAAATATGTCTCAACTTTTTCTAACGCAATATTACAGGATATTGAACACACGAAAGGAGTAATTGCTGGTTGGGGAAAAGATGCAAATGTAAAAAGCTCATATAAATTACAAAAGAGTTCTTCTGAATTTTTGATCACTTTTAGGGAGAACTAAGCGAGAAAGAGCCCAGATTTATTCAAACTCAAGTGGTACCACTGCAGACTTGCTTGCTTTCCTCTGCTAGCTTTCCTGCTCTTGTTACCGAACGTACTTTTTGTGGAGGTGGAGTAACGGGGGAAGGTCCTTGTAATGGCGATTCGGGAGGAGGTTTTTCAAAAATATTTTTATAAATTAATTATAAATGATATTAAATATTTGTTTCCCACAGGTTTTGTAATTAAGAAGAATGACAGGTGGCTGTTGAGAGGAATAGTATCAGTTGGAATAGTAAATCCGATCACTTCTAGTTGCGATCCTAATTATTATGTGGTTTTTACGGACGTTGCCAAGTATACAAGTTGGATATTTAATTATATTTCAAATTGAATAAATAAATAGATACTTATTTTGTTAAGATTAAAGCTAGATTTATTTAAAGTAAAGTTTTTCTAAAATAATTGTTTCTAAGCTTATGTATTCGATATAATTAAATGTATTCGATCGTAATAAATAATTATCTGAGAATAAATTTTGTTTAATTATGAAATCTTCGAAAGTTTTTTGTTAAAAAATAGCAGAAATCATTCGCATCTCCTTTTTACTTCGGCAACAAAAAGTTGTGAAGTCTTGGTTTCATCCAAACTTTTTTTTTTTTTTTTTTTCTTATTTTTGCCTAAAACAAAAAAATTTTTGGTCTAGAACCCGAAATTTTGGGTCCTTGCGAAATGTCAGTCCGTGGTTTTGACTTCTGAACTTCTGTATTCGTAATCTTAGAACCCATCCGACCGATTGATCTAAAATTTTCGAAATAAGCTTTTTTTAACCATAAGCAGCGACGTCACGTCAGTTTTTGATAATAATACAGCGCCATCTAGTACCTGTAGTGCAAACTACCATTTTGCCATACAAAATTTTTTTTTTCCTGAGAATATTTTAAAACATCTGAATATGCAAAAACGTTGTATTTGCCTCAAAATGATCAATTCCAGAAGGTTTTTTGGAAATATTGTACCATGACCAAGTTGTCATGCTTACAAAAGTTTTGGAAAAAAACTTCTGTATTCGTAATCTTTGAACCCATCCGACCGATTGGTCTCAAAATTTCAGAATAAGCTTTTTTTAACCATAAGACGGTCGCGTTTGCTAATTCAAGAAAATCCTACAGCGCCATCTAGTACCTGTAGTGCAAAATACCATTTTACCATACAAATTTTTTTTTTTCCTGGGATTATACCGAAACATCCACACATGCACAAACCTGGTATTTGGCCCAAAATGATCGATTCCAGAAGATTTTATGGAAATATTGTACCATGACCAAGTTGTCATGCTTACAAAAATTTTGGAAAAAAAACTTCTGTTTTCGTAATCTCAGAACCCATCTGACCGATTGATCTAAAATTTTCAAAATAAGCTTTTTTTAACCATAAGCAGCGACGTACGAAGAGTTTTTGATAATAATACAGCGCCATCTAGTACCTGTAGTGCAAACTACCATTTTGCCATACAAAATTTTTTTTTTCCTGAGAATATTTTAAAACATCTGAATATGCAAAAACGTTGTATTTGCTTCAAAATGATCAATTCCAGAAGATTTTATGGAAATATTGTACCATGACCAAGTTGTCATGCTTACAAAAATTTTGGAAAAAAAACTTCTGTATTCGTAATCTTTGAACCCATCCGACCGATTAGTCTCAAAATTTCAGAATAAGCATTTTTAAACCATAAGACGGTCGCGTTTGCTAATTCAAGAAAATCCTACAGCGCCATCTAGTACCTGTAGTGCAAAAAACCATTTTACCATACAAAATTTTTTTTTTCCTGAGATTATATTGAAACATCCGAATATGCAAAAACCTTGACTTTGGCCCAAAATGATCGATTCCAGAAGATTTTATGGAAATATTGTACCATGACCAAGTTGTCATGCTTACAAAAATTTTTGAAAAAAAAACTTCTGTTTTCGTAATCTCAGAACCCATCCGACCGATTGATCTAAAATTTTCAAAATAAGCTTTTTTTAACCATAAGCAGCGACGTACGAAGAGTTTTTGATAATAATACAGCGCCATCTAGTACCTGTAGTGCAAACTACCATTTTGCCATACAAAATTTTTTTTTTTTTTTTTTTTTGAGAGAATATTTTAAAACATCTGAATATGCAAAAACGTTGTATTTGCCTCAAAATGATCAATTCCAGAAGATTTTATGGAAATATTGTACCATGACCAAGTTGTCATGCTTACAAAAATTTTGGAAAAAAAACTTCTGTATTCGTAATCTTTGAACCCATCCGACCGATTAGTCTCAAAATTTCAGAATAAGCTTTTTTCAACCATAAGACGGTCGCGTTTGCTAATTCAAGAAAATCCTACAGCGCCATCTAGTACCTGTAGTGCAAAAAACCATTTTACCATACAAAATTTTTTTTTTCCTGAGATTATATTGAAACATCCGAATATGCAAAAACCTTGTATTTGGCCCAAAATGATCGATTCCAGAAGATTTTATGGAAATATTGTACCATGACCAAGTTGTCATGCTTACAAAAATTTTTGAAAAAAAAACTTCTGTTTTCGTAATCTCAGAACCCATCCGACCGATTGATCTAAAATTTTCAAAATAAGCTTTTTTTAACCATAAGCAGCGACGTACGAAGAGTTTTTGATAATAATACAGCGCCATCTAGTACCTGTAGTGCAAACAACCATTTTGCCATACAAAATTTTTTACTTCGGCAACAAAAAGTTGTGAAGTCTTGATTTCATCCAAACTTTTTTTTTTTTTTTTTTTCTCATTTTTTTTTCCTGAGAATATTTTAAAACATCTGAATATGCAAAAACGTTGTATTTGCCTCAAAATGATCAATTCCAGAACATTTTATGGAAATATTGTACCATGACCAAGTTGTCATGCTTACAAAAATTTTGAAAAAAAAACTTCTGTTTTCGTAATCTCAGAACCCATCCGACCGATTGATCTAAAATTTTCAAAATAAGCTTTTTTTAACCATAAGCAGCGACGTACGAAGAGTTTTTGAAAATAATACAGCGCCATCTAGTACCTGTAGTGCAAAAATTTATATTTTATATATCTTGTGTTTTTTCAAAGAATCTAAAAAACTGTTGGAAAAAATATATATTTTTTTTTTGAATTTTATATGAAAACAAGTTTTACGTGTTTTTCGTTTAGAAACTACCAACTTAAGTCGATCAGAAAGTGGTAAAATTTGATTCAACAGAATTATCAGCAATAATACACAATATTCCCGCTCGGCGCTCTAATCGAATATTTATATTTTGGTTACATATTTTTGAATTTACTAGAATTTTATTGTTTCATTCAAATGAATTATTCTAATGAAGCATATAGGTATATTATGTTGCCGAAGTGCCTGCTAAAGCTTCAGCTTTTCCGATTTTTTAGGACTAACATTTTTCAGTATCAATTTTTATCATGCTAGGTCCTTAATTAAGTTTGCAGCTGAAACTTGCTAACTTTCTCCAGACAAATGATACGAAACTATTAAAGACAACCTAAATATATTATGCTAAGATTAATTTTAATATTTTTACAGAAATGGTAATGGTATACTTAATAATCTGTTTTGAAATTAAATAATTAATCGTTTCAATCAACTTTTTAAAAATTTACTAGCTATATAGGTTATAAAATCAAAAACTCTTCGTAGCTAATTAATTTAATCAATCTGAAATTTTTATTCCACTATTTTAGATTTCCATCGTTTGCAAGTATTTACAATACATTCATTATTACTAGTCCCATCTAAAAAATTTTCCAGGAGTTGGTAAAGTAGATGGCCTAAAATTAAGAGTAATTAAGGCTGATCCTTAACGTATTTTATGAATTATCTTTAATATCATACCCTTTAGAATCAGAAATCAGCTTCTGAGATAAAAGTGTTGGAGGTTGAACCTGTTTTAAAATTAAAATCAAATTAGTAAACATAGTTTGAGCTTGAAAGTATGAATGTTTTAATATTGAACCATTACTTCTCTTCGGCCATCTCTATTCACATAATAATTAGCCGATAATTTATGGGCAACTCCATCAGGGATGTTTGGATCAGGTTGAGTACGATCAGAAATGCCATCCTCCCAGCGTAAAGCGTTAGTGTGTTTTCTCTAAAATATAAATAATATGATCAGTAGGAAATTGTCTCAAACTATGACATAATCTAAAAACACTATAAAATTCAAACTCACGCCGAGCAAGAAATTGCGAATATCTTGAAGGAAGGGTGAAATATCTCTTCTTGCAATTTTGGACATTATTATTGTGTTTAATTAACGCAACAATAGATTTTTTCAATTTTCACTTTTCACAATAATGTTTCGAAAATAACAAACAATTGACAACTTCGAAATTCGAAACCTCAAGAAATCATCACCCCGCGGTATAAATAATTTTCGAATTAAAATAATTTTCTTCGTAGGCGACTTTCTTAAATTTCTTTTAAAGTTTGTAGTTATAATTAGTCAATTGTATATTCAGAAAGCAAAAGTAATGCCTGTAAGTTCATCAGATAATAATTGATTACCAGTACAATTAGGATTTTAAGTTTTATTTGGGTGTGTCGTGAATTCTTATCTCTAATTTATTTTTGTAGGCCTATCATTCTCAAATCAAGAGTAATGACCAATCAGTCGGAAATATGGCTCTACTGCCACTAAGAACTCAACATCGAGGACCAGCTCCTTCTACTAACATTGAGATGGACATTATTGACGAGTCCATTTATTATTTCAAAGCAAATGTATTTTTCAGAACTTATGAAGTTAAAGTGAGTCATCTTTCTAAATATTGTTTTGATTCTTTTATTATAAATTAGAGACATTATAAATCCTTTTAAACTATTTTCAGTCTGAAGTCGACCGAGTACTCATCTACATCACTCTTTATATCCCGGAATGTTTGAAAAAGCTCCAACGCTGCGCCAATAAGAGCCAAGGAATGCAAGAGATGTACACTTTAGCCATCTCTAAATTCGACATTCCAGGAGAATCTGGTTTTCCATTAAACTCCGTCTATGTCAAGCCAAGCACTCAAGCGGAATCTGACCTAATGAGGCTATATTTACAGCAGATTCGTCAAGAAACTGGAACTAGAGTTTGTGAGAAAGTCTTCACCACTGAAGATGGAAAGCCAAGCAAATGGTGGCTTTGCTTCGCGAAAAAACGATTCATGGACAAGTCGTTGACTGGATATGCTTAAGAAGACAGTATTATTAAAGATGTCCTGAAGAAATTGATTTTAACGTATTGTAAGATTTTTTGCATTTTCCAGTTTTTTTGGAGCCACTTAATGAGATAAGATCATAGATTATGTTGGCTCTACATTGTAATTTATAATGGTTGTAAGAACCAAAATAAAAATTAATAAGATTAAATAATTTTTGTTAATTTCGAAAAGTCGAAGATAGAACTGAAGAGACGATTTCTTATGTTTTGAAGTTTGTTACGCAATTCTGACAGCTCCAATATTTTTTAGCGAAAATGTCTGGAATCAGGATTTTCACTCTGGGAAGATATGGTAGGTTCACGGATAACCTTCAGTGAGACTCTTAAAGGATCTAAAACAACTAATCAATCTTATAAACAATTTATTAATCATTTTTCTCAAATTTCAGGCAAAAATTTGATTCGTCCAGTTTATTCAGCTTCACCAGCTCGTCTTGCTCACACCAATACTGATCCTCACTCAGCTTTGACCGATAAGAAGTTCGGTAAATACTACTATGTAAACAATGAGGAGTTGAGCATGGATTTTGATCAGATTACTAATCGAGCGGCTCAAACAATTTTCTGGACAGAACTTTTCCGTGGAGCTGCTGTAACTCTAGCTCACATCTTTAAAGAGCCAGCAACCATCAATTATCCATTCGAGAAGGGTCCGTTGAGCCCAAGATTCCGAGGCGAACATGCATTGCGTCGTTATCCAAGTGGTGAGGAAAGATGTATCGCTTGTAAATTATGCGAGGCTATTTGTCCAGCTCAAGCAATCACGATTGAAGCAGAGGAAAGAGCTGATGGAAGCCGTAGGACAACTAGATACGATATCGATATGACCAAGTGCATCTACTGCGGATTTTGCCAGGTTTGTTTAATTAGAAACATTTGAAGATAAAACGCAATTCTGAATTTATTTTTACTTTTAGGAAGCTTGTCCAGTTGATGCGATCGTTGAAGGTCCAAACTTTGAGTTCTCCACTGAGACACACGAAGAGCTTTTGTACAACAAAGATAAGTTACTGAGCAACGGAGATAAGTGGGAGTCTGAGATTGCATCCAACATTCAGGCCGATTATTTATATCGCTAATTGACGAGAGCATTAAATTCATAGAATTATTGAAATTATAAAGAAAATTAATAAATGTAAAAATCAATTAATTAAATCGTTATTTACTCTACAGAAAGCGTTCCAATTGAACATTGAAAAGTGCTTAAGTATCCAATTAACCCAACAAAAATAAATCGAAATAACACAGCTGATCGTAGGGTTGAGTAAAACGAGGGGAAAATAGAAATTTATTTTCGAAACTGCAGTGACGTCTTAACAAAATTTTCTAAATCAACACTAAAATACTAGTTTTTTGATTTAAGTGAAATGTCGGAAAAATTAGGCCAGTAAACAGTTCTACAACCAAACAATATCAACAATGGCAGATTCCGGAGCAAAGAATGACCTGTTTGGTAGCACGAACTGTTATATTTCTGGAAATCTCGACCAAAAGGTTATTTTCAAAATTCATTTCGCATTTTTCATTTTTTTTTGCCATATTATGCAGAATTACGATAAATCATAACTCATTCGTCTACTTTCAGATCCTCAAGTGTCTGGAAAATGGTGGAGCGACAATATCCAAGTTCACAATGGACAAAGCAACTCACGTAATTTGCGGCCAACAATATGACGAAGCTCATGTTCAAGAAGCCATGGAAATATACGATACACCATCAGTTACTGAAGGCTGGGTGCTTGCAAGTGTTAAAATTGGTCGACTGGCAGTCGTGAAGGCTTATGATCCACTTCCCAACAAGATTTTTAGCGGATTTTGCTTTACTTTTGTGGGAGTTGATCAGCAAGATAGAAGGCGGCTCTTTTCGATGATCAAATATAGTGGTGGAGTTGTTCAAAGAGTGTTTGATAATAAAGTGACTCATCTGGTGTGTGCTGCTGCTTTAGGAGCCGCTTATTCGAGAGCAATGACTCTTCCCAAGCATAAATTATCGATTATTTGTCCAGATTGGATTGTAGAATGCTTAAAGACTAAAACCTTAGTAGATACAGAGCAATATCATCCCAGATTACTTGTGGTTCCAGAACCTAAGTTAGTTAAAGTTCTCAAAGCCGATACTCCCCTTTCCAGCATTATTGGAGGCTTTGAGTTTGAAAGTTCCAAAGAAAAAGATAAGGAATTACCAAATCCAATGACTGGTGCAAATGTGAGAATGCAAGTTATGAGAGGACAGCTTCAGCAGAATTTGCGACCTCAAGGCACCGTCAATAGATCAATTATTGTACAGAACATGCAGCCCACTCCACAGCAGATTAATCAAATCTTGCAAAGTCAGATCGCTGCTCAGCAACAAAAGCAGCTTGAGATGACTCAACAAACTCCTCCTTCTCCTCAACCTCAAACACAAACAATAACGCAGCAGAAATCTTCATTACAGGTTATTGTGGGTTTTAAAAGTTTCTTAAACTTTTTCATAATAATTTTATGTTTTCCAGGCTATTCAACATCAATTAGAAACTCAACAAAAACAAGCTCAGATGCAGGTGAGTTTTAATTCTACAAATCCAAATAGTCAATTTTTTGATAATATTATATTTTTAGGCTCATCTCGATCAATTGAAACAACAGCAGACCATTCAAAACCAAGCTATTGCTTCACAAATTCAACCAAACCAAAATCCTCAGCAGATCCATCAAGTACTCTCACAGAACGTTCAAAACCAACCAATACAGCAAATAGCTCAGAATCAAAGCCCTCAAACCATCACACAAATAACGCAAGTTTCTCAAGGAAACACACAGCAAATGATTCCAATAAATCCAGGAAATCAGCAAAATGTGACACAACAAGTGCAGCAAGGATTAGGACAAGTTCAAATTAATCAGATTAATCAAATAAATCAAGGTCAAGGTCAGATTAATCAAGGACAACCTCAACAGTTCATCCACACGCAAAATTTGAACCAACAACAAGCATTGAATCAACAAAATATGAATCAGCAGCAACAAATGAGAGTTTTACAGCAAAGTAAGTTGTATTTATGGTCTTTATGTAAAATTTCTTTACCAAATTTATCTTTAATTTAAGATGCTATGCAACAAGTTGCCCAGCAAAACCAGCAGCAGCAGCAAATGCAAATAACTCAACAGCAAATGGCTCCTCAAAACATAAATGCTCAGACAAACCAGCAAATGAGTCAAAATCAAATGTTTACAAATCAAACGAACACTCCTCAAATGCAGCAACAAAAAACTATCCAAACTCCATCTCAAGATGCGATTGCTCAACGTCATCTGATGCTTCAACAACAAATTGAGAGTAATCGAAATCAGCAAATCCAATTGATTAGCCAACAATTGCAAAATTCGACACCTTCAAATATAAACCAATCTCAAATTATTAGTCAACAGCAACAATTTTTGAGTGACGTGCAAATGAAAGCGAATACTGGACAAGGACAGCAAATCAATAATCAAATTGGGCTTCAGCAGATTCAAGGACAGTTTACTCAAAATCACAATATGATGCAAGCGCAAGTCCAGCAAAATCAAGGTCAAAATCAGCAAAATGTTCAAAATCAAGGGCAAGGACAACAAAACCAAGGTCAAATGCAGCAGGAAGGACAAGGTGATTTTTTGTTTAATAATCATTTTTAGCGACTTTTGTTCTTATATATTTTGAGAGTAAAGTTCCTTTCAATTACCTTTTTGGTCGCAAAAACAAAACAAATAATTATAAAAACAACTGGAAAAGGAATTGTCAGCTAATACTTGATATATAAATTCCTTGATATTTTTATAAAATTTCAACGAAACTTGTTAAAAATAAAATTTATTCAAATGGCATTAAATTATACCATCTACAGCATGTTTTTTGCATGTTTTCTGCATGAAATTTTAATCAATTTACAAAATTCTTTTATTCTTCTCAAAAAATAGGCCAAGGACCTTCTCAAATCGGCCAGAGTAACCAACAACAGTTTATAACGCAGCAATTCAAGCAGAATCCTCAACAAACAATTCCAGGACAAACATTCATTAATCGCTCTCCTCAGCAACCTCAGCAAATATTGACCCAAAATCAAATGGGAGGACAACAGGTTATTTTAAATCAAGGACAACAGGGTAATATTCCACAATCACCACAAGGGAACAATCAATATGTGCAGATAATACAAGGTCAAAAAATCATTCAAATTCAAGGAGGTCAAGGTCAACAAATTATGCAACAGAAGAACTTGGGGACACCTCAATTTAATAAGATCATTGTTCAACAACAAGGACAAGGTAATACCCAAATTGTTCATCAACAGACAAATCAGCAGGTCCAGGGAGATCAACAATGTAAGTTTAGAATTAAATTAATTGCAAATAGATTTTTTATAATTATTTGAAACTCCTGTCCTGTAGCCCAACAAATAAATCAGATGCAGATGAATCAACACCAACTTCAGCAGTCGCCTCAACCTCAAACGATGATGCAAGGTCAAGGTCAAGGTCAACAAGGTCAAGGTCAAGTTGTGAGCAATCAAAATATCGCCCAGCAGCAAAGAGCTCAGCAAATTCAACAGCTGCAGCAACAGATGCTCCTCAAGAATCAACAAATTGGAACTACTCAAATTGTCCAGCACAAATTACCTCAAGGTCAAGGTAATCAAATAATCATCCAAGGAAACACTCAGGTGAATACTCAGCAAATTCAGCAGAGTCAGATTCTACAGTCGCCTATAAATAATCCCCCTGGAACTCCTGAAGGTCTACTCAATGACCCTAATATGCAAATTCAAGGGCAAATTCAACAAAATGTTCAACAAGGTGTGCCAGGACAGCAAGGACAAGGTAATTTGATGATTCAACAGGGTCAGAGCATTCAATTGAGTCAACAGCAAGGAGGTCAACAGATGGTTGGTCAGCAAGGACAGATTATAAATAGGAATCGTCCGAGATATATGTACTTGGATCAACAATCTTCTGTTCAGTTTCAGGTTTGTTGAAATAATTTAAAAGTTAAAATCAAATTAATAATATCATATTCAACTAGCGAATGGATCCAGCCCAACGCCAGGAATATCTTGAGCAACTCCACAACAAGCAACGCTCTGTTATGTTGCCCAACAATGTCGCCTTTCAAGCTCGTCCTCCAGGAACGCCTGGTATCGTAGCTACTGGACCCCAAGGTGTAGCAAATGTTCGAGCGCCAACCACTCAACATATTGTTATTAGAAGTCAATGTCCGCCAGGATTGAATCGCCAACAACAAGTTCAATGGCTACAATCTCAAGGAAATAGACAGATCGTGGTTAGACCTGGAGGATCTGCTCCTGGATTAAGTCCGATTATTACACAGCAACAAGTTGGACAAAATCAAGCAACTGTTCAGTTTCAGGTAGGAATAGTAAAAATTTGTTCATGTGTAAATAATTTGAAATTGATAAATTTTTAGGTGGATCCAAATGCTACTCCTCAACAGCAACAAATGCAGCTTCAAATGCAGCGTCAACAACATTTCCAGCGGCTGCAGCAGATGCAAGCTCAAAAAGCACAACAACAAGCAGCTGGTGGAACTTTCCAGGAAGGAATTGAACAAAATAATCAACTTTTAGTGGATCCAAATGCCAACAATCAGATGAACAAGACAAAAACGGCTTTAGCAAATATGCTGAGCAGCAGATTGGTGGGGAATAATGTTCCAATTCCTGAGCAGAGTGTGGAGCCTTCAGCTGCTGGTACTTTAAGGATGATGACTGCTCAACACAACGCTTCTTTGAACGTAGTTTCAGGAAATCGAACACCTCAAGAGTTACTGGTCATTCAACAACAACAAATTCAACAGCAATCGCCTCAGCAACCTAGAAGAACACTATCCAACATAACAAACAGTTCGCCAGTGCCTCCTTCACCAATTGTCGGACAAATTACACCTACTGGTCCTGTTGTGGTGCCACAATCGCCTTCTTCTATTAAAGGTAATTATATTGTAAAACTTTTCGATATTCTGTTATTAAAAATCACCTTTAATTTTATTTCAGGAACTCCACCATTCAGTCCTGGCCGTGCTCCACTGCCTCGTCCTCAATTCTACGGACACAATCCGAATTTAAAGCTACCAAATGACTTGTTCTTGCTTGGTTGCCATTTCCTTATTGTTGAGTACGAGGACTCTCACACTGCTGATTTGCCTAGCTGGAAGAAAACAATTACTTTTCACGGAGGAGAAATTGAGACTTCTTACAATTTGAGAGTGACCCATGTGCTGTGTAGAACTCAGAAACATGGCATCGTTATGCAGGCAATTCGGGATAATAAACGGTTAGTTCCAAAATTCAATCAATTTGTAGATCCTTCTTTGTATTTCAATGGCATTAATATATTATTTGTTTTATTATTTCCAGTTGCGTGACAGTTTACTGGCTCAATGACATCATTTTGAAGCGCCAAGTGATCCCACCTTGGCAAGCGATACATTTACCAGCTCCAAGTTTGTTCGGTCCAATAAAACCAGGCAGCAAACACATTCTTTGTTTGATGGGTTTTGAGGATACCGATCGGCAGCGTGTCAAACATATGATAACTGAAAGTGGAGCTCGTCGTACTAGTTTCTTTAATCGTCAAAATACGGCAATAATTTGCAAGAAATTGGACCCAAACAACAAAAAGTACTTAAGAGCAAAGGAATTGAATGTACCGATGGTTAATTTGGTTTGGTTGAGTGATTTGCTTTTGGGAAATACAAGCAACACATCACAGTTTGATGCCGCCAAGTACCAAGTCTATAATTTGCCTAACCCTTTAAGGATTGATTATACGATTGTGTCTCATTTAATGAGTAAGCTCTAAAATATTTTGTTTTTAATTAGAAGGTTCTAATATTTTATTTTTTATAGACGCATGGAAAGCACCAATCAATTTAACACAGGAAGCCCATGAGAAAGTCAAACGAAGTCAATTGGAGCCACAGAACGTTAAAGCTAAGAGGCAACGAACTTTACCACCACTTGAGAATATTCCAGCTGAGATAATCTGCACGAAACCAATCGATCCAGAAAAAGGACAACCAATCGTTCTCTTCTCCCAAGTAGATAATTTGGTTGGATTAACTAAAGCTGTCAAGTGAGTATTCCTGTTATCATTCAAGTAAATTTATTAATCCATTAAAATCTTTTTTCAGCGCTCTTGGTGGCCGTGTTACAGCTGATCCCAAAGAAGTCACCCACTTGGTTATGACTCGTCAAGGACGCACTATGAAATTCATATACGGATTGTGTCTCGCTAAATTTATAATAAAATCTTCTTGGCTAGAAGAAAGTGCACGTGCTGGTCACTTTGTCAATGAAGAAAGTCACGTGATGCAAGAACCTGACAAGGATTTCACTTGCGATGTAGAAAAGGTCGTAAAGTCACCGAATCGGAAAGCTCTCTTTGAAGGCAAATTCTTCTTTATCACACCATCCGTTCGACCTTCTTGTGCTTACTTGCGTAATTTGATTGAACTTTGTGGCGGAAAAGTGGAGAAAAATCGAAGATCAGTGGCAAAAATTCAGGAGCAGAATGAACAAGCGACAAATAGTTACATCATCATAAGTTGTCCAGAAGATTTGCAATTGGTTGGATTTAAGAACTTTGTCTGTTATGTGTGTACTACTGAGTTGATTTTACAATCAATTATGGAACAAGCGATCAACATACTTCCTCATAGCCTCAAGTACTGGTAATAAAAGCTCATGAGAAAGCTTCTGTTAGATCTTGTAAATCATTTTTAAATACGTAAATTGTTTTTTGCTTTTTATGCTTTCTTTTTTGTTTATAATTCTTTTTAGAAATAATGTATGTTTTTATGTAATTTTTAGTTCTAACAATTTAAGCTTGAATGTTTGTGAAAAATTGTTAATTGCTAAAAATGTTTGAGAATTTTGGGTGAATAAGTTTTATATTTTTCTTCTTATTTCTTCTTATTTGCACTTACTAAAGTAGATAATCGACCTATCTGTTTTGCAACTATGGAAATATTGCTGGTTCTAAGAATTCTGATCAATATGCCAGAAAATCCTGCACGTAATTATTTCTAGTGCATCCTGTAGATCCTTCGTAGTGTTTTAGAAATCTACAAATTTTTTGTTTTAAGCACAAAACTCACCATAAAACTTGTGTTTCCTTTCCTTCAGCTCGGACAGCGAGAAAGCTGCCACCACTTTTTCAATCGATATGTTTTCGTATAACAAATATTTATAATATTTTCAGTGCGAATAGTCTAGTGGTTTATTTGTTTAAGGCTTATTATATTTAAATATCAGTAAAATGTTAGGTATATTTTTTGTGAAATGTTTGTACTTTTATGCCAGCTTATAAGCCACCTTTTATTATTTTTAATTTTATTCTTAAGTTAAAATTCAATACGTAATTTGATATATTTTTAATCGTTTGTTAACTTTACTCATGACATCTTATGACATCATATTTCTATAAACCTGTTAATTATTTGAAAATTTGAACTTTTTTACACACATTTTTAAGAAGAACGAGACTTTTTTGAATTAATATGGAAAGTACTGAGAAAATTTTCATTAAATGCCTTTGAAAATATGTAATTGTATAATACTGTAGTAAAATATGAAATATAACTGTATAATCATGAATAAAATTATTGAAAATTCAAGAAATCTTTTTTCAATTCCAACTGAATTCGTCGTTAATTACTTGAAATGATAATTTCAATAAGTAATTTGTCTTCAGATCCAGCTAAGACGATCATTGATCCTGAAATTGTCGAGCAATTTTGAAGGAAATCGACGTAGTAAACTTTTTAGTACCATTGATAAATTAATCAGTATTGTCGAGCTATATTTGCAAGCAAAACCAAATATGATGTGATAAACCGTTTGTTTTCAACGAGCAAAAGAAAATTCAAATAGCTACACAAACGTTCCAAGTGAGATTATGATGGTATCTTTAGTGTGTATTTTCTGTCGACTAGTAGCGTTGAGAGCGTCACGATTAATCAGTCTGTGCGATAAATTAAAATACGATCAGTCAGTGAAATTGAAAAGGCAAAAGAACTTGGGGCCTACGATTTAAAAAAGGTCTATTAATTTGGACCTACGAAACAAACAATTAATGCAATTATAGCGATTAGTACTCAATTCGTCAGTAAAATGTACAGTAAAATGAATAATATGAACGGGTACGGGCATAATTTTCGTTCAAATAGGTAAAGTTCAATTTTTCTTGATTATTTCCTCTAATTAAAGTAGTTTCTGTGAATTGTGCAAATTGTGCAATAATAGAGCATTAATTGCCTAATTGAGTCCAACCAATTAATGGACAGTGTCAAGTGATTCCCAACGAATTATCGAAAATGATCGAGTTGATACATTTTGGTGAAAATCGATAAAGTTGTGGAGAAGTGGAGAAGAAAAAATGTTGGAGGTTATGGAGTTAGCTCCTGGATCCCTGCCCTGATTGATTGCAAAATATGATATGATAGCAGCTGGGTCCACCTCCAACCAAAAAAAAATAATTAATCACAAAAAAAAATTCATACATAAAAAGTGAAAAGAAAATCTCGGAAAATTCAAATTTTTTATTTATTTTTTTGTTTCTCAATTTTTAGTGGTGGACGCTTTTTTTCACACTCACTGCCAGCAGGAATGGTTTGTATTTGGATTTTGAGCTACGAATCCGTATTTAGGAGTATAACATTGATACTGGCCACGATCTTTTATGAATGTTCTAAATTTTCCCGTGACTCTAGAAACCTAAATTATGCAAATCTCTGTTTTCGCAATTGTTTCTCTTCTCGTATGCTAGATAAATCTTTCATTTGTTTTTCTTTGAACGAGGGTGATTAGGGTGGTGAGAAATCGATTATTCTGGTTTTGTAATTTAAATATTGGATTAAACATAACATACGATTATATGAGACTACATATAATATGATATTTAAAAAATATAATCCAGTTGGAACTAACAAAATTTTATCGAAATCTTAAATTTTACTTCGATTATTCATTTTCTTATGAGAATCTCATAGGTCGATTTTTTTTCATAAAATTTTTGACTTAAGATCTTTAATGAAGAATAATCCCATGAATTACATCTGCAATCTGCATAAAAATTCTGAATACCATTAAAAATCATTCAAAATTTTAAATAAATCCAAAATTCGATTCCTTATCATCCCAACCGCCAATGTCACCAAAGAAATAAAATATGTCTCAGTTTGTGAAATATTTTTGAAATTCAAATCAATACGCCAAGACAGACAGTTTTGTATTAAAAGTATAAAAATTATGTGAGAAAAACAAAATTAGAAAGATTTTGCCGCAAATTTATGAGTTTTATTTTTTCTTTAACTTCGTGTGCGGAAAACGCGCGTAAAAGTTGTGTTCCATTGTTATGTTATTTTAGATAGAATTCTATTATACTCTGCCAATTAATTATCAGGTTTACAGTTGACATTTTATTGTACAATTTGTGCCACGTTAATATTTGCGAACTAATTAATCAATTTGTGCGAAAAGCTGTTAAAATTCTGTGTTATGCTATAGTTTATTGAGCCAGAGATGTTGATTGAATTTGATCAAATTTATGTTACTTTAATACTTTGTGAGAATTTGTGAATCAGTACAAACTTAGGGGACAACTGGTTCGAACCCCAATCTGGTCCTAATATTAAAAGCTCCAAACATTCAAAAGCTCCCATTAATTTTTACAGAACTTTTATGATCAATAAGAAAATCACAACGACATAAATTAATAAAATTTTCTGCTACAACAATTTTCTGCTCAAAATTATTTATTGACTTCAATTCCAATCAATTTCAATATCAATAAAATTTCAAAAAACAGCTAATCAGCAAATTTATCCAATCCCGCACCCAAATCCCTAAAAAAACATAAAACACACGAAAAATTCGCAAAAATACGCAAAACACACATAAAATTGTCAAATAAATCGTCGAACCAGTTTTCCGAAGCAATTAAATGCATTTGAAATTTGCTCCAGCTAAGCCAAATATATTTTGTTTGATCGCTTTGTGAAAATTGGATTTACACAAACTTCCTCTGGAAAAGTTATGAAAATGGGGCAGGATTAAAAATAAATTTCTAGCAAAACTAGGACAAGAGGGAAAAAGTTAAAAAGGCTCAAAAGGATCATCCTATAAAGCGGATATCTATTAAATGTTGGATATTGAGGCCTGGTAGTAAATTCGTTTGAAAATGGAGGGAAAATGTTTTAAACACATTTTTGTAGTAAGTGTGTACTTAAAAAAATACTAAAATAGAAAGATCTAAAATAATCTTTAAAAAAAACACAGAAAAATTAAGTCCTTTTCATATAACTCTACAAATTTCTACAAACTGTACTTAAATAAGTTTAGTGCCATAATTCTAAAAAACGTGCAAATAACACCAAAACTCATAAATCAAGGTCAAAACATCACTCTCCAAAAAGTCCCCCCATCAATCCCATAAAAATATTAAAATCCCTCGTTCACGTTTTAATGTGAAATTTGACGAGATAATTGAACGGTAAACTTTGCGCAATCATCTGGGGAAGCGGATATTTAAAATATTCATTGCATTATAATTTATGTCGCCAGCTACAAAAGACGTACAATGAAGCTCTTCCTAATGTGCAAAAAAGGATACACAATCCATAATTCAAAAATTTATTCCAAATTATTCCCATTATTTTCGTTCGGTAGGGGGTTATAAAAGAGTTTCCCGAGAATTTTTTTTTTAATAATTTGCAGTAAAATACTTCTATAAAAAAGGGCAATTATGGAGCATAAAAATCAAATTTTCCACGATATGCAGTTTAGCAAATAAATATTTTCCCTTAAACTCAATAATTATGCCAAGTATACTGAAAAACCCTGACTGCGATAAGAAAGCACAATATAATAGAAAAATGAATGATAAATAATGGCAACATAATTATTTACCATGATGCCATGTATTTTATATTTAAACGTACTTTTAAAGCTGTATGCTGCTGTTGTGGGGTGGGCGACTAGGAAAGTGCTGCTCTAGGCCACCCAGCCAAAGAGTTGTGATGCAAGATTAAAGCAAATTGACGTTATCTGAAGGAAGATCTCATAATTGGCAAAGTTGAGGGATTTTTGATTATAGAGCTTTTTTATGTTGGATTGACATGGCTGGGGATTTGGAAGGGAAGGGTTTTCTAGCATAGTTTTGGAAATTTGCTGAATTGGTTTGCTGAGTGTGGGTTTTGTGGGTAATTTGTTGTCGGTTTTCTTTATTTATGTTGGAGAGATTTGATGGAGTTTGTGAAAAGTTTTGTAAGACCTGGGGAAATTATTGCTGAATTATGGGAATATGGTGGAAAACAAGATACGAGCATTATTTAGTACAAAACTGTCTTGGCTATTGATTCCTTTCAAATCGGAATGCAATTTATTTTAGTACTTAGAATTTCTACAATCGAAAACTCTCTCAATTATTGACTATCTTTAAAAAACTCGCATGAAATTGGCATTTCGGCCGGTATCCGTCTTATCTCCTAGATATGCTGCCCACCCATCACCTGGAAGTTCAAATTCTTTTAACTATTCTAGTCGAATTATGCATATGGACAGGATACCGACTTTTCCACTTACTCTGCTCGCGCCCGGATGTACGACTTGCCACAAAGCAGCAGTTTTGGTCCAATGGGTCACATGTCTTCCTCCAGTACTTCATCGCTGACGGGACTAGGTGGCATGCATCATCATCATCACCAGCACCATCCCAGCCATAATCAAATGCAACAACAACAAAACGCCTCTCAGACCGCCAACAATGCAGGAACTAATCTCATCATTAATTACTTGCCACAGGACATGACGGAACGTGAGTTACATTCAATTTTCTCCACTATGGGACCTGTGGAAAGTTGTCGTGTCATGAGAGATTTTAAGGTAAGAATGTTAATTTATTTATGCTGTTGAGTGGAAATTTTGGGAAATTTTATTTACAGGGATTTTATTCGATTTTTTGAAAGATCAAACTATTTTGTACACAAATCCATTTTAATATAATTAAGTAAAGTTATCATGTTTGAATTTCTCAAATATAGTTCAAAAACACATAAAACATAAAAATCGAGTAAAATCCTAAAATTAAATACATTCCTCAATATTCTCCCAACAGCTGCACCATAATAGTTATAGAGTCATCTTAGTTGTGCGCTCAGGACTTCTATTAACTCGATAAAAACTGATCAAACATTTTCATTACTCCATTTTTTTTCTTTTTTTTTTACTTTCATATCCGAATAATCAAATAATGAAGAATTATGTACGTATTACCACCATAAAAAATATTATAAGTGTTAATTATGTTTATTTGTGACGGAGTCTCTTAGTTCATTAATCAAGCGATAATCATGCCTAGCTGACCACTGAGCTCATTGGTTTAGTAAAAATTTTTTTGTAGCGTTTTTTCCTTGTTCATGAAATGGAGACATTTTCTAGGAAGTCGATTTATCAATTTATCAAGAAGTTGATGTTTGTTTTTGTTCTAACGGGATTGTAGGTTGTAAAGGGATCTGTGGGATGAAAATCAATAATTTACTTTTTTCATCATAATTCTTATAAAAACGTTGAAATAATATTTTCCCGCCAAAATTAATAATTGTGTTTTTTTAACGAAAATGATAAAATATAAACAAAGCATTGAATCATCGAATATTTCATGACAAATTTGGGTGAATATTCAAGGTTGCCTCATATTCAGGAACATTAAAAAAAAATAACAAAATTAATAAGCCATATCAGCATTTATTCATTTTTTAATTAAAACACGTTTTTAATTAAAAATTAAGTTGGAAGTGACATCATTAACAAAGTGTCGATTAAAAGTCGGAACATTATATTCATAATTAACATGCATAACTAATTAAAAAGGATTTTAAGCGAATTTTAAGCTAAAAACCATAATTTTGTCATTTTGTAGAGATTTAATTGAAATCATAAAATGTCAACAAATTGTTTATAAATTGTAGAGAAATATAAACATTCTGAAGAACACTTGAGCAATTTCCACAATTGCTTATAAATTTATATAATTTATTCAGCAAAACAAAATTGTGACATATTGCACCCCCTTAGAGAGGGGATTTAAAAATAAATCATAATGCAAATTGTGCTACATCCTTGCTACATGAGAGATGGTAGATATTATACCAAAAAAAGTGCTAAAACCGCTTATAACAGGAATTTCCCACAGCAAAACTTTTAAAAACTGCTTTCAACCGCACCATAAATTATTTAAACAAAGAAAATCTAAACGCATCCCACAAAACCCCAAATTTCAAATTTTCATTCATAAAAGTGATCAAACAAAATCACAAACCATTGAATAACTCTATAAAGCATCCAAAAAGCACAAAAAGCCCAAAAACTCGGAAAACCTCGAAAAGCCCAATTTCATGGAATTTCATAAATTTTTGATTAAAAACATAAAAAAGTTCATGGCATGGTGAAAAAAGTGATCAGCACATTTTTTCCAGCAAATCCACCTTTAAAGCTTTAATTTTCCCTTTTCGATTTCTTTCCGTGATTTTTATGCAAACGAAAATGATTTTACAGCAAAAAACCTGCAAATGCGAGCAAACAAGCGCTCAGCATAATTATTGCGTTCAAGCTCGAAACTACTTCTAACTAAAATCCCTTTAATCATTCATTTTGTGTTTGATTAAAGAAATAAACTAACGGGAAAGTACATAAATTTACGTTGTCCCAGACATGCAAAGTAAAAATTACTTTTAAATGATTGTGAAAGCTTCGCAGTGAACACAGGTTGGATTAAGTGCGGGTAAGGGTTGGGAATATACCTTTCAAATTTCAATTCATAATGAAATTGCGAATTGAAGGTGTTTATTGTTATGCTTGTTTTATTCGGTCTCGGGACAATTATTTTGAATTTTTTGAATTTTTTCTCACATCTTTTAGATTCTTTCATAATAAATAGAGAAAAATTGTATTTTCCAATCCGAGAAATATTTAGGATTGATCCTCTGCTTTAAATAAAACAAATTATGAAACTCCATAAAATCCAATTAAGAGTCTTTTAAAAAATCCCGGGACACCTCCTTCAACGCAAAATCCAATGCGAAAAGATTGAAAAATCTGAAGAAAAGTTGTAAAACTCTTAAACCGAGCTAAGCAACAAATGCCTCCGTCCTTTGGGGCCGATTAAATTGTGCTAGGCTATAGAAAAAGCTTTCGCTGGCTCCGTTGAAGCTATGTCTCCATTTTTTGTCTGTTTTTCGCTCGTGTGAAACGAATTTGGTAACGAAAATCTATAAATTTCAGCATTTTTCGGTTCCATCGACGATTTTTATGATGATATTCACAGTTAAACGGAGAAATGTGCGTCCAAGATATTCCAGGGATTCCGAAGAATATTTCAGTTTTTAGATATTGAGAATTTTTCGAGTAAATAAAAATCCAGTGATTTGCATTGATTAAACTTTAGGCAAATTTATTCCAAAAACCTCAAATATTCAAAAAAAAAAAACTTTAGTTTGTCCTTAGCAAATCTTGATGAAATCTGTATAGTATCCGAACCCTTACCGCTCTTTGATAAAAATCTTTTTGAATAGTTTCCAAAAGTCTTATTGATAGGTTCATTTTCTTTTGCGCCAGCCAGAAGGCAACAAAAAACTTGCTTTATGGAAAGTTGGAAGTAAATATTTAGGGCAAGGTTTTTGTGTAAAAAATGGCATAAAACAAGAGAGTTAAGATTGCTAAAAGCAAAATCAGATCTCATTTACTTTGTTCTTTTAATTAGAAGTATTTAAAATTTAAAATGGCACAAAAATCTCTACTGAAGATTTTGGTAAATATTGATTAATTTTAGATATTCTACTTACATTTTCTTTTGTGAGGATGGACAGAAAGTCAGAATGAAAAAATCTTTTTCAGAGAATAAATACTGCTGAAAACATTAAAACTCCAGGATATGTAACGGTTGTAACCAAAAAGAGAAAAATTGATTTTTACTTTTCCAACTTCAAATGAAGGAAAAATGGTTTGCAGGAATCTAGGCCGTGGCGCAATAACAATGTGAGTTTGTGAGCTCTATTGTTTAGATGTGGAAGACGTTAATTGTGTCGAGAGTAATTTAAAATGCAAAACACACACTTTGTTAGGGGTGCCAACAATGGTTCGGCTTCTTTGGGTTTCTTGGCGCTTTTCAGCGAACATTGAACAATATTGAAAAATATTTGAGAGTAACGTAAAAAGTTTGAAGTGGATCAAACAAATTATCAATTTTATCATTGAATATTCAAATTAAGTCTAATAGATTGAACATTTCATTTGATTTTTCCAATTATTCAAATTCTAATGAAATCAGCAAAACCGCGAACATCAAACAATTATGATTCTGAAAATTATTAATTGCTCTCCAACTTCAACAAAACATTTTAAATATTCCATGAACCTAAAAACCCAAAACTATCTACGCGAACAGCATGAGCAAACAACAGCAAAACCAGTGGCTGAAGCTCGTGGCGGAGCCTTTACAAGCAATTCAACGATACTCATATCAATTCACTCAAATATTTACACTTTTGAGATGATTATGTTCCATTTAATTGAATTATAAATTATTGAGTGGATTAAATTGAATTTTTTCACCCGTTTTAAGTCAATAGCGTAAATTTTGCTGGGAAATCTTTTCAACTGGGAAGGTGGCAAATTTACTGAGAAAATTTTTCATAAAATTAAGAAATTTGAGAATTCGAGTAAAGGGTTAGGCTAAGTGTTGTTGTTTTGAAGGATTTTAAACACTTTATAAAACTTTTGATATTATCCATAATCCCTTAAAAGCTCTCTCAAATAGAAATTAATAATTTACCACAAGAACTCAAAATATTACGTCGACGGATTTGATAATGATAAAAGACACAATACCGCCTTTTTCGCAGTGCCTTCATAATATTCATCTAGAAACTTTTTATCAATAAACCTCGAAAATATTTTCAAAGTCATAATTATATCGTACAATTTTTCATTCACAACAAAAAAGAAGAAAACAAAAAATGTAAAGAAGAAAATGGCAAAGAAAAAACAAAATTGTTTCGGAACACAAACAAAAAAAATTTGAAAAATTGATATAAAAATGAAAAAAAAAACAATAAAATATGAAAAAGAACTTTTTGCATTCTTCTGAATAAAGCTCTGAAAATGCTCAAAACTTCTTTTTCTGCAGATAGTTTCTCCATTTCTCAATTTTACCATTTTTGTTTTTCAGCCCCGAAAGATTAAATCAGCCAAGACCAATCTTCTGCTCTTTGTTTTCTTTTTCGTCTAGTTTTATTCAAAATTCAAACCTGAAAAATTCAAGCAAGAGCAAAACCAATTGAGTGCCACACGTTGGCCATGACTGAACTAAAATGTAAACACAAAAAAACATGATAGCATTTTTTGCCAACTTCTTTTGCCACAATATTAGTTTATTCAGTTTTTTATTCTTTGTGGAAATAACAATGAAACATTATTTTGTCTGAAATGAAAAATCGAGCTTTCGGTTTTTGGGGGTTTCGGGTCTTTTCAGGTTTCTTTGCAAAGTAAGTGAATTTAGGCTTTCAATCAATGCATTTGGGCTCTCAATTAGAACAATGGAATTAAAATTGCTTTATGAACTTAGGTAGTTTCTAAAGCTTTTTAGGTAATACACTCAATTTAACAATTTATATGACTTTTTGGTCATTTTTGGTGATACTTGAGAAAATGATAAATATGCTTAACTGAACTAAAATCTTGAAATGGAAAATTTTGTAAATTATAGTAATATCTAATTGATGATCAAGAAATATTATGACACGAAACATATCATGCTTTAGATATCCACTGTGTCATCATTTTAGCGTGATCCTTGAAATCATTTTCCCCAAAGACGAATATAAACAAAAACAGTTACCAGGCCCCTCGTCCCCAAAACAATTAACAATTTAATCAAAATTTCATATTTCTTGTCACAACTCACAAGCAACTTCTGTATTTAACTTACCAAGAAAAACACAATCTTAAAGATTCCGATCTAAGAAAATCAAGCAAAATGAACATTTTCATGTTCACCAACAGACTCCATTCATTCCATTCATATTTCACACAATTCATACAACAGAACAGTTTTTGCGTAAACACTTTGTAGATTCACAATCACGAGGATATAAATGATTGTGTAATTTTAAGCTTTCGCCAGCAATAAAGCCGAAAAGTAAATTTAAGAAAATTTCGGCTGTTAAAAATCCTTAAATATTCAAAAATTTTAAAAACTCAAAAATATAAAAATACACAGAAAAACACTGAAATAAAATAAAAAACTGGCTGAAAAGCCAAAAAAAGAAAGCATTATGGGCAAAAATAACAAAAGCTGAAAGGAAAATATTTCCAGAGCAATTTAATATTGTAATTTATATTGCGAGCCCATAAAAGCAGCCAAAAGGCAATAAAAGCTGTTCTGCTTATTTTTTTCGCAGCAAAAAAACTGGCTAAAAATAAAGAAATCTCAGAACTCACTTGTCACATCGCGATGCTTGACTGTATTTGGTGGCATTTGTTATACTTGATGATATTCATGTGCTTTTTATATTTTCATTGCGAATTAAAGAATGATGGCAAGCAAAACTTTATACGGGCATAAATGTCAGGATTATCCATAATTTTTGCTCATCATGAAAGTCAGGGCAAGGTCAACTGTGGATTAAAAGTTTCTTGCAAGATAAATTATACTTAAAATGCTTAGAAACTCTTTTTGGACAAATATTAGACGACAATTTGAAACATATTTAGTTCAGCCAACCCTGACAAATCTACTCTACGTTTGTTTAATTTTTTAATGGATTGATAAAGCCACATTTAGCTCAGCAGTATTCAAACTAATGGACTGCTACGACAAACACTCCGAAAAGCTTTTAACAAAAAGTACACTTTTCAAAGCATTTAAATATTAAAGCGACAACAATTGAAAACTTTGGTTATTCCTGGAATGAGAATGAAGCTGCAATGTCGCCTAAATCTCACTCGGAAATATTTTTCATTAAAAAGTTTCAAATTCTTCATGGATATTCTGAAAAGCTGTCTTGTAATTAAGAATAATAATAAATACTTGGAATAAAGCTAGAGCTAAACATAGCAGCAAAATTTTTCATTTAAAATTGTCAAAAAAAAATCTTAATATACAACGCAAAAAAGTTCAAGAGTTTGTTAACCTAATATTCTTTTAAATTATATCAAACAAGCTTGGCCACGCCTGAAAATATTTCAACCAAAAAATGTTTAAAATTATTAAAAGCGAGAAAGTCGCTGCAGTATTTTATGTGTTATATGATGCCATGTTTATTAAGAATATGAGCTGGCATCAAGTTGGAGCTTTTCGGCTGCGATAATTCTGCATGCAAAAACTGTAAATCATCATCAATTTCCACATTTTGGTGTGTGGGTTTCAACATTTTAGTATTTGGCTGGCAAGTCTTGATCGTTGGGCAGGCTTTATGGATTTCTGGTTTCATGGAGAGTTTTAGAACTTTTTTAATGGAAGGATGGTTGATTTATTGGAAACATCGATTTTGATGGATATTCGTTAGACCCCTAAAGTTTTAAAAATATGTTATTGATGATTTATGGTAATGTTGCCTAAACTTTGCATTCTTTTTGTTTTCACCTTAGATTTACAAGGAATAATTAAACAATTAAGTGATCGATCACATAAAAAATAATTTCAGTAATCTATAATTATTTTTTGTACATTTCATTATATACTCGATAAAACATCATTAAACAAAGTACATGACATTATTAAATGGTAGCACGAACTTCATGTTGTAAGAATGATAAGGATCAAAATGTTAATTCATTTTCTGTTGATCTAATGATCAAAGTGTGTTGATTTACATATTCTAAGGAATTATGATAATTAATTGCACAAACGACTATTGATTATCTTAAAGCACAAATGCCCGAAAATTCTCTACACCCATGAAATTCCCACTGAATGTATCGATTATACACTGAAACCCAGCTTAATCATCCAGAATGTAAATCCTTCCATAAATCACCTTTTATCGAATTTCCCGCGCCAATGTCATTTCTGATTTCGTTATTTTTGTTATATCCAGTATTTTCATATTTTTTTCCCGACTCCCTTTAAATCAATGGTTAGCCTACGCTTGTTTCCTAGTCACTGGATCATACAACTACATATGTTCGGGATTTGCATACTGAAAACCCCCCAAAAAAACGAAACCCAAACAACTGCTAAAAAAATTGGAGTGGAAAAAGGAGTGGATACATGAGGAATATATTTCTATCGTAAAGAAATTCAAAATACAATCATATGGATTATAATTACTTGAATTGTTCTCCTAATAAAAGAAAACCTGTATCAATAAAATGAATAAAAATTTGTTTGTCACTCCATTTCACATCCATGTCCCAGTTAGATTTATGTTAATCCACCTCGGTCATCTATTACTCGCGGGGTGAACCGTTTAAAGAGCCAATTAAGGCGCACTTTGCATACTTGTTTACTTTACTCGTTGCTGCATAGCTGTGTACTCAGCTCACAGACATGTCGCTAATGCTGTGCCCAAGCTAATTTATGTAGATCAAGAGACAACGCCAAACGGTTAATGGAAGGCACTGAAAAGCTCCATTGTCGTTTAATTTAATAAGAACAATGGAACAATGGCAGCTCTTTTGTTTAAGCTCTGCTGATCGATTTTTGCTGCTGCCCAAAAAAACAGCAGTGGCAACTAAGAGCACTGCCAATGACGTGATCTGAATGTTTTGTTACAATAAAATTATGACAGGGGCCGGAAATTGTCAGTTTCACAAGATTGTGAAGCTTTTCATATTACATTCTGAACAAAAGGTTAATATTTTGTCACATTAAAGCTCTGAAACCTTTAATATACTTGACCTGATTATATATAAAGTTAATTTTTACATTTTAAATAGTGAAGATATTTATCTTTTAACAAAATGTTTAAACTTGAGGTAAAGAAGGTAAAGAGAATTTTAATTACTTTCACTCAACATTTTACAAAACTTTCATACCCCTGTTTATAGCGCCACCACCAACCCAATTAATGCAAAAAAAAGCTAAAAAAATTACTGGCGCAATTAATGTTTGGGCGCCTTCTTTGTCGAAAATCTCTTGATGCCATGTTTTCCAATCTTCGTCGAGTGAAGCACAAAAAAATATTATTGGTAATTACTGTTTTACGATCAGCTTCGGTATGATTGAATATGCTATGTTATGCAAATTTATGACCGAGCATGGAAATCTGCTCCAAATTAATGCCTAGCTTGGCTGTGTTGTAAGGACTATATGGTAGTAGAAAGGAGGGTGAGGAAAATGTTTTTTGGATATGTTTTGGTGTGTTTTCGATAAAGGATATATTTTGGTGAGGAATTATGCTCGGGAAAGTTCACAAAACAACTTTTAATTAAATTGAACAAGTATTGATACATCTTTTTTGTTTGCATTTTGAAGCTTACATGTTTGGAAGTCTTTGAAGATTAAGAGCTTTAATGAACATTAAAGCTTATTTTACGAGCTTTTGAGTTTTCTGAAGAATTTTGAAGGTTTTGTCTAATATTTCGTTGTTTTTGAAACAATCATAATCATAAAGTTATAAAACAGTAAAAATGATTTTTGTTGGGATCTTGTTAATATTCGTGCTTTCTGAGAAATTTATGGTTTTTCTTTTTTGTTTGTTTAATGTTATGCTAAAATGCATTAAGATGTCCAAAAATCAAAATTTGCTGCAGGTACAAAAACTGATAGCAAAATATTTTAAAGCACAATAAAGCTGACACATACTCAGATAACTTTTTAAGCTCTTCCTTTTGACAATAAGCTTTTATGTTTTTTATGAGAATGAACATTAACGTTCAAAATGTATTTTTGGTAGATTTTAAGATGTTGGGAAGGTGCTATATACGTTTTATGAAGCTTTTATGTTTTTATGAAGCTTTATGTAGCTTTTTGTCGCGAAACAAACATTTTGACATAAACATTTTTATACCCTTTTAAATGTTGTAAAATTTTAATTTTGATGGATAAAATTGAATTTATTTTGTGAAATTGTTTTCTTGCGTTTTTAAAAGAAGTTTTCCCAAGATTTACTACTTACAGTTTTCTATAGTTTGTTTTATGTGGTAAACAAACTCATAACTAGCCCCTCGACCTTTCCATTTGAATCCTAAAAGCTATCAAATATTGCTAATCATTTTAACCAAAAAATATTCGCTAGCACATTTTTTCCACCGATTTTTTCGTACTCTACCGTATTGGAATTTAGCCTGTGACTAATGGCTAGAACGCGTAAGGTACGTGTAGGTAGGCGCACAATAAATACCACATAAACTCCATATTGAACCTAATCCGGGCAATATGATTGCAAATTGATTTTCCCGGCAACGCCACTTATTATTATCCCGGAAAGTCTAACAAACTCCTAAATTCTTAAAGAATTTTACAAGAAATGAGGAAACGAGTGATGGAAATTGCGAAAATCTAAAGGCCCCCAGCACTCTTGGCACCAAGTATCTGAATTTTATGTAGTCAGCAGCCGATGAGCCTAGCAGTTGCCTTTTCTCTGAATTCTTTGTCGAATTCTTCGGAATTTCTTTGGAATTTCTTTTTATTCTTTTTATCTTTTTTAGCGCATCACAAATTACAATATTTTATGGCCCATTGTCGGGCTTTTATGTCACAGTTTTCTTCTTCTGATTTTGCGATGTAGCGATGTAGAATCAAGAATTCAAGCTTTTACAGTTCGTTTTCGCTTCAAAGTTTTTTTTCATTTCTTAAGTTGCTCGTGGTTGGATCAATTTTTCATTTTTCTAGGAGTACTGTTGAAAATTTTATTTGAGTTTCACAATTATTTGTTCATTATTTTTAATGTGGTTTTTAAGCTTTTAACGGCAATAAAACGAGTTTAACAATATAGGTCTGATTCTAAAGATTTTAATATTTTATGAAAAAGCTCCAAAATTCAAACTATAGTTGTGCAGCTTGGGAGCTGAGCATTACTTCTCCGCTAGTATGGAATGGTGTTTTCATAAAAAATTGTTTCGAAGTGCTATCTCTAGTCGTTCTAAAAGTTGTCTGGTACCACCAGATGACCCCTAGATGACTCCCAGTAAGTAGTGGACCAAACATCGATGCAATTCTTGACAGAACTTATAATTTAAAAACATTTTTCCAAAGAGACCGAAGTGCTATCTTTAGGCGTTCTCTAATTCTGGAGCTGAGAGTAAGCAGTACCAGGCTGATCCTCCAAAAACTCGATTTTTATAATTTTCTGGACGAATCATGAGATTCTAAGACTTTTTCAAAAAAAAAGTTGTCTGGTACCACCAGATTACCCCCAGATGACTCCCACCAGGTAGTGGACCAAACATCGGTGCATTTCCCTACTAAACTCATCATCTCAAACATTTTCTGAAAAAACCACAGCTGTATCTCTAGTTTAAAAAAAAAAAATGTTTTTTTTGTATGGAAAACCCGACTTTGGGTCACGGAAGTGGTGCTGGTGACCTAACCGGTGGAGTCACCATCACCAAAAATATCAGGTGCACGATGGGAAGAGATACCAAGTCGTTTGGCATCAAAAAATCCGGAATCGGTCCGGTGGGAGGTCAGATCGATCGTTTACAGTAACACACCCACCGAACCACCAGGCACACGGCCCTTTGTTTTTCGCATTGCACGGGTCAGGGGGTCAACATTTTCCGAATTTGTTTTTACAGGAATTTTCTTCAACTCAATACGGACAAAAAAAATACTGGATATTTTTGAGATTTGTGTACAGGGAAGTCAGGAAAAATCAGATAAGGTCAAAAAACCCTGAAAATGCTGGGAAGAAAACAATACTTCTCCGAATTTTGCGGAGAAGTAAATATTAGCTTTATCATTATTTTTTATGTGTTTATCTTTAAATCAAAACTTTCCTACAGTGCGATTCCTTAAAAGCTTTCTTCAAAGAAAACGCCAAGGCATCACGAAATGAAAATAAACCGCATAGTACCAACATTCCCATTGTTTTAGCAATATTACTTTTCTCACCGAACCTATAGCTGAATGAAGTTTTTGTTGCTAAGATCCATTACATAAATCATTCGTTTCGTTAGTTGATGAGGTTAAACCACTTTCCATTTGCCACAAATTGCTGCCTGGAAAATGGCGAAAATATGATAAAATGTTGTGAGATGCCTAAATTTACTGAAAATCACTGGCAAAATTCTGAAAATCACTGGAAAATGTGAAACTGTTCATTGAAATACCATTTTTGTGTGGCTTTGCTTTGGTAGTGGATGGGTAGCAAATGATTACAAGTTATTGAGAGCCAACCCAAAAGTGTATTCAGAAATCAATTGTGTGAACTAATCAAACGGAACTGGCATTTGCTCGGCAGAATTTTGTTCGGATTATCCGTCCAAACGAGTGAGCGGGATTAAAGGATTAATGGAAGTCTATTTTATCGCCCACAAAGTAGAAGGCTTTACGCAGCCCTGACTATATTGTTATTAGAAGTCGATAAATGGCTGGAGCCAATAAAAATCCCAAATTGATTCATAAAAATGAGCGTTCATGAAAAATATAAAATGAATAAATTAAAAGTCTGAAAACAAGCGCCCAGCAAGCAATATTTATTCTATGAAGCCTAAATGTATACATAAATGGCGAAAAAGTGGATATTGTTTTTATTTTTTTTGCCAACTGAGTATCCGAATAATTTAGAATTATCTGCAAAGCGGGGATTTGGAAAGATTTAGTGAAATTGTTTTGATTTTAAACACATTTAAACGCATGTGTCAACTTGTGTCATAATATTTGTGTAGCTAAAAACAAGCTTAATGTGCCAATAACATATTTACCATATGTTTAAAGAAAAATTACAAATTATTCATAAATATTTTGAGAGATGTCTAGTTTTTCGACACTTATTGTGCAATTTTCTTGGCTCCACATTAGTTCTGACCTATTTCAAAGTGATCTTGACCCATGTTCCCTAAAAAGAACAATGTTTTCTGAATTCCCAAAAATGAAATCTAATCGATAAAATCTTCCTCAACAATAAATCGCATTCCATTGACTTTTTATCGTCTCCAATCCCCTCTATAGTTATTATTCATTTCATTTCATTATCTCTAGCTTCCATTAGATCGATAAAAAGCAAAAATAATTTGATTTCGTTTTATTCTTAACAATGAAATCAAGATGCAATAAAAACGGAATAGAGTTGCCAGTAGGGCGACACTGAAACACTGACCTTCTACTTAATGACCAATAGCTCGATAAAAACGAATGAACTGTCCCTGATGGCAGTGAAAGCTTCATGTTGGCAATCGTAGAAGCACTTTTTCCTCCACATTCCGCTTCGTCAATGTTTTATCTACAATTTGCAGGCAGCACATCCGATGAATGGCAACGGGTGGAAAAATGTGCTTTAAATTTTGCAAAAGGATCTACAGCAAATTTAATTTAGCGCCGACGGAATTTCTTGCAATTTTCCAAGCAATTTTGTTCTTGTGGGATGTCATTTGAATGATTGTGTTGACGCAAACGTTAAAGAATCCTACACAGAAGGCACAATCCAAGACTTTATTTTAAATAATTTCGTTCACGTGAAAAGAGTGATTGCTTGTGCTTTTCTTTTTGTTTGTCGAACAATCTTAATCTTCTTAGAATTGTTGGCGAAAAATAGCAAATTTGCTTTAAAGATTATTGTGCAAAAGAAAAGCTGCTGGGGATTTAATTAAAGTGGAGCTTAATTACGTTGCTTCCAGTAGTTTATATGAGAAACTGAGAAGGTATAATAGAAGCAAAAGGTGGAACTTTTCGAACATTGTTTGATTAAAGGCTTATGACGTCATTTATCTTTTTTGAAAGATCTGAGGTTCATGCGATATCATGACGTCACACGATAAGATTAATGATGGTAAGATTCTCACGCAGAATCCTCCGGAAGGTGAATGCCATAATGAGTTTTGTTCAAGGTGTTTTTGCGAAAACAGAGATAATATATTATTGAATATTACATTAGCATGAAATAATAATGAAATGTGGAGATTATGACGTTATACACATTGTTTGAATAAAGTAAACCTCTCATAAAAATCAATTCCAAATGAAAACATTAGAATAAAACACTATCCGTAAAGACACTCGTTAGTTGCATCATAAAATGAAACTACATCGACAGGTGTTTTCCCCTGTCAATTCAATTCTTGTCCGTTTATACACAAAGTTGATACATAAAAAAGTATCAAAAATTCAGAGAACTTACCTATTCCTATCTTCTATTATTATTGTTATCTCTGTACAAGTACAAGCCGCAAATCCTCACAAACTTTTCCTGCTCGCATTGTCCTCATTGTTCGCATAGCTCTGTGGGTTGTTGCGGGTATAGAACAGCAAACATGCTGAGGCAGGAAGATGTTAGCAAAACCACCAGCACAGAGGAAAACTTTTGTAGCAATCGAGTGTGCACTTGATTTTCAAAATTTCCGGAAACTCGCAACTTGAAATCTTAAATTGGGATATTTTTGAAGCCATTTGTGGCATCTAAATTAAAGTGCTTTAGGCCACGAAAGTTTTTTATGCCTATCAGAGATTATAAAATACTTTTAAGGATTTATTGAGTTGTTTCGTTTAATGGGTTTTCAGAATTACCTTAATGCAACAAATCAAATTTTTATTGAGCTTTTATGATAATTTATTCATAATTGGATTATCAAGGTTGCAAGTTTTAATTATTATTGTAGGTTAAAAGATGAAAGCAAAAATTTATTGAAACTTTTAGAAAAATCTCATCGGAGCCTTCCTCGTGAGGTTTTATAGAACAACTTTTTGGAACTTTTAAAAGCTTTTATTGCTTCAAGTTAAAAAGTTCTAATTTCAGCAATTAAAACTTTGAAACTTTTGAAAAATGGTCACAGGGACTTAACCTACAAAAAATAAACAAGTACATTATACATGAATTCTTTCCTGTTCTCTGCTCATTCAGTTGCTTGCTTCAGCCACTCGGCAAGCCGTAAAAGAGCACAAGCAATCTAAATTAATTTTCTCATGCAAAAATGTCTGGCATAAAAAAGGCGAGTTCTTGAAAGAAAAATCTACCATTAGGCAATGAGCAGAGCTCAATTTCTACATTTTTCCACAATCTTTGTAGAGCTTTGATATAGAGCAGGATTCCATAGCCCCACAAAAGTCACCAACAAAGCTGTACAAATTCTGAAAGCAACTAAAAAGCAAACACTATGCAGATGTAATTTCAAGTGCAACAAAAAAGCTCTTTAAATTATTTAAAGCAGCATCTTAGAGAGGCAGAAACAAAAGCTATAAAAATGCAGCTTAGAATAAAAAGAACGTTGGTTTTGTGGCTGGTTCGTGCTTTTGTTGGGACAGGGGGCGAGAGGGGGTTCATTCAAGTGCTCTATTTTCAACTTTGTCTAGAAATTTAATATTCTGGTTTAGCAGTGCTTAAATAGGTTACATTACCTTACCTTCTGCTTAAAGAAGATAGCAAATTTGCTAGAAAACAATTTTGAAGAAAATTGTGTAAATATTTGATGCTGTTGTCTGATCCAATTCATAAGGTGCTTGAGAGCTTCTGAAGATTAGATTGTTGGATCATAAGGAAAGTTTCGGATTTTCTTGCTTTTACAAAATTTTAGGAAAGTGGTAGAAGAAGTTTAATTAAAAATTTAATAAACTACCAACCCCTGATCATAATAAATCTGTACAAAGCTCTAATTGCACAAACAAAAAATTACATATTAAAAAAAAGAATGTATGGATAATCTCTGCAATCCTCGAATGTAGGCCAGTTACTGTGCCAATTATTCACTTATGCACACCATACCAATGTTCGCACACTTAATACACATTATGACATTTTACTACATGCACCCCGTCCGCGGCAAAACTGCAAATGCTCAGCCATTTGCTGGTTGATATTCGCCTCTCAAACACGCTCCATGCGACATAATAACAGGAAAATGTGTAATATTATCACGTGATTATTGTTGTCATTGCTGTTTTCCATCCTTAAAAGCTGTACTCTGCATTTATTTATGCTGCTCCTGAAAAAGACTAAAACAACAAACCAATAAAACTAAGAATAAAAAACACTAAAAAAGCACATTATGCATGACAACCAAAAAAAGAACCAGAATGATATTCACATAAGTTTATGGCACAGCAAACAGAAAAAGTTTTGTGTTCTGCTCCCGTAAGCATACACATTTTCACAATTTTGGTGCATTAAAGCGTCGTGTGCACTTGTGAATGGCGGCGTATTTGCTCTCGCTTTGATTTTGCATTTTGCAAATTCAGGAATTCAGAGGTGGTGATGGCGAAGTGTGCTGTGTGCTGAAAGGTGGAGGAGTCCATGGAGGCAACTTTCAGCAAGTTTATTGTTGGTTTTATGCTCTCCATGTTTTCAGGACTTTTTGATCATTTGAAGGTTGAATTGGGTTATGTAGAGCTTTGGGGATTACATCGATTTTTAATAAATGGAGGAAATCGATGGGGATTTGTGTAGTAAAATTATATTTTTTTGTTTGTTGACCTGGACAATTTAATTTACAAGTTTCATATTTGTATGTCAGTTTCATGTTATTTTCTGAAAATTGCTTTTAAATGGAAAATTCTCCGAATGAAAACATTCTATATAATCTTGATGTTGAAACGGTTTATAAAGAAATTTTGTAAATAGGTCAAATAATGTCCTACTAAATTTCATTCTGAGAAGTACTGAGATTTTAGTTCTTGCTTACCATTCTTTCTGAATTACATAAAAAAAATCCTTAAACTAATTTTATCACAACGTTTATTAATTGGGCATATTAAATATATATTTATTAAAATTAATGAAGCAATAAATAGGAAATAAAATAATAAAGCTCATAATTAAAGTGGTAGCAAACTAATTTTGTCAAGACTTTGTCCATAAATAATCGATGTCCTACCACAAAAATAAATAAAAATTCATAATAGCGTACTAAAAACTGTTTCAGCATGCATTTTTACAATCTAACAAATTTTAATGATGCAGTAAAAGTCTGAACATTTTTCCTTTTCGAACACATAAAGTGCATAAAGTTCATAAAATTCCATGAAATTTGATATATATTACAAACTCGTAACCTTTTCATTTTGTATGAGTATTTTCCGAACAATTTCCAAGTATTTTCCAATATTCCATTCATGTAGACGTGTTTCATGGAATATCTTGATTTTAATATACATCTCGTAAAAATGCTATAACTTTATATTAAATTTATACTATTATGAAAAGAGTATCACATAAAGAAGTGAAACTATATGTCGTCATTCCATAAACTGCTTGACATCATAAGCCACCCTAGTGGATTACTCCGATATTACGATATTACGGTGTTGAAGCCCTTCTAAGACTTCTCGACCTACAAAACTATTTACACATTCTGCAATATAAACTTGTCAAATCATCAAATCAACGACAACTATCAGCAACTAACACTTTGCCTCTTTATGATTTCACGAGGCTGAGAGTTTCATGGCACTTTTCCACAAAGAATTTCATGGAATTTATGGATGTGCATGTCGACGGTGTGTTGCTGCTTCCAAAAATGATTGACAGTTATTACACGATTTTTTATTCGTTTTATGCAAAGTTCTCTTTTTTTATTTTACGGCTCCTTCTGGTGCTTCATAAGTGCCTGAAAAATGTTAGGCGCAAACAAAGTTGGTGAAAAGCTTCTGAAATGTGTAACATCAAGTGTAAAAGTATGAAAAGATGGGTGAGAAGGGTACCTAAAGACGACTCCAGCAGTCAAAAGAAATAAATCCTGAGAACATAAATTGTTCAATTTGTTGAAAGAAATTGATTTGAAGGAGCTGTTTGCCAAGTTAAGTCACGAAGTGCGAGGCAACTGACTTTTTGCTGATACATTTTTTGTTGCTGTGACTTGGTGAAATTTGATTAGAAGCAGATTTTGTGGGAAAATATGTCGGAATTATGGAAAAATTGCCATGAAATTGAGAATGTTGTTTTTTTTTCGTTGCGTTGTGAATGTGGAAATTATAGAAAATTCTTGGGAACATATTTTAGAATTCGGAATGCAAGGCGACCTTATTTAATATTTTGTTTATGGACAGATGGCCTCATGGCATTTCTGGGAGGAGCACAAAATCTCAAGAATTCAAATTAAATCACAAAAATAATTTATTCCATGACCAGATGCAGCAAGAAATGCGTCCAGCACATAATCCTCATAAAACTAATAAAACTTATTTGAAAGGCCATAAAGCTCCAAAAACTCATAAACAATCAAACCAACAAAAAAATGCTAAACAGTCTCGTCCTTCTTGCCCAACATCCAACTTTTCCGAGAGTTTTTGCAACAAAAATCATCCAACTATTAAACTATGCTTGATAGACTTCATCTAGACTGAATTCTTGGAAAGTCACCCTGCGTCTCTATCATCCACATTAATTAAGTAGAATTAAGTTGAGTTTGCTATCATGCTTTCTGTGCTTGGTTTGGGCGCAAAGCTCCACCAAAATGGACTATGCGGTTGAAATACCAAATGAGCTTGCTTTTAAGTGCTCGTTTAGACAATTTATAGAATTCATAGAATTGATAGAAATTCTCAATTCAGTTTGAAAATTATATGGAAATTGATGGAACTCAAAAGTTCTGTGGTAATATGGGGGATAGGTGTATTTGGGTGGAATTAGTGCTCTAATAGTTGTCTGCATTATATGTGGGATATTCATTTAATTAAGGTCTCCTTTTTTGTAGGTGTTGTCGTCTGTGTTTGTCGTCTAGTAATTAATTAAATAAATTTGGTTCGTACTGTATAATATTCTGGAAATAGTTGAAAATTAACAGAAAAATAAAACTATTTAGATTTGTATGAGAATCCACCCACTTACAGAACATCAGGCCCCTTGGTGTATTTTTACATTTTGCATACTCTACTCGATCCAACCTGCAAGACGAGATCGATAAGTTTCGATTATATTTTTAGTTATGGCATGGCAAAAACAAGTTCATGTTTGCAAAAACTCCGCACTTTGAAAAAACCGTCCAAAAAATTGATTTAAAGCCTGCTCTTGCGTTGTTGGCAAATAGGCAAAAATATTCCACTGCCATATTTCTGTTTGATGCAATTATGTCTGACAAATCAAACAGTCGACCGTAAAAAGCCTCTAATTTGGGTTTACGGTTTGTTTGGCTTTGCAAAAGACATAAAAATCGCGTGTTTTTGCCTCTGTGGAATGAAGCTCAGATATAATTACGAAATGTTTGGAAAATAAGGAATAATAGACGGTGGGGAAAGGAATTGTAGAGATTCTTGGTATTTGATTTCACGAATCATTTCATCAGTGCTATTTGCTTCTACTTGTGCTTTGCGGGGGCGAAATGCGAGAAAATGTACTTATTATCGTATTATCTAAATTATTGTATTAGGGCGAAACGACGTAACGTATACTTTGAGCATGTTTAACAGAGGATTAAATTAAATATTGACTAATCGAGAGTTTTTTGACATTTTTCCCAATTCGCCGATTTTACCGAAGGTTTCATTGTAACAAAAAGCTTCTAAAAATGTTTCAAGGTTCTTGTGAGAAATACGAAGTAATTTAATTAAAAAAGTTTGTGTTGGTTTTGGGATTTGACATTTATTGGGAAATTGCTGCTATTTTTCGAATTTTGCTGATTTTTTGTAATATCGTAATGTTGTTGCCATTATTTATTATTGAAACATTGAATCATTTTATTTTTGGGAAACTTAATTAATTTTTGGATAATTTTGGAATGTTTGCTGAAAACCTTTGTTATGGCATTTGTTGGATATTATCGTCATCCGGCATTCGCTGGCTTGCAGTTTTTCAGAGCTTTTATAGATATCAAGGTTTTTATGGACGGTTCGAGTTTCATACAGAAAAATAAATTGTAAAGTATAAAATATAAATTCAAATAAGGAATAAAACAATTGTTTCATTGTTTATAGAGCTTTTAGCCTTCTATGAGATTCTAAAGCTTTATAAAGAATTGAAAGATTTAAAGAGGTTTAACTGATTTAAACATTGTTTCATCTTGTAAAAGGATTTTGCTGTTATTTTATCTTGTGTGCAAGATTTCGAGCTTTAATATAGGCTCTGGAGATTTTAAAAGGTTTTATTGTTTGTTAATTGATTTCGATCAAATAAAGAACTTTGTGATAATCAAATTTACCTTTTTCCAACCATCTGCGTACAAAAAAAGCTCCGTAAACATTCAAATAAAATGTCAATAAAAGCTCCCCTCTTGTAGAACATTTAAATTGAAAAAAATTTCCCACAAGAACTTGCCAAATTTGCCATTCAAACCCCGATATCAATATCAAAGCAAAAAGCCCAACAAACATCCATTAAAGAAGAATTCATTTATTTCATCATTGATTTTTTAATTTAATTTTAATTCTTTGTTTCCTCTGGCATTATAAATATTTTTTGCATTTTTCCGAGTTTTCCAAGTTTTTCACAGTTTTTGCACAGAGAAAATGAAAAAATGAAAAAAAACTTAAAAGCTTGAAAAACCACCGAAAACTTCACCAAAAGAATAAAAGAATATTAAAGAATGAAAGAATAATGCTTTGCTCGTAGAAAACTTTTGTGCAAATATTTAGTCTGTAAAAATTTGCGAGCTTTTTGAATATTTCATGCTTGCAGCCAGCTCTAAGGTCGATTTGTTTCCGCTTCGGAGCGGCAGTCTATAAAACTATTTACCCCAAAATTATGATGAAATTTAATATGAAAAAAAGTTTAATTCGAGTTTTTACCATACGACTAGGACGGCGAAAAGGAAAAAGGAAAGCTTTTTATTTTACACCATAAATTATAGCAGACTGAAATTTTAAAGCAATTTAGGCGAAACGATAGGTTGGTAAACTCCGTAAACTGTAAATTCAGTAAATTCTGTAATGTTTTGAAAATTTTGTAAAGTTTACACGAGTTTTGCCGTTTTTGGGGAATTTTCGTGCACGAAGAAAAATTAATGAGATATTCGCTCGACAAAAATTAGAAAAACTACCTATCTGAACATGTTTTTATGCTTTTAGTAATTAGGTCGTAAAGTTTCATGAAATGCGAGAGATTTCTCGGGTTAGAATTGAGAAAAGGTTAAGTATTTATTTGAGAGTTTATCGGGTTTTACGAAAGTTTTGGGTGTTGGAAGCTTTTCGGTTTAAAAAGTTCCTGATATCGATCTTGATGGATTAGTTTGAAAAGAATATCAAATTTGGATCAGTGTTTGCATAAATTCTCAAATTTATTATGTGCGTAGATTTATGGTTGGGGTAGTGCAGGAAAGCTCTGAATCCTTTCAAAAATTGTTAATTTTGCAACATTTCAAAAACAACAAAAACCTTCTAATCCCCAAAAGAACAAAAAACAACCCTCAATGTCAGTCCATCCACAAAAATGTCTCCGTCCTTTTATTTCCATTTTAATTTTAATTTTAATTCAAATAACTCAGAACGCAGTTAGCAAGGAATCGTTTTAATTGAGATGAACACATGAGAACACAGGGATTTGTACCAGTTTAATTGCATGTCTGCTTTTTTCTCCCCCATTCCCTTTTTGTTTCCGAACAATGCAGACAGGCTACAGTTACGGATTTGCTTTCGTGAATTACGCCAATGAGGAGTCTGCGCTGCGGGCCATCAAGTGTCTAAACGGCTACACAATACGCAACAAGCGGTTAAAGGTGTCCTTTGCGAGGCCTCCTGGCGACGAGCTCAAAGAAACCAATCTTTACATTACAAATCTTCCGCGCACCATCACAGAAGACCAATTAGACATCATATTTGGTAAATATGGAAATATTGTACAAAAGAATATCCTGAGGGACAAACTTACCGGGCAGCCACGAGGGGTAGCATTCGTTAGGTGAGTTTATATTTAATTATCGGAAATGATTTTATTTATTGAAGTTTAATTAAATTCAGGATTTATGTTCGACTGAAAATTGAATTAAATCGAATTTGCAATTTCTAGAATTGTAACAAACTAGCTCCAGTAAAAATACTTTCAGTAATAAAATTCTCATGTAAAATTCATTCCTAAATCCGTTTTCACCTTCTTGGAAGTAAACTTTGTGAAAATCTGTTGGAATACGAATTTCACCTCGTTCACAAGAAAGTATGCTAATTCCCTTTAAATTATACATTACCTCTTCTAACTCCAATCCCTACAAAGAATAAAATCACTTTCAATTTGAACTTTGAAGAGGGTTCGACTTATTTTTCAATCATGCAACCTTCAAAAGCCTCCACACACTGAATAAGTTGCCTTCAACAGCCCGACCTGCATATCAAATGCCAAAAACTCTCGGAAAAAGGAAAACATACCTTCGTTGTGTGCTTCAACCTCTTAAATTATTAAAAAATATGTAACAACCGCGCAAAAAAATGTAACAGTAATAACGCGAAAATGTTTTTATGAATATTTTGGCTCTTTTAAACGCTTTAATCGTTTCCTTGTTCCTTGTTTGTAATTACACGAATTAATTACTCGCCTAGGAGTGTGAAAGTGTTTGAGTTACAAGTGGCACTCACGGCATTTCCATCTGTTGGATGCGAGTTCTGATGAATTGCCGCTGGAGAGAATAATTAAGAAAACTTTTCTAAACGGTATGCGCTCTGCATTTAAATGAGTTGAGGGACTTTGAGAAGAGGATTTTTAATTGAAGTATTTTCTACTTTTTTTGTTGCCTCGGGAAATTGGATCGATTTGATTTTACTGCTTTCTTTTAATGGGATTGGAAGAAATTTTAAATTTGGAGAAACGTGATAAGTTGTTTCATTAGAATTTTTATATAATTTTTAATGAATTATGATTTTTATATTCAAACAGATGATTTGGGAGAATGTTGATTTTTTTTAGTCTAGAAATTTTATTGTTTGAATATATTTTGTCAAATCAAGCTTTAGAGTGCTTTTTGATTATTTAACTATATTCATGAATTTAAGGAATTGTCTGGCGAGCATTTTTGAAAACTTTTAATTAAAAGTATTCACATTAGGGTAATGAATGAAATTAACTAAAATATCCCTATTTCTCTCCCCTACAGATATAATAAGCGAGAAGAGGCTCAAGAGGCGATATCGGCTCTGAATAACGTGATACCACAGGGTGGCAATCAGCCGTTGATAGTGCGCGTGGCGGAAGAGCACGGAAGAGCCAAGGCGGCACTCTACCTACCAGCCTATAATTCGTTTAATTCGCAAAATAGAGGTAGATTAAGAATTCGTAATCAACCTTACTAATTTTATTCAATCAATTCTCTGAATTTTATTTCCTGCAAATTTGACTTTTTTTGGCCACACTCGAATTTTTCTTGAGTTTCGCAATTTTCTTGAATTTTCTTTGAACTCAGTTTGTTATTGTTTTTGTTGGTTTGCTTCTAAAATTTTGAACGAATTTAGAAATTCAACAAACGATATTTATTTATTTGTTTGGTCTCGGCTTGTCGGGATAACAGATTTATCTTAATTTAATTTAATTAACGAGTAGATTATTTTAAATTATTTTATTGGTTTAAGAGCTTCATGATATCAAATTAGTTTTAGAGTTTTCCTCCCCTTTTGACTATTAAAACTAATAGATTATAGTTTTTAGTTGCTCACCTTTACCGAATTATCCTTTAAATTTAAGGTTTTTTGTTAGTAATTTGTTTGTTTTAACTTTAAAAATCAAAATATAACATAAATGATACAAGTGGAAATAAAGCAGACCGTTAACCAAATCAATTTATAATGTATGTTAAAAATACAGTGAATGCCATCAAGGATCTCAAAATTATTGCTTCGTACTTTTTTTTTGGTAGGAAAATATTTTTAGCTTTAAATCCAAACAGTAAACCATTTATTACATTTTGAAGTTAAAACCTGTGGGATTTGCAGAGCGTTTATGCTTTTATACTTTATGCCTCATTTTTAATGGAGATATGATGAGGTTTGATGGGTTTTGAGGTTTTCATTCAAAATGATATAAATTAGAAAATTTAAATTTCGTCAGGAATTCAGTAAAAGTTTGCTCTAGTTGCAAATGCTCGTGAAATGTTTTTGCAAATTCAATTGATTTCCCACAAAAACCGTAGTACATTTTTTTCTTTCGGAATATTTGCAAAATGATGTTTTGGTTGCAAGCCAGGGCTTTGGAGGAAAATAGTATTGTTGTGTAGCATTTTCCACTAAAGATAGTTAACACGAACCCTGCCACATTTTCAAAAGTTATCTGAAATTCGTGTTCAAAATAAAAATATATTGAAAAGCTCCTTTGCAATTTTGCATTCATTCAAATTTCAAAATTTCAAATTCTGTTCATCTTTTTCATTTTTTCCTTCCAATTTAATTTTGTCTGCAATCAAAGAGCATTTTCCACGATATTTCAGCTATTCCATTTTTCAAGTGCAATTTCAGCTTTCAAATTGATTTCTGCTTTGCACTTTTTTGTTGGCCGAGCTCAAATAACTCGAAAAACTTAATTCGACTGTCTTTTGAGTGGTACGTGAACGGGTTTCCTTATTAAATTTCGCTTTTCCGCTAGTTTTTCACAATTTTCCACATTTTTCCTCGTTCATTCCAATTTTTCAGTATATTGAGAAAAGAAAGTATTTTAAAATGAATTTCAAAATGTTCGGTAAACTGAATGAAAAACTAGAGAAAAAGTTGCAAAAATATATTAGGAAGTGGAAGCACTGTTTCAAGTAGCAAACTAAAAGTGTAAATCTATCGAAAACTTCAAACTATTCTTCACCAGTCCTTGTAACTTATCGCAAAACTCGTAAAATGTGCAGAAGCAAAAGCAAATGAAGATTAATTTTTCACAATTTGCAGAATTTCAAGTATTTCTAATATAACAAAATATCTAAAAAGGGAAACTTTTGCTCAACTACCAACAAAAAAAAAAAAACAAATTCTAAACATTTGGAACATTTGGTTGGCGAAACTCGAAAACTTGTAAAGTTGCAAAGCTCCTGGTGAGAAATTGCGTTTCTTTTGTGCATATAATTTATGGGCCTCTTGTTGGAAATTTTACAAGTTTTTTTAGTAAGGCTAGGGAGAATTTGATAAACTTGGAAAATCGATGCAACCAGAAATTAAATGTTTAAACATTTCTGCCTAGATTCATATCTGCAATAAACAATACAATTATTCATTTTATGTTCATCGCTTTTTATGAAACGTTTGTGGAAATGGTGATTTTTGGGGGATGAAATCGTAGGGGGTTTAAAAATGATTGATCAGAGAAAAATGTTCATAATTTTTTTTTAAACCAATTCAAAATAGTAAGAAAAACAACATTTTTTTGTCAACAATAATTAAAGTTACCAAAAATTTTGAGTAACAGGAATTGCCAAAGATTTACGATTGTAAAACTTAAATCTCAAGTGTAAGAAATCGACTGATGAATTTTTATAAAAACCACCCTCTTTTCCAATTGTTTCCCGACTGCAATTCCTCCAAGCACTTCTCTGCATTTGCGTGGCCAACAAATTCTGCATATTTTACGATCATTTGCAATTGCAATTGCGAAACATTGAAACATTGAAACTTTAATTACGGTTAATTAATGAAGTACACGATAAATAATTTAGCTATGAGTACACTTTTTTCGCGCGCGGCATTCGGTGCCAAAAAGAAATACTAAAAATATACCAGAAATATAATTTGAAAATTATTTAGTGACGCAAACTATGTCAACCAAAAAATATTGTTGCAAAATTATTGTGAATTGTTGATTTTGTTCGAGTAGCGGAAAAATTAAAATATTTAAATGTTTGATGTTTGTGCATGTAATGTAGATATTTAATGGGGATTTAAATAGTTTTCTGAAGATGTTTGCAAATAATCTCACATAATTAGTGCAATTATTCTTAAGATTTGGAAATATGCTGGGAATTGTTCGTAGAAACGAACAAAAAGGATATACCTTTCGAATGTGTAACGGTTTTTCGGAAATGTTCGAAGGATTTGAATGAACTGGAAAAATTCTAGTATCGCGTTTGGTTGTGAGCTTGGATTTGCATGGGCCGGATGGAAAATTCTTGTGAGACATGTGGAATCTAGTAAAATATCTCAAATTTTTAAATGATGGATTTTAAATGAAAAAGTGAGGTTGAACAAAAGTATTTTAGTTTTGAAAGAAAAGCATTCACTATTTTCTGTCTTTCAAATTTAAAAATTAGCAACTAAAGTGAGAGTTCAAATACAAAATCTAAAACAAAATCTAAAAAAACTTTCCACTCGGGCCATTTTAACATAAATCCTCAAAAAAGGTTCTGCAACTGAATAAAGTTGCTTTCCTTCAAATAAACAGTTACAAAAAAAATGATGTTGTGTACTTTTGTAGCTTATGTAGCAAAAGATTATATAAAAGGTGAAAATCTGAAAATTATTGACAAATGTATTTTTTTTTTGTAATTAAAATCCCATGAAAAATATTTAAATAAAATGCAAATATTTGTAGTGACATAGAAATTAAACAGGATTTTTTTTTTGATGGATCGCAGTTGGAGTGTATCGAGTTTCCGAATTTACTCTATTTAGGCTTTTCTTTTTTTGGCTGGCTAGCAATTTGTGATGAGTGCGTGCTAGAACGTACTAGAATAGCTTTTTTCTATACTATATTTTTTGTTCTTTGCTCAAGTGATGGCATTTTTTTTTCAAATTCATTTAGCTAATTTTTTCAGCTTTTAGATTTTTTCTCAACTTTTTGTATAAATTTTTTTTCAAATCTTTAAGCTGATTTTTTAAAATTGATTTAAGAATTTTTTTGATTACCACAGAATGATTTTAATCGTTCCATGTTTTTTTCTTCTTCTATTTTCTATCATCCTGTTTGACCATATATTGGCATCCTGAATACGCCGTCAACATCGTTCGGCAACCTGGAGGACTCGCTAGACGGTTTGTACAATCGCAACAAATCCTATGCGTATCCTTACTGATATTTAAGGTACTATTAGAGTTATGTTTAGCTTTACGGATTGAACGGTGATCATTTTTTTTGTCGACTTCGAAAGTTTTTTAACAAATTGTTAATTAATTAATTAATTATAATGTAAATCCCCCTCAGTTTAGCTTAAGCTCCCGATCCGAATTTTGCTCTCTCGAATCGAATTGTGTAGCAAATTTTCCCCGGAATTTACAAAAGATTCCATTAATTAAAAGATTTTTGTAAGTAGCGCCAGTGATTATATAAGACAGTAAGTTCTTTCTTTTGTCCCCGCTTACGAATTCGGATTGAGGGTCAACCACGAGAGTCTCGCGGTCTTTTGTTCCTCATGAACCTGGTAAATACTTGAGAATTGTACATTGAAACTTTTTCCCTGCAAAAAAAGAAACTGATAGCGATCGTAGAATTTCGAATAATGTAATTTTAAAAGAAAAGTATATTACCAAAAACTTTCTGCAAGAACATTGAGAAGAGTGGTGATAGGGTAGATGTGGAATCATTAACATGAATAATCAGGTGTTTAATATAAATAATTTTTTCAATGCTTTTTCTACATTTGGCGTCTAATATATTGATTATGTTATTCATTCGAATTTCAGCAGAATTAGAGTTAATTAATAATAAATTCCAGAAATTATCCAAATATTCACAAACACATGATTAATCATTCAAATTGATTCTTTATCCACCACCACCCACTCAATAAAACCAATAATTTATTTAACGAAAGTTATTCTCTGACATTTAATAAATGAAAAAACCGCAGTTGTTACATATTTTTAAATTATAAAACAAAAATACTTAATCTATGAGAAGTTCTCGCAAGAAACAACTTTATATTTACATTACAATAAGTATTTATTAAGTTTATCAAAGTTTAAGAATCTTCCTACAGTATTTTTTTTCTCGCTCGAAACTATATTCCAAAAAATGATAAAAAAGTTATAATTGCATTGTGAACTCGTGAATTGCATTTTTAAGACAACAAATTAAGAGATATTGTACATTTGTAAGGAACGATTAATGAGTGTCTTGTATTTATCCAAAAAAGTATATACTAAAGTTTCCTAGGATTAATAAATTAAACTTAAAGTTTGTGTTTAGGATTGTATTTTGAAATTTGTGATTTTTTTGTAAGTGAATGTTACTTTGTAAGTCCAGTAGTGGTTGGAGTTTGTAGTTAATGTAATTGAAGATTTGGGAGTAAACCAATGACGACGGGTTGGAAATATTTCGTAATCTAGTGAATGTGTGCATAATTCTCTTCAAACATCATTAACAAATTTTCAGTTATAAAATATGTATAAACTCCAACTCCATTCCACATGGGCCTGTACTATTTTGTACATACTACCTAATTAAAAATTAAAAACTATAATATTTGAGTTGCATGAATTTCGCCAGTTTTATACAATAAGTTGGCAATGTTTGATGAGAACTTCAGCGAAACTCAGCGCCATGAAAATTCATAACTTTGTTTACATAATTGGATTAAAATCATAATTTCGTGAATAATTGAATTGAAGAATCTTTCCTGTTGCTATACTTATAATGATAAACTAATTACCAAAGCTGCAAAATTCCCTTAATTTTCATTTGTTGGGAGGAAAAGCAATTAGTTTAATCAGCAAAAAAGTTTAATCTCCTTAGTTTTTCCCGATCGCACAGCCGATTTACGCCATACTAAAAGTTTTTTGGATTCACTAATTAAACTCAATTTCCAGTTCTATAGAAATTTGACAAAATACCTAAAAGTGCTGAAAAATCGAATTAAGAAAAAAGCTTGCCGACGAGAATATTAGGCCGTACCGAAGATATTCTCAATCGGTGAGCAAAGATATCTTTTGATAGAATAGAAAATAGACTCGATAGAGTAAACATTAATTTACGAGTTTTCCCTGCAAACAAGAATTATGAATTTCCTAAACAAACATTCCACCTTTATTTACTTTACGAATCATTTCCGTGAGTGCTCTACCGTTTGCGATGCTGTGGACTTTACTGGATGCTTTGGATGGATGTGACGTAGTAAATATGAACCTAGCATGTTGGAAAGGTCAACAGTACAAGCAAGCAAGCAAGCAAGCTTTGAATATTTCGAGCAAACATGACGGAAGTTGACCTTTGATGCCTCCAGACATTTTTGAAGATATTTGATCAAAGGCGTGTGAGCCTTTAAATAGCTTTCTGGGGATTCATGAACTGTTGGAAATTTATTCGAGGATTTTTATTTTCTTGAATCACTGTGAATTTGCAAATTTGTATGTTTTATCAATTTTCAAATGAATTAGTAAAATTCATTCTTGTAAGCATTTAAAAGCTTATTTAAAGTGAATAAATTTTCACACTAAATAAATCTTCAACAGAGCATTCCCAGTTGTCACAATAATTCAATTTTTTTAAATATATCTCCTACATTATTTTAAGCCTTCCCCGAAATAATCAAATACAAAAATTCTCCGTAACACCCGTAGACATAAGTCATTCTAGCGAGCAGAAAAATTCAGTAAAGTATTTTTCCTTACGATTAGGTTGTTTGCTGTGATTTATTTGGTTGTGTCAACCAGAGAAAAAAATTAATTACCAAAAAAACAAGAAAATACATAAAAACAAGAAGAAAAAATGAGCAGCATATTTTTCAACTAAGAATATGGAAGAATTGGAGCAATTTTCGGTTTTACTAGACAAGTCGTTGACAAAAGAGCACTTGAGGTCAATTTTTTCCTCGCAAAATTTATATTTCATATTTCTTCTAATAATCACACCCTCAAGAATTCTACTCAACTGTCAATTTTATTTTATCAATCTGAACATTTTCACTAAAAAACTAAAATTCCCTGAAATTCTTCTGATCGATAGTCTCCCGAAATTAATTGCGAATACTTAGCGGAAATTTATGGCAGGACTTTTAAGCAAACCTTGCAAAATCGTCATTACGATAAAATATCCAACATTTTCTATAATTTAAATGTTGCCGACGTCACACAAAAAACCTCAAATTAATTGCAGTCGCTTGAACGGGTGACGTATATTCAAATGACCGAGCATTGTTTAATTATAATAATTGTTCCACCATTCACCATTCACCTGGTTTTCAAATTTTCAATTTATGTTCGTTCTTTTGTTTAGCTCAGAATATATAGATTAAAAACATATACCTTAAAAATGGCAATCAAATAACCTGACATAACATTGTAGGAACGTGGAAAATCTCAACCATTGTAAATAATTTTAAAGTAGCGCTTTTTGTCGTAAAAATTACAATTTTTCCAGACACTTTTTGATTACTTTCCCATTATCTGCCAGTTCTTCCGTTTTTTGGTCTAACCATCTTCAGCAAACCTGCATTTCAGTAGCAATCTCACAATATAGCATTCCCTTAAAGCGGTTATCAAACAAATTGCAATAAATGCAATCGATCACAAACTGCCACAAGATATTGAACTAAATAGAAATTGAATTTTTAACAAGAAATAAGAATTTAAACTGAAATTTTACGATGGAAAATTGTGGGTTTTCGTCGAGTCTTACAAGGATTAAGAGAAATTTAGAGTGACATCTAAAAAATATTGAATTTCTGGAAGATGACGCTGTAAATCACTCACCCAGGTGAATTTAGAAATTGCAATTAAAGGAAATACATTTATTTAAAAGGTTTACCAGTTTCATTATAAATTCTTTGTTGAATTATTTCGGATGAATTCTATTAAAAGCTTCCAAAAGCTTCCATAAGTCTTAAATGGAAATCATCTTTGAACTAAAATAAACGCAGTGAAGAAAATGTCATAAGCGCACAAAACATATTAAATACAAAAGCCATTAAAGCTCCAATAAAACACACTGAAAGCTTATTAGTCTACACAGCTTCATTAAATCCCATCTCATTAAGACTCAATTAATTTGATTAATTGTATTCTCGATTGCCTATAATTAGTGTGTATCCTTTTAATGCAATTTTCATTCATCGGAATAAAAATGTCATCAGGTTATATTAATGACTCAATTAAAATATTTAAAAGCTCGATGAAAATAGCGTATTTTTAAACAAACGGATTATTTTATGGGATCGCAAATTTATTACGATAATTAATGATATTAAAAGTTTAAAACAGAAATTTTTATTTGTAAAATTTAAACTGCAAAAAACTTAATTAATAAATTAAAATATATTCAAATTGAAAATTGAAATAAAATATATTATAAAATTGTAAAAAAAAACTATGGTAATTAATTAATTATAACTTTGAAAATTTAATTTGAAAAATAAAATAATTTCATTGAAAAAACGAGTTGTTGCAGTTTTAATTGTTTTTCATGTTTGTTGGTCTGGTTTTGAACATGATTTTGACTTTATGAATTTTCATTATAACACAAAAATGTTGAATTTACAGGACCGGCAAAAGTTTTCAGAATGTTTGAATGAAAACAGGAATTTTCAGGTGAGAGAGAAAAATATTTGAGTGAGAGAATGTATTCATATTTATTATTTATTTAAAAAGTTTTTGATTTACGACAAATTCAATAAAAATTCGTTTAATATTTTCATGGAATTTAGATTAAATTTACATATTTACAAATAAATTTGCAAGGTTTTTTTTGTAGAAAGTATAAAAGATGGCTTTCTCGTCTAATTTATGCGCTTTTTAAAACAATTTATAGCAGGACTTTTAAGACCCAATACTCCCTGGCAATACTTTGTAGTAACGTTTCTACCATTATAATTATTCCCAAATTGCAATGAATAAGTCGGTAAAATATTCCAGACTGCTCACTAGTCATCAATTAAGAGTCTATAAAGATTAAAATACATTTTACAGCTAATTGACTGATGATTGGTAGCTGCTCCCTTTTTTGTTTTCATTTGATGTATTAACAACTCAGTACAATTAGAATTACATAAAAAGCATCCATGTAAAAAGCACCCACCTTAATATCCTCATTTTTCTTTATCCTGTTATTTTTAATCTCAAAACTAATTTTCAGAATAAATAGAAGCTCAACTTGCATGGAATTTTTCGTTAGCTTCCAAATACTTGTAAACCAAAAATAACAATTCAACTCGACTGTTACATAAAAACTATTTTTTCATCGGATTTTTGCATTTATTTAATCAAAGTTCCAACTTTACCAGAGCGCATTTTGGAGTTCATTTAATTGAATGCTTCGAAATAAAGCTGGTTTTGAAAAAAGTAAGTAATTAAATTGGCTTGTTTGCCAGCTAAAATTGAATTCGACCAATTTAAAAAAGAACGAAAAATACATTTAAATTTACAATTCATACTTCACCATTGCGAGTTTTCCAATTCCACAACCAGAATTTATGCAAAATACTTCATGTAACCAGGCGACCCATGATAAAAGAACGCAATGCAAATTTCTCATAATCCAATTACGAGCTGTTGAAGCGGAAATTAAATGAATGAAAGACGGCTGATTGAGTGAAAATGCTAATAATATAGCGGCTCTAGAGCTCTAACACCATCACACTTCTTCAGGTAAGCTCTTCCGATAGCAGCGGGAAATATTATATTTCCTATATATAGCCACTTGAAATAATATACGGGAATCAGGACAGCTGGAATTTTGATTTTAGGTTTGAATAATTCAGGAATAAATGCTTTTTAGCGTGGGCAGGGATTGGAAGAGTTGTTGTTACTTTTTCTATAAAAATCTTTTGAATCTCCATTAATTATGCATTAGGATCTTTTTATACCTTTACGAAAAATATTTCTTTATAAAATCTCTTTTCAATTACACAAAGCTCTTAAAAAAGTCAAGATATTTATAGCATCAGTCAATTTTATAACCTCTACCCACATGCTAGCCCTGAATTGACACTAAACACTCAAACTTCAATTATGAACCGAATTATTGTCAAAATACAAATTTTTCATAAATAAACTTGCGTTATATCGAAAGCTCAAGTTCTGTGCATCGCAGTCTATAATATGCTAACACTCGAGATTGCTGCTCCAATGCTTCACTGCTTCAGGAAATTTGAACAATTTTCCACAGAATTGAAGAGACTCTCATACAGAATTTCATTGGAATATTACAAAATTCGGGGGATTATTTTTAATCACTCAACTGAATTTTATCTAACAATCGCAGTCACACACAAAAACTATTTCCCATTGCTCGTTCCAATTTCACAATTGTTCTAGAATTAAATAGTAGGTGGGGGTTCCGCCACGAGCAGCATATAAATGTTGTTTCTGTAGACGTCACAATGATTTACTATAGTTAACCATAGAATTTATTTTTTGTATTGCATTGCAAAATTGAATGAAATCAAAAAAATAAAAATCAATGAAAATTTTTTCAGTACTTAGCCCTAGAAACTATTAATACATTTATTTAGTGATATTTGAACAAATTTCAACAAAAAGAAGATAATGTTACTTTATTATATTTTAATAGCAGCTTTGAGTGATATATATTATTGCCTTATATCTGTAGTTTGAAATCATATTTTTTCTATGATTCTCTATTGTAAGGTATAATTCTGATGCCTTTGAGCTATTAATCTCTTGAGATATACTCTCTGCAATAAATATAATCTTATTAACTCTAACTCTACCCAAATCAAGCTATATAATCCACCCTTATATGTTTCCAAACCATTTCCTACATGGACCAATAGTCCAATAGTCCAATAGTCCCTGTGTCAATCACTCTTAAAAAGGATTACATTCCAAAAATTTATTTTGCATTTGATTGCCTCAAATCAACCACAAAGTGGAGTTCTAACTGTTTCTGGTTTCTGGTAACTTGCGCAGTTTTTATAGTTCTGTTTTTTTGTGGACTTTTTATAGTTTGGAAATTTATAGCTAAGCTCAAGATTAATTTACCAAATCATGGCGTATTGGCGTGCACAGCAAAAATACTCAAACCAGTTGCGGAAAAAGCTGAGAACTATGCGAAAATATTTCGAAAATGTTGAAAGTGCTGCTCTAAAGTGGTTCTTATCGCAAAAGCGGATAATGTAACATTGTAACGGATGATTTATGGACTGGGAGTTGTTCGCAAGTTATTATCATAAATTTATTAAGAATTATTATAAATGATTTTCTAAAGATTTTCCACTTGACTGGCAAAGTCCTTTCAAGGCTTTTTCAAGCAAAGCCTTGGCTTTTGAGTGATTTTATTTCGTGTTTTTCGGGAATTGTTTTGAGTGGACAGGGTTAGGAATGTGTACTATTTAATACTTAAAAGTTCAGATAAAAAATCTTTAGTTCAACAATACCGTAGTCAAATAATTCGCTTTTTGAGGTTATGTGGTACTTAGAAACTTGAATTAATTAATTTTATGAATTTTATTTTTTAAACTGTTTCTACCGAAAGAAAGAACAAAAAACACTATTCGAAATTGTGGTAGAAACTGTTAAAAATATTTTACTTTATACAATAATCAATCCATGTCACAGTGTTGTCCATTCGGTTTTCATTGACGGCTCGGTGTCAGCTTAAAAGCCCATGTCTGATCCACCCAAAAAGTCCTTTTCAAGCCACAAGTAAGCTGTTTCATTGAATCAACCCGTATTATATAATACAGCTAATTGATTAGCTCTCCCTCATACAAGTACTACTGAATAGCGAAGAGGCCAAAAGTTAATCTTCTACTAATTGCTGTTGGCTGTAGTGCAAAACTTATTTCCGCATATTGAAATAAGCTCTGGATTAAGTTTGGTATCCATAAATAATGCTAATTAAGTGGCGTTTCCACTCAAACACATTTTAAGAATTGCTGAAGTTGAATAAGCGAAGCACTGCAATGAGATAAAATAGTTCATGCTTTATAAAGGAGTGAGCAAGTTAAATAAGAATAGCTTATATACTGCAAAAACATTGAATATTGCAAACTGGCAAAAAACTTCGATAGCATATTGTGTAAATACGTTAAAAGTTCAACGAGAGCTTTTAAGTTTTCAAAACAGTTTTCGCGCTCAACCATCTGTTTTAATTACTGAAGCAAATCCAAATCCATAGATGATGGAAACACGACTGAGCAGACACAAGAAAAAAATTCTACAAGCTCACAATTTTTAAATTGATTTTGCACAGAACAAAAATCGATTGTCGGTGGATTCATTGAATATTCCAATTTAATCAAACAAAATGGTATTCGAATGTAAATTTACTATTTGTACGAATTGCTGTTCATTTCCAATTCCTTTTTGGCGTGTCGTTTGCTTTTCTATTCTTTTCTCTAAACGCTCTGTACTGGCCGGGACTCTGACTCAAACATTGCAATTTGTAGATCAGCAGTAACTGGGTCGGTCGTTTGAATTATGTAACTTAGGGTTGTATCAGGTGCGGTGCTCATTAGTAATACTCTTAGTTGCTTAGATATACTGCATTAAGCTTGACTCACTCTTTATTATCCCGGGAAACTCAAAATTACAAATATCAATATCCCGAAGCTAAGAACAACTGCATCGCATTTCGAGACAAAAGCAAATAATCCACGGATTTGCGAGCAATTTTACCTGTAAACATGATGCAGCAGGAACACATGTATGAACTACAAAATCCTTTTGAACCATTTAGTTTTGTTAACCGTTTTCAAATGAGCATTCCTGTTTTTTGTTACATCATGTTTGCACAACAATCCTTGAATCGATAGAAACCAATTGTCGGTGCTTTTAGGGAAAAGTTTACAATACATAATTGTGAATATTTTATAATGTACATCTGGTGACTCCATGGAGTGCAAAAATTCGGGAAACTTTAAATATGAATATTTATAAGCAGGGGAAACTTTTGTGAGTTTTTTCGAGCTACATCAAAAACAAACTTTATTTATAATTTTAAAAAATTCTCTCAATTCTCCTTATTTCATATTACATAAACAACGTAATATTTAAATTATTTTTTTTCAGAAAAAAGGATCATCCCTTTATAACTCCATCCTTTTTTAAGTGGCAAGTCCATCTTACTTTATAAAAATTTATGATTGTCAGAAAATCAGAATAATTGAACAAAATTGGTCTGGATTTTTTATTCTCAAAATGTTGAATTTTACAAAAAAAAATTTTTTGTTCATTCTTGAAAATGCTAAATTTAGAACTCACAAAGAAAATTCTTTTTTTAATGGCAGAGAAATTTCTAAGTAAGAAGATTCAATTTAAATTAATTATTAAGAGATTTTCCTTTATTGCTTTTAAAATATTCCACAAAAGGACCATTGATGGCGAATGGAATGAAAATTATGAAAATCGTTCATTTGCTGAAATTCTGGGGAAAAAATTTAGAAGATATTAGGATATATTCAATCAAATCACGAAAATGTTAATTTTTATTGGATATAAATAGCTGTGGATGCTGGATGTGGAAATAAGGCTAATTTCCGACAAGAGATACACATAAAATGTGAAGATATTTTTTTCAGTTCACTGAGCAATATTGTATTAATAAATTTATTGATTAATTCATTATTATTTATTTTCGACGTAGTGAAGATTTATTGTCGATTCAGCAAACCTACATGTTCGCCCCTTATTACATTTTGAAACATAATTTTTTATTTATATTTCAGGGACTGAGTTTTGAAGGTTATTTATATGATAGATTTATTTTTAGACATCCGATAACTGTAATTGATAATTGATTAAATTTCTGCAACAAAAATTGAAAACAATTTAAAATAGATTAAAATCCTCCAGATGTTCAAAATATAGATCCATGGAAAAGTTTCAATTATTTGAGATTTTATATGAAAGCTTTCACAATTAAATTAAACGTATCGATTACAGCTAATTTTCCAATAAGCCATCATTGCAGATAATATATCCAAGTATTCCCCTTCCCATAACAGTCCCCTCTAACTCAAAAATTCAAACAAAGAGGAAAAGTCGACTAAACAATTTTCCAAAGGCCCAACTTTCTAAGAATTCGTTCCCCAGTGTTCCTTGCAACTTTTCAAGTTTATTCTTGTGTTTTTCAGTTTGCAAAAGCAAAGCATTCCTCTCTAATATATTTTCATTTTATCTTTGCCGTTTCGCATTAATTTTTAATTCCTGCTCGAGCAGCTTTTCGACGGAGCTCAGCTGGTAAAGTTTTCTCTGATTTCATTACCATTTCTATGGCTTTTCATTTTTTAGTGCTCCTTTTAGCATTTTTATGCTGATCTAAGTACATATTTTGGTTCTTTTTGGGAATTCTAATGAAAATTTTTCTTGGCAGCAAAATATTTTTTTGTTTTCTGACGATTTTTGAGTCTTTTTTTTCTTGCTTGTGGGTAGCAATTGAACAAAACGCTCTGTTCAGATATATAATGGGAATTATTTAACATCAATTTGGCGACTTTGAGTGGAATATTAGCGCCATTTTAACCGATTTTTCATTTTCGAATGTTTTCTCAGCTCATAAAAAGGATCGTTTGAAAACGATCAAAGTCATTTTTTTTTTGTATATTGTCATTTTGATGTTTTTTCAGGTTCTCTTGTTATTTTGGTGTTACTGATATTTTTGATAGAGTGTAAAAAGCTATCGCATCCTTTTCAGAGGTTTTGCTATACTTTTTATCTTTTTATGAATTAAGCATTTCAGCAGTTTTTTCGAGTTTTCAACTTTTTTGCTAGGTTGTTGACTTTTTAAGGATTAAATTGAGTGAAAGATGGACAAGGTGTCCAATTCTTGGGGTTTTTCACACTTCTAGCTGTACATCATGGATTTAGATTTTTTTTTTGTTTTGTAGATTTACCGTAAAATTTGTGCCCTTTTTCAAGATAAGTAAAAATTTATGAGAAAAAATTAAGAAAAGGTTATTTGTACTCTGTTGAAACATACTTTTTAATTAAACATAATTAGTTAATGGAAAATATCTTATGATGCATTTTATAAAAAGAATTCATTAGTACACCATCTAAGATAAGTGAGATTTACGGAAAAACATTAAGATCTCATTAGAAAAGCATTTAGTCTTTGAAATGTTATAACCAAGAAAATATACTTGAAAAATATTCATTGAAAAAAAAGCTAATTAGGTCAATAATTTCACCGCAATTAAGAAAATCAATTGAAAACCACTCAACTCTCAAACCCATCACGTGCTCATTAAAAATCCCATCATTCGCAGTTTAGTTTAATTTTAATTACCTAGTTATTAGCTAAACTTGGGTGAAAATTTGGGGACTCCACATTAAATTTCCAATTTTGCGAATTTCCATGAAATATATTTTGCGTGATAAATACAACCTTAAAATTTGTGTGAAATTCCTAAATTACTCATTTCCCTGAAAATCGCCCATTAATTCTTCCAATCAATTAATTTCGTCCCTCAACACTTATAATTTTCATGGATAATAACAGAAATCTCCCTTTCAGGGTTGTCGCTCTTTTTCAAACTAATTTTCATACTTTCAGGCGTCTCCACGACCTCTGACAATCTTGCGAAAAATCAATTTCCACGAAACATTCATTATCAAAAATTCCGAGCAAACAAATCGAAAAGTGCTACAGAAATAGAACAAAATTTACATAATTCAATAAATTAAACATATATTTTATCGCAGTATATTTGATGCTCATTGGAGGGGAAAATAATTGACTTTTTGGGAATAAGATGATACGCGAAATTAAATGGAAGAATATTTGATTTTTATTTAAGAATTTACGAAGATAAAAATTGTTTACAATGCTTGAGAGATTTGTGGGGGTGAAAGGGTGTGAAAAGCTTTTATGAGTTTTCCGGGAGTTTTCACTGGATTGAGTTTTCAATTTGAGATTTTCTGGAATGTTAACTTCACGGTAAATTGTGTTTTGTTTGCTTTTAAAGTAATTTATATTGGAAATTAGAAATTGATGAAAAATGCGTCAAAGGTTATTTTACACCAACAATTCTTCCAAAGTTTGGTTAGGTGTGTTCTAAGAAATTCTTTGCATACTTAATTTAGTTTTAAAAATTTTTCAATAAATGTTTTTATAGCATACATAAATAGATAGATGATACTTTTTATCCTTATTTCGAAGCTTTAACGAACTTACAAAGGATTTATAACAACATAGATAAAAAAGTTAGCACACTATGCACGTGTTCATTTGGTATAGCCTCAACGATGTCTTTTAATTAAATTATTAAACAGCCATAAAAATCACAATGCTAATGGACGTAAAAGCTGAAATACCTTTCAAACCTTAAGCATACTCTTGAGCTTGCAAATAAAAAAAAAGCTTAGAATAAAAAAATAAAAGCTTACATTCATCTACAAAACATGTGAATATTTTATTATGTTGATTTTATTTTGAAAAAATATATGTATTTTTTAAACAGAAGCCCCTTAGCCAATAAAAAACTTAATATGTCACAACATAAAAAAATTCCATAAATTATCATGCATGTAAATAAATTCATAAAAAGTAATATCAAGTTCATGCCCCAAAACAAGATATATTCATTTTTTTATCAGTAAAGCTTTAAAAAAAATTTCCCTCACATTCTCATAATCAATAAATTCAAACATTATTACTTATTTATGGGTTTTCGTGGTTTTATATGGATCCATAAAGCGAAAACATTTTTGCCAACAGCACAATTCCGAAATTCTTTAAAACAAACAAAATTGCCAAAATAATCAATTATTTCCAACATCCGCAACCATGAACAATCACGGAATTTCCACATCCATCAAAATTCAGCAAATTCCAAAAGTCAAACATCAACCCCTCGTTCCTTCAAGAAGATTCAAAATTGGAAAATTCGTTTTTTTAATTAAGGATAAATCAAATTAAGGAATTTTGAGGAATGTATAGAAAATGGCGGGAAGTCGTATTTAAGCATCAATTTGAACAGCAGCTTTCCAAGTATTTGGCTATTTTGTATGAATAGCTTCAATTAATATTCTCGCAATGAACTTTCAAAATTTTTTGAAGGCAAGATCCAGCGAGAAAGAATTACAAGAAAATTGTTATTTAATTGAAAATGATTTTATTTTCTGAAGGGCGGGCAAAATATGTTTGATGAATGAGACTAACGGCAGGGATTGCAGGAATTTGTGCTGTCAGATTATTCGTTATTGTTGCTTTATATTCCGTTGTTTGAGCCATTGAGCATTAATTTTAAAGCAACAGACTTCAACAGAATCTTATTCAATGTAGCCGAGCACCAATTATTTCTGAAAAGAATTTTTGTCTGAAAACCCTCAAGCTCTAACATTCCAGTAGAATTATTATTTCCGTTGGTAAATATGTTTGTACATTTCTTTATAAAGAATTAGAAGAATTTTTGTGATTCAAAGAAACACTCCCAAGGAGCTCACCCCTGTTTCTGGATCGCCAAATATTCCATCAATTTTTTTTGTGTGTGGCAACTTGGAAGTTCTTTACCAAGAAAGTTGGATCAAATCTTAATTTCGCTCCACTAGCACTTTAAGATCAAAACTGATTTGACTTCTTTGTAGTTGTGGAAAAATAAAATGAATCTTTAAGATCTGAAAATCAAAGAATCTTGAAGATCAATCCAACTTGCCTCATTAAAATCCTTGTACATTTTTTGTACATCAATTCGCTAATAGATTTTATTAGAATTCCTCGTAATGCTTTTGGGCCGCCAGCAGTGAATGCTGCATAATAATCAAACAAGAAACATTTGATCACATTAAAGCTAGCTAAAAAGTTCCAAAAATTTAAAAAGCGCTTTCATTGTGCCCTCTCATTATGTTGATTAAACTGATTATCACAACATCACGAAACCATTGCAGATTTTTGTTTTAAAGCTATCCAGACGAGGATATCCTGCTGCTAAACCCCCCAAAGCGCCAAAGTACCACAGCAGATAACACATAACATAGAAATTCAGCAAAATCTGCTTTCATTCAGAGTTTTTTTTTCTGGGACAATCAGAGGACTAGCAAACAAGCCATTTTAAATCCTTTTTTATCATATTAATATTCAACAGACAGAAACACAGGATGTGAATCCAATTAGGGGAGAGCTTTTCATCATTTTTTTTAGTTTACAATTTTTCCGAGTATTTTTTCCGACTCTTTTGGGATTTTCCGAGGATTTTACACTTTTGATACTCATCACATTATAAAATAAGGTACAAAAAGCCCCCCTAATAAATTATTTCAACACGTGTAATTCAAAACTGGATTTCATTATTTTTCTGAGTTCTAATTAACTTTGCTTCCGGATCAAGGATCATGCGACGCTGGGCGCATTAGGACGATTAAGGGATTACTTGTTTGAGCTAAATGAATTAAATAGCAATGTGTAAAAGCTAGTGGTGTGGAGACGATAGGCTTTATTGTAAAATGAGCATGTTTATTTATTTAAGTTTCGTATCATAAAAATTTAATTTAATTTCATAATATCATAAAAATATGTATGTGGTCACGTATTTTGAACTTGCTAGAAGGGAATTGTAGATTTTGGAAAATCTGATAAGGATTCTTGCAAAAATTTTAGGAAATATATTTTACCAAATTACATTAAATTGTGCCCTGATGAAAATCAGACCAAGGCTCTAGAATCTAAATTGACACTAGAGATAACATGCTGAACTTTGATATAGCTTTTATATAGCATAGAATATAAATTTACACAAGAACCCTACTGTTGAGTCTAAAACAACACTTGAATTCGTGATGAACGAAAACTTGATGATGAGCATCTAATTGGTTAGTAAGGCTGTGAGCATGCATTTGCATAAACCCTCAAAAAAGCTTAATTTTCTATGTACAAGTCAAATAAAAATATAATTCTATTAAATAGCAAACAATTTCAGTAAAAGGTTATTGCTGGTTAAAAATTTATGAATGAATGTTTCCAAAAAATGGATTGTAATTAAATTCGATTCATATTGAAAACATTTGATAAAACCAATTTCAGCCTAAAATTTTGCAAAACCATAAAAGCTAATTGTTTGTTATTATGCAAATCAATTATATGTATGCAAATAAATCAATAATACGCAAACAATTACAAAATTCATAATAACATGATACAAAAAGTATCAATATCATAGATCTGAAATATATTCATAAAATTTTCATACATCACTAATAACACGCCACTGTAAAAATCGGGTCATCAATTACTTCTGGGACTTCATGATACAATTCTAGATCAACTTTGATCACTGATTCTGATTTTGTACATGGTTTGCTCCCAAATGCCCTAAGATTTGAACAAATTGTATTTACATAAATCTTCCCAAAATTAAAATGGAAGCGCTTAACGATATCTTAAACTTTGATCCAACACTTTCATACTTTAATAGATCATTAGTTACATATTCATCAATCATTTGTGTAATTATCATGTTAATATTGCAATCATGTCATAAGATATTTATGAAAAAGCTCAAAATCACATCAAAAATGGCGATTTTTTGCAGAGATATTGAAAGTTCTAAAAATATTTAAAAATATTATGCGTTTCGCTCAGCACTTGAAGTATAATCAAAATCATTGCTATACTATTGAAGAATGTGTTGATTGTAGTTCTAGCGATAAGTTTAAGCTCTGTATTAAACTATTACAAAATTTATCAATCTACTTGCAAAACAAAAAAAATCAAAAACTATACATCAGTTGATATCTTTTTCACGGCGAAGTAAACTTTGAAGTAAACACAGGGTTGGGGAAATTCAGGTGGCGCGATTGTTTAATTTGTTAAAGTCATTGTTTGTTGTAATAAAAGCGCAAAAGGCATTTGTTATTGGTGTATTTATGTAGTCTTATGAGGAAAGTACAAGGTCTTATCATATTTTATGCAAGTTATTAACTAAAAAGAAAATAAAAGTTTTTTGGATATTTTTGAAAATTGGCGCCATTGATTTGGCCCAACCCTGTGTTTACTTCAAAGTTTACTTCGCCGTGAAAAAGATATCAACTGATGTATAGTTTTTGATTTGTTTTGTTTTGCAAGTAGATTGATAAATTTTGTAATAGTTTAATACAGAGCTTAAACTTATCGCTAGAACTACAATCAACACGTTCTTCAATAGTATAGCAATGATTTTGATTATACTTCAAGTGCTGAGCGAAACGCATAATATTTTTAAATATTTTTAGAACTTTCAATATCTCTGCAAAAAATCGCCATTTTTGATGTGATTTTGAGCTTTTTCATAAATATCTTATGACATGATTGCAATATTAACATGATAATTACACAAATGATTGATGAATATGTAAATAATGATCTATTAAAGTATGAAAGTGTTGGATCAAAGTTTAAGATATCGTTAAGCGCTTCCATTTTAATTTTGGGAAGATTTATGTAAATACAATTTGTTCAAATCTTAGGGCATTTGGAAGCAAACCATGTACAAAATCAGAATCAGTGATTAAAGCTGATCTAGAATTGTATGATGAAGTCTCAGAAGTTTTCAGCTGAAGTGGCGTGTAAATCCACATGAAATCCCCTACAGCCCAATATTTTAAAATAAATTAACAAAATTCCTCCGAATTTATAGCATTTTCCAAGTATACAATAATTCTGAGGCTCGATTAAAAAAGCGTGCGATGTACTTTTCCCCGCAACATTTAAAAAATATTCAATGCTTGCACATAAAATACAGAGGAAAAATTTTCATAAACTGGCATAAACCCCATGCAATTATGAGCGTAAAAATATGGGACGACCAAATTGCAAAAAGAAATAAAATATATTTTCACATTTTTTTACCATAAAAAAAATGAAATACACATTAAATCCCGGCTAAAAAGCAGCGCCAGAATATGGCGAAATGACAAAAGTGGTTTTAAATGCCGAAACGGAATATAATATCCTTTCTCTTGTTGATTCAAATTTCAAATGGCAAGTGGAAATTTCAATTTGTTATTTTTAATAATTTTTTGATTAAATTGTGAATGTTGGTGCTTGCTGCTTTTTGCCTGAATTCCACACAAAAGAATGTTCTTCAGAGCATCAAACTGGTTCTTTGTTGAGTTATAAATACCCTTAGTTTTTTGTTGTGTAGAAATTGGAAGCTCCACAACGAATACTTTTTGAGTTTGTGCTAACGCAATATAAGGAAAGTATAAAGCAGAATATCAAGAGTGCCTTGTTGAGGTTTTATTTGCAATTTTAATTTTGGCTCCTATTTTTTACGATGAGTGCAAATAGGAATAGATTAATTTAATGCTACAGTGAATTAATTTCTGGGAAGATTATGTATGATTATAAAGTGTTAATATTGGGAGGGTGGAGTGTGTGAACATTTAAAGCATTTGAGCTTTATTTGTCAGAATTTAATGTGGAGCTTAAGGACTTAGTTTGTATTTAAAGTTTTTGTTGATTTGTCGAAGTCTAAATTCCAAAAATGAATCCTTTTTTATTTTGATTAAAAAATCTCAAAACTTTAAGCTTTATCCCTAAGCTAAATCTTCATCTTCATTCCTCATCTTTATTGCTCTGACTGTTAATTTTGGAAAACGCTGATAAAGATGATAATCATGATATATTGGTTGAGCCACACTTCTGAGACTTTTCTACTAAGAATTCATTGGATATAAATTTTCATTTGATCGATGATTTAGCACCATCATCAGCCCCTCATCTATAAAACCCTTTTCCAAGTACTTCTTCTGCAATATTCCGATTATTTTAATTCGTTTTGCAGGCAATCACGTCAAGCTGCCATACTTCAAGTAGTAAGAAATATTCTAACCTATTAAAGCATCAAAAGCATTTAAATATTTAGCAAGAACTCTGGTCAACAGTTGCCAACAAAAATTTCAGTTTAATTAAATTATGAAGAGGATTCTAAGACAAAATGAATTGACAGTCACATTTTGGAGAAAAGGATCAAATTTGGTAGGAATGCCTTTTGAAATTTAATATGAACGACATAACATATATTTTGTGTATTTTCATCCCCAACTTTTTGCTTCCAACAAAATCTTGTAGGAGACGTATTTTTATGCCTTCGGTATCTGCAGGATTCCAGAAAAAGGCTTCTAAATATATAATGGACATTATGGCGAGTTTCAAATTTTTGGAATGACCAACACAATTTTGATGCTGTAGAAATATTTATTTTGATGTTGATGACAGTAGTACTGAAGAACTTCAAACAACAATTATATCTAGACGGATGTAAAAGCATCTTGAAACATGAAGGGGATGGTTTCCGAGAATGTTGAGCAATTTGTGGTTTTGAAGGTCACTTGGTTCATGATTCTGAATGATTTTACAGCTTTTGAAAGCATTTCAGTTGGGTTTTGCTATTTTAGATGGTTTTGAGCCAGATTTATGGTTTCTTATGTAACATACAACAAAGTGTTTGATGGATATTTATGGTTAATAAATATATATATTTAGATAGATATTCAATTAAATACTTACTAATGATTTAAAACCACACTCACATGTTGTGTTTCTAATTATAATTAATTAACTATCAACTATAAAGGTATTCTTTGTAATTCACATTTAGAGACCTGCACAAAGGAATTTCAACGATTTTCTGGAACAAAATCCTTTACCATCGAGTTCAAAGGAAAAATCCCCACAAGAGCAATTAAGTTCTTAATTACAACCAAACCTCTTTTTCACAATAACAAGATCCTGACAATTGCTTCAATCAAAACCAGCAAAACCATTTTCTATAAAATTCGAGAATCTAAGATTTCTCTTTGACTACTTATTATTTTATTTCATTATTTCTTTAATAAAATAAAAAAACACTATAGAGTACTACAAAATATAACAGCATTGAATTTATTTATACCCTATTGTGGTGGATATTTTGCTGGAAGATTTATTTTAAGCTTTGTAGAAACTGGGAGCATTGAGAAACCGCTTTCTTCCACTACAATGGAGCACACTCCCAGTGACTACAGTACTCTATAGTATATAAACGAGCATAGCGGCAACATCATAAAGAGTGAAATATTTTCTTTTCAACCCAGAATTTTGTACAATTCCCAATTTGCCAGTGAACAGCAAAAACCTCCTGCCTGCAGAGTAAATTAAATTGTAATTAAAAACAAATTGTTTTGTATTCCTAATTCTTTTGAATCCTGCCATTTCTTTTTTCCTGTAGTCGAAGTTTTTTCATCGCTTGTGCGTGAAAAACTGAAAAATGGTTAGAGCTTTTTGCTGCGGAAATAAATATATTTGGCAATTATTCATTCGCCCCAAAACACTGAAAAACTGAGAAGCTTGTAAAAAACTGAAAAGGAAGCATAATTTAACATTTACTTTTGTAGACTTTTTGCCATCGAATGAACTTACTTCGAGATCTGGCCTACTCGCAGAATTTACAGAATATTTTGGAGTCCTGTCGTCCATAATTGGGTTTCAGCGAAATTACATTTCAAGCAAAAAATGAGGCTCAAATATTCTTCAAAGAAATTCTTAATTTCATTTTTTTGCGGAGCTTTCTTTAAATTGAATTTAATAAATGTGTACCCTAAAACAGCAAGCAAAAACCTTGTTTAAACAATTCCTTACATAATTAATAATATCTTGCAGTCATCATGAATAATGAAATGTATTTTTGCACGTATCCCCCCGTTCGCAATCATTTGCTCAACATTTTTATGCTTCTATGTTGCAAATGTAAAATGCCCATAAAAACATAAGCCAATTGTTGAATTATTCATTCGCTACAACTTTTTTCGGCTATTTCTCACAACCCCGAGATGTAATTTGTTGTTGGGCGCTGTGTAAAGTGAAAAAAGGCATTAAGTAGCTTTTATTGAAATATTAGCCTCCACCACCAGCCACAATGTAGTTCAGCAGAATGTTTTACGAAAATGTGATACAAGCAAGTGGAAACAAAAAGAATTCGGTCAATTCGGTTGGATGTTTTTGTGGAGTTTTCAGGCTAATCATATCAATAGACTGGAATATCTCCCGCAGCTTTTTTGAGCACTCAGAAAATTTCATTTAGGTTTGATTCAAAATATAAGTTCTATAAAAATATTTGCAAGCTTTTCAAAGTTTCTCTCAATGTGGGTAAGTTTTTCATTAATTATGGATTTTTTACTGTAGCAGTTTGTTTTTTATTAAAAATTTTGCCTAACAAACTTGAAGAAACTTTCAAAAACTTTAAAAACTTTGAAAGTATAATAAAGCTTTCCACGTTTCAATATGAAATTGACGGAGTTTTCCAAAGTCAAACTAATTTAAACTTCTTAAGAACACGCCGTCCAACTAAAGTAGAAGTAATTAAAACTGCAGAGTATACAGTGTATCAAGTTCTTTGAATTAACCAGATTTGAGACAACTTTTCAATAATAATTTCCAATATGATTGACAGACGACCTCAATTTGTAACAAAATCCCCCCAAACTTTCTTCAGTGCCTTCAAAATTCTCAAGCATCGCTCGCTTCAAAATTAATTACTGCTGTCAAGCGATAAAACAACACAAAAGGGATCCCCTTTTTTGCACCATCAGCCAATTTTTCAAAGGATTATTTATTTTGTGTTTTTTTTTCCTAACCAGAGTGGAAATCTAGTGGCAAGATTTACGGAGATAATACGTAAACGAGGTAATTTACACATTGTTCGGATTCATTAACATCTTGTTCGTATCGCCTTATTAGTTTTGCCCTTGGAGTATACAGAAGGAGCTCTAAGGGATTTTCAATTAGGAAGGTTTCAAGCAACACCTTCATGGCAAGGCCACTTAGAGGCTGAAGAGTGATGAAGAGTTTCAAGTCAAGTAATATGCGGTACATGAGTTGTTCACGTAAAACTTATTTTTTGAGATCAGAGGCTCGGATGGGAATAATTATAGAATGTGGAGTATACAGGAACGTTACCAATTTCGTAACAAAGTAGCAAATCATGTAGCATGTTGTTGTTTTATTTTGAGAATTACAGGGAAAATAAATACATACATTCTGTGAAAGGTTTTCAACAAAGGAATTCATAAAAAGCTTTCTAAATATTTAAATCAAGCTAACAATTCCTTCGACATGGCTCAATAAGCACATTCCTAGGGAATCGGGTTGGCATGTCAAGCAAACAAGTATTTGAACTGTATTTGATTTCCAGATGAAGCTAAAGTCGAATCAATCATCTATCAAAAAAAATTTGCGATATTCGTTGCGGATATGCGAAATATCATTGCAAATATTGTATGATGAAGAATTCATTGAACGCAATAAAAAATAAGGCAAAAAAACGAATTCTTTAAATAAATATTTGAGCGAATAAAGATATACATAAATAATCGCTATTTGATGAATTTCCTCCAGATTTTGCTGTAGCGAACATTTTCAAGAGTGAACAAAGTTTTCTTGCTTCTATTTATTCGGGATTATCTTATAATATATCGATGAGGCCCATGCTGAAAAGTTCGAACTTTGAATTATTTATTATTGATACATTTTATTTATTTACTTCAAAAGGGAATATGTGAATCAATATCAAGATTGCCCAATGCCCACGTTATTATTTATTTAAACTCATGTTTACGTCTATAATGAGTGATTTCGATAATCATAAGTATCTCGTCAACTCATCCAGATTAGAGAACTATTGAAACAAAGAGCATACTAACCCTTAAAATTTAGTATCACTTAATAGTCTCTTAAATATGATGGGAACATTGTACCATAAAATGGAATGGTCTGGATAACCTTTGACAAGGTTTAACTATCATCAACTCGCCATAATAATCAAGGAACTATATTATACTTGAATATTTCTTGAAAAAATTTCTATTTATGAAAAGATTAATTAAAACATTAATTCAAAGAATTGTCATCATTAAAAATGATGTTGGATTGAAATTAAGTACTGTTCTTGGAAAAAACTTAATTATGGTTCTGAATCCTTTGAAATCATGTACTGAATATATTTCCAATCGATTATTGCAATCAAACAAACCAGATTTTAATTGAAACTTTTTCGCGGAATAGTTCTGTGCTGCTTGGGTGCGGAACACACACTCTTTTACATTGAAAATAAACCAAAGATCTATAAAAAGTCCACAAAAAGCAAATTATTCTAATGTATGACTATGGAAAATACATGAAAGAATCCGAAAGAGTCCCATATTGATATATACTGAATAAAACTGAATTTGCTGCGAGCTGTGCTTCAATTTGTATAGCAAATTTGTAGCGACGTAGAAAGGAAAATCATTTTTCAATATCTCGGCTTTTTGTTGGAGCTTTATTTTGCGTAATTTAAATGTTTATTGTAGTGGAAAAAAAATATTTTGAAAGGATTTTTAATATGCTTTAATGACTTTGGAGATTACGGGAAAAGCTTTTCTTATCGATGATTTCTTTTAAAACATGCTCTAATACAAACATAGTACTTAAACATATGGCTAGGATAAAGTAGACTTTATTGTCGCTTGATCGCATTGAAATATAAAGTTAATAAGTATTCATTTTTATATGCTTTTGAATTGGTACTTGTTGATGTAACCATTAGGAAAATTGTTTCTGGCATACTCTCACTCTCTCCTAACCCTTGATAATAAATTATATTAGATTTTTTTTTGCTGCCGTTTCTTTTGATCGCATGCCATGAAATATCTCAGTAGATTTTGCTTTTTATTCCAATGCGGTGCTCCAACGAGAAGTTTTCAGTATTCAGTGTACAGATACACAGTCACAATCTGGAGAATAATGGGAAGCCCCAGAAATGTGACAAACAAGACTCTCCATACACGTCGTATCTTTTATTATGATGTACAAAGGGAAATCATATATACAATGTATGATCGTGCATTGGATGACTATGGTAACAATCCCATACATTACACAATGGATATCACATAATTTGCTCACACGCCTTATGTGCGAAGGATTTTTTATCACCAAGCGTCACTTCACCCTAAAAAGGATGTTATAGTTTTTCCACGTGGTAAAGCTTTATATGCTATTTTTGGAGGTTTGTTTTATCTTTTATGAAATTTTTAATTACTTCGAGTAGGTGAGGGTAGAATGTATGGTTAGGCTGAATGTAAGATAATTAAAGTATCTATGTTTTTCCATCATCAACCACAGCTTAATACCAAGGGAGAGAAAATATAAAGATTGTCAACGTTTCAGAGCTTGGTAAAGCTTACCTTCAAAAAGCTGTGCAAAGCTTATTACCTTCAAAAACGCATAAAATGTTAAATCTAATCTTTCAACGGTGAACCAGAGTGAACTTGTGTGAAAAAGAGTGGTTTTCAGGCCATGAAGCCGGCAATTGATGATAAATAATATTTTGAACACGAATTCGTCGTTGCCAACAATACCTAAATTATTATGAGATGGCATCACAATTTGGCAATTTGGCAATTTAGAAGTAAGAGAGTTACATTTTTCAGCCTCCATTACATATTACATGTGTTCTTGTATTTTTTTTCTGCAAGCAATTCTTGAGTCTATATATGTGTCAACATTTATCAATTTTTATGAGGCGAGAGTGTAATTGCAGATATTTATCAAATAAATTATTATTGGCTTAATCAGGAGTTGTATGATTTTTCAAAGAACATACATTTGGATTATTATAATGGCGCTTGGGATGATTGATTCTGGAAGATTTGCTATGAATTTGAGTTTATTTTTGGAGAGGAAGGAATTTCACTTCCATCGCATCAGCGCCAATCTCAATAAATAACTCGATGATGATGATGATGATACCACATATATCTAATTTGTTATGCTCACTTACCAGATTGGATCTGAGAAACAAGAATAAGAAAATGTTAAGAAACTTTTGACAAGATCGGAAAATTTTCCTGGAATTTATTTTATGATTTGCTTGAAAAAGGTTCTAAACTTCAACAATATTTCACAAACCGTACACATTTTATCATTCAACAGGCCCGTTTTCTTTGCACAATCACATTATTCCTTTCGCCCATTATTCCCGGCTTAATAAAAAATAAGGAATAATGGTACAATTTTGGCTTTACCCGTCACAAGGTGCTTGACATTGACATTGATTGCACGCACATTTGAGCCTAATAACACAATAGAAATCAATCTATTGCTGTCACAAAAATAATATTCACCTGAGTGTCCATTAAAGTAATGGCAACTGCGAATAAATGGGGAGAATTCTGGGCAATACCGTCCTTTGTGATTTGAAGAAAAAAAAAAGAATAAAATGGAAAAATGAAAAAATAGAAAGCTTTCTTATGATAACAATTATATAATCATTTTATTCTATAGATTTGAAGTTAATAATACATCTTTTAACAAGGATAATATATAATGGAGCAGCTGCTCAGAAACGCATACCTGAAATGTTATGATGTGCCGGTTTTTTGCCATTTCTGATTTAAAGGTTACATAAATTGTTTTTATAAATTTATGAGTCGGCCATGCTTCAGTTACTTTCATTTTGTTTCCAAAAGAAAAGATTAAAATGTAAGCATCATGTCATTTGTAACTTTCTAACAGAATCCATAAAGTTTTTAAACATAAACTATGTTCTCAGGAAAATACCAAATAATACAATTTTTCATGCGTCAGTAACACTTCATTAAAAATTTATGTGGGGGTATTCAAATAATTCAAAAACAGTTAATGAATTCATAAGGCAGTTTAATTAATTCTGAAACCCCTTGAATCTTTGACACTTAATATTTCAAGTTCTCAATTAAAATTTAAAACAGCCCACTATCTAAATCAGAAATCCCTGTCTTCTATTGTTCCGCTCGTTTATGCCACTCCAGCACTTCACGCAGCAATTTTATGCTGGCTCCTTGAGGAGCTTCCTTTTTGGTGGAGTGAAAAGTTTTTGGGTGCGTTCACGCAAGGAATTTCCCATCATGAACTTTTCATTCATCAGGTAGTTGAAAAGTGAAAGTTATTTATGTATATTTAATTTTGCCAAGACAATGGTACAAGGCGCTACACAAAAACGCTTCCGAGCCAAGAACAGTTAAAGAAAACTTTTGCATGCGGAATAAGCATTGGGGAGGTTTATTTGAATGAATATCTTTACACAGATCTAGAAACAAAAGAAAACTACCGGCTCTAGGTCCAAGCAGTAAATTTTCCATTTTGTTTGAGATTCGTTGTATAATTAATTATTTATGACAACGGGCGAATTAAATGAACATTACAATGAGATTTGATGTTTTTGATTCCATAAATTAAATTAAAGATAAGGGTGTTCTGTCAACCGAAAAGGAATAATTTTATGAACGGTAACATGAACATTTTTTATTGTCTATTGACCCCCAATGCATAATTTAGAAGCATAACAAACTTAAGGACGTTAGCGTATATATGTAACTAAAGCAAACAACAGAGTTCTTCATCCAGTACGAATACTGACTGAGGAAACGGAAGGCACGAATGATATATTTCCCAAAGGTAAGTTCCAGCCTCTTGAGCAAACATATTTGCTTTGTGTTTTTCTTTTTTAAATATACATCTTGGTAGAATACCCTGTATTGTGCAATATCTCCGCAAAATTGTTCGCTCTGAAACATGATTCAAACAGATTTCCAACTTACACATCCTTTTGTGTGGTGCACCTTTAGGCAAGTCGAGAAAGATTCGGCAAAAAAAAAGTTTGGGTTTCTTTGGCACAAATTTTATTTTTCAACTTTGTTTTTTGATTAGCTTTTCTCTTGTGGTGGCAAAGTCTGATTACAATGAAATAAAAAAAGGATTTACTTTGAAAAGAGTCAGACACTGAGAAAGAAATTTGGGGCCTGTCTTATTAAAGAGATCTTTGAGATTATTAAAGGTAATGAGATTAAAGCAAGATTGTAAATAAATGAAAGTTTTACAACAGAAAATCGCAGTTAATATAAAAAATCGAAAATCCCATTTTTCACAATTAATTAAGAAAGTCAACATTTAATTTCTTTTTTGAGTGTCAACCAGCATGAAAATTTGATTTTTTTGACTTTTCATCGTGATTTACTTCTTTTTGTCTTGAGGCTCCGGAAGCAACCAAAGAAAGCTAAAGAAATTGTGCCGGTGGAACAAAAATAAGCCAAAAATTTTTCAAAGACTTGTGCGCGTCGTTTTTCTTTGAAATGTTAGAATTTTTAATATGAGCATTTTTGCAGCCAAGCTGAAATCTAATCTAAGTAATATAAAACACAGTAATTAGGAAAATTAAAATAAAAGAGCGTTACACTTTTTGAGCTTTAATAACTTTCTTGCTATAAGAGTTCGGATCTTGAATTTTTTACACGATACTCAAAATTTATCTAAAATTGAAAATTTGTGATTTTGATGATGATATATTGACCAGCTGGGGTCCAGGATTTTTTTTCACAAATTTCCATTTTACAAAAACTTAAAAAATAAACGTTCACTGTGTGATGACACATTTCATGGCTCTTAAAATTGAAAATTTTTTCTCTGAAACATATATAACATTACAAGACACAACTTTTGAGCTGAGTGTGGGATTTTTACCATGCACCGCTGATCCACACACATCCAGAAACCACGCAAAATAGTGAATTTTTCATGTTCCCTGTGTAAAATTTGTTCATTAATTGGAATATTTTAATTTTTTTTGCTCAACAATGTTTATCCTTATTTCTCACACAATATCTGAAAAATTCGTTGATTTTAAGTAACGCGTCTGGGTCATATGAAAAAATGGCTAGAATTTTGAAAGATTTCTATTATCTCTATTATAATTCAATAATATGTTTCTATTCTCAAGTGTGTCATCTACCCCTCATTTTTGAGGGGATTTATGCTACTAGTATTCATATAATCTCGAGTTACAATGTGAATTCCCTAAATACTTCGTCAGCAATCTGCTGGCTGGTTTATACTTTATTACCTTAACCGATGTCAGCAGGGAAGTCTATATACTTACTCTACTTAGAGATTCTTCAACATTAAACATTCTTCTTCCTACTTGAAAGTTTGTTCTTGCTTCGAAATATGTTTTAAAGGTTTTGTGATAACTTGTGAAGCTTTAAGACACCTACTGAGAAACTTTCTACAATTTCCTTGTCAAGGCTCATTAATAAAGAACATTTATTTTATTTCCAGAATCGCGCAAGCATTTATGAATTATTGAGTCTGCTCGGCAAACTCAGGCATAAATTGAATCCAATTTTCAATTAATCACTTAAAATAGATTTACGCAAGAATAAATTCGTTTTCCTCTTCTGTAATTTATGTTTAATTTAGCATTTTGTTTGTTTGCTTTGAGAATGAAAGGATTATCGATTTTCAGGGATAAAGGAATAATCAATTAATGTAATTTGTGTGTTATTTATGTTTTCGAGACATTATTGTGCAGAAATCTCGAGTAAAGACACACGTTTTATATTATTGTATTATGATCATTTTAATATATAACTGAGCTATTTTTTATTTCAACCATTGCAAAGATTTCATTTATACGAAAATTGTAATACATGTTTTTAGAATATTTTCGAATCCACATGTATTTTTCCAAGAAATTCTTCAGATTCAATCGTTTTAACATGAATTCATTATGAAATTACAAAAAAGTTTCCTCGAAATCAAATTTCAATTTTTAGGCCTCTGATTTTGCGTTTCTCTTTTAGGGCTGGATTAGGAATATTTTTGTCATTTTCTTCATTAAAAAGATAAATTCAATTCCTTACGCAATTATTTAAATTTCACAAATAACAATACCATTTCTGTATTGCACGAATGCCTATAGGAGGATTCATCAAGGGTTGTTTGAAGTGAGGATAAATTCAGTTTGAACTTGAAAGTGGGGTGTAATTGGATTTCAGATGGATTTGTTATTTTATTGTATTTATTTAATAAAGCTTTGAATGATGAATATTTGTTCGTTTTCATATTTAATGCTGTAGCACGGATCATGACATTTGATCTGCGATTCTGCGTGAAAATCTCAGAGTTGTTTAGGAACTGCTCGGAAATTCAAATTTGATTTGAACTTTTGTTTTTATTTGGATTTATTGAAATTTGAATAGGAGCTTGCAAAAGGATTACATTTATATTGGTTATTTTTAAAAGAGATTATTGGAATAATAATGGGATAATAGGGTATTAATCCTGGCCAATCTTGGAAGATTTAAATGTATATTTAATAATGCTAATATTAGTGTGGGATTACAGATTCTTGACCTCTTGGATATAAAAACGTGTTTGACTAAATTGCCTTTTATTCATCAATTAGCAAAAGGATTATTTTATTATCTTTCGCTTTTTTCTGTATTTTAACGGATACCTTTAATGAAAATAGATATTTTGTTTTTATTTTGTGGTAATAGTGTAATACTCGTATTAATCTAATTTATATCAAAACTTGATATTTTTGATATCAAGAAATCTAGCATTATCAAATTACACATCATTATTTTCTTAGAATTATTTTTAAGATACAAGCTTCCAGACAAAAAAAAAACACAAGAACCTATAAGAACTTCTTTAAGAACATTTCAAGAAATTGATACTACATGCAGCTTTAAACAGATTTTGACGTGTAAATTAAAAGAAGACTAAAAATAATATTGAGCTCAATCTTTCTAAGCTACCATAATCCTCAGATACTTTATGCAATCGCTTGGATTTAAGAGTTTGCATACATTTATGTTAGAACAAGAAGAATATCAAATTTTCGAAAAGTATTCCTGTTTAATAAAATATGACATACTTTCAAAGACTTGGAACGTTCGTTTAAGAAATTCACTGAGTTCATAGAAATGGAGAAAGTTTGCTGGTATTTTATTTTATTATTACATTGTTGAACATTGAAAATTATTTTGTAGATTTCTAAGTACCATCGAGTACGAATAAGAAAATTTCCCATACTTTCTAACATATTAATACACATTACACATGCTACTTTCTAGTTTAGTTCATCTTTTGAAAATACCAAGAAAAGTAAAATACTAAAAGTATCCTTGATTTTGAAATTTTCTTGAATATTTAATCACATTTTTAATCACTTTAAGGCACTCAAAGTCACCGCTACATTTAGCAGTGACGGGAGTCTCGTACTTCCGTTTTTTTTCCAAATTTTACTTTTGTTTTATTGAAGCAATACAGCATTACTCGATCAGCGAGCGTAAAAAGTTTATAAAGAGTTTTCGTGAAAAAGCCTAATTGTGCCATTTATTTTTTCGAACGAGTCATTTCATAACTCAGTCGACACTGATGAATTGGCTTAATTATAAATTCCGAATAAATTCCCTAGTTCAAGTGCTTTTAATGGAGCTTTGTCATAAGATCCCCGAGTACTTTAGTATTTAAGGGCTCATCGAATTCGCACCCAAAGAATTAAAATTTTATTGGCACCTTTTGGCTGAGAGAACGTAATTTTCTTGCAGGAAATCGGATACCATTATGAAAGCTTTGGTGTTACAACTTTATTGGCCTAATATTGTATTTTATGTATTTTAATTTATAACTTATGAAGACATTGAATAAAGTATACAATGTTGAAGCAACGTTGAAGCCTCAATAGACTTTGATGCGGAAGTAAGACATCCGCTCTAATAGATTTCTTTGCTAGACACCGTGTGGAATGTGGATAGCATGAAAAGCTTGTGCAAAAAGCATATGTAGCATAGATAGCCTATTGCGCTGTCTGTGCAAAATAAGGATTTGGACATTTGCCAGCCAGCAGCAGTTCGTATATAAATCATAAACATCGGCCACACATCACACAATCACACAATTCCTTCGAGCTCAATTAAGGATCTGATGAGGATTAATATGTTCAGCGGTATTATTTGGCACCAGCAATTTTGCCGCTTTATTCCAGTTTCAAACACCCAAAAAACGTTTCAAGGATGTTTGACAAGGATTTCATTTCAATGGCTCAATGATTTCAATGATTTCAATGATTTACAATTTCAATGAGATTTGTCTTTGAATCTTTGTATTTGAAGCTTTGAATAAAATTTCTGAGGGTTGTAATCGGAGATTTTTGTCGTAATCTTTGGCGTAATCTCTAGCGAAATGAATAAGATGCCGCAATTATTCTTGTTAGGGGGTAATTAATTAATCATGGGACTCTTTCCAGAATTTATGAAGAATGATAGATTGTTGTATTTGTGATGTTTTTCTTACGTTTCTGTAAGATTTTTGCTATACTTCTGAAACATTTTCAGGGGAAACTCCTGCTGTGATATATTTTCGGGTTAATGACGTCATATTTCATTTATTATATCATACACAGTGTACACTATATTAAATTATGTTTATTTTGGGTATCACGCGTATTTATCATGAGTTTTATGAAACGTCGGCATGATGGTAGATTGCAAATTAAATTCATTCAAATAATATCAGATTATGCAATATTTAATATGAGAGATGGTTATCACATCAAACGGTTTAATATTATGCAGTTTATAGCATTTTATATCATGCACTTGAGGCTTTCAAAGCGTTTTTACATTTTCATTATTTTGAAGGAGAAAAGCCGAAGGCGATGGATATTGCTTTTTAATAATTGCTTCTTGAGGCCATATTAGATTGCATAAAACAATGAAAATCAAAAAAATGTTATGAAAACGAAACTCATCAATTTTATTAAATAAAATTTTCTATTCGAATTATGCACGAATTATACATAGTAATTTTGCCTATCATGGCCTTTAGCCTATGTTTCAATAACAATCTTATATTTATCATCAACATCTTTTCATTTTCCAAAGCCCAATTTATTTTTATGGAAAAATTGTGTTAAAGCAAGACTTGGATTATGCTTGGATATTTACAAATAATATTTTATTTCCCAGAAGTCAAGCTTCAATTTAGAAAAACCACATAATTCAATCAACGAATTTATCCAAATTTCAAAACAAAATATTTATCCAAAAACTTTAAAATAAACATATTAATTGCGCATTTTACGCAAATTTGCTGTTATTCAATTATTTTATTTAGGGGCAATTACACAAATTATACAAATCCACTTAAAACTTGAGACGAAAATTCCAAAAAATTTCCATTCCAGTAAATCGGAGAGTTTTAAGAGATTCTGGGAAATTCTACGAAACCTGACGAGTTTTCGCACTTGTCGACTTTCCGCCTAAAGCACAAATTAAATCTCTCCCCTCGCAAAAATCGTGAAATCATTAATTCGAATATTGCTTTTTGATTATCCTAATTCGTGGAATAAAATTTTTATATTAAATTTTTATTACATTGTGAGTACTTTGGATACAAGTCGATACCGGAATACATTTCATTCCAATAATTTATATTTCATTAATCCATGAATATTGTTGTGATAAAATTGATTAATATCCATACATGCGAAAAATAACTTTTATTCATTATCATTATTTTGCATTTCCAATTTCCAATTTCCAATTTTTCCCATAAAAGATATGAATTATACATACAAATTTTTGGTTAATTATTATCTGCAGCATATGAAATTCCCGCAACACATTTTTCAAGCTTTAATACTATACTCTACACGTTCTACAAAAATTATACATTTCATCATTTCTGTGGGCTACTCAAATTATTAAGAGTTTTCAATGTACAATTTTATTCTCTAAAATTGCATGTTTTAATAAGGGGAAGTTTTCGAGATGATGAAAAGAAATATTTTCAATCAAAAGAAAAAGTAAAGTTTTGTTAAAGTTATAATTAAAATGTTGTATTTCAATTCGGAGTTATTCATTTGAAAACGTTGTTTAGATACGAAATATTTTGCCATAGAACATTAAATAGCATTATTGCAACCACGCAACGGAATTAAGAATAATTCTTGAAAAATGTGCATTTAATTATATTTTATTTTCAAATTCTTTCCAATGCTTTTTTAATCGCAAACATTAAACATCATAATTATAATGTACTTCTCTCTTTAAATATTTTTAGGTTATTCGAGCGCAATGATTTAATGAATCGCTTGTTAGCAGGAAAAGGTTGTTTTATTGGATTCAGGGTAATTCTTGGTAATTAAATTAAATACAATGCGAAGCCGCAGAACTCACAGATTTCAATTATGAGCTAATTTCATTTGTTTTAATTTTGAAGAATAAAAATAGAACATTTTCATCAAATTGATAAAGTTGGTAAAGTTGCCCATTCTCTCATAATTTTTATTGTTATGCCTTAGCTCTTTTATTCTACTTTCTTCTGCAATATTTCAGTTAACGAGGGTCTCTACAATGTTTTTGTCATATTTTTTAAAAACATAAAAATTTAAAACAATTGCAAATTTAATTTTAAGTTTAATTTAGTAAACATATTTTACATTAAACTGTACTTACAGCTTGAGAAATGACGCAACATCTTAAATTACCCTACTGGTGAAGAAAGCTCCAGGATCATTTTTGCAGTATAAATATTAGCGTTTCGTTGAAAATAAAATCCATTATGAGCGCAGAAATAAAATATTTACTTGTAATTATAGAGCAGGAAGTTGAGAATTACCGCGGATTATATTTTACGAGCTTTGGTACGCTATTGGTGGAATTTTAATTTTTGGTTCCTGTTGTGGCTTTCATAAGCTTTATAAGCTGATTCCAATTTTATAATTGCTTTAAAGTAGCTTGTAATCATCCAGCAATTAGTGCTGTGAGCTTTTGTTAGGGGAAACTCACTCAAATATCTTTTGTAATGGGAAAACGAAAATTATTTGAAGGACCATAATTTAACCTTATAAAATAACAACAGTTACAGGTGCAGTCACTGTAAAATGAAATGTCTAAAATACATTCATTCCAAACAGGAAAATCTATTTTGTATTTTTAAATTAACTGTTCCATTATCACTTGTATTAATAACATTTTAGGTCAATTCAAAGATGTTAATCAATTTACATTCAAACACTATGTTTGTATATTTGTTGTGTCAAAGCCATAAACAATAATAATTGTGCATGAAATCAATTATAATTTATAAACAAAAACACTTCTAATTTTAATCCCAATAAATGTGGACACCGTTATTCAATTAAGCTCCCTGAATATATCCAGAATTATCTGTCAAATGTTTGCTCAATCTGTACACACATTTTGAAATTAGTTGAAATATGATAATGAATTCAATTCGTGCAAACATGGACTTTTGCTTTATAATTGTATTGAATAATGATTATAAATTATAATCAAAGCCCAAATAACTATGATGACATTGTCGGTGGAACAAAAAGTACACACTCCAGATAATACCCAAAATACTCGCAAAATAATCGCAAAATACTAAACTACGAGCTTGTTGATTCAAAGCATATTCCACCAATACCAAAACTCATAATTATAAAAATTATGCAAATTGCAGTTTGAAATTGAAAACTAACCGCATCGAACATGCGATAACATTTGGCGATATTGGTTGAACACAACATCAGTTCGATGGAAAATTTTGGTATTGAAAATTTTCACAATGTTATGAGTGCATTTCACAAAACATGAGTCATTTGGGATATTGAAGCTACTTTGTTATGATTTCCATTTTTAATTTATCTAGTCAATATTATATTGAAAACATATTTTGTGGGTTATTTTGTTGGTTCAAAATAATTAATTCTTGGAAATTTGAGATTCAGATAATTAATTTGATGTATTGCAACTTAGTATTCGGTATTTGTTTTGTGCTTAGAGAAAATATTGATACAATTATTCTGTCGTCTGCTATCTCCGACTTTAGATCATTTTTAAATTGCAATATCCAGTTAACTTTTACGATATTTATCTATGTTTTTTACAGAAAAGTGTTCTGAAGCCGATGTTAGCAGATTACAGACGATATTTACATACATCAAAACTCAAATCATTTCGAATTAATATCAAATCAAAATCAAATCGTAAATTTTAAGGAGAACTTTGCAGAATTGATTATAGTGAAGCCAAATACTGGTATATAGTTTGTCTGTTACCTCAAAAGCTCAAATAACTTAATAATACCTTCTAATTTTCTCCTAAATGTTCAGGTTTGAAGTTCATCAACAAGAGTATATTTACTGTAACGTAATAACATTCAATTTAATTGAGATTCAGTGTAAAATTTCAGACTGCATCCAAACTACAACTCGATTTGTGGATCCCATCAAATCCAATAACTCTCATAATATACCAAACACCTAATTGAATTCAAAAATACATGTAAACTCACAAATGGTGCTCAAGTATGAATTAGATTGCTCAACAAACTATTTACTGGTGAGCAGCTAAAGTGGATGCAACATGCACTGTCTTCTGATATTATAACGAATCTCTTAAGACTTAATTTTCATATTCAAAGCAGCGATAAAACGAGAATAGTTGTTTCTTTCAGAATCACGTCTTCAATTTTTTGCTGATTATTTTTTGATACAATGAAACTTTGCCATACATTCCTACTTTTCAGTATAAAAACTTGTTAAAGCACAGAATCTTGCACTACGAATATTTAATTTAATTTGTCGCAGCTCGCAGCGCTGCCAGCGAATCGAGAATAAGCAAACAATGGAATTTGATTCCAGATTTTGAAATAGCAAGAGTGTAACACACGAACATTGTGATTGTTTTTGCCTCGCAATTCCATTTTCTATCCTAGCAATTTTCTAAACAGTCTTCAACAATTTCCAACACATTCTTTGAGAAATTCAAGAAAATGTGCACATCCTTGGAGTAAATGAATGTGTAAAATATTGTAATATCGAGAAGATGTGGTCGGAATTTTAAATTGATGAATTTTTCAGCGAAAAAGTTGGCGAAAAATAAGTAACTCGGTTTTTACTGACGGGTTAAGAAGATGTTTTCGAAAATATGTGCAAGGGATAGAGAGTTTACGGATGAATTATGTAATTTTATTGGAAAATGGTTGTAAAATTTGATTTTAAAACAATAAAATGTGAGTTTTCGAGGATTTTTTAGCGGAAATCTTTTGGGAATGTTATTTTTTTATTTGAGGATTTACCAGGAAGAAGATTAGATAAAAAATACCTCTCACCTTCAATCCATAAAATTTTTATATTAATACACACACTATTTATTAAAATATTTATGAAAATGGGAAAATGGGAAAATCATTACAGATCATGTCGTTATTATTCATGTCGTTTTACCTATCTAGCCCTGTAGTTTGCTCAACATTCTTCCTAAAAAAGCTATCATCGTTTGCTTGCGTTTTTGCTTCATTGCAACTTTGATGGAAGTTCCTAAACAATTCTCTTAGAAACATCAAGTAAATCTACAAATTGAAATATTTCCAAAAGCCAAGCAGAAAAGTTGCTTTTCTGCTTCGGTTTGACTTTTGCCAGGACCGTCAGTCCTTATTAACAGAAGAAGTTTTCATGTGAGTATTGGGGATGTTTCAAGTATTTGTCTCTTTAACTGATGTTGCTCATATAAATTCAAAATAAAATAAAAATTTTGGCAGAAAATTAATAAAAACATTTATAATTCAAGATTTCATTGAAAAATATTTTTTATTTTATTCTCTGAAATAGAGGAAAATTAACATACAATTTAATTAGTTAGAGTCAATAGACTTAAAGTGTGTCATAAATAACTCTCATTAAAATTTCATGAACATTTCATATTAATAACAAATTTTCATAACACACAATTCCCTCCTAACCTTCTGAAAGACAATGTACAATGAAGAAGTTACCCAACTCTTCCTTTTAACATCTTTCCTGTTTATTTTGCTGAGAAAAAGAAGTTGTTTGCAACGCTTGTCTTTTATATTCAATTTGGTGTTCCTGATTCTGGCTCAATACAATACCCAATTTGGCTTGTAATGGATCCATATGAGTCTTCGTGAGCACATTGTAACGCTTGACAGAATATCTATGGAGAGATCTGAACCAAAAAAACAACATTCAGATCATTTCTGATTCTTTGAATGTGATTTCCACATCAGATACATTTTTTTTCTAAGCCAATATAGATTTCTATTTTCCTTTGAATCTAACGGCAGGAGAGCAAAAAACGAAATTTTTTGTTTAAATGCATTTTAGCAAAAAATACAAAATTGATCAGGGGGAAAAATATTTTAACATAAAATGATTTTGTGAATGCTGAGTGGTTTTTAATCTGAAAGCACACACAGAACGTAAGTTGCAAATAGTTTTGAGGTGAGTAGTTGATGGTTATAATGTTTCTCATGAGTTATAATGCTCGAATGGAGTCTGAAAAAATTAGCAACTCTCTGTTGAGTTTTGTGCAACTGAATCTAGATTTCTCTACTAAGCGTATAACATAGCTGAAGTAAACAAGAAGACTATCCGAGGATAGTTCAAATAGAATTTCGACTGAAAAAGTTCATGTTGGTTTTTATCAACGAGAAAAGTAGCAATTAACAATAATTTTATAGTGAGGTCATCTCCATGGAATTAAAATAAAGTTTGAGTAGTTTTTTCGAGTTTTTTGATTTTTTGGTCAAATTTGAAAAAAATTTCATTAGTTTTTTTTGTCTGCTCAGTAAATTTTCCTCTTAGAAAGAAAAGACACAATCCTTGAAAATATCTTTGCTCTTATAAATTCCATGGTCTTTTTGCATTTCCTGGAAAATCTTCTTACGGAATTAAAATAAAAACTCTCTCTTTCGTAGTCAAACCACTAAAACTTAAAGGATCATCCAAATTGCAGATTAAATATTAATTAAAACCATTCGAGATTCATATTTGAAGAAGTATAATAATCTGCTAACTTCCTTACCCAACATCTTTTTGTAAAACGAACTGTAATGCGGTAACGGACACTTCCCATTAAATATTCAGTAGCCTTTAAGCAATTCTAGTTCAGATTAAGCTGGAAGGAATTAAAATCTAATATTCAATTACATATATTTGCGCTCCAGTGACTATCTCTGTTAGTCGATAGCTTTGCTGCTTCAGATTGGATTGTAGTCATGCAAGTTTAATTAAAAATCTGATAAAATATGCAACTTTTCCCATTAAAAATCACTACATTTCAATTAGGTAACGTATGTACACTGTTCGAGTTTTTGGACGTTCAATGGACCGTATCGACTTTTAAGAGGACGTTTGCACTAAGAAACTACTTTTGAAACAAAAAAATAAATAAAATTCAGGAATAACCTTTAGAATTCCGAAAAACTAATGAAATTTACTTTATTCTCCAGTAACAAAAATTTGAGGAAGAGCTTTTTAAAAAAAAGTTCCCAAAGTCTGAACACAACTAGAAAATCCCTTCGCCACTACAAACAGCAATTAAAATAAATTTCCACTCAGTTTTTCAAGCTTTACATCGTTCTAATGATTGATTTTTTTTGTGCCCGTTTTTTTGTAATTTAGACTGAAAAAAGCTTTTTCAAGTAAAATTTGCCATTCTGCCAACGAAACTAATTTTTTGCACGTTCCACGACATCATGTGAAGTTATGAATTTTTGTACAGCAATTTGGTACGGCGTGAATCTGGTGGTTATTCATAATGGCAATAATAACCAACAGATTCATTCATCTCAATGGTGCCTCTTGGCTTTTATCGCTGTTGCCATTAAGCCACTATGTTAACGAAAAAGTTAGTTGCTGTAATTGAAGAGAAAGAGCAGGGTTAGGTGCATGATTTTTTAAGACCTCAAAATATCCAAATATCTTCCCAGTGTTTTATATACCTCATCCATATATTTTTAATATTGCAGATTATTGCTTGATTAATTTCGTTCAGAAGAGTTTTTGTTCATGATATACTTTCAATAGCTGTGATATCTATTCTTCAATCATCATCTATCTTGTTTATTCTTTTCTCATACTTATGATATATTTTCTTATCCTAAATAAACATATTTTATACTAAAGTTTTCACATTTTGTTGAAAAAATCTTTAAAAAAAATTTGTTGTGAACATTTGAATCACTTTAAATTCCAGTAATTTGATAACAACAAAAAATAAGTGTGTATATCCTTTTCAACCCATGTCACTTACCAAATAAAATTTTAATCAATTAACGTTCAGTCTAAATTATGTACTAATTATCATTATGTACCTTCCTCTACGGCTCTACGCGCTAATATTTATGTTCACAGCACATGTGTGCTTTTAATCCGTCACCAAGTTTATTAAATTAAAAAAGTATTAAATATGGTGTTACATTATACTCCAGAAATACACCAAAGTACACCAAAGTTCAAAACTACGGAGAGCACAAAAATTACAGAATAACATTATGTTCACCATAATTGCTCTGCTTAGCTGGAAAAGCCCACCCAACCAAACAAAAAAGTGAAAGCTCCACAAAAGTTTTGCCGTAAAAAGTTTTTCTCCAACTGCCTTCATGGCACAAATCGGAGCCCAATTCAGGACAAAGTCTAGTAAGTGCTGGTGTTTGTTTTGGATAGCATAGGAAAAGGGTCACTCGAAGAATGCCGGCCCGTATTTGTTGTGGCTTCGTGTGGTATTTGGTCGGATTATTTAATCAAATAAACATTTATAATAAAAACTTGCTGTTTGTGTAAGCATCTTCATTCTTATAAGTTTGCTTGCAACCTTTGCCTTTTGCGGATTGCCTCAAATTTTTGGGGCATCCAGTCAAAAATTTATTAGTTTCCTCCAGGCGCCCAGGAAGTAAAAAATCGGTTAAACTCTGAAAAATAAATTGTTTGGGCACTTTAATGTCTTGATTTCTTGGGATTAGGGGGTTTAGAGAAAGTTGGCTGACTTGAGATAATATTTTGGCTATTCTTGAAATCTTCGTTTTTTGCTGAGAGTTGAGGGATTTTTCTAAGGAAAAACTGGAAAGCGAGCAAAGGGCATATTTTGTGAAATTGTGAGCATTTCGGTTTGTCATTAGGATTGATAGAAAATCTCGAGATATCTACAGAAAGTATTGGTTAAAGCTTTTTCTTTATTACGATTAATAACAAACAGGCTTTGTTCACCAACAAAGTATCAAACTCAATTATAGAGACTTTTCCTTTTTTGGATTTGGCAGATTTTTGGATTTCACCGAAATTTGTGGCAGATGCTTTTTAAAAGCTTTTTAAAGGATTTTGACATTTTTGAGAAGGCTCAATCTAAATTTTGAGCAAATTTTCACATTAAAGCTGCAATAAAATTTCTTAAATATAAATGAGACATTATAATTTTTAATTTTTCTCTGCTCTGAATTGAAAATCAAAGTTCATATAAGCAAATCTACAAAATTTATAGGTTTTATAGGTATTAAACATAAAATTTTGAGTGATATTTCCATAATTCTGTTCGTTTATTCTATTTGAAGAACTCATTGAAGCCTCGTCTCGAAAAATCAATTAATGAAATCTCCAGCGCATTAGCAACATAAATATTTTTTTCAAATAAATACTCTTAAAATAGCCACACAATACATTCAATCATCCATTATTTGCCGGTTGTATAAAAAGTTTACCCAACCGCACTTCAATAAATCATCAGAAAAAACCTCGAATTTTTCCGAAATTTAATTCCACCTTTAAATGGATTCGCACAAATGAAGCAAAAGTGCCTAAAAAATGGGGAAATGTCATGAAGTGTCAACGCTGAACAAAAAACTTCCATCGCACCTGCTACGCAACTTAGAAGCTGCTGGCAAAGCTGAGAAGCTGAGACTCACTTCAGCATGTAAGTGAAGATTTTTAGATTTCAAGCATGTTGGAATCTGAAAGCATCTTAAGTGGTTCTTAGTTAAATGGGAAAAGTTTAATTTATACATTATGCGAATAATTTAGAAACGTCTGTTACTTTGTTCCCGTAGCTACAAAACAAATCTCGACAGCACATACTGACACGACACACCAATTTTGGTGTTAAAATCAGTAAGGATTGTTCGCAACTCTACGTTTAATACGCTTTCTAACAAAGAACTCTTTAATATTTACTTAATTTGTTTTTGTTCGAGTGAAGGAATTTTAACATATTTCTATTTAGAAATTCGTCGCGTTGCAAATAAAATCTTTTATAACGGAAGTCTGGGAGAAAGCATCATTGAATCCTAGAATTGAATTTAATTACAGCTAAATAAACATAGAAATAAATTACATTTAGATTCTATCTCTTCTATTTCTTTTTTTTTCAGTTTAGTTTTGTAAAACAACCTCAAAAAATTAAAAATTTAATTCAAAATTTACAAGAGAATACCAGAACAAAATTGTAGTCAAAAGCAGTGATGGCCGATCAACAAAAAATTTTAAAATGTGAACTGAAACCTCAAGCATCCAAAATATTAATTCTTCTTGTCAAAACAATTCACCTCTCCAAATTTTTAATAAAACATTAACGATTTTTCAAGCATGTCAAACCCCAATCCCTAGCACCAAATGAAGCGACTCATCAACACTTGTCAGCATCTGCTTGAGATCTGCGGTAGCTGCAAATGATCATTAACGCTAGGTGGCATTCAATTAGGTTTTTTCTTTCTTTTCAATTAGGTAACTCTCAAGGGAAACTTATTCAGATGTAAATTATAATGAAACACTCGGAAATACTGAGAAAAGTGCTGGAGAATGCTTGAAATATTAATATGTCTTAGATATTTGCCAAACCCAAGTAAAGTTGCTGAGCATAAGCTGCAAAGCCAAGAAAAGGTCTATAATCTCGGATTAGGGATATTTTTAAAATGTCCCTCATAATTCTCTTATTTTCATTTTATTGAAATAAATTTTCGAGAAATATTTTTTGTGCAGAAACAATTTTTCTATATAGGGACTGAACCTTAAATGAGTCGTTTTTTATAAACGTTACATCATTGTGCTCATTTTTTCAATTCAGGATCAGGACATGCAAAAAAGACAGGTATACATAAAAAATTTAAACATTTTAGAATTCAGAATTAACCTTAAAGAGTTTGAAAGTATCTTGCTTGTCCATTCTGAAATGATTATTGAATGAATTTAATTAATTTCATGAAAATCTGCTCGCCAACGCTTAACTCAGTTCTCATGCAATGTTATTGTCATCATAAATTGTTGTCTCAATTAGGTCATTAGCCCTTTTACAGTGATTAATGACAAAAAACCAAATTTCTCAAATTTTATGTCATTCGTCGCCATAAAATAAATTGTAAAGCAAATTTATTCAAATACGTAAAGCTTCTGCCTGCTTTTCTATCAAATTTCAAACCATATTTGAATCCATCTAGGAAACTACCGATCTACTGAACTAGCAAACTAGCAATATCCCGGATTAACTTAATATCGGCTACAAAAATATAACGTATTGCCCAAGTATCCCGATGAAATTTGAATATGTAAAAGGCTCTACCTAAAGCTCCAATATCACCAAGAAGCACTATTAAGTGTAGAATAATCTTCCTAGATAATCACCATACCCTATTTAATCTCCCAAGTAATCTCCCAGCCCATATACTTTGCTTCAATCTAGCTTCAAATTAATATCAGCATATCTGAAAATGTACTGAGTCAGCAAAAGCTACAATTCTCTGGTACAATTCTTTGCAGCTCGTTAGAATATATAATAAGTTGGTAGTGCTGGGCTTTCAGTAGATTGCCAGATAGAAATGCGGTTCCGAATAGAACTTTAAAATATTATCATTTTGTTTCAGTTTCTTTAATTAAATTCAACGGGACTCGTCCATCATCAAGTGGAAAAATATTTTCATACTTTTAACTGCTTATCTGTGACTAAATAAATTATTTTACAAAATAATAAATTACTCATTTAGGAATAGAATTAAAATTTAAACGTTGTAAAATGTAGGAAGAAAAACTTTGAGATTAGAAAAGTTTAACTCTTTTAATTAGTTTTTATAGCTCCTACCAATTAAAAAAAAACTACCCACAAATGGCATAAATAAATTGATAAAAATTCAGAAAATTTTAATAATGAAGTTAACGAATCATTTAATGAACTCTGTAATTGAAAGTATTTTACAGACAGCAACTTGTCGGTTTATCAAAAAGTTTTTTCATCTCTGCCTTTTTATTGAAAACACAACTGCATTTGACTGGAAAAATGTTTTGAAATCTGAATAAACCTGAAAAGTAATAAAAAGGGAAACTTTTAGCATAATATGGAATTAATTTGAATTTCATTGTTTCATGGCAAATTCATCAAAAAGCCACAAAAAATGAAAACAGGTAACAATCTATCTGCGATATTAAAATTTACAATTTTTTCGAGTATCCTCGTTTGGGTGCTTGTCATGTCAGAAAAATCATGTATTTTAAATTAAAATTAAAATTATTCCATCCTCTTATATACTTATGCCTGTAATGCTCGTAATCTGCAATATGTATAATGTATGTTATGTCATAAACATGGAAAAACACAAAATTACAAACCAAATAATATCATACAATTTTCTAAAAAAGCGAACATTTATTTGTGTTAAACGGTTAAGGACTATAGGGAAAGGTCAGTTTTTGGTGTGAATTGTGACATTTTGGGAATTCGCTCGTTTAGGGGACAATTTGGGTTCACACAAAATGGTGATTAATTATTTTTTACTGAAAAATTCATGAACCCAGTTTTTGAGAAATAATAAACTGTGACAGATCAGACACTCAATTTGACTACTGAATAAAACGATTTGTTGTCAATGAGCAGAGAGTTTTATTTTTTTGGCATCTAAAAGTTTGCTGCCTAAAAGAAAACTGTCATAATTTATTAAAGATAAGACTTTTCCTTTCATTCAGAAATTCAAATACCAAAATTAAAAAGCCTAAAATGAAAAATATTAAGAAAATCTGAAATCGAAAATTCACCCCACAAAACAAAATAGCCTTCAAAAAATCCAATACGCATTTTTCTGACGACCAATAAAAATCTGCCACATTGTCCTTTCCTCCAGCTTTTTCCAAATAACAAGCGTTCAGCAGGGAAAAAGTTTAAATGTTGCAATAACGTGTCATTATTGCTGGGAGCTTTTCGGTTTGCAAAATTGGTAAAAATTTAAAACTTTCATGCGGGTAGCTTTTTGCATTTGAGCTGGCAAATTCAGGGAATAAAATTTAATTTGGCAATTTCCAGTAGGGGGAGAAATAACTTTTCAATTTTAATTTGACTAAAACATAAATGTGGTAGCTTTGTCAGCAATTTAATGACCGAAAATAGTATAAATTGTAAAGTTTCCAAGCCGAGCATAATGAAACAATGAAGTTGAACACACTCTAGGAAAAGTTTGGGCTATATGGGATTGGGAAACATATTTTACAATTTAGGATACAATGACTCTATCTAGAATAATTTCAGGCGAGCAGCACAAATTCCTGAGCCCAGTACAATTGCTTCGAAAACAGCCAAAATATACGAACGTCTTTAACTTTTGACAAGGGACAACAAAAAAAGGGCAAAACTTGTATACAAGCTCATGCCCTGTTCTCTACATTGTGCAAATATTTACAAGCAATTGAGCTATTTTGCCTATAGTTTGCTGCCAAAGTTTAAATTCCTTGTAGACGGGCAATAAAAATTGCAAATCAAGTTTCGAATTTATGGGCTAGTTTTTGGGTTTTGGGGTTGCATTGTAGGGTGTGAGGAAGCATTTGTGTACGGCAAGATTTTAGATGAAGATTGAGGATTCTTTGGCTACACATTTTCGAAGTTATCCCCACTCCTGCAAAATTGTAGTAAAATTCAAGTCATGCGCAATGAATAAGGATATTAAAAAGTGGAAGGGATGAATAGATGTTCGAAAAGCAAAGAAAAGTCTTCAAGTGATTAGGAAATCTTCATCTAGAATGAATTGCACCTGAATTTTGGAGATAAAACATTTATTTTGTAATTATGAATAATATTATAGAGCTTTTTTAACGAGAGGCCCCTCTGCTTTTTTATGCAACTTTGAATGTTTATTATGCTTTTCACTTTTTTAGACATGAAACATTTGATGTTTTTTGTTGAAAATTAGGTGATTAAAAAAAACTTTGGAATGATTCGATATAAAAATGTAATCGGTACTATTTTTGATAAAATTACTATAAAGGACCTTAGGCTTGGTTTTCATATTAAAAACAATTCAATTTATGATGATTGAGTTCACACAGTAGCTTCAAAACATATAATTTATATTTAATAAAGTGCCCTTCGGTTTCGAAATATTAAAAAAATTAATTTTTTTATCCTTGGTAGACAAATAAACAATAATAATTATTCCCATTTGAATTTTCAAGAGAAATGAGATTTATACAACATACTTTACGTTTTGTATTATACACTTGATCAAATCTTAATTTACGAGCATTTTTTATTTGGTTTGCTAATAACAATAATATTTTATTGTTGATTATATAATTGGATCGTCCTCAAATGTCCTAATTTTAAATATATTCAACACTGAGATAAAAAAATGTCTTAATCATTCAAATGCATTATCCAAATTATATAATTAAGTGCATCATATTTACCGGACAACCCTGAACAATAATTCAAAATTCTTCATAAAAATTTACCTCCACTTCTTGTAAAGCAACAGATCACTTCCTTCAAGTCATAAAAATTACATTTAAGTCTCTGAATTTACAAAGTCTATAACAAGTTATTTAATGCTGAACCAAAATCGGATCCTTCCACAAGCCGGATAATATTTTATGCAGTACTTTTAACTTGGCTCATTAAAAATGTGAATTTATGTCCACGTTTTCGGGGGAATGGTGAATTTACGAAAGGTCAGTCGAGGCGAAAATAATAATTAAGTAGACAGTGGAACAACAATTAAAACTTTTTTGCGCAGACAATCCTTTTTTAATGATTGTTTTTAATGGCTTTTTCGAATTCTCCATCATTTCAGGAGTTAAATGTGTGTTTTCACACTTGCCTATGTTAAGTTGTGTTGGCATACAATGCAGGAGTGGGTGAACTTCGGGCCTGTAAGGCTTTTACACAGGTTTTCTGAGCTTTTACAGAAAAAGTTCTGAAAACATCAAAGATACTGTCGACTACCCACATTGTAATGCAAAAGATTGATACATAAATACATTGAAGGTTATCTTTACTTTACGTTATACATTGAAAGCTCACTAAAAGGATTTTAACAATTATAATCACTGCTGAGCCATAATTTGCTCACCACTCTTCTGATGTATCATGCTAGATAGGTACAGCAATCCATTATGCCTCCGCCAGCAGGTATTTTGCTTGTGATAAATTGACATAATTCATGAGCTCAATTGCGAGGCTTGCACCAAATTTATGCTAAACTCATTGTCGTTTCGCCAGCAATTAAAATCAATAGTGGAAAATAATGTCGATATAATTATGGTTTCCAAATGGAGGACCATTTAAAATTAAGTTAAGTGCCTATGTTCAGTATAATAAAAGTAAATTTCCAATTGAGCGTATTAGAACTCCTAGGAAATGGATTTGATGCTCAACCAGGATTAATACGGATTTAGAAAGTATTATGTTATTATAAGTGGAATTATGACCTAATATTTCTAAAGCATCTTTAAGTGCCTGCAAATATTTACCTCAAGTGTGTTATTCACAGCATGGTTTGGTATAGATTATATTTCACTTATACCGTACAACTCATTAATCGATGCTTTGCTTTTTTCGTGATTTTTTTTTTAATATGATAGATGAAGATTTTGTAGGTCACTGCAGAAGCTCTACTGCTATAGTTGTAATAGACATTTGAATTTAAAATCACTTTTATTGCAAACATGCATTTCAAATTGATTTTCCATTTTCCCCGAGAAGAATCAACAAGTGCTTTAATCAAGTTTCTAAGAATTTCACTCAAAACAACTTCTCAGTAATCTCAGTTTCATTTTAGTGCTACAACAATAGTTTCAGCAAGGTGATTTTCTCAAGAAACTGGACAATTTAACAAAATGCACTATCGTTTTCAGTTTAGACAGTTTGCCATTTTAAATTTACATGAACAAGTGCTAAGAACATTTTATAGAAACTTTGAACTTGTTTGAATGGAAAATTGTGTAGATCAGAAATCACGATTAAATTGCATTCGTTGAACGAGCAAAAATAAATCTTCAAGCTGTCCAAACATTTGAACATTCATGACCGAATTAATTTCTGTATTTTATTCACTAAAAGCTGGCATTGTCTAGTGAATCATCTTAAATAATTATAGTCTATGTTTGCTGAAGACAGTTTAAATTATCTCTTTAGTAAATTTGTGATGCACTAGAGTGCAATAAGTCTTTCTAGTAATATATTTCTGTATCATAAAGACCAGCCAAACATAATCAGGATTTTTCATTTGAAAAAAACTTTCATCCAATCCAAATAACCACCCAAAATCAAATTATCCTTTCCACCTTATTTAATCCTCCCACAAAAATACCCCCTGCAACCAATAATTATCGTAGTTGTTACGTCCATAAGTTATAATTTAGGTACACATTTTGGTTTTATTATATAAATTACGGTTGTCCTCCGGCTCCCACAATTATCGGCCTGCAAAATTGATATGGTAGAGCTCTAACGGTCATTCAAAAGCTAGCAAAGCTTTGGAAAAAGTGATCACGTTGAGCTATAAACTACATCAGTATGCCAGCGCACCAAACTCACCATAGCAAATGAGATTTATCGTTTGCATATTGCATATATTTTGAAATAGTTTAACAATATTCCTGGATATAATACATATTTTTACAAATCACGAGAGTCAGCAAAATGTGAGCTCCCTTCCGACATTGTTTGTTATAAAATTCATTAAAAAAGTTGAAAGGTTTCAACGTTTTTACATGTTTTTGCAGGTATTTCATGTTTTTATGCCACGATAGCGTATATACAAAGATATGAACGATGCCCACAAAAAACTGAATTATCTGCCATCATAGGTTTTTGTGATCAAAAACTGATATAATTTTGTAACACTAGACCATAGCATTATCAACTATATCAACTATTTTTCGAGTTTTTAATGGAGAGACGGACAGTTGAAAGAATTTTTTACTCCACTGGTTTTTTAGATTTGATGAACTTTTACGTGCTTCGGTTATTTTTGGTCCTGGAAAACTTTTCTATGGTAACATCAGATGCAAAATTAAATATCAGATATAAAGTAAAATTATTATGACGCTGACCATCGAAACATAAATTTTTCTCGAAATAAAATTTTCAAGAAAATATGACAAAATTTCAAATAAATTGAGTTTCGTAAAAGTTCTACACACTTATATAACTTTTAAAGTATTCAAATGTAATTAAATTCCATGGAAATTCTTCCAAGTTGTTCTAACTTGAGACGACTTATAATTTTTTTAAAGGTGTCTTGTAGATTGTTCTAGAATCATTTTAAATGGTAAATGTTGGTTCGTTGTTGCTTGTTGTGGTTAAGCTGTTTTGTTTCTCGAATTCAGACAAAAACGGATTTGTGTTAATCTTGAAATTGAAGCCTCAAGCTTTTCTTTGAATCATGAATAAATGAATACGCTTTTAAGTTATGTTTTTTGAGAGGAATAGCATAGTTTGTTTAAAACACTCTGATAGATCAAATTTACATTTCATAATAAAGAAGCGTTGATCTGTTAAATATAATTCATACGAAACTCACTCTTGAAATGTGATTTTACGAAGAAATTTCTAATCATAGATGGAAGCTCTCAAAACAACAACAAATTCATGTTTACACAAAACAACAGTTTGATTAGCATTTTCTAGACTTGAGCTGTGATTACTAAAACATTAAATTGCTCCAAAATCTGTCCCAAATACTATGCAAAATCCGATAATAATTAAATTATTTGATAATCAGTCAAATTCGAATTAGGAACATTTGGTTCAACGAACTCAGCAGTTACTTTTCAAAGTCATATTAATCACTAATTTCATCTAAACATTTAAGAAAAGACGTAAAACATTTTTAAATCTTACAGACATCTTACAAACAAAACTTTGTTGATACATCGTCAGTACATAAAAATTACCACCAATCAATTACGTCCCTCCCTGGCTTTTTTTGCTTCCCGCGTAAGAACTGTGCTCATAACAGACAGTCTACTTAGCTATAGGTAAAAGTTTAAATGATCAGAAAGTTTTTTTTCCTATGCACATAACGACCATAATATAACCATTAGCATAACCGAAGGAAACTTTGAACCGTTCCAGCAATAAACACAGCCCAGCTTCCAGAGCTAGCGAGTACTATGATTTATCCATGTTAGAGTTGGCCAGAAAAAGTATTTGCTCTGTTCGGTGATAAATTAAAAGTTGTCAGAAGTTCAACATTGTATGAAACATTATGTTAATTTAGTTGTTTGGCCACCACAACAATTTTTTGATAAATCGAGTGTCGCGCTGAGGATTTCGTCCCCCGAGGCGAAAACACTCCATATCATGTGAGTGGCAAAAAAACGCTGTGTTGAGCAGAAAATCGATTGAATTAAATCAAAAACATGGATAGATAATGTGATGAGTATTTTTCTCGTACATCATATTAAAGCTCGCTTTGCTCGGCTGTTGAATAAATTTCACTAAATCACGCTTTTACGAGGATTCGAAGATTTATTTCGAAATATAAATAAAAAAATCTAATAAAGCATCCCTTCTCCAAATTTAAAGGGTAGCAAATTTATAGGGAAAGGGTAATAACTTATAGAACGCGCAGGTGTTTTCGAAAATATGTTATAGTTTTTAGGAGTAGCATAAATTTAATCCCTAAGAAAAAATAATATGGTAATTTTCCGAATTCAACAGATTTCTCAGTCTTTCTAGGCGCCTTTTTTGCTTGTATTATTTAATGAAGTTGCCCTTTTGCCGAATCGAAAAAAATGGAAAAGTTCGCAGAAAAAGCTTTGAGAATTTCTGTGTTGTGAAGGACTCTTGAAACTGCATATCTAATGTTATGCAAATAAAGCATGCAAAAATGATTTCCACCAACAATCTTTTAGTAGAAATTTTGAATATCCGTGGGAAAAAATCTATGCAGTGTTTACGTTTGTTTCTGTTTTCCTGTTTTTAACATAAATTGGCAGTATTTGTTAGTATTGCTTGTATTTAACATACAGGCTGAGTAGATGTTTTCAATTTTGCATATTTTTTCTTTGGCGGTTTTTTTGACAAAAACCTATTGTTGCCTTTTGCCGTTGAATGTAATTAATTGAGAGGAGGCAAAAGTATCCTTTATTTAAATTTTTGAAACTGGTGACATTTTTGTTGTTCGATGATCGCAAATTAGAGAGAGCTTATTGGTTGGAAGTTTATGGCAAAATAAGTTACAGAATAATTTAAAGGGATAAATAAATTTTATATGTAGACTGATTTACAGTTTCAACTGCAAAACAGAAAGTCCATAAATTGATAGACAAACTTTGTTTTCACTATAGTTGGACTGAAATTATATATATTTCTAGGTTTGTTTACATTTTTCCAACTTTTTCCTATAAATCCAAATCTTATTTTCCAATTAATTTGTTTTATTTTCTGTGCGAAGATTTTTATGAAACATTGATAGAATTTGTAAATAATCTTGTTTTTCTTGTAAAACTTATTCCATTATATATATTTTACTAACGGAATTATTTTCTTGTAAATTGTAAAAATTAGTCACTATAATACAAAATATATCAGATGTACGATATTACCACTACATACAACCCGCTCGAAATTTTAATTAAAAACTTCAGTAAATTATGCAACTTTTTCCATTAAAAATATCTATGAATTCAATTTCCACCCCTTTAAAGAAGTTTCTATTATCTACATTTCATAGTAAATTTAGCATAGAAAACCAAGAAAACCGATTATCTGTCTGAGCGGGATATGGCTCGAAACACTACATGAATCAGCAATTTGCAAAAGTTTTAATTTTTTATTGATTGATTCTCTTTTCTCGCATCCATTTAAATCGAAAGCTTTGTAAGCCTCGGAAGCGTCTAAGAGTGATTGGTACTCCATCAAATAATGTGTTCAGGCGAGTTTTTTGGGTAATCGAAGCACATACTTAAGGCCAATAGGTGCTTACTCACTGTTCCACTGTGGCATTCTGGGCACATTCCGTCGCTGGAATAATTAGAGAAAGCTTGTAGAACAGGGTTTTGGAGGGGGAAGTCATTTTTTATAAATTTATACTTAATCTGGCAATCATTGATTTAGTCAGGGGTATGAAGATGCCTTCCTTTATTAAGATTAAGATTTAAGTGTTAATTGACCTCATATTCAGATCACTAACTAAGTAAGCTCTTACTTTTCATATCCCTTTTATCTATGAATCAAACACCATCCAAAAGAAAAAATAAAATAGACTTGTCCATCCCTGCGTCTGCTATACTATCACGCAGCGTTCTTCCGTTTTCTGCTTGCTCATTGTTATTTTAATGATTTCCATTAAAAGCTTTCGGTTTTCAGATTTGCCAAATAGCTTTCCTACGAGCAGTATAAAACAGAAAAACTGTGTGTATGATGAAAACTTAATAGCATAAATTATAATTGTAATTAAGTTTATGGTCTATGTGTGCACGATCCTCCAGCCATATAATCGCAAGTGTGCAAAATTAGTTGTAGCGCAACATAAAATTAATGAAAATACACAAACGCGTCAACGTGTATATTTAGTTATTCAGTTTGATACACATTGTATGCCAGCCAATTATTCCATACATTAAATTGCCTCGACTTTTCGGCCCAAGTATCCAACCAGGAACATAATTGCTCGAAGATTTGTCACATAATTATGATGGATTTCGTTAATTTCTTTTTTATAGTGCCAGCCAGCAAAAAAGCTTAGAGCAAAATTAATTGGAGAAAGCTCGGGGTGTCGTCAACATGGCAATTTGTGGTAAGTGGACGAGTGGACGAGGTGGACGTTGGAACAGAGGTTTAAAATAAATTGAGATTTTAGGACCGAATGGGGTTGATATGTTAGTTTTGTGATATAATTAAGTAATTGAGATTGATAAACTGTTGAATTATTAAAAACCAGATATCATAATGCTTCTACATTCATTTTGAAGTATAGTTTCAATAAATTGTTATGTAAAATTCATCTAAATCTCTTCAGTCTTCGTGATGCCATAGTGTTGATGAATATTTTATTTATTTTTCGAATACAATATTTCCTATATGTTAGTTGGTCAAAATTCCTGCTTTTAATTGATTAGAATTTGGAATTTGGCGAGAAACCGTGACAAATCGCCAAAATCCTTCATAAATTCCCTCAAATTTCTCCCTTCACCAAAATCCTTGTAAATTCCAAGCACATTATGATTTAACATTCTCCATTACTGTAGACCCAACGTATTTGCGCTATTTTAGTAAGTGAATATTTTAGATGGCGGGACAAAGTATTGCACGTTTAGGATTCTTGGATACATCTGTTCCAGTGCGATTCACCGAGAACTCTCACGCATTTTTTTTCACTGTAAAAAATTTGAATGAAATATTATTAAAGTTTTTTTTTGTTTGTTGATGATTCGACAATTTTTGTTTAAGTTTGAATATATAGTATTGTTCGAAGAAAAGTTCAAACAAATTTACAACCGTGCACCAAACTTTGACTGAGTATATGTTGCAAACAAAAGTCCATTATAAGGACCATCATTTTTTATTGACTTTGCCTTGAGCGTAATCTGGAACCATAACTTTCGCCGTATAAATGAATCATGAGCTTCTGGTTGATGAAATGGGTGTCTTCCCAGAGCAATCAACTACAACTTTATGTGCCTATTAAATTTTATTTATCAACCATTGCAATGCGCTCCCCAAGAATAGGGCGCGCTCTACAATAAAACTTTTCTAATTTCCTCCAGATGAAGGTCCATTAATTTTTCAGTGGCACATCAGTCAGACTATTAGCCGTGTAGTGCTAGTTGAGTTGGAAAAGCAGCAAATCTTGAGGAAATCGGAAAAGAGCTTGTCTGCAAAGACAAACTTCCGGTTTGAAAACATGTTTTTCACCGTTTTGAGCCACAAATTATAAATTAAAAGTTGACAAACTTTCGGCAATGCTAAAAGTTTCAACAAGTATTTCACTGAATAAATAGAAGAAAAAATTCTCCGGTTGTTTACGGTTAACGTTTAAGTTGAACTTTCAAGTGGTGGATTTTTTCGATGATTTAACATCCGGTCTATTGAGAAATGAAAAAAGAAATTTTAATAAAAAGAGATTAAATATCCTTTATTTTTGTCACAAGAACTTATTAAGACATTAATGGATAGTAAAAATTCTAACATCAAATTTTTCCATCAGATTTTCCCACCTTTCAAACCTCCTTTTCTATTTTAAATGACTGAGGGGGACAGATAAACTTAAACATTTCATGGCTATATAGAGAAATTTCAGTTGTTTTTCAATGTCTTTTACTTCTAGCTTGTTTATTCATTACATCTAGATCTAGGTGAATACTAAAAATACTGCCAAACTCTAGACAAGTTACAAAGTTTTGAAGCTTAAGATACAAGTACATAAAGACAGCAAAGAGTCATTAAGCAGTAACTAAAAAGCAACAAAATCACCAAGAATCACATAAAACATGAAATTGGACCAAAAAGATAGTTAAAGAAGAGATAATTTTCTGCTTTGGTAGTTTGTCAACATTTTAAACAGTGTACAGGAACGCCAGGCGTCAATTGTGTCATTTCGGATTGAGACATAGTTTTTAATTTTGAGACCATTCTGAGTAATTATGAGAGGATAACGATAATTATGAGACATTGCGCGGGAGAGGGTGGTGAGGGTGGTAAAAAAACTCCCCAGGATCCTAGAATTGGGGGAGTCATGACGCCAAAAAATTTTTTTTATTATATTAAAATATCTATCTTATTTTGATACATTTTGACACTGAATTAGTTTTTTCGAAAAAAAATGCATTAAGAAAAAATATCTACGAAATTTAAATTTCCATACATTTTCCATTCTGAAAGATGTTGCAATCTACATTAATATCATATTGGGCTGCAATTTTGAAATTTTATAAAATATTTAAAATTTATTGCGGTATGTTCTACCAGAAAAAAATTATGATACCATTGAAAAAAATTTTTTGCAACACTTATATGAACTTTACTCTAAAATTTTCTTTGAAAATCTAATATTTCGGGCATAATAAACTCAAATGTTGCTAGATTTTAAAATTTCAAAGCTTGTCGGAGTCGTCACGAAAAATTGACACTGAAAATAAAAAGAAAATTTCGAATTTTCCGTTTTTTGAAAATTTTAGTTTAGCATCTCGTCTACCTGATAAAAGAATTTGACCTTTTTTTACCACAGCAACTTTATTGCCACGCAGTCAAATTAAGTCAAGCTATCGGAATTTTTAGGATTTTGAGTTTTCGTAGTGCAAACTTAAATTCAAAAACCATAAATTCAATTCTAAAATTTGATGCAGCATAAAACACAAATTTTTGGAAAAGCTCATTCAGTTTAAAATTTAATTTGTCAATGAATTCTAAAAAATTTGAACACATCAATTTTTTTCGAAAGTTAAAAAAAAAATATTTTGGTTCGAATTTTTACTTTTGCGAACTAACAAAAAATTTTATAGAATTAATAAAAAAATTTAGACTTCAAAAAAAAAGCCAAAATTATCATCCTTTTAAAGTTCTAACTACCTAATAATAAGAAGTTAACCCGATAGCTTGACTTAATTTGACTGCGTGGCAATAAAGTTGCTGTGGTAAAAAAAGGTCAAATCCTTTTATCAGGTAGACGAGATGCTAAACTAAAATTTTCAAAAAACGGAAAATTCGAAATTTTCTTTTTATTTTCAGTGTCAATTTTTCGTGACGATTCCGACAAGCTTTGAAATTTTAAAATCTAGCAACATTTGAGTTTATTATGCCCGAAATATTAGATTTTCAAAGAAAATTTTAGAGTAAAGTTCATATAAGTGTTGCAAAAAATTTTTTTCAATGGTATCATAATTTTTTTCTGGTAGAGCATACCGCAATAAATTATAAATATTTTATAAAATTTCAAAATTGCAGCCCAATATGATATTAATATAGATTGCAACATCTTTCAGAATGGAAAATGTATGGAAATTTAAATTTCGTAGATATTTTTTCTTAATGCATTTTTTTTCGAAAAAACTAATTCAGTGTCAAAATGTATCAAAATAAGATAGATATTTTAATATATTAAAAATTTTTTTTTGGCGTCATGACTCCCCTAATTCTAGGATCCTGGGGAGTTTTTTTACCACCCTCACCACCCTCTCCCGCGCAATGTCTCATAATTATCGTTATCCTCTCATAATTACTCAGAATGGTCTCAAAATTAAAAACTATGTCTCAATCCGAAATGACACAATTGACGCCTGGCGTTCCTGTACACTTTTAAACAACTAAAAAAGACATCTGAGTGTAATTTCTTGTTGAAACTTTTTAGTTGATTCGGAAAAATAGTTATAAAGAATATTTCACTGATTTATTTTGAACACGATAGACAAAGACTATTTATTAGCAAGGACGTTTCTTATTATTCAATCCTGTGAATACACTTGTTGCAATAAAATACTAAATTTGTATGCAGGGATAATGATGCTATTTCCCAAAATTTATCGCTTTTAATGTATTTTCCATAAAAAAGTCATAAAAACGATGCAAAAGGAAATTCTATTCAAATAAAGCTCTGAAAGCTCTGCTTTATCTTTTTATTTTCTATACACTCTCTCAGCCATAGCAATCCCACAAAAGCTCATAAGCTACCTGTCAAAAGAAAAATTCTGCAAAACTAAACTTTTTATGTGTTTTCCATTTCACACAATTTTGCCAAAAATCCAAAAAACATTTGACAATTAGTTTCCACAGGCCTCAACTGCACCTTAAATTGTTATCATGTCCTTTTTGACTGTTTTGTGTTTTTACCGACTTTTTGGCAATTTCATTTTTGCCAAGCGTTTGTTGTTATGGTGCTCCCTATAATGTTTTTAAATGCTCTATATCTGATATTTTTGGATATTTTTGGATTCTCTGATATTTTTGGTTGTTTTTCTACTTATATTTTTTTAAATGTTTGCGTTATGGTTTGCTTTTGGAAAATATTATGTTTGCAAAGTTTTTTGTTTGTGCCGTGTAAACGTCATGTTTTGTAGACTTGTGTATTGTATACTTGCTATGATATGTAACATAAACTGAAGTTGGGGGGTGGCTGGAGAGAATGACTACGGCATAAAATTATGCACAACATGAATTTGGTGGTAAATATTTTCAAGGAGAGATTGGTCTCATATCATAAGATATGTTGAGCTTTAGGCACTAGTTGCTTAATAAATTTGAATACAGTATTAACAATATTTGATAAAAAACAAAGAATACTGGAATAAAATTTCATGCTTGAAGAACTTTAATATATTATCAAGGGGTTCATAATTAAAATAAATAATTAATTAGATAGGAAATCAATCATTCTAAGTAATCTTCATCCACAACTTAAATCACCTATCCAGTCCTTTTAAAATGCTAATCAAATACTTAAATTTAATTAAGATACATTATCACATACCCTCAATTATTAATTCCTATCCTTTTTTCCTAAAACTCCTGTTAGATCCCATGAATCTCCGAAATTGTGCTTTTCACTTCCAGGTAATTTAAATTTCACAAGCCGAGCGTACCTTTTTTAAATATTCCTGTTATTAATTCTACGGCAACACACATAAAACACTATTAATCCCTTTGAAAGGCTCTTCAACTCTTCAACTCACAATCCATTAAATCCCGAAAAATGTACATAATTCCCCACCGTCCCCATGTTCATTCCGAGAGCATGGCAAACCATAAAGTTCCACTAACCGTATTTGTACATCACTTTTTTCAACAAAACTTTAATAGACAAGCGAGAGGTAAAAGTTTTAATATGTTTCTACGTGTTAGCTGTTGTTGCTCTTTACTGCCAGTATGGAGAAAAGTTCCCTTTTTTGTTACCCAAAAAGTACACAATGTTATTTTCCAATTGAACTAAGTTGAAGTTGGGGAACTAAATGCAGTGCTGCATACTTCAAAATCGCTCTCTAAACGGAGCAAAAATGCGCAAACAATGTTAATTATTAAAAGTTTGGGGGCGTACAGGTTCAGAGCTTTAGTTTTAAAGCACTGAAATCATAGCTGTAGTTCAATAGGGGCGGATAAAGTTGGTCGTCACCATGTAGTTTGATGTTATTACAACTTTTTCAGGACATTATTCTCTTGAATATTTGTGTATCTCTATTATCAACCCCCCGATTATGCTATCAGAACTTTATCAATTTGTTCAAAATATTCATTGGAACAAATATTTATTCGAAGATAAAAATAAAATATGTCAGAATATTGAGAAAAATGATTCCTAAGCAAATATAACAAAAATGAAAACACATTCAACTGGAATGATGAAAATCCCTAAAATTACAACAAAAAGGAAAAATCGTGACATTACAAATGAGCACACCCATATAATGTTTTTATTGTATAGTTTTATTTGTATTATTTGTGTAACATATTCGAATAATTGTATGTGATTTCTCATTTTAAAAGTTCGAAAGTTCAACTGCTGGAAAAACTGATTTGTTTGCTGATGAAGTTTTAATTCAAATGGAAATAGAAATTAATTAGAGCTTCAAGCTAGTAGAAAAAGTTTATCGGATGTGAATGAAAATTATTAAATTATTCTAGTTTTTCTTGTAGTTTTCGGTTTTGAGAAAATCTTAAATAAACATGGAATTTAGGTTTCAGATTTTAAGATTTTTCAGCTTATGATCTTTGTTATATTAACATTGAGTCAGTAGATGGATGGCCAACAGACTGTAAATAAATTCTTTTTGGAAACGCAATCAGAAAATTATTCCATGTAACCTTAAAATATGATTTGTTTGATTATACAACACAGCACATTTAAATTACAAATTTATTTTGCGAAAAAACAAGTATGCTACAAAAACAATATTTTCCCAGAAAAAAATTATAATGAGCTCTTTCTCTAGAACTCTTCAATTATTAATATGTTGATCTATTTTGACCTGAGCAATTAGAATTCATGAAATTTTAATACAGAAATTTCCATTAAAAACCCTTTTACAAGAAATTTCCCAAAAAAAAATCCTACCAATTCACTTGCCAGAAGGCTTCTAAATGTAATCTCTAAATAGCTTCTATAAACTTTAATTTATGTTGCTATACTTCAAGTACTATGAACCGTTGAACGCGATACCAATCAATCCATCAAAATGAAAGAAAATAAAATGAATAACGATTCTCATGAAACATCATCTCCAGTATTAAAACTCTAAACCTTACAGGAGAAAATCGATGAATTTCAAATTTTCAAGTTCATTGATTCATCAAACCGAAGAAATTCATGAAATTCATGAAGTTCGCTAGAAAATGTTCAAATATTTGAAATGAGTAACAATGTACCAAAAACATTCTCTGTAAAAATTTTAGTTGCTAGGAACGAAATTTAACTCTGAGAAAGGATATTCGAAGTTCAAATTAGGAGGGGATAGAAATCTGCTTAAAAAATACGGGTAGGGATTTCATTTAATCGAAAGTCGAATAGGTCGAAAATTAGGGTTGAAAAAGTGTCCTGGATTAACTGAATTTTGATCTAACATGATATTAAAGCGTAGAAGCATTTCGTTATCATTAAAGGTAATAATTAGAATTGTACTAAAAATTTTGAAACTCAATAAAAAACTTTTTGAAATACAATTGGGACTTGCACTGATTAAAATTTTTTGTTATATGTAACATTATTTTGTAATACATTGCAAAAAAATGTACATTAAAAGAAATTTTTGAAAAGCTCGTAGCTTTGTCTTTTCTTTTTTCACAAAAATGTCTTTTAATGTGAATTTTTTCGCAATCGTTTACAAAATCCTCATACAAAATTTTTTTCAAAAATGTTCTTTAATGTGGTTTTTTTTGCACATTAATGGAGGCAAGTAAAAAATGTTCATTAATGCGCATTTTTTTGTTACATATAACAAAAAATTTTATTCAGTGTGAACCTTAAAATTTTTTTTTGATTTTACACGTCTTACTAAAATTATTCTTCATCCATAAAAGTAGTCGTTGAGCTTCAAAAAATTGTACATTTTTAGTCCAATATGATGTTTCAACCGTTAAACAAATTTTTCAATCTTTTCGCCGCTTGAACAAAAAACACTGCCCAAAACATTGCGCCATGAGCCGATTCATCACCCATAAGGCTACAGCTTTCATCTCTGGCAGCTTACTCTATAGAAATTTGTACCAGCTGACAAAGCTATTTTGATTTGGAATTTGATTCACTCAATACAAAAATAGTGAAAAGTTATAAAATAAATAAAAATCTCCACAATTCTTAATTGTTTCTCGAGAAAAATCATTTGGAGAGGAAGTTCATAGTTAAGTGGCGTGGAAATAGAAATTATTTCATGTAAAATTGGAATTCCACGTATAAATAAGTCATAAATTAGCTGAGAGAACGAAAAACCTTGAAAAATAATATACAAAGGTAAGTCAACATATTTGATGATATTCAGTGAATTTCTGAGATAAAAGTGTTCACTAATTTATGAAGAACAAGATTTTGCCAATGATTATCGAAATTTGCTAATTTCATAACAAATTGTTAATTGATAAAGTTCATCAATAGAAATTTTTCATTAATGAAATTGTGTGAATGTTTTCTAGCCAATGTTTTGTGGAATAATTTGAATGCTGAACGTTTTTTTAAGCAAATTGTTGAAATTTGTTGTACAATCAATTTGATATCAACCTATTCAGCACCCAATATGAGCAAATTTAAAATAATATCACTTGTTTCCATTTCTCTACATCAACTACTTTGTGTCTTTCTGGTCAAGTCTATAAATTCTCGATAAATTTGCCAATTTGGCACAAATATTGCATAATTAACACAATTTTGTGAACCGAAGTTTTCTCAATTATTTCGAATTTTAATTTCTCTTCGAGTCATAAGCAAGCAAACTGAAAGAAAAAGTGCCAAAATCTCAAGAAAAGTTGTTTCTATGCTTAATATGAGCTAAATGAGATTGTTGCCCAAAAGCATTATAGTTTTTATTGAATATTTATTGAATATTTCGGAATGTTATACAGCTAACGCAAAATTATAGTGATTTTCAACAGTTTTGACATTGAACATTAATATTTCATTTTAAAAATCACAGTGATTTGAATCTTTTTCCTCGATGCTAAATTAATTATTATGTAGAGAGAGGTAATTGACTATTGTAATGTGATGTAATATATGCCGGGCGAAAAGGTTTTGTGACGAATTTCCTTATTCTATTTATTTTTTATTGTATGGGGGAAAATTTGACATGAAACTTTAGAGAATTTTAAATGAAAATTTAATTTGACTTTAGCTTCTATGGTCAAAATTGTGATACTGAATTCACTCTATGTTTTATTTTATAAAATTATCTGCAATTTATGTAACTTTTGATAAAATGTTCATGATACATTTCGAAAATAATTTATTATACATCCTCACACTTAGACACTCGACCCGCTTTATATATTTTTTGCATTCGCGTGCACACTGTGTGAGTGGATTAAAAATGTAAAATAGTAAAACAAACAAACTGTATATTCTTGCACAGCTATTGCCATTTTAAACCTGAAATTCAAGGATAATGTTTGGCTTAGTTCAATTTATCTTAGAGCTAAACTACCAGGAAACTGACCATGAACCTCTTCAAAAGACACACATAATAGATAAATAACCTGTGATATTTTTGTTCATGAAAACATTAAATAAAATCTGTTTTTGCACAAATATCAGTGGTATGGAAGATCATTTTAGATACATTTAAATTAAAATATGGTTAACTTAACCTTGTCTTCTTCTCTACCCTTGCAAAAACCAACGAAAAAAATCGAAAAACTTAAAATATGGTGTCTATTCGAACACGAAAACAAATAAATTTGCAGTGTTAAAGTGTAAAATGTAAAAAGAATCATAATAAAATCAACAAACATCTGAGCGTATTATTGTATTGTGTTGATGAGTAAATAATTTGTTCATCACAAGCTTCAAAGCTTCCAACAACACAAAGCTCACCGTATCTCATAAAGATGTGTTGCGCTCACACATTTGCTAAAAATTGAATATATAATATATAAAATTAAAATTAAATAATCTTGAATTGGACATCTAGCCAAATCGAACAGGCAGGCATTTTCGAATTCAATAAATTCATAAATTTAAGAGTAATTATTTTATTACTAAGTTAATTTATTATGCAATTCAGGACCAGTGGTGGAATTCTCTCGGGTTACATTGAATTGTTCGAAATTATGTCATGCATAATAACAAAGACAATAGAAATAATTGTGTGAAAGGGTTGCACACCTTTTTTATATCATTGTGATAAAAAATTATTGTTCTTAGGGATTCACTTCTTTGTTTCCAAGTCGTTTTATTAAAAAGGAAAATTAATTAAAATTCTCCGAGCTTGGGAAGGTTTCTCATTTTATTAAACTTTTTACGCAAAAAGGGACCAAAAACTTTATTTGACTTTATAAAAAACCATAACGCCATTGTCCGCTGAAAATGACTTAATAAAAAAGATTTTTCATATTTGATAATGGACAACCAGTCAATTTAATTCTCCCAAAAAAGTTCCTACACAAATCCGTTTTCCAAACCAAAACAAACTTTGCAGCATTCAGCATTGGTCGTCAGCAATCACGCACACCTTCAACCAATTCCGATTATATTTTTCAGTTTCATTAAGTTTTGCTTTTTAATTCATTTTAGTTTTTCGTTTTAAGCTCTTGACAAGTGTTTCAGTGAATTAAAGTTGGATCAAAGAGAACTGGTCAGGCAATTGGTCTTATTAAAAGTTGTGCAATTGGTCAGTGAACATTGTTTTCACAGATAAACTGGGAACGGGATTCGGTGCAAAGTTGATAAAAAGTGCTATAGAAAAGTTGAAATAACAGCAAAAATAGTGGAAGAAGAAAAATGGCTGAAAATAACGACCTTGAATGAAATACAAAATATACTGTTGTTGTGAATATCTGGTTGGTTCTATGTGTGTCAGTGGACTAAAGCGACCATTTGGAACAATTTGTGAATAAAAAAGGTATGAATTAATATTTACGGAGTCAATCACAAAAGTTTCCAATCATTACAGAGTAATTTGTAGAGTTTTCCTTTGAATTCGATAGATTTTCAATTAATAAAATTCTACTTTATTTTCGAAAATGATACTGCACATATTCGAAAAACTCTACAAAATGCAAAAAATCAACGAAAAATAAGTTTTTAAGCGAAACCGAAAATGTATTATTGCACTCAGTTGTGTAAATAGCAATCTCTGTACACTCGTGTTGGTTGAATCCAAGCTTGTATGAAGAAGAAAAAAATATTTCAATGGAAAATTGACAAAGTCATTGAAGTTCAATTGCGAAATTAAAGAATTAAATTAAAAAGTCGAGATTTTGTGTATTCTGAGACAATTTCATTCACGGGATGATGGGTTGGGCTCTTATTGGTCCCGTTTTCATTCAGCAAAAATCAAGTCTTCCAAAATGCTACAAATTTTCGAATAATATGCAAATTTGACCTCGAAATCATATGTTCTCAAAGTTATTTTGTAATATACGATTTTTGTTGAATTTTCCGTATATTTTCGTGCTTTAGTGTGTATTTTGTGTGTTTGTGATAATTTTGTTGTCTTTTCTGTAAGTTTTTGTTGACTTCTTGTGGTATTCAGTTGTTTAGATATTTTAATACAATTTCGTCATTTTTATTGAATTTTGTATACATTTTTCATAGACTTGTGTACTGTATTTTTGCTGAGCAACAAAGAAATATGGAACTTGTCTGTACATGCAAAATTATTATTTAATTGTTTAATTATTGATAAAGTAATTGGAGGCGAAATCGATAAGAGACGACAACATTTGTCCAAGTCATAACGGATTTCCCATTAAATATGCAGGGATTTAGAGTTTAAAGAGTATCTTAAACTTAGCTTAAATATTTTGATAGTAAAAATAGCTAAAATGAGAATATTAGGAATATTACGAATATTACGAATATCAGGACCATCAAGATAGTAAACAAACCTCTATTAAAATCGAGAAAAAATCTACAAGAACTAAAGATTATGTTCAACAACTCAAAAAATTTCCTCTAACTCCCTGGTGATTAAAAAAAAAATTAAAATATTTTCCAATTGTCCACTATTTAGTTCCCTCCAATTACTCAAAAACATCAAAACGATCAATGTCTCTCACGGCTCAGTGCAACTTATTCAACATTAAATAACCGATTTACCATAATCTGTATGAAACATTTCGAAAAAGCGAAAAACTGCGTGAAACTGTGAAAGTTTGTAAAAGCAAAATAGGTCGTCGTAAATTTTTTTTTCTTTCTTCTCTTTCAATAATAATTTGTAGTTTCAGTTTTATTTTTTTATCCACTTGCTGGTGGATTTACTCGAATTTTTGTAGTGCCGCGTCTACAATTTGCTTTCGCATTCTTGCCTAGTGGCTTTTGTCTAGTTCTTCATTCATTAAATCACTACTAGACTATAGATAATAATCTATGAAGCAGTAAAATAAACTTATGAGCTAGTTGTTGGTGTAAATTGTTGATGAGTTGGGCGAAATTGTTGAATGGATTGCTTTTTATTGGGGAAATACTTTGAATCGGCATTTTTCTACCATTTATGGCTTTTCAAGGTAAATTCCGAAGGAACTCCCAGTTGATATTTTTGGCTTTTCAAATTTTGTAGAAATATGAATGATAACGCTTCAAAGATGTGTTGTATTTTTTTGCACTATCAAGTATAACTGGATTATATTCATAACTTAAAAATTTGGTGGTATTTAAATATTTAAATTGCTCAAGTAATTTAAGCAATTTAACATTTTAAAAAGTTCCAAAAATGCAAAAACATGCAAATCAAGTATAATTAACTGAAACTGGTCGAACCGATTCACCCGGCAATCCATGAGGTGCCATAAAGGCCAAAGTATGTTGATAAAACCTCACTTTACAATGTAATTCATTACACGTCGAGTAAATGTGAATGTTTTGTAGTGTTTTGATGCAAAAAATACATAAAGAATTTACATAAAGTGCAATCGTCTCTCAAATTATCACAATTTTGTTGGAATTGCTCAAAATCCAACAAAATGTTAATAAAAAACTCAGATGAACTAGAGGAATCAATTAAATTAGCTATTGTTTCAGTTTACTTTGCAATTTTCAGTCTCTCAATAATTAATTTTTTTATTTATTCGAAGTTTTATTTTGTTGAAGATTGAAAGAAATACTTTCGTTAGTCCAAACTGGAAAACATTGATCGGAATATTAAAATGTGTAGTTTTATCAAACATTTTTTATGAATTTTCGAAATATAGCTAAAAAGTGATTTAATCGATTATATGTTAAATGATCACTAATAAAAGTCCATAAAATTGAAAAAAATCATGTATCTAGTCTAAATTTCGACAGAAGCCACTTTTTCGTAGCTTGTTGCAATTTGAATACGAAAATATCAAATAATATATCAAAATATATCATATATATGAAGAATTAATTAAGCTCGCGCGGGCTTTATTAATATTGTTGTTTTGTTGTTTCACAATGCTTTTAATGTTATATTAAATGTATTGAATGCTTTTATTGTTGAAGTGTGCGAGATTTGCACTAGAATTGACATTTATCACATACTTAACATAAATTGACGAATTGGTCGCGAATTGGCAGAGAATGTACATTGAGTGACGATTGAAATTTCAATTAGCATGAGATGCAAAATTGAGTTTTTTAGGAAGTTTTTTGAATTTATAATGGCGACTTGATAAAGTTCAATAATTTGAGTTCAAGATAACTTTAAGATGTCTGAAAACTGATTAATGGTTCATGATTTTTTCTAAATTTATTATATTAATAGTCTTTCATAGAATCTTTTTCAGTAATTTTATAATTGACAACTCATCAATTTAATTATTCTTCCATGGATTAGAATGTTTTTAACAAATATCGTTCAAATCATTTAGAGCACAAGTATTTCAATAAATTACATTTTAAAATATTCTTAGAAACCTGAGCTGTTGAATACACTTTAAATAAATAAATAAATAAAACTGCTTTGAACTTTTCCTACAATTTTTATAAATTTTGGTTCAACTAGATAGTTGAAAAATTCCCAAAAATACATAAGAACCTTTTAAAAATCTAAAACTTAAAACCATAAAAAATTAAAAATTTGGAATAAGTAATTAAAAATTCAATAAATCATTTGAGACCGGCACTAATTTACGAGTTGAAAATCATAAAAATGATTAAATAAAATTTCTTAGAACATATATTCGATAGTAAAATGGCAAGTTTTGTACGTTATACTCTTTTTAATATTCTTTAACTAGAATAATAAAACATAAATTTGATACGCATTGTGATTATTCCAAATCGGGACCCAATTTTTAATGTTCATGCATTTAATTCAAAACTGCTTTAACGGGGGCCCAATAAACTTTTACTCAGAATACAACATTTATTGTTCTTATTTGTGTTTTGTTTGAGATTTAACGACCACCGGTCAAAAAACATGAAATATGATTCATTCTTATCAGATTTGCTGATTTTACGATTTGCTTTTTACATGTCAAATCGTCCAATACAACATGATATGATGATATGACTCAGCACCTTAATAGAATCAAATTACAAAATGTTGATTGTTGACACTATCATGCGGTTTGTTGTAAATTGAGCTCCAATTTCTCAATTTTTCTGCCTTTCATAAACAATCAATAAGTAAATATTTCTAAGCAAGATCCAAAATTCAAGTTGCTCTCAAAATAAACAAATTTATACAGTGAAGCAATTTTTATGTTCTTATTGAAGTGAATCACTTTCTTCTAGTTTTGAGTGAATCTATTCATTCCATTAAAATTTGAGCGAATACTTCAGGGATTGGTATTTTTAGCATTTATTTCAGATTTTTTTCAATACAATTTATATTTTTATTGTCTCAAATCTATGTTAAAAATTAAAATTTGTAATTCGATCTTCTAAATATCTACCTATCCTTGAAAAACTTACAACATTTCCAAAATTGCCTTCAAAGTACTGAAATACTTACTGCAACATCAACTGATAAAACATTAAACAAAAACAATTTCCGAAATATTTTTATTCTATTTCTGTTGTTTACTGTCGATTGTCGAATAATGTAGATAGTGTCTACTCTATTGTGCTAGCACAGTAAATACTTCGACTACTTTGTATAATATATGAATTTGCTGGTGGTTGTATGTGCAATGCTTCAAATGCTTCAAATGCTTCAAATGCTTCAATAATGATGTTTGATTGTTTCATATTGAATTTGAAGTTTGTATTTAATGTTTGTTGTAAAAGTAGCTGGAAGTGAATATGTTTACGAGGAACTGATAAGCAATATTAGAATATCGTGTTGCTGCTTATGCATTGAAATTATATTTATTTTTAAACTGAAGAGGGCAGAGGTTGAAAACGGAGTTTCTTCAGAATTTATTCAAATTTGTTTGAAGATATGCTATATGATTTTCGCTACTTTGTTACAAATTGTGTTTAATGTAATAGATCTGAGATTTTGATAGCAATGGATTTGAATAAACGTTTTTGAATCAAGTTTTTATGCATGTAAAGTTGAATTAGTTTATTTACTTTAGCTATATAGCTATAGCCAGCTATAGGTTAATTCTCTATTTATATTTTCAAGAGCTAATTCAAATCAAGGTTTTTTTCAAAAACTAGTCAAATTTGTTCATAATAGCTGTATATTGTGTGTGATAATAATTTATGAGCAACAAATTTGAAAATTTTGATATTAAACTTATTTTATGAATTCTCAATCACATGAAATTATTTAAAATGTTAATAGATAGACAAGATTTATTCAATATAAAGATATTTAACATTTTCATGATATTTAACAAAACTTGAAGTTTAATTTAAACGTTTTAAACACACAAGGTTTGAAAATTTGATTAAAATAATGAATGAGGTTTGATTCTGTCTGTCAGTCGACAAATTCAAAATTGTTTATCAAAATGATTTGCAGATGAATAAAATTAAAAGCATTTGGGATGTAAAGACCCTCTTTATAGCCTTCACAAAGTCACAATATAAAACCCAAATAATTAAATTGATATCAATTATAACTATATCTAACAACACAATATTATTTCTAATGAAAACCAATTTCACACAATTCCTTCCTTCTCATGCTTCAAAGCTTCAAATCCCTCATGACCCCAAATGACAAGACTTTATTTCATGTGATTGCTTTGCAAATTGTATTTCATCTTTCCTTTAGAATGTTCAGGAATATTCTCCAAAGATTTTTATTTTCATGAGCTTCAAATTCTCTGGATAAAATCATCAAATTTGATCGATAAAATTGTTTAAAATCCATGTCAACCCCAAATCCTCCCCAATAACGCTGAAAATTGTGTCAAGTTCAATAAGCATTCGCATTTTCAATCCTTCCTATCAAATTATTCTCTCTTGAGTGCGCTTTAGGTGAATTTTCTTCCTGATGAATGAATTTTATAAATTTTCTTGACTAATTTTTCTTTCATACTTTTCAGAAAATCCAGAAATCCTGAAGAACAGTCAAATCAACTCAAGTTAAGTGAAGCATCTCAAAGTTCAATAAAAAAACACAAATAACATCGATGATGCCTCCATAAGTGCCGACAAGTTGCCACCAACAAGAAGTGGAATATATTTTTTTCGATTTTATTTAGTTTTATCGGTTACAAGTGCATAGAAATTTTCGTTAATTTTTCATTTCCCCGTTGATTAACTTGCTTTAAGTCGCGCTTAAAAGATCTAAGATAAACAATTCATAATAAACGATCACAATGATAAGCAACGTAAATAATCAGCAGCCAAGCTTGAATGGTTACGAGGTAGACGCAATCGCAACCACCAGCGATTCAAGTGTTAGTCCCACATTAACCAAAAATAGTTTTAGCAATGACGGAGCCAGCAACTTTAAAAGTTTCTTTACCAAGAGTCCGGTGAGTTTTTGTTTGGAATTTACTTCTTAAATCAGACTGTTCCATGATTTCAGTAAATTACTCCACCAAATTTTCTTCTAGATGTCTTTAAGCACCAATACCAAAGAAGTAGTTAATGGTAGCTACTATGAGCTGACCCAAAATCTACACAACTACTCAAAAGTGCCAGGCCAGGAGCTGAATGACAGCAACAACAACACGCAGAACGATAAAAATAACAATGAGCACAAAGAAATGGTCACTACCAATAATTCGAGCCCTGAAGACAGCAACGACGCACCTGAAATTAAGACTCCAGATCATCACGCCAGGCGACCAATGAATGCCTTTTTGATATTTTGTAAGCGACATCGAGGATTGGTTAGGGAAAAATATCCCAATTTGGAGAATAGGTTTGTTTTGTGGAATTTTTTATGAAAAATAAATGTTCATCATTGTTTGTTTCAGGTCTATTACCAAAATTCTTGGAGACTGGTGGGCTTTCCTCACTAATGAGCAGAAAACTTGCTACACGAATCTCGCCAAACAGGTGCATATACACTTAAAGTGTTGCAATTTTTTTCGCATGAATTGCCGAACTAAATGCAAAAGAAATATTCTCAAATTGTGATCTCATGGGTCAAATCCTTCAATTTTGCAAATCAAATTTCATTTATAAAAAATTCAAAACGAAACCAAGGTTCTACCAGGATTTAAACACAAAATGTTCTCCACTTAATAATCACAAGTGTCCGAGCATTAACATTATTTCTGTCTGGAGATTATACTTGCAAAATTTTTAAATCGTTGACATGTCAATATTATTATCAGAATTGCAAAATAACATATCTACAAAATTGCGATCAAGTAAAATTGAACATCTGAATTTAACTAAAATATAGCAAGAAATTTTACATTCAAATATTTCCAGCTATTCTTATTTACTAGAACAAGTTAAGAATAACTTGAAAGCTTGGTTTTCTGCGAGTTTTCTGTCGTTTTAATGCATATTGCAGCTTTCATTGCCGTATCAATCGAGCAAAGTGCCCGTTAATGCTTTAATGCTACGACCCTGAACTCAATCGCACGGGTTAAACTTGGCGTTCATTTTGCACTTGAAAAATTTGCAAGCTAAACAAAGAAAACAATTGTCTCGCAGAAATTCCTTGATAAGAAGATTAGATATCAGCATGATTTTTATATTTCTGCAATATAAATAATTTTATTAGCCAATTGGCACAAGTATATGTTAGTTATAAAATCAATTATCTAGGTAAGAATATGGAAATTATTGACATGCATATTGTGAAAGAAATATTGATGTGTAGGATCTTGCTTTTTAATGTAGACTTTTGGGTTTGAGATTTAAAAAGACTTATATTGAACAAAATCAAAAACTGATAACTCATAAAATAATTTTTTTTAAAATCTTTTCAGTTTAAAGACGCATTTTTCACAGCCAACCCAAACTTCAAATGGTATAAGCTACCTGCTCCACCACTTCGAACCATCTCCACAACCCGTCCGGACGCCGCTATTGTAACTCATCAATTTAACGGCGAAAATTTTGAGACTTTCCACGACTTGTTGCCGAAAGATAGATTGAGCCGCACTAATGTGGACTTTCGGGAGTTGAATGAAGCTGCAGCTTTTCCCAGAAACGGAGTTGTTACTGGAAAAAATGGAAAGATCCTCAAGAAGCACACAAATGTGGGAGTGTTCAAGTTTGCCGATGAAGCTCATATGGGAGGTTTGAGTAGTTTGATGCAACCTGAGCGTCGTTTTAAGTTCGATGTCAATGGTCCAGCTAATTACGAAGAATCTGGTTAGTATATATTTTTTCATTGCTAAACATTCTAAATTCAAACCTTTATGTTTTAGATTGCTCAATGGAAGTCCTGAACCAACGAAACGCCTTGCAGGATGCACTGAACGATGCCAAACAGAGCATTCACGAGAATTTGCGACCAGGTGAACAACACTCATTCCCCATCAATTTCCGTCGTGTAAACGGACACGATGAGCCTTACGAGAGTCCTGTCAAAAAGAAACTCCTCTTTGACGATGATTTGGATGGCAAATCAACGAGAGCTTGCAAAGGCAAACGCTATCAAACATTTATGAGCTCAGCCAACAAAAAGACTAAAACGCGACAACCAATTGGATTTCCACATAACGGATATTGCAAGGTGGAGGTGGCACCTAAAAGCTCAGAAGAATTGAAAGTCGGTGACTCTAGTGATATAAGAGTGGCCGAACATGTTCCAGTTGTGCAGGCTAGAGCTGAAGATGTCAATGACTTCAACCTGGATGATAAAATTAAAAAGTTACCAGCACTCGACTTGGAGGAATATCTTGTTAGAAAGAAGGAGTCTAAGAAAAAGAAGAAGATTAATAGTGAGTTTTAGCTTTTAAAATTTATATTTATTTGTTCGGATGAAATTTTAAGTTGTTTCAGTGTATTTTTGTTTTATATCGAAAATGTTCTATTTTCTTGTTCAAAAATTGTACAAATTATCTCATATTGAGAACAAGAATTTATTTTAACTAAAATTTTATTTTTAGACAAATCGAAGGGTCGTGTGCACAACGCCGCTAAGAAAGTTCCCACTGACAAACCAGCTGTGGTGGGTAGTCAAAAGCGGAAAGCCCGCAAAGAGAGCATTACTCGCCGTGATGTGGCTCTCGTAACCCAGCTAGTGGACGGAGTCATTGAAGAGCATGGGATTAACGAAGTAGTCATCTCAGACTATATGGGCCTAGCCACTTTAGCTGCTGTAGCGGCTAATGAGTTTCCAATCAACAAATGAAAGTTTTAAATTCTAAAGGAATTCGTTAATATTTGTAAAATCGCCATTTGCCTCCAAAACTAATGAAACCAAATTAATTCCAGTCACAAAAAAAAGATATTGTTGCACCTCCCCGAATGCGTGCTTTTGCTTTCATCTGGTCACAAGTAGAGCACTTGAGCGCAATCTAAGGAAGCAAAATCCCGCAAATTGAACACAAATAAATGTTTGATTGAGTAGCTTTTAAGCATTAACTAATAACATGGAATACATTGATTACACTAATTACAATAAATTTGCGTTAATTTGATTAACGTGACGATACGTAAGATAGTCCGGGCGGAGCCTGGAAAAACAAACTCCAATAATTCGATGGGATCAAACAGTTGTTAAAAAGTCGATGTTATAATAAATGTGTTTGGATTAAATTTAAAAGTCAATAGTTATAAAGGGATGGAAGGAATATTTTGATTTATTTTTTGACGAGTTTAAATCTAAAAGATTGAGTTAATGCGAGAAATCGAAAATTTCCGAAACCATCACACACATATAAAAAAGCTTGTTAAAGTAGTTTTTCTTCGAAAAATCGTTAGCTTCACATTCAAAATTTTCTCAATACATTAAAAGCTCTGAGAAACCTTTCTCATTCATTTAAAACTCCTGTATACTAAATTTCGACAAAATTAAAAAAAAAATACTTATTAAACCTGAGTAGAATTCTGTCAAAATTAGATTATAGACTGACCTCGAGGCTATCCAACCAACATTCGTTTGATTTGGCAAACATAAAATATTTTACCGCAAATTTTGAAATCAAAGCTTCGTGGACCGTGAACGCTGGCAATGACTCGCAAAAAAACGCCAACCACTCTTTCAAAGTGTTTAATAATAATTGATTTATTAATTGTATAATAGTAACAAGATGGCTAGATGATTATAAAGATTAAAGTTATGTAACAATAAAAGAGAACGACAGGAATGATGAAAACTGTTAGCTCTTCGGAATCGACAGAAAAGATAAGATTGAACAGAAAATATGAATTAATGTGACTTATTAAAAAGAAAAGATATATTATGATGACCAGAAAGATTTTTTGGGTTAAGGTGTTTTGAAAAGTTGATACAATTTCTGAGGGGTTTTGTGGGAGTTTGCTGACTGTTTTTAATTTATTTTTTAATTATCGCTTGACATCTTAAAATAGTTTTAAATTACAATTGAATGATCAACAGATTTTTTCTGGCAAAAACACATTGTTACTGGCACTCCATAAAACCTCTCAAACCAAAATATTTTAAATTCAAGATTTAAAAAATTTCCCTCAAAATTTTTATTGATAAAAAAACTGTTACAACTTTAAAAGATTTAGTGGATTCGTAGATATTTATGAGAAAAGGTAAGAAAAATATTTTTGTAAATTAAGATTTAAAACTAAATGTTTAAAAGATGATTAATTATTAAAAATTGATGGCATAGTGATTTTCGTTATTTTAACATTTAAATGAAATATGCTTCAAATCATTAAATTTGTAAAATGATTACTATTTGGATTAGTTGCTTAAGAAATTACTATTTATTTCAATTGCATTGATATATTTTGTTAAATGAGTATCTAATTTTTGAATTTATTTTTTTGGTTTTCATTTATATCTTGTTACAAATTTTAAACAGGATTCAGAATATTAAAACTAATTTGAAAAAAAAAATTTTTTTTTTAATCTTTTAGAAAAGAAAATTAATTTTATTTATTTTACCTTCAAAATATAACATAACTATAATTTTCTTCCATGAAAAATTAATTATTATATCTACCATATTTATTTGAAAACATGCTATTTAATTTGAAGAAAAACAAATTAAGGATTAACATCAAAAAATTAGTGCCTAATCGATGTTTTATTAAAGTTAGATTCATTTCTCAAATCGTATAAATTATAAAAAATGATTAAAAGTAATTCGGTAAAATTTCTATAGAGCATCGAAATGAATCAGAAATCATTAAAAACTGGATATAACTGGTTTAAGGAGAATCTTAAGTAGATTCCTTGGGAATCCTTACTTAAAAAAAGAAATCCAAAAAGAATATTATGTTAGATTGTAAGAGAATGTTAATAATTATGGCATGTGATGGAATTTTCAGAGAAAAATATAACAGTTTGTACCATTTTGTTGTCGATTTATAAGGAAAACTTTAACTATTGTTATTTTATTCGTTAATTCTTTAATTAATAATTATGTAATTATTATTAACAATGATAAATATAACGTATAAAATTTTATTTTCTCTAATATGTTACATTTACAAAATTTTAAATCGTATTCAAAATTGCCTATCAAATCGGAAAAGGAATTGGAATTAAAATACTGTGATCAATTGGAGAGAAAACTGAGGAATTTTTGTAAACGTCGAAAATTTGGAAAATAAAAAATTTACATTTAAATTTGAATATTGGTAATAAATTCAAGGGCTTTGTCACACTGCGAAAAATTTTATCAAGTCGTTATAATTTTTTTTAAAGAATATCAGGCGAAAAAATTACACGGTGTGACAAAAACCTTAAAACCTTAATTTCCGTAAATATTGTGGGTATTTAAAAAAACTATATTTAATAATTGGCATACTAAAATTGTATGAACATTTTTTGGACATTTTTTTAAACTTGTAATTTTAGAGTTGCCAGCTTTAAGCTTCAAGTGAAGCATCTATGAATCTTTGAATTAAACAAATATTATTATTGAAATATCAACTAAATTTTTGTAGCATTATGTACCTAAAACATTAATTGAGTAATAGATTAGAAAGTAATTGGCAAATTCAGAATATAATGTAAACTATTTTCGACAAAAGTATTTCATTAAAAAATATTAAAAAGCTAAATTTTGTATATTTTATAAATTCTTTCTTTTCAGTAAATATATTCTTTGTGATCTTAGGTATTTGGATCTGTGAAGCAAAAAGTAAGATATGGTCATTTCGAGCATGATATATTTCTTATACAAATATTTAAACTGTTTTTCCTTTTCTCATCTAATTTTTTTTGGTAGAACTTATCATTTTTAATAATCAACTATTACATTTCCCATCGAAAAATGTTCAAAAGTGTTATTAAAATTTAAAAATATATGAAGTTCCGAGTGAGTTCTCTCATTAACTCCAACTCAACCTTCAAAAGCTCTCCACTTGAATGTCAATTGCCGCATTAATTATTATTTGTTTGTGATTATAGTCTGTGTTTGCACTCTAAAAGTTTTCGTTACTCACTAAAATAATTGGAATGATTACTGGAGTTCAAACAAACATAAATCATGAAAATGATTAGTCAACGAGTGGTCTCTTATAATTAACAGTTTGATGTCCAGAAGCAGTCTTGAGTGTTATATAACATGCGTAAACTAGTAATAAATTGCCTTTTAATGATGTGAATTATGTTTTTGCCAAGAAACATGAAAACAAAGGATTATTCTAGAATTTTACATTTTCTAACATAACAATATGACGATACTAAGAATATTGGAAGAAATATAAGTTTACTGAAAATTAAATCATAAATCTTATCTTAATAATATTTTGCATGTAAAACAATAATTTTGAGTAAGTTCAAATATTGATCATTCAGGTATTAGATAATCAGTATTAATATTTTTTTTTACAATTTTAAAGAATTCTGCTAAAATTGTTCTTGAACCTATCCTTCATTTTTGATCTTTCTTGCAGCTTAGACCACCTCGCTATCTCACCTGAGTACATGAAAAAATGCAACTTCTGCTTCAATTGCCCAACCACCACGCAGAAAAGTCGAGGGAAAATTGCGAAAAGAAACATAATCGCTTATTGTTATATCATCATCTAATATTACACTTTACAGTTTTATAGTTGGTTTGTCTTTACCTTCTACAGTCAATATTGTGGCGGGTAAATTAAAATACTACTAGCTCACAATCCATTCATCAATCTCATTTCAGTTTTATCTTTTGATGTGCGCGCATTAAAAGCTCAGATATCGCTCTTGATAAATTAATGTTTTTGCTTGTTTTGAGCTTATTTAGATCAGCTTCCTACGGAAGTTTGAATAAATTACGTTCTCTAAACTTAGACCTCAATAATTCTGCGTTTCCGATTTCTCAAAATTTGTCGGTTAATTTTTTTCTTCATAAATAAGCAGTTGCTTGAACATTATTTTCAAATACGCGTCCTTGAAGTGATAATACTTGGATACTTGAAATACAATATTTCTTATGGCCGTTTATCCAGTTTGAAAACACTTGCCGTCTTGTTGAGTTCTCTCTTAGTCAAGTTTTAACCAAGATTAGCAGCAACAAGCATTCATATTGTGGTTTTCATATTGTGTTATATTTATTTTGATATTTACTCGGCATATTTGGAAAAAGTTTGTTAAACGCCCAAAAAGCTTAGCAGCTCATTTAGTTCTCCTTAGAACACGGTTGAGTACGGATCACAATTTTAAAATGGTGCGAGAAAATTTGGAAATGATGGAGTTGGAAGCTCAGCTTCAGGAGTTTCAAGCCTGGATTAAGACGCAGACCCATTTGCCTCAGGATATTGGTAAATTCCTCTAGATTCTTCAATAAGAGTCTTCGTGATATTTAGTGAATAATTAGTGAAATGGCAAAAATCTCCGAAGAACTATTTTTAAAAATGATTTAATAAAAACTGCAACAAAATTTCCAGAAAAAATAAATTCGAAAAACAAATTGTTTGAACAAGTGAAATTAAAGAATAAGTGATAAAAGTTTTATTTTGACACTTTTTTTAAATTTGTGAAAACCCGAAAATTATGGTTTTATTGAATTTATTTATTTGAGAATATTCTTGGTAAAATCCCATCTTGAAAGTGACTTTCGTTCATTGTGAAATAAAAATAAGACTTGATGCGATCTATTCTTAAAAATGGATCAACAACGAAACAATTTAAAATATTTCAAAAACTAACAGAGTATTATATCTTCGATAAATATCTTACATTAATAAAAAAGAAAACTATTCTGAACAAGTAACGAACAAATGGACATCTGAAAATCACGCAATATATTAATGTTGTGATTAAAAGTGATTAAAAATAAAAACATAGTGTCTACTAAATTACATACAAGTTTTATGAAATACATGAACAAATCGGATTGAGCACAAATAAAACACATTATTTTTAATTAGTTTTGCTTGAGAACATATAAAATTCTTGAATATAGAATTTTTGTGTAGAATACTCATATATTTCAAGATTATTGCTAAAAACTCTTTGGAACTTAAAAATATGAATTAAAAAATTTTATTATTTAATGGCATCTTCGTCATTTGATTTAAATAGATAATCTTATACGGTACAGCTTTCGAGATCTTAACATCTTACAAATTTTATTCTCTACAATTCATATTTTGGAAATATGTTTGTTTTGGTTTCATAGCAATTTGACCATTAAGATTGCAAATCATTTAAATATATAGAAAACATAATCTTGTTTGTCTTGTTTGTCTGTAAAATAAAATCTGCGAAGAACAAATATACTTGTTTAATTATAATAAAATTGATGCGTCGAAAACCAAAAAAACGTCATAAATCATTTAAGTACGTTTCAAATTTACATCTTCATCATAGTCTCGTTTGAACAAATTAGACAAATTTTATAGTTCTTATAACGCATAAAATTTCTTCTAAATAGTAAATTTTTAACTTAAACCCAAGAACAGAATGACTGCCATTTTCAAAAACTGGTTTATCCAGACAAGTTCCATTTTTTGTCAGATCTAAATTTCCCGCAGACCTGAAATATATGCCTCATTTTTTAAAAATAAACCAATAAAATTTTTAATTTATTCTTTACTCACATCTTTAAAGATAAACTGTTGTTGATGCGTTACTTGCATGTGATGAAATCTGTAGAGAAGGCTCAACGTTTGCTGAATCTTAGTCTAGAGATGAGAAAGAACCATGCGCACATTTTCACTGATCGCGATCCATTCTCAGATGAAATTGAAAAGGCTTTCGAGATAATGTAAATATATATAATTTCTGTATTTAAAATGGTAAAAAAGTGAGTTGGGTGAGCAAAAAAAGTGAATCGATTATTTTAGTGCAAACTTTCATTGTCAACATTTTGAAAAAAACCACAATAATATTTAAATTTTTTTGCTTCATCCAACTTTGACGGATAATTTTGAAAATGTATCCAAACTTCTCAAAACTAAATGAAATATTGTTTTGTAGTGATATGTGCCCACTAATGCAAACTACTCCAGAAAACTACAAAGTTTGCATCTTCCGTTTCGTTGATTTTGACCCTGACAAGTTCGACTTCAATGCTGCTATTAAAACATTCTTTATTATGGCTGATGTACGATTGATATCGCCAGATCCTAGAAGTCTAGCTGAAGGAGAAGTTCCTATCTTTGATATGAAAGGATTGAGTCTGAGGCATTTAACTAAAGTGATATTGTCAACTTTACGTTTGTATATGAAATATACACAGGTGAGTTTTTTATCTATAATATTTTAGATATTCATACCTTAATCGAAACAAACAAATCTTTGAAATGTCGGCGTAGCTTCAAAAATCTATGTTTTTTCTAAATTTTTCTAAAGAAGATTCCAATTAACATATATGTGACGTGATTATTGCTCATTTTTAAATATCATCATAGAGTTTTTCTATTTAAGATATAGCAAGCATAACAATGATTTTAAACTTGACAGTGGTTTTGTTATTCAACACAAAAAATAAACAACGGTGATACGTTTGTTTGTATGATTTATTCGGTCTGATTAAAAAAGTTTGTGCTATTTTTTGCATGATCGTGAGTTGAATGGAAAAGTGTTTAAGCTGTTGCAACGTCATTATGGCAAAAATATTGATTAGAAAAAACTGATGGCTTTAATTTATCATAATAATTTGCAAAATGTATCAATATTATATTTGATATTCACTCGGATTTTTAATTTTTTTTAATGTGGATCAGATAGTTTGAAAGCTAGATTTTCAACATATTCCAATAATTATTTCATTGAGCAATTGAGCATGTTTTATAGTAAATTTGATTTTTATATGGGCACTTCTGGATAATGAGTTTATTTACTAAATAGCATAAATACAATTTAGATCTAGTTCAAATAGTTCAAATTCCTTTCAAAGCTATTCAAAGCTATTTAAGCTGCATACTCTTAAATACTCATTTTGACTTTAAAAATAAAAAATAGATTGTCAATGATCAAATTGATCCTAATTTTATCAAATCCAATTCGATGCGGAATAGAATTAAATTAATATAACGTGAAATTTAATGTTTGCGTATAGATACTCAAAAAAATGGGACCAACTAATAATATATTTACAAACCGCATGTGTGTCTACAAAAAAAACAGATGCTTATCCTTGAAAATTACAACAGTTATTATCATTATCTTGTGGGGTTTAACTATTCAATTTCTACTTTAAGCTCGCTGAGAAAAAAAAATGAACATGACTGTCATTTTATTTTATGAACTGTTAAGTTTTTTTCAAGTTCTCTTAAATATTGTCAAGTTACTCAACGTTTCAAGTGAAAGAACGGTTAATTCATTGAATAGCTTAAAGTTGTATTTTTTTTGTACTATCTGACTGTCTTTCGTAGTAAATATAAATATTACGATCTTGAAAAATATACTCATAAATATTAATTGAATCTACCACAGTTTAGCGTTTTTATCAATTTTATCATTTTCTTTCCTCAAACAATAAACAATGAACTTTTTGTCTTGATTTGCAGTTTTTATTAATATTTTAATTATGCTGTCATTGAGTTAATCACAGTCCATTTGGCCGACATTTGGCTGTGTCTATTTCAGAATACTGTGGTTTAAAATTTATCAAACACCTGAAACTTTTTCAATATGCAGTTCAAATTAGCTTCAAAAACATATTAAAATCTTATTCTATACAATATTAACTTAAATTTTTAACATGAAACAAATAATGAGCTAAGCAAAGACGAAGTTAATTCTCACAATATTACTTTAATTAAAATTTTAAATACTAAATATTTTTAAGGTTGTTTTTCCGCAAAGAAGCATTTTCAGCTTGACACCTGTATGAGGAAGAATTTAAATTTCTTATAAATCAACAAATAATGATAATTACAACAACAATCCACATAGTCAAGATGCTTTACTTAATATTTGTAGCGATAATAAAAAATTTTTCATCTACTTACATACTTTATAAATTTTCAGACCGCACATCCAGTGCTCGTAAGGCAAATCCACATTGTGAACTGTACTTCATATTTAAACAAAGTGATTGCATTGGTCAAACCATTTATGCGCACTGAAGTCTTTAAAATGTTAAACTTCCACGCACCAGGCTCAAAAACTTTATATGACTTTGTGCCAAGAGAAATTCTACCTGTGGAATATGGTGGCAACGCAGGAGAAATGGCAGATTTGAAGAAATATTGGGTCAAGAGAGTTTATGATCATAGGTAAAATAATTATTATTTTTCAATATTTCTAAAAACTATAAACAAAATTAAATTTTAACTGAGCGATGTATTATTGGACTTTCAAATAGCAAAATTAAGATACTAATTGTGATTAAAAATATAGATATAGTATAATTATTTCTAATAAGTTATTTTCAATTCCAACAGGGATTATATAACAAACGAAGCAAATTGGCATCTTGGTGAAGTAGAAGCAAAAACTCAGCAGAGAGGAAGCATATTCAACTACATTAGCTTTTTTTAAACTACATTTATTGATACTTTCGAAATAAATAGAAGTATACTATTTTGGCATTTTTGTGAAATTTAAGAACCAAATGACTATAAACATTGTGAATATTTTAGTTTGAATAAAATTTATATGACTTTGAAGAAGAATTTTTTTTTTCTTAACCTTTGAAATTTGTTTGGAAACTTTAATTTCTGTGTTTTTGATCTTTTAAAACAAACTTCTTTAAATATATTCAATTTCTTTAAATTTTTGCTTAGAATAACAAAAGGTGGACTGACATTATACCTCGAGTAAATTTCATCTTTAAAGGAAGGAGTGTTTTTGAAATGTTTCTGTGATAAATTTAATCTTATATTTTAAAATCTAGCTGACGTTATATTATGCATTTCATGAGGTAAGACGGCAAAATTTTTAAATTATAAAAAATTTTAATCTGAATTCAACACAAAAGTGCATGCAACTTGTATTTAATTATATAACACTTTCTTCGTTTTCCAACCAACATATATTTCTCTTGCTTTATGTGATAGTAATGCATCATGTCGCAAGATATAAAATAATAAGTCTTGTAACCGCGTAGACAGTTACAAGTTCTTAGGTATTTTTCTTAATTCTTCTCTAAACTTTTCAAATCAGATTGACAGCATCAAAAAGAAAATAACTCCTTACATTGCTATTCTAGGTAGAATTAAACATTATCTGTCTACTCCTGACTTGAAAAAAATTTATTTCGCACACGTTCACAGTCATATTAGTTACTTACTCCCTATTTGCTCTGCCGCCGCAGATACCAAGCTTAATGAACTTTTTATCCTACAAAAAAAAGCAGTGAGGCACGTGTATAAGTTAAAATTTGACCACCCTACTGACTCTCTTTTTAGAGAAAATATCCTCTCCCTTAACAACCTAATTAAATATGAGAATTGTGTACTTTTATATCGAATTAATAATAACTTGATAAAATATAACGGCAGCTTTGCAACTCGCGGTGAGCTTTCAAACACTGTTACAAGGCAACGTAACCATTATAACAGCGACTCAACTCACCTCGAATACATTAAAAAGAGCTTTTTCTTCAATGGTCCAGTTTTATATAACTCCTTACCTGACGCTGTAAAGTCAAGTAACGGTCTGACATCCTTCAAATCGAATTTAATGAAATTCCTTGCATCTGGGTAATTTTCCTAGATTGCAAAATTATAATTTTCAGACCGTTTCTTGGCTTTTCAAGATTGCTCCCCTGTTAGGTAACCTTTATTTTTAAATAATTTATATATTGTCCTTATTCTTATTCTGCATGTTTGTATCTTTAGTTCCAGTTTTATTTGTTAAGTTACTTCTGTTTTTTTTATTTTTTCTGTTAACATTAAACTGTAAGCCAGATAACTTGTGTATTAGTTAAGAAAATTCCTCCCAATTCTCCATTTTGAGGAATGAATAAAGCATTTAAAAAAAAAATCAATCTTGCTCTATTATCGGTGTTATATGAAATATTATACTTTTTAACAGGTACTAAGTACTTAGTGGTGAAAAGTATAAATACTTGATCACATAAAATCAAATTTATGTTTCGAGATTTTGTAAATAAAATCCGTTATGTTTTTCAATTAACTTTTCTTTTTGCAGAAATGCATATTATTATCTCTAATTTGTAAGAAGCATTATAGTCTATTACAGTTTATTACAGTGAACCACATTCATATGCAGTTTCAATATTCGATATTTCTGTTGCATTTGTTGAATTCTTGCATGATATGATTGGTCACTTAGTCAGTAGACCCACTCAACAAATTAATTTTTTGCTAACTTAAATAAAAACTTGTAACAATACTACAAGAAACTCAAAATGTTGAAGTGGTGTAATGACAAAAAAGTGTGAAAAGCAAAGTATTGTCTTGTCCATAAACACATAAATTAGCAAAAGAGTGTTTTGTTGTACAAATTTAATGTGACACAGAGTTTTTCTGCTATTGTTTATGAAAATTAACTGGCAACTGTTGAAGCAGAGAGTTGAAGCTTCAAAGAAAACTTTTCATTAATAAGCCGCATAATTAAAAGTGTCAAGGGAGTCACACTACTTCTTACTGCATAATTATAAACACATTACTTAAACTCAGGAGACATGTCTCATGGTTCAGCATATAGAGTAAGTATTATGATGATGTGCACTAAATTAACTAATTAATAGTTCATAATTTGACGCTTTTTTAATAAGCCTCATTTTTGAAACAGACTTTTTGCCTTTTTTTCAAACATTTTAAATAAATATATTTTTTCTTGTAATACAGATATGTAGATAGTATTCTATATTCATATGATATTTACACAACTACATTAGATAAGACTTTTACACGATTAGTTAGTATTTTTGATTTTCAGTGAGCTTGATGGCAATAAATCGGGTTCGTCGTTTTTTATTTAATTGTTTTAAAATGCTTAATTTGATACTATCATATATTTCATAAATAAAAAACCAAAATGATATCATTTTAATAGCAGGTTGTAGCCGATTATAGTTTACAATAGTATCCATTAAATTTTTGAAGCGCAACATATGATGGTTTCGACAATGTAACGTTTTGAGTAAAGCTCATTCAATATTGAACGAATTGTAACAAAAGTTGAATTTGACTCGACTGATAAGGTGATTAACGGTACAAAAGCTTGTTCTAAAATCAGTGCATCTTCAGTCAATCACTTGAAAAATGCAGAATATAAAGTAACAACTTAAATATTCAAAATCGATTAATCGAAAGACATAGTTTTGCCATTTTTGATGTTGAAATTACTTCATTTGAATTAGAATTACCATTAGAATGAAGCAGTGCAAAGAATAATCAATGCGTTTATGTTTTGTCAATTGACTTTGAAAACCAAAAATAATCTGCAAATGAATCAAAACCATTCGTAATCAATATATTTCCAGCACAGACACAAAACTGCATTAATTCTGAATGTATATATTTATACATTTTTTGTCACAAAATTTTGTGTGCTGATATACTTGTTTATACAAAAATTCAATATCAATATAAAAATTCTCAAAATTAAATCAATTTGTTTGCGTACAAAACAAGTTTATTTTTTTTTTGTCTAAGACTAAAACAAAAGGACTCAAAATAATTCAACTCTAAACTAAAATACTTAATTTCATATCTTAAAAAAATATTTTCAGCGATTTTAGCTCAAAAACTAAAATATAAAAAAACTTCAACTTTCCTTTCAATGTAGACTATATTAAGTGGAAATCTAGAAATGATCCATGGATATCTCATTCGGGCGATCCAACTGATTTTGTCCTGAGAGTGAATATTTTAATATTACAGTTCAATCTGATGTTACTCTGAAGTAAATTAAAAAATAACTGTGAAACAATGTCTCAACAAGCAACGAGTGAAACTAAAAATGAAAATTCAGAAGAATTGAATAATGATGGGCAAAAAGTTTTGATGGAAGAAGCTCTTACTAGAACAGGATATGGAAAATTTAACATAGTTTTGGCAGCTTTGAGTGGTTTAGTTCTATCAACAGTTCTTCTGGAAACATTAGCAATTTCATATGTTTTACCCGTTGCTGAATGTGATCTTAATTTGAATTCCAGAGACAAAGGAATTCTTTCAGGAATATCTTTCGCTGGAATTATCGCAAGCTTACATTTATGGGGATTTTTAGCAGATACTCAAGTAATATAATAAATTAAAAGTTTGTTATCGTAAATGATATACTTATTAATACTTAGGGGAGGAAAGCTGTTATCTTACCAACTTTGCTGATAGCTTTCGTCATAACCTTTGTCTCAAGCTTTGTGAAGTATTTTTGGCTGCTTGTTGCTATGCGGTTTTTTAGTGGATTTTTGTAAGTCAAGCAAAAGATTGAACAACTTTTAGTTAAATCTTAATCACTAGTTCTTTATGAATTTTTGTGTGTGTGTTATTTTTAAGCATATCGGGAGCTTCAGCAACAATTTACCCATACTTAGGTGAATTTCATGCCATGAAGCACAGATCCAGAGTTCTAATGGGAGCTTCCTTCGTGAGTGGACTTGCCTGCATTGCTATGCCTATTTTGGCTTGGTTGGTGCTTAACAAAAATAGTGAATTTCATCTTTACATACCTTATCTTAATATTGATTACAAACCCTGGAGAATATTTTTGGTTCTATGTGGATTACCGAGCCTTATTTGCTTCATAGTGATGTTTTTTATACCAGAAAGTCCTAAGTTTGTGTTTTCTCAAGGAAATGAAGAAAAAACATTAGATATTTTGAGAAGTATTTATAGTATCAATTCAGGGAAGGACCCAAAATTATACAACGTCACTGGGTTAATTCAAGATGAAGAACTCGAGCAGAATCAGCTAAAGCTTTCTACTTCTAAATCAAATGGCGTTTTGAAATCAATGTGGAATCAAACCTATCCATTATTCATGAAGCCTCATCTTAAAAACACGTTGATCGCTTGTGCTATGCAATTTGGAATACTGACTACGTCGAATGGTATGTATTATTCAAATGCAAATAAGCAATTATTTCTACTACTTACTCTTCAGGAATGTACATGTTCTTCCCCAATATAATCAATCGAATGGCTCAGTACAAGGAAATTTATCCAAACCAAACAGCAACAATTAGTGATATGATGGAGGCCACAAGAAATATGATATTGGAAACAAATTTGAATTCTACCGGCATTGAATGCGTCAATGAACTTGATTTTTCAACAATTGAACATTCATTTGCTCTGGAAATTATCTACATATTAGGAATTGCAGTAATTGGATTAATCATCAACTCAGTTGGAAAACTTAAAATCCTTGTTGTTGTTCTTTTTGGATGCGGGCTATGATTTCGTCACTCATGGACAAGTCAGCGAAATGGTGATTAACCCGCTAAAGTAGCGATTGTCTATAAGCGACGAAAATCCACAAATTAATGATAAGGAAATTGAAATATTAGCCGTTGGCCACTTTAATTTAAATTGCGTAAATTTGCGTAAAAGCTCAACGGCTCTAAGATTCAAATTAAGCCGAGGGGCAAGCCAATATTAACAAAAAAGCCAATCGGGCAAGAAAGAAATTCTGTCAGGGGAAAGGGGCACGCACACCAGCAGAGTAATTTTTCTTCGTAGCGAGAGTTTGCAGTGGAAAGTGGAAAAGTGAAAAATTAAATATTTCCCGATAACTTATAGATTTCTGATATAAAGGTAAAGATGCGGAATTTTAATTTCTATCACCGTAAGTAATTAGAATTTTCCTAGAGTATTCTCGTATACGAGAAATAGTGATTTATATTTTTTCCTGCACACGCGGTGCCAATTTGTGCAAATTTCATTGTCTAAAATTCTATTGAAAAATTTAGTTAATCGCTTCTACGAAATAATTTATTCTAAAGGTGCTGCGTGCTGTTGCTTGTGATCTGCAGAATTGTTCTTCGCAAATTTGTAGATTCCTTCATAAATTAAAGTGAGTAAATTTGTATGCGCTCGCATTTATTAATTAAACCAATAATTAAATTTAACCCTTTAAGGGCAGTGCTACTGAATATTTATTAATTAAGTTAACCCTTTAAGGTCGGTGTTACTGGAAAACCATTAGGATCACTAACTAGAAAAAATCAACCCGCCATGTAATTCCCAGATAGACCGACGAATTAAAATAAATCGGATTAGAATTTACGAAGACTTTTATTTTACACTGAGAGAAATCTTCGGGGACCAGTAGGACATTTAATGAGAGCCGGCCGTGGCTACATTTTGGCGCAGTCAGTAGGATCGCATCCTACCGTTCTACTGGAACCTCCAACAGCCCCCACTGCCGACCACCCATAGTTAGACCGCCCATAGTTGGACCCAAATAATTAATCTAGCCGGGTTTAACCTACAAAGGACCTATAACTCACGACACTGAAAGCAAGTGGAGCTGAATTCTCGACCAAGGTCAGTGTTAAGGGACAACTAAAGGTCAATTGAAGTTCAATTGAATCTCAAAGGTCAATTGAAAGTCAAGGTTCAATTAAATCTCAAGGGTCAATTGAATCTCAAGGGTCAATTGAAGGTCGAGGGTCAATTGAGTCTCAAAGGTCAATTGAAGGTCAAGGTTCAATTAAATCTCAAGGGTCAATTGAATCTCAAGGGTCAATTGAAGGTCAAAGGTCAAGCGAAGGCCAAAGGTCAATTGAAGGTCAAGGGTCAGTGGAAGGTCAAGGGTCGATTAAAGGTCAAAGGTTAATCGAAGGTCAATTGAATGTTAAGTTCAATTGAAGGTTAAGGTCAGGTCAATTGAACGTAAGGTCAAGGTCAATTGAAGGGACGGGTCAATTGGAGGTCAAATCCAATTGAAGGTCAAGGGCAAATCCAAGGTCGACGACAAGGTCAGGTTGAGCTTGGAGCTAAAGACGAGACGCAGGAAGCAGGAAACGCCGCCAACAGTTAACCCACTGAGCTGTTAGGCTCTCCTCCAACGCTAATGGATTCCGACCCGAGACGCTCGAAGCGGGCCAACTTGGGGCAGATTCCACCCCACCTGCGCGATTACGACCTGTCCGGTGCCCAGAGTGCTGCTCTCCAATCCAGCATGGACAATCAAGGGGCGGAGCCAGGATCCGAAGCGTCCACCTTTCAAACCGCTGACGGACAGTGGCGTATCAATCACCCACCCCAGGTACCATCTGTTAACTCTGAGTCCACCTCTGATTATTTTAGACTCCCCGCTGACCTTACCGCTCTGGATCCACTCCTCACTGCTAACGAAGTGCCACCAAAGAGCAACCGTGACGCCTCGCTCAAACCTCCTGGAAGAGGAACTCCAAGCCAAGCCTCTGGAACGTCCTCAATGAGGGAACGGCACGCTGAAGCAGCACGAGAAGCCTGTGCGGCCAGGAATGCCCTCCGAGACGAGGTCTTGACGATTCTGAGGGAAAAAATCAAGGACCTTGAGGCTACTGAACTTTCCATAAAGCGGTTCGGGTCAGACAAAACAGTGTCGCCGGTCGACACCACAACTCGTACCGCCTCCTGGGTTACGCAGATTCCTGGGCCGGGAAACGCTCCGCCCCTAGCGAACGAACCACCACCGCAAGTACTCGCTAACCCTAATTATCTTTGTAGCCAATTTGGAACCATCGCTTTGGGCTCCTCAAACGCACCGCCGACCAAGCCACTTCCACCACAGACGGGTGGAGGTTCAGACTTGGCAGGTGCCCGGAAAAGGTACTCATTTCCGCCGTCCGCGGGCCAAAACGTCCGTTCTGAGAGTCTGCCAGCCGCAGACACGCTCCCGTTCCCAGCAATCCTGCCACCACCGCTGGCAGCCACCCAAATCCCGCCAACGCCGTTGGTACCCACGAAAATTCCGTCGCCACTGCTGGCGCCCACGCCAGCCGCCTTGACCGGCCACCCGCTGGTCAATAGCGCTCCGACAGCCCCGCCCCCCGAACCCACCAACATTGGTGGATTTTCTGCTGCCGCTATCCAGACTGCACCCAATCAGATAAGTGTTGCCACCCGATTAATCCCAGACAACCCCCTGACCCTAAACTTTCAGTCCAATCACGCCCACGATGGCTTTTCAAACGCCTCGAGCCCCAGCCCTGGCTACCAAGGTCCACGTTTAAAGGACCACGATCCGGTCCTCCCAAATTTCAACGGCGACCCATCTGATTGGCTAGAATTTAATGCGGCGGTGGTCGAGGCTAGGCAACACTACACGGAACGCGGTGTGCGGACATCCATGAGACGCTACCTAGCTGGAGGTCCGCTTGAAATCGCCAGAACTGGGTTCATGACGAACTTGTCCATCGACGCCGTGATGGATGAGTTGCGGGAGGCGTACGGACGACCCGATTACATTATACGGGCGGTACGCCAGCGATTAAACCTACTCGCCGTTCCCGAACCAACCGCTAAAAATGGACCAGAACAGCTTTCGTCTCTGGTTGCCTACTCCCAATCCGTAAGAAGCCTCATAACGGTGATGGCCTTGACTCCTGGTCACACCTACGATAGCTGCGAGCTTATGTCCGAGCTTCCGGCAAAACTACCGTTTTCAATCCGTCTTGCCTGGGGGCAGTACGCAAACACCAAGGAGGCGGTAAATTTGAAGGACTTTGGAGACTGGCTAAAGACGTACGCTGCTGCCGCGCGTACAGTCTCCACCGAGCCACTGCGAAGCCCGGTTCCCGTGGCTAACGCTAGCTTCCACTACCACGAAGGGAGTCAAGGACACGGCTCCAATCATGCCGGTTTTCGAGAAGAGGCTCCCGACTGCCCACTCTGTCACGAAGGTTCCCACTACGTCACCCGATGCCAGCGGTTCAGATCCATGAACCCACAAGACCGACGCGAAACTGCACAGAGACTGCAGTTATGCTACGCTTGCCTGCGAAACACGCACTATCAATCAGAGTGCCCACTAAAGCGGACCTGTCCCACAGTAGGGTGCGACTGGGATCACCACGGAATGCTTTGCGCGCGTGCTAAGCCCAAACCATCTACCGGAAGAGGTCGCACATCCAGAGGTAGGTCACAGCAAAGGACCTCTGCTGAGCGAAGGTCTACCGCCGAACGAAGCTCAACGACCGAGCAGAACCCTCCCGAGCAGCCACCGAAAACCGACACGCCCGAAACCAAGCAAGCTTTGATGAGTCGCCACGATTCGGACTCGACCCTTTTCAAAATCCTCCCTGTGACGCTTCATGGTCCGACGGGCGTCATGGTCCAAACTTATGCACTAATCGACGACGCTTGCACCGTATCGCTCCTTGACCAGGAAATATCCAATCAACTTGGACTAATCGGGAGGCGGCAACCGCTCTGCCTCACCTGGACTAGCGAGGTGGCAAGGGGTGAATACGATTCTGAGGTGGTCTCGTTAAAGATATCTGGCCCGCGCTTAGGCAAACAGTACCGAATGAGTGACGTCCGAACAGTTGGAAACCTGTCACTTCAACCGCAATCGATTGACTCTAACAAATACAAGTCTAAATTTCCTTATCTATCGCAGGCAAACATCCCTGAGCTGGTTGAGGCAAAACCGAGGCTCATAATCGGAGCAGATCAGGCCAAGCTTGGATTTCCCTTGAGCTTCCACGAAGGTGGGTGGCAAGACCCGATAGCCGTGAAAACAAGGCTAGGATGGGCGTTGTACGGACCGACCGGACAACCCTCACCGTCCGGCGATAGAACCGCTAGCTTAAATCTCCACCATTGCGAGTGCCGGGCCCGAGAGCCCTACGAAGACGACTTTAGCCGCCAGCTAAAACACTTCTTCTCGACTGAAGCCTTTGGGACAATGGTTACCAGCTCTCCTCTTGAAGCACAAGAGGTATTGGACGCGAGGAAAACCTTTGAACTCACCACCAAACGGCTGGGCGAACGCTTTGAGACGGGCCTCCTTTGGAAAAAGGACATGCGTGACCTGAAAGACACTCGCCCCATGGCGGTCAAGCGATTCCGATGCTTGCAGCGCAAACGCAGCATGGACGCAAAACTAGACGAGTCCATGTCCGCCACTATAGTCAAGTATCTGCAGAAAGGCTACGCTCGCAAACTCACTCACGAAGAAGCCAGGTCAAGATCTTCGTGCACCAATTACCTGCCCATTTTCGGGGTTTGGAACGCCAACAAAGGAAAGTTCCGCGTCGTGAGCGACGCCGCCGCCAAAGTCGACGGTCAAAGCCTAAATGATTGCCTGAGCAAAGGACCTTCATTGTATTGTGGAATATTCGTTATGCTTACTAATTTTAGATTGGGACGATACGCTATCATCGGCGACATTGTGGAGATGTTCCACCAAATTCGAATCCGCAAAGAAGACCAAGACGCTCAACGATTCCTCTGGTCTGAGTCCAACGACCCGAACGCCGATCCCGAGGAGTATGTCATGGAGGTCATGACGTTCGGAGCGACCTGCTCCCCAAGCCTGGCGCAACAGATAAAAAACAGAAACGCAAATGAATTCCGCAACGAATTCCCAGAAGCGGCAGACGCCATCATTAATGACCACTACGTCGACGATCTGTTGCACAGCCAAGACTCCATTCCGAACTTGATGAGTGTCGCGAAAGACATAGTAGAAGTGCACCGCCGCGGTGGATTCGAAATGCGGGGCTTTGTGTCCAACTCCCGCGAGGTAATGTTGGGCCTCGGGCAAGACCCAGACACCGTGAACGCAGTCAAACCATTCAAATCTGACCCGGACGGTCCTGACGCCAGCGAAATGGTACTAGGATTGGTGTGGGATACGGCCACGGATACATTCAGATTTCAACTGAACTTTCACAAAGTGGCTCCAGAGGTGATGGCGGGTTCTCGAGCACCCACCCGACGCGAAATATCTAGCGCGCTGGGCAGCCTGTACGATCCGCTAGGCTTGGTCGCTCACTTTCGCATACCGCTCGCGATGCTGTCCCAAGAATTAACAAAGACTGCACTGGATTGGGACGACCCAATCGCAGGAGATTACCTAGTCAGATGGCAACAGTGGTTAAATGAACTACCGGAGGTGGCTACCGCGGCCGTTCCCAGAACTCTCAGTCCTCGCCCAATCACTGACGCCATATCAGTGGAACTGCACACCTTCGTGGATGCGAGCGACAGAGCCTTCGCCACTGCCGCCTATACTCGTATTGAATATAAAAATAACGAAATTTTTGTTTCCTTTTTAGCGGGACGAGCCAAAGTCGGGCCGATTAAACAAATCTCAATAAATCGGATGGAACTGCAGTCAGCAGTCCTCGGCTGCCGTCTCGCTCGCCAAATCACGTCCGAAACTAGCCTAAAGTTTACGAAGCGGTTTTTCTGGTATGACTCACAGTGCGTGGGCGCGTGGATCAATTCGTCGCACCGCAACTACCAGACGTTTGTAGCCTTGCGAATAACCGAAATTCTCGAGGACTCCCTGGTAAAAGAGTGGCACTACGTCCGGTCAAACCAAAACCCTGCCGACCTAGCCACGAAGCGCGTTGGCCCGCCTGACTTCTCCGCCACAAGCTTCTGGTACAACGGGCCGGCTTTCTTGCGCCTGGCAACTAATCAGTGGCCCGTCGAAAGAGCGCCTCATCTTGATACCGAGACAGCTCTGGAAGTAAAACCTCCCCAAGTGGCTGCAAACTACCACGCCAAGGCACCTGAGCCCCTCATAGATGTTGAGCGTTTCTCAAAATGGACCGCTCTCCAGCGCACCGTGGCCACCGTAATTTATGCCATTTCACGCTTCCGAAAAACTACCTCTAAAGATGCATCCGTCGTGACACGCTCAGTGGCGCGCCTACGTCAACGAGCCGTTGAAACTGAAAGTTACGCGCAAGTCCCCTCAGTGGACCAACTCACAGCCGCAGAGACGCTGTTGTTTCGACAAGCTCAGCGTGAATGCTTCGCCGACGACATTGCGCGACTAGAGCTCAACCTTGGGCTTTCACATAATTCCAATTTACTAAAGCTTTCTCCCTTTTTAGGCGAAAACGGCCTCTTAAGGATGAGAAGCCGGCTGGCTTCTGCTCCACACGTCACTTTGGGCGCGAAGCAACCTATCATCATGCCACGCCACCACAGGATAACCACTCTACTAATCCTCCATGCACACCAGCGCTTCGCCCACCAAAACCATGAGACCATAGTCGGCGAGCTGCGGTTGAGATTCTGGATTCCGCAAATACGAGTGGCGGTTAAATCAGCGCTTGCCGGCTGCCAAAGGTGTCGGAACGCTAAAGCCACCAGCAAGGCGCCGGAGATGAGCCCACTTCCCTTAGCTCGCCTTGCCTCATACGCCCCACCATTCACTAGTACTGGGGTGGACTTAGCTGGGCCGTTTGAAATCACGATTGGGCGGAGCCTAGTTAAACGATGGATTGTGATTTTTACGTGCCTCACCATAAGAGCAGTGCATATTGAAGTTGCCCACTCGCTCTCCACTGATTCCTTTATCCTATGTCTGCGCAATTTCACGAATCGCCGAGGGCGCTGTCAGGACATGTATTCCGACTGCGGAACGAACTTAAAGGGAGCGGCGAAGGAGCTTACTCAAGCACTCGAGAAGCTGAACTGGAGCAAGCCACTAAACGAGGCCGCCACGCGGGGAATTAACTTCCACTTCAACCCCCCAGCTTCTCCACATATGGGAGGCTCGTGGGAACGCCTAGTTCGTAGCGTAAAGTCCGTACTCAAAGTATTGCTACACGGACACCCTTTAAAGGAGGACACTTTCTACTCGTTCCTCGTCGAGACGGAGTTCATTCTGAACTCGAGACCACTTACGTTTGTAGCGCTCGACAGCGAAGCGGACGAGCCCCTAACGCCCAACCACCTGTTGCTGGGCCTGCCAAGTGGTCAGGACCCCCAAAACCCTATCTGCTCCATAGAACCGAATCCGCGTAAACAATGGAAACGGTCTCAAGAGCTGGCCGAATACTTTTGGAAAAGGTGGATCCGCGAATACGCCCCGGAAATCGCACGTCGGACCAAATGGTTTACGCCATCCACGCCTCTTCGAGTTGGAGATATCGTCCTAATAATTGACGAAAACGCCCCACGCAACCACTGGGAAAAAGGAGTTGTAACGCGAGTCCACTTAAGTAAATCGGACGGACTCATAAGATCAGCAGACGTTCGAACTGCAAAAACCACTCGCAACCGTCCGACGATTAAATTAGCAGTTTTAGACGTTCGCCAGGACCCCTCTTCAACTTCCTCCATTCTGGGGGGAGATGTTGCTGCGTAGTATTAAGAATTGAGAAGTTGAGGATTATTTCGTCACTCATGGACAAGTCAGCGAAATGGTGATTAACCCGCTAAAGTAGCGATTGTCTATAAGCGACGAAAATCCACAAATTAATGATAAGGAAATTGAAATATTAGCCGTTGGCCACTTTAATTTAAATTGCGTAAATTTGCGTAAAAGCTCAACGGCTCTAAGATTCAAATTAAGCCGAGGGGCAAGCCAATATTAACAAAAAAGCCAATCGGGCAAGAAAGAAATTCTGTCAGGGGAAAGGGGCACGCACACCAGCAGAGTAATTTTTCTTCGTAGCGAGAGTTTGCAGTGGAAAGTGGAAAAGTGAAAAATTAAATATTTCCCGATAACTTATAGATTTCTGATATAAAGGTAAAGATGCGGAATTTTAATTTCTATCACCGTAAGTAATTAGAATTTTCCTAGAGTATTCTCGTATACGAGAAATAGTGATTTATATTTTTTCCTGCACACGCGGTGCCAATTTGTGCAAATTTCATTGTCTAAAATTCTATTGAAAAATTTAGTTAATCGCTTCTACGAAATAATTTATTCTAAAGGTGCTGCGTGCTGTTGCTTGTGATCTGCAGAATTGTTCTTCGCAAATTTGTAGATTCCTTCATAAATTAAAGTGAGGTTTATTAATTAAACCAATAATTAAATTTAACCCTTTAAGGGCAGTTACTGAATATTTATTAATTAAGAAAAGGTCCATTAGGATCACTAACTAGAAAAAATCAACCCGCCATGTAATTCCCAGATAGACCGACGAATTAAAATAAATCGGATTAGAATTTACGAAGACTTTTATTTTACACTGAGAGAAATCTTCGGGGACCAGTAGGACATTTAATGAGAGCCGGCCGTGGCTACATTTAATTATCCTCATTTTTGTTACTACAGACTTTTTTCTCTTTTTTCAAAAATTTTAAATGGATATGTTTTTCTCATGAAACACATATATAGATATAGAATCTATATTGACAGAAATCTTCGGGGACCAGTAATGTTTGTTATCGTAAATTATATTAAAATTTAGGGGAGGAAAGCTGTTATCTTACCAACTTTGCTGATAGCTTTCGTCATAACCTTTGTCTCAAGCTTTGTGAAGTATTTTTGGCTGCTTGTTGCTATGCGGTTTTTTAGTGGATTTTTGTAAGTTTTAATATGAAGCAAAATTTTTTTGAGATTAATTTTAATCACTAGTATTTAATATTTATCTTTGTGTGTGATATTTTTAAGCATATCAGGAGCTTCAGCAACAATTTACCCTTACTTAGGTGAATTTCATGCCATCAAGAACAGATCTAGAGTTCTAATGGGAGCATCCTTCGTGAGTGGACTTGCCTGCATTGCTATGCCTATTTTGGCTTGGTTGGTGATTAACAAAAATAGTGAATTTCATCTTTACATACCTTATCTTGATATTGATTACAAACCCTGGAGATTATTTTTGGTTCTATGTGGATTACCAAGCCTAATTTGCTTCATAGTAATGCTTTTCATGCCAGAAAGTCCAAAATTTGTGTTTTCTCAAGGAGTTGAAGAAAAAACATTAGATATTTTGAGAAGTATTTATGGTATTAATTCAGGAAAGGATCCTAAATTATACAACGTCACTGGGTTAATACAAGATGAAGAACTCAAGCAGAATCAGCTAAAGCTTTCTACTTCTAAATCAAATGGCATTTTGAAATCAATGTGGAATCAAACCTATCCATTATTCATGAAGCCTCATCTTAAAAACACGTTGATCGCTTGTGCTATGCAATTTGGAATACTAACTACGTCGAATGGTATGTATTGTACAAATGCAAATACGTAATTATTTCTACTACTTACACTTCAGGAATGTACATGTTCTTCCCCAATATAATCAATCGAATGGCTCAGTACAAGGAAATTTATCCAAACCAAACAGCAACAATTAGCGATATGATGGAGGCCACAAGAATTATGATATTGGAAACAAATTTGAATTCTACCGACATTGAATGCGTCAATGAACTTGATTTTTCAACTATTGAGCATTCATTTGCCCTGGAAATTATCTACACATTAGGATTTGCAGTAATTGGTTTAATCATCAACTCAGTTGGAAAACTTAAAATCCTTGTTGTTGTTCTTTTTGGATGCGGGCTATGTGGATTTGGAGTTGTGGTCTCGACTATCCCACTGCTCTCAATATATTTGTATGTTATCATGCTGTCTTGCAGTATCGTATAGCAAATGTTGTTAATGCATCAACAGTGGATTTATTTCCAACGCAATTGAGGTTGAATGATACAAATTTAGCTTTTGAATTCAAATTTCAAACTTCATTATTTTTTTTTAGGTCTATGGCGATTTCTGTAACTTTGATATCAGGACGACTTGCATGTGTCGTTGGTTCATATGTGGTTGGATTACTGATTGATAGATATTGTTCAGTTTCATTTATTTTGGGAGCAACTCTGCTCTGCCTCACTGGAGTTCTATCTTTCTTCATTCCAAATATTGCTCAAAAAATTAATAATACAAGCAGCACACTTGAATTAGTGTAATTGTAATTAATTCACGATTATATTATAAATTCGAACTTTTGCAAAAACTTTCAATCTGTTTGAATGTATGACTTCAACATTCTGACGCACAAGAAGAGATATGAATAAACTATAATATACAATAATTTTAACTTTTTGCAATAATGAGTCAAAGTCAAAGACAAAATAAAACAGTTTTAGTATCTCAAACCTGCTGAACAACTTTTAATTCAAAGAATGGATGTGCTTTAAAGTTCTATACCGCATTTAAACTCCACAATAATTCAAAAGGTGACCAAGAAAACGAGTTTTATAGACATTTTTGGATCGCTTGAGCTTTCAAACAGTGTCAAATGGTGAAAAATGGGTTTAAAACAAAGATCTAATTAACATTGTTTTGAACAGAGGTAGTATGCAGTTTCATTAATTTTCTGTAACTGGTAATATGATCTTAGTGTTTTTTCTAAAATAGGAGTACAAATAATGCTTTGTTGCTAATTACTCAGCTTCAGCGTTTCGCTAAGCATTATAGCTTCAAATGTTCTGGCATAAAACAAAAAAAAATGTAGTAATTTATTTGTCAATTTATCAAACAAAGACTAAATGCTTGATAAATATATGTCTAGCCCAGACAAAGTTGAAATAATTTGCAAAACAGTTTTTTGCTAGCATAATTAAAATATTCGTTGAATCATTAAGGTATGCTAATTCAAATTCTCAAATGAAATCGAAAGGAAAATATTTTCCCTACAAACATATATGTGGATAAACATTATAAAAATATATATGGCGTATACATGCGACTGTAAATCTTGAGTAAATATTGGAATAAAAACTGTTATACATAAAATATTAGCAGATATATTTTGCGATATTTTGTTATTTTGCTTCTCCACTCTTCAGAAACTATATTAAAGTATATATTTCCTAGATAAGTTAATAAAATATTTTTGTTGAATAATTCAATTTTCTTCTTTGACAAAAATTATAAAGAACTAATTCAAAAGCATACATTTGGTGATTTTATGCTTTTCCGTTTCTCAAGTTCGAGGATTTTAAAAAAGCTCGATATAAAAAGTGTCTTCTTCACCATCTATTGGAGAAGTCCATTGTTCACTTGCATATCTGTATCTTTATAGTTCATTCACGTTTTACACAACACTTATACAGCAAACTCGCTACCACACCAAGATATACAACTCGTTTTTTTATTGTATTATCATTTTTCGAAAAAACAACAAAGTTTTACTTTACTTCAGCTTCAGCGAAAAATCGAAATCTCTCAGTTTCTCAGACCCAGCCGTTGTCGTCTAACGTGAAGTCGTTGTTTAACATTTTTAAGGCGAGAGCGAAGCCACCCAAATTTTGTTGACTTGTAAATTGAATGAGTCGCTCGGTGAAATTTCTCCAAGAAATTTTCGTTTTTTACAAAGAAAAGTGAATTTCGGTTCGTGTTATTGTTGGAGTTTCTGTTGTTGATTCCCGTTGTAAAAAAAATTAGAGTAATAAGTGAAGAGTTCTACTGTTAACAGTTGATCTACTAACATAAACCGAACAAATTGGGTTCGTTGTGCTACAAAATACATGTTGAATTGATGAAGATTGTTTATGAGCTTTCCAGTTGATACGAGTTCATTGATATTAAAGCAGTTGTTGAATAAACTGTTACATGCATACATGATCGTGTGCAATTTACATCCTTTGCTTACTCAGTACAAACACTGAATATTGTAAAAGGCACCAAACCAAAGTAAAGAGTTTCTATACATGAAAAATGCACGAAACTCAAACGCAAAAAGTGTACCCAATTATTTTACTTTATGAGTAAAAAATCAAACAAATAAATCGAAAAATCGCTAAAAACAATGTAAAAGTTGTAAAATTGATTGACAGGAAACCTGTCTAATTTTGGTCACATGAGACAACTCTCAAGGCCAACCCTCAAAACAAGTTTCTGTAAAACAGAAAACTTAAGATTTAAACAATAAATCTGGTATCAAGTTGGAGTTTGATTTATTAAACGTGCAAATTGGATAATCTTGTTATCCATTCTAGTAAATGTGAACAGAAGATTTTTGAATAATTTTTAATTGAGTGGATATGATTCATTTAATTGAAAGGTTAATTTGAAAAACCTTTTAATGCGAAAGAATTTTAAAAAATATTTGAAAATTATTTTCTGCTAAGAATAAATTATCGATTTATCAAATATTTCCATACATTCATACTCTGAAAAGAATATTAAAGGAATCGTTCGTTTATGTTGATTTAACCAAATTTAATGTTTTGCAAATTCACAAATATTTTATTATGTCAGCTCTGCTCCATGTTTTGTTCTTTGTATAACAAATATTGAAGTTTTCCATAATAGGCACCTTAAAAAAAATTTTAGTTTATAATAATCATACCGACGAACAAAATGTTAAATCAATAATTTTCAGTAAGTTACCTGCGGTAATCCGTGGAGTTAAAAACAAATTTATGAGAAAATCAGTACAATTATTTTGTGAGTTAATTCACAAAAAATTATTGCACTTTTGAGAAAATTGCTTCCACTTAAAAGAGAAATTACTGCTACTATATTTTGAAATTCTATGTGTTGAAAAAATTTTGGAAAATATTTCTTTGAAGATTTAAAAATTGTTTATTGTGAATAATGCATATTTTCAACAAAATTTACAATTAAATCTTTTAGTTTACGTTTTTTTGGCCAGAATAGAGCTTTGCATTTATGCATGTATTGTATAATAATCAATAAAAACTTTGGGTAATCAATTTATAATCAATTATTAAATCATTTTACATATAAACGAGCCAACAACTCAGTGATGTGTTTATTGTTCAAAATGATTGATCAATTGCTAACACACTCGTTAATTGCAGTATTTTCAAAGAACAATAAAATCATTAAGCTAAAAAAAATTTCCATAAGGTAATTAAGTTTATGATTGAATCATAAAAATTGTTACTCAAAACAAATTTTACAAATGTTTAAAGCATCACAGGTACTCAACTATTCAGATAAATCAATAAACAAAACATGAATTTACACATTTGTACAACACAATAATTATTCTCATAACGCCACCGACCACCACAAAAGCTCAAACAATCATGAATCAATACAATTAAGGGATTATGTCACCGTGAGTGAAATTAGAAAGTTGAACCCAAGCAGCAATTTGGAAAGCCGCAATACTTACACACATTGTTCGCAGCCCAAAAATACTGATTTAACGAGATTCCCCATGAATGAGCACAGCTGTTAAAAGCTCTCTTAAATGGTTTAAACACTGTCAAATGATGTTAAATACAGTTAAATGCTTTTAATGCTCATGATATTTTGTATGTGGGTCGTCAAAGTTATATGCAGTTGCTGGCTTCCCTCCCATGTGTTTCTTTACATTTCTCTTGAATTCATAACAAAGAACACGTTGTGCTCATATTGTAGACATGACCATACTTTTGTCGTATTTTATTTTCGGTGTTTGCACGCAAAACTGCAGATTGCAACAAGTTGCCGAAAACTAAAAATGTTGCATGCTTGATTTCCATTTTTGGATTTCATTGCCGAACCAGTTTTCTCATAATAGTAAATATGGTTATTTGAAGTTTTCATGCAATATTTTTTGATGTTCAAGGGATTCATGAAATAAAACAAGATACAGGTGAACTCAGAGGCAGAATTGTAGAACACGTCAACATATTTTACTGCAAATTACTTTAATGAGTTTTTCAGGGTTTGAGGTCATGATTGAAGTGGTTTTGCATTACAAAAAGTGATTAAAAAGTTTAGTTTGTAGGTTTTTGTTGCACATTTTGATGCTATTAAAATAGTTTCATAGTGTTATTACACCAAATGATTAACTACAGTTGTGAAGCGACAGTTAAATATTTTATTGGGCATATGAGATTGTGTAGTTTTTGAATAATTAGAAGCAAATTAAAAATCATCTTTTGAAAAACATTACTTATTGTAGAGATGAATTTATACTAGTTATTGAAAAATCTGTTCATTTCCTCGAATTCCGATATTCTTATCAACAAACAAAACTTGATTTTACAACTTCGTTAGTCTATAAAACATACTATCTCTACCAGACAAAATCTAATTGCCTAATTTCCTCATCGAAGTTGAAAACCTGTTGGCCTAGCGAAGCTCGTGGTAGAATGTTTAACATTTATAAATTTAAATAAAAGTAAAACTGATTTGATCATCAAAACAGGAAAGCAGAAATATACATATAGTGCCGTTCAGAATAATTATCCAAATGTTGACTTGTAAACGATGGAACCAGTTTTTACCAATTTTGTTTACTTTGTGGGCATAGTCCATTGAATTTGCCGGATGGCACTAAAATATGTTAGGATTGGAATTTTTAAGCAAATTTGAATAATGTACAATCTTGTCTCTTAAACTAAAATTTGTTGCGTGGTCAATGTAAAAACAAAAGTTTTAAATAAGTAAATCCAATCTTCAATTGAATCCATAATCCATAAAAAGATAGTTTTAGAAAGACTTTACGTTTTTTAAATATTAATATTGCATCCTAAATTATAACTATACTCACATTCTGACCTACCAAATTTATAAAAATAGTCAATTAAAAACAGACAGGAAATCAACTGTATTTTTTAATCTAATGACGCTGAAAATTGCATAAAAGTTGGTGGGAAATTTAATTTCTTCAACCTTCATTTTGAACTTCGAAGCTTGTTTTTTTTTCATTTTTATGGAATTAAAATTGAATTAACTTGGAGTTATCTCGAAATCATTTCGTACTTAAAAATTATTGTTTTTTGGTAGCTTTTCTGTTTCTGCAAAATTTGAATAAAATTTTCAACGTAAAAAGCAAAAGCTGGCAAATAATAATTCAGTTGACTTTTACAATTAGAGATCGGTTGACTACATTAATAGATCATAAAATCACAAACAACTCAAAGTTGAAGATTTTGGAAATTTGTCTGAATTTCAATTGCAGATTGAAATATTTTGAACAGTTCATTTAAAAGTTTTTCGAATTTGAAATTATTTGTGAAATTTTGTAGTTTTTTCTAAAAAAACCAACAACAGTGTTAGTATGATTGCTCTATTTTACTGCATATTTTTTCTTCAAGTGTTTGCAAAAAAATAGATATTGATATATAGACTAGAGTCGTGCAACCGATTCGACTGGTTTAAAATTAAACATTATAAATGGATATGAGCGTAAATTGTGGCACGACTCCATAAATAAACTACAAAATAGTATTAAAGTCAATGTTTTTTTTTAATTGAGCCAGAAAAGTTCAATAATACTTTGTGGTGATATTGGCATTGATTTGAGTCGCTTTAAGTTTTAAAAATTTTTATAAAAGTTTCAAAAACTATCGCTACTGGATTTATTTCAATAAAATTGCAATCGGTCAATTTGTTTATTTTCTTGCTTTGGTATTTGTTCAGTTAAAATAACATTGAGTAAGGTATAATGTGCTCTAAATGATTAAAATTGTTTACTTGGCATAATATGAAATTTATGATTGCATATACTTGCCTAGTACTTACACTTCATTAGTGAACATCTTTGCAACTGGTTTGTTTAAAAACATTTTTAATAATTTTTTGATTCATTATTCAACAATTCAGCTCGATTCAAATGAGTTTCAAATAATTCTCAACAATCCAACATACTCTGTATAGTTAAAAGAGCTTTATGTGAAGCTTTCAGTGAAAAGTGAATAAATATTTTAAAACCTTTTCAACCAGATTTTTTGAGAAACATATAAAATGGTAGCCGAGGACTCACAAGAACTTCAAGAGGATCTCTCTTCATCAGAGGAGATAACCCTCACTCTAGATGAGCAAGTGGAAATCATTAAAGAGTGGATGAAAAATCATCCTAGTTTACCGGAAGTTATCGGTAAGTCAAATTTATGTGCATCCTCATTCCTCAAGTACGTATTAGCCCTTAAGATATTGATTTGTGTGTGATTTCTATATAAATGTTTCACTGCACTTGTAAATTGCCAATTCTTTAATGAAATAAGTGCTGGATTTATAATGAAATCATCAGAACTCAAATAGAATAATTCTATTGATACTAAATAATTTGATAATAATGAGTTATATCATAATTAGCTTAATTATCATAAATGTGTGAAACTGTTCATAGTTAGGATTTGCATTTTGGGTAAATCCTCAGTGTTGTCCAAGAATGTTTTTGTCTGCTTAAATAATATTTTGCTTTCAAATAAATTTAATTGTTTTACCAATTAACAAGCAATAATAATTGAAGAGGTGTCAAAAGTACACTGTGACTTCGTTTGAAAGTGTTATTGAATTATCATTTCAATATTAAATTAATATATGGTGCCAATTTGATTTATTATTTTAATTCTTACGTTAATTTTCATGCAAAAGCACAAAGAGATTACAATAAACCTTTCAACACATCTTTTTACAGATAATGATCGTAAATAAGCAACTTTGAATGAAATACCAATAATTTTTAATCATAAGTCTGCAGATTTTCATGCACCAGAACATTCAAGGGCATCAACAAAATACAACAATTCAAACAACTTATCAGTTCAAACATTCTATAACCTTAAGTAAACCTTAAGAAAACCAGCTGTATTTAAAAAGTGCAATGATTTTATAGAGTAAACCGAAGATAATTACATATTGGTTATTTTCATTTATGTTTATTTTTTGCTTCCTTTAAACGTACGTTAAAATATTCAACTTTTCTATGTTAATTTATTTTATATTTTAGAGGATGGTCTGGTCCATTGAACTTGATTTTTAATCATCCAGAAGTATTCATACTTACTATCGATTTAGTTGTTTCTTTTTTTGTAAAAATGACATTCAAAATTTAAATTATCTAGATTTAAAGCTTGCTTTTAAATATTTTTTTTTTTATTCATGATAAAGTGTTGTATTTTATCTAGGCAGGGGTTTGTTAGTGATTGTTAAACGATTATCATAAAGTTAATATTCTTTCAAAGTTGAATCAAACATGTAAAACTAAAAAACCTCTCAATTCCTGCAATCAAAAGTAAAACCAAACCCATATCAATAAATTAATTATTCAATCAATCAACTTACATGCTAATAAGTGAGAAACGAATTAATATATGTTTGGGTCATTTCACTATTGATTTGCTTAAAATTACCTTTATATTGAAATGCCTAATCCATTCCCAGTAGGTTGCAAGTTAATATGGTTTGCAAGGTCCGAATTTTAAATTGTTTAATTTATTCCTTCGTGTTTTATCACAAAAAAAATTGTGACGAATATAAGACTTTTTTTGGAATTTTGGAATTTGACATTGAAAGCCTTTGTTTTTGAGAATTTTTTAGTAACTTAATAATGAGTTATAAAAATGTTTCGTAATCTACTCGCAACTCTCGAGAGACTGATTGAAATATTAAATGTTTTTCAAGGAAAAACATATCTATCAACACAAACCAAAAATATTTTTTGTTTATTGGAAGATGTATTTAACGTTTTTGATTCCTCCAGTATACATTTTGATAACTGAGAAAACGTAAATAAGAAAACCTTCAATATAGTTAAATCTAATCAATTTTAATTCTTGCTTGCTCAAATTAGATGCTACTCATGCTAAACGCTTTATAACCGCCTGCTATGGAGACTTGGATATTGTCAAACGATTGATCGAGCATAATTATAAATTGTAAGTTTAAAAATATATTATTTCGAATTGATGTAAAGACAGAATAATTTCATGAAATATTGAGCTTTTCAAAGCTTTTCTAAGCTTTTCTGAAAATTGTTACAAAATTGTTTCTAAAGATCAATTACCTGATGGACTACAATTTTAAACTCTTTGCAGGAGGAACCAATATTCTCACATCTTCATCACAAGAGACCCACTGTCACCGGAAGTGGATTTCTGTCACGAAGTAGCGTGAGTATATTATTACACGTAATTACCATTTAAAATTTAAGGTGTTAAATAAGATGACCATCAACGTCTGCATCATTTTAACAAAAGTGTCTGTAGTTTTTTGAATTCATTCAAATTTCAGGTCATCTGGGAGTTTTAAAAACAGTTGTGACATTGTTTTGCATTGCAACAAAATTATATTGTTGACCTTTCATCTCACATTCTACTTAACTTTGACTCTTATGTAACAACTTTTTAAATCATTAAAACAAGCAAAACATGTTTATCATAGAACTTCAAAAGTACATAAAATGTTCATTTTGGTTTCAAACAGCTTTTAGTGTAGATTGACTTGCACGTCTGATCTATTTGATGACACATTTTTCTATTCTTGCATTTTTAGGGACATAGGAATTCCAATGCCATTCGTGACATCAGACAACTACAAGGTGGTGATAAGCCGGCTTATTGATTTTGATTATGAAAAGGTAATTTTTCAATAAAAATACAAAAAAATTGACAAATTTTGCAATAATAACAAAGATTTTAAATAAATGTAAATTTAACAATGGGATCTTTCAAATTATTCAAAAAACATTTCGTGAATTCATAAATACGACAGAAAATCAAAATAGCTTAATAAATCATCCCAAGCTGTTTTGAAAATATAAATTCATCCGAAATATTGCAATGAATTTATTGTCAACAAAATACAGAAATATACAGAAAATTTAATATTAAATCAAAATTATTTGCCATTGAACTTGAAACTTGTTGGAAGAGTTCACTCATGAGTTGTTATTTTTAAACCCGTTCAAAAGCAATAAATCGTAATTAAAACAAGTTAAATTTAAAGTGAAAACATTTTAGTCGGTGAATTTAATTAATTTTGAAATAGTGGTTAAAGCAAAATATTAAAATAATAAACAATAATAATCATCTCATGATGTTGCGTATATGTTAAGTTTGTTTGAAAAACTATTACAATAATAATCTTTTGTATCTAGTATGCGCAATGCGACCGCAACCGTGAACTATTTAAAAGGATTTTCAAGATTACCACTGAACCGTTTTTAGTACAGAAAATATAAAATCTTGAATATTTTCTAATAGACATCATCATTAACAATTATTGTATTGTTGGGGGCTATGTGTCATTCACAAAGGTTTCATTCACCATTTCTGAAGATATTTTTAAAAACTTGAAATTTTTTATATTCCATGAATGATTGTTTTCACCGAGCTTTCGCAGACGATTTTATCTACGAATTATTTTTACACAAACGTTCAACCTTTTCTGTATACCTGAAACATTTTGGACAATCTGTACGTTAACTCTTTGACGTCACACTCCTGTTAATAAAGATTGACGTCAAGCCACAATATCCCATTAGTTGGGAAAAATTTAATAAAAGAAATATTCAAGAAATATATTTAAATTCATGATCCGTCAACTTCAAGTACATTCAGCTTTTTATTGTTCAAAGCGACAGAACCTCAGATGTCCATGTCTTCATATCTTTTGTTATATTTCAAGTTATTTTATTATTTACAAATTTTAGTTATTTAAAATATTTAAATGTGGAAAACCAAAGTTATTACTTTATCTTTGTTGAGGTTCAAATGCGGTTTAAATACCCTTGAATCAACGTGAAATGAAAACTTCAAACGATTTGCTATTTTGTAACTTTGCAAAACAAATTTTTTGGTGAGATGTGATTTATATGCTTTTGAGCAATTTGATTATTTATGTTGCGTTTATGGAGCAATATTTAGACGTCCATAAACGCTGTCAACCACTATAAAAATATATAATAATCGTGCTTTTAATCTTTGCTATCAATCACGAAATCATGACAATACAACTCATATCATGCTTTAAAAATTATTTCCCACATTTAATTATAATTTCATACAATTTGCAAAATATTATGTTTCATTCAATTTCAACGATATTTGACTGAAAATCATTTAAATCGCAATGCGTCGTAAAATTTTTGATTGATGGTTTCAAAATTGAAAAGAACTGAGCTAATAACCCAAATTTGATTACCAATTACAAATTGAATTGAAATGTTTGCAAAACACCCAAATTATTATATTCAACTGTATTATTACCATTGAATGATTAATTATGGTTAACAACCAAATATACAAGCTCTTTTTTCCAAATCTACTTCTTGGTTAGTTTGGTCAGTTAATTAAAAAGATTTCTAATTTTTCGTTTGTTTTCTTATGTTTTCTAGTTCCATTTCAACGATTTGATCAAAACCTTCTTCTTAAGTGCAGATCTTCGCTTCAAACTACCGGATAATTGTGAAGGCTTAAACAAGGGAGAAATTGGCGTCTTTGACATGAAGGGGCTTTCTATTAGACATCTTACCAAAGTCACTATTTCCACGCTTCGAGTTTACATGCGGTTTACACAAGTGAGTAGATTTTTGAGCTTTCAAATTCAATTTTGTGGACTTTTAAAGGAATTCAAAAGAAAAATTTGTATTACTTTTAACTGGAGCAGTTTAACTCTGAAGTTAACATTTAAAATAAAGTTTCATAACCTTATCTTGTTTAACCTAAACTTGTTATAATAATATTGACAAACATTAGGAATTCCGAACATTATCCATGAACTCTCAAAATGCGGACTGATAAGTTTATCATAACATTAAAATGTCTCATCAAATTCAGTCAAGCACCGATACAACACCAAATATATTCCACAAAATTTCAATGTGATGGTCAAAACCGAGTCAAAACTTACCGTAAAATATAAAAAAATATCGAATCATTGACCGTGAAAGTTGAAAACTCTTGAAAATTTAAAATAAAACATAAACATGCCAGTCGCGAGCAAGAGTTGCTTTAAATTTTTTTTAATTTTTAAAAGTTCATACAAATTGAACTAAGATACGACTAAGATATCTTATTGTTAAACGGATGAATTGTCAAGGGAAATTCAGAATTTTTTTTAATACAACTTTTACTTATTTTATTTCCAGGAAGCTTTTCCGATCCGTCTCAAGAGGTAATTCAAACATTCAATCAACTTCAGAGCTCTCCAAGAGCTTTTGAATAATTGATAAATCGTTGATAAATCAAAATATTTCAGCCTCCACTTGATCAACGTTCCATCTCATGTCGACCACGTTCTGAGACTTTTGCGGCCTTTCATGAAAGCTGAAGTCAAGAAAGTTGTAAGTTTTTTTAAATAACTTTTCTTTTATTTAATTTATCAATTAACATTATAAATAAATTCCTAGATGTTCTTCCACCTTCCCGGCTCCAACACGATAAGCGAGCACTTTTCTCAAAAAGTGATGCCAACAGAATATGGTGGAGAAGCTGGCACAATGGCTTCGATAAAAAAGGATTGGATCGAGAAAATGAAGAAGAATCAGGATTATCTATCCAACCAAAGTAACTGGCTTTTGAAGCCAAAACTGGTGGACGAGAATGAAGAAAAACCTTCTTTTTTCAGTAACTTCAGAATATGGAGCTAATTAAAATTATTAGTAGTGTTTTGATGGTGATTTGTGTAACTTTTCTTGTAAAATGCGAGGTAAACATTTATTATTATTGTTTGAGGAAGTTTTGTTGGTTTGAGTGAAAATATACAAAACTATTATTTTTAAAATTAGTTTGTTTTATTTTGTGTTGATATGAAATTTTATTACGCTTATTTTTTAAAAAGTTTTTTACATGAATTTTAGGTTAAATGAACAAGTTAAATATTTTAAATGAATTATAAAACTTTGGGTGCTTGAAAGCCTCATAAGAATTTTTCTTGGAAATTCAATACCTTTTTGGTAAATATCATCATAAAATGTAAGTACAAGGGTACTTTTTTTTGGTAGAAACTTTTAAAATTCGAAAAAAATTTAAAGTTAATTCACAAATCGAAACAAATAGCCAAAATGTGTAAATTGCTTTTTTTGTGATATGAATGACTTAAAAAAGTTTTGTTAACCTGTATTAAAAAAAAATCATAAATTGCTCGTCTTTTCATCCATTTTGTATGTAATATTTATGAGTTTTTTGGTGGAGTCTTGACGATAACACTTTTCACCTCTGTGTAATTATGGAGTCCGTACTCGCCATTCTCCCGACCATGTCCGCTCATCTTGTATCCACCAAATGGAGATTGAGCTGACAAAACATTGTAGCAATTGACCCAAACGGTTCCAGCACGAAGTCCTTGAACCAAATAATTCACCTTATCGATATCTTTACTGAAGATTGCCGCTGCCAATCCATAATCAGTGTTGTTGGCTCGTTGTATGACTTCATCGAGCTTCTTGAATTTAATGATTTGCTGAACTGGTCCGAAGATCTAGAACAATTATTCTCAATAGTTAGAACCAATCTCTTGATTAATTCAAAGAACAAACCTCCTCTTTAGCAATTGTCATATCATCAGTAACATCAGCAAACACTGTTGGCTCGACGAAGAAACCAGTAGAATCTGGTCGAGAACCACCAGCAATTAGTCGAGCTCCTTGCTTCTTACCAGACTCGATCATTCCTAAAATCTTGTCCATTTGCTCACCATCAATTTGTGGACCTTGTTCTGTGCTCAACTCGAAGGGATCTCCAAAGCTACGTCTCTTTGCACGTTCAGCGCTTCTCTCCACAAACTCATCGTAAATCTTTTCTTCGACGAATGTTCTTTTGGGTTAAAAATGTTATTAATAAGGGTACCTAAAATATAATCTATGTATTACCTTGATCCAGCACAGCAGCACTGTCCCATATTAAAGAACAGGCCAAAATGACTTGTTTCCACGGCATGCTCAATATCTGAATCAGACAAAATAATGTTTGGGGATTTTCCTCCCAACTCCAAAGTGGTTCTCTTCAAATTTCCAACTGATCCTTTTTGAATCAACTGACCAACTTCAGTGGAACCAGTGAAAGCAACCTTATCGACGTCTGGGTGATGAACTAAAGCAGCACCTGTCTCACCAAATCCAGGTAAAACGTTGATGACACCATCCGGAAATCCAGCCTCTTTAGTCAGCTGTGCGATGTACAAAGCAGTTAAAGATGTTTGTTCAGCGGGTTTCAATATGATTGTGTTTCCCGTAGCCAAAGCTTTTGAAAAAATCAATGTGTATTCAAAAGCTTATAAATATTTTCAAAATAATATACCTGGACCCAATTTCCATGCCATCATCAAAATAGGGAAGTTCCACGGAATGATTTGAGCACAAACTCCAACTGGCTCATGGCGAGTGTAGCAGAAAAAGTCACCATCCATTGGAATTACTTTTCCCTGAATATTCAAATAAGATTAATTTAATAAAAGTAAAAGAAGCAAAATATATTACATGATTCTTGTCTGCATATCCAGCATAATATCTCAAGCTTTTAATAGCCATTGGAACATCAACATTGTAACCTTGAAGAAATTTATTTCGATAATTTTAATTTATCACATCAATGAAATTTTACTCACTCATCAAATAAGGTTTTCCGTTGTCCAAAGTTTCCAAGCTGGCAATATATAAGCGATCTCTTTCCATCAAATCAGCCAATTTGGAGACCAAACGTCCTCTTTCTGAAGGATCCATTCTCCTCCATGGTGACCCCAATCTGAAAGCTTCACGAGCAGCTTTAACAGCCTTATCGACATCAGATTTGGAAGCTTCTTGGACCTCAGCGATTGTTTTTTCAGTGTATGGGTTCACAGACGGAAAGGATTTGTTGGACTTATGCCATTCGTTGTTGATGAAAAGCTGAAATAAATTAAAAATAAATAGCTAGAATAATTATAATTATTTTTAAATAATATTTTAGCGGTTACAAAGTCTAACGTTTTTTCATTTCAAATAACTTTGCCGCCCGATCAGAATTCATGAAAACATTGCGGCGAAAACATTGTATAGACTTCAAAATCGAGAAAACAACGGCAAAACATTGAAAAATTACAAGCCAAAGATTTTAATTTTGGTCAAAAGTGCATTTAAGACCATTCCTAGTGTATTTAAATCCTAAAATCAGTACACTAACCGAAACTAAACTAATAAACTAGCAATGGATGACCGAGAAGAGGTAAGTTCCAAAAATAAATTGAGATTATCACATAAATTAGTTTTTGAAAGTTGACGCAACCAAAAATCAATTTTAAATTCCGATAAATGAGCTAGTTTTGCCTTGAGACTTCTACCATCACTCCACATTCTATGTAGAACATCCAAATAATATTTTGATAATAAAATATCGTGATCCAAGCAATACAAAGTACGTTTCTCAAAGGTTTAAAAAAAAAAAACACAAAAATTGGCACCTGGTGCTTCTTCCTCAAACTTCAGCACCAGAATAATACAGAAAAACTTTGAGGACTTCTACTCACTTGCTCATTAGAGCCCTATATCGATCAAACAAGCGTGTGTAGTAATGTGGTTGATGTGGGAAGTTATGTGAACTCCACAAAAAGACTCCACAAAATTGTATTAAGGCGTTTATCATTTAGTTAAGTTTTGATCTTGTTCACTGCCTACTGTAGTTGTTTTTGTTGTTTTAAAACTTCGCAAAATTCCGTTAAAAGACAAATATTTACATAACATCAATATGTTTAGCTCACGAGTAAAAATGACCATTGCTTTGACTCATTCACAGAATCAATTCATAGTAGACGACGTCAGCAAAATCATTAAAGAAGCGATTGAAAACACTATTGGAGGCAACGCTTATCAGCACGACAAGGTGAATTCCTGGACGGGTGCTGTAGTGGAGAATTGTCTCGGAGTCCTTACTAAGCAGCAAAAGCCATATAAGTACATAGGTAAGAAATGGATATTCAGTTTTGTTTACCTTTAAGTGCAAGGTCAAGAATTTAGAATATTGTTTAGCGTAATCAGGAAATATTGAATTCAAGGATGTACGAATAATTAATTTTTAAAATGTATTTAAAATTTCAGTCGCAGTGGTGTAAATTTATGAATTAATCGATTACGACATTGATACATTTTCAGCTAGTGCTTTTAAAAACACAATTGCTAACTCAAATGACGAGTATTTTCATTCTGTTTCATCCTTTATTTCACATCTTCTTGGGTGATATTTACATTCTCATTACTCCCCTAGGAAAGCAATTTCCCAATCAAACCACAAACGATTAGCTTTGACTTCACAAGTTTTCCAACAGCGAATATATTTGAATATGTTTCGAGTATTTTTGGCGAGTTCGCGTGACTTTTGCTTGTTTCCCATCATCCCTCAACCCTCTTGAACTGCCTATCGAGCTATCAAGCTTCAGCAAATAAATTAGACTTATTTATGATGTATTTAAAAATTACTGTTTGCGGATTGCAGGCGGTTGTTCGTGTGAACACAATCATCATTTTCGTGTTTTGGGATCTGATTTTATAAAATAGTTTTACTATGGAATTTTCAGCCAAATTGTTTATTAGGTTTTCTTTTTAGAATTGAAAAGGCTGAAGTTTTGCTTTATTTGAATACCTAATGTCATCAACGATCTTCTTGGAAAATTAAATTTTTGTTTGTTGGATGAGATTATTTAAATATTCACAGGGATATCCCTCATTAAATATTGAATCTTTCTATTGAAGCTCAACGGGCAATCAATTTTAGTGGCTCCTGGTGATATCCCACCTCAGTGAATTACTGCTTCTGAGTTCTTAACTGTGTGGGCTTCGAGGAGTTGTGGGGTTTTTATTCCAGTTTTTAATATTAAACATAATATTTTTTGTTTCTGCTATTAAAAGTAGCATTTTATTGAATTAAGGAAAGTTTTTGAACGATTGATTTTGAGTTTAATTAGATCTGGGAAAATTTATTTGACTTGGAAATTTATTTTCCCTCTGTTGAATTTAAAAAGTTTTATGCGATAAACAAATTAAATTGCGGTTGTATTTCCGAGCTTTGATTCTTGAATAAATGTTTTTAAAGTTTTTTCTTTTGATTGGTTTTACTGGGAAAAATAAAAATAAAATTTTATGTAAAATCAGTTTTGCAGTTTTTCCGACGTTCCGAAAGGAAATTAAATTTTTTCGTTTATTGATATCAGGAAATATATCAATTTTTAAAGTTTCATGAAGAAATTTGTTTGCATAAGAAAATATTATAGCGGTTAATAAAAAGGGGATCTTTAAAAAGATACTTAAGAACTTTTAAACTCGATCCATGATACAAATTAGCCCTGTGACATACATAATTTAGTGAAGCGTACTTTAAAGTTTTTCATATTTTTAACCATCCTTGGTTGATCTGTATTTCTTGGCTTTCTTCAAAATATTTCTAATGTATTTGTACTTTTTATCATTTTAGTGACCTGTATGATAATGCAAAAAAATGGCGCTGGCTTACACACGGCGAGCAGTTGCTTTTGGAATAATGATACAGATGGAAGTTGCACCGTTCGCTGGGAAAATAAATCTATGTATTGCATAGTCAGTGTCTTTGGGCTTGCTATCTAAAGGAAAACTTTTACCAGGACACTCAAAATATATTCTTCGAGCAGAGGACTTTTTCCAAATTCATGGTTATAGAAATTTGAAGGCAAAAATTTCGTATTTTGGAATTTTTGCAAGCACTTGGAGCTGAATTATTGGCGTATTTAATTAAATATTTTAATTTCTAGTGTATTCTTTTTCTTGTATTCTTTTTTTCTTTTAAACTTAACATTTGCGGCTTGCAGGTTTTACTGTTTTCTTTTAGTCATTTTAAAAACATTTTTTCAAAGTAAAATCTTAATTTTTAGATTTAATTAGAAGCATCGTTGTTTGGGCAGCTTTTGTTTCTCTATAATGTAAAGGAATGTTGCATAAAGTTTGCCTGACAACAAAAAATTAAATTTATCTAGACATTATACAATTCTGTACGTAATAACTAGTTTCATTTCTGAAAATGATTTAAATTTTATCGTGCGTCTGTCAAAAGTAAGAAATAGAACTTGAGGTAAATGCTCAAAAGTAACCAACCTGTATAAAAAGACGGAATTTAATTTAAGTTTAACATTTTATAAAACTTTGTTTAACAAATAAATAATTTTTTAATGGACTTATTTTTCGTTTCTTTTATTTTTTTATCTATCGGATTTTGTTTGTTATCTTATCATTTTATTAATTTTTAGATGGCAAAGTATTTATAAAAGGGTAAAATTTGATTAATGTGATAAAATGCAAATTGCAGTAAAATAAAATAGATTTCATCAAAATGAATTAGAAATTGTGTTTAATTTTCATTAGAAATTGAAAATGTTAGAAATCTCACCCCCTCTTACAAAATAAAATCCACTTTCCATTTCAACTTGAAGTTTTGCGTGATTGGCGCAAATTCAATGCCATACATAATGTAAATAAAATATAAACTGTATTTGAACACGATTCCAGTTTGGAGAAAAATTGAGAAATAGGGAGTGTAAACAACGAGAGGAAGAAAAGCAGATAAAGTTTCTATTTTTAGAATTCATGGAATTTTTATCACTGACACTTGAAATATTGATGATTTTTTAGCTTAAAATTCATAAAAGCACTATTATACTCACACCAGTATAAAGAACTTCAGGTTTGGTGATTGGATCAGGAAGTGAAGCCAAGGATCTCACAGAATTGATCCTCAAATTTGAAGAACGTAATATGGTTCGCAACATTTTTCCAATATTAATTGATTTATTGCTTGATTTCGATGAACTTGAAGTTCAGATGCAGCTTTGATAATCTACTATCAACTTAGATGATCAATATTATATCTTTAAGGTGCAAATACGTAGCAAAATATTAAAAACCGGGAGCTTGATCAACTTTGCAACAAAATCAAAACACTAAAAGTGGCGGCGATTTTCCCAATGTTTGCGCGTTTCTAACAAAAGCAATGATTCACAAAAATAATAAGAAGAATAATTTTAGCCAAATATCATTAAATTAGAAGACTTCTAACTGTAAAAACATGTTATCTTCACCAGCAGCCGTTACGGGGACTATCCCAAATCGGTCTTATGGTAACGATAGGAGCTCAGCAGTTGATTCTGATGTTTTCGGTAAATATTTATTTGGTCTACTTTTAATTCATTTGTGTTATGATCAATTAGAGCACTTAGCAAACCCTTAGATTGATGGTCTGTTAATCACTCTAACGATGAAACGATTATATGAGATACTAATCGATTTTATCAATCTCAGATCCAGCAGCTGGTGGAATTTTTCAGAATTACAAGAAACACGATGACTTGAAGCAAATGTTAGATTCTAATAAAGATAGTTTGAAGCTAGAAGCAATGAAAAGGATCATTGGAATGATAGCTAAAGGGAAAGACTCATCAGATCTATTTCCAGGTATTTTAGTGAAAAATAATTCAATTAGATGTTTCTTAAAATACCTTTTTATTTTTAGCCGTTGTTAAGAATGTTGTGTCTAAGAACATCGAAGTAAAAAAACTTGTATATGTGTACCTAGTACGTTATGCCGAAGAACAACAAGATTTAGCTCTGCTCTCCATCTCCACTTTTCAGCGAGCTTTAAAAGACCCAAATCAACTAATTCGAGCTAGTGCTCTCAGAGTTCTATCCAGTATTAGAGTCTCCTTGATCATTCCTATTGTCATGTTGGCAATTAAAGATTCTGCTCAAGACATGTCTGCTTATGTACGAAAAACAGCCGCCCACGCAATTCCTAAACTTTACAGTTTGGATCCTGAACAAAAAGATGAGCTAATTACAGTAATAGAAAAACTCCTCTCTGATAAAACTACTTTAGTTGTGGGTTCAGCTGTTATGGCTTTCGAAGAAGTTTGCCCAGAGAGAACTGATTTGATTCATAAGAATTATCGAAAATTGTGCAATTTGATGGTGGATGTCGATGAATGGGGTCAGATCTTGATTATAAATATGCTGACAAGATATGCTCGTACTCAATTTACAGATCCTAATCTTGAGGTGAGTTGTTTATAAAGGTAACTAAATCCATTCATAAATTAATTTATTTTAGGAAGTAGTTAGTGAAACTGAAAATAAACCTTTCTACGAAGGAGGAAGCTCTGGAGAAGATAATGACACAAATAAAGCGTTCCGTAAACCAACATATACTTTAGACCCTGATCATCGTTTACTTTTGCGTCAAACAAAACCGTTATTGCAAAGTCGAAACGCCTCAGTAGTGATGTGTGTGGCCCAGCTTTATCATCATATTGCTCCCAAAAATGACGTCAGCATTGTAGCTAAAGCTCTGATAAGACTGTTAAGGAGTCACACGGAAGTTCAAAGTGTTGTGTTGACTTGCATTGCGTCCATGACGTTAAATCGAAAGCATATCTTTGAGCCCCATTTGAAATCATTTTTCGTAAGGACCAGCGATTTAACACACATAAAACTGTTAAAACTGGATATTTTAACGAATTTGGCGACTGAAGCAACTATTCCAGTTATTTTGAGAGAGTTTCAAACTTACATTTCAAGCAGCGATAAGGATTTTGTTGCTGCAACTATTCAGGTTTGTTTCTTAAAAAATTTAGAAAATGTAGGTTTGTTATAACTTTCTTATTTTAGGCTATAGGACGTTGCGCCTCAACAATAAAAGAAGTCACTGAAACGTGCCTCAGCGGTCTTGTGCAATTGCTCTCTAATCGTGACGAATATGTAGTCGCTGAAAGTGTAGTGGTCATCAAGAAGCTTCTGCAATCTCAGGATTCTGAACACAAGCGAATTATAACACAAATGTCCAAGTTGTTGGATTTTATTACGGTACCAGCAGCACGGGCTGCAATTTTATGGCTTATTGGAGAGTATAATGAAAGAGTGCCTAAAATTGCACCAGATGTATTGAGAAAATTGGCGAAAAGTTTCAGTGATGAGCAGAATATTGTTAAGTTGCAGGTGAGAAATTGAAATCCTAAGTTTTCTTTTTATATATATTTGAAAATACTTTTAGGTTCTAAACTTAGCTGTTAAACTCTTTCTGACGAACCCCAAGCCAGTTGAATTGATCTGCGAATACGTCTTTGACCTTGCTAAATTTGATCTAAATTACGACATTCGTGATCGCGCTCGTTTCCTCCGTCCTTTCATCTTTCCAACGAACAAAGACTCAATTCTGGCCAAGAATGCTGCCAAAATCTTCCTCGCAACAAAACCAGCTCCTCAGTTGGAAAGCAAATTCTCAGGGCGAGATAATTATCAACTCAGTTCAATGTCCCACTATCTCAATCAAAGGGTTTCTGGCTATCAGCCTTTGCCTGACTTCCCGGAAGTTGCACCTGATAACACTGTGAGAAATGTCGAGACGCCTAATGGTTCTGGTGATGCTACGCCTCTTGAAGCATTTGAAGAAGCTTCTTCATCTAAACCGAAAACAAAGGTTTCTAAAGGACGGAATTTCTACTCGGATCCAGATAAAAGTTCGGAAGAAGAGAGTAGTGAGTCTAGTGATTCATCTAGTGAGAGTGAGTCGGATGATGAGCAAGTGGTCAAGAACCATAAAAAGGTAATCTCATATTACATGGAAAATTTTATCAAATTTAACAACATTTAATTTTTAGACGAAAGTTGTGAATAACACAAACAATGTTGATGGATCTGAAGATAGCGAGAGTGACAGTTCAAGTTCAGAAGAAGAAAGTGCTAAATCTGGTAGCGAAACTGAAGCTGATTCTACTCCAGAAATAACGTCAGTCCCAGAAGTAGAGTTACTTGCGGATATCCCGAACAATCATGAGAATGTCGCTGAAGAACCTAAAAAGACCAAGAATGAGGAGGAGCCTAAAAAGTCAAACTTGGATTTGCTCTTGGATTTGGATGATTTGCCGTCAATTGGACAATCAATTATGACTCCATCTTTAGGTGGTTTCTTAACTCCTTTAGCTGGTGGAGGATTACCTGGACCACCTGCTAATAATAAGATTGAGCTGGTTGGTCCAAGTTTTATTCCAATGGATACCCAAGAGTTGCTGAACAAAGTAAATGGATATGGCCTGGGAGTTCGCTACAAGTACAATAGATCGCCTCACTTATACTCAGCTAACATGGTTTCTATTGAGCTCCATTTTACGAATCATAAAGAAGGAAATGTTACATTGGAGGAAATTCAGGTTTGACATTTATTAATTTAATTTGTAACTTGAAAAACATTTCTTTCTTTTTTAGATTGGCCAGCAAGTGCTGCCTAATGGAATGTCCTTAAATCAATTTGCACCAATTGCTAGTTTACCTCCAAAAGCTACAAGCATTGGAGTTTTAGGCATTGATTTTAACGACTCAAGTCAAGCTGCCAACTTTGAAATTAAATCTACAGCTGGAAGCAGCAAAATAATCATCAAAGCCCCGATGGGAGAACTTATTAGATCAGTCACCTTATCAGAGGCAAGATTCAAAGAAGAACGTAATAAACTTCGAGGAATGACTGAGCACCAATGCCTTAAAGTGGCCTTGAGAGTGGAATTGTGCGATAAGAAAAGTTTGCAGCAGAGGATCTTTGAAGTGGCAAATGTGGCTAATATTTCTCATGTGGATGCTGCAGATTCCTTATTCTTTGCTGGACAGACTATGAACTCTAAAAGTTTGGTCTTGATTGTGTTGCAGATTAATGATGATGGCACTAGTATCAATTTAACCGTGAACTGCGAAAAAATGGTTATTGGTTCAATATTGATCAATGAAATTAAAGACGCTATTAAGAAAATTCATTAATTATGAGATTATTTACATATTAATTATTATTTTTGTATCAGAACTATTATTATCAAGTGTAACTGTATGATTATCGTGGATAAATAAATTAAATACTGCTTTTATTACTGTCGCACCAGAAAATACAATTAATGTTTTATTTGGTTCACTTTGGCGCATATTTTTGAACAGGATGCCGCTACTTTTTTAAAAGATGCGTTGATTATTGTTAATTTAAATCACATAATCTGATTATGACGAGACTTTTATATATATATTAAACAGATTTTTGATAAAAAACAGATATGCTACAGTATTTGAAAATGCAGATTTGATATTAGGTATTAGACGAGTATTAGATAAAATATTTCAATATCAAGTATATTAATCTGGTATCCTGATCAATCAAATTTGTTCAAATCGGTTGTGTTTGTTTACCTTTTTCATTCATTTTGGGCATCTTTTTGTTTACCGGCACATTTTACCAGATTTTAAACAGTTCCAGACTTCAAAATGAGTTTCTTTTCGGACAAAAAAGAAACTAGCAGAATTGGCTGTAAAAAATGTCACTTCCCAGGTAAGCAGACTTTTATGGAACTGACTGAAAAAGCCTTTATATTTTCAATATTATTATTTTATTTTAGGTCATCTCGCATTTCAATGCAGGAACTTAATTACAATGGATCCAAATAAAAAACCAATTACATACGACGACAGTGAGAGCAGTGAAGATGATTTAAACTATTTGACTCCATTGCAAGAGCTCAACAAAAAAGAACACGAAGAAGCTGAAGCTAAAAGAATGGCGCTTGAGAAACTCAAGGATACAAGCTCCAAAAGAAAGCACCACAAAAAAGACAAAAAGAAGCTTAAGAAAAAGCATAAAAAACGATCTAAAAGCTCTTCATCCGAATCTGAATCTGATAGTGACTCCGACTCTGACTCTGATTCTTCATCGTCCAGCAGTTCTTCAGATGACAAACGCAAGAAATCGAAGAAAAAAAAGACCCAAAAGAAGAAATCTAAGAAATCCAAATCTTCCAAAAAACGTAAGCGTAGAGATTCAACTAGCTCATCTGACTCCAGTTCTGATTAATATAAAAAATTTGATTGAATGATTTAATTTTTGTAAAGTTTAATAAAACAAAAAAATTGACGTTTTAGTTTATTATAAATCTTTTAAACAATTCTGCTTCAAATTAAAAAATAAGACAATTAATACTTATCGATTCTTTTTATTTATTAGAGTTTTTATTTTCTTTGACTAGACGGTAAATTCCTTAACATACTTTCTTAACATAGAAATAACATCTATAAATCTTTTTTGTTTCCAAATGCTGATCATAATCTTTCAAGAACTTGTTCATAATCTGGTGAAATTTTCTAAAGCACTGTCGTTATAAATTTTGGTAAAGTAGCATAATTTTCGTTTTTTAGTTTATAATTTGGCCTTTTTTGGTAAAATGGCTTTGTTGAGAGCTTTAGAGATTTAATTTATCAATTGAACCAGATTTAGCAGTAGAATTTTTTCCCAACTTCTCCATTAGTTCTTTTTGTTTCAACTTTTAGTAAAGCTTTTCATTTTTCCAACAAATGGTCCTTAACAATTAAACATTTATTTAATTGAACTCTTTAAAATAATTGATTTCAAACTCTTTAATAAAGCTATTTCCTCATAGTTTTGTATCGTTTATTATTTGTCATCGAGTTGTAAAAATTGTGTAAAAAATAATTTGTATTTAATTTTTAAATTCGATATTCGTAAAAAAATATTTAACGTTTAATAACTGCTGATAAAAGGCCATACACACATAGCCACAATGTTCTTTGGTGGGCGAATTTTCAGTATTTTTTGTTCATTTGGATGATGAACATAGTGACATGATATGTGTATAGTCCCATATTTATTCTATATCTTTGTGTATAAAAATTTGGCAATCTTGTAAATACTAAAATGATCACACTTTTGTTCTGAAAATAGAAAAGGTAAGATTTAGTTTTAAATAAACTGTGAAATATATTTCTAAATGCATTGAATTCTTATTTAATTTCTGTAAGCAGCTAAAAAAGGTAAATTTGTTAGTGATACTAAATGAAAGCAGTTATAAGCTCGAGCATTTGAAAGCTTTAGTTTAAATAACTCACTAGATCAGTTATTATGAATCACAAGGGATACAAGGGGATGGAATTTTTGGAATATTTAGCGTGGAACATGCTTAATGGAGTTTAACGAAAATAAAATGTTAAAATAAGAGTAGTACTAAATTGCTATTATCTTGAGATAACTTGAAATAAACGTTTTACCATAAAAATTAAAAGCATGTTAAATGTTGAAAGCTCATTTTTTTCAGATGTTAGTCTTGAAGTTTTTAATATTTAATTGATATTATTTAATGATATTAAAAATTACTAATTCAGCAAGTTTTAAAAAGATCTTAATTCATGAATCTTAAAATTTGTAGCACACCAAAAAACTCAGCAATATTTAATGTCTCCTTACGAATTTATATATTTACATGAAATAAATTCGGGATTCTTAATCACTTTGGAGTAGCAGTTTCATGTTTTTTGTCCCGTTTAAAGTAGTTAGGTTTTTTTCTTCAAAAAGGATTTCCATTACCTTCTATACAATTAAATCATAAAAAACAAAATCAAAATATTATGTCTAGAGATTTCCATAAAGGTTCATATATCTAACACTAAACTAACTCTACTACATTTTAAAGTTTGCAAGCTTTTTCTAAAACATTCATACATTTTTATCGCAAGTGTATACGTCCTTTCTTTTTATTATTAAGTCCTTTTAATGGTTTTCTTTGTTTTTGACATGTTTCCATTGTTCTTTTGTGCAACTTTCAATTATTTTTGCAAACGATTTGTATTTTCAGATTTTCTGAAATTAAAATGAAAGCTTTAAAATATATTGCCTATAAAATAAAGGCTTCTATTTAATTCGAAAAACTTTTTCACCATTCGGGCAATCTTTACAAAATATCTAAGGAGAGTTTCCAGTTTCACAGTTTTCCTTGAAAATGGCAATTTAATGTTTTTTGTTTAAAACACACATTTATAGTGATTGGAATAAAACGGATATACATAAGTCCGTTGCGACTTGTGAGTCCATTGCGAAAATACTTTAAATTACATTTAATATTTATTTTTAGCATGACATTATTAATTGAAATTGAACGCTCAAAACACATGTTAGATTAAATCTGTCAGTAGTTTATATAACTATATGTATCGATCGATCGTTAATTACTATTTAGCAGCAGAAAATTTTTCATTCGCTCTTTTCACTGCGTCATCTAGTTTTGAACATTGAAGTAGTTACTAGGTAACGATTTCTAAGTTTGTAGTCAGTAAGAAAATATTAAATAACTCAAGTTGCTATTGAATGACTTCTTCAGATATGATTACTTATGCTTCTAGTTTGAAGTTTCGTATCATATGAGAACATTTTTATGGAACTTTTGAGTTTGTTTGATATTTTCAAACATATTAATTTTAATAACTAATTTAACATGATCTGCTCAGAAAAATTGTGAAAAAATATTTAATATTTTTTTGATATTGTAAAAGTACAAAAGCTGTTTTAAAGTTCCAGCCTTGAATGCACTAACATTGAATTATTAAACGTCGTTTGAGGAAAATGTGGCAAACAGATTTTTTAAATAGAGTGTGCACAAATTTAGTGAAAAAGCTTTTTAAATAATAAATAAATTAATCATTAGTTTCAAAAACAACTGACTCCGTTGGTTCCTGTAATTGTAACATATCTTTATGCATTCCAAAGCAAATATTTATGCAATTTCGATTTCCTCTTGGAGTGTGTGTCCTGTTGGTTTTACAAGTTTTGGGATGGAAATTTAGGAATAAAGAAAAAGCAGTTAGTAGAATAGAAAATGGAATAACAACTTGATTTACGGAAAAGAAAAATTACGTGCAGTGTGATATAATGTTTGATTATGATGGATTTTAACCTGTTTATGTCGTTATCTATATGAGCCTCAGCGTCTACAGCTGTTGCAAAGTTTCCAGAGAACATGGAGGGTCGCCTTATCCACCTATGATGGCCACGTGAGGACATGTAGACACTGACAGATTTTAGGACAGCAGTGCGAACCTAAAGAAATGCAAGTAACGTGAATATGTCATCTTGTCAAGTAAATGTGAAACCTCCTCACCTCTCCGTTCAGGAAGCAATAAATCATTGAAATAAAAAATCCTTGAAATGACGTTAAAAAATGTGTGCTGTACGACCACACAGCAAATCTGAAAACTGATTTTTCAAGAGGTGCGTCTGTCATGTGAAATAAATTTGTGATGCCTAATAAAGGCAGTCTGTAAGAAAAATCAATTCGGTAAGTATTTGATGTCTTTCATGTTATTCATTGTGGTAATGCTCTTACAGGACAATTGCTGCTCTGACAGCTTTTCTGACTTTCACTACATCACTGGTGTGGCTCTCACGCAGCTTCATTATCAACACTCTTATAATATTTAATAAAAATATGAAGTTTAACTGGAAATGAAAAATTGTTTCATATACGAAAACTGTTACAAAATAATTTTAAAAGGTTCACTTACTATGATAAATGCTAATCTTGGACCCTCAAGTATCCAGTAATAAGGCGTTAAACTATATCCAAAGCATCTAAAAAACAAAAACAAAATTGTTGTTATTTGTGAATTCAAGCAGAATCTAAAATTTTATTACCCTTGCAGCACTTTGGATGATGCTGTAAAAACTGCCCAAATAGCTGTTAAAATAATAGGTAAACCCCAACCAGCTGCTGCATATATTTTGTGTGGAAACCGACCTTGAAAAACTGTGACTGTAACGACATTGTGTAAGTACAATCCTTCAATGAACATCCAAACAAACATTGATGTTCGAGCATATTCCAGTAGCATATACGATACCTCGCACAAATAAGCCTGGTCACAAAAAGTTATAAAGTCACAAATAATTTCACATTAAAATCTCAACAGAGTATCTATTTAAAGCCTGTAGCGATGATAAAATTGATTAATCTACCGTATTATCGATGCCATGTCTATTTGCTTTGTCTTTCAAAGTGCCCGCAGAGCCAATAATGACCTGATCAATGTATAGTGTCAACCTAATAATGACCTGAATAGTCATCGATACGAACAAATTTTTATGAATTCTAGTTCGATTATTGCGTAAACTTCTGTGAATAATTAATCAAATTAGAAAAAGAGTTGTGATAATTTTAAGTTTAATGCATACCGGAACTGACAAAATATGAAAAGTGACACGATTAAAGTCAATAGCGAAACACTGAAACCCACCTGAAATATTTTTATTATGAACTTTAACCTTTTTGTTCACACCTGTAATTCAGTTCACTTACAATTTCGAGCGTTCGCGTTTTTTCAGCAATATCCATTTTGATCTGAAATTATAAAAAATAAAGTAATAATCAGAATTTGTAATATTTTTTGGAAAAATGCAACCAAATGAAGCAAAAAATTCAGTTGATTTTATTTGATGAATGCTTGAAAATTGTGAAAATGAAATTTCAAAGAGATAGATATTGCTCGAAAACTTTGAACCAGTTTTTAAAACGGAGTCATTATGGAAATGCAATTTTGAAAAATTTGGTTAAATTTGTTAGCGAATTTCAGTATTCAACTAATGAATATTTCAAATAATGAAAACTCTTTTTTTCGAAATTAGGAAGGATTTAAAATGCAACTCTGTCTTAAATTAAACACGAGTATGGCACTTGCTTAAGCTGCTTACCTTGTTATAAGGTTTTAAATTGGAGTTGATGTAACCAAATATTTTGCTCTTTTTTGCATTCGCCAAAAAATAAAAAATAATCCAGACCAAAGCTTTATTAGATCTTAACTCATCGTCAAAAATAACAAAAGCCAATTAATGCAAAAGTGATGATAAACTAATAAAATGATGAAATATTTAATCATTTTACTTTTTACATTAGTACATATAGTATTCAGTAATTCATCTAAAAGGTTGATTTACTTTTGAAAGTTATACAGATCGGGCAAACTGAAAAGAAGCTGCGCGTGTTTCTGAAACAATTGGGAACAATGGACGAAGTGCTCAACTCAATTAAATACAAAAGCAAATACTATCCGGCAAATACTCATTTACCAGCAACAAGTAAATTGACACAGTGGCGTAGCTTTTGAAAATCAGAAGGAATAGCATACCTTATGTTTCTTCGCAAAATGTAAAAACATTATGGGAACGAATATCATTCTATAAATCTCCGCCACTGGTAAACAATCAGTAAACCAACAAGTCACGTGTATTTGATAGGTAAATAATTAAAATACAATTTAATATCGTGAATAATACAGCAAAGGATTTAATTTCAGTATTATGAAACGACACAAAGCGAAACTATTGTGACTTAACAAATAAAAGAATTTTTGATAAGTTTTGTGTAAAGCTACCTTGGCATCATCTTCGTTGCCGTATGCGTATAGTTTGCGAAATAATTGGACAACTTCAGGACTAAAACACGGCGTGTAATTCGTCCAGCCAGCAGAACTTCCTCCATTTCCAGGTTTTCCTTCCCAAGATCCTTCAGCACTGCATCTTCTTTCAGCGGATTCTTTAAAATAAAGATAAATACAACAGTTAAAAGTAGTCGTTATAGTTCAAGGGAAAATTGTTCAATTTATCTCTGAGTCACCAAAAGAATCTTTATTACTGAAAGTCAATGTCAACCACTTGGAAATATATTCTTCTTTTTTTACGTTTGAATGTCTTATCACAAAAGAACAAACCTAAATTATTTATTCCCACACAAAAGCTTCTAAGGAGAACAGAAACAATGTCATACTTATATATATGTCTACATTGAAAAGCAGAAGAATGACAAGGCAATTAGTGAGCCAAAGCTGATGATGTACATGTGCATTAAGCGTTTTTATTTCAGGCTTTTATGCTTTCTGGTGTAATCCTTGTTATGTTTCTTTTCCGCAGAGAACTGGGCAATGAAGAGTAAAATGAATAGTCAAGTGGAACGACTCGAGCAGACTGAATGGCTCACAATACTGTCGCACATTTTATTTAAAAGCATTATGATTTTTTGTAATAAATGGTTAGTAAATGCTTTATTAAGCTTTATTTAATAGATTGTCGCATTATTTTATACAAGTCTTACTAAATGTACATTAAAAGACCTTCTTTAAACTATTCTTATAAGTTCATAACCAAACAACATCTCTTTTTTTTCCTCTAGAGCAAAGAGCTTCCGCTCTTTGACTTTGACACAGTTTAAATATCATATAGCTTTAAGTTGAAATAAAATTGAAGACTTGCTGTGCACTGTATCATAAAGATACAAACACAAGGTGGAAACAATGTTTTTCATGTTAAATTGATAAGCTTATGGATGCATGTATTTTTGATGATTTCAAAGAAGAAAGAGGATTAGTTTTTCAATTATCTAACTATTGAAGTATATTTATATAGAGCAACAATTTAAATAGAAGAACAAAAACCACAAATAATAAATAATGGAAACAGTTTTCTCTACAATTACTGCTAATTAGCAGAATAATTTATAACTTCATTTGTTCTTACTTCAGTAATAGTTTTGGTACTAATTAGGCTAATTAAACATAGTTAAAATATTTCAGCTTACAACAGTGAGATTTAAAAGAAGCTCCGAGTCTACATAGAATAAGTGCTTTTGGTTTTTGAGTAGGCAACAGTCCAATTACATTTCTGTTACACAATACCATACAAAAACAAAACCACAAATGACATTTTTAAATCGATTTTAAAAACATTGAAAACAGCATGATATGTCTCCAGATAGATTGTCCATCATTTTAGTTACAATCAAAAATAATAAATAACAATACTCGGCACAATTTTTACTATAGTAGTGAGGAGAGTAATATAAAATAGAAGAAGCTTAATCATATTAAAGCTTATTATAATTAAGCACACACAAATTTCATTTGAGCATCTTAAATTTTTCAGTACTAAAATTGCTAATGCGAACAACAGCGCGCCCGATACTTATCGGTTGAAAATTGATTTATATTGTTACGTTTAGCATATTTACGTGAAAATTTGTGCAAATATCACTGAAGAAGATTTAAAAGAATTGCGGAAGATACTTCAAACGGATTTTGCAGGAATTATTCAATTGGAACAGTATTGTTGCATATCTTTTGAATATATCTACAGATATATTTTTAAATTATAAATAAGAATGATTCTTTTGTTACATATATTTGAATGGTATCATTTGATGAGACGCTTCTCGACTTAAGAGAAGACGTATACCATAATTTAGTTCTATATCTTTTTTGGTGAAATATTTTTCATCAAAATAAGCAGGTTCTTCTATTTTTATTCGTTATTATTATCCACCTCTTCAAATACTTACTTTTGTAATGATTCAATGACAATATTAAAATGGGTAAAGGTACTTGAATTCACTCAATTAGAGACATTGTCTTCATTCACAAAAGATTTTACCTTTATCAACTCACAAAATTCTATACAAAGTATAAAAAAGTTGATTGTAAATGGTACCATTAGCATAAAAAAAAGAATAAAGTTTCCTTAATTAGAGACTTAAATTAGCTAAGTCGTTTTGAGATAAAAATAGACTGTCCAAGAAGGAACTATTTAAATATGTATAAATATATCAAAAACCTCAGTTAGATCGCTGAAATACAGCTAATGAACTCTTTTCTTAATAAAATCATTTATATCGACTAAAGATAATTTTGACTTATTGTAGGTACTCGGTAAGTATGAAGTTGTTTCAAGTAGATGGTGATCATCATCTAAAAAAGATTGAATCATTGAGGCTATAGCTCAACAATATAATATCTTGATTCCAACAATATCTTCTCCAACGATTTTTACACTAGAGCTTTATAGAGAACCTGTTGCATGTCTTATTTACAGTTTACAGTTGCATGTCAGCTTATTGAAAATATTATCTAAAGCATATTGAGAAAACTGAGACAAAATCGAATAAACTGTAATGAAAACCAAAGTTGAATTACCACAAAATCACTCGAGGCAGGCAATCAACAGATAAGTTCGCATCTAAATGAAACAGTAGCGCAATAAAATAGTAAACACTTGACTAACTGCTTATTGAAATTTAAAGGTTTCGTAGAATATTTTATTGATTTAAAGTGTATATTTATATAATTTAATCGGTTACGATTTTAGTTTAGATATTTATAGAAAATATTATTCGAAATGATTTCATATGAATTTATTAATAAAATCGATAATTTAATATTAAACGAAGCTTTTGGTGTCAACTGGATTAATTCATAAAAGTCTTTGTTTCACTTAATTGGATTAGTAACCATTTGTACATACTTAAACAAATACAAGAATTTATGGTATAATGCACTTAATATAATATTAAATAACAATTTAACAAGAGCTTTTGTGCTCCCTCCCATGTAGAAATTTCAACACAAAACAACGATAATAAATACCTCTAACATTTAAAGCTCACGTTGTTCAGCAGTTGCTATCCCGATTACATAAAAAATATTTAGCAAATCTCCAGAGAGTATACATTACACAAGCAATTTGCAAACCAGAACAGACATAACATGTCGACATTTCAACATTCCTACATTTTCACGACAAATTGAATATAATTGACAATGGATAGTAGTATATAATGAAACGTTTAAATTGATTTAACAAGATATCTGGTATATTTAGATTCATAAAATGAATCTTGTTCGAGCATGTGTTTCTTGTTTAAGGGTAGATTTTTCCTTGTTTTACAAGTCTTGAATGTCTTTTTGACGCTCCATTATATGCTCGTAGGTAGTGCTTCTTTAGTTTGACAATTTTAATTTTTTAATAATTTTGAATAGTCAGCTCCAGAAAACAAGTATATTTATATCTCTTTACATAGTTGAATATGGCAATCTCAACTGCAAAAATTCCAAAATAGACGGCTGTCTTATAAAAAAATCTTTTTATGTCTTATTCTTTTCTAGAAAATTTCATCTTTCTGGAAAAAGTTTTAGAACTTCTTGAGCTGAAAAAAATAGGTTCTTTATTTATTTATTTATTTATTTATTTAGAATGTACATAACGGGCTGTGCCCTTAGTTTGGCAGGTTTAGTTCTGCTTATGCATTCTATGACTAGTTAATATCAGATTATGTGAGTGAGTAGTAAAAATATCAGGTTAAAATTAAAATCAGGTAGCAGTAATAACATAGTCAGTATCAAATTAAATAACAAAAACATAAAAACAAAAATAACAAGGTAAAATATCACAAGTAGAAAAGGATTTAAGCAATCCATGTCAAAGGAACTAAAAGGTCAATTTTGTCAGAAGGACGGCGTGTAGAGTGAGTCAACGTTCGCCTTCATTGCATGAATTAGCGAGTAGAGTTCTCCTCCTCTAATGTCCTGGTCAGCGCAGTAATGGTTCAGCTGGCTCATGAGGGTGTTAATGGGAGAATGAAGGCCGGCATTTGTTCGAGATTTTGCGAGTGTGAAAGCTCTAGGAGCTCGTGTTTGTTGCGCAGTCTCGTTTTCGTTGAACCAATGCAGGAATCGTTGGCCATCCGTTTCTTCATGGATTGACTTAAGGACGAAAGTCAATCCATTCTTTATTCGTCTCTTCTCCAAGGGTTCCATCATCAGAAGGGAACAGCATTCTAGGTAGTCCCATTCATTAGGTGCGTTTGCGATAAGTTTGCGGTAGAAAAGTTGTTTCACAAACTTTCGCTGCACTTTTTCAATCCTCCTAATGTCTCCGACTTGGTGGGGTGCCCAGATCGTACTGGCGTACTCGAGTTTGCTGCGAACTAGCGAGTTAAAGAGGAGGATGAGTGTTTTGGGATCCTTGAAGTCCTTTCCTGTGCGCATGATGAAGCCAACAAGCCTGATACATGAGCTGAAGGTAGCATCTATGTGTGGCGATGCGCTAAGCTTGCTGTCCAGCAACACTCCAAGGTCTTTCATCGTTGAAACACGCTCCAGTTCGACACCGTTGATGTTGTACGTGTGGTCGATGTAGCGCGTCGTGTTTTTTGTGAAACTTATCACCTTACACTTCGTCACGTTTAGTTGCATTTGGTGACGGTCGCAAAAGTCTTGGAGACGGTTGATGTGCTGCTGAAGGATCTCACAGTCTGCTGGGGTGTGAATTGGTCGGCTGAATTTCAAATCATCGGCATATTCGTCGTGCTCTACTCCTTCAAAGATATCACTGATCTCATTGATGAAGATCAGGAAGAGTAACGGCCCAAGATGGGAGCCTTGAGCCACTGATGATTTAACGTTTATAGGCTCTGAAAGTTTGTTCCCAATTTTTACGAACTGCTGGCGTCCCGTAATGTAGCTGCTGAGCCAATCAAGCATTGTCCCGCTGATGCCACTACGACGTAACTTATCAATAAGCACTCGATGATTTACAGCGTCGAATGCTTTTGAGAAATCAGTGTAGATAGCATCTACTTGAAGTTGGAGGTCCATGGCGCGGTGCTCTTTGTAACCCAGCAAGTTGGTGGTAGTTGAACGACTTCGAAAGAAGCCATGTTGGCTGGGTGATATCTTGTCCTTAAAAAGTTCAAACATTTCATCAGTAACTATACTTTCAAATACCTTGCCTGCGATGCTTAGCTTGGAGATCGGCCTGTAATTAGTGACGTCAAAGGCAGGTCCAGATTTGGGAATGGGAACAACGTGAGCGATCTTGAAAGTTGTTGGAAAAAAGCCCGACGAAAGCGATTTGTTGTAGAGCAGGTACAATGGATGGGTCAGGGCCGTTGCATGGCGTTTGTAAAAGTATGGGGGAAGTCCATCAGGTCCAGTTGCTTTGTTTGAGTCCAAGGAGCGCAGCTTTGCATGGATCTTAAACATTGGGATGTACAGTGAAGAAATCATGGATTCGACAGGTTCTTCAGGTAGGCTAGGTGCAGAATCTGGTGCGTCGTCTCGATAAACCGAGGCAAAATAGTTCTGATTGTTTTATAAAGTGTTCAAATTAGCGTCAACTTATTACAAACGCGAAAGAATTTTCCTCCCGTTTCTAAAGAAACATATGACGAAGTACAAACGGAAATATTCATCAACCTATATTGCTCGCTTTATTATTAGTATAGGAAAGGAAGAAATAATCCTTTTATAATAATAATTCAACAAGTTGTTCAAATATTTGAAGGAAAGCTTAATTGCTATATTCAAATTAACATTGTGGATTAGTATTAAGTATTTTCAAAGAGATCTCAGGTACAAATGAACATTGCGACAATTTTTTCTTTCTGATGCGATGTTTTTTGTTATTTGTACTAAATTTATTGTCTTTGAAAAATATGTGCATTGACTTACTTGAGGAATCAATACCGTGTCCTTGTGGGCATTTTTGTGAGACAGTTTTTCCAGCTTCAGTTGGGGGCCAGCAAAGTATAGTATCCCATGTCCAATTACAGTATACTAGAAAAATATGAAGGCATTATTAATTTTATGTTTAGATCTATTTTTCCGGTTAACCAATACTCTCGGAATATTTGATGTCGCGATAAAAATTGTGTCAGTAAATTTGTTTTGTTGGTTTATTTTCACGATAATTTTTATTCTAAATTTTGCAAAACGAATATTTCTATTTTTCCTGAACTGGCGTGTGCTTTCATATGCTGAGGAGACACGTGCATAAATAATGATCATCGCCTTCGCGTTTCCCATTCGAATTTTAATTTATAATGTACGGACGAAGCAGAGTTTTTGAACATAATTGTGAAATGACTGTAAATTTAATTCAATTTGGGGAAAATCATATCAATGAGCATAATGCTTTTATTTTCGTGAATTAAATTAATATTATGAATATTTTTTTTCCTACCATCATTTCTGTCTATGTTGTAAAAAGTTGTTCATGATATATATATCATGAGCAATTATTTTTTAGCTAAGCTTTTTGTATCATGAAAATTGTTTTTCTGTAAAGTAATTTAATAATTGGTTTTGAGGACATCTTAAAGTTTATTTGTGCAGATAATTTACGAATTTGTATAACCACCAATCAATTCGAATCAGGTTGGACATATTTTCGCTTCATCGATTTTCTAAGAATAATTCAATTTAACAAAGGGTCGTTATTGAAGTTTTTGTATTGTATTGTATTTTTATTTACATTCCAATTATTCTAGATATAAGATATCATGCCTCTTAAAAAAGAGACATAATTAACGATTCTGAGTATGAAAATAGATTGTCAGATTTAAAACGCAGCAGTCAAATTGATTGAACAAAAACTGATTGTTATCGCTGTCCTTGCTACTGTAATTATAATTTTAGAGAAACGATTGAGTATCCTGTTATTATTATTTATACGTGATTTAGATTGGAATTTTCCCGCAATTATATTTAAATGTTATTAAAATTAATTAAATATTCACAGAATAATTCCCTTCTAATAATTGATCGTCCGTGATGCTGTGTGTTTATGGTTTCTCAATAAGGTTTTTAGAATGTGAACCTTTCTGGTTTTCAGTCAATGATATTGACCGAAGAGTTGAAGATACGGTATTAATATTTCATCAACATTTCAACAACATTTCATATCAATAATATTTTTTTCAGTACAAGTACACATCATTATAATGAAACCTTTCAAAAAAAAGTCTCACACACATTTCAATATTTTAAAATACGATGTCTAAATAACTTTAACATTAGGGTTTCTGTCCCGGGAATTCCCGAGTATTTGGCGTTTTTTTTCATTTCCCGATTTCCCGGATAACAAGCCGGGAATAACGGGGAATAAATTTTAATTTTTTACTTCAGAAACTCGTTGTGAAGTCTTAGGGTCTTAGTTTCACCCAAATATGTTTTTTTTTCTCTAAATAATAACATTTATCTTCAATGGATTTTTTAATTGAACTTATGTTGTGTAAATTTGTTGGACTGTAAAACTCGTTGGAACACTCTTCAACCGATGATTGGTAGATTTGTCCAACTCGCAAACCCAACCAAAGCATTTTTTACTGAACTGAATAGGTTAGACCTTTAGCAAGATGAAATTGTCGAGGATTCTACTAACTTTATGAAGCAACTTCAAAATTAGCGCCAAACTTTTTAATGCTATTTGCAGTCGAAAATCGGTCGAAATAGAACAAGTCTTTTCATTATAAGGTGGATTTGTCACTAAAATCCGTTCGAGGCTTTTCGACAAGTTTATTTATACTTTGTGCTTTGTAAAAAGTTACCGCCAGGATGAAGACAAAAAAAGTATAATAAAATGAGAATAACGTGACTCGTCTATCTATATTTCTCAAGTTGTTATTGTATAATATGTGGTATTTTTCTAATTACCCGTTTTCCCGGGAATTACCGGGTAAAAGCTATTCTAGTTCCTGTTTCCCGGGTAGTTGAAATACCCAGGAAATCAGAAACCCTATTTAACATGTTTGTTGTTTTCGAGTTAGAATATTTTCTTAATTTGTTTTAAAAAAAAAAAACATTTAAATTTTTGTTGTTTTGGAAAGTTTTTAAAAATCGTTCTCTGCGTTAGTCGGAACATTATCCCAATTATGATTTGATAATGAAATTTATGTTAGCTGATCAACCTCTGCAATTAACATACAGGATTGGTTGATATTTCATTAATGAAAAACAAATATCATTATAAATTCAAAAGCTTGTAAAAGCTTAAAATAATGTATGCACATTTTTCGTTTCTAAAGTTCAAAATTATAAATTTTCAATTCAAACGCCCAATTTTCAAAACGCTTATTTATTTTTCCCACTCACCTGAAATGACATTCGGCAGGATATAATCTTCATATTTGGACGAGCAGTACTCTAGAGTTGTATTGAATAATATTGGTGTGGTGTCTTGACCAGTTGATTCCATGACGAAGCATTGACCATTACAACCAAATTTTATTGAGTGTTGGCTTGTAAAATGTCTAGCGCATTGTAAAAAAAGCTGCGCTCTGTAAAAGTATTTTGTAAAAAAATTTTAGATTTTTGTAATTATCGACTGAAAAGTATTTGGTGAACTTGGTAAAAAAATTTATCCAATTAAACAAAATCTCTAAATAGATAGTTCATTCGGTTTCATTATAAAGTTTTCTACAAACTTTGAAAATGTTTGCTCTATCACGTCTCTAAACATTTATATCTTATAATCACACAGTACAAGTACACCCATTATATAATTATAAATTCTCTGAACACTGTTCACTTCCTTTTCCCTTGTGTATCTCATTAAACAAAAAAAAAACTGCACAAAATATCGATTTTCATACGAAAATTCGAGTAACATCTGATTTAAAGATTGCTCACAAGGTTGTGATTTTCAATGGAAAAAACTGCAAAAAGACAATTTCAAGAAGAAAAGTATTCTCAGCTTTGAGAAATTTAATCTTGTTGTTGTGTAGTTGTTCGACTGTAGTTACTCGGAAAATGTTGGGTTGTCAGAGGTTTACACAAACTGTGCAAAAATACCAAAAATAAACTTCTTCCTGTTTTTTTTAAAGAATGATTTAATTCAAGTACTGAATACAGTAAAAATATTTAAACCCATTTTATAGACTCCAGCTGGTTGCAGGTTTACTAACTTTTTGCAATTTATAGCAACTTATACACTATGCAAAGAATTTGTATTAAATATTAAGGACAATCTTAGGACAATCCAAGGAAAGTACTGACAGGACAGAAATTTTCATTTTCATTTCATCTTTATACAGTCGAGAAGTACTTCAGTTGTTCACTCTTGTTGATATCTTTTATGTAGTCATAAATTGTGTCTGTAGATCACTAGACATCTTATCGTTATTTTCTTTATTGTATTTTTTGTCAATTGGAGATTTTAAGGTGATCTTATTTAATGGAGGACAATGAATGTATTAAGGACTTGTATTAAAGACTATAAGGTTTAAAGCTGTCTTCTTCTTGCTGTAATTTTAATTCGAAAGAGCAGAAGAAAACTCTGCAAAAAATGTTGGCTAAGATTTCACTGGATGCCTTATATCCCTTGTGTTCTTGAATAGTGCTAACATCTTTCAAGTCTTAAGTTGATCTTGAAAACTGTGGAAAAAGTGCCGACTTTAAATCGATTGTATAATATATATTGATACATTTTCTGTATAACAGGAACTTCAGAACAATTTTTTTCAAATTTTTGGTCTTGTTGACGCTAGTTTATTTATGAGGTTTTTGTCACTTTTGTTTTCATCGATTGAAAAACTAAGCTTAAAAGTTTGTAAACATATAGAGAAATAGTTTGTCGAAGCAGAATGTTATGTATAATAAATCTATCACGCCAATTTTATTTTTGGATATTTAAATGCATTTGTTAGCATTAAATCAACTGCATTTCCAACAAAAACAAAGAACAGCAAAATTTTATTTTATGAATACGATATTATGCTATACCAAGAATTGGAAAAACAAATTATTTCCGTATTTTATTCGCGGAAAACAAAAAGTTTATCGATGTTTTTGTGTTTTTATTAAATATATTTATTATCTTCTTCTTGAAAAAGAAGTTATAGAGTGTACGAACAACTTATATATTTTACAACCAGAAAATCGGTCAAAAAATATTCATCATAAAATTATTATTTATTATTCATTCATAAATAAAAATATTGATTCCAGCAAATCGTTCTTGTTAAAGAGTTCGCAACAAAAATAGAGTTTTTATACATTTGTAATTAAAACGTTCAAGAACTTTATGTAACTCGAGCAAAATATAATACTTCGTGGATAATAAATAGCCACTAAGCCAGAAGCATCCAAAAGTTTTCCGATGAACTTGAACAGCACAAAATCGCAATTTTATGTTTATCTTTTGAACTAAAACAGAACACATGTTCCATCTACCCCACTTATCATTTTTGGAGCATTAAAACACAACGTGATTTATGATCCAAAATAATTAAAATATTCAAGAAACTGTAGTAAATAAAACCCAAGTTCAATAAACTGACATGACTTAATATTTTATAGGCAAGAACATCTAGTTTCATAATTTATTTTGTCAGACTATTAAATATGCAAGGTTTTAAAAGGATCAAAGTTGTGGAAATCTTACAAGTTCTATATTATATAATGTTTCAACTTGTAGAATAAATGTTGTGTCTAATTTTAGAAAAGTTGCCAGAAAATCTAAGGAAGTTTAAATGGCACAAAACTTTTATTTTCCAGTGTGCAGCCTGAGAAACCACAATATTTTTAAAATGAAAATTTCTTATAAGCATCCAAGAAATGAGCAATTATGAAGAAAATTTGGCTCCATTTTCTTTCGGCTTTTTGAAAAAAAAAACTTTTTTAAATTTATACAGACTTAAATGTGGCCTAAAGGTTATTTTATTCAGAATAACAAAATTTTATTAAAAAAATTTTGAAACAAATATGGTGAAAATCTAATGTACATGTGTTTAATTTACCAAAATATTTAATATCGAGCAACAGGTTTTCGTGGATAGCGAAAACTTTTGCTTTATAGCATTCAAAAATCCCTGAAGCGGTTTTGCGGTTTTGAATATTAAATGTGTAAAAAGCTTGGACTCAACAGTGCTATGAACAAAAAATGTAGAAAAATTCTTTCCGCCTTCAGTTTTCTCTTAATGAACAAAAAATACTTCTATTTATTTTATTTCTGTCAATCTTGGGTTTAAATATGTTAAAAGCATTTTCTTTACAGTGAACTCAAAAACAAATTATGGCACAGAATGTTCGTGATTTAATTTCTCAGTACAGTTTTGTACAAAAAATGTAAATCCTTTAGAGAGTTATTAAAAAATCCAACACTTTGCATAATATCAAGTTTGCAGTCTGAGTATTTTTTGAATGTTTAATTAATAGGTTAGAACATTTCAACGAATTGTGCTGCAAGTTGGTCAAAGCTCTGATGAACTAAACTAAAGCTTAAGACAGTTCAGCTCATTTTCGAGATTAGCTTTTTATAAAAAGCTCAGCTCAAAATATATCTTTTTCTTTTGAGTCTCAAAAGGCTCTTTTTCCATTTTTTTATAAAATTTCAAGAAAAATTGTAAAATGAACGAACGAACTGTAATACACACCCTAATTGTATAATTTGTTTTTTGGTGAAAAACGATTAACATAGCTCAGATGCTTTTTATGAGCTGAGCTATTTATAATTAACTCAGATCATAAAGTAGTTGATAATTTTATAAATTCTAAATGTTCATTTTTTTAACAAGAAATAAGCTGAACTTCAGCTAAAGGTCTGAAAAAAATTGGAGCCTTGATTTTAGCCAACCTCAATATAAATTGCATGAAAATTTTTCCTTCTTAGTAACACAATTTTTAAAGCATAACTTAAATATCTTGAAAGCAAAGGAAGATTTCTTTCCTTGATTATATCAAACAAGCATTCCACCATAATTTTAACCAGGTAACTAGAGTTTTTTCTACCTTATTAGGTTATTGCAATTCAAAAATCACTACCAAAGATCAGGATAGTAGAAAACATACGACATTATATGATTTTATTTAGTGTTTGTGGTGTTCAGAAAATGTCATTAATATAAACTAGTATTATATCATATAGATTGAATATCACTTTTCCAACCAAAATAAGTTTCTTTTTTTATGTATGATTTCAGTTTATTAGTTTTAATAACTTTTTGTAATTATTAATTCTTTTAAACTTAATTTTTCACTCACTTTCCCAAAAATGTTAAATATTTTATATATTTTTATTTTCATAAAAAACGTTCTGTAAACTGTAAAATTTTAACACAATTTCATAAAGTTCTTAAGACACTCTACAGTTTATTTAAATTTTATCCAAGAGATGTTGCTACGTTGGCTTCAACACGACAACTGACCATATTTATTTTAATGTTCAACTAATAAATGATTTTAATTAGCATAAACCGCGGATCGAATTTACTCTATGCCACAACTTTGCCGCACAAAGTTCCAGCAGCAACTGATTTGCTAGACAGTTTTGAACTTTCAGAGGAAATACCTACTGTAAAGTGTATCTGAAATGCATACAATGTGACTGAAGCGTAAACAAACAGGTCGGCGCATGATCAACGGATGCTTTGAGTAAAAATCTCATGAGAGAATTTGATCTTGAATTTTTTTAAGATATTTACAAATCTCCTGTACAATTAACTGAGTGTTTACATGCGGGACTCTTGATTGCCATGCTAATGTTTGAATTGGTACGTTTGAATATTGACTTGGGACTTTTGTAGTTAGTTTTGATTATTTCAAAGATTCAATATAGTTGCTACAATTTTGTTTAAAATTGATTTAATGGGAATTTTTGTTTTGAGTGGTTTTTATGATGTAAGTTTAAAATAATGGATATTTTCATTTATTAATGTTTGTATTTTATGAGTGCTATTAAAAATACTTTTCATGTAATAAAAAACACAATCATGCAGATTGCAGATGAATCAGGAGAGCTGAGAGATATAATCTCGACACAGCAGTGGCATCCATTCACTCAAAAAACCGCTTAACATCTTAAATTGATTAATTGAATTTGTGATACCTATAGTTAAGATTTCAAATCAAATTGATCAACATTAAAATTTGTTATTGCTTCTACTAGCATTGAAATCAGCTCAAACAAAAATTAATTTACTTTTATAAATTAAATAAACTAGAAAAATCTTCAAATTTAGGAAAAACGCCCATAAAATAGAGACTTTCCGATGTTTACACCAAATTGTTTTAAACAAGCAAAATCAGTTTACATTAACTAGTTATGCCTCGTTAAAAGAAATTTATCTGTTTGTCAGTAATCAAATAATTTAAAATTGAAAATATTGAATATGGTAAAAAAATTTGCATTGAAGTCTCGGATTCTATTTAGTACTATTCGGCAAGTTATATAAATATGTGGATATATATTTAGTCTGTATTTGACTAGTCATAAATTATTTACATTGCTCTTTCAAAATATAAAGTGCTTCTGTTAGCATGTATGCATTCAACAGATGGTATAACATTGTAATCATTTTCTGAAGGAGCACGTTTTGCTTCATGCTTATGTATTCAACAAGTATTATTATGCAATATTTTGATTGTTATATAAAAATGTTTTCTGGATCTTATTATGATATAATGTATTTTAGTGACATTTCTAATTATAAATATAAGACATAATTTAAGCATTTCCGGATAATATAAGCATAATTCGTTATCAAATCTATAGGTTAACAAAAAAAATGTTCTGTTTGTAAATGATTTATTAATACATTTATAATAATTTGTAACAACTGTTTGAGCTCAGATTGGCATTCTCAATTACATGATCCAATTACAGTATAAAGCAATTGCAACAGATTATGTTGGCATGTGTTTACTAATAATTATCTAAAAACATGTACTTGTAACCATTATAGCACTTAGCTTAATATAATCAATTATGGAATATTGCAAAATAACAACATATTCCTGGAAGCAATACATCAGAAAAGAAATATAATTGTGTAGACTATGTTATATTTAGTCACTATATTTTAATGGCATTTGTTTAAAAAAAATATTAAATACATATCATTTTAATGGGACTTCCGATCTTTATTTGATTCATGTGTCAGGGAAATGTTTTTTTTGATTGCTGTTTCTTTGAAAAATATTTGGTATGAAAAATGCCAACACTCCACTGAAGCAGAGCAGACTAGCAGAGAATGCAAATGTGGCTGAAAAATAGCTGTCGAGTAGTAAGCCAACAATAGTAGAGCCCACTATACTAGCAATTCGTGCACTTATAAGTGTGATTGAGATCGCCATAGCTCTGAAAAGTAAATAGAATGTAGTATCCTTTTTCTAAATAGGATCAATAAATTTTTTACCGTAAATGTGTTGGAAACAAGTCAATTGTGGAAGCGTTTACAACATTCGCTACGATACCTGAAGACAGCATACCTACATATAAATATATTGTAAGTAATGGCACCGTTGAAAATATTACTCCAAATCCACAAAATCCGCAACCAAATAGAACAAATAGGAGGATAGGAAGTTTACCAACAAAATTGATAATCAAACCAATTACTGCAAAGCCTGATGCATAGATCACTTCTAGAACAATGGTGTGTTCAATGGTTGAAAATTCCAGTTTGCTGATGCATTCAATTGAAGTTGCATTAGATCCTGTTTCCGATATATTTGATTTAGTGGCTTCCATCATGTCACTAATTGTTGCTCTATCATTTGGATAAATTTGCACGAACTGAGCGATACGATTGATGATGTTTGGAAAAAACATGTACATTCCTAAAAAGACAGATTTAATTCTAAATCAGGTATAGAAATGGGTTTATTGAATATTTACCACTGGCTGATGTACAGATTGCAAATTGCATACCACAAGCAATTAGCGTATTCTTGAGATGAGGCTTCTTAAATAGTGGAGAAGTTTGATTCCACATTGATTTCAACAGATTAGCTGATTTATGAGTAGAAAGGTACAACTGATTCTTTATAAACTCTGAATCTTGAATCAATCCAGTAACGTTATAAAGCTTAGGATCCTTTCCTGAATTAATACTGTAAATTTTTCTCAAAATTTCCAATGTTTTTTCTTCGTTTCCTTGAGAAAACACAAATTTGGGGCTTTCTGGAAGAAATAACATTGCAAAAAAGCAAATTATGCTCGGTGATGCACACGCAACCATAAATAATCTCCAAGGCTTGTAATCAAGATCAAGATAAGGTATGTAAAGATGAAAATCACTGTTTATAATCAGCCAAGCTAAGCATGGTATAGATATGCAAGCAAGTCCAGTAACGACAGAAGCTCCCATAAGTACTCTTGATCGGTTCTTCAAGTCGTGGAATTCTCCTAAGTATGAATATGCTGTTGCTGAGGCTCCAGATATACTGTAAATAGCCCAAAAATTATGAAATACTACTAAACGAAACAACTTTTGTTTTGTGCTATCATCATAGAGAATAGAGGCGACAAGGTTTTCATTGAAGTTGGTTGGAATTTGCGATATTTTTTGAACAATATCGTCTCTATTTATCTCTGTGGCTCTCATAATTTCTGTGCAATAATCTAATTTGTTGTGTGAATACTTGCATCCAAATATGACTTACAAAAACTAACAGAGAGTATGATATGATAACACAAATTTATCTAACTTGGAAGGTTAAATATGAAGGCATAACTGATTTTTTAAACTCACAAAAATCCACTAAAAAATCTCATGACTACAAGCAGCCAAAAAAATTTCATAAAACTTGAAACAATGGATATGATGAAAGCAATGAGCAAAGTCGGCAGAATGACATTTCTCCGTCCCTATGTTTGTCCTTAAATTATATAAATATTCTTTTGATCAAATTAAAAATATTTTTTTTTACTTGAGTGTCAGCTAAGAATCCCCATAAATGCAAGCTAGCAACAATTCCTGCGAAAGAAATTCCTGAAAGGAGACCTTTTTCCTCTGAACTTAAATTCAAATCACATTCGGATGCTGGCAATATGAATGAAACGCTGTAAGTTTCTAATAGAACTGTTGATAAAACTAAACCACTCAATACTAAAAGAACAATGTTATATTTTCCAAATCCTGTTCTTGTAAGAGCTTCCTCTAACAAAATTTTATGCTCGTCAATTTTATTTGGTTCAGATTGTTCATTTTTGAATTCACTTTCAGCTTCTATTGACATTATTCAGACAGTTAAAATTATATCACAAATTAAATTTATTCTGACAAAACTGTTAAAAATTCTCGAAACAATTAAATATATATTGTTGAGCGTTCAAAATATATCAGCTTCACCGAGCTCTAAACGTTTGATAATAAATGTTTCTACATCAACAAATTTCGAATCAATCTTAAATTCATCGCAGACTGAGAGCAATGAGCGATATCTTACTTGTATTGTCAACAAACTTTGTATATTTTGATGATCTTATGCAATTAAAGAACTGAGATAGCTTTTTTCTGAATAAACGATAAAACAATGGAAGTGTCTCGTGAGTAGCGATATTTAGGGCATCTGTTTGTTTACGAAAAAAAAATATGATTTGAATCGTCTAATAGTTTCATGCACTAATATTGGTTTATGATTAATGGCATTCAAGGCTATCAAATTTCAGATCAGAAGATTTATTTACTCTTAAAAGTAAATTGACACTATTTACCACACAATATTATTGATGAGCAAATGTATAGCAAATTCTTTCTTGCCATTTTTTCTTGAAATTTTTATTTTGAAAAAAAAAGTCAATTTGTTTGTATCGGAGCGCTTCGAAAAAGGGGTCGGATCTAAAGATGTCAAAATTTTTCAATGATTGGAATTAAATTGAATGAGATGAATTCAATGATTGGAATTAAATTGAAATTAGATTCTTACAAAGAATTGACAAAAAGTGTTTGAAAGCTACAAAGCATAGGTTTCAAGCTTACCAAATTCTTGTGACATGCAGAATAAATATTTACGTTTACAAAATATACTGTTTGAAGCTATAAAAGATAAGAAAATATTAATGAAAAGATTTTAATAATTTGTTCATACTTCTTTCCATTTTATTCCTTCTTTAATCATTTTTATTCATTTTTACTCAATTTCTCTCTCAGAAGAAGTGTTTTTGTTGGTTTTGCTGTTTCTTTGAGAAATGTTTGGAATAAAAAATGCCAGAACGCCACTTAGACAAAGCAAGGATGCAGAAAAAGCAAATGTAGTTGAGCAATAACTATCAAGGAGTAATCCAACAGCATTAGCGCCCACAACACTTCCAAGTCTTCCACTCATCAGTGAGATACATATTGCCATAGCTCTGAAATGATAATAAATATCTATACTATATATGATTAGTTTTTAATTCACAAGAAGTACCTTAAGTTCGTTGGAAAAAGGTCGATTGTTGAAGCATTTACAACATTTAGTACCACACCACAGAGCACAAATATAAGATACAAATATATTGAAAACATTGGTATCGTTGAAAATATGATTCCGAATCCACAAAATCCACATCCAAATAGGAAGAACACAAGAATCGCTAGTTTACCAACCGAGTTGATGATCAAACCAATTATAACGAATCCTGATGAATAAAAAATTTCCAAAATGAAGGTGTATTGATAAATAGTAATATCAAGTTTTTCGACGCATATAATAGCGGTTGAGTTGAGGTTTATGTCAAATACATTTTTTTTAGTGGAATCCATCATTGAGCAAATTGTTGCTGATTGGTTTGGATTTTCTGCCATGTACTCAGCCATTCTGTTTAAAATATTTGGGAAGAACATGAACATTCCTGTAAAAGATAGAATCCGAAAAATTGTATATTAAAGCAATTTCATATAAAATTTTACTTAAAGTTTGTAACTTACCATTACAGGTCGTTAATATTGCAAACTGCATAGCACAAGCAATCAGTGTGTTTTTAAGATGAGGTTTCATAAACAACGGATAAGTTTGATTCCACATCGACTTTAACATACTTTTAGATTTACTGGCGCTCATTTGATTCTGTCTGAACTCATCATCTTGGATTAATCCTGATACATTATAGAATTTTGAATCTTTCCCTGAATTAATACTGTACATTTTTCTCAAAATTTTCATAGTTTTTTCTTCATCTCCTTGAGAAAATAAAAATTTGGGAGTTTCAGGGAAAAATAACATCATAAAAAAACAGATAATGTTTAGTAATCCACAAACAAAAATGAACAGTCTCCATGGCTTGTAATCGAGATCGAGGAAAGGTATGTAAAGATGAAAATCACTGTTAATAACCGACCAAGCCAGTAAGGGCATAGAAATGCATGTTATTCCGTACACTACAGATGCTCCCATAAGGACTCTTGATCGATTTTTAATGTCATGGAATTCTCCCAAGTATGGAAAGATAGTTGCTGAAGCACCAGAGACGCTGAAAACAAAGTTAGAATATTGTACTTGGGATTATTTAATTGTAAAGTTTAAACTTACAAAAATCCACTCAAAAACCTCATGACAACAAGCAACCAGAATGATTGCACTAAACTTGAAATGGTAGTTGTGACGAAAGCAACTAACAAAGTTGGCAAGATGACTGTTTTCCTTCCCTATAGTTGAAGATTTCATTTAAAATATGCTGTTATGTAAAATATTATAAATAGATTAGTTATAAATACTTTAGTATCTGCTATGAATCCCCATAAATGTAAACTAGCAAGAATACCTGCAAATGAAATTCCAGAGAGCAGTCCCTTCTCTTTTGAAGATAATTCAAGGTCACATTCCGAAACTGGTAGAATGTAAGAAACGCTTAACGTTTCTAGGAGAACTGTCGATAGAACAAATCCACTGACAAGCAGCAGACAAATGTTGAATTTTCCATATCCAGTTCTCGTAAGAGCTTCCTCTATCAACACTTCATCTTTATTCACTTCAGAGCTTAAATCCATTTCACTATTTGCTTTTTCAGACATTGTTCTACCGTATCAAAAGTTTTCAGACTCAATCTTAAATTTTTAAACGTTTTCATGCGATTTTTAATCTTTAATTAAACACATTTTATTATATCTGATAACGCGTAAAGACTTCAAGCTCTTATTCTAAGTTAATGTAACTATTTTCATTTGATAAACATAATAAAATAATGCTTCCCAAAGTCAATTTTGCGAATGACTATTGTCTGAAACTCAGAGAAAACTTTGGTTGTAACACGTGTGAATGAAAACATTGAATGATGTCGGAATGCTGAGTCTATTTCATCTCCGAAAATGTGAATGTTTCTATTCTATTTATAATTATACTTTAATGTGTTACAGATCATCGAATTCACAAGTTGTGGTTTTGTTGTGGTTGTTTACTATAGACAATAGCAAGTCAGCTGTTTGATTTATTAATTCATATATAAATTGTGATTTACAGTTTTTAAACTGGGACACGGAGCTTTTAAGGAGTCCGCACATGAAAAACAGAAAATTAAAAACAAAATCTAATTTTTCTTTTTGTTTAAAAAAAAAAATCTATCGACTGAAAGTTGTTGTTGTTTTTCATGTTAATCGAAATATTTCGGGAAATGGAAACCATGTACAGGCACCTTATAACTTATTATTGCGGTAGCCATACGAGTTTTTCAGTCATTTTAGCTCATAAAATATTTCAAAATATTGACTATAAAATCTTTATCAATTCAATTAAAATTCAGTCATTATATCAAACGTTTTATGTTATCTAAGGCAGTGGTAAATTTTCATGGCAGAAAAACAAAATTAAACAATAAAGAAGAACATGAAACAAGTTAAAATCTCGTTTTGTTTTCGAAAAAACATCTAAAGATAACATGGAAACAACGATACATTGATAATTGGCCAGATTGGCTGAATTTGTGTAAATTAAGAAATATATATGTAGATTTGGAATGAGTAATATTTAGAGACCACAACATCTCTTAGTCTTCCACACATCCTTAGTTCAAAAAACATTGCACGAAAGAACTTTAAACATAAAAAAAATTAATTTTTTTAATTAGTTATAGAATCAAATCAAAGTATTAGTGAAGATCTCATGAACAAAGAGTTATACTCATAATCAATTGAAAGTTTCTAAATTAATTTTGATAAGTGTCTAAATGCTACCAAATTAGCTTGTTTTCTTAGACTTTTGGAGATAAATTAATATCACAGTTAATTCTGAATAGGTGGTTCTGAAAATATGAATGAAAGAATTTGAAACAATTTTAATTTACAAATTAATCCCAAATTTATTTCTTTTTTGTATAATACAATTTCTACTCAATTGCTCGATCCGGTGGAGTGATTTTCTTTACATTGTTGTGTCTTTGAGAAATATTTGGAATAAAAAATGCCAGAACTCCACTAATACAGAGCAAGGTTGATGAAACTGCAAATGTTGCTGAGCAATAACTATCAAGTAGTGTACTAACAAGATTAGCGCCCACAACACTCCCAAGTCGCCCACTCATCAGTGAGATACAAATTGCCATAGCTCTGAAAAGATAATTAATATCGATAAAATGTATGATCAATTTGTAATTTACAAAAAAGTACCTTAAGTTTGTTGGAAAAAGGTCGATTGTTGAAGCGTTTACAACATTTTGAACGACGCCACAGAGAATGAATATTATTATAAGGTACGTTGATAACAATGGTATCGTTGTAAATATAAGTGAATATCCACAAAATCCACAACCAAACAGGAAAAACACAAGGATTGCTAGTTTACCAACTGAGTTGATGACTAAACCAATAATTGCAAATCCTGACGAATAAACGATTTCAAGAATAAAACTGTATTTGTATGTATAAATATCTAGTTTTTCGATGCATACAAAATTAGTTGAGTTGAAACCTACATCCGCAACGTTTTTTTTAGTGGAATCTAGAACCTCACAAATTGTTACAGATGGGTTTGGATTGTCTATCATATACAAGGCCATTCGGTTCAAAATATCTGGAAAGAACAGGAACATTCCTAAAAAAGATAAGGTGAAAAAGCTCATTATTATATTATTTGACAAATAAAACTTATATGACCACAAGGTATATTAAAAAACCAGCCAATTAATGAGAAAAACATCATACTACGGTATTAAAAAGTCACGACATACCATTACATGTGCTTAATATTGCAAACTGCATAGCACAAGCAATCAGTGTGTTTTTAAGATGAGGCTTCATAAATAATGGGTAAGTTTGATTCCACATCGACTTTAACATATTATTAGTTTTTTTCTCAGTCAGCTTATTCTGTCTGAACTCTTCATCTTGGATCAATCCAGTAACATTGTAAAACTTAGGGTCTTTGCCTGAATTGATACTGTACATCCTTCTCAATGTTTCCATCGTTTTCTTTTCATCTCCTTGAGAAAACGTAAATTTGGGAGTTTCAGGGAAGAATAACATCAACATGAAGCATGTTATGTTGGGTAATCCACAGGTGAAAATATAAAATCTCCAAGGCTTGTAATCGAGTTCAAGGAATGGTATGTAAAGATGGAAATTACTATTTATAACCAACCAAGCCAGCAAGGGCATAAGAATACAAGCTGAACCATACACTACAGAAGCTCCCATAAGGGTTCTAGATCGATTTTTGTTGTCGTGAAATTCTCCCAAGTATGGAAAAATTGATGATGTAGCTCCGGAAATGCTTTAATAAGTTGGATAATGTATTCATTGAGTAGATTATATAATTGTAAATGAAATAGAACTTACAAAAAACCACTCATAAATCTCATGACAACAAGCAACCAAAACGATTGAACCAAACTTGAAATTGTAGACGAGATAAAAGCAAGTAGCAAAGATGGCATGATAACTGTCTTTCTTCCCTATTGAAAAAATTTTGTTATGTAACATATTATAATTGAAATTTATTTAATTACTCTAGTATCTGCTATGAATCCCCAAAAATGCAAGCTAACAACAATTCCAGCAAAAGCAATACCAGAGATGAGTCCTTTTTCTTTTGAATTCAATTTGAGGTCACATTCTGAGACTGGCAGAACAAAAGAAATGGTTAAAGTTTCCAAAAGAACGGTCGATAGGATAACTCCACTGAGCAGCAACAAACAAATATTGAATTTTCCATATCCTGTTCTAGTTAGAGCTTCCTCTATCAACACTATTTGCTCCTCATCTTTATTCACTTCAGAACTTTTGTTATCCAATTCACTTTTTGCGTTTTTAGACATTGTGCCACCTTCTCGACAACTTTCAGACTCTCAATAAAATTGTCTTGGAGGCGTCTTCTTATACTTTTTAATCGTTGATTAAATACAATTTATTCAAATTGATAGCGCGAAAAGACTTTAAGCCGACTAAAAGCTCATACTTTAGTTAAATAAATATTTACATTTGATAAACAAATTTAAATGATTACTTGACAATGATCATAAGCTGTCAATTCTGAGATTAAGATATTGTCTGGAACTCGAAGAAAACTTTGGTTGTGATACGTGTTAAAAAACCGAGTTTCAGTTTTCTCCTAAAAGTGCCACAAAGTGAAAATTTATGATTGTTCAGCTGTTCGCCTCATTATATCAGTTGAAGTTTTATTGTATTAATGAATACACCTATATGTATTATAGCTAATGAGCCAAACATTTTATTTTATAATATTATTTTTGTATTATTCTTCCCAAGTTCTTTGTTTCATATAGTGTCATAGGATTATAGGTTCATATTGAAACTTTATGATCAAAAATATTGCATAATAAATACGATGTTCAAAGTTTTGCTATTTTACACAAAGCATGGATGTGATAGTGTTGTAATAAATTAAAAATATTTTTTTTTCAAAATCGTGTGTTTTATTGTCTTACTGAACAATAGCAAAAGCATAGGAAAATTAAACTAAATTTAAAATAAAATTTCGCTATGAAGCTTTATATCTATTCTAAAGGTAGGTCCTTGCCTACTTTATTATTTCTTTGAGTAATATTCGGAATGCAGAAAGATAAGACTCCACTAATACAGAGCAAAGATGCTGAAAATGTAAATGTGGTTGAACAATAGCTATCAATGAGCAATCCAACAGCATTAGCGCCCACAACACTTCCAAGTCTTCCACTCATCAGTGAGATACATATTGCCATAGCTCTGAAATGATTGGAAGTTTAATTCAAATGAAATCATGTTGTTATTATTCAATCTACCTTAAATTCGTTGGAAAAAGGTCGATTGTTGAAGCGTTTACAACATTAAGGACCACACCACAGAGCACGAATATAAGATACAAATATATTGAAAATATTGGCACCGTTGAAAATATGATTCCAAATCCACAAAATCCACATCCAAACAGGAAAAACACAAGGATTGCTAATTTACCAACTGAGTTAATGATCAAACCAATAATTGCAAATCCTGTAGAATAAAATATTTCAAGGATGAAAGTGTATTGATATGTTGAAATATCAAGTTTGTCAACACATTCAATAGCAGTTGAGTTGAGGCCTATGTCAAATATATTTTTTTTAGTAGAGTCCATCATTGAGCAAATTGTTGCAGATTGGTTTGGATTATTTTCCATATACTCAGCCATACGGTTTAAAATATTTGGGAAAAACATGAACATTCCTGCAAAAAGAGGAGAAAAATTTTGTTATGTTTCTGAGATATCATAGTTACTAAAAGTTGTCAACAATTATTAACTAACCATTTGATGTCGTATAGACTCCAAATTGTATAACACAAGCAATCAACATATTCTTAAGATGAGGCATCATAAATAGTGGGTAAGTTTGTTTCCACATTGATTTCAATAGATTAGATGATTTATGAGAACAGAGATTTAACTGATTCTTTTTAAACTCTGAATCTTGGATCAATCCAATAACGTTATAAAATTTAGGATCCTTCCCTGAATTAATACTGTAAATGTTTCTCAAAATTTCCAATGTTTTTTCTTCATTCCCTTGAGAAAACACGTATTTAGGACTTTCCGGCAAGAATAAAATTGCAAAGAAGCAAATTAGACTCGGTAATCCGCAAACGACTATAAACAGTCGCCAAGGCTTGTAATCAAGATCAAGATAAGGTATGTAAAGATGAAAATCACTGTTTATGATCAGCCAAGCTGTGCACGGTAAAGAGATGCATGCTAGTCCATATACGAATGATGCTCCCATAAGTACTCTTGATCGGTTCTTCAAGTCGTGGAATTCTCCTAAGTACGGGAAGATTGCGGCTGAGGCTCCGGAGATGCTGAGAATATTTTTTTTAAACACTTACAAATTGTTTTCAGGAACTTAATTAGAGTTATATAATACACTTAATGTAACTTGAAATTCTTCACAATTATTCATAAATTCAGATTTCATTTAACAAACTTACAAGAATCCACTAAAAAACCTCATGACGACAAACAGCCAAAAATTCTTCACAAAGCTTGAGACAAAGGTTATGACGAAAGCTATCAGCAAAGTTGGCAGGATAACAGTTTTCCTTCCCTAAATTTTAAAATGCAGTTAGTTTACGATAAAAAGCAAATATTTGGTTTACTACTTGAGTATCCGCTAGAAATCCCCATAAATGTAAGCTTGCGATAATTCCAGCGAAAGAGATTCCTGAAAGAATACCTTTGTCTCTGGAATTTAAATTTAAGTCACATTCAGCAACTGGTAAAATGTAAGAAGTGCCCAACGTTTCCAACAGAACTGTTGATAGAACTAAACCACTCAAAATTATTAGGCCAATGTTGAATTTTCCAAATCCTGTTCTAGTAAGTGCTTCTTCTATCAAAACTTTTTGCAAATCATTTTTATTTTTTTCAGAATTTTCATTTTTAGTTTCACTCGTTGCTTCTTGAGACATTTTTTCACAATTTTGTTTTATTGATGAAAACTATTTATTAATATTTGGAGCAAATACACAACATATGTGAGTCGTTTGATATGTAAATGATAACTAATAACTGTCATCAACTTAAAATGTTTTTAGCCAAATTTGTAATATTAATGCCAATAATTTTGGACCGGATGCGAAAACTTTTACGTAGTTTTGATTTAATGCTCGTAAAAAGTAACAATAATTGTACTTCAATTATTGTTATAAACGCTATGAATGTGAAGAGACAGTTAATATTTAAAAATTGGTGTATTCAGATCATGATAGTTAAAATGATCAGTTAATTTACAAAGTGAGTAATGCATTTTATAAATCAAACAAACACATGATGAGTAAGTATAGGTTTAAATAACTTATTAAGATTGAAGCTTATATGAATTCACAAAAAATTCACACGGAGCCTGGAAGCATGGAGCAATTCTATTATGTTTACTAACAAACGAGAATGACTTGAATAAACAGCAACGGAAATATGTCTGAGCAGGTATTTTACAACATCTGGTTTGTTGAATTCGCAAAAAAGTTAAGACTTACTCATTTGCAAATACTCACACTTATAAAATGTCAAGAAAACTTTGCAATTAATAAATTACAGACATTTTTACAAGTATACTATTCCTTTTATATGCTCTATAAAAAAATGTATTTGTACATCGTCTGTCACCTGCTATATTCAGCCACTGAGCTCCTCCTTAAATTGCAATAACCAACTATGTTATGTGAAATATTGCGCAAGTTGACTGGTTATTGCATTTTGAGAAGGAGCTCTGTGGCTGAAGATAGCAGGCGACAGACGACATGAAAATTATTGGAAAGTATTATATCTATGTAAATATGTATGTGGTCGTTAAGTTGTTTGATTTACAATATAGGTCTTGATTTATATTTTTTTTAAAACGTACTTAATTATTTACACCATGCTTATAATTTCAAAGGGAGATTTTAAGGGCTGCTGATACCATTCCTGAACACTATCAGGAAAAATCAAAAACCAATATTATTATGGACTACTCATTTTAGAGTTTATTCAATTCAATGGATAAAATTGGGATTAAATTATTAGTTAATAAAGAGTTTAATTTGGTTTTTTATTAGCTTATTAGTTCGATACAGACTATAAGACGGTTTCCCAATTGTATAGTACATCTTAAATTATCGATGAGTTATCAAAAATTTAAATTTAAGAATATTATCAAGAGTTATCAATATGGATCAGAAGGAACATGGAAGGAATATGGTTTCAAGCAAACATTAAAAGGTTTATGATAATAAGTGGTACAATATATACTAATATACAAAAAATTAAACGCTTGTTCCGCAGTTAATAAAACAGTAAATTAAAGAACAAACAGCTTCATCATTTTGATTTTTATACATTTATGTAACTTTTGCTATTTAAGTGGTTTCATAATGAAATGATTTTTTTATATAGCATATAAGTTTATACTTTTAAAACAAAAATTGCGCACACATAGACTCTAAATTGTGCCTATAAAACTGTTGTGCTGCCAAATTTGAGTAATTTGATATTGATAAAGAAACAAACAGTTCTTAAACTAGTTGTGCAGCTTGTGAGCTGAGCAGGACTTCTCCGCTAGCATGGAATGGTGTTTTCATAAAAAATTGTTTCGATGTGCTATCTCTAGTCGTTCTAAAAATCGTCTGGTACCCCCAGATGACTTCCAGCAGGTAGTGGAACAAACATGCAATTCTTGACAGAACTTATAATTTCAAACATTTTTTCTGAAGAGATATATATAGTCGTTCTCGAGTTCTGGAGCTGAGAGTAAGCGGTACCAGACTGATCCTCCAAAAACTCAATTTTTTTTAATTTTCTGGACGAATCATGAGATTCTAAGACTTTTTCAAAAAAATGTTGTCTGGTACCACCAGATGACCCTTAGATGACTCCTATCTGGTAATGGACCAAAAATCGATGCACTTCCTGACTTAATTTATCATCCTCCGCATTTTTTATGAGAAACCACAGCTGTATCTCTAGTTTTTCGAAATAAAAGTTTTTTTTTGTATGAAAACCCCGACTTTGCGTCACGGAAGTGGTTCTGGTGAACTACCCGGTGGAGTCATCATCACCAAAAATATCAGGTGCACGATGGGAAGAGATACCAAGTCGATTGGCATCAAAAAATCCGGAATCGGTTCGGTGGGAGGTCAGATCGAGCGTTTACAGTAATACACCGGAAATTCCACCGGACATCCGGCCCTTAGTTTTTCGCATTGCAAGGGTCAGGAGTTCAAAATTTTCAAAATTTGTTTTTACAGAAATTTTCTTCAACTCAATACCGACAAAAAAAATACTGGATATTTTTGAGATTTGTTTATGGGGAAGTCAGGAAAAATCAGATAAGGTTGAAAAACCCTGAAAATGCTGGGACGAAAACAATACTTATCCGCTTTTTGCGGAGAAGTAAATATACTTTTTCTGAAATCTTCAATAAATTGTGCCAATACCAAAAATATCAAGACTAGTTTTTTTTGCTCAACTCATCTAATCATTTCAAATTCTAGATCAATATAATAGCAATTTTATTATAACTTAAACCACACTCGACAAACAATGGATCGAAGACCACTTGAATAAACCGACAGAATAGCAAAATAAATATTCAAGCGAAAGTCTTTCAAATTGAGGGATCGACCTTCGTGATAAATCCATTAACTTCATTTGAAGCCAAAATTATGATGATACTTTTATACCTTTCTACAAGTATCACTTGATACTGAATCATATAATTTGCACAGTTGCAATATTTTGCCGCGGAAAACGTGATTAAATGTTCATAAACCAGTGAGTGGACAGAACAGATGAATGATGGCTCATGAAATAATCATTCTGGCCATCAAACTTGTCATTATTTAAAAAAAACGATGAAAGGATATTTCATTATTCAGAAGCTTCCACTAAAAATATTTACGAAAATAATTTAAATCTTGATTATAATAATTTTCTTCCTTAATTATAAAAGTTTTGAAATTTTCTGTTGCACATTGTGAACATGATACTATGGAAATGAAAATGCTTTGCAAACTTTTTGTTCAGCATGTTCATCCACGTAAATCTACGTAACCACATGAGTTTTATCATGTTTATATCATAAGCTATTTGCAAAGAAAATGCTACTGTTAGAAATACTATGCATTTACTTACATTTGTAATTGTTTTCTGCTTATAGTAAATCACGTGGAAAACGTGAGATTTCTTACAAATGAAACTACGGAGAAAATATTTAAAAATAGAAACAATATATTATATATAATTAAATCTCGTAATTTTGCACTGGAAATGATTAGCAAAGATATTGAAAAATTCTAAAAATGGTTCTATAAAATTATTATACAATTGCATAATATGAATTAAAATATAAATTTTCCGAATCATTACCATACGTTATATATATCGTTCACATTATGATAACTTCGTCTGTGGTTTAGTACTCTTTAAAGAGAAATTTTCACTGCCAAAGATGACCTAACACGAACGAATAAATTCTATTCCCAAGATTTGAAGACTAAATAAGATTTATGCTTAAGTAAACTACCATGAAAGTGTAATTGAGAAAATACATATGACCTTGGCAATAGTAAATAAATAGAATTTTGTATTAAATATAATATTTTGAATGAATACGTTATTTATGATTAGAAATTGCCTTCAATACTTGACATTCAAGTGTCCATAAGTTTTCCATTTGACATAAGGCATAAGCCACGTGAATTGAAAAAACATGGCAGACTTTCATAGGACTATAATGTGAAAACCTTACAAAATAAATTTCACGAGGGTGGCATTTAAGTTTTTTCAGCTATATAATTATGTCAATGAAATTCCTTGGAAAAACTTTTGTGTCAAATGTTTTGTTTTTGAAATGTCGTCGAATCGAAGTAAAAAACTAAAGGCGGCGACCTAGAACATTTTTTGTAAAGGTATCCATTATTTCATTAAAATTGCTGTAGAGTATAAAAAATGAATTTTAAGACAGACGTACATAAAATTTCAAGCTAATTTACAATTTATGATATAAAAGTAGAATGAAAAATGAGAAAGAATTTTCACCCAAGTTTGCGCCCATACACAATATTTAATAATTTATTTAGTTTGCTTTTCAGCCATTCACGTTTCATAGTCAACGGTTTCATGTTCAATATCATTTTTTACGTATCAGCCAAATTTCTGGTTGAAAATTAATTTAGGAGCATGCATCACAGCTACAAAGAGTTTCTTTCAACCCTTAGAAAACTCTCTCTTCATTATGTCACAACAAATTTTCACAAGAATGAAAAGTATAAAAGAATAAAACGGGATTTCATGAAGTTTCCGTAACATAAAACTTTTCTTGTTAAAAATGGTTAAATGAAGGAAATTCTTTGTAAATATTGTGCACTTTCAAATATTCGCAAAAATGTAATCATTTCACATTTTACCATTTTCAGAACATGTGAATATTTTATAACAAGTCAACGTGAGTTCTGGGATATGATATCAGTAAGCTCAAAAAACTTTAGACCCTTTTCTGACTAAATTTATAACGCAAACTTTCCAAACGTTATATGTAACGAGCCCCTCCTACACTTTTAAGTTCAAGACACAATGAATAAAAGTTTCTTAGAAAGCTTAACTGAAGACATTATGTTTTTATTATTTCTTAAAATTTAAGACTTTTTAAGTGATTTTAACCTCTTTTCAGTTCATGGACCCTTTTTGGGTAAAATTTTCTTTATTCAATATACAATTAACAATATTATTTATTTCTTCAAAATTTTTCTAATAACATATAGTATCAAAACCAAAAGTCTCAATATTAGTATGCTCCTTTTTCCAATCTATAAGTACAGCTTACGATTAAAAGCATTAAGCTGAATTGTAATTCATTTTTGGAATTTCATCAAGTTTGTTTTAAATATATGTAATTACTTTATATTCTTGAAACTCGCGATTTGGTGGAATATGTTTCATAACATATTAATGGAAATTCATCGATTTGAGCTCATTTAAAATATTCTGGCATGACCGCACATTTTTAATTAAATGCTAAATTATATTCTTTTTCAAGAATTTCAGTTCAAAAGTCTTATAAAAAACTATTGCTTATCATGGATAAGCATTTACATTGGAATGAAAAATTTCTTAATGTTATGTTAAAAATGTATTGATTATATAATCAACGGAAGCAATAAAATCATTTAAGTCTTTGAATTAACATCATTTTTCAGTTCTTTTTCAGTGCAAACGTGCTTGGCGATGGCCATCTTATTTTTGAATTGCTTTTGACAGCGTTCACACTTATTTTGGCTCGGGTTATTATGAATCTTGATATGTTTTGAGTAATTGCTCGAATCAGAGAAGGATTTCTGGCAGATTGCACATTTAAAAGGCTTTAAGCCATTGTGGCGAAATCTGTAAGAATATAACAGGTTAAGTTAAGATCTATATTTAATTTCAAGTAATATTCAAAATCATACTTACGAATGAGATTTATATTGGTCCTTTCTCGCAAATTTCTTATTGCACAATTCACATTTAAAACCAAAGTTGGGATCATTCAAAAAATAATGCATAGATTTGTGTCGTTTTAAATCATAAGGCCTTTCGAAATCCTTTTGACAAATACTACAGACAAAAGGTCGCGGAATCGGCTGCAAAATCTTGTTATGACGTCTCAGATGCTTTTTGAGATCACCACTAGAAATGAAAGCCAATTTACACTCGCCATGACAGCATTTGAATCGTCTTTCTCCCGTGTGGATTCTGATGTGTCGAGTGAGGTCTAAAATTAATTAATCATATTAGCTCAAGTTATTTTTGGAAAGAAATAAGGTATTAACCTCCACTTGCTGCAAATTTGCGGCTACAAAAAGGACACACTTTATTCTTGACTCTGTTAATGTAAGATTTGAAGTTCTGATCAGTCTTTTCATCCATTTCTCCTTTAATTTGAATTATATCAGATGAAACAATAGATCCACTATTGTTACACTTTTCGATAAGGAACTTTTGTTTGCTTGTAGAGTTTTCGAATTGGTTTGTATCGTATACGGAATTCTTGGATATTGTAAGTGTTTCGTTTAGTTCCTGGATTGTTGCTGAAGGTTCAAGATTTTCATTTTTGATAAAAAGTTGGGGTAAAGATTCTTTACTTAGCTGGATATTGTGACATTTGATCATATGCCTACAAAACCAAATTTCCCGTTTAAAACTCATATTGCAAAGCTTACAAACAATACCCTTCTGATCTTTCTTGGTCTTTTGAGGTTTGCTTTTAAATGTTTCTTTCTCAATACCGGAGTCACTAGCTGATGAGTTTTGTCCAGTGAAATCTAATATCTCTTGTTTGATATTGTTTAAACTCTCATCAATAATAAGGTCACCGTCCCACAAGATTTCGCCATCAAACATTATTTCTCCTTTTTCCATCTTGATGTTTATCTAAAAATAAGTCAATTAGCAACAGTATTAATTAGTCAAATTCATTTAATACCGCCAAGAGATAAAGTTTTATTTACACCGTGCCCTATTAGTCTAGAAAATAATGCAAAATGACAAATCAGCCTATGAAATGTCATAACAAATATGAAAGGCAAAAGCAGGGATAGGAATTATACATGTATGATTGAGTTTTAAACATACATTGTATAAAACTATGTATAAAACTATGTATTATACATAAAAATGTATAAAACTATGTATAAATGTATGAAACTAAAAAAATTATCAGTAGTAAACGTGAAACTAATAGCAGTGATATTTTTCAGTGTTTCAAGACTTTCATGAATCAAGATGGAAATTCTAAAAAAAAAATATTCTATTCAAGTTACTAATAAATGTTAAGGGGGTCATAGATATAGGATTTATTCCTTAGGAATTATTCCTTCTGAATCGTGTATTTACGGAACCAACACTTGTGTAAAAGCAACTCGAAAAATTCAATTTTTGATGGCGATTATTCAATGAAAAATTAAAGTATTTTCGGCACAAAAGGTCCAGGCAACTTGGAACTAGACCTACAGATCGCTTAAGCATTTGCTTAGAGTCATCACAATGTGTGGTAGTACAGTCAAATCTTCTTAAAAGTGCTGTATTTGTAAACACAAAACTAAGTTTTTTTTGTTTTTGTTCACAAATACAGCAATATTAAGAAGATTTGACTGTTCCACCGCTCATTGTGATGACTCTAAGCAAATGCTAAAGCGATCTGTAGGTCTAGTTCCAAGTTGCTTCAACCTTTTGTGCTGAAAATACTTTTTACCTACATAACCATATTTGAGATCCAGACAGTTAAGATCCAGCAGAAACAATATTTTGCAAAATTAGCCACAAATGCTCCAAAAATACACAAATCATAAAGAGAAAAGTGTTGTGACTACTCTAAAAAATGTTTCAAGTCTCATTTCTGTTTGAAGAGCTCGTATTTTTTTATATTGTCTAATAAAACTGTCTGATTAATCTCATTCTGATTAAATTTTTTTTTATTCCTCTAAATCGGCCGATAGGAATAAATTTATTCCTCTCACTAATATTTGTTCAATTTGAAGAAATAAAACCCACACTACAGACCAAAAAAATGAAACCGCACGCACATTCATTTAGAAATTGCCTGTAAATACACGGTAGGAATAATTCCTAAGGAATAAATCCTATATCTACGACCCCCTTTAGTATAAAAATGTATGAAGACGAAAATGATAAGGTTCGTCTGATGTACGGGATGTTTGTAACTTTACAATAGAATCATGATAAATATTATAAAGTTTTTCATATCTTTCCAATTAAAGTTCGACGATTCTTGCGTAGATTTTAGGACTAATATTTTAGGACTCAATTTTGTAAAATGGTCAAGTAAATATTTGGTTGGAATAAGAACTTTGTAATTGTTTATTTTCTTATATTGAAGATTAAGTATAATAATATGTGATTTAAAGCGCTGTACACACTATGAAAGTAAAAACCGTGAAAGTTTTACTTCTTACCATTTTCCCGTTGAAGGATTTTTTATTCAAAAAATAGTCAAAATTTGCGTATTAAAAAGACAAATAAGAATTGAAAAGAAAATTTGGAAAATCTACAGGAAAAACTCTACTTTCACTCAATTTTCAGTAAATTTTTGAAATTGACTGAAAGTTGAGTGAAAGTAGAGTTTTTCTTAAAGTTTTTCCAAATTTTCTTCACACATAAAATTGGTCTTTTCAATACGCAAATTTTGACTATTTAAAAAAAAAAATCCTTCAACGGAAAAATGGTAAGAAGTTGAAAAAAGTAAAAACTTTCAGTGATTTTCTTTCATAGTGTGTGCACCGCTTAATGTGTTATTCATATTAATATATTTTTTGAAAACGTTGATATATTAAGAGTTTTATAAGTATTATTAAGAACAAAAAATTTCACTTTTAATTTTTATTTCTAATGCTAAATCTCTTGCAGTTTATAAGTATTTTTCAGTATCTTTGATTAAATGACTCAATATATGTTTTTTTAGAAGTTTGTACGAGTTAAAATAGCAAATTTGAAGTTTTATACGTTTTATACATACATGTATAAAACCTCGAAGTTTTATACATACTTATTATACGTATGTATAAAACCTATGTATCATACATCAGTTTCATACATTCCTATCCCTGGGCAAAAGACCAAACGCATCAATATACAAAATATGTTAAGTCGTGCAATAATCCAACATTTTCGTTAATTGAAAGAAAACTACGGAAGGACATGCCATGATATTCAAACGAATTGCCTTGGGACTTTCTGGAGGTGTTGATTCTGCAGTGTCGGCATATATTTTAAAGCAGAAAGGTATACATTTCAACTATTATGGATTATGATGGTTTATTTGTTTTGTTTTGTGTTTAAGGTTTCAAAGTAGAAGCAGTTTTTCTCAATAACTGGAGTGAACTAGATGAATCTGGCCACTGCTCTAGTGATCAGGATTATGAAGATGCCACGTGGATTAGCAAAAAACTGGACTTACCATTGAGAAAACTAGACTTCTCTAAAGCTTATTGGAATGAAGTTTTTTGGTAAGCCATAACTATATAATTATTTCACATCTTCACAAGTCTCACATTTATTCCAGTAACTTCATTAAAGATTACGAAAATGGTCTGACTCCAAACCCTGATATTTTGTGCAACAAAAATATTAAATTCAATTTATTTTTTAAATACGCGATGGATGAACTAAAAGTTGATGCAATTGCTACTGGTCACTACGCACAATCTTCTTTTGGAAACTTCTTAGAAAATTATGAAGCAGATTCTAGTAAGATAGTTATAGCTTCAATTATATTGATTTACTTATTTGTTTTAAAACTTTTAGGCGCCAAACTTCTTAAAGCAGACGATCATTTCAAAGACCAAACATTTTTCCTCTCTCAAATACCACAAGCAGCTCTTAAGAAAACCATGTTTCCTGTAGGTTCATTAAATAAATACAGAGTCAAGGAGATAGCTGATGAAAATGGCTTGCAGAAGATTGCGAAGAAAAAGGAGAGTACAGGAATTTGTTTCATTGGCAAAAGACCTTTTCAGTCATTTATTTCTGAAGTAAGTTTTTCTCTAAGTTTCTTTCATAAAATCTTTCTATCTCATTAATCATTTTAGTACATCGATGTCAAACCAGGAAAGTTTGTAGACATTGATACAGGAAAAGAAGTTGGTGAACATGATGGGATTCACACTTACACATTGGGTCAAGGATGTAAGATAGGAGGCTGCCTAAAACCATACTTTGTGTATCAAAAAGATGTTGAATCATCCATAATTTACGTTGTAAGTTCTATTTAAAAATCTAAAACTACCCTCTTCATCCGATATATATATTGAAGGCTTCTGGTACCGATCATCCATTCCTGAGCACATATATCTTCTACACACATGATCCTTGCTGGATAAGCGAGTCTCCATTCATGAAAAATCGAAACTACTTCAAGTGCAAATTTAGATTTCAACATACAAAACCTTTAACTGATTGTATGATCTATAAATCTAATCATCTTGGAGATAAGCTCCTGGTGAAATTGAATATACCTCTGAGAAGTATCACACCAGGTCAATACGCTGTATTTTATAGTGAAAACGAATGTTTAGGAAGCTCAAGAATATTCAAGGCAGGACCATCAAGTATTTATTAATAGAAACCATTAATTATACTAAATAAAAGCTTTTAAATAATATGCTCTTGTTTTCACATGTCATACTTATAAACCATCCCTCACATTTAAAAAAGCTTTATACAAGCTTTTAGAGAACCTTAAACTCTCTTCACACTATAGGGAGGAGCTCCTCTACTCCTTCCACCTATTTTTCCCAATTGTGAAGAAAACAAATTCTGTTTTTAGAAAATCGCTGATTTATTTGTTTCTCCTCATCTAATCGCACTTCAAGGCTCCAATGCTTTCTTCTATTTGCTGCAAATTTCCTAAGAAATTTCATCGAGCACGTGCTTTTATGGAAAATGCGCACACTCGCTTTTAAAGCTTCGGGAATTGCTCAAAAATGGGCAGAAATTTTCCGCAAATGAAAAGCCATCAGCTTTTAATGTTCTGCTGTGATTAGTTCAGTCTTGTGATTGCTGCAGGCGATGCACGAAGTGCTTTAAAGTACGGGAACGTTTTGAAATCGTGGTTTTGTTAAAGTCTTGTGGAATTTTAAATGCATTTTGTGTGTTAAATAAGTTCAAGTTGTCTTATTTGAAGTTATAATATTTTGCTGAAGGACTTCACATGTTAAATAAATTAAAATTTGTTAATAAATGAAACTTGATTTTAAAATTGATAAATTAGCAGAGCTTTTGCAATTAAACAAAAAACAAAGAAATTGAATGAAAATATCTTTTTAAAAAAACGATATTATTATATATTTTATATCAAAAATCTGGTTTTCAGCGATGAATCAACATTAATATAATTTAATAAATAAAGTGAACAACGGATGATTTTAGCTTAAGTGTTATATTTCCAATATAAACCATTTTCCGTTAAAAATAACAATTTCAAATTTGAAAAAACTGAAGAAAAAAATCTTCCTCAAAAATCATCCGCTAATATCTAAATTAAACACCCACGCTGTGCATCAAATCATCGCGTAATCATAATCACCATAAAACAGCCGAAAATTACAATAAACAAATACTTCTCTGCCGCGCCGAGACCAAACGGATCATCACTGATAAAATTGTAAACAATCTGCACATTACACAGATACCACATTGAAAAACGGCTGGGACTCTCAATTCGGTGATCCGAGAGCCAAAAAGCACGAGCAACTAAAAATAATAAGAAAATAAGAAAAACTACTCGCGCCGATCAAAGCCTATGCTACATAGCAGAGAGCTCATTGTGTATTGCACCGTCTTCGGAGACGGTCTTTAGTTTTTTCGGCTTTAGTGGGTACAACATTTTTTTCTTTTTTACTGTGAACATTCTAGTTTTAATATTTTACTTGTGAAGTAACATTAAATTTTTGAAAAATATGAAAAACTAAGAAAAAACTAGAAAAAGTGCTTAATTTTGGGGAAAACAAAATATTCATTGAAATGGATTAAATTCTATTTTTGGTCAAAATTCATTAAATCTTTCAAAATCCAAAAAATAATTTAACTTCCTTTTTAAAAGATTTAATAAATTTAAAGAATTTTTCGGAGAAAGTGAAAATTAATTAATATTCCATTCTGGAATAAGTGAAGAATAACCCAATAAAAATTAATCACCGCTTCTTGGTGTAAAATGGTCTAAATTTAAATCTTTTTCTTATTCTACAGTTTTTACAGTTTTTTGCTTTCTGATTTTGTGTGAGTGGAAAATTCAAAGAAAATCTTTGGTGGAAAATAATTTATAAAGGAAATTACTGAGAAGTTTCTGGTGGAAATTGAAACAGTTGTGGAAAAAGATATAACAAATTTTATCTGTTGGAGGAGATTTGGTGGGATTAGCTAAAGTGATTATCGTGCTGGTGCAGGAAAATCATCGCTGCCAAAATGGGGTTGCTTAAGCCCCAGTCAGCGCGTGGATTACTCACGGCCACCTTTTTAATGGTGTTGCTAATCGGGATAAAAACAGCTTATTCCAAGGTAAGACAGCAAGTTCAAGGAAATTTTAAAGTGATTTTGATGTTTATGATAGGAAAATGTATTTTGGGGGTTTTTATGCTTTAAAATATGGGATTATTGATTTTTTGGGTTGAGCAACTTTTAAAAATATTTTTGATGAACAGAAGCATATTTTACGTGTTAAAAACTAGGGAAATTTATGAATTTAAGAACTTTACTGAATATTACTGTAGCTCAAATACAATAAAAATTAGTCTGAATTGATACACAATATAACACAACCTTATCCAATTTCATGAATTTTTCCGAAATATCAAAATAATAAATCACAAAATCTTCTCCATAAAAAAAATCAAGATTCCAATTAATTTAATTAACTTTATTTGTGATTTGAGATACCTTAACACCCAATAATTTACAAAGTGATAAAGCCTTAAACAGTCTGTTTTAGTTCCAAGTGCCATAAAATGTCTCATCAAGCCTCATAAGCCGCAAGATTAATTTAAGCCGAAATCTCAGCTAAACTTGGAAGAAAATCTTCATTTAAATATTATAAACGAAACATCTGATTTATCCGAAATTTATCATAATTTACATTAATTTATGTAAAATACTCAAAAAATGATAAAACTCAACAAAAAATGCTCCTCCGTAATATTTAAAACAATTTAAAATGTATAAGAGTGTGATTGTGTGGTCCAATATTACGTATAGCTCAGTTTTTAAAACGTTCAAGTTGAAGATTCGAAGAAAACATGAAAATTTCTGCGATAAAAAATTGAGTCAATAAAACAAAGTTATCAAGTTCCTGAGAGTATTAATGGAATTAATAAACTCAAACCAGTTAAAATTTAGTAAGTTTCCGAATGGTTCTAGATTAAATCAGCTGATATTTTATCTCTTGACTTGCAGAGTCTTGTATGAAAGATTGGCGTAACTGTGTTTTTAATCAGAATCAAGATTGAAGTATTCATTTCAAAGACTTTGACACATTTTCAGCGATTTATTTTGTCTATAATGCCAATTTTAAATAACGAAAAAATAAAATTAAAAATATTTTTGAAAACTTTCTGCAATAATTTTGGCTCAACTTAAATCCCAAACTCTATAGAATAGAATCAAATATCTCACTAGTTCCCACTTAATTAAAACATTATTATTTATTATCAATGTCCAGCTGTTTAGAAAAAATTAATTTTTCTCACATCCAAAAAAGCTTCAAAGCAGCAAATTTTCCAAAAAATTGATAACGTTTCAGGAGTGTGTTCATAGTTTATTTTAGACATGTTAAATACAAATTTATTTGATTTTTGCTTTTTAATTTGATAGCCAGATTTCGACGCGACAAGGTTTTTTGGACTTTATGTGAGTTTTTGGTAGTTTTGGAATCGGTGCGTGTAAATTAGAAGAATGATTAGATATTGGCCGATCTTTTGCCGAAGTATTTGGATTTTTCAGAAATGTTTGTACTAAAACGAGTTTGGTGATGTTACATGTAGAGTTATGGAGTGTGAAAATATAATCTTTCCGTACAAAATACACAAAAAAAAACAAAAACAACAAAATATATGTGAATTAGTTTCTTCAACAAACTATTTCTTCGGAAACTTGAAAAAGTTGGAATACTGAAATCTTTGGAGAATTTTGAACACAACAAACAGTTTAAATTGTGCAACATGTAAAGACTAAAAAAATACTAGCTATAAAAAACACATTCCGGCAGAAAAACATGAAATTTTGGTTGATATGAAGCGATAAAGGGTCGATTCGATTTTAAGAGGGAGATTTTGATGACTTTTTTTGTTGATAACTCACGGTTTTTGTTAAAATTATTGTTTCAGAAAAATTATACTTTGGTTAGAACTATTTATTTTTAAAAATTTTGAAATTTTTCACATCATTTTACAAAAAAAAATTAGAGATAAAAAAAAATCAACAAAAATATCTATGTAAACAAATCATAAGAAATCATCCCGAACAGACCCTAAACGAAATATGATTGCATATGAAACAAAAACTTTGTTGCTCTTTTTGCGATATCTTTTGTCCAACACTCTGTCATAAATGAACCAAATACACGAAGAATTAATTTAGAATTCAGTTTGAAAAGATTAAGCGGAATTTCTTTCGCGAAGGTCTCTCTAAGTTATTGTTGGCTCTAATACAGTAAAAAATTTGCAACTTTACAAAAATTTGCAAAATTCAAAATCGTACAAGTTTTTATGAGTTTTGCAGCCAAAACGAAATAAAAACGAAAATACTCAAAAACATATAAGTAGTTAAACGAACTGGAGCCGGTATCCAGTGTCTTGGAGTAGTTTGCAGTCGCTGGGATTTTATCAAGTTTATGTTATTTTGAATTTAATAGCGTAGAGACTATAAAACATATACGAGAAAGAGTTAACAAATTCATAAATCAAACGATTTCAAATTATGTTCAAAATTTTTGCAACATTTTATACAATATTGATGTGAAATGTTTTTTTGAGTTACAAGTTAAATTTTCAGATTTATGTTTGTTGATTTTAGAGACATCTTTCAAAAATTCTTCTTGTTATTGTTGAATAGTTAGTTGAATGTTTTAAAATGCAATAATAAAATTTTAGATTAAACTCAAGTTACTCAAGCTTTTTAATTTGTGTACCATCTATCCAAAAGAGAGCGGAGATTAATTCAAACATAATGCATTACCAGCCCCTTAAAATTCCAAACCCGCGGTAATTATATAAATATCAAATTCCATATTTGTGGTTTTTTGCATTATAATATTATTCTTTATAATTCTGGCAAGCTAAAAGCCAAAGGCAAAGTATTTAAGCTGCACAATTACCTAACTAATAAGTTTTTAACAGAAAGTGTGCTTATCTTATCTTCAGACATTATCACACAATTTTTTCCAAATTCTAAAATTATTTCTCTTTTCAAATTTCAAATTTTTCAATTTAAAAATTGTTCGATTAAAGATTACAAAGAGTCGACTGCAGGTAAAAGAAAATACACCGACATGTGTAAGCAGTTAGGCATTAGGTGATTTTTCTTATCAAGGTTGACACATTTTTTTTTTTATATTTCAGTTTTTTTTGTATTTTATATTGTTTGATTGGAAACCAAGTTTATTTTTAGGCACTTCTGACTGTGGTTATTTACATTTCTAGCTGAAAGTTCACAAATTAATCAAAATAATTTACCTGGGAGCGATTGCTTATATAGAACTCTCCACATTTTAAATTGGGCCACCATAAATCAATTAAGCATTTAAGTAATTTGAGTAATAAACTGGGATTATATTTTATAGTTTTACGACGACCAACTCAGTTATAATGAGAAGTCGGGGATATACTGACACTTATCGCGATCATAAAACTTATGATTAATATATTCACTGGATTATAGTTTATCCTAGGTCTCTGCGATTTTGTTTTGAGCGCTGTACACACTATGAAAGTAAAACCGTGAAAGTTTTTACTTTTTTCGACTTCTTACCATTTTCCCGTTGAAGGATTTTTTTCAAAAAATAGTCAAAAATTGCGTATTAAAAAGACAATTTTTTTGTGTGAAGAAAATTTGGAAACACTTCAGAAAAAACTCTACTTTCACTCAAATTTCAGTCAATTTCAGAAATTTACTGAAAGTTTAGTGAAAGAAGAGTTTTTCTTGTAGATATTCCAAATTTTCTTTTAAATTCATATTTGTCTTTTTAAAACGCAAGTTTCGACTATTTTTTGAAAAAAAATCCTTATACGGGAAAATGGTAAGAAGTTGAAAAAAGTAAAAACTTTCACGGTTTTACTTTCATAGTGTGTACAGCGCTTTAGATTCGATATTTTATGTAACATAACATATTAAATCATGATTTACAAAATTAGAGTTTTATCTTATTTTTCTTACAAACAGAGGTACTGAATCTTGTCGTATCAGATTGATCAATTATAATTATTTCTAATTCGCTGTTCACTTTACGTATGCAGTAGTTTTCTCATGAATCAATGTTGATTTTAGGTTGAAAACATTGATCTACCTTGTCTGATAAAGTCTAGCACAAATCTGTTGCTAAGACATAACATGAAGTTGATACAATATATATGTAGTAAAATAGTGTTGCGTCATATTTTTCTTTAAAAAATAGTTACACTACACTATATGAATATTCTGTGAATTTGCTTCTGGAAGTGCCACAAGCCTGGAAAACTCGTTATGAGCTTTAATGAGTGTATCATTTTCGAAGAATTATTAGTTGGAGTATAGTTTGAATAGTTTGAAGTAGCATAGGATTAAAAATATTGTGTGGTTTAAAGTGTGTCAAGCAATTGGGTGCATTTGTATTTTCAGATATGCTGAAAGGTTTGTGAAAAGGGGGTGTGGCTTAAGCAGGATTTATGTAAATTGCATGTAGTCTTGAGTGTAATAAAGATATGAGTAATATGTTATAACTTCTAGGTGATTATGTGGTATTTGTTAAATTTATTTAAATAAAATCAAGTTCATTCACAAAAATCAATAAAATCAAAGTATAGCTTCTTAAGCTTTCAAGAAGCTTAAGCTGCGATGGTCATCGATAAGCAAGCATTAGCTATGAAAAGATATAAATAGTTTAAAGTTGTGAAAATGACTTATTGATTATATTTATTCAATACAAACATGTTCAGCTCATGAAGTTTTTGAAAAAAATTTGCTTATAGTCACTGTTTTTAGTGTATTTTAAATTAAAATCAATGAGTCAAATAAAAACATGTGAAACCAGTAAATTGAGTGGAATAAGTAAAACAGAGAAAAACTTATGAAAAATACAATAAGTGCGCATTGTAGTTAAAATAGGATTAAAAATTATAACACTGCTAAAATCAATTTAAATATTGATTTCTTACTCATATTATGTGCATATTTTATACACCATAACAAAGTTCAAACACTGCTCGGGAATTCATTTATTAAATGCAAACCATTTCTTCTATTTATTTTCAATTACAAAGATCGACTAAACATTTATACATTTAATTCTTTAAACAATCCATTGAATTCATTTTCTATTTGAGAACTATAAAATAATGGATGTTTGATTTTTATCTGCTTTGTATTATGAAATCTTGTTCTTTGAGCTATTCTTAATATTTTTTATACATCACAATTATTGAACATTTGATTATTCTTAGTTAAATAAAGTTTTGTGTTTTTGTAATAAATTTGAATAAATTTGAATTGTTATTATATTAATCGATTGATTAGCCAACTAGCTATACAAATTAGAAACAATTGGAAGCATTTTACAAGCTCCAATGTTTTACATTAGCTAATTATACGCTTAATAATCAATAACCGACAAATAACAACATTGGGAGTTATTGATTTTTTTTTCAAATTTAAGCTCTAATATTTTTTCCATATTGTAAAATCAATTATTGAAAAAATGCATGTGCTCGCAACAATAGAAATAAATCACTGACTTTGTTGGAGCGAATGTGTGGATGTAAATATAACATTAAATACAAATGAAATACGTAAACATAGCAACAAACATTCTTAATCTCATACTTTGTAAGATAAAACCGTAAAAAATTCCTGCTGAAGAAATCAACGTTACAACAATACAAAAGATTATAAAAAAATGCAACAACTTGAGTAAATCCTCTTTAAAAAAAATCTGTAGGAAGGGTTACGGCAGGTTTTCTGATGAATTTGATATTTTTTGGTTTTATTTGAATTGAAAATTCAATTTAGTAATAAATTAACTTTTCAAACTTTTGAAATGAATCATAAGGATACTTAAATTTTTATGATTTATAATTGAAGATCTTCAAATTCTCAAAATTCATAATTTACTTCTGTCTTAAAAATTAATATCAACCGTTTGAAGGGAATTTGCATAGACTCATTTTCCAATTTTGAATGTCAGGCTTAAAACTTATGTCATATGTTATAGCCACTGTTTTAAAAGCCTAAACAGCGTAAACGCAGATACAAATTTAATCGTTCAGTAGGCAATAACGAATATAGGTTACTAACTCATTAGGTCAATAGGTCCCGAAAACTTAAAGAAGCCAAACATACATAAATAACCTTCAATAGCTTCTAAATAGAACTTCTTATTGGAGATATATTTTTTATTAGATTGTTTTTTGCTAGGTAACAGTTTTTTTATTATTTTAAAAATGGTTTTTAAAAAGAAATTTTCTACTGAAGATCAATGATAATCAATTTTATCAGCTGCTTTGGCATAATCCATTTATTTTGCTTCGGATCTTCTTGTCTAATTTAAACAAAACTCCACCTACGCAATTAAGATTTTAAGTCTTGCAGATCTTGGAATTATATTCCTAAAACTTTCTTGAAATGAGTACAAAAATTTACTGAATAATAAAAGTGAAACGAATAATAAAGAGGAACATCATTCTATTTTTGTATTTACGCAAACTGCTAAAGTGCATCAGATTTAAAAATGTAAAACTCATAGGAAAATTATGACCGAGTCACATAAACTGCACTGAATAATGCACAAAATAACAGAAAATGCACTGAAATTGTAAAATTGCAAACTCGCTTTTATTTTGAATGTGATTATGTCGAGATTGTATTATGAACCATTTAACTTTGTTTAAGAACGTTAAGATTGTTAAAATGCAATGAAATCCAAGTCTTTTGTGAACAATTCGCCACCCATCATCTGGCTATTTGATGTTGTGTCGAAAATCGATTATGCCGGTCACGTTCTGGAATGGTCTTATGGCTTTTACGATTTTCATGTTTTGCTCGCCAAAAAACGTTTCTATGTAACACTAAAAATTGTCTTCATTGTTCTTGCCATAATGTGCCATAGAGTCGCCCATAAAAAGGGAAAAAGCAGGCAACTTTTTTGCCATAGCTGGTGCTGATTTGGTTATTAACAGTATTTTCTTTTTGAAGCAATATATATTCATAAAAATTGCGAGAGAGAATGTCTTACAAGTGAAGAAGAAAAATGAAGTCTTAATCCTCTCTAGCAATTTATAACGAGGACGGAGGCTGGCGCCAAGAATTTATTTGATTGGAGGAAGATCCATCTGATATTTAAAAAGTAATTAAATTTTTTTAATTTAAGTTCTTGCAAAATTCTAGAAATTTAATTTTTCAAGTTAAAAATTTTTCGTTGCTTTTCTATTTTTGGATGTAAACAGATTTCAAGGAAATTAATTTAAATGTTTAGCTTTCTTCCGAGTATTTAATAATGAAATTTACTTCCTCTTAAATAGTATATCCTTGCGTGTAACACCACGACATATTTTTGAAACGCTTCTTGCATAATTGAGTTATGGAGTTCCAAAGATTCATAATTCCAACTTTCTTCAACTTCTTTTGCCATTCTCCTGACGTAATGATGACAAATGACGTTTAAATTGATGGTTTATTGGTACAGATTACGTTATTATATTTACAAAGAAAGTTCCAAGTACAAGTACAAAGCTATGCAACTTCTAATAAACTTCCAAGCATAGGAAATTGGAACAAGAGGCATATCGAGCGTTTGTTATAAATTCAGTGAATGGTGACTTGGGAATTTGAACTCGAATAAAAATTGTTCAACACTTTTAGTGATCTAAAGTACTTCAGTGTTTCACACATTCTAACTAAGCATCATTTAAGAGATACAGAAGCAATTAAATTGAATGAAAGTTGTTTCTATGCTAACACGGGTCATGCTCCTCCACTTGCAAGAAAAAAAAAACATTTTTATGAGTTATTTATTTTTAAAGCAATCAAATATGCTTTTTATTTTTATTGGGGGTTGGGTGAGAATAATGTCATTGTAAAAGTTAAGAGTTGATAAATCTCACCCCAAATTTATTTAAACCTTAGATAAGAAAAATTTACCACAATCTTTAATTACAAAATATACCAAGCATCGACCAAGCATCATTATTTCCAACTGTTCCAAGAAAATATGCTGCAATATTGCATACTGATGAAGTGAAGAATTAATAATCAAAACCTATCAAGAAATTGTGTAATTTGTTGCTTTTAGAAGCATTTAAGTAGCAGTTTTAAAATGTTTTCCTAATGGGTTTCACTCATTTAGGCATTTCCAAGTAATTAAAGCTCAAGCAATCTCGAAAGACTCATAAAAAAATCTCACACAATTTTTAATTTTAAAAATCTTTCAAGCCAACTTGAAAATACTTGAGTTGACTACCAAATATAATCTTCTGAAAAAATTATTAAGCAATTATCGAGTTTAGCATCTTAATTATTCAAAATAATTCCCAATCTCAAGAACATCTCAGAAAGTATCAATTGCACTTGGATTGTTATTTCTCATCACTAGTGACTAAACTCTTCACTTTGCATGTTCGTTGTTTAATTACCAATAATGATAATGTTGTACGCTCTATAAACTAACCATAAACTATTCAGATGCTTTTAAGATTGCGTAGTTAAAACCAAGCTAAAACACTTAAACACACTTGAAGTCATTAAAAAGCCAATGTACAATAAAAAGTATACATCAATGAATAAAATATTAGGCAATCATTTTTTGAGCATGAGTTTTGTCTTAACACAAAGTGTTAATAATTTTTTTCATCACTAAAATGTTTAGTAAAACGAAAATTTGTATAACGAAAAAGGCCAAGAAAATAATAATGAAGAAGTTTGAAGCGAAAAGCCCACGAGCAGTATCTATCTATAAAATTTTATTGTCAAGCGAGGTTATAATTTATGGTAGTATCGCGTATGCTAAAACTAAAAGTTTATACATTTTTTTAGTTATTTGCCAGATGATGGTAAATTATAGCAAATACACAACAAAAATATACAAAATAAAAACTTCTAAAATATCTACAAAAAGCCCATAAAATAAAATAAATACCAAATAAATGTTAGTGGACGATGAAAACAAGAGTTTAGCAATTAATAAGATGATTTCAGTTATATCGTAGATATGGGCTAAAATTCTTTCGACCAATAGAATTAAATCATTTACCAATAGAAAAAAATCATTTACCAATAATCATTTACCAATAATAAAAAATCATTTACCAATAAAAAATAATCATCTACCAATAATAAAAAATCATTTACCAATAATCTTTTACCAATAAAAAAAAATCATTTACCAATAATCATCTACCAATATTAAAAAATCATTTACCAATAATCATTTACCAATATATTTAAAATCATTTACCAATAATCATCTACCAATATTAAAAAATCATTTACCAATAATCATTTACCAATATATTTAAAATCATTCACCAATAATCTTCTACCAATAAATTTAAAATCATCTACCAACAATCATTTACCAATAGAAAATAAATTATTTACCAATAATCATTTACCAAAAGAAAATAAATTATTTACCAATAACCATTTACCAATATATTTAAAATCATTCACCAATAATCATTTACCAATATATTTAAAATTAAGGTAGTAATCACGTAAATGATGAGATCAATAAGAGACCTTTAGAGCAAGACATTATCTAATACACCTATTCTGATAAAAATTTTATTTTTTTTGTCCCAGAAGTTTTCGTGGCAAGGCTTCCAAACTGAAATATGGCAAGAATATGAAGATAAAAATTTACTCAAACAACTTACTCAAACCTTTTAAAACATTATATTGAAGAATAAACTTGATATATGGATAAGTGTGGTCCAAACTAGTATGAAAAATCAGACATGTCATAGAATTTCGATTTAAATGACAAAATAAAAATTCAGTGAAATTTTCAAAATTTTTGATGCATTTTTTAACCCAAGTGAAAATAATCCTGAAAAAGCTTACTAATCATACTGCTCAAAAATACTTAACATACTTTTCAAATGTTTTCCCAGTACTTATATACTTAAAATATTGAAATTTCGGATGTGTCACACAGTGACTTGAAGTGAGATTGGCAAAAATCGTCAAGTTTGGAATATTTGAAAACGGTTTTCATCACGATTCAGCTCCAATTTGGCTCCAACTAGCTCCACAAATTTCATCCTGGCTCCAAATCGGAAAATTCCGGAAAAGCCAATAAACCATGTCAAGCTAGCTTCAACTAAAAGCTAGATGGGCAAGTGATTACACCTTTTTAGAATAACATTATATTTAAGGCTTTGCATCATGATTCAGCTCCAATTTAGCTCCAGAATGCCGTATAAAAATATTTTGAGATTTTGTTACCCTTAAGAAAATTTTCATACACAACACGCTAGATGGGCAAAAATGTATATGTTGATTTGTTACTCTTATATATAAAAAATTACTTTGGGATATTTAAGTCATAATTCAGCTCTGATTTAGCTCCAAAACACTGTTAAAAAATTTTTTAGTATTTTGTTATCCTAAAAAAATTTTCTACACCCAACATATTTATCCATACATTTTCCGACTGAAACATATAGGAAAATGGAACAGATTGAGTTTCTCTAGAAAAATATATTGCTTGGAGTTTTTAGGTTATGATTTAGCTTCAGAAAGTTGAAAAAAAATATAGACTATTATAAACTTTATAAATACTTTCAAAAAAAAAAAAATTTTTTCCTACAAACTTTGAAAAGTTTTGTGCTGAAATTTTAAAATAAATTCAATAGTTTTTTTTTAAACAAAGATATTGTTATCAGAAATGGATCAGAATCAGGAAGCTCAGAAAATCTTCTTAGTATATCTGAAAACAGAAATCCAAAGTCTGAGTAATTTCTGAAGAGTAGTTTAGTGGCTCCAAATTAGGAAGCTCAGAATAACTTAATTTTTCATCTGAATTCAAAATCATTGATTCTGATCCATTTCTGATAACAATATCTTTGTTTAAAAAAAAAACTATTGAATTTATTTTAAAATTTCAGCACAAAACTTTTCAAAGTTTGTAGGAAAAAATTTTTTTTTTTTGAAAGTATTTATAAAGTTTATAATAGTCTATATTTTTTTTCAACTTTCTGAAGCTAAATCATAACCTAAAAACTCCAAGCAATATATTTTTCTAGAGAAACTCAATCTGTTCCATTTTCCTATATGTTTCAGTCGGAAAATGTATGGATAAATATGTTGGGTGTAGAAAATTTTTTTAGGATAACAAAATACTAAAAAATTTTTTAACAGTGTTTTGGAGCTAAATCAGAGCTGACTTATGACTTAAATATCCCAAAGTAAATTTTTATATATAAGAGTAACAAATCAACATATACATTTTTGCCCATCTAGCGTGTTGTGTATGAAAATTTTCTTAAGGGTAACAAAATCTCAAAATATTTTTATACAGCATTCTGGAGCTAAATTGGAGCTGAATCATGATGCAAAGCCTTAAATATAATGTTATTCTAAAAAGGTGTAATCACTTGCCCATCTAGCTTTTAGTTGAAGCTAGCTTGACATGGTTTATTGGCTTTTCCGGAATTTTCCGATTTGGAGCCAGGATGAAATTTGTGGAGCTAGTTGGAGCCAAATTGGAGCTGAATCGTGATGAAAACCGTTTTCAAATATTCCAAACTTGACGATTTTTGCCAATCTCACTTCAAGTCACTGTGTGACACATCCGAAATTTCAATATTTTAAGTATATAAGTACTGGGAAAACATTTGAAAAGTATGTTAAGTATTTTTGAGCAGTATGATTAGTAAGCTTTTTCAGGATTATTTTCACTTGGGTTAAAAAATGCATCAAAAATTTTGAAAATTTCACTGAATTTTTATTTTGTCATTTAAATCGAAATTCTATGACATGTCTGATTTTTCATACTAGTTTGGACCACACTTATCCATATATCAAGTTTATTCTTCAATATAATGTTTTAAAAGGTTTGAGTAAGTTGTTTGAGTAAATTTTTATCTTCATATTCTTGCCATATTTCAGTTTGGAAGCCTTGCCACGAAAACTTCTGGGACAAAAAAAATAAAATTTTTATCAGAATAGGTGTATTAGATAATGTCTTGCTCTAAAGGTCTCTTATTGATCTCATCATTTACGTGATTACTACCTTAATTTTAAATATATTGGTAAATGATTATTGGTGAATGATTTTAAATATATTGGTAAATGGTTATTGGTAAATAATTTATTTTCTTTTGGTAAATGATTATTGGTAAATAATTTATTTTCTATTGGTAAATGATTGTTGGTAGATGATTTTAAATATATTGGTAGAAGATTATTGGTAAATGATTTTAAATATATTGATAAATGATTATTGGTAAATGATTTTTTGTTATTGGTAGATGATTATTGGTAAATGATTTTAAATATATTGGTAAATGATTATTGGTAAATGATTTTTTGTTATTGGTAGATGATTATTGGTAAATGATTTTAAATATATTGGTAAATGATTATTGGTAAATGATTTTTTAATATTGGTAGATGATTATTGGTAAATGATTTTTTAATATTGGTAGATGATTATTGGTTAAATGATTTTTTATTATTGGTAGATGATTATTTTTTATTGGTAAATGAATTTTTATCTATTGGTAAATGATTATTGGTAAATGATTTTTTTCTATTGGTAAATGATTTAATTATATTGGTAGAATTTTTTAGATTTTTGCAAAAACACAAATTTGTTTTTTTAAAGCATGACAACTTGGTCATGGAACAAAATTTTCAAATAACCTTCAAGAATTGTTCGTTTTGAGACAAATACAAGGTTTTTGCATATTCAGATGTTTTAAAATATTTTCAGGAAAAAAAAAATTTTGTATGGGAAAATGATAGTTTGCACTACAAGTACTAGATGGCGCTGTATTATTTTCAAAAACTGACGTGACGTCGCTGCTTATGGTTGAAAAAAGCTTATTCTGAAAATTTGAGATAAATCGGTGCGATGCAGTCTGATATTTGGGATACAGAAGTTTTTTTTTTGAAATTTTTATAAGCATGACAACTTGGTCATGGAACAAAATTTTCAAAAAACCTTCAAGAATTGATCATTTTGGGTCAAATACAAGGTTTTTGCATATTCAGATGTTTCAATATATTCTCAGGAAAAAAAAGATTTTGTATGGGAAAATGGTAGTTTGCACTACAGGTACTAGATGGCGCTGTTGGATTTTCTTGAATGAGCAAACGCGACCGTCTCATGGTTAAAAAAAGCTTATTCTGAAACTTTGAGACCAATCGGTCGGATGGGTTCAAAGATTACGAATACAGAAGGTTAAAAAAAAAGTCTGGATGAAACCAAGACTTCACAACTTTTTGTTGCCGAAGTAAAAATTAGATTTGAATCGTCTAATAGTTTCATGCACTAATATTGGTTTATGATTAATGGCATTCAAGGCTATCAAATTTCAGATCAGAAGATTTATTTACTCTTAAAAGTTAATTGACACTATTTACCACACAATATTATTGATGGGCAAATGTATAGCAAATTCTTTCTTGCCATTTTTTCTTGAAATTTTTATTTTGAAAAAAAAAGTCAATTTGTTTGTATCGGAGCGCTTCGAAAAAGGGGTTGGATCTAAAGATGTCAAAATTTTTCAATGATTGTAATAAAATTGAATGAGATGAATTCAATGATTGGAATTAAATTGAAATTAAATTCTTACAAAGAATTGACAATAAGTATTTGAAAGCTACAAAGCATAGGTTTCAAGCTTACCAAATACTTGTGACATGCAGAATAAATATTTACGTTTACAAAATATACTGTTTGAAGCTATAAAAGATAAGAAAATATTAATGAAAAGATTTTAACAATTTGCTCATACTTCTTTCCATTTTATTCATTCTTTAATCATATTTGTTCATTTTTACTCAATTTCTCTCTCAGAAGAAGTGTTTTTGTTGGTTTTGCTGTTTCTTTGAGAAATGTTTGGAATAAAAAATGCCAAAACTCCACTAAGACAAAGCAAGGATGCAGAAAAAGCAAATGTAGTTGAGCAATAGCTATCAAGTAGCAATCCAACAGCATTAGCGCCCACAACACTTCCAAGTCTTCCACTCATCAGTGAGATACATATTGCCATAGCTCTGAAATGATAATAAATATCTATACTGTATATGATTTATTTTTAATTCACAAGAAGTACCTTAAATTCGTTGGAAAAAGGTCGATTGTTGAAGCATTTACAACATTTAGTACCACACCACAGAGCACAAATATAAGATACAAATATATTGAAAACATTGGTATCGTTGAAAATATGATTCCAAGTCCACAAAATCCACATCCAAATAGGAAGAACACAAGAATCGCTAATTTACCAACCGAGTTGATGATCAAACCAATTATAACGAATCCTGACGAATAAAAAATTTCCAAAATGAAGGTGTATTGATAAATAGTAATATCAAGCTTTTCGACGCATGTAATAGCGGTTGAGTTGAGGCTTATGTCAAATACATTTTTTTTAGTGGAATCCATCATTGAGCAAATTGTTGCTGATTGGTTTGGATTTTCTGCCATGTACTCAGCCATTCTGTTTAAAATATTTGGGAAGAACATAAACATTCCTGTAAAAGATAGAATGCGAAAAATTGTAGATTAAAGCAATTTAATATAAAAATTTTACTTAAAGTTTGTAACTTACCATTACAGGTCGTTAATATCGCAAACTGCATAGCACAAGCAATCAAAGTGTTTTTAAGATGAGGCTTCATGAACAATGGATAAGTTTGATTCCACATAGACTTTAACATACTTTTAGATTTATTGGCGCTCATTTGATTCTGCCTGAATTCATCATCTTGGATTAATCCTGATACATTATAGAATTTTGAATCTTTCCCTGAATTAATACTGTACATTTTTCTCAAAATTTTCATAGTTTTTTCTTCATCTCCTTGAGAAAATAAAAATTTGGGAGTTTCAGGGAAAAATAACATCATAAAAAAACAGATAATGTTTAGTAATCCACAAACAAAAATGAACAGTCTCCATGGCTTGTAATCGAGATCGAGGAAAGGTATGTAAAGATGAAAATCACTGTTAATAACCGACCAAGCCAGTAAGGGCATAGAAATGCATGTTATTCCGTACACTACAGATGCTCCCATAAGGACTCTTGATCGATTTTTAATGTCATGGAATTCTCCCAAGTATGGAAAGATAGTTGCTGAAGCACCAGAGACGCTGAAAACAAGGTTAGAAAATTGTATACTTGGGAATATTTAATTGTAAAATTTAAGCTTACAAAAATCCACTCAAGAACCTCATGACAACAAGCAACCAGAATGATTGCACTAAACTTGAAATGGTAGTTGTGACGAAAGCAACTAGCAAAGTTGGCAAGATGACTGTTTTCCTTCCCTACAGTTGAAGATTTCATTTAAAATATGCTGTTATGTAAAATATTATAAATAGATTAGTTATAAATACTTTAGTATCTGCTATGAATCCCCATAAATGTAAACTAGCAAGAATACCTGCAAATGAAATTCCAGAGAGCAGTCCCTTCTCTTTTGAAGATAATTCAAGGTCACATTCCGAAACTGGTAGAATGTAAGAAACGCTTAACGTTTCTAGGAGAACTGTCGATAGAACAAATCCACTGACAAGCAGCAAACAAATGTTGAATTTTCCATATCCAGTTCTCGTTAGAGCTTCCTCTATCAACACTTCATCTTTATTCACTTCAGAGCTTAAATCCATTTCACTATTTGCTTTTTCGGACATTGTTCTACCGTATCAAAAGTTTTCAGACTCAATCTTAAATTTTTAGACGTATTCATGCAATTTTTAATCGTTAATTAAACATATTTTATTATATCTGATAACGCGTGAAGACTTCAAGCTCTTATTCTAAGTTAATGTAACTATTTTCATTTGATAAACATAATAAAATAATGCTTCCCAAAGTCAATTTTGCGAATGAATATTGTCTGAAACTCAGAGAAAACTTTGGTTGTAACACGTGTGAATGAAAACATTGAATGATGTCGGAATGCTGAGTCTATTTCATCTCCGAAAATGTGAATGTTTTTATTCTATTTATAATTATACTTTAATGTGTTACAGATCATCGAATTCACAAGTTGTGGTTTTGTTGTGGTTGTTTACTATAGACGATAGCAAGTCAGCTGTTTGATTTATTAAATCATATAAATTGTGATTTACAGTTTTTAGACTGGGACACGGAGCTTTTAAGGAGTCCGCACATGAAAAACAGAAAATTAAAAACAAAATCTAATTTTTGTTTTTAAAAAAAATCTATCGACTGAAAGTTGTTGTTGTTTTTCATGTTAATCGAAATATTTCGGGAAATGGAAATCATGTACGGGCACCTTAACTTTTTATTGCGGTAGCCATACGAGTTGTTCAGTATTTTTAGCTCATATAATATATCAAAATATTGACTATAAAATCTTTATCAATTCAATTGAAATTTAAGTCATTACACGATAGTTTTATGTTATCTAAGGCAGTGGTATATTTCTATGGCAGTAAAACAAAATTAAACAATAAAGAAGAACATGAAACAAGTTAAAATCTCGTTTTTTTTTCGAAAAAACATCTAAAGATAACATGGAACTAACGATACATTGATAATTGGCTAGATTGGCTGAATCTGTGTAAATTAAGAAATATATATGTAGATTTGGAATGAGTAATATTTAGAGCCCACAACATCTCTTGGTCTTTCACACATCCACACATCCTTAGTTCAAAAAACATTGCTCGAAAGAACTATAAACATTAAAAAAATTGATTTTTCGAATGAGTTATAGAATCAAATCAAAGTATTAGTGAAGATCTCATGAACAAAAAGTCATACTCATAATCAATTGGAAGCTTCTCAATTAATTTGATAAGTGTCTAAATGCTACCAAATTAGCTTGTTTTCTTAGACTTTTGGAGATAAATTAATATCACAGTTAATTCTGAATAGGTGGTTCTGAAAATATGAATGAAAGAATTTGAAACAATTTTAATTTACAAATTAATCCCAAATTTATTTCTTTTTTGTATAATACAATTTCTACTCAATTGCTCGATCCGGTGGAGTGATTTTCTTTACATTGTTGTGTCTTTGAGAAATATTTGGAATAAAAAATGCCAGAACTCCACTAATACAGAGCAAGGTTGATGAAACTGCAAATGTTGCTGAGCAATAACTATCAAGTAGTGTACTAACAAGATTAGCGCCCACAACACTTCCAAGTCTTCCACTCATCAGTGAGATACAAATTGCCATAGCTCTGAAAAGATAATTAATATCGATAAAATGTATGATCAATTTGTAATTTACAAAAAAGTACCTTAAGTTTGTTGGAAAAAGGTCGATTGTTGAAGCGTTTACAACATTTTGAACGACGCCACAGAGAATGAATATTATTATAAGGTACGTTGATAACAATGGTATCGTTGGCATTTTATTGGTAATCAGACAGAGACTTGCCATAAAAACATATATTGCTTTGAGCGTGATGGACTTTTTTTTAGGATGTTTCGGACAAAGTAGCGTCCGTTATGGGACGTTTTGAATGTCTGTTTTCGCCTTTTTGTGGATATTGAATTTTTGATATTTTAAGTGGAAATCATATATATTGGAAATATATTGGGATATATTAATTATATATTGATATTATATTTTATATATTGGTGTATATTGTATATATATTATGATATAGGTATAATTATATAAGTATAAATTAATTTTTATACTAATTAACAAAAAATAATTTCAATTAAGAAATAGAGTCTAGAAGTAAATTGGGAATGGCATAATCATCGCATTTTAATAACATTAAATTTTGAACACTTATTGAATTTAAACGAAAAATCACGTTGCAGGGTCCAGCAGGGTTGGAATTTTGAATTTTTGGCATGTCTACTTATTGGATGTTTCGGTTTGAAAGTATCCAACACAGGGATGTTTTGGCTAGCCAAAACTGAGTATGTCTACCTGTTGTAAATATAAGTGAATATCCACAAAATCCACAACCAAACAGGAAAAAACAAGGATTGCTAGTTTACCAACTGAGTTGATGACTAAACCAATAATTGCAAATCCTGACGAATAAACGATTTCAAGAATAAAACTGTATTTGTATGTATAAATATCTAGTTTTTCGATGCATACAAAATTAGTTGAGTTGAAACCTACATCCGCAACGTTTTTTTAGTGGAATCTAGAACCTCACAAATTGTTACAGATGGGTTTGGATTGTCTATCATATACAAGGCCATTCGGTTCAAAATATCTGGAAAGAACAGGAACATTCCTAAAAAAGATAAGGTGAAAAAGCTCATTATTATATTATTTGACAAATAAAACTTATATGACCACAAGGTATATTAAAAACCAGCCAATTAATGAGAAAAACATCATACTACGGTATTAAAAAGTCACGACATACCATTACATGTGCTTAATATTGCAAACTGCATAGCACAAGCAATCAGTGTGTTTTTTTAAGATGAGGCTTCATAAATAATGGGTAAGTTTGATTCCACATCGACTTTAACATATTATTAGTTTTTTTCAGTCAGCTTATTCTGTCTGAACTCTTCATCTTGGATCAATCCAGTAACATTGTAAAACTTAGGGTCTTTTCCTTAATTGATACTTTTCATCCTTCTCAATGTTTCCATCGTTTTCTTTTCATCTCCTTGAGAAAACGTAAATTTGGGAGTTTCAGGGAAGAATAACATCAACATGAAGCATGTTATGTTGGGTAATCCACAGGTGAAAATATAAAATCTCCAAGGCTTGTAATCGAGTTCAAGGAATGGTATGTAAAGATGGAAATTACTATTTATAACCAACCAAGCCAGCAAGGGCATAAGAATACAAGCTGAACCATACACTACAGAAGCTCCCATAAGGGTTCTAGATCGATTTTTGTTGTCGTGAAATTCTCCCAAGTATGGAAAAATTGATGATGTAGCTCCGGAAATGCTTTAATAAGTTGGATAATGTATTCATTGAGTAGATTATATAGTTGTAAATGAAATAGAACTTACAAAAAACCACTCATAAATCTCATGACAACAAGCAACCAAAACGATTGAACCAAACTTGAAATTGTAGACGAGATAAAAGCAAGTAGCAAAGATGGCATGATAACTGTCTTTCTTCCCTATTGAAAAAATATTGTTATGTAACATATTATAATTGAAATTTATTTAATTACTCTAGTATCTGCTATGAATCCCCAAAAATGCAAGCTAACAACAATTCCAGCAAAAGCAATACCAGAGATGAGTCCTTTTTCTTTTGAATTCAATTTGAGGTCACATTCTGAGACAGGCAGAACAAAAGAAATGGTTAAAGTTTCCAAAAGAACGGTCGATAGGATAACTCCACTGAGCAGCAACAAACAAATATTGAATTTTCCATATCCTGTTCTAGTTAGAGCTTCCTCTATTAACACTATTTGCTCCTCATCTTTATTCACTTCAGAACTTTTGTTATCCAATTCAATTTTTGCGTTTTTAGACATTGTGCCACCTTCTCGACAACTTTCAGACTCTCAATAAAATTGTCTTGGAGGCGTCTTCTTATACTTTTTAATCGTTGATTAAATACAATTTATTCAAATTGATAGCGCGAAAAGACTTTAAGCCGACTAAAAGCTCATACTTTAGTTAAATAAATATTTACATTTGATAAACAAATTTAAATGATTACTTGACAATGATCATAAGCTGTCAATTCTGAGATTAAGATATTGTCTGGAACTCGAAAAAAACTTTGGTTGTGATACGTGTTAAAAAACCGAGTTTCAGTTTTCTCCTAAAAGTGCCACAAAGTGAAAATTTATGATTGTTCAGCTGTTCGCCTCATTATATCAGTTGAAGTTTTATTGTATTAATGAATACACCTATATGTATTATAGCTAATGAGCCAAACATTTTATTTTATAATATTATTTTTGTATTATTCTTCCCAAGTTCTTTGTTTCATATAGTGTCATAGGATTATAGGTTCATATTGAAATTTTATGATCAAAAATATTGCATAATAAATACGATGTTCAAAGTTTTGCTATTTTACACAAAGCATGGATGTGATAGTGTTGTGATAAATTAAAAATGTTTTTTTTCAAAATCGTCCGTTTTATTGTCTTACTGAACAATAGCAAAAGCATAGGAAAATTAAACTAAATTTAAAATAAAATTTCGCTATGAAGCTTTATATCTATTCTAAAGTTAGGTAGTGTCCTTGCCTACTTTATTATTTCTTTGAGTAATATTCGGAATGCAGAAAGATAAGACTCCACTAATACAGAGCAAAGATGCTGAAAATGTAAATGTGGTTGAACAATAGCTATCAATGAGCAATCCAACAGCATTAGCACCCACAACACTTCCAAGTCTTCCACTCATCAGTGAGATACATATTGCCATAGCTCTGAAATGATTGGAAATTTAATTCAAATGAAATCATGTTGTTATCATTCAAGCTACCTTAAATTCGTTGGAAAGAGGTCGATTGTTGAAGCATTTACAACATTAAGGACCACGCCACAGAGCACGAATATAAGATACAAATATATTGACAACATTGGCACCGTTGAAAATATGATTCCAAATCCACAAAATCCACATCCAAACAGGAAAAACACAAGGACTGCTAATTTACCAACTGAGTTAATGATCAAACCAATAATTGCAAATCCTGTAGAATAAAATATTTCAAGGATGAAAGTGTATTGATATGTTGAAATATCAAGTTTGTCAATACATTCAATAGCAGTTGAGTTGAGGCCTATGTCAAATATATTTTTTTTAGTAGAGTCCATCATTGAGCAAATTGTTGCAGATTGGTTTGGATTATTTTCCATATACTCAGCCATACGGTTTAAAATATTTGGGAAAAACATGAACATTCCTGCAAAAAGAGGAGAAAAATTTTGTTATGTTTCTGAGATATCTTAGTTACTAAAAGTTGTCAACAATTATTAACTAACCATTTGATGTCGTATAGACTCCAAATTGTATAACACAAGCAATCAACATATTCTTAAGATGAGGCATCATAAATAGTGGGTAAGTTTGTTTCCACATTGATTTCAATAGATTAGATGATTTATGAGAACAGAGATTTAACTGATCCTTTTTAAACTCTGAATCTTGGATCAATCCAATAACGTTATAAAACTTAGGATCCTTCCCAGAATTAATACTGTAAACGTTTCTCAAAATTTCCAATGTTTCTTCTTCATTCCCTTGAGAAAACACGTATTTAGGACTTTCCGGCAAGAATAAAATTGCAAAGAAGCAAATTAGACTCGGTAATCCGCAAACGACTATAAACAGTCGCCAAGGCTTGTAATCAAGATCAAGATAAGGTATGTAAAGATGAAAATCACTGTTTATAATCAGCCAAGCTGTGCACGGTAAAGAGATGCATGCTAGTCCATAGACGAATGATGCTCCCATAAGTACTCTTGATCGGTTCTTCAAGTCGTGGAATTCTCCTAAGTACGGGAAGATTGCGGCTGAGGCTCCGGAGATGCTGGAAATATTTTTTTTAAACACTTACAAATTGTTTTCAGGAACTTAATTCGAGTTATATAATACACTTAATGTAACTTGAAATTCTTCACAATTATTCATAAATTCAGATTTCAATTAAAACTTACAAGAATCCACAAAAAAACCTCATGACGACAAACAGCCAAAAATACTTCACAAAGCTTGAGACAAAGGTTATGACGAAAGCTATCAGCAAAGTTGGCAGGATAACAGTTTTCCTTCCCTAAATTTTAAGATGCAGTTAGTTTGCGATAAAATGCAAATATTTGGTTTACTACTTGAGTATCCGCTAGAAATCCCCATAAATGTAAACTTGCGATAATTCCAGCGAAAGAGATTCCTGAAAGAATACCTTTGTCTCTGGAATTTAAATTTAAGTCACATTCAGCAACTGGTAAAATGTAAGAAGTGCCCAACGTTTCCAACAGAACTGTTGATAGAACTAAACCACTCAAAATTATTAGGCCAATGTTGAATAGTCCAAATCCTGTTCTAGTAAGTGCTTCTTCTATCAAAACTTTTTGCAAATCATTTTTATTTTTTTCAGAATTTTCATTTTTAGTTTCACTCGTTGCTTCTTGAGACATTGTTTCACAATTTTGTTTTATTGATGAAAACTATTTATTAATATTTGGAGCAAATACACAACATATGTGAGTCGTTTGATATGTAAATGATAACTAATAACTGTCATCAACTTGAAGTGCTTTTAGCCAAATTTGTAATATTACTGCCAATAATTTTGGACCGGATGCGAAAACTTTTACGTAGTTTTGATTTAATGCTCGTAAAAAGTAACAATAATTGTACTTCAATTATTGTTATAAACGCTATGAATGTGAAGAGACAGTTAATATTTAAAAATTGGTCTATTCAGATCATGATAGTTAAAATGATCAGTTAATTTACAAAGTGAGTAATGCATTTTATAAATCAAACAAACACATGATGAGTAAGTATAGGTTTAAATAACTTATTAAGATTGAAGCTTATATGAATTCACAAAAAATTCACACGGAGCCTGGAAGCATGGAGCAATTCTATTATGTTTACTAAAGGGGACAACAGATAGAATAATATTATGCCACAATAATATTATGCATTTTACACACTCACACTTTTGCATTTCTTCCAAAAGTGCAGGGAGAACGATTTTCTTGGAATTTTAAATTTTTTGCAAAATCTAACAAGTTTTGCTCCATGTTAATTAATTCATGTTTTTATAAAAAGTCAATGTTATTTTCTGTACCGATCGTCATCCCTGCAGTAAAAAATTACGAGACTCACACTAGCACAAAAAAAGATTTTGCACGCATATTTGTTTGCGCACATAATATTATGCGCTCACATTTGTTTGCCATAATAATATTATGCCCTCACATTTGTGTGATCAAACCAAGTAAATACACTAAGAATAATATTATTTGGCATAATATTATGCTATGTAATCTGGCCTTAACAAACGAGAATGACTTGAATAAACAGCAACGGAAATATGTCTGAGCAGGTATTTTACAACATCTGGTTTGTTGAATTCGCAAAAAAGTTAAGACTTACTCATTTGCAAATACTCACACTTATAAAATGTCAAGAAAACTTTGCAATTAATAAATTACAGACATTTTTACAAGTATACTATTCCTTTTATATGCTCTATAAAAAAAATGTATTTGTACATCGTCTGTCACCTGCTATCTTCACCCGAAGAGCTCCTCCTTAAATTGCAATAACCAACTATGTTATGTGAAATATTGCGCAAGTTGACTGGTTATTGCAATTTGAGAAGGAGCTCTGAGCAGGCGACAGACGACATGAAAATTATTGGAAAGTATTATATATCTATGTAAATATGTATGTGGTCGTTAAGTCTTTATTTGTTTGATTTACAATATAGGTCTTGATTTATATTTTTTCTAAAACGTACTTAATTATTTACACCATGCTTATAATTTCAAAGGGAGATTTTAAGGGCTGCTGATACCATTCCTGAACACTATCAGGAAAAATCAAAAACCTATCATATTATGGACTACTCATTTTAGAGTTTATTCAATTCAATGGATAAAATTGGGATTAAATTATTAGTTACTAAAGAGTTTAATTTGGTTTTTTATTAGCTTATTAGTTCAATACTGACTATAATACGGTTTCCCAATTGTATAGTACATCTTAAATTATCGATGAGTTATCAAAAATTTAAATTTAAGAATATTATCAAGAGTTATCAATATGGATCAGAAGGAACATGGAAGGAATATGGTTTCAAGCAAACATTAAAAGGTTTATGATAATAAGTGGTACAATATACTAATATACAAAAATTGAAACGCTTGTTCCGCAGTTAATAAAACAGTAAATTAAAAAACAAACAGCTTCATCATTTTGGTTTTTATACATTTATGTAACTTTTGCTATTTAAGTGGTTTTATTATGAAATGATTTTTTTATATAGCATATAAGTTTATAATTTTAAAACAAAAATTGCGCACACATAGACTCAAAATTATGCCTATAAAACTGTTGTGCTGCCAAATTTGAGTAATTAGATATTGATAAAGAAACAAATAGTTTTAAAATATTAATTTTTTTCTGAAATCTTCAATAAATTGTGCCAATACCAAAAATATCAGGACTAGTTTTTTTGCTCAAGTCATCTAATCATTTCAAATTCTAGATCAATATAATAGCAATTTTATTATAACTTAAACCACACTCGACAAACAATGGATCGAAGACCACTTGAATAAACCGACAGAATAGCAAAATAAATATTCAAGCGAAAGTCTTTCAAATTGAGGGATCGACCTTCGTGATAAATCCATTAACTTCATTTGAAGCCAAAATTATGATGATACTTTTATACCTTTCTACAAGTATCACTTGATACTGAATCATATAATTTGCACAGTTGCAATATTTTGCCGCGGAAAACGTGATTAATTGTTCATAAACCAGTGAGTGGACAGAACAGATGAATGATGGCTCATGAAATAATCATTCTGGCCATCAAACTTGTCAATATTTAAAAAAAACGATGAAAGGATATTTCATTATACAGAAGCTTCTACTAAAAATATTTACGAAAATAATTTAAATCTTGATTATAATAATTTTCTTCCTTAATTATAAACGTTTTGAAATTGTCTGTTGCACATTGTGAACATAATACTATGGAAATGAAAATGCTTTGCAAAACTTTTTGTTCAGCATGTTCATCCACGAAATTTTACGTCACCACATGAGTTTTATCATGTTTATCTCATAAGCTATTTGCAAAGAAAATGCTGCTGTTAGAAATACTATGCATTTACTTACATTTGTAATTGTTTTCTGCTTATAGTAAATCACGTGGAAAACGTGAGATTTCTTACAAATGAAACTACGGAGAAAATATTTAAAAATAGAAACAATATATTATATATAATTAAATCTCGTAATTTTGCACTGGAAATGATTAGCAAAGATTTTGAAAAATTCTAAAAATGGTTCTATAAAATTATTATACAATTGCATAATATGAATTAAAATATAAATTTTCCGAATCATTACCATACGTTATATATATCGTTCACATTATGATAACTTCGTCTGTGGTTTAGTACTCTTTAAAGAGAAATTTTCACTGCCAAAGATGACCTAACACGAACGAATAAATTCTATTCCCAAGATTTGAAGACTAAATATGATTTATGCTTAAGTAAACTACCATGAAAGTGTAATTGAGAAAATACATATGAACCTGGCAATAGTAAATAAATAGAATTTTGTATTAAATATAATATTTTGAATGAATACGACGTTATTTATGATTAGAAATTGCCTTCAATACTTGACATTCAAGTGTCCATAAGTTTTCCATTTGACATAAGGCATAAGCCACGTGAATTGAAAAAACATGGCAGACTTTCATAGGACTATAATGTGAAAACCTTACAAAATAAATTTCACGAGGGTGGCATTTAAGTTTTTTCAGCTATATAATTATGTCAATGAAATTCCTTGGAAAAACTTTTGTGTCAAATGTTTTGTTTTTGAAATGTCGTCGAATCGAAGTAAAAAACTAAAGGCGGCGACCTAGAACATTTTTTGTAAAGGTATCCATTATTTCATTAAAATTGCTGTAGAGTATAAAAAATGAATTTTAAGACAGACGTACATAAAATTTCAAGCTAATTTACAATTTATGATATAAAAGTAGAATGAAAAATGAGAAAGAATTTTCACCCAAGTTTGCGCCCATACACAAGATTTAATAATTTATTTAGTTTACTTTTCAGCCATTCACGTTTCATAGTCAACGGTTCCATGTTCAATATCATTATTTACGTATCAGCCAAATTTCTGGTTGAAAATTAATTTAGCAAGCATGCATCACAGCTACAAAGAGTTTCTTTCAACCCTTAGAAAACTCTCTCTTCATTATGTCACAACAAATTTTCACAAGAATGCAAAGTATAAAAGAATAAAATGGGATTTCATGAAGTTTCCGTAACATAAAACTTTTCTTGTTAAAAATGGTTAAATGAAGGAAATTCTTTGTAAATATTGTGCACTTTCAAATATTCGCAAAAATGTAATCATTTCACATTTTACCATTTTCAGAACATGTGAATATTTTATAACAAGTCAACGTGAGTTCTGGGATATGATATCAGTAAGCTCAAAAAACTTTAGACCCTTTTCTGACTAATTTTATAACGCAAACTTTCCAAACGTTATATGTAACGAGCCCCTCCTACACTTTTATAAAAGTTTCTAAGAAAGCTTAACTGAAGACATTATGTTTTTATTATTTCTTAAAATTTAAGACTTTTTAAGTGATTTTAACCTCTTTCCAGTTCATGGACCCTTTTTGGGTAAAATTTTCTTTATTCAGAATACAATATTATTTATTTCTTCAAAATTTTTCTAATAACATAGTATCAAAACCAACAGTCTCAATATTAGTATGCTCCTTTTTACAATCTATAAGTACAGCTTACGATTAAAAGCATTAAGCTGAATTGTAATTCATTTTTGGAATTTCATCAAGTTTGTTTTAAATATATGTAATTACTTTATATTCTTGAAACTCGCGTTTTTAAGATTTGACGGAATATGTTTCATAACATATTAATGGAAATTCATCGATTTGAGCTCATTTAAAATATTCTGGCATGACCGCACATTTTTAATTAAATGCTAAATTATATTCTTCTTCAAGAATTTCAGTTCAAAAGTCTTATATACAAAACTATTGCTTATCATGGATAAGCATATATATTGGAATGGAAAATTTCTTAATGTTATATGTTAAAAATATATTGATTAAATAATCAACGGAAGCAAGAAAATCATTTAAGTCTTTGAATTAACATCATTTTTCAGTTCTTTTTCAGTGCAAACGTGCTTGGCGATGGCCATCTTATTTTTGAATTGCTTTTGACAGCGTTCACACTTATTTTGGCTCGGGTTATTATGAATCTTGATATGTTTTGAGTAATTGCTCGAATCAGAGAAGGATTTCTGGCAGATTGCACATTTAAAAGGCTTTAAGCCATTGTGGCGAAATCTGTAAGAATATAACAGTTTAAGATTTATATTTAATTTTAAGTAATGTTCCAAATTATACTTACAAATGAGATTTATATTGGTCCTTTCTCGCAAATTTCTTATTGCACAATTCACATTTAAAACCAAAGTTGGGATCATTCAAAAAATAATGCATAGATTTGTGTCGTTTTAAATCATAAGGCCTTTCGAAATCCTTTTGACAAATACTACAGATAAAAGGACGCGGAATCGGCTGTAAGATCTATATTTATAACATTATAATATATTTATGTTATTAATTCAGGTTACAGAGTTGGGCTTCAAGCAAATTTGAATGGATCGTCGCTCAAAACTATCAAGTTCCTCGAAAGTCTGGTGGGCTGCTTATGGTTAGACAGTATTTGCCTTATGGAGCATGGTTTGACGGCAGAGAAGCTTCTTGAGATTTTCAAGGATGAAGATTTTTGGTCCTCTTGGTCAAAATCTCGTATCACGGGGGAAAGCGATTGTCTAACTTCAATCCACTATCGGAAACAAGGGAGCCAGCTGCAAGATGTGAGGCTTAAAGATTTTCAGGTGCCTGGCATGACGTCCTTCTCTAGTTTTCAAGCGACTGTAATAAAACAAAATAAAATAAAATAAATTAAATTTTTTGTAATCTGTTATTTCTTTTATAGGTCAACGGCCATCGTTTCCACATTGTGAGCGAAAAGCCGACTCCTGTCAATACTCAGACCTATACTAAGGACGCGATGACGGGAGTTGTTGTTGGGCGGTTGAATCCTGAGCTAAAAAATCTTACGATCCAGCGATGCATTTACACGCGTCAAGAAGGCGAACCAGAAGGCGTTGAAAAAGAGCTCGAAATTGAGGAAATGGAGCAGACCAGGTACGAGCAGAATCTTCAAAGGCGGCTAGAGTCAGTTGGAGAGCTCCAAAAAAGATTGAGAGGAACCAACTTAAATCTCCATGCAAGCCACGATGCAGAGAACAAGCACATGATCATCAGCAATGAGCTGGTTCCCACAGTATCAATGACTTACATTGGGAAATCTCATGGAAAGTCTGGCAAGGTGAGAAATCCCTTGTTCACCGATCATCAGTTCCTTCTCGTCGTGCAAGGCTTGGACGTACAGCCAACTCAAACCTCTATCGCTTATGATGACTTACAATTCAAGGGAAAGGTTACTATTTCTGAGTTGAAAAAAAGGATGCAAGTTAAGGGATATATGAATTTTGCTGCCTTGGTCAAGTGGTTAGATAGTCAGTTTAAGATTAAAAGGCATGATCATCAATTAATCCAGACTGCTTTCCATGTTCTTGAAACGGTGCATTGCGAGGTGAAGCTTGAAAAGCTAGAGAGAAATGACTCCTTCTTCGATGGATTTGAGAAGGCTAGCCCAAAAGTACCAACAACGGATGTTATTCCGTACTCACCAATCGCGGCAGCTCATACAATGTACGGAATTACCAGAATGGTTGCCGTTCCATCGACTATGAAAAGAATGAAGAAGAAGATGCTTAAATGCTCAAATGGTGCAAGTTGCAAATCTCCATTTGATTATCCACTCTTTGAAATCATTTTGATGGAGAAATTTTATGCACCATATCCTGTGGAATTGCCGTTCAAGTGCCCATACTGTCGCAATCGGCCTTACGCTCTACCCAAATCAACCAACAAACTCCAAGCAGATGCTAGAGATCTACGCAAAGTCTATGAAAAATTTCCAAAGGTTGCCGAAGCTGAATCCAAGGATTCAGAAGGAAATTTAACATCGATTTTGACAATCTTGAGTGGAATCCGACAAAAGAAGTATGCCTGGGCCCCTGCAGAACGGAATGATCTGGACAATCACTTCCTGCGTCTGCATCGAGCCGTCAAACCCGAAGACAAGATTTTGATTGCACAAGTTCGTGAGTTCGTGATGAAACAGAGAGAAAGGCACAGATGTAAAGGGCAGGAAATGTTGATGATGCCAGACGAGTTGGAGCTGGACGAGGCAAAAGATGATGATGCTGAGATTGTTGGTGAGCCTGAGGAAGTGGAGGAGAAAGCAATTGTTTTAATTGAAGAGGTAAATAATTTGATGCAATATTAACTTGAATAACATTTAATACATACTTTTTATTCTTTTCAGGCCCCGAAGATACTTGAATCTGAAGCATCACAGCTCAAAACCAGCATTCTAGACGAATCTTCCTTGGATGAGCTAATCAGCAGCTTTTCTTCGATTGATGTCTCCTATTTTTGGGCTCGATCTGACAGCGCCATCTAGTACCTGTAGCGCAAACTACCATTTTCCCATACAAAATTTTTTTTTTCCTGAGATTATATTGAAACATCCGAATATGCAAAAACCTTGTATTTGGCCCAAAATGATCGATTCCAGAAGATTTTATGGAAATATTGTACCATGACCAAGTTGTCATGCTTACAAAAATTTTGGAAAAAAAACTTCTGTATTCGTAATCTTTGAACCCATCGGATCGATTGGTCTCAAAATTTCAGAATAAGCTTTTTTTAACCATAAGCAGCGACGTACGAAGAGTTTTTGATAATAATACAGCGCCATCTAGTACCTGTAGTGCAAACTACCATTTTACCATACAAAATTTTTTTTTTCCTGAGATTATATTGAAACATCCGAATATGCAAAAACCTTGTTTTTGGCTCAAAATGATCGATTCCAGAAGATTTCATGGAAATATTGTACCATGACCAAGTTGTCATGCTTACAAAAATTTTGGAAAAAAAAACTTCTGTTGACGTAATCTCAGAACCCATCTGACCGATTGATCTAAAATTTTCAAAATAAGCTTTTTTTAACCATAAGCAGCGACGTACGAAGAGTTTTTGAAAATAATACAGCGCCATCTAGTACCTGTAGTGCAAAAATTTATATTTTATATATCTTGTGTTTTTTCAAAGAATCTAAAAAACTGTTGGAAAAAATATATATATTTTTTTTGAATTTTATATGAAAACAAGTTTTACGTGTTTTTTGCTAAGAAACTACCAACTCAAGTTGATCAGAAAGTGATTTGATTTAACAGAATTATAAGTAATAATGCACAATATTCCCGCTCGGCGCTCTGATCGGATATTAATATTTTGATTACATATTTTTGAATTTCCCAGAATTTTTTGCTTTATTCACATGAATTATTCTAATGAAACATAGGTATTATTTTGCCGAAGTGCCTGCTAAAACTTCAGTTTTTCCGATTTTTTTTAGACTGGTGGAGTTAGATTCGCGGAGTTATTAGAACAAGTAGCTTCTGAGTGTCCTGAGCTTCGAGTCAGATTTACGTCACCTCATCCAAAGGATTTTCCACCGAAGGTTATCGAAGTAATTTCTAAGTATCCGAATATTTGTAAAAGTCTTCATCTCCCTGCTCAGTCCGGAAGTAATTCGGTTTTGGAAAGAATGAGAAGAGGCTATTCGAGAGAAGCATACCTAGAACTAGTTCATCAAATCAGAGTTATAATCCCAAAAGTGGCATTATCATCAGACTTTATTTGCGGCTATTGTGGTCTTCGAGTTATTAGAAAAAAAAATCGAATTCTTAAAAATACTTTTAAATTTAATTATGTATTGTATATAAATAAAACAATGAATTCGATAAAAACGCTACACTCACACAAACATGTTTTCTTTTTTCACATATACATATCCAATCGTAGGTCAGTGCCGTCAGAAAAGAACAATGCCCCCAAAAAATCATTAATTTAATTAATTATTATTATTATAAAATTTTCGGCATAAATTCAAAATAAATTTAATAAAAATGCAAACAATATTAAAATCGACGTAAATTATTCATTCCTTATTATCAATTTTACACCAAACTAAGCCACGCCTATTCGGCTTGTCCTTGTTTGTCCACGTTTGTCCAAATTTTGATTGTAATTGATTAGTCTTGTTTAAGAAGTTGAAGCAATCAGCCGTAACATGGATATTGATCCTAAAAAGCTTATGGAAAGCGTATTTCTCGTCAAATCAGACACACGATTTGAAGAGATGAGTAATTTTAAGGACCCGCTGGTATTATTTTTTAAATGATTTATTTTAATTGAAAATTAGAAAAACTTTATATTTTGATGTGGTTGCATTTGTTGTAGCTTTTTAATTTATAGTATTCTCGGAATATATAGTATGTAGTTCCTTCGAGTAAATAATTTAGAGATTTTAAGTAGTCTATTTTTGATGTTGATCATTTTGAATAATTTTGCCGATGCATTGATATTTTTCTCTTTTGGCCACTATTTGGGGTTTTTTTAATTTAATTTTTTTTTTGAAAGATACTTGAAAATGTCTGCCAAACCAAAATTTCCAAATATTCTTAAGAGCTTTACAACACAGCTTTACAACGCAGTTTTTCACTTAAACAAACCTAAAAATTTGTTTTTCAAATGATTCAATTTATATAGTAAAAGTCTCATTCAAAGCGTTCTAGTCACAAAAAGCCTCCGCCTGCAAACTCTGCAACTTATTCACGCTACAAATCTCAAAAACTTGAAAAAGCAACTTTCGAAAAGAAATCTTCACATTAATACAATAGACATCACATTAAAAAAATGCATTTTTGAATCTTTGTTGCTTTTCAGTATCCAATTTTGCCGGCAACCAAGAAGTGGAATTAAAAAGTCTCTGAGCTCATTTTATTTTATAGTAGTCAATATTAACTTTTTTTTTGCTCCAGCATTTCTTTGTTCACCTTCTTTTCATCGTTTTATGATTCTCGCTACTCAATTTATTTAATTTTGATTTTCTGAAATTCTTGCAATTTCATATTTAAGCAATTCATATTTAAGTAATTATAATGTGTAAAATGTTTGGATATATTTTTATTCGTTGGAATTTTTAAAGGACTTTCCTAGACAAATATTCATTTATCAAATTTTCTTTAATTTATTCAAATACTTCAAATGAAATTCTCAAACTTTCCGTAATTAAAAGACTGCCAAATAAATGCTAAATATGTTTCGGAATTGTTTCTAGGAAAATGTTTGAAAGGAAATGGAATTTTAATTTTGGTTATTTTTGACACTGAGACAAAATATTATAGTGTTTCAACTTATTGACATTTCTATTCGTCTGTCAAAAAATATTCTTTCAAAATGTCTTATAAATATTTTTGTCATTAATTTTTCTTAATTTTTTTTTTAAACCTCAAATAAACTTCTTTCAGTGTTAACAGCACTCAATTTACTTTCAAAGTTTGAAAATATTTGTTTTACGTGATTTGATTGTTTTCGATTCGAATATAAAAGGAAATGATGGAAAAGATGTAGAAAGGCATTAAATTCAGTTCAGTTTGTCGTTTGATGTGATATTTATGGATACGCTCGGGATTTTTGGTTGGCTTTAAGCTGGATAATTCGAAATTGCAACTTATTGCAAATTATTTGGATAATTAAATAAGGCGCAAAGTGATTATTGATTTATTGACAATTTATTGACTTCATTGATTGTGTAATATTTTGGTTTTGGGAAATTCTGTAAATTGGATATAAATCAAGTATCTTTAGCGCCAGCTTATGTTTGTTTTCGTGGTTTAAATTGAAGAAAACAACAGATCTTTAAAAATGTTGAATGTTGCAATCGATTTCTGTTCTATAATCGAGGGCGAGCTGCTGGAGACGTTCTTTTCTGAAATCGCGTTTGATGAACGAGTTGGGCGAGGAGAATTGTTAAAAAGCGGAGATTTGTCTCTGAAATGAAAAAAAAAAGATTACTTAAATTAGTATATAATTTTTAATAATAGGATTCAACAAACGATTCAACTGAAAACCGAATAATTGATTTTTTTTAGCATATTAATCGATTAATCGATTTCAATTAAATCCTCGATCACCATTCAAAACTGTTTTTTTTTTTAATTAAACTAATAAACTCACATTATGTTTTTCTCACATTCCAAACCATTTCAAAGGTTCTGGTTCCACCATTTTCACTTCAACTTTCTTATCCCTTTTCATTTTATTGAAGTTTTTGAATGATAAAATTCCAAATTCCTTTAACTCACTTCTTGTTGCTTTTTCGGTGGAAATTCGTTGAATTGTTGGGTTTTCATTGGGTTTCTTGGGGTAAATTTTTTATGATCAGGAGCTGGAACTGAGAAAATCCACAAAGAATCAAATGTTTTAATTAAGACTTTCTCGTAATTTACCTAATTTTTATGTAGTACGTTGAAGTTGAAAACGAAGCCGGATGGAACGACGCGAAAAGACGTGGCAATATTCCTCTTGTGGGCCTAACCATTTCATCATTGGAACAAAGTGAAGATCAATTGGCCTGTTTCAAGAGGATGTTTCCATCTGGCTACCGAGTTGGACTGCAGATCAATTTGGCTGGATCATCTGCTAAAAAGACCAAGTTCCTCGAGAGATTGGTGGCCTGCACATGGATTGACTACATCTGTCTGATGGAGCATGGGTTGACTGCAGAGAAGCTTCTCGAGATTTTTAAGGATGGTTTTTTCTGGTCGGTCTATTCAAAATCACGGGTAACGGGTGAAAGTGATTCCCTTACCTCCATTCATTACCGCAAAGAAGGAAGCCAGCTACAAGATGTCGTGATGAAGGATTTCAACGTGCCAGGAATGACGTCGTTCTCCAGCTTCCAAGCTACTGTAATAAAATGAAATAAAATAAATTAAACTTTTGTAATATAATATTTCTTTTTTAGCTCAACGGCCGTCCTTTCCACATAATCGTCGAGAAGCCGAACCCTGCCAGTGGTCGTACGTTCGAGAAAGATGCAATGACCGCAGTTGTCCTTGAGAAAATCAACCCTGATCTTAGTCATCTCACAATCCAGCGGTGTATCTACACGCGCCAAGAAGGCGAACTGGATGGGATTGAGAAAGAGCTGAAAATGGATGAAATGGACAAGACAAGGTATGAGGTGAGATTAGAAGCACGAATAAAATCGATGGGGCAACTGCAGGATAGGTTGAAGGCTACAAATGTCCAATTGCATGCCAGTCATGATTCGGAGAACAAACACATGACTCTTACCAATGAACTGACGCCAACCTTTTGCATGACACTACAAAGCAAGACCCATCAGAAATCTGGTAAAGTGAGGAATCAGCTCTTTACTGACCACCACCCTCTCCTCACTGTCCAAGGCTTGGACGCTCAGCCTGCTCAAACCCTCATTCCTTATGCTGAATCTATTTTCGTGGATGACGTTACGATGGCTGATCTGAAAGAAATGATGGAGGATAACGGAATAGTGGAATATCATGCAATGAAAAACTGGCTAATGAGAGAGTTCGAAATTGATGAACACCATTTGCTATTTATTAAGGCATACCACTGCTTTGAAATATTGAGGTGCGAGAAGAAGGTGCAAGAGCTAGAGAATGCGGATTCTTTCTTTCTTCTCGGAGTTGAGAAATCATGTCCTAAAGTTCCAATAACTGACTTGGCACCATATCTAAGCATCAAACCCGGTCAAACCTACCACGGAATCACCCGATTTGCCCGTGTTCCATCAGGAATACCCAAAATGATGAAACGGATGGTGGAATGTTCGAATGGTGCTAATTGCAAGTCGCTTTACCTAGAACCACTCTTTGAAATCGATCTAATGGAGTCCTTTTTCAAACAATCGCCACTGCTTTTGCCTTTCCGATGCCCATTCTGTTGCAATCTGCCGTATCATATGCCAACTTCAACCAACAAATTGCTAGCTGAAGCCAAATCCCTCCGCAGACTCCACGAAAAGTACCCAGCGGTGGCTGAAGCGGAAATAAAGGACTCAGAGGGCAACGTGACTTCAATTCTGAGTCTCATGGAAGGAATTCGCAAAAGAAAATATGTGTGGGTCCCTGAACTACGTACACTCCTTGACAACCACTTCCTTAGATTGCATAAAGTAGCCAGAGACAAGATTTTGATTGCGAAAGTGAGGGAATTTTTGCTAAAGCTGAGGGAAAAATCAGCTAAGGGGAAGGAATTCTTACAGATGCCTGATAAACTAGAGCTAGAAGAAGAGTCTGGAAATGATGATGAGGAGCTGGAAGATGATGATGAGACTGTTGGTGAGGAGGTGGAGTCTGGAGATGATGATAAGGAGCTGGATGAATCTGTTGTCGAGGAAGAGTCTGAAAATGGTGAGGCGACTGTTGGTGAGGAAGAGACTGTTGGTGAGGAGAAAGGACAGGTTAATAATTTGATGCAATATTAACTTGAATAACGTTTTAATTCATACTTTTTATTCTTTTTAGGCCCCTAAGATCCTTGAGCTGCTACCTTTTGAAGGATACCAGCGTCCATCAAATATCCTGGAAGCGATGAAAAGAGAAAGAGCAGCCCAAATTGCGCTATTTGCTCCGCAGCTCAACAACACAAGTGTTCTGGAAGATTCTACTTTGGACGAGCTGATCTCAAGTTTCTCATCGATCGATGTTTCGGATGTATGCCTAAAAATAGAATATAATTTGATTAATTTATAATAAATACCTTATTTAATGCAGGTTTGTGGAGTTTGTTCTGGTTCAGGCGACCATGTATGCGCTGAAGTTTTGCTGATGTTGGCTCAACCAACTGATGATTTAAAGACTCAGCCAATGAGTACGATTGAGGATGAGCCAGCTAGTGATGTGTTTTTCGAGAATGAGCCAGTCTATGCCGCGTCTAATCGTTCCCTCGAAATCGAAATTCTCGACGATTCCAGCTTGGACGAACTTATTTCAAGTGTCTCGTCGATTTACGTCTCGGATGTATGCCTAAAAATAGAATATCAAATTTGATTAGTTTATAATAAATACCTTATTTATTCAGGATGAGCCAGCCTTGAAAGTGGAGCCAGAGCCAACAAATGGATTGATCGATCTGTGTATTGATTATGAGTATTTGGATGCCGAGCCAGCAGATGTAGAACTAGAGTCCAGCAGTGAGTTCAGCGTTCTTGAGGTTCCAGCAGCACTTCCTAAAAAGAGACCTGCTTTAATCAGTGTTCAAAGACTCCCCATGAAACCATCAAAAAGGAACTACGCGAAGAAGCTCTCAAATGGGCTGTATCAGTGTAAAAGTTGTTCAAAACAATTTGTTAACGAAGGAGCAAGAAATCAGCATCAAGAAAGCCACTATGGAAAACAATTTTGGTGCCAGTGTGGTTGTGGCTACAGTCGTCGAGTTCGGCTGATGGAACACTTGAAAAAGGGAGATGGAGGCTGCTTTGAAGGTAATTTTAATGAAATATTTTGAATTCATGGATTTATAAAATGATTTTCTCTTAATTATTTAGTGGCTGGCCCAGTGATATAGAAAATATCTTATGGTGAGTTTATTTACTTTATATTTTGATATAAAAACGAAAACAAACTATTTTACCTTTTTTGATTGAAATATTTTTTATGTTTCCGAGTTTTTTTAAAAGGAATTATTGCTGTGTGGGTTGCTGGTGGCTCAATTGGAGGTTTTAATGCTCTAGTAAAATCTCCAAATAGAAACTTTATTTAATATATACAATATTCCCAAGCTGGAGATAACAAGAAGAGCAAATCAGTTAAAGAGCCACCAACAACTCATTACAGCACTTTTTGATGGTCACTGAAACACTAAAACACTTTTTATTGGGATTTTTTTCAATTTTTTGAAATTTTTTTGTTGCTTTTAAGCATTTATCTATTTTCCTTCCGATTTTGGAGATTTTTTGATTCAATATCACTTACACACCACTGAATTAACACTTTAAAGACTAATTGGTCCCGTTTTCTACACTAATTACCTTTCAAAATTGAAAAAACTGGGAACGACGCGCAAAAAAACAAATTTAATCTTCTCACGCACACTACTCTAAAATCTGACAGTTCGAAAATCGAGGGGCTGATAATGACTGTCTCAATTATTTTCGAAAATAACAATCGAAATTAATTTCTCCAAATATGTTTTTAGTTGCTGAGGATAGTAGGAGTAATGATGGAGGACTGATGGTAGGTGGACTGATGGAATTTTTACTTAGAGAGTCGCAGTTTTAGTAAGGCTCATTTTTTTTTTTATTTTGGATGTTATTGTTATTAGTTTTTGTTTTTGTTTTAGTGACTTGTTTAATTGATCAAATGAACTGAGCAATGGTCTATTATTCACTTCGTTTAGCTGTTTTGCATATTTTCTAGTTATTTAGTTATTAATTGAATTTAAGTAATTTAAAAAACCAAATGAAGTACCAAAAAAATTAATTAAAAATGAATTTATGAATTAAGACTGTGATTATAACTTTAGTTGCTTAAAAGTTCAAAACAATAAATAAATAAATAATTTAATAAATATGTAAAAATAAATTTTGTATGTTTTTATTTGCTTTATTTTCCAGGAAACATACGTAAAAAGAATTTGCATAACAATCTGATTAAATTAAAGTTGCTAAATTATCCACTTAATATTAATTGTTATAAACAAACATGAAATTAGTAGTAGTCATCAATTAAGAAGTACCATTGTTGTAATACATTTTGTTTATTAAATAACTTATTCAATTGCCAGATCCAAGTTCCAGAAGATTTTAAATCAGAAATCAATCTAGAATTTATTGCCTAGAAAATTGAAAATAATTTTATTAACAACTTATTAAAAAATCTATAATAAAAAATAAATTGAAAAACGGAAAGCAAAAAAAATCCTTCAAAATCGGAGTAAATGTGATTCCCAATTTATCCTTCCCTAAAATGACTTTTATGATGATCCAAGGATTAAACTGGCGGAACTATAGTCTAAAAAATATTAAAATAAAGAATATCCTTCATAAAGCTCAAAATAACATCCACCAGCAATTTATACACTTTCCTTGTTTCTTTGGTCTGGTATTATATTGAAGACTTTATTTGCGAAATAGTCTGTTTATAAGCTCTAAAATCCTTTTTTGCACAAATTGCCAAAATAATTAAAAAAAGAAAAAAACAAAATTACGCATACTACTCCAAAATTTTGACATTTAAAATAACTATCTCCAAGATTTTGACACTTCAAAAATAACTATCCCAAATTATTTTTGAAGGTAACGGTCAAAAATAACTATCCCATTTTTTTTTTGAAGGTAACGGTCAAAAATAACTATCCCATTTTTTTTTTGAAGGTAACGGTCAAAAATAACTATCCCATTTTTGTGCTTAAGACCAGTGTGATGGTCGTTCAATAATAGTTTAAACTTTAAAGTTATAATAATTATATTATGACGTCTCAGATGCTTTTTGAGATCACCACTAGAAATGAAAGCCAATTTACACTCGCCATGGCAGCATTTGAATCGTCTTTCTCCCGTGTGGATTCTGATGTGTCGAGTGAGGTCTAAAATGAATTAATTCTATTAACCCAAGTGTTTTTTGGAAAGAAATAAAGTAATAACCTCCACTTGCTGCAAATTTGCGGCTACAAAAAGGGCACACTTTATTCTTGACTCTGTTAATGTAGGATTTGAAGTTCTGGTCAGTCTTTTCATCAATTTCTCCTTTAATTTGAATTATATCAGATGAAATAATAGATCCACTATTGTTGCACTTTTCGACAAGGAACTTTTGTTTATTTTGAGAGTTTTCTAATTGATATGTATCGTATACGGAATTTTTGGATGTTGTATGTAAAGTATTTAACTCCTGGATTGTCGCTGAAGGTCCAAGATTTTCATTTTTGATGAAAAGTTGAGGTAAGGATTCTTTAGTTAGCTGGATATTGTGACATTTGATCATATGCCTACAAAACCAAATTTCCCGTTTAAAGCTCATATTGCAAAGCTTACAAACAATACCCTTCTGATCTTTCTTGGTCTTTTGAGATTTGCTTTTAAATGTTTCTTTCTCAATACCGGAGTCACTAGCTGATGAGTTTTGTCCAGTGAAATCTAATATCTCTTGTTTGATATTGTTTAAACTCTCATCAATATTAAGTTCACCGTCCCACAAGATTTCGCCATCAAACATTATTTCTCCTTTTTCCATCTTGATGTTTATCTAAAAATAAGTCAATTAGCAACAGTATTAATTAGTCAAATTCATTAAATACCGCCAAGAGATTAAGTTTTATTTACACCGTGCCCTATTAGTCTAGAAAATAATGCAAAATGACAAATCAGCCTACAAAATGTCATAACAAATATGAACGGCAAAAGACCAAACACATCAAAATACAAAATATGTTAAGTGATGCAATATCTCGCATTTTCTTTAATTGAAAGAAAAATACGGAAGGACATGCCATGATATTCAAAAGAATTGCCTTGGGACTTTCGGGAGGTGTTGATTCTGCAGTGTCGGCATACATTTTAAAGCAGAAAGGTATATATTTCAACTATTATGGATTATGATGAATTTATTGTTTAATTTTGTGTTTTAGGTTTTAAAGTGGAAGCAGTTTTTCTTAAAAACTGGAGTGAACTAGATGAATCTGGCCACTGCTCTAGTGATCAAGATTATAAAGATGCCACGTGGATTAGCAAAAAACTGGGCTTACCATTGAGAAAACTAGACTTCTCTAAAGCTTATTGGAATGAAGTTTTTTGGTTAGTATAGCTTATATTATTCTTACGCAACTTTACAAGTCTCACATTTATTCCAGTAACTTCATTAAAGATTACGAAAATGGTCTGACTCCAAACCCTGATATTTTGTGCAACAAAAATATTAAATTCAATTTATTTTTTAAATACGCGATGGATGAACTAAAAGTTGATGCAATTGCTACTGGTCACTACGCACAATCATCTTTTGGAAACTTTTTAGAGAATTATGAAGCAGATTCTAGTGAGATAATTATAGTTTTAATTATATTCATTGACTCATTTGTTTTAAATATTTTAGGCGCCAAACTTCTTGAAGCAGACGATCATTTCAAAGACCAAACATTTTTCCTATCTCAAATACCACAAGTAGCTCTTAGAAAAACTATGTTCCCTGTAGGTTCATTAAATAAATACAGAGTCAAGGAGATAGCTGATGAAAATGGCTTGCAGAAGATTGCGAAGAAAAAGGAGAGTACAGGAATTTGTTTCATTGGCAAAAGACCTTTTCAGTCATTTATATCTGAAGTAAGTTTTTCTTTATATAAGTTCCATTAAGAAAATCTTTCTATCTCATTAATCATTTTAGTACATCGATGTCAAACCAGGAAAGTTTGTAGACATTGATACAGGAAAAGAAGTTGGTGAACATGATGGAATTCACACTTACACATTAGGTCAAGGATGTAAGATAGGAGGCTGCCTAAAACCATACTTTGTGTATCAAAAAGATGTTGAATCATCAATCATTTACGTTGTAAGTTTTATTTAAAAATCTAAAACTACTCTTTTTAACCGATATATTTATTGAAGGCTTCTGGTACCGATCATCCATTCCTGAGCACATATATCTTCTACACACATGATCCTTGCTGGATAAGCGAGTCTCCATTCATGAAAAATCGAAACTACTTTAAGTGCAAATTTAGATTTCAACATACAAAACCTTTAACTGATTGTTTAATCTATAAATCGAATCATCTTGGAGATAAGCTCCTGGTGAAATTGAATGTACCTCTGAGAAGTATCACACCAGGTCAATACGCTGTATTTTATAGTGAAAACGAATGTTTAGGCAGCTCAAGAATATTCAAGGCAGGACCATCAAGTATTTATTAATAGAAACCATTAATTATACTAAATAAAAGCTTTTAAATAATATGCTCTTGTTTTCAAATGTCATACTTATAAACCATCCCTCACATTTAAAAAAGCTTTATACAAGCTTTTAGAGAACCTTAAACTCTCTTCACACTATAGGGAGGAGCTCCTCTACTCCTTCCACCTATTTTTCCCAATTGTGAAGAAAACAAATTCTGTTTTTAGAAAATCGCTGATTTATTTGTTTCTCCTCATCTAATCGCACTTCAAGGCTCCAATGCTTTCTTCTATTTGCTGCAAATTTCCTAAGAAATTTCATCGAGCACGTGCTTTTGTGGAAAATGCGCACACTCGCTTTTAAAGCTTCGGGAAATGCTCAAAAATGGGCAGAAATTTTCCGCAAATGAAAAGCCATCAGTTTTTAATGTTCTGCTGTGATTAGTTCAGTCTTGTGATTGCTGCAGGCGATGCACGAAGTGCTTTAAAGTACGGGAACGTTTTGAAATCGTGGTTTTGTTGAAGTCTTGTGGAATTTTAAATGTATTTTTGTGTGTTAAATAAGTTCAAGTTGTCTTATTTGAAGTTATAATATTTTGCTGAAGGACTTCACATGTTAAATAAATTAAAATTTGTTATTAAATAAAACTCAATTTAAATCAATTTAAATTGATTAAATAGCAGAGCTTTTGTCATTTAAAACAAAACAAAGAAATTGAATGAATATAATGGTTTTTAGCGATTAATAAACATTAATTGTAATTTTAAAAATAAATTGAACAACGGATGATTTTAGCTTAATTGCTATATATTTCCAATATAAATCATTTTCCGTTGAAAATAACAATTTCAAATTTGAAAAAACTGAAGAAAAAAATCTTCCTCAAAAATCATCCGCTAATATCTAAATTAAACACCCACGCTGTGCATCAAATCATCGCGTAATCATAATCACCATAAAACAGCCGAAAATTACAATAAACAAATACTTCTCTGCCGCGCCGAGACCAAACGGATCATCACTGATAAAATTGTAAACAATCTGCACATTACACAGATACCACATTGAAAAACGGCTGGGACTCTCAATTCGGTGATCCGAGAGCCAAAAAGCACGAGCAACTAAAAATAATAAGAAAATAAGAAAAACTACTCGCGCCGATCAAAGCCTATGCTACATAGCAGAGAGCTCATTGTGTGTTGCACCGTCTTCGGAGACGGTCTTTAGTTTTTTCGGCTTTAGTGGGTACAACATTTTTTTCTTTTTTACTGTGAACATTCTAGTTTTAATATTTTACTTGTGAAGTAACATTAAATTTTTGAAAAATATGAAAAACTAAGAAAAAATTAGAAAAAGTGCTTAATTTTGGGGAAAACAAAATATTCATTGAAATGGATTAAATTCTATTTTTGGTCAAAATTCATGTGAAAAAATAATTTAAAAATCTTCCTTTTATTTGTTTCTTTAATAAATTTAAAATTTTGGAGAAAGTGAAAATTTCCTAATTAAATATTCCATTCTTTTTGAATAAGCGAAAGGTTGGTCTTGAGTCTGCTTTTTGCCAGAGGCAAAAATTTTAAAATCATCTGCTCACCATCTGCTTTTCTGCTCAAAATCTGCTTTTCTGCTCAAAAAACTAAACTGCTCATCTGCTCAGCAGTTGCTCATCTGCTTTTTAAGGACTTCAATTTTAAAATAAATTTTTGTTCTCAACCAAGATCATTTAAATTTTTAAAATGAATTTGAAGGTAATCTTTTTGTCAAAAAACAAATTTTTTTAGGCAAAAAATAAACATTAAAATTTTAAAAATAATTTATATAACAATTTTTTGCTTAATATATATATATTCAATTAATTTTCCAAAAATTTTGGGATGGACGTAAAATCATCGCTAATCAAAATGAAAACAGCCGAAAATTTTTGCCACCGAATTTAAACGGACCATACATAAAAAATTTATCAAAAAATATAAAATAAATTATTTAGAACAATCACAAAATTTGCAAAAATGGCAAAAACTATTTTTGGTGACCAAGAATCGATCCAGAACTCTCATGAAAAAATAAGAAAAACTGTGCCGATTAAAGTTCTACATAGCAAAGGTCCTGAAAATAAATTTTTTTTAGAATTTTTTTTTTTTTTTTTAATGCATTCTATTTTTTTTAAGGTAACGACATTAAATTTTGAAAAATAAAAACTAAAAAAATTAGAAAAAGTTTTAATTTTCAAAATTTTCATTGCAAAAATTAAATTTTCTTTCACAAAATTCTTCTTTCTCATTAATTTGCTCTTCTTTTTTTGCTAAAAATTTAAAGAATTTTTCGGAAAAGTGAAGATTAATATTCCATTCTGGAATAAGTGAAGAATAACCCAATAAAAATTAATCACCGCTTCTTGGTGAAAAATGGTCTAAATTTAAATCTTTTTCTTATTCTACAGTTTTTACAGTTTTTTGCTTTCTGATTTTGTGTGAGTGGAAAATTCAAAGAAAATCTTTGGTGGAAAATAATTTATAAAGGAAATTACTGAGAAGTTTCTGGTGGAAATTGAAACAGTTGTGGAAAAAGATATAACAAATTTTATCTGTTGGAGGAGATTTGGTGGGATTAGCTAAAGTGATTATCGTGCTGGTGCAGGAAAATCATCGCTGCCAAAATGGGGTTGCTTAAGCCCCAGTCAGCGCGTGGATTACTCACGGCCACCTTTTTAATGGTGTTGCTAATCGGGATAAAAACAGCTTATTCCAAGGTAAGACAGCAAGTTCAAGAAAATTTTAAAGTGATTTTGATGTTTATGATAGGAAAATGTATTTTGGGGGTTTTTATGCTTTAAAATATGGGATTATTGATTTTTTGGTTTGAACAATTTTTTAAGAATATCTTTTTGATGAACAGAAGCATACTTTAAGCGGTAAAAAAATAAGGGAAATTTATGGGAATAAGAACTTACGTTCAGCTCAAATCACAAAGCTCCAATAAAAATCAGTCTGAATTAGTTCAAAATATTACACAACCTTATCCAATTTCATGAACTTTTCCGAAATATCAAAATAATAAATCACAAAATCTTCTCTATAAAAAAAATCAAGATTCCAATTAATTTAATTAACTTTATTTGTGATTTGAGATACCTTAACACCCAATAATTTACAAAGTGATAAAGCCTTAAACAGTCTGTTTTAGTTCCAAGTGCCATAAAATGTCTCATCAAGCCTCATAAGCCGCAAGATTAATTTAAGCCGAAATCTCAGCTAAACTTCGAAGAAAAGCTTCATTTAAATATTGTAAACGAAACATCTGATTTATCCAAAATTTATCATAATTTACATTAATTTATGTAAAATACTCAAAAACTGATAAAATTCAACAAAAAATGCTCCTCCGTAATATTTAAAACAATTTAAAATGTATAAGAGTGTGATTGTGTGGTCCAATATTACGTAGCTCAGTTTTTTAAACGTTCCAGTTGAAGATTCGAAGAAAACATGAAAATTTCTGCGATAAAAAATTGAGTCAATAAAACAAAGTTATCAAGTTCCTGAGAGTATTAATGGAATTAATAAACTCAAACCAGTTAAAATTTAGTAAGTCTCTGAATGGTTCTAGATTAAATCAGCTGATATTTTATCTCTTGACTTGCAGAGTCTTGTATGAAAGATTGGCGTAACTGAGTTTTTAATCAGAATCAAGAATCATTTCATCAAGATTCATTTCAAAGACTTTTACAAATTTTCAGCGATTTATTTTGTCTATAATGCCCATTTTAAATCCTACAAAACGAAAAAATAAAATTAAAAATATGTTAAAAAATTTTCTGCAATAATATTGGCTCAACTAAAATCCCAAACTCTACAGAATAGAATCAAAAATCTCACTAGTTCCCACTTAATTAAAACATTATTATTTATTATCAGTGTCCAGCTGTTAAAAAAAATTAATTTTTCTCACATCCAAAATAGCTTCAAAAGCAGCAAATTTTCCAAAAAATTGATAACGTTTCGGGAGTGTGTTCATAGTTTATTTTAGACATGTTAAATACAAATTTATTTGATTTTTGCTTTTTAATTTGATAGCCAGATTTCGACGCGACAAGGTTTTTTGGACTTTATGTGAGTTTTTGGTAGTTTTGGAATCGGTGCGTGTAAATTAGAAGAATGATTAGATATTGGCCGATCTTTTGCCGAAGTATTTGGATTTTTCAGAAATTTTTGTACTGAAACGAGTTTGGTGATGTTACATGTAGAGTTATGGAGTGTGAAAATATAATCTTTCCGTAAAAAATACACAAAATAACAAAAACAACAAAATATATGTGAATTAGTTTCTTCAACAAACTATTTCTTCGGAAACTTGAAAAAGTTGGAATACTGAAATCTTTGGAGAATTTTGAACACAACAAACAGTTTAAATTGTGCAACATGTAAAGACTAAAAAAATACTATAAAAAACACATTCCGGCAGAAAAACATGAAATTTTGGTTGATATGAAGCGATAAAGGGTCGATTCGATTTTAAGAGGGAGATTTTGATGACTTTTTTGTTGATAACTCACGGTTTTTGTTAAAATTATTGTTTCAGAAAAATTATACTTTGGTTAGAGCTATTTATTAAAAAACTTTTTATAATTATTTTACATAATTTTACAAAAAAAATTAGAGATTAAAAAGAATCAGCAAAAATATCTATGTAAACAAATCATAAGAATTCATTCCGAACAGACCCTAAACGAAATATGATTGCATATGAAACAAAAACTTTGTTGCTCTTTTTGCGATATCTCTTGTCCAACACTCTGTCATAAATGAACCAAAATACACGAAGAATTAATTTAGAATTCAGTTTGAAAAGATTAAGCGGAATTTCTTTCGCGAAGGTCTCTCTAAGTTATTGTTGGCTCTAATACAGTAAAAATTCGCAACTTTACAAAAATTTGCAAAATTCAAAATCGTACAAGTTTTTTATGAGTTTTGCAGCCAAAACGAAATAAAAACGAAAATACTCAAAAACATATAAGTAGTTAAACGAACTGGAGCCGGTATCCAGTGTCTTGGAGTAGTTTGCAGTCGCTGGGATTTTATCAAGTTTATGTTATTTTGAATTTAATAGCGTAGAGACTATAAAACATATACGAGAAAGAGTTAACAAATTCATAAATCAAACGATTTCAAATTATGTTCAAAATTTTTGCAACATTTTATACAATATTGATGTGAAATGTTTTTTTGAGTTACAAGTTAAATTTTCAGATTTATGTTTGTTGATTTTAGAGACATCTTTCAAAAATTCTTCTTGTTATTGTTGAATAGTTAGTTGAATGTTTTAAAATGCAATAATAAATTTTTAGATTAAACTCAAGTTACTCAAGCTTTTTAATTTGTGTACCATCTATCCAAAAGAGAGCGGAGATTAATTCAAACATAATGCATTACCAGCTCCTTAAAATTCCAAACCCGCGGTAATTATATAAATATCAAATTCCATATTTGTGGTTTTTTGCATTATAATATTATTCTTTATAATTCTGGCAAGCTAAAAGCCAAAGGCAAAGTATTTAAGCTGCACAATTACCTAACTAATAAGTTTTTAACAGAAAGTGTGCTTATCTTATCTTCAGACATTATCACACAATTTTTTTCAAATTCTAAAATTATTTCTCTTTTCAAATTTCAAATTTTTCAATTTAAAAATTGTTCGATTAAGAGTACAAAGAGTCGACTGCAGGTAAAATGAAATACACCGACATGTGTAAGCAGTTAGGCATTAGGTGATTTTTCTTATCAAGGTTGACACATTTTTTTTTTATATTTCAGTTTTTTTTGTATTTTATATTGTTTGATTGGAAACCAAGTTTATATTTATCATTTTTAGGCACTTCTGACTGTGGTTATTTACATTTCTAGCTGAAAGTTCACAAATTAATCAAAATAATTTACCTGGGAGCGATTGCTTATATAGAACTCTCCACATTTTAAATTGGGCCACCATAAATCAATTAAGCATTTAAGTAATTTGAGTAATAAACTGGGATTATATTTTATAGTTTTACGACGACCAACTCAGTTATAATGAGAAGTCGGGGATATACTGACACTTATCGCGATCATAAAACTTATGATTAATATATTCACTGGATTATAGTTTATCCTAGGTCTCTGCGATTTTGTTTTGAGCGCTGTACACACTATGAAAGTAAAACAGTGAAAGTTTTTACTTTTTTCGACTTCTTACCATTTTCCCGTTGAAGGATTTTTTTCAAAAAATAGTCAAAAATTGCGTATTAAAAAGACAATTTTTTTGTGTGAAGAAAATTTGGAAAAACTTCAGAAAAAACTCTACTTTCACTCAAATTTCAGTCAATTTCAGAAATTTACTGAAAGTTTAGTGAAAGAAGAGTTTTTCTTGTAGATATTCCAAATTTTCTTTTAAATTCATATTTGTCTTTTTAAAACGCAAGTTTCGACTATTTTTTGAAAAAAATCCTTATACGGGAAAATGGTAAGAAGTTGAAAAAAGTAAAAACTTTCACGGTTTTACTTTCATAGTGTGTACAGCGCTTTAGATTCGATATTTTATGTAACATAACATATTAAATCATGATTTACAAAATTAGAGTTTTATCTTATTTTTCTTACAAACAGAGGTACTGAATCTTGTCGTATCAGATTGATCAATTATAATAATTTCTAATTCGCTGTTCACTTTACGTATGCAGTAGTTTTCTCATGAATCAATGTTGATTTTAGGTTGAAAACATTGATCTACCTTGTCTGATAAAGTCTAGCACAAATCTGTTGCTAAGACATAATATGAAGTTGATACAATATATATGTAGTAAAATAGTGTTGCGTCATATTTTTCTTAAAAAAATAGTTACACTACACTATATGAATATTCTGTGAATTTGCTTCTGGAAGTGCCATAAGCCTGGAAAACTCGTTATGAGCTTTAATGAGTGTATCATTTTCGAAGAATTATTAGTTGGAGTATAGTTTGAATGGTTTGAAGTAGCATAGGATTAAAAATATTGTGTGGTTTAAAGTGTGTCAAGCAATTGGATGCATTTGTATTTTCAGATATGCTGAAAGGTTTGTGAAAAGGGGGTGTGGCTTCAGCAGGATTTATGTAAATTGCATGTAGTCTTGAGTGTAATAAAGATATGAGTAATATGTTATAACTTCTAGGTGATTATGTGGTATTTGTTAAATTTATTTAAATAAAATCAAGTTCATTCACAAAAATCAATAAAATCAAAGTATAGCTTCTAAAGCTTTCAAGAAGCTTAAGCTGCGATGGTCATCGATAAGCAAGCATTAGCTATGAAAAGACATAAATAGTTTAAAGTTGTGAAAATGACTTATTGACTATATTTATTCAATACAAACATGTTCAGCTCATGAAGTTTTTGAAAAAAATTTGCTTATAGTCACTGTTTTTAGTGTATTTTAAATTAAAATCAATGAGTCAAATAGAAACATGTGAAACCAGTAAATTGAGTGGAATAAGTAAAACAGAGAAAAACTTATGAAAAATACAATAAGTGCGCATTGTAGTTAAAATAGGATTAAAAATTATAACACTGCTAAAATCAATTTAAACATTGATTTCTTACTCATATTATGTGCATATTTTATACACCATAACAAAGTTCAAACACTGCTCGGGAATTCATATATTAAATGCAAACCATTTCTTCTATTTATTTTCAATTACAAAGATCGACTAAACATTTATACATTTAATTCTTTAAACAATCCATTGAATTCATTTTCTATTTGAGAACTATAAAATAATGGATGTTTGATTTTTATCTGCTTTGTATTATGAAATCTTGTTCTTTGAGTTATTCTTAATATTTTTTATACATCACAATTATTGAACATTTGATTATTCTTAGTTAAATAAAGTTTTTTGTTTTTGTAATAAATTTGAATAAATTTGAATTGTTATTATATTAATCGATTGATTAGCCAACTAGCTATACAAATTAGAAACAATTGGAAGCATTTTACAAGCTCCAATGTTTTACATTAGCTAATTATACGCTTAATAATCAATAACCGACAAATAACAACATTCGGAGTTATTGATTTTTTTAATAAATTTAAGCTCTAATATTTTTTCCATGTTGTAAAATCAATTATTGAAAAAATGCATGTGCTCGCAACAATAGAAATAAATCCCGGGAAACCAACCGGTATGTCTGCAGAATGATCACAGAATCTTCGAGCAGAACGTTTGCATGCCGGAAGAACGTCTGCAAATATTCTCCAGTTATAACACTTAACGGGTAAAGTGCCCAAAAATACATTCTGAAAAGAACGTCTAATTAGAATGTATTTTTCATTCTGAGACATACCGCCAAAAATAAAATTACATTCTGTGAACATTCTGTGGACATACCGGAATTCATTCTAAATTATATTCTAGAAAAAAGGTATTAAAGGCAACATATTTAGAATGTTTTTTAAAAGTCTAATCAGTATTTATTTTTTGATACTGTTCGAATGATTGCTGGAATGATTGATGGTGGCAAAATAAAATTCATATTCAATTTAAAAGTTTTATTTCTGCTTTTAATTTTCTATAATGATATAAACAGTTTGACAGAAGAAAGATGAAATGTTGTTGAGAAAACTAAGATTAAGGTGCTGATTCTTATAAATTCACGTTCTTGGGATTTTCTGTAAAGAGAAAAGATGTTAGAATAAAATATGCAGCATATAAAGAAATATTTACCAATGTACTTGAAGAAATTTTTACACCGAAAAAACCAACACACTGTACTGCGTAGATACTGTGAAGCTCAACACCTTAAGAAATCGTCCGAATAGCTAAAAAGATTAAAACTTTGTAATAATACTCAAAATAACCTCTAACTATAAACTCACCTTAAACTCTAGTTTTCACTACAAGAATCAGCTGAGATAACTTCAAGTACCAGGTCAAGCACCAGTAAATCTTGTTTGATTGTTTTGTATTATGGTTGGGTTGCTTTGTTGGTTGATTGGCACAATATTAGAAACTCAAACAGGATAATTTCAAAATAACTTCAAATTTTAGCTTCAAATAGTTTTTCCTCACTTTTTAATGTTAGATCTACACTTTTCTCACTCTTACAGGTCACTATTGGTGTTTTAAGAAACAATTTATGTATTTAAACTCATTAAATCACGCAAAAAGAATTTATTTTACGAAGAGCTCTGCTTTGCTCCGCGTTTGTTTTGGTATACTAAACATTCCAATAATTTATTCTTCATAGAACACTAACTGGAATCAATTTTCGATATGTCACAATATGTTAGGTTTTTTTCAGTTTTCCGTTCTGAATCTCATGAACTTCCTATATTTTTACTACAGGCTATATATTTAGTGATAAAAACGGTAAAAATAGTAAGCTTGATACTTATTTTCAACTAAATAGCCCAAAAATCAATTAATAATTTCAATCATTTTTATATTCCAACTATATGATGCTCTGCAGAACGTTAATTACTACTATCTAACAGACTCTTTGAAAATTCTTTGAAGAATGCATTTAGAGAATATCACAAGTAAAATAATTAAATCTCATTTTCATGAATTTTGCAAGAATTTTTTCAATAAAAGTGATGAAAAGTAATTTAAAAAAAGTTTTTCTACCTATAAATCTCATTTGAACGCATAGAACGGAATATTGCGAAATGTTACATATTTTGCATTCCACAAATCATTCTACTTGGTTTTCTAGTTATCATCTTTAAAAAAATATAAATTGTAATGTTTTCTAGCATGCGAGTTAGACTTCTTTAAAGATTCTCCATTTAACCTTCTGCATACAGAATGAAAATTTCAGTATATTTGGAATGAATATATCGGAATGAATTTTAACCGGAATGTTTTGGTTTCCCGGGAATCACTGACTTTGTTAGAGCGAATGTGTGGATGTAAATATAACATTAAATACAAATGAAATACATAAACACAGCAACAAACATTCTTAATCTCATACTTTGTAAGATAAAACCGTAAAAAATTCCTGCTGAAGAAATCAACGTAACAACAATACAAAAGATTATAAAAAATGCAACAACTTGAGTAAATCCTCTTTAAAAAAAATCTGTAGGAAGGGTTACGGCAGGTTTCCTGATGAATTTGAAATTTTATGGTTTTATTTGAATTGAAAATTCAATTTAGTAATAAATTAACTTTTCAAACTTTTGAAATGAATCATAAGGATACTTAAATTTTTATGATTTGAAGATCTTCAAATTTTCATAATTCATAATTTACTTCTGTCTTAAAAATTAATATCAACCGTTTGAAGGGAATTTGCATAGACTCATTTTACAATTTTGAATGTCAGGCGTAAAACTTATGTCATATGTTATAGCCACTGTTTTAAAAGCCTAAACAGCGTAAACGCAGATACAAATTTAATCGTTCAGTAGGCAATAACGAATATAGGTTACTAACTCATTAGGTCAAAAGGTCCAGAAGACTTAAAGAAGCCAAACATACATAAATAACCTTCAATAGCTTCTAAATGGAACTTCTTATTGGTGATATATTTTTTATTAGATGATTTTTGCTAGGTAACAGCTCTTTCATTATTTTAAAAATGGTTTTTAAAAAGAAATTTTCTATTGAAGATCAATGATAATCAATTTTATCAGCTGTTTTGGCATAATCCATTTATTTTGCTGCGGATCTTCTTGTCTAATTTTAACAAAACTCCATCTACGTCATTAAGATTTTAAGTCTTGCAGATCTTGGAATTATATTCCTAAAACTTTCTTGAGATGAGTACAAAAATTTACTGAATAATAAAAGTGAAACGAATAATAAAGAGGAACATCATTCTATTTTTGTTTTTATGTATTTACGCAAACTGCTAAAGTGCATCAGATTTAAAAATGTAAAACTCATTGTAAAATTATGACCGAGTCACATAAACTGCACTGAATAATGCACAAAATACCAGAAAATGTACTGAAATTGTAAAATTGCAAACTCGCTTTTATTTTGAATGTGATTATGTCGAGATTGTATTATGAACCATTTAACTTTGTTTAAGAACGTTAAGATTGTTAAAATGCAATGAAATCCTAGTCTTTTGTGAACAATTCGCCACCCATCATCTGGCTATTTGATGTTGTGTCGAAAATCGATTATGCCGGTCACGTTCTGGAATGGTCTTATGGCTTTTACGATTTTCATGTTTTGCTCGCCAAAAAACGTTTCTATGTAACACTAAAAATTGTCTTCATTGTTCTTGCCATAATGTGCCATAGAGTCGCCCATAAAAAGGGAAAAAGCAGGCAACTTTTTTGCCATAGCTGGTGCTGATTTGGTTATTAACAGTATTTTCTTTTTGAAGCAATATATATTCATAAAAATTGCGAGAGAGAATGTCTTACAAGTGAAGAAGAAAAATGAAGTCTTAATCCTCTCTAGCAATTTATAACGAGGACGGAGGCTGGCGCCAAGAATTTATTTGATTGGAGGAAGATCCATCTGATATTTAAAAAGTAATTAAATTTTTTTAATTTAAGTTCTTGCAAAATTCTAGAAATTTAATTTTTCAAGTTAAAAATTTTTCGTTGCTTTTCTATTTTTGGAAGTAAACAGATTTCAAGGAAATTAATTTGAATGTTAAGCTTTCTTCAGAGTATTTAATTATGAAATTTACTTCCTCTTAAATAGAATATCCTTGCCCCTGTAACACCACGACATATTTTTGAAACGCTTCTTGCATAATTGAGTTATGGAGTTCCAAAGATTCATAATTCCAACTTTCTTTAACTTCTTTTGCCATTCTCCTGACGTAATGATGACAAATGACGTTTAAATTGATGGTTTATTGGTACAGATTACGTTATTATATTTACAAAGAAAGTTCCAAGTACAAGTACAAAGCTATGCAACTTCTAATAAACTTCCAAACATAGGAAATTGGAACAAGGGGCATATCGAGCGTTTGTTATAAATTCAGTGAATATATGGTGACTTGGGAATTTGAACTCGCATAAAAATTGTTCAACTCTTTCAAAGTGAGCTAAAGTACTTCAGTGTTTCACACATTCTAACTAAGCATCATTTAAGAGATACAGAAGCAATTAAATTGAATGAAAGTTGTTTCTATGCTAACACGGGTCATGCTCCTCCACTTGCAAGAAAAAAAAAACATTTTTATGAGTTATTTATTTTTAAAGCAATCAAAAATGCTTTTTATTTTTATTGGGGGTTGGGTGAGAATAATGTCATTGTAAAAATTAGAAGAGTTGAAAAATCTCACCCCAAATTCTTTTAAACATTAGATGGGAAAAATTTACCACAATCTTTATTTACAAAATATACCAAGCATCATTATTTCCAACTGTTCCAAGAAAATATGCTGCAATATTGCATACTGATGAAGTGAAGAATTAATAATCAAAACCTATCAAGAAATTGTGTAATTTGTTGCTTTTAGAAGCATTTAAGTAGCAGTTTTAAAATGTTTTCCTAATGGGTTTCACTCATTTAGGCATTTCCAAGTAATTAAAGCTCAAGAAATCTCGAAAGACTCATAAAAAAATCTCACACAATTTTTAATTTCAAAAATCTTTCAAGCCAACTTGAAAATACTTGAGTTGACTACCAAATATAATCTTCTGAAAAAATTATTAAGCAATTATCGAGTTTAGCATCTTAATTATTCAAAATTATTCCCAATCTCAAGAACATCTCAGAAAGTATCAATTGCACTTGGATTGTTATTTCTCATCACTAGTGACTAAACTATTCACTTTGCATGTTCGTTGTTTAATTACCAATAATGATAATGCTGTACGCTCTATAAACTAACCATAAACTATTCAGATGCTTTTAAGATTGCGTAGTTAAAACCAAGCTAATAACACTCAAACACACTTGAAGTCATTAAAAAGCCAATGTACAATAAAAAGTATACATCAATGAATAAAATATTAGGCAATCATTATTTGAGCATGAGTTTTGTCTTAACACAAAGTGTTAATAATTTTTTTCATCACTAAAATGTTTAGTAAAACGAAAATTTGTAAAACGAAAAAAGCCAAGAAAATAATAATGAAGAAGTTTGAAGCGAAAAGCCCACGAGCAGTATCTATAAAATTTTATTGTCAAGCGAGGTTATAATTTATGGTAGTATCGCGTATGCTAAAACTAAAAGTTTATACATTTTTTTAGTCATTTGCCAGATGATGGTAAATTATAGCAAATACACAACAAAAATATACAAAATAAAAACTTCTAAAATATCTACAAAAAGCCCATAAAATAAAATAAATACCAAATAAATGTTAGTGGACGATGAAAACAAGAGTTTAGCAATTAATAAGATGATTTCAGTTATATCGTAGATGTGTGACTTTTTTAGTTCGTCAGATCTTTCAAATAAAATTTATTTTGGGATTTTTATTGACGGAAAAGTGAAAAAATGTGAAACTCTGAAAAAGTCAAGTCAATGAGCTTGATGATATTTTGCTCGCATTCTTATGCTCTGATTGTATAAATCTGATTTTGCTACCGAAAATTCTGAGTTTTTGCTAAATTTTTGTGATTTTTCGGGTTTGTGATTTTGAGTGTGAATATGGAGTGTAGGAAATTAAAAATTAAAATGTTTTGATAAAGAGTTTTGATTAATTTTTTGGCAAGTCAAACAAAATACTTTTTGACATCAAGAAAATTTCAAATAGTGCCAAAACTAGTCATGTAATAAACTATCTCTAATATATGCCAAATCAATAAAAATGATCCCAAACCAACAACAAACATCTTTATCACTTTGAACATAAATTAAGTAATTTTATAGTTTACAGTTTACACTATACGAATCGTAATTCATATACGCTTGTTAAAATAATTAAAATACTAATTTAAATTGCTGGCGAGTCTTCTATTTACATAAACTGAAATTTATGGATCTCATATTAAACTTTTCAATTTTCAATTTTCAATTTAATAGACCAATATCTCTGTGAGTCACATCTCTACAAAACTGAGCAGTTACGAGTGTTTATATGATAAAATTATTATTTGTGATTCTCGCATTTGCAATTTTACAAACAAAGTTTAAATTAGATTTAATGCGAACATATGCTGATCAATTTGATGATTTTTTGTTGCAAATTTTTGAATCTTTGAAATTCGCAATTTTTAGCAGATTCTTGGAATTTTATTTTTACATCTTATAATTTCTGGGACCGAGTGAGATCATCATATAAAAATGATCTAATTGATTTGGCGATTTTCTGATAATTTTTTTAAAGTTATTGAACCATGGTAAATGAAGTGGAGCCGACTTAAAACTTTTAAAGTTCAAACTTCAAAGATGTTTCGAAGATAATCTTTATTTTTTTGAAATTCTGTGAAGTTGTTTGGAAAGAATTAATGAATGCAGTTGATCAGATTGCATGCATATATTTGCATACGAGATGCTACGATCGATTAAGATGAAGCCGCAAATTTGACTTCCTTAATTAAAAATGAACTTTCATGGGTTTTGTGAAACATAGTTAAAGATTTGAATAGACTTAAAGAGTTATACTCAAGTTATGCTCAAAAAGGCAAAAAATGTTGATAAATTTTGCTAAAAGTAATATCTTAAAAATTTCAAAAAAATTAAGTAAATAGGTTATAAAAAACTATTTACCAGTTCCAACTTCATATCCCACAAATAAGACCAGAAACTGACAACAATAAAAATAGCTAAAATGTTTCCATAGAAACATCAAAATCATCGAAACCTAATTTATGGTAAATTCAACAACAACGACATTTTAATTGTAAGACGTGGGACGTAGTGGTACAAATTCAATTTAACTCTAATAAAATTGTATAAAAGATTTATTTAATCATCAGCAAATCCTCTTATAATTTTAAAAGAATCAAAAGAAAACAGTCGAGTGTCAAAAATCTTGGTAGATGTGAAGTTTCAAAAATTAAGCAAATAAATAAAAGAATTATGTCTCCAAACAGCGGTCTGGCTTTTGCTGATGTTTTAATGATCTTAAGTGTTTTTACAGTATATTGGGATAGAGTTCTGGATGAAATCATGTTTTATTATTAGAATTGCTGATTTTTTGAAAATGACATGTTTATTTTAAATATCTTTTAGCTAGAATTAACAAAGATAAGAGTTCTTCATAATTTGGTTTATATTAATATGAAATTTTATCAAATAAAAATAATAAACTGACTAAAGAAAATAAACAAATTTTTGCGGACTTGCATTTTCATTTAAGATTTTGTTACTCAATATTTCAATTATGCACAATTTTGTTTAAATTAGTTCGAATCTTTTACACTAATTTTTGTTTCAAAAATCGTTAAATCTAAATAAAATACTAAAATACAAAAAAAATTACTCTCACTTTTTATTGAATGAAAAAAATAAAAATAATTGTAAAACCAGCATTGCATTTAGTTGAAACAACAGAATCACATAAATTTAATACTTCCTTTCACACTCTCTTCAAATAACATACACCATCAATATTCAACCCTTTAGGTAAATAAACATATAGAATGTGAATCTAAACAAAAATGTGGAAATTTTAAACGCCGGCTTTACCGTGTAGCAAGTATAGCATTGGTAGCATACTTAAAAATAAATGGCCTAAAATTAATCTAAAAATGTTTGTCTGTAATTTATAAAATCATTTAAATGACATGAAGACACGTTTTTTCTATAAATAATAAATAAAAAACAACATATACAAAAAAAAGTGAAATTAAAATTTTAATGATTTGCCAGAGAAATAAATTACTTAGAGTTTTGTTATCATTGTCAGAAACATTTTTTCGGCCAATATTCATCTGTTTTTAGCTTTTGCCTTTTGGTCATTTACTCATTTAAATAAGTTTTGTGTATATTTTTGAGGTGAAGAACTGACTTCTTCATATGTTTTAAAAACATTTTTCGTATTTTCATATTTCTTGAAATTCTCAAGATGTTTGAAGCAAATTGTTATTTATCATAGTAATTTATTATTTGCGATTTGTTTGATATCAGATCCATCTCCAGCATCTTGCAATAATGTTCCAATTTTGAAATACTTTCATAAAAATACAAAGAAACCCACTTTAACCTATCAACCATTAACCAAATTTCATCAATCTTAAAATCAAATGTATCATCCACTCTATAAAAATTCTCTTTCAAGTATTAAGCACTCTTGTTAGTTCAAAGCATTCACATCACATCTTAAAACATTAAAAATGAATTTGTGGAGTTGTGAATTGATTAATGTCCGAAAATTATGCAAAAATCTTCTAATAATAATTCAAAACGACTGAACAGACAGAAAACTTCAACATGATATCCTATTTCAGATAATGGCGTTTCTCAAATTAACACTCAGTTCAAATTAAATTTAAGTGACTGACTTACTTTTTGCTTACTGACGACATTTTCATCAAGGCTCAAAACTTTTTGAAATTTAAGTTTTTTAATGTATTTTGTGGCTGCAATTTTGTAAAGTAAATATTTCAGCTTTCGTCAAGTTTCTTATTTTTTAGTATTTTCTTCCGTTTTATGAATGAAAAAATGCATTTTGAGTTTGTAGCAATTTGTACAGACACAGCACAATTACAATTCGCATGCGAAAACATTTTATGATTCAATTTTGTTGTTTTATATAGAAAAAGCTATTTAAATGATTTAATGTTTTATGGTACTTTCATGTTCTGGTCATTGTAATCATTAGATTTTTTTAATAATTTCAATAACTTGGTCTTAAATACATAAAAAATATATAAATATTAAAATTAGAGGAAAGCTTTGCATTCAAATCAAGAAACAAAAAGATATTAAAATTAATTAGCTACACAACATTAACTATTGCGACAAAAAAGGCAAAAAAGCAAATAAATTTCAACTGAATGACAACCAAAACTTCCTCGATAATTTTCCAGTATGTTGCAGTGATTTTATATGCAAGAAAGAATAAAATAGCCCAAATCATCGAAATATTTTAAAAAACATTTTTTCCCACTCAATTGAACAAATACGTATACATTTTTGCAAAGTTTTTGCTGTTATAGTCTTCAGAACAGCTTCACAGCTTTAAAAAAGCCAAACGTATTTTTTGCAGATTCTGATTATTCATTAAAAGTTATTGGAAAAAATGATAAAGTTGAATGAATTTTTTTTAAATCATATACAGCAGTTTTTTGCTGTCTTCATTCAAAATATTTTAATACTATATTGAGTATTGTAAAATTTATAAAATAAAGTCATCTTTTGTTCGACCACTCCATAGTTCGTCAATTTAGAAAGAGGCTTTAAAAGAAATGAGCATTCAATGAAACAAATTTCAAGTCTTTATAATTATTTTTTCCAAATGTTTTTTTTTTGTTGAGACGTCTAAGCGCCAGCAAAACATCAACTTGAACTTGGAGCAGACGCGATTCTAATCAGAGTCTTCTCGTGACTGAGTTTGACATGGTTTGAGGTCACAAACGCTGATAAGCTTGGATTATCAGTTGGTTAATTATTTTTGGATTTTTGAATGTTGAAGTGCTGAATAGTTTGGATTCTATTGGAAAGGATGATTTTATTTTAATATTTTGAAGCATTTTGTACAAATTCAACTTATGAGAAAACCTCAAAGTTAAATTAACCAAAAATCATAAAAATCCATGCAATTTCACTTAAAAGCAATAAATCAGTTTTCCAATAACTTAAAAAAAATTTCTCCTTTACCCATCACCAACCGCAAACCATATGCTATCATTAATACACAAAAAATCATTTGGCATCAAGTTCGACCACAAACCATCAAACAAAGGTGCGTTTATTTGTTCGTTTATCTCTGTACCTCAAGTACTTAATTTTTAAAAGTCAAGTAATCGTGAAAAATAATTGAGATTGAGGAGATCGACAAAATTGAAAAAAATGTGATAAATTTCAAGCAAAACTTTTGATTTTTGTTGCTAAAACAATGCAAGAGAGAACGAACAAACAGCACAAGCACCAAGAAACTTTTGCTTCCGGTTTCATTTTTCCAGGTTTCTAATGAATGAGCACTTTTATAAAAAAAACGATATTTTCAGTCTTTTTGTTTGCAATTAAGGTATTTAAAGTGCAATAACTTTTGCTCACCAATAAATAACGGTGAGTCGACAAAATATATTGAAAGACAAAATACCGTATATTTTTGCAATTAATTGGCTTCGTGAATTTTCAATCTGAGAATAAATTAAAAAAAATAACAGCAAGATTAATTAATTATTTTGCAGAATTCCAAGAATTGAATTTTTCTTTTTAAAAAAACTTTCACGTAATTTTGTTTCAAAGTTAAATTCCGTGAACACGTGTCACGAATTATCACATCCCATTCTTTTTTTTGAATTTCTGACCTTGACTACAATTTTTGTTTATATACTCTTGAACGTTTAATAATTTTATTTTTGGACCAACGCATCTCTTACTAATTACTCAAACTTTTAAAATTGAGCTGAGAAGATTGAAATTATGGAATGCTTATGGAATGTTTGTAGGGCTTATTGTATTTAAAATGATAACGTAACCTAATTTTTATATTAAATTGAAGTAAAACTGTAAAAATGTATGTTTTAATAAGTTTATTTGTGTTTTGAATGAACATATTTTTGATTTTTGCTTTATTGTGAACCTCAAATATGAGAGAAGTTTGATGTATCTTAAAAAATTTGTATTATATAGATGCAGACTCTGAAAAACCTTAAATTATGCAAAACCTTATTTTAGGTCATTCTCTTCTAAAAAATTTTAAACTAAACCAAAATTAAAAATACGCACTTTCATTTTCTGTTATCGGTCAACTTAAATGTTACAGAGTAATGTGTCCTTATCTTATCTCAAATACTTTTCACACTTCTATCCTCATACTTTTTGTTTATGTACTTTGTGCTTTTCTGCCATAAAAGTATTAAGAGAAATATTTGTGTACGAAGTGCATATACCTTACGTTAACACTTCAATTTAAAATTAGGTTTCGTCGGAAAATTTCTAATCTTTCTATCAGATAAAGAATAAGATTTTCAAACCAGTTGTGTTTCAACTTTGAAAACAGTTGAAAAGTGTATTACATTGTATGATTTAATTTTTTATACATTTCAAGTATTCAACCAATAAATTCATAAATTTATAAAATCGCAAACAATATTACAAAGAAGTTTTAATAACTCTATCATTATTTATCATTAGCAAGTTTAATCCATACTTCAAACATAATTATTCGGTTCTTGTTTGCCTTACACGATCTTAAATGTTTTCTCGCATTCCCCAACAATAAAAACCTTTTACAGCAAACTACATTTTACATTTTGTTCCTATCAAAAAGCACATTCCCTGTTTGTTCTTCAATTACCAAATATTTGGTAAGACAACAACCAGACCAATATTTGTCTTGACGTTATTCTCACTTTGTGTGATCATTTTTCTTGGGGTTTTTAGATATAACAATTTTTTGTACTAAAGGTTTTTGTGTAAAATTTTTTAAATTTGTAATTTTCGAAAAATCGACAAACATGATGAAGTTTTCACCAAACTAGCTTTAATATTAAGGTAAAGTTATATACAAAAGTGCGGACATAATTTACATTTGACAGCTGGAGCAACAGGTTGTGAAATAATTTTGAATTCTTGTTTGGAGCAAAATATTGAATTTTTGCCGAATTTGTGCAAAAAAAAATTAGAATTCAATTTGAGCTGATTTATTGGCTGATGAGAGATGATAAAAAATCATTTAACTATTTTATGAATTTTTTACTTCTATAAAAATTCATGTAATTGGACATATTTGGAAAAGTCTCGTCAACTCAGGGTCTTTTAGACGCAACTATAATTTACCATCAACCCAGACAAACTTTTAAAGTGCGTTAAACTATATAGACTCGATATGTTTAATTTAGAATTTATTTGCATAGTGACGATTGCAAAATTTGTCGAGTGAATACCATAATACACGTTTGATCAAACAAAAAGGTGATGCAGAATATTGATCTATTTATAAATAGCCCCTATTTGCTCAAACATGAGTTGTAAAACACATAACATTATGGTTTGCTTAATTAAAGACTAGCTAAATTGGATTATAACTGACCTATTGATGATATCAAAAGAGGTTTATAGGGAAATCAAAGGGTTGTTCAAATTTTAGTATATTTATGAAATTGTTGGTGTTTTAGTGTGAATTCGTTCATGTTTGTTGTTTATGTTCAATTGAATTAAAAAAATTACCTATATAATACGAATTACAGTATTTTAGAGTAACACTCAATTAATGTGGTATTTCTCGACACGTAAATATTTTTAGAGCCCTGTATCACCAAAGTTTCCATAACGAAATCATTCAAAAAATTCCTAAACCACATCATTGCTGAGCCGACCATTGATTTTAAAAATTTTCTAAATGAAAATGAAAACTCGTCAATGAAAAAACTATGCATCAATGATATAAATGACGGTCAGTCGAACATTTTCTAGTTTAAATCAGTGTAGAAATTTATTGTTTGCAGTGACACGCACTAATTGGTTTACATGGCTCATTTTACATATTTCCATAAATATTATTTACTATAACTGAGGCAAACACTATGAATAATGTAAAATTCTTTAACTTGGTTCTTATTTAATTTTGTATAATACCCAGATAAAAACACATTTTACAACTTAGGAATTGAAAATATTGGAAAGTGTGACACTGTTTACATAAATATTCGAATAAGCTGATTTCAGAAAATTGGATAAACATTGAAAAAAAGAAATAAGAATAAAGCGACCTAATTCCGTCCAGCCCTAATTCCGTCCATTTTAACCAAAAAATGTTTGATTTTTTATAACTTGGACCACACATGAGATATCTCCAAAAATTCAAATGCGATTGCTTGATGACATAAAATACAAAAATTTTTGGAAAAAAAATTTTGTCAAAAACTACCAGGAGCAGCTTTCTCCTGCTTTTACTAAATCATTTAAAATTTCATAGGATTTTTTGTATGTTTTCAAATTCCGTCCAAGAAGTTTGAAGTCGCATTATGAACGTTTTAGTGGAAAAATTTTAGTTCCAAAAAAGCCAAACTTTTGCTTATGTACCCATCTTCCAATAATGTGCGGCAAATATTTCATTCTAGTAAAACAGTGGGCCCAGTGCACGATAATATAGCACTAGGTTTTCTTCCCTAATTCCGTTCACTTTTTTTTCCTAATTCCGTCCATTCTTTAATATAAAACGTTCCTACAAAATGACCATTTCTAATCCTAGAATGCAAACTTTTACATGTGTGGTGATGATTAGAAGCATGCTAATAAAATACACCACAAGGACCATCAAGTACCAGTTTCATGTAAAGTTGGTGCCATGAGGACTTTCTGAAGCTACCAACACATGATCCTCATGGTCAAAAATTTATAACTAATATGACAATGGTCACCTTTGTTGGTGGAAATGGTGCCCTGGTGCATCAACATACAAGTATAAGTCCATGAGGACTTGCTTCAGGTACCACCTATAGGTGACCATGGTCAAAATATGTTTATCATCGTTTTGAATGAACTATTTGTGCTGCAAGAATGGACCATGAGGAAGTCTTTGAGGTGCCATGAGGAGGTGCTTGAGGTACCATAAGCATATCCTGATGACATTTTTTTTTTAGTTTTGAAAAAGTGCAAAGAAAAAATGGAATTAAAGCTCCATGAGCATTTTGTCATGGTACCTCAAGCACTTCCTTATGGCACCTCAAACACCTTCTCGTGGATGACAGATAGCTCTTTATAGAGGCTTATTCACATTTTTTGACCATGAGCACCTGATGATGGTACCTGAGGCAAGTCCTCATGGTTCACTTTTGAATCACAATAACACATTTAAGTGGTTAGATTTTGATTTTGGACCATGAGCAGCTGGTGGTGGTACCTAAAGCAAGTCATCATGGACCTTCACTTCTTGGTTGACGATGCTCTAGGTCACTCTTTGGTTTAATTTAACGTAATCACTTCTCATCACGTCATTCCCATACATTAGTTGTTCGCATACTAGGATCATGAATGTTCATTCTGAAGCAATTTTTGACATTGAAAATATGGACGGAATTAGGGAAAAAAGCGGACGGAATTAGGAATCAATGGACGGAATTAAGTACAGAAAGTAGTGGCACGGCTTCGTGAATAACTCGTTAACGCAATTACATTTTTCACAATCTAAAGACATTTTCTACAAGCCAATGAAATTATGCACAAGATATGACCATCCACCAAAATATTTGTTCCACCAGTAGGCACCGGTGCTGTGGTTTATAAAAACTAGATGAAAAGTGGACGGAATTAGGTCGTTTTATTCTTAGTTCAGGGTTCTTTCTTAAAATGAATTTCTATGACATTTGATTGTTTGCCATTTTTCAGTGTGTCCATATGAAAACAAAAATGTGAAATTGCTAAAACGTGTTTAAAAATATTTTATAATATATTTCGCTCCATAAATTTCTATCGAATCCAACAAACCGTTTATTTTTAATTTATATACTCCATTTAACTCAAATGTCCATAATTTATGTCACAATTATCAATTTCATCCTAATATATTACTAAAAACAAAGTCAAACCTCTTCTAGACATATTCCCAGGCAAATGCCCATTGCTTATTTATTTCTTCATAAAAAATCCCAAAAATTTGCAAACTCTCAAAAATTATTATTTAAGTTGATCGCGTGGGCGAATATCAAAATCTTCAATCTGATTAGTTTATTTGTTACGATTTTTATTAAGACAAAATCGCTTTGAAACTCGATAATTTACCAAAACCGGACAAATCTTTTAAAAATTCAAATCTTGTTCGTTCATTCATAAATTCATTCATTCAGGAATTTTTGCGATTTAATTGAAAAATTAGAAAAACAATAGACAAATGTTGATGATGGAGGCGACAAAATTACAAAAAATAACAAAAATATAGAGAATGACAATTTGTTTCTTTTTTCAATCATTGTTTGCATATTTTGATTATAGAATTTTTCCAGTTTTATTCAAATTAATGACAACTTTTAATTTATTTGATTTGAAGCAAGTGGAACGATTTTATTATGCGAAATGCATTATTTATGAATTGGATGATCAAGCAAAACTGCAGATTGTAGAGATGAATTTTGAAAACTTTTAAATCACTGTTTTAAAGTTTTTAAAAATAATTTGATATAATAATTAAAGATTTTGTAAATTTCTGTGTTCGCCAAAAAAACTTTTATTTTTGTGCCTCAACAAAAAAGCTAAGAAATCAACCAACTCCCTCAGTAAAATTTTTATTTTCTATGGGACACTTCAAAAAATCCAAACTTGACTCCCATTACTTAATTTTTTGAGCCTACATACTTATTTCTTGATATAAATTGTCTAGCAAAAAATTAGGTGAAGATGTCATTTCTTTTATTAAAAAATTGAATGCGTACGAAAAGAACGATTTAAGTAAAAATCAGTAAAATCCAAAATTACACCTTCAAGTTTGATTTTGGTGACATAATAAACTTCATACAAATTTTTTTGAATCAATGAAACGATAAAATTGAAAAATACTTTAAAATTATTTTTGAATTGGCAATAGACTAAACGTTTTGCATTCTAGTTTGGTTCTAATTTATTTGCGTCTGAATGAGCTTTTAGAAATAAAATTTAACGCTGATTTTAGATGAGTGAGTTCTTGTATTGAAATTAATGAAAGTTCTATCGAATTGCTTTAAAAATTTTAAAGCAGTATAACAAGAAATCATATCATATTAAACATGACTTAAAAGAAGAGACCGTTCAATAAATCACGATGATTAAGTAATAAAATTCAAAATTCCAGAATAAACTAGTCAGTGAATCTTTGTAATTTTTTTGCAAAGTTAAAAATTTGAATACAAACAAAGCAAATTTTCGATTTCGTAATCTGTTTGCAGATTTTTGTTACAAACATTTTTGTTTGCTCTTCAGATTTGTATGAATGAAATAACCAAATACTCAATGAATTCAGAAACATCAAAAATATCTCGCAAAGCTTCCAAAAATAAAATATTCCTGGCGAAGTTTTTGGAGTATTTGTCCAATGCTTTCGACTCGGATGAATGATTGAAATAATTTTTAAAATGGCTAGACTTTTTTGTGAACAAAATTCTATCATTAGGTGTCAAGTTCTATTTTAATCGATTTTTAATCATTCAAACACACACCATTTGTTATCGGACAATTTAATTTAAAGATAACGCAGTGATGTAACTTTTGAGTTTGTGATAATTGGCATTATATAACTAACTCGATAAATTTATTAGCAGAATGTTGAAGTGTCAGTAAATGATGTCACACACAAATATTGATATTAAAAATTTTGTGAAGCTCAAGATTTTTACCTCAAGCAAATTAAAGTTCTGTTAATTTTTAAGATTTTCTTGCATTTGAAAACAAAATATTACAATTATAAAATTCCTAGCTGCCTTCAAATTAAAATGCTCTTTAAAGTTGTAAGCAGCTCACACACCTCTTCATAATATAATGAACTTCAAAAGTTGCATGTCACTTTACGGTAGCAGAGAGCACTCTTGTGTTTTTGTGTTCTTCATCTATTTGTATAAATTCTGAAAATATAAAACGCTGAATACAGTGCAGGCTGTTAATTTTGAAGAACAAGAACTTGAAAGGTGTCACTTGTGTTTACTCAAAGTTTCTTGTGCTGCAAACCGCAAAAACATCATTATAAAAACATACTATGCATATTATTGAATAACATATTCTTTGTTCAGTTTGATACTTTTCATGAGAATTCAAATAGCATGTGAAAGAAATCACATTTGTTTGCCTATTTTATTTTACTATAACCTAAAAATAATTATAAACCAACTAATTATAAATTTTCTTTTGTTCCAGGTAAACTTTTATTTCTAAGGATTTCAAGGATGAGTGATGACAAAGGAAGCTTTTATTTGAATTCAAAGAGAAGCTTTAAAATATTGAAGAGTTTGTACATATGATTTCATAATATTATTTTCTTAACTATTAAAACTATTTTCTAACATGTTCAAGAGTTGAATACACTCCACAAACTCATATGTTTTTATTATCAAAAGTTTATACGTGCTAAATTGTCAAAACAATCACAAGTTACAATTTCCGTTTCTTATCTCTAACTTGCACATATCGCAAACATGGAAATTGCTGTCTTCGTTATCTTTTCTATGAAAAATTTGAAATGGATTAACTAAAGGCACTAGTTCTCCATCTTCGAGTGTCTGAGGTAAATTGCTTCCTTTAGTTTCTGGCAAAAACAAGCTTGCCACGCCACCCATAGTTAAAAGCACTCCCATAACAATTAAGGGTAGAACAATCATTTGACTGCCATAAAAGTTCACCATCGGGATTAAAATTGGTCCAATCATGGCAACTACTGAGCTGAATGACATTCCTAATCCTCTAACTACAGTTGGGTAGAGTTCAGATGCGATTAATGGTAACACTACGAATCCAGATGAGATTCCCATTTTTCCAATGCAATATAAAAGTAAAGTGGTTGTTTGATTGTGTTGAACTAAAAATGTTGATAAGCAAGCAATTCCACCAACCACCATTGAAATGCACAGAATATATCGACGTCCAAAATAACTTAGTCCAGGCCATAAAAATATATATGTTGGCAGTTCAACTGCTCCAGCCAAGAAAAAGTTCCAAATCTCATCTCCGCCTAAAGCTGGAGCATAGTAAGATAGACCAACATAAACACTCGTGTTACAAAACCAAATAAAGGTTATGATAAGAGTTTTGTGCATAAGATTGGTTGTCGTGAAGAGATCTGATATTCCATAGGTTCTTTCGTTATTTTGCTCGAGATTTTGGATGTCCTCGCTGAGCATGGATTTTTCTTTGAGAGTTTTCTCATAGTGCGGTGGTACGGGTTTGCCGTTGATCCTACGAATAAAAAATTAAATAAAATAAATCATTTTATTGAGCTTAGAAAAAACTGACCTAGCAATATTTTTCATAATTTTCGAAGCTTCTTTATATCGATGCCTTGCCACAAGCCATCTGGGAGATTCAGGCATGGAATAATAACAGCCAAAAAGTAGAGTGAAAGGAAGGCAAACAGCTAAAGTCAACATTTTCCAATCTCTGAACCAAAACACTATCACAGCTAGAAATGTTAAGCCTATGCTGTAAGCTATATTTGACAGAATTGATACTAAGACTCTGTAATCAGGACCAACGAGTTCGATAGCTATAAAAAATGGAATAGTTTTCAAAATTGTAACTAAAATATGTAATATATACTCACCCAAAACATATGGACTTGATAAGATCGCAGGAACAGTAAGACCAACCACAAACCTCATGGTTAGCCACGAAGAAAAATTCCAAGTGAAGGCACTTAAGACACAAGCAACGATTTCCAAAAGCAAATATGCATAAAAGGAAAACTTACGGCCACATCCATCTTGCAAGTATCCAAAGATGTAGTTTCCTATTAGTCCAGCAATTCCAAACACAACTAGTCCAATAGTTGCATAGTGATCCTTGTCACACACCAAGTCCCACTAAAAAATATTTATATTAGATACAATTTGAATTTCACAGTTTTATTGCATTATTGTTTGCTATCTTTGTCGTCAAGCGTTTTACAGAAAGCTTTATTGTTTCAAAAAGCTACATTGCAATAAAATATGGGTTTTAACGTTATTTAACAACTCGTAAACGGCGTGTAAACTTCTGAATATTTTTTTTTTGCAGATGCTAATTTTTTTGCAAACAAATATTTATAAAAATATTTTATGGCATATTTTTATTTGTTTTACATTAGAGTCTTAAAATTTTCACTGAGCCACGATTTTTTTTATTATGCAAGTTTAAATTTTAATCTTTCAACAGATATTCATTATATTTTTATTATCAAGCGATCACAACTTATTTCCACACTCACTTCACTAATAACAGTCGAAGTGAACATACTCCTATCATAGTGCCACCCTCTATTACAATCAATAATCTCAAAATCTTTTGCTTCGGTCAGTAAATAGTTATGATTCAGCAAAATTTCATAAGGATTTTTTTCACTCCACAAATTCACTAAATTTGTATAATTCCGGTTATACATTCTGCACTCTGAATAAGCTTCTTTGCCATCTTTCGTTTCAACTGGAATACTTAAATTTTTCAAAATATCTTTAAACTCTTCCATAAAAGGCTCCAGCTCTGGAATCTTGCACCAATAATTTGGCCGAGCTGCTATAAAGAGTTGTGAGTAGGCGTGAAATGCACATGGTAGCATCGCGGGGAGTAAAATTAAGCAGATCACTAGTTTTTGGTAGTGCCCAAAGGCACCAACTTCAGCCAGAAGAGAATCAAAATCCATCGTGTTACTGGTACTGCAAGAGATCAAACCAAACTGAGCTAACTATGCTCATTTGAATGCTAAAATGTTATTTACTTTTTTGAAATCATTAATTAATTAATTGAAATTAAATTGGGCTAAATTGAGATTTGTTTTAACTTTCAATGACAAGAGCACCAATTCAGGGGTCGAGAATAAATAATACTTTTTTGTTAGATGGAAAAAGATCAAAACATAGTTATTTAACCATAAATTAGAGATCTTTAACAATTAATATATTTTGATTATATCAAGTTCATTTTCCAACCCTGCCAACAGAGTCTCGTGAAAGTTCTATTTCAATACTTATCAGAATAACAAAATGTATAAAAGAAACAAAAAACTTCAAAATTCTACGGAACTGAGAAGATCTAAAAATATTTCTCCAGATTGAGGAAAATGATACTCGATTCAATCTATAAAAGTGGTTATACTTGTTTGAAACAAACTTTATCAGCCTCCGCTTGCACTGGCAAAAAATTTACGAAAAACCGTTTAAATTTGGATTAAACTCTGAAATCGCAATTATTCAATCAACTCATAATTTATTAACCACGGGATGTCTTCTATTTGGACGTGCTTGTATTGTTTTGATTCACAACTCAATTAGCGAGCTTTGATTTGTAAATGCTAACAGAATAAATGACTTTTTTGATGTAGAACAGCTGATCTTTGTGGTTTTGATGTTGAGTGAATTATTTCTCAAATCAACGAATTAAACTTAAAGTTTATCTGAAAGTTGGTAGTTTTGGTCAGCAATCGCCCAACAACTTAATTCAAGCAAAATGTCTCGAAAAGCTTATATGGCAAACTTTCAATATTTCTATTAATTTAGTGAAAGACATGTAAAGTGATACTGTAAAGCGCAAACTCTAATTTGGGGATGATAAATTTCAAAAAGTGGGCTGAATTTATTTGCGACATTTATTTCTCCTACAAGCGAAATATAAATGTTAAACAAATGACAAATTTTATGAATTGGTATAAATATAGTGATAAATAATATTTTGAAGTATCATGGCATTATGGACCGAAAATCTTGAACTTCCTGAAAGATGCGTACATCAAAACATTAAATAACAAGATATGAGATGATAACGCAAATATGATTGAAAATTTATAAAATTGCAGTATCATGTCGTGATAGAATCATTTCTGATTAAAATTCAAAAATAAAAAATTACTATAGTCAACAGAATAATTCAGTATGTGCTGAAATATTAAATCAAAAGGATTGGTCTCAAAGATTTCTTTAAAAAATGCCGCTTACATCTAAAAAACTAGTTTTGTTTTTCATTTTAAGTGGTTTATTCATTATTTTAGCAGTAAAAATCTTCAATTCTAGGGTAAGCTTAAGGAATTTTAAAGTGTTTAAATTGAATAAGACAATAAAATTCTATCATAACTTAAACCAAAAACAAACATTTGTGCATTTAAAACTTTCAAAACATTCAAGCAAGTTGAACGAAAAAACAAATAGTTGACAATAAAACCCAACAAAATGGATTATTTTACACTACAATTTTAAAAACACATCATTATTTTAATCCTAAGTGAACAGAGAAAACACCTTAAGAGTTCTAAAATAGATACGCAAAGAATAGCTCGACAAAAGTCACATAAAATGAATGTTTATTATAAACAATCAACTCTGTATGGAGTAAAAGTCTTGTTTAATCTATTTTAGTCCCAATTTTAGTGAAATTCCATTTTTGTAAAACTCTCCATTAACTCACGCGATCAGTCTGAGGAACAACTAGAGAAAATGTTTTCAAATAAAATTTGCTTTTGGGTTTTGAGTATTGAGTTTTGACAGTCATTGCCCTAAAATAACTGAAATATCTTAAATAACGAAAAAAGTATTAAAATATTTTCTTTGACTCTTTGAGCGATTTCTCAATTTGTAAGTTGAGATCGTTGGCAATTAATACTGATTTTGTTTTGATTTATTTAGAAAAGATTTTCTTGAAATATCTTGTAGATCAAAAAACCATCAATTAAGCTAATATTGATGACTTTCTTGTTTTATGTTCGCCAAAAAAATTATGTTGTACAAGACACTAGCAAAGTTGCTTAAACGCCACTCTGGCTACAAAATTACTAAATGATTGAAGAACTGAAGGAAGAGACTAATTTGAATATTAATATTGTTCGTTTACATTTTATGAATTTTTGAGCTTGTTTGAACTAGAAAAATATGCTTTGTGTCATTTTTAATGGGTTTCGGTCGGTTTCCGAGCTAATTTCTTTATTGGGGCGATTTGTTTGAGTGACGATATTTGCACAATTTTGTGCTGAAAATTATTTTTCAACAAGAGTGATGATTTTTTCGACGTTTCAAGGAATCTCGTGATTTTAAACTCTTTGGCATTATTTAATTAAATTTTGTAATTCATCATAAAAGCATCATTTAACCTAAATTAGGGTAGAAGTTGACATTTTCTTAGTGATTAATAAATTTTGACAGTTATTGTTCGAAAAGAGTATTAACAATGATAAAAGAGCTCAAAATTTTGTCAGCATTTGATTACAGATGCATAAATTCATGCTGAATCTGACATCAATTTAATATTGAAAATTTACCTGATTAGTGGGCATTAAACTTCTATAGATAAATTAAATCTTCCAATAGGTCTATAACGAAAATCATTAGACGTAAAGGTTCTTAGATCTTAATCAGCCATCTCTGCAAATTAAATAGATAATCTCAAAAATAATGAAGACAGTTAGAATGATGAAGATTAATAACATTTAAAAACACTTCACAAAAAGTCTATAAATTCATGTTAAGTCTTCATGTGATTGTAGAAGTCGTGAGTATGTTAAATATGTTTCCATATGGAAAAACTACAATCTCTAATAACAAAAAACTGGTCAGTTGAGACTTAATTGAGTTACAACTCAACCAGTTGTTTAAATCATCAAATCATTTTACGTTTTTTTAATGATGACAAATCAAATTTAATTTAATGATTTCTTTATTGGTTTATTGGCTTATTAACCATAAGAAAAAATCTACAAAAACGAAAATATTCGTTCAATAACAAAGTTGTAAAAGGTCAGCGGGCCAAGTCTACTAATTGAGCGAACATGCAGCTCTACAACCACTCAACTAGTGAAAAAAATTTACAATTTCTAGATTTTGAATGAAAATTATAGTAATTTTGACTAATTCATATTTCTTTAAGCATTTCTTTAATATTGTTGCTTTTTCCTCGAAAACTGTAAGAAATTAAGAAACCAAAGCTGTAATAAATAATCCTCATCTTTTCGGCTTCGCCCACACTATGTCTACACGTCTCTCTCGCCAAACCTGTTATTTACTTTAAAAACGCTCGAACATAAAAGATCGATTAACGATAAACTATAAGCAGCTATATGCTTTAAGCTAGAACACTCTATGGAAAATTGAAATTGTGAAAAAACTTGTGCAGATACAATTTTGGTGCAATAAAATGATAAGTCCATTCATTTAATTTAAAATAGTTAATTCTTGAATCTTCTTTTAAACTCTTCAACATGTTTGTTAGATTTTTCAAACATTCACTGAACTTTTTCATCCATAGTTCTAGAGCAATCAGATAATATTTTTCACAAGCCGCCAATAATAATTTGCCGAATCTGTTAAGAAAACAAAAATTTCAGCAAAATTGTCGTTTTCATTTTCGCTTAACACTCGTGATATAACTTTAGACACACTGTCTCGATTCAACTTTAGACACTTCAATTATAGCGCTTCAGCGTTACATAATTGAAATTCTGGGTAAACAGAAGTTTGATTAGACTCTTAAGCTTTGATAATTCATCATGAAAGATAATCTACTTGCAACTTTCTTTAACAAAATATTCATTTTGAAAAAAGTCTATTTTTATGTCTTTTGTATCGAGAATTTTGAAGTACAAGTGTCTAAAGTTTAATATCACGAGTAAAATGCTTTGACCAAGATGATTTTATGTTGGAATCTTGTTAATAACACTTTTTCACGTAGGCTGATGTACAGAAAGTTGATAAAATATTTCCATAAAGTGTCGTATCAAGGTCGTCACAAAGATTGAATCAAACTGTCTAAAGTCATATCACGAGTGTTAAATGTGTAATGATTCATTAAGCCAACATTAGAGTATTAAACATTAGAAATAACCAAAAGATCTTTCAAGCACTAAAACATGTGTGCGAATTAATTTATTTTCATTATTTTCATTAGCCGAGTGGCTAAAAATAGCCGGCTTAGTATAATGTAGACAAAGTGACTAACAGAGCAATTACATCATTGCTTGCTTAAAGTTTGGTTGCATCGCTGAGGTTTTGTTTGTACATGCTTTTCACGTCGGTGCCAAAGAGTTTGAAGGATGAAGGAAGAGTTTTATAAAATCAATGTTTGAATTGCAAGTTTTTACTGAAATGATAATTAAAAGCTTTCCTCTTTAATCAATGTTAAAAGGTTACTCAAACAAATCTGAACATCCTGTACCCACCAGCCTTAAAAATTCTCTAGAAACCTAACAGTTTCTCTAAAAACTAAGAAAGTAATATTTATGCAAATTGAATTTTGCTCAGCTCCATGCAAAATTTATTATGTACAGAAGAGCCACGAATTTGAACTTTGCTATTCAAAGAAGAACTCTAAGTGATTGTTATCTCATATTTGTTTTCCATATACGTTGCATTTGTTATGCACATGTAGGCATTTATAAATAGTCATGCATGTAGGTGGATTTGGATTAGAGGAAATTATTGCACACAGCGGTTTATCGGTTGAATTCTAGGCTGAGAATGTCTAGCACCTTTTCGCATCTGCAAGTTTGCTCAATAATACGGTGTTCATGTGGTTTTGGACCCAAGCTCAATTATTTATGTTTTTTTTTTAATGGCATTTTGTTTAAGTTATTAGTATGCAAATTTTTTAATGGTCATTTTCGAATGGTAAACACATTAAGAAATAAATATAAATCTTTTTCTTAAAAAGCCATAAAACATAGCTTGGGGTAATATAGTGCTAAGTATTGCACAATTTAAATTTACATTTTTCGTAAAGCCTTGTTTCACTGCACTTCAAATATCAACTCTTAAAGAAACTAAGCTTCTAAGCCATAACTTAGCAAATAATTTAACACGAGATTTCAATTAAGCGTGGCGCTGGATGATTTATAGGGACATTGTTGTTTAAGAGTCTCAAACTTTAAGCGTTTGAAATGAATTGCTCAACAATTCTGAGAATTAATTTGTTAAGCTCAAACAAATTGGTTAATTAAAGAAAGAATTTCGTTGAAATAACAAATAAATATATTAGAGTAATGCTCAGTGGCACAACAAAGTATCGCTTGTATTTTATTGTGACTTGTATATTTTTTTAGATTTTTGCTAGAGTTAATTAAGAAATGTTCGATTTAATTTATATTTTTCTAGTTTTCCGATGTCTCTAACATCATTTTCAACGAATGTTTCTCATGTAATATTTTAACTTTGTCACTCAACGAAAATTAAAATCGTGTTTATTTCAGTTTCTTTAGTTTTTCAGAAACCACAAAGATTACTTTTTGATACTTTTCTGCTCCATTTCAGCATCGATATGTTTGTTTGTTTAATGCTCGGTTAAATATATATGAACATTTAGAATTCAAGTGTGAATGAGTTCAGAATTTATTGTTGGAGATGACCTAATAGAAGGGTTTGACAAATTCTTTGAAAATGAATTGTTTTGTAGAATTTATTTATTTTGCAGCTGAATATTAAGATTTTTAATGAAAATTCGAGACTTTTTAAACATTCCCCATTATGTAGTAAATTCAATTTTATGAGCCATAACCATTTTTTTTTGGAAATACAATTTTACTGGAAACAGTAATAAATTTTTTCCGGTTGGCAATTATTTAAAAATCGATAAGATTTTTAACTATCAACTGAAATATTTTATGCCTTAAATTTGACGAATGCTTCTAAACAGGAAGTTAAGTTTAATTGACTTTTTGCCAATAAGCGGACATGGAAATGTTTATTGGTTTTTAAAAAATTCTTACGATTGTAAAGCAGAATCATCTTTTAATATTTTTCTTCCAAAATCAACAGGGAGTTCTAGAGGGTCTATTTTTTAGGTTATTTATTTATTTAAATAGTTTTGCAAATTTCCAATGAAATAATATTTTTAAAACAGTTTTTTTTTCATTGAAAACTCTATTTTATAAACATGCTCAAAATCAAATAAACAAGTTTCATAAAAACAAATTTTCAAAAACCCATAAAACAAAAATTATTAATTAAAAAACAAAAATTAATAAAATCATTAAACATAAAATAATAATCAAACCAACCTCACAAGATCTTGACCTATACCGAAAATAATATTTTTGCTCTGCTCTGGGAAAACGTAGAATTTACATAAACTCAAATAAACTCGCATAAAATCACAAACAATCACATAAAATTCAAATAAACTTGCAAACCAACTCGTAGGTTTCATTAGCTAAAATTTAAAAAAACTCTAAAAGTTTTCAGACAAAACTTGTCTAAAAATAACAAGTAGAAAAACAATAAATGAAGAGTTTAGGGCCGCCAGCATAATAAAATTTACTAAAGAAACCGAGTAACCACAATAAACATCACCGCGATCAAAGCCACTCAGTTTTCTGCGAACATCTGGTGCTTTTGACCTATAAATAAATAAATATTCGCTAGATATAATAAAATTTATAAACTCGCAGCAAAGTTGAATCAAACCTAAGTATTAGTCACTAGTGATCAAGTAATTACAACGGTGTTTTAAAATTATTGCCCCGAGTATGATTATGTTATGAGAATAGTTTATGATTGCGCGCGAAATGTCTCAAAGTTCCCCCAAAGTGTTAAAACACCGAGTTTTAATCCATTAATTTTGAACGGCTTACCTCTTGCTCAATTTTTTTTACTTTGTTGTTAATCTTTCACTTGTTGCTTTTATTTTTTTTTGTACATGTTTGCTTGTGATTCCCGAACTATTTGCGTTGGGTTCATTAATTTTCCCAATGTTCCAATGAACCAATGTTCAACGGGAATGTTCATTAGAGATTTTTGGGGAGATAAGAACGTTGTTCTTCTTGTGCCTTATTCTATCTGAGATAATCCTTGTGGCTATTTTGAATTATTTATGGAGTACAAAACTTATGAGTTTATGTTTTTTTTTGCAGTTTTATGTTGTATAGATTTTTTAAAGAGAGGTTCAAGAATTATGAAATGAAATTATGAAATTTCAGTTTGTGATAATATTCTTTGAATGCATACACGAAATTAAAAAAAAATTATGATAATTTTTCTAGCTACATCATCTTTAGTTAATTTTTAAGAACATCCCCATATTGAAATCGAAAGACAAACTGAATATATTTTTTTTTATCTCCACATTGAAATGATTTCATCAAATTTTCAAATTTTTCTTCATCTTTTACAAATAAATAATAAAAACTGCAATTTACATACAAATAACATGTAATAACATCATAAGGCTATAATATCGACATAATGCCTCACAAATTCGCATCACGAGTTTTAAATCGCCGAACCGCAAGCAACGCAAGTCTCCGCGATACCCAAAAGGGGAATTTAAATAATTTAATGATTGAATTTCTTACTCGGGTTTAATGAATTTGGCTCGAGAATTACCATAATTATGGTAATATGATGTTTAAACTGTAATAATGCATTTTTCACCATTTTGGTGATAAAATCTTGTTGTTCGTATATTTTGTAGGGATATTGAGATTTAAGGAATAATTGCACTTGAACTTGTTGTCTGTAGTTTCAAGAACATCTTTGAAGAACTTGTCTGAGAACTCAACAGTTTAATTAAATTATTCAAAAGTGACGAGACTGACAAAAATAATTAAATTTTTAATGCAGTTATTCACAGTCACTCATCATATTTGCACCTCAAAATTAACTTGACATCTTCCTATGAAATTGCATGAAATTAATTGTAATGTACAGTTATTCATGTCATTTATTGAACAATCTTTTAAAACAAGAAAGATTCTATTTGAAATTCACAAATATGCCAACTCATGCTCGCCTCCATATAGTCTTGAATATTTTAGTATCAGAAAATTAAATATTTTGAATGCTACATAATAATCTCTTCGCATTTATAATAATGCTTTCTTTTGTAATTTGTATGAATCAACGATCTTTCAAGAAATGATTGAAATACTAGAAAACTAGAAAATAAATAGGATTTTTAAAGTCAACACAATTTTAAATGCTTTGCGTGGTTTTGGTTGTCTCTGAATGTTTTTAATGTTGAGTAATGACCCGTGTCGAAAAATATTCGTACTTCATGTGAAAGCAAAGAAGTTAAATTTTCTTTCTATCAGTAATGCGGCTTAGCGCCAGCTAATTTTAGCAAAAACACCTTATTGTGTAGATGACCTAGCGAGTTGAATTTTCACTAAAGAAAATTTTGAAATGTCTTGTTATATTAAACATTAGCTACATATTTTTTGAGTTTCATCCGAGTTTTATCCGAGTTTTATCGAGTTTTAAAAAATGTTAACTTTTCCAAGAACAAATATTTTTCTCAGTGTCTCCATTACATTTTTTTCCACGCAAATAGCTCAACCAACACTTTGATTTAATTGTCTGTAACAAGCAATAACTCAAATCAAACCTTATAGTTTTTCAGTAAATTAATTATCTTCTTGAAATATCATCTGTTTGAACTATGAAATAAATACTAAAATTTTACCACAACTCGTGTGAGTAACAATCTTAAGGCTAAACAATCAATTATCTTGCTTATTAACAAACACTTTATCAGCCGATAAAACTATGATTTGATGTGACACGTGGATATCCAATTTTGTGTCAACAAAAGTGTCAAATCTTGAAGAATTATAGAAAATACAAACACTACATGGTTATTCATTTATTAACCAAGATATCACAACATTGGAAACAAGGAACAGTCGTAAATGAAATATGAGATTAATTAATTACAACTCCTTATGCTTGATCTTGTTGGTCTGACATTAAAGATTAACTACAGATTTATGGACATCAAATTTTGTTTTTTAATTAACATGTTCGCGTAGAGCAGAAATTTCTATGTAGATGTTTTGATATAAGATTTGATTTTCGCAGCTGACTTTTTTTAATCAAAGTGCCACTTCATTAGTCATTTTGACAGATCTTTATATTGTTGGAACATAAATATGATTTAGTACACATGTTTCTAAATTTTTAACTTAAAGGAAATGTTACATATTAAGACAAGATCTTCGGTCTAGAAAGATGAAACATATTCTTACACGATAGTTAGAAGATTTTGTGGTTTGATACATTTATTATGATTTTATGTATCTCCGTCTTATTAAGTAACATTTATAAAATTACAAATTTGAAAATAATTTTAGGTGAAGCTATAATTATTACGATATTCTTTCACTTTTTACGTAGTTTTGTTTTTTAGAATCCTCAAAAAAATGTATTAAAATGTATTGTGCCAATTGACTACAGACATTGGAAAACATCATAACACATTTTACTTTGGATGTCTTTTGAATTTAATGACCCAATAAGTCAGTAATCTTTATATTATATTCATTTTAATCTGATATTGTGTCAATTCTTGATGTTCATTCAAAAACCACAAAAGAATGATTTATCCAACATTTACCAGAATATTTTATAAGAATTCAAACATTGTGAAAACAAAATTCTCCTCTTCACATAAAATTTTGTTCCAAAAGGATCCAATAGAATGTTGCTAAAAACATTTCTGAATTACAAATCAAACAAACTTCATAACAGTCAATGATCTTTGCGAAAAACATTATACGATTGCCGCTTTATAAACTCAAAATATCCCGAATTTACATTAAACTCAAAAAACTCAATAAGCTTACAAAAGATAAATCTTAAAGTAAGTTTATTGTCAACAGATCTTCAAGGTTAAATTCCCTGTTAAACTCGATTTAAACCTTTGTGTTTCTGATCCACAGTTGAATACAAAACCAAATATAAATCACAAAAAGTCAAAATTAAAAGTCACAAAAACCAAAGAATATGATATCTGACCACGATAAACATAGAAAACATTTATAACAAACCATAAACTCAATCGCTGTATTAAACATTTATCCAAAAAATTGAATATTTGCATGAACATGAAAATATCAGATTTCATATGTTTCTCACAAATTTAAAATTTGGTTAACTTGGTTAACTAGTCTTTTAGTTCTACGAAAAATTTGTTCTAGTCGTTCAAATATTTGATTATTTGATGTTTATTTAATTGAACACAGAATAAACATTATTGCTCACATCAATAGAGGTGCTAAAACTTAATGGTTGGAGAATTTTAGTTTTAATCAAGTGAATACTAAAATAACAATATTAAAAAAAAACAAATTCAAGATTTTGAAGCATTTCTAGGAGATCTTAAAATTTAGATGAAAAAAAAAATCTCCGTTCTTTAAATTAAGAATAAAATGCGATGAGCTTCCACCACCCAACCACCTCATCATAGGTACATTTTCATTCATGATTCTTCATCGTTTCATGCGTGTGGCAACTGATGTGAGCATATTGACTTTGTTATGTGTGACTTGTGTGATTTAACAGCGATTTTATAAATAAATTCATGAGCTATACAAAATTAAGCAAAGATCTGTGGTGTCTTGGGCTAGAAGAATCATCATGTAACTTCAAAGTAAATGGATGAATATTTGAATAAATCATGAAACTCGTTTTTAATTAAACAATGTGCTTATTTACCGAAGACTTAAATGGTTTGACTATGGTCTGTCTGGTCGGTCAGGAAATTAAAAGTTTTGTTTAAAATTTGTTTGTTGTTTTCTATGTTTTGTCTGGAGCTTTTCAATTTTACAGTCTACATGTTATGGATGACTTCAAAAAAATTTTAGTGTATTAACTGAACTTGTTGCATTTCTGTAAATTAAAGGATTTTCTAATATTATGTATTGAATTACAGCTTTATAAAGCCGAATTTTAAAGCTAAACCCAAATTTCGCATTTTCCAACTTTAACAAATTTCCGCAAAACCCAAAAACTCACTCATCATATTTCCTTTCCAATTAAATTTGCTTCGAAATTTCCCAAAATTGTTAATTGGAAATGGAAAGCGTTCAAGTTGTAGATGAAGCAAAATATTCGAGTAAATGTGTAAAACTCTAGTTTTATCAGCTCATCATTATGTCTACATATAATATATGTTATTATGTTAAAATAATATATTTTAAGTATCATATTTATCGACCATAACCTGTGTCTAGTACATAAAATAATTTTCAATAGGAAACCTTTGGAATCCTTCTTTTTTGTGAATGAGTTTTTACAGACGATTTTGAAAATGTTGCCATGAAATTAATTTGTTTTCTTCTCTTGTTTCAGGTGAGTTGCTGCTCTTGAACAAACTCTATGGGAACGAGGAAAAGTATACTCCGGAAAATTTGCTCTTTCTAATTCTTAATAAATGAATAGAGCCATAAGGCAGGATCTTGAAACTCTTTTTACTTCTCCGCAAAATTCGGAGAAGTATTGTTTTCTTCCCAGCATTTTCAGGGTTTTTCAATCTTATTTGATTTTTCCTGACTTCCCTGTACACAAATCTCAGAAATATTTAATTTTTTTTTGTCCGTATTGAGTTGAAGAAAATTCCTGTAAAAAAAATCCGGAAAATATTGAACCCCCGACCCGTGAAATGCGAAAAACTAAGGGCCGTGTGCCTGGTGGTTCGGTGGGTGTGTTACTGTAAACGATCGATCTGCACTCCCACCGGACCGATTCCAAATTTTTTGATGCCAATCGACTTGGTATCTCTTCCCATCGTGCACCTGATATTTTTGGTGATGGTGACTCCACCGGTTAGGTCACCAGAACCACTTCCGTGACCCAAAGTCGGGTTTTCCATACAAAAAAAAACATTTTTTTTTGAAAAACTAGAGCTGTGTGTTTTTCAGAAAATGTTTGAGATTATGAGTTGAGGCGGGAAATGTATCGATGTTTGGTCCACTACCTGCTGGGAGTCATCTGGGGGTCATCTGGTGGTACCAGACAACTTTTTTTTGAAAAAGTCTTAGAATCTCATGATTCGTCCAGAAAATTATAAAAATCAAGTTTTTGGAGGATCAACCTGGTACCGCTTACTCCCAGCTCCAGAATAAGAGAACGCCTAGAGATACAACTTCGGTCTCTTAAGAAAAAATGTTTGAAATTATAAGTTCTGTCAAGAATTGCATCGATGTTTATTCCGATTTTTATAACGACTAGAGATAGCAATTCGAAACAATTTTTAATGAAAACACCATTCCATACTAGCGGAGAAGTCCTGCTCAGCTCACAAGCTGCACAACTAGTTTATTTTGTAATTTTCTTAGTTACTCTTTTGATAATATTTCATTGTTGGGTATAATGTTCACAAAGTATCATTTTAAAATATTTTATTTTATTGGTATTTTTCCATCATATTAAGTTTAAACAATATGTGACCATTAAATTAAAAATACTTTGTTGCAATTTTAAACTGCATTATCAGTAAATCTCTGAAACTAAAAATCATCGAATAACCAGAAGATTGTCACGTACCAAATCTCAAATCTGCCATAAATCAATTTCGTAGTCGTTGAAAAACCAAACTCCAGAATGTTAATATAAACCAATCAAAGTTTAACTGCTTCTTTGACAATATTTGCTTTTCATTTTTAGTTCCAATTCCATGAAATGAATCATCCTGAGAAGTTCAATAAAATATAATTTTCATAATCTTTAAATACCATGACATTGGCCGCAAACCAGTTCTTGGTGGATATTGGCCGGACAACCTCTGAAATAATAAATAAACCACAAAATTCAATAAACTCCGTATACAGTCGACAAAACATAAAAAATTAGTTGAAGAGGCTAAAATACTGGGAAAACTCGACAAAGTTACAAAATCGATCTGGACTTAAGATCATAAAAAGTTTAATATTCTGCTCCACAAAAAGTCATTTTAATATTCATTTGATTTCACACACTTTTTCTGGATATTTAAAATGCAAATTTATGCCAGAAACATGTTTTAATGTATTTTGAAATGTTTTTAATGCTCTCTCCGATGCTTTTTAATGTTTCTCTGCTGCGATGCCTTTTTGTGCCGGTTTTGTGCCAATTTTTTTGGTTTCTGGCTTTCTGCTAAAGTGCTGAGTCAGCTCGCAGAGTTCAGAGTTAATGAAATATTCTGAATTTTTGAAGAGAAGGGTTTTCTTTTTGTGCATTTTGCATTTTAGAGGCTTTCTTGCGAAATTTTGTTGCAACATAAAATATGTTGAAGGTTCATATAGTTTATGAGATAGTTTTGATATTATGCTCCATATTTATGAATTTATTACGGGCTCTTTGTAGTCGTTCGAATATAAGTAATTTATGAATTCTGAAATTTTCCTGGAAATCATTGTTTATAGTTTTTAAGTTAAAAATTTTCACTTATAAATTTTTTTTGGAACATTGAAAGTATTTGTACGAATAAAAAGTAATCCCCTCTTAACGCCCATTTTATCAAATTTTAATAAAGCTCTTTAATGGACAAATGTTGTTAAAGAATTAAAACAGAATTGTTGAAAACATGTACAAATAAAAACAATAAGGTCACGATAAAATTAAAAATCGATAAATCAATGCAAATAAAATTATAAACAAACTTCAAAAAGGGTTCCGAAAGATTATAATTACAAAAGCTGGTGAAATGTGTTATTGTATTCAATTCAGGACTTGTTGCAAACATATCGAATTACAGAATTTACCCTAGCAAATAAAGACTCAGCCTCAGGGTAGCGTTAATTGCATAAATTGATTTTAGATTTTTATCTTTAAAATATTAAATATATAATATCATTAAACATATTTATTATTCAAAGTATGAACATCTAATATAATATTTTTCAATGGAACAAATATTTTATCTAAAGCTTCATCTGCAAACTTTATCAAACTTTAGATGGAAACTTTATACTTTGTTTGATACCATACGACTGGTTCATTAGAAACAAAGTAATTGAACTGATAAGTAATTAGTTTTGTCTAGAGAAGTAGAGAAAATTAAATTTCCAAATATACAGAAAGCATCTGTGTAAATTAAGGGTTTGGAGGTTAAAATGATTCAGACGGTTTAAGGGTTTGCAGATTTCTGAGAAGTTTCCGGTAAATATCATGTTTCCTTATTAATACGGCTTGAGCTCAATTTTTTAAAGATACGGTATTTAGATTTAAGACTTATGCATAATTTTAAAGCTGGATCTAAAATACGCAATAATAGCTTGTAAAGCATAAACAACTTAAATGTGAATTTAAATAAGGCAAAGTAGTTGATTATAGTTAGATCCCGTGTGGGATGCATTTTTATGGGAATTGTATAAAATATAATTTCACATTAAAAATTTAATTTGTAGCAAAAATATCGGCAACATTGCACTCGAACTTAACCCAGATATGTCTGATATACTTAAAAAGAACTCAAAAAAGTGTTTTAATATCTTTAATAAATTGTATGGAGGAAACAATAAACAAGATTATTCTAAATTATTCTGTTTTTGTTCATAGATTGAAAAATTGCTGTAGACATTTTCGCAAAAGATCTAGTTTATGGAAGGTTTAAGACGGTTTAAGTTTCTTAGTAGCCGTGGACGCACAACTGTCTATTCAAAACATGCTTCCTTAATGTAAATGATTTATTTTACATCTTTCTTATAGTAATTTTTGTTCGTAATTTACATTAACACTTATTCCAATAACAAAAAACAAAATGGATCAATCGCTTCAAATAAAATATAATTGAGCAAATTTGCAAAAACATTTTTAGTTGAAAATTTTTTTGCTCAGCCCTTGTTAACACTATTATCATTGTTCTAATATACAGAAAATTCAGCCATTTCTAAACTCTTCATACTAGGAAACGAAACAACAGATCGTTTGTTCAATTCAATGCTTCAATAATTTTATTTCCCATAATAAATCCACTACAGCTAAGTGCATCTCTCAAAACATAACAATCTGAATAAATATTTACACGATTTCATTATGATATACAGAAGCTTGCATCTCAAATAACAATCAAATGACAAGGAATCAAACACCAGCCACCTACTTTATTTCCCACAAATTCTTAGAACAGCAGAAAAACAGACTAGTCTCTGTCAAACACATCAAATACACCATAATTTATTTTAGCCAAAACAATTCATCTCCAAACCTCATAAATCATCCGGCAACTTAATCGTCTGAGCATCTTCATTAAACATCAATTTATCTTCCGAATTATTTTTACTAAATTTGAATGATTTGAATGATTTCAACGAATCAAATTAAAGTCAGAAGTTTCACAAATTTACAGCTGATTTTTATTTTCGAGATTTGATGTTTTTATACAGTTTTTGATATTTTTTTGATAGTCTATGATAGTTTTGATTGCATAATGAAATTTAATATCGCAGAATTGGCTTCTTCATCAATTCGGTAATTGCCAGTTGTCCGCACTATGTGGGTGTTCTTAAACACTAAGGCACTGCTTCACTGCCTTGCTCATTATGCAAATGGCTTTTTGAGAGCAAAAAGTCTCTGATAAATTACCATAAGCGGATAAATCTTTCATAATCATCTCTATTTATTCATAAGTTCAAAACGCTTTATTTTCTCTGATACTCTAAGTGTTTTTTGCTCGTTGCATACTTGACCTTCTTGCGCCAAATGCAATTTAATTGAAAAAATTAAGTCGTGGGCGACACACAACTTGTATCTGTGCAACTTTTGCTACATAATCTTTGTGCAAATACAAACAGCTTGAGACAAGTGGACAATTGCAAAGCAATTTATTTTGGAAGATGATGAAGAGGAAATTCTGATCTCGAGAAATTTATGAATTATTAAGATTTAGAAAAGATTTACAATCTATTATGATAAAATGGTTGATTTAAGAAATTTATTTCGTTCGTAAATTCTAATCTCAGCTTTTTGAAATGAATATATCTAAAAATTGAATTATTATCTTTAGATGTAACTAAATAAATCACAGGGACTTCACTCCTCTCAATCCCCCTTCCACCCGCCAAGAAAAACTATCAAGAATTCTATCAGCAAAAGCAATTTATCAAATCATTTAGTCGCAGTTCATAAATATCAGACAATCTTAGTGGAAACCGATCCCATGAATTTTTAATTTAGCTGAGAAAAGATTCTCTTCAACACCCAACTGGAGAAGAAAGAAAACTGATGATATTCAGTCACATCAACACTATACAATATTCGCCTGCCAAGATTTTCAGCAATTTCCTTGGCTGTTTTCGGGGTTAAAGGCTTTCCCAACCAGTTTTTAACATTCTTTTTATTGCTTGCGCTTGAATTACAAGGCACGTCCTTTGCAACTTTTTCACGTTATTATGACGGAAAATTATGATACTTTCCTATTATCAAAATGTTTTGGTTGAAGAACTTTCTGGAGAAAGTTTGTACATTTCGAACTCACAGGACTCACAGTTTTCTTCGATACTTACTTGTGGCTCTAATTGGTGCACCAATAATAATTTTTATCGTTGAACGTATAGTTTTGTCTAATTTTTTTTTTATTTGGCTTTAAAAGCAAATGTCAGAAAAAAATCAAAAGATTCAAGAAGAAACTTTCTTTGTAAAGAACATTAAGCGCTGTACACACTATGAAAGTAAAAACCGTGAAAGTTTCACTTCTTACCATTTTCCCGTTGAAGGATTTTTTTCCAAAAATAGTCAAAATTTGCGTATTGAAAAGACAAATTTTATGTGTGAAGAAAATTTGGAAAAACTTTAGAGAAAACTCTACTTTCACTCAACTTTCAGTCAATTTCAGAAATTTACTGAAAGTTTAGTGAAAGTAGAGTTTTTCTTGTAGAATTTCCAAATTTTTTTTTTAAATTCATATTTGTCTTTTTAAAACACAAATTTTGACTATTTTTTGAAAAAAATTCTTCAACGGGAAAATGGTAAGAAGTTGAAAAAAGTAAAAACTTTCAGTGATTTACTTTCATAGTGTGTGCACCGCTTTAGCTTCGATTTATAAAAGACTGATGATATTCCAAGACGTTTTAAAATGTATGTTGACGAAGAAAGTTGGAGCATATGAGGTCAGAAAACTGTCTTAAAGCACATAACCAAATTGGATAAGGCTATAGGTCAACAAACACTCAAGTGGTCGATGATTTCATTTGTCGTCTTGATGGGAAATTCGTTCAAGGGCTATTTTTGTAACATTTTATGGATTTCTTGGCTTTTCACGTTTATGTTTATTTTCCTGAATTTTTCTGGATTTTCATGGATTTCCTTGAATTTCAAGTTTCATGTTAAAGTTGGGCCACTTTAAACACATTTTGATCTTCAATAATATAGAAAAGGTCCTTCAAGTTGCTCTACATATTTTTTCAACAAGCTTGAACATGGCAAAAAATTCAAATATACAAAACACAAAGCAACAGAAATAAAATCGAGGAAAACTGACAAAGCATGCCAAAGCAAATCTTTAAACGGTTAACATATTTTTTGTTGCATAAATTTGCTGTTGACAACGCTAAATCGGTTATTATGTATTACGGAGCAAAAGGGGGAGCAATCCTTGTACAGCTTTCTGAATAGAATATATTTTCCGTAAACAGAGAGCTGAGAGCGTGAATAGGATAAAGGAATATTTTTTTATGAACATCAACCACAATAACTGAGATGCTGGTATTATGTGGCGGTCGTTGTGTCATGCATATTTGATTGGAAGTTTGTGGGGGATTCTTTCTGTTTAGTGGTTTGAGCTTTCCTATTCTGAATGCTTTGATTTCCTTGCATTATGTAATTTGATTTATTATTATTATGACTTGTATCTCATTATAATAGTTTTCGAGTATATATTTCAGAATTATGAGGAAGTTAGAAGTATCTTCAATTTGCTTGGTTTAATTGGTTCGGAAAACATGTGCTATATGGATTAAATATATATTGTGTAGATATATGATAGGTGTTTTTTTCTATTCAAATGTTAATATGAATTCAAAAATATTTAGTATTAATAATTGTGTTTAGTGATTGTGTTTTATGAGACCATAAAAATCTACATAATCAGATAAATTAAGTGCAAAATTCTACAAAAACAATCAATCAAACTCCCCCATTAAAAAGCACTACAATTAAGGTCACCAGTCAAACAGTCGAGGATTATTAAAGCAAAGACTTAGCAATCATTCCTCATTCTCTTCAGACTTTCTCTCATCACAGAGGAATCAGAAAAAAACACAGAAATCATGGAACTCCACTAAAAACCTCATCAAACTCATGAAACTTTTGAAACTCATAAAAAGGTATGACATCAAGGACATTAAGGATTTCCCGAGGATTTTGTGTGTCACTTGTTCTTTGGCTTCTTTGGCATCCTTTCGCATCCTTTTGCGCACAGACAAACAAAGGAGTTAGTTAGCAAATGTGAGTTGGTAAAAGGCAGTCACTTCAAGAGTATGTTCAAAGATTATCATCCTGGCAATCAAAAATATTCAAGTGCAACCGTAAATAGAAAGATTATTATTTTTTAAGTTAAAGCTTAGGTTTTAATATTTATTTGCATTTGCAAACCACAGTCTGATATTTTCAGATTTTTTTAAATTTAATTAGAAGTTAAGTATTAAAAGTTTTTTGTTGAAAATTTAATGTATGAAGTGGATTTAATAAATCAGCCAGAATTAAAAATAGCTTAAATTGATAATTTGATACTTGATTTATATTCTAAAGCATTTTTAACAATAAACTCTATTCAAACATACCACAATACTTCATAAACATGCTAAAAATATTTAAAGTGTCATTGAAATGTAACATTTAAGTGCAAAAAGCTTAAAATCTCACGCTTACTGCAATAAAAAGCCATTTTAATGCACAATGACTAGCTTCCTTAAGCTGCTTAAAAGGAAACGAGACAATAAAAATTAGCACTGAATTTGTCTTCTCACTACGTTTTGCTCAATGCTTCAATTCTACTCAAATACAGAAATTCCATCATCGAAAAAAATCTGAGGTAAACGATCTCAAACTACACCATTTACAATATTTCCACAATTTCGTTGAAAAATGCCATGAAACCCATTACAGCAAGTTATGGCAAGTTATGGCGAATATGTGCATGGATTGTTTGATGAAGACATGAAGTTTTACAACATCATCTTTGATTTTTTTTTCAGATTCTTTAAACGTTCGATATGATATGTTTTTATTAGATTTTTTTGGGGAAGAGGTTGTGAAAAGGGAAGTGTGGAAATAGGCAATAGGAAAGGGTTGGAAGGTTTTTGAGGGGTCGACATTTTACAAGGGAACTTATTGAACCTTTTAAAATCTAAATTATTTTTTTAACCTCTGTAATTGCAATTTGTTTCCAAGTTCATAGAAATCAACGCTTCTTTTAATTTCTAAGATATTTATTCATAATCGAGGATCTTTTCCATATTTTGCATCAAATTAAAACTTTTTTATTATAAAGTAAATAGTTTGTTCCTAGTTCAACCCCTCCAAAACGTTGCTACTTTTTGAATTTTTGATGCAGACATGTTCGAGTCTTTCTTGCCTTTTCGGTTGGCCGACTCTCAAGCTCCATTCTAAAAAGGATGGCAATGTAATAATGATATTATGTGATTTTATGTGAAAACTGGAAAATGTAAATAAGTAATATCATGTAATATTCTAGGGATCAAATGGTCTTTCGATAGGTTTTTAATATTTCTATGGTCGGCGGAGCAATTTTATTAGATAAAGGGGGATAAAATAGTTAAAAAATGTGCTTTATAATTATTTGTGAGGATTTTTCTGATGTTAAATTTTAATGATTAAAGTCTTACAATAAATTGATGCTTTCTGACTTAATAATTTCAAGTCAAAACAAAAATATCGTAAATTTCATTCAAAATCACATTTTTTTTATAGTCACTTAACCCTCGGTTTATTTTAATTTCCAAAGTAAATCCCCATAAAGAAAATTTTCTAAGGATCTAAGACAATAAAAATCTACTTAAGAATTTTTCCACAATGCCTTCTTGTCTCGCATCTGATCATAAAAACAATTCAGTATTATTTTCCTTATCACTGTGCGAACTAAATTCCATCAAATCCCATCCGAAAAATCCACCAACAATAAAAATCAGAAAAACGTTGGCATCCCCTAAAGACTAACAATTATTGTCGAATAAAATACGCCATAAAATTCATAAAAATTCGTAAACAGGCAAAATGAAATCACAAATGCTTTTTTATTATTTATGGGACAACTTGTTGTGTTTTGTGGAATGAAGACCTTTTCATGCTACTTTGTGACTTTTTTGTTGAGGGAGAATTCGGAGTTGAGGAGGATTTCTGAATTTTTCCAATTTTATTATTTTCATTTTTCATTAAGAATGTCAAAGGATCTAAAAGATGCTTCGAACGTAGCTTCCATCAGTTTTGTCTCACTGGATGGTTTTTGGTTGACATAAAACACTGCTTGGTATAATTTTATTTACTGACTGAAAGACTGAGCTCAGTGAAAGTGAAGTAATATTGTATATAATTTGGTAGAATGGAATGGTATTTCATGGGTATTTAACGCTTGTAAATAAATAAATACTTTGGGGTGCGATTTGTGGTAAATTCAATTAGTTGCGGATATGTATATTTAGTTTAATGAAGTATTTACGGTTTATTATGATTTGGGGTGTTTATTTTGTTGTTTGAATAATCATTATAATTATTATGTTCTCGTTGATATGAATCTTATTTGAGAAGTTTTGAATGATAATTTCTGAATCATTTTTTTTTATATTTCATTTAAAATTTAAACTTTAAACTGTAAAAACTGGTGAAATATCAACATTTTGTAACAATCATATTTTTTGATGACCACTGATCAAAACTTCAAATCAGTTGAAAATTTGTGTTGACTCAATTATGATTGATGAAAATGTTAATAAAGATTCAATACTTTTAAATTTAAACCCACAAAAATCAATTCGAAGTCACCCAAATAAATTTCACCCATAAAAACATTAAAAATCATTAAAACTCACTGAAAGTTTCTTCTTTTCTTACAAATTCTCAGCGGGACACGATTATTCCCTGAACAGTAACTGACAAGCTAATTACATTGTTTACATTTCATTAAGACAATTAAAGAATTAAAAGGCATCACGAGCCCATAATTGATGATTGCCTTTCAAGCAAATCAACATGATGTTGATTTCTGCTTGACATTTTTCTTTCTTCCGATCTTCTTTTGTGTTTTTTACTTTCTTTGTCAATTTCAAGTTTTTACCGAATTTTACGAGAATTTGACGATTTTACGTGAAATATGAAATTTTCATAGTAAAGATTCTCAAATATTGATTCAAACTTAATTTATGTAAATAACGTGATGACTTTGTTTTCTATATTTGAAATTATAATGAACATAAACATAAGCTCTCGCGTACTGCACTAAAATATGTTTCAGTTTAAATTTTCTATATTTCTTTACATCATCCACATTTCTCGACATTTCTTATGTTTTTGAATGAAATGGGGCATGCAGAGATTTACAATAAACATATTTAAATATATGCTAAGTGATACAGATGTAGAGACAAATTAGGCAGATCTGTTGCTTCCTATTGTTGTTGAACGTTGAGAGTTATGGAATTTAATTAAGATTTAATCGTTGCGGAACTTGGGAGCAGTTGATTTGTGGGATATGATTAATTGAACCTTTTTATTAAGTCTTTTTTTTCATAAAAATTTTTTAAGAAAACTTTAATAATTTCTTACTTATTTTTGAAATTTATGTCTTTTGTCAGACTTTTGATAATATATATTTTACAATAGCAGAAAAATAGCGTGTAATTTTTTCACATTTACTAATAATTTATTTTGTTTGTTTTTCAGAAGCAAGACGCCGACCTGGTGTTTAACGACAATCAATATGAAATTTATAGCGACGATAATAATTTAAATACAAATAGTGATAGTCTAAGAACAAATTTAGTTAGTAAACGTAGCGTAAGTGATAGCGATAATGAATTAGAAGATAACCAATTTGAGGTTGAGGAGGATCAGCATTGGCTGAGTCGCTTGAAGCGAAGCGTGACGGAATTCTTGAGTCCTTCAGATCCTGAGCTCGAAAAAAAGAAACATAAAAAGAAGAAGAAGAAGGATAAGTTTCTGAAAGAAGAAGGCTTCGAAAGAGTGCACAATAAAACGAAAGATGGACGGAAAAACACCAAGAGACCGAATAAGTCTCCAAGAGCCGTCACTGTTCGACGTGGCAGACAACTTGACTAGTTGGTTTATTATTGAACGTTTAAAAAAATATAAATTAATTACTCTACTTTTAGTGACGATGATGAAGATGCTGAGGGATCAGGAACAAGACCAATTGACGTCCAAAAAGATAAATTCTGTAAGAAAATATAATATGACTTTTTTGGGCACACAATAACTTTATTTTATCTCATTTCTAGTCCGATTAAAATTCACTGTTCTCGAGCCGTAAGTTAATATTCATTTTAGAAAAACAATGATTAATCTTAAATCAGTAAAACAGTTAACTAAATTATAAATTGCATTTTAGATGGGTACCAGAGTATGAGGACAAGTTCAGTGTACAATTCAAAAATCTTTCAAGCTCGTTGAACGATGCAATTGAGAAACTCTATGAAGAAACAACAGTTGAAGAAAATCACATTATGGCTAATATTGTTGATATTCGGTGAGTTTTTATTAAAATAGTTGGGTAATTAATAAATTTTTTGGCGAAATAAATAAGGAATATAAAAAAGAATCATTACCATTTTTTTCGTTATGTGTGAACTAAAATTATGTAGAATTCTTGCAATATCCGACCACGAGAGGCCGCTGCTAACTCATACTGTACAATAAGTTGTACAGTTTTAAATTATAATTTTTTAATAATTTTATTTTTAAATCTGTTCTATTCTGTTTTTTATTGATTAATACCACATGTCTTGAAATATAACAAACATCTTTTACTTTTAGAAAAACAACCGACTCCTTCGCCGTTTTTGTAACCATGGACATAGCTTCTGAAACCCCGATCAGGTAGAAATTCGCATTACATTATGATACAAAATATAATGATTTCTGATGATACAAAATATTAAATGTACTTTTCGTCTTATCATAGGACAAATGGACTTCGAGAGAATATCATTAAAACTATTCGCGAGTATTCAATTTTAGGAACTCATACTGTAAGCGACAAAGATTTTTCGTTCAACATTATTGAAGGTATGAAGCTCAATTTCCACAAAAACAACAATATTTAGTTGTGCTTCCTGTACCATATCATTTACATTATATACATTTCATTTTCCAATTTTCCAATTTTTTACGTAGAAATTTTCATTTAGCTTGTAAATTATGTATTTTTATCCATCAATTAGTTTTGTTGAATATTCATAATTTTCTTTTGTAAATTCCATCAAATCATAATTTGGGTTAGGTCAAGCAGCTGGCACAGAAGAGCATCACAATTTGATTCGACCTGAAACCGAGGATAATTTACCTGGAGAACACGATAATGATATCGATGTGGATGATGATGATGATTCAGATTATGACTTTACGCCTTGTAAAGATGGACAATTTGCATGCCACAGTTCAACTCAGTGCATTTTGGGCGAACAGCAATGCGATGGTGAACAGCAATGCGATGATGGATCTGATGAATTAAACTGTCCTCAAAAGAAAGGTGAAAATTAGGCCATTTTGCTTATTGGCTTATGCAAGTTGTATGACAGTGTGGTGACGGTTTACATCGTTGATTGATAAATATGTTTGAATAATGATTGTTGCACTCTAACCTCTAAAAGAAAGAGAGATAATGAGAGTGCAAGGATACCATTTTAATGTCTTGAATTGTAAATAATATTATTAAGCGCTAAACTAACCTCAAAAATCGCCTAACACTAACATAACTCACATCCTCTCTGTAAAGTATCTGTAAAACTGTTCTTGCTGACTCGCTGCATTTTAGGGTTGCCAACCGTCTCTTGTTCTTGAGACAAATTTTTTTGATAACTTCACAAGAACCAAGGACTTCGTTCAAAGTCCTTTATACTTAACATTCTACTCCACATAGGTCAACGATGAAACCTTGAAATCCTTCATTTCAATTAAAAGTTGGCAACCCTACTTTTATTGCTGTTCTGTTCAAAAGTATTTTTTTGTTTTTGATGAATAAACTGTAAATTTAAAATTTTGTCCGATACTGTACAGAGAGTGTTACGATTAAAGAACCTGATGAGTCGAGCACAAGTGAAGCCACTAATGAAACACCTAAAGAAACTGACTTGTTTGTAGAAGAAACCACCACAGCCGGGGAGATTTTAGATTCCGAGGAAGAAGCTGAAAACGAGAATGACAAAAATATAATAGACGGAAAAATTGATGATGCTGAGGATACAGTTGACCCTGATGAAGATTACAATGAAACTGATGGATCTCTACCAAAAAATGGTGACGAAGATGTCGAGGAAGTCACAGATATTTTAGATACCATTGAACCCGTAACCACCTCAACGACCACAGAAGCTCCTACAACTCTCACTGAAGCACCAAAATCACAGAATATTAGTCAACCTATGGAAGATCGTTGTAGAGGTGACGATAAATTCCGTTGTGGTACATCTAACATTTTGATTTGTGAAACAGAAAGATGTGATGGAACAGAACAGTGTGACAACGGAGAAGATGAAGTAAATTGCCCTAAAGATGACCCACCAACCATAAGTTAGTTCTTTATCGTTTATCATTTATTATTTCTCTTGATTTTGCAGATATTTCAGAATTGCGTCTTGTAGATTTTCAAGTTTTTCAGTTATTTACAGATTGATGTACATATTTAATTATTGTTGTTTTTAGATTGAGTATTTTAGTTTACATTTTTTTTATATTTTTATTTTTGATTATTGTTTTTTTGATTTTGAGTTGCTCCCGGTTCACAGATTAATTAGAATACTAATTCATCGTTGGTTAAAATATTGAAATTGTATGTCATTATTATCTCATAAAATTTAACTCTTAAAATTTAAGAAAATATTCTAGATTTGATCAATTTAACCAACAATGACTAATTTCCACAGTTCTGTAAATAAATATGTGCACCTTTTGATGTATATTAAAATGTAAATTAAACAAATTTTCAATTAAAAATTAAATTGTTGATAGAAACTATTAGATCCCGGTTGAGGTTAAAAAATGGTTAAAACCAGTAAATCCGTAAATTAAATTTAAATTAAAACCTAAACTTAAAAAAAGTAAAAAATTTGATTGTAAAATTCATAAATTCGTTCAAAAATGTCGCTCAACTTTAAAAATGCAAAATATAAATTTTAAAAAAGTTTTGCAATTTTATGTTGAGCTTGATTTTTATGCATTTTCTAATTGATTTTGTTTACTTGGTGATGTAGAATGCGAAGAGAATGAGTTTGCTTGTGACACCTCACGTTGCATCTCAATGGATATGCAATGCGATGGAAGAAATGATTGCGATGATGGTAAGATATTTTCTTAAAGCCTTAAAACTTCAATGAAACTAAAGTAACATTTATTTTAGGAACCGACGAGCTTCCCACCAACTGCCGAAATAAACCAGAAGTCACTACCAAAAGCATTGGTGAGTTCAAAATATTTTTATACGAATTGTGCCTTTTTCAATTTCGTTGCTTGAAAATCCAACATAAATCCTTTAAATGGATCAAATAATGTTTTATTTTGAGCTGAATGTTCAAATTACATGTTGGATGTTAGCTGATGAGGGATTGGGTTGTCTGATGCGATTAATATGTTAAGGTTATAGAACGCAGTTAAGGTTTTGACAGAAATAAGCTTTTGAAAAAATTAAATTAAAATGGGTTTTTAAGAATCATAATAATGTAAAATATGTTTACACAACAAATTTTTTGAGCAGTCATTATTTCTTTCATATGAAAAAGTCAACAACATTTTATTTTTCAATCAGGCAAACTCAAAAGCATCATCTCTTTTTTTCGAAAAAGCTCCCTCAAAATACCACAAAATTTTAATAATAAAAAACGCAAAACAAACTAATGACAAAAAAAAATGTTTTATGATCTGAGAATATTCAGAGCATAGTTTACGCCCTCTTGAAGCGTCCCGCAGTGTCGCTAATGCAAGTGGGGATCGCAAAAAATGTGATAATAGATTATTTTGGTATCGCTTGATTCTATTTTAAATAAGAAGTGTATGAATATTTGCTCTGTTTATTTCGACTGTATACCAAGTTTTTGTCAGCAAGAACACTAAAATAGAAAGTTAAGCTTTTTATGGAAAAAATTACAAGCATTTACAACCATATATTAAACTATAAAAAAATGAATGAATTTTTAAAGTGACTTTTTGTATTCTTGTGATATTTTACATATTTTTGGGATTTTTTGTTAGCGGAGATGGAGAGGGGTGTATATGGCTCTAGTGGAATTTTGTATTGTAGATTTATATATTTTAATCTCGCGAGGTCAGACGTCAAGGACGGTCTTTGATTAGAATACATTTTGAAAGTGTTTTTAATTTTTGAAATGATTGAAATTTTTAAATACACTTTTGGGATTTTTTTTAAATTCTTTTGATTCAATTTTGCTCTAGATTTTATCCTCAAGGTCATATTTTTTCTTTACAGATTCTAAGAAAGCTTTAGACTTGGTTTAGAAAGAAAACTTTTGAATTAATTATTTGAAACAGTTCTTAAGATTTCCCGAAGATTTTCTAAAATCCAACTTTAAAAATATAAAAAAGTGATCACTAAAACTTTACTCATACTCAAACTTTCCATAACTCTCCATTAAATTCTCTTTAAAACATTAACTAAACATCTACCCTATTATTTCCATGATTTTTTCCATAAACCCCTAGTTCTTTTAAAAAATCTCAACCCTCCCTAAAAAACAATAAATCCCCACAGACCAAAGTGATATAGCAACACTTTTACTTGCTTTTACTGCTCCATATTTGTCGTGTCGCTTTACTCGCTTCCTTCCGCTGCAAAATTAAGTATCTATGAAATATTGCCATACATTCTCTCGCCTTTTGCTTAACATATGAGCATGAAGCAACTGAACAACTGAGCAACAGAAGCTGCTCTGCAATTTCAAGATATTTTGTGATTTTGTAATGTTTGCGATTTCTTGCCGGTTTTGCTGGAAACAGGAACAAAGTGGTGAATATTAATAGAATCTTGTATGACAAGTTGTTTGCTTGGGAGTGTGAATTGACTGTCAAGGATCAGGAGGTGTAAGAAAATGTCAAGTGGTCTTTAAGGCGTCTTGATCTTTGGAAATATGAAGACTTATTAGGAATTTTTTTAAAGACATTGTAAAAGGATATTTTACGTAAAGCGATCTGAAATTGAAATCTTGAGATAAGGTTTTTCTTATGGTTTAGGAATAATGATCCAAAGTACTCTACAAAAAATTATCTACCCCTGCTCCTACCGCAACAATTTAAACCAACAAATTATGTTGTATACCATCCCAAGCAAAAGCACAGTTTATGGTGTTTATGCTGCTTCGCACTTCATTTCTCAATTTGCAATACAAAAAGGCGATACACTTTAAACGCAACCTTTGGGATTAATTTCTAATCTAACAAGTCAGTGGAGCAATCTTTTTTGGGAGCGACAAAAAACATTTCAGTACTTGCCAAGCACTTTATTAAAATGCAAACGCATTAAATGTAATTGAATTATGGAAAAGAACAGCGAGCAAATTGTCTCGAGCAATTAAATGTCTCGTTACTCGTTAATAGTTAACAAAGTAAAAGTTCAAGAAGCTTTTGCAGAAGCAAAAAATTGAGTAGATGGCCCGAGAGTCAATTGGAGTAGTTTTGACAATGCTGAGAATTTATGTGGCTGGTTCGTTATTGAGAGATTTATGCATGTTTGATCACTTCTTTATTTATTGATAGGAAAGTGAATTCAAGTAGTTTTCAAATGATTCCAAAGTCTACTAATATAAAGGAGGATGATAAAACAATCATTAAAGTTTATAGTGAATTTTTAATTTAACAATCTACTACAATAAAATTACCTTAGCACCTCCTTTTGACTATACTTTGCTGCAAGAAAAATCCAATTAGATGGATTATTTATTTTATTCCAGGAGATATCATTATTCCAGTTATAAATATTTTATTGTTATTCAGAATAATCCGTTACGATATATTTACATGCAAAATAATTTTTTGCTCGATTCTTTATTAAGAACTAATTTTATACAAATATCTACGTTTTGTTCATCAAGACTTAATGCCCACAATATATTCTAACAATCCACTAACATCTAAGAGCCAAGCAATCAGCTGGTTCTTTTACCAAACTAAATTCCTAGTCAACTAAAAAAGCGATAAATCTCAATAAACGTTTATTGTCTATGATCAATTTTTTATTGAAAAGCAAATTTGAGAACATGACAACTTTTTGCTCAGCACAGTGTATTTTTTTCTGCCGTGCCTGGAAATTTTCATTGAAATATGTTTGGTTGTGTTTTAATATACGTTTATGATATGTGAACATTAAACGACGATTTGAAGAATTATTAAACGACATTTAGAACTATATTGGTGTTGCGTGACGAAAGGTTTTTAAACAAGTTCAGGTTAAGGGTTATAAATTTGTGAGGACTGTTTTTGGAGAATTAGTTTTATTGGTGTATTTATGGGGGAAGAATTGATGTTTTGATGTGCTCAGGTTTCTTGAGTTTGCAAGAAGATTTCTTAAAAATGTCGCATGAAGATTAATTTTAAATGGAAAAGTTTTCTTTGGAAGTTTACGATTTTATTTTGGCTTCAAACTAAAATTATCCAATATAATGAAATTTTACGCCCAAAACATTCCGTTCTTCTTCAAATTTTTTTATGTTAAATAATTTATGGTACCATCAATTAATTGATAATTTATTAATATTTCAATCAAACACCAGAAAACTATCAAAAGCACTTAATTTAAAAAAAATCAGATCCATAAAATTTATAGCATAAATTTGAATTTTTGCACTTAAAAATTGAAATTTCTCTATAAAATTAGATGAAATTCAATAAACTTACATTTTTCCTTTTTCCAGGCCATTTAAAGGTTCTTATAAAATTTAAAAGTTTATAAAAGCTTTTCCGGGAAAAAATATTTTAAATTTCCATAACTTCAATATTTTATAATATTCTACAAATTTCATTGAATAAAATCGATTTCACTCTTTTTCCCATAAATATATGCGGAAATCTGTGCAAAGACGATCAAGTGCCACTTGTCAACGATAATGTGTCAAGTGTTATGACTTGAAGTGCTTTATGTAAATTGCCTTTGTGATTTCATTCAGTTTTATGTTTCAATGCGTTGGTAATTTTTGCACATGAGTTTTATGTTTTTCCTCAATTTTCCTCGTGAGTTTATGAATTTTCATGAAAATGTTCACCGGAATGCTCGACGAAGTGTCGAGTGGCTTTTCTATGGCAACCGCTCCTTTGACTCTCTCGTAATTCTCGTGTGGGGTTGGTAGACTGGATGAATTTTCTGGAGTATCTAGTTTTAAGTTAAGTTGTATTAAGTTCGTTATTCGTTTAAAGAACGGTCTGGATTCTTGAAATATTGATCTTCTGGAATGTATCTAAATTTTACTTATTATGGGTATATGCTTGAAAATTTAATTTAAAAGTGTACGACGTGTGTAATTTCTAAATAAAAGCAAAAAAGGAATTATTTATTATCAATCAAATTTCTTCAAGAAACTATTTTTATGAACTCACTTTTCATATTTTCCTGAATTTTATTTTTCAATGAAATTTTGATACTTTCAAGTTTTGCTGCAAGCTATTTTATTAAATACCAAAGATTTTTATGAGCCTCTTTATGATAAAAATTAGTAACAAGCACTAAATGGCACTAATGGCACAAATGGAATAAATATCACATTTTTAAAGAATATTTTGCTATAAGTTATGCAACCAGACAATTTAAATGTTATCATTTATTTACTTTTAAAGAGTTTCTGGCCTGTTCTTAAAATAAATAAGTCACGCAATTTCAATACTGCAGAATATGTTTTTGTGGTTAAGAATTGCTTCACATTTAATATCGCTGGAGTTTGTGTCTAACACAGATGAAGACTTTGTTTGAATTTATAGTTTCATTGAGAATTGATTTCTAATAATAGCACAAACCTTGAAGATTATCTTTCAAGTTTAAAGAAAAATTCAAGAAACTTTAAAACAAATTGCGCAGTTTTAGAAAAAAAAAACACAAATGAAAACCTACAAATCCTGCAAGATAAGAAACTACTTAATTCTTTGTTTTTCGCATCCCTACAAACAAAAACAAAAACTATGAAAGAAAAATGTATAAAATTTGAAGCATAAATAGGAAAGCCCAAGAATTCCATATACAGTGCAGAAACTCCATTATTTCCATTCAGAAGGCTAATTCCTGGTATTTATGCAGAAAATAGTTAAATTAATATGCATTCTCATTTAAATATTTTTCAACTCAAACTTTCTGTAGAATCTATGATAGAAAGTTTAGTCTTGCAGAATAAAATGTAAAACACAGCAGAGAAATAGAGCAACAAAAAATTTGCTTAACCCTTTTGACTCCTTACTGTGCTCATGCAATCATAGAAACACACAAAAAGCAATCATGATTTATGAAATGAAGTAGAAAATGGACCAAACTTAAATTGGTTTTGTTTCAATTTGTGCAGTTTTGTGCGATCATAGTTGAACAACAAGTAGATTAAAATTTTTAAAGCTTGTTTTCCTAGTTGAAATTGCATAAAAAATACTTGAGCTTATTTGGATCAACAATTAGAAAATCTCGCTAAAATTCATATCAAAATGTATTTAATGATCTATTTTGCATATTATTCAGGATAAGGGGTAAGAGATTTTTCTGAAGAATTGTAAGTTATGATAATTTATCTTTTACTTAAATCAACATTAAATACATTTTTGAAACCTTCGATTTCAAGTTTTATACAATAAAACTTTCGTCATTTAAAATGTTAAAATTCATCAGTAAAACATTTAAGCCTGACCCAAATACCAACAAGTCCCCAGCCCCTCGTTTGTTTTTTGCTAACACAATTGAGATAAAACGAAAAATTAATTAGAAATTCACACTTTGCCTTGGCTTAGGAATTCTCGTCTAATTGAATAATTTAAAGCTATTGGTGAAATGCAAATTTTATAAATGTTACATGCACTGAGATTTGATAATTGAATTACATTACATAAAACAAGCAAAATCTAAGAGAATCTATCGAAAATTAAATATTCGAACGGAAATATCAGACACTAATTAATGAATTTAATAGATTCTTTAAAATGCCTTTAAGTGGAAGGCATTTGTTAGGTTTGCAGGCTAATCTCTGCAATTCCGCAACCAAGACCTGAGAGTTTAGTGATTTATTTTGCAATTTAACTATTTCAAAAAATATTTGCATTGCAAAACAGATTTATTATTATTTTCACTACTTTTTTATTATTTTTGATGGAATTAAATTATTTCTGCTTTTCTGGCTTCACGTGGCACAAAGCAAACTTTACTGAAAATTTTATTTTAAATAAATGTATTTGATATGAAAAGCATGCGATTGTCTGTTTGGTGCATTTAATTGCATGCTCTGGCGGGGTCAGCATGTGAAACAATCGGAAGTTCAGGCAACTCACTCAATGTGCCTTTTTAGAGCATGAGTTTCTCGTATTTGTGACATTGATTTTTTACACCACGAGTTAAAGTTTTTACTTCATCCATGCGATATCATAAATTCTGATGAAAGCCATCAAACATTAGATATGAGTGATGACACCTCATAAGCAGCAATACATTTGCCCAATTAAATGAAAATTAATTACCTTTTGCTGTTTTGCAACAATAATTAAAGTGCAACACGCATTGAAATTCTTAGTTTGGAAATTAAAATCGATATTGTTTGCTAAGTTTTGTCATTTATAGAAATTGTGGAAATAATAATAGAAATTACTTGCTATGGCTTGTAATCTAGGACAAAAAGAAGGTATCAACAGGTAGATTTTTATTTCAATCGATAATGGGATATCACATTCTATTAAACTGAGGAAATAATTGAAGGAATGTAATTTTTAAGGACCAAATTTTCAAACTTTATATAATGAGGTTCATATTTAAAAAAACAAACATCAGATACCCTGCAAAAAAACATCAAAAACTAGCACTTATTTACAGAACATCTTTAAAATTCACTGCACAGGCGAATGAGTGATTGTTCAAGTTAAATGATATATGAATTCACAACTATACATCTCAATATAACAAATAAACTAATAAGTTATTAGCTTCACAGTTTTCTTTTGAAGTGTGCAAACTAATTGCATTGCCAACAAAGCTTCCTAGTTGAGGCAGTTGAAACAGTTAAGTGTTAATTAGCATTTAATACACAAGAAAATTGACAAAATGTTACAAACGATGCTTTAATTTGCTTGACACTAGACACAACGCTTTTCAATTAATTATTAATAACCATGTCTATAAAATGTTTTAAACATTTTAATATTAATTGATTAGAGTATGTAGCGTATCAAGAGATTTATTGGCGAATACGTCTCACTTAAAGCGCTCACTAGTAGGAACAAGTTTCTCAGTTGTATTATACTAAAAATCACTTTTCACGGTTTTAGGGGCTTTAATTGGTAATTATTATTTTTGCAAGTAAAAGTTTGATAAACATGTTTCAACAAATTTAGAGAGCAATAAATATTATGCACGATTGATGATTTTACTAAAAATATGGTGCTTTTGCAATAATAACGAGCGGATCTAATTTCCAAATTGTTGTTTTGCATATTTTCTGGGTTTATCCGCTGGAAACTTGAATATGTTGAGAAAAGTTGATAATGCATGTAAAACGTCGTTCACTGTTTAAAACATCAATTTCAAAATGAAACAACGAAAAGATGAAAATCTTGATTTTAAAATTAATGCAAAATATTGAACCGTTCGCCCCCGAACAATTGATAGCGGATATTTTGCAACACAACTTTATCAGATCATCATCAAACTGCATTAATGAAGAATTTATTCGCAATGCTAATAACAATTAACTGAGCTAACTACCATCAAACAAAAATTATGGAATATAAGAAAATATAGTGAAAATTCAAAATGCCATAAAGTTTCGAAATTCTTCGAAATAGCTAGCAGCAAACTCGCAACCAACAAAATATCAAATTACTCATATTGCAGAAAAAGCACACAAAACACACCAGATAAGTTTTATTGTACAATGTATTGTCTATACGAAATAGCAGTTAATGCAGCAAACAACGCGAATTTTATTAGATTTTATTAGAATGAGCTCATAATAATCAAAATGATTGTGATTAAGACGCTTATGAATGAAACTACAAAATTCTAACGCAAACAATAAAACTGCGAATTATCAAATTAAGATCAAAAGTCAGCATAATAATCGACACAGGCATCTAGAAAATGGAATTGCCTGCCAAGAGCATCTTAATTCTGATTTGTAATTTTATAAACTTGCTCGAATTCATTTAAATTAATTATCAACCATTGTGTTGTATTTTTGCACTTAATCAAAAACCTAGACCTACATATTAATCGAGATGTTTGAGATGTTCACAAGCCCATTAGTTGGAAATTGGAATTCACAATTAAAATTGATCATTTCAGAAAAAGTTTCATGTTCACATTTCAAAGCTTCTTGTGTGTTTCAAGTGATTCAAGTGATGTTTTAAATGTTTCAAATGTTTCAATGTCTCAGGCTGTAGGGTCAATTCTAATCTTTCACTTTAATTAACACAGAGCAATTTAATGAATTGAAATCATAAGTGATTCGTTCCAACATGCACTTATTTAAATCAAAAGGAATGTTCATTAAATATTTTTTATCAACGGTTTTGTAGGTTTCTTCAGTAAAGGTTATGATTAACTTTAAATGCACAAGGGTTGTTTTCAATAAAAAGTATAATTGCCTTTGAAAACCATACTGTAAACAATAAAACATAACCTTGCATAATTAAGCTCTTTAAAACACAGGAGTGCGTCTTTATTAAAATTATCGTTGCTTTTGATATAAATAAAGAAAAACTGAAAAGAACTGAGATTAAAAGAAAATGTTAGTAAAGGGCAAAACACTTGTTTTCCACATTAAACAGAATTCATTATTCAAAACAACTGAGAACTTTATAAATGGATAAAATGAATTAAACTGCTAAGCACTTGAATTTAATTCATAAAATGCTTTTTCTAGATCTTTTGATGGTTTGCTTTATAATAAGTACTTCATAATACATCATAATATACGAGAACACAACGTAATAAAACAATAAAATGTAAAATTGGCGTTTTAAATAAAATATCCTCAAAAATGTAAGTATTGCAGAAGTTTATTGATAAAAAATATTTTAATACATTATGCAATATTTTACAATATTCTTGATAATTCAAAAATTAGGCAGATCAACAAATCACTTTAATTCATTAAAGCTTAGTCACTATAAATTCTAGGCATTTTAACTACATCTAATTAAGAGACTCTTCAATTTACATTGTTAACACTTAACAGCAAAACGACATTTAGCATTTCGGAAATGCAACGCAAATTCCATTCAAATTGGAGCATTATTCAAGACATTATCGCTTAGAATTGACAAAATTAAGAAAATATGTATGAACCGTATATATGAATTATGTAATGATCGTTTGCAAGCTACAAAATATATTTTTTTGTTTATTTAATTTTCTGCTCGACATGTGTGTATGCGCAAATTCTTCTAATCTTGTTTGCTTAATTCCAGAAATATACTTGAAAAATCTTAATAAGACGATTTTCGTAATTTCTGCTCACGAATGAGTAGATCTACTTATGAATGAAATTTTTTTGATCATTCATTTGCATTTGTTAACATCTCGTTAACATTTTTACATCTATTTAAAAAATAATAAAAAGTTGATCATTTTAGACAGGCAAATCACTAAATCAGTAATTTAATTTAAAACATTTGTAGTTTTTGAGTTGCTTTGAATGATTTTAAATTTTGCGAGAAATTTGAGTCTTGAGTTTTGAATTTCGAGTTGTCTTGTAGAAAAATGCTAAAATCTGCTGAAATGGTAAAATGAAATGACAAACTAGAGGTTCAGCTTGTTTGATGATGGAGTCATCGCTTGAATTAATCAAATCGTTGATAACAAACATAAGCACGAGCCTAAGATTTTTGTGTCGAAAATGTTGTCGATCTCGGGGCAAGCCAAAACTCGAGTTTGTCTTTAATAAATATATGTTTGAAGTCTGTAATGGCCATAATGCTTTATTATGAAAAATAAATAAATAAAAATTCATTGTTTGAAACGGCTGATTAATCAAGTAAGTTATAAATAAGTTTATTACTTTTTTCTCATAGTGAGTTAATTATTCCAAGGTCACATATGGTTGAGTTTTCAGCGCGCCCTTTGAAAACATCGTTTTTGTTTATTTTGTGGTTAATGCAGGCATCAACTCGATCATATTAAATTAATATTTTTTTAGATCAATACACATTTTTTTAATATTGTAAAATTATCTGTTGAAGAGTGAACATTTTTTTCTTAAATGTATGAACATGACGTCATTCTTTTGAAATTATTGAAGTTGTGGTTTACTCGTTAGAATACTCTATATTACTCTCTTGAGAAGTGAGAAATGGAACAGAATTCTATTCAAGTTATCGAATAGAAAAGAAAAATCGAATTTTATATATTTTCTAGTCAAGTATCAACAGAATAGATCTACCATTAAGATAAATATATATTTGACCAAATGATACCTAATAAATTTCCAACAGTTTATCCATGACAAATCACCTTCAAGGTGGTACCCATAAACACTAAAACTGATGAATATGCCAACTTATGCAAAATCAAAGATGTAACCGGCCCTTGACAATTTCTTTGCGGCCAAATGCGTGAAGCATCGTTAAGCTATAAACTTTAACAAGTTGAAGATATTTTTTTCTTATAGCCCGAACAAGACTTCTAATTTGATAATTTTATTCCAGTGTGGTTGTGTTTTAAACACAGAAAGAAATCTTCAATTTCGTGTTTAGTATTATTTTTTTGTTTGGGTTGCGCGAAATGAGATAAGAAGTAATGTCTGCTTGTTTGTATGGTTTGTATGGTTTTCGTAGTCTTTGAGTTCTTAAATTATTTTAATTGCCAACATATTTATTTTCTCAATTTTTCATTTATTCACGAACTTTTTAAAAAATTGTCTTATTAAATTGCATTCTTGAATTAATTGGTATGCTTGTATTTTGTGTTTGCGTAGAGGGGTTTTTTGATCAAAAACTCTACAAACAAGCACTAATTTTTTTATATCATCGAGTTTTTGGTTTTGTAATGTTTAATTAATACAGGAGTACGACACGAGGCACTTAAGTTTGCATTAAACAAATTTGTATGATGAGAATTGAGTTTCTGTGGATCAGTATAATCCTAGCAGTTTTATTGATCTTTAATCGATCTTTAAAAATGTTTGTTGATTTAAAAACTTCTTGGAATTACTAATTTTCTGTATTTTCATTGATTAACGATAGTAATAATAATTGTTGGTTGTCAATATTAGTGATCTCTAATCTTATTTAGATTATAATTGTATTTATAAATTTTATAACATAAATTTAAAAATCAAGAACAATTCTATTATTCCTTGAAATAATCAAGATCACACTCGAATCGCAACAAATTTTCATTAAATGACAAGATGATCTTTAGTGTGATCCTCGTAATGATCCATAAAATGGAAGGAAATGCACCCGCTTTTTAAAATAACAAATAAAATGTTTAAAAACAAACTCAAAAACTGCTCTTCACGACTTTTCTTCGAATAATATATTCAAATAAAGTTAAAGTGCTATAAATTCACCAATAAGCAAAAAACATGACCGAAAATCATTGTTAAAATGTGTGTAAATTGTATTATTCGTTTATACGACAAGCAACCAAACACACCAAACACACAGCAAGAAGAACTTCGACTATACAAACTGATTGAACAACACAGAAGAAAAAAAAATGTATATTCAACTTCTCGTTTTTCATGCTGTTTTTCATTTTCTATTTTACAATTGTTCAGTCAGTCGCGAGATTCGGTTGCGACAAGACATAAAGCCGAAGAACCGGAAAACTTTCCTCGCTCTCTCGTTCAAGGAAAATTAGTCAGTTTGTTTGTTCCTGTTGCAAGGATCGTTGGATTAATATTGAAAAATATATTTTGTATATCAATTATATAATTATATATATCGGGTTGTGGAATAGCAAAAAAAGGAGTTTTTGTGGAATATTTTTGAAGTGAGTTCCAAAAGTTTTTGTTTTGGGAAAAATACGAAAAAAGTGGAATAATTGCATAAAAGCTTAAAAATGCAATTTAAACGATCGAAATTTTTGTGAACAGTGTTTTTGGAATATTTCCAAATGAATTAAGGAATAAAAATTTTAGCAAAAATTTGAAACAAAACTATAAAATGTGAAAAAAATTTTAGAGAATGAAAATCTAAATTTAAATAATTCTCAGTTATTGCGGGAAAATCAAAAGTATCTCGTAAATAAAAAATATAAACATCAAACATATTTTAACAATTTATCATAATGTCAGTTTTGGGTGAAAGTTCTAGAAAAGTAAAATCTTCCGAAAAAATTAGCGACTTTCTGCTCCTTTAAATATTTTTCTTGAAATTCGTGAAACATTTTCAACAATTATTTGAGTGTTTTTAACAAAAAAAATATAACCAAATATAATTTATAGAGTTCTTCCAGACCCTGCAAAAAAAATTTGTGGAGTTCTTAGTTATTTTGCATCAACAACTTGCTGTCTTGAAAATTTCTAACAAATTTGCTTGAAAAAATAATTTTTTCATAAACAGAATTTGAATATTTTAAAACACAAAAAAATAATAAATATCAAATTTTTATTGTGAAAAATAGAAAAAATAATCAAAAGTAGTTTTTCTAGAATGCGAAAATATGAAGAATATTTAAAAACTCCTAAAAAGCTCCATAAAGTTTTATATTATGTCATTCGAAAAATCAGAGGCGACTATTAAAGATTTTGTGTTGCCATAAATTCATAAACTAGAGCTTAAACTCAAGAACAGGTGAAATTATCAAGAGTTGCACTTTTGTGCCTGAATGTCTGCAAACCTAAAAGTTGTCTGTTGAGAAAAAAATTGTGACATCAAATTAATATTTATGAAAAGTTATGAAAAAAATCAACAAAACTATAAAAACTCGAGATAAAACATAAATTTGCACCTTTTGCCCTGGAAAAGAAAACTTTGCCGCTTTTCCCCAACCGATTTGAGTAAATTCATAAATATGTACACAGCTTAATTAATTTTTCATAATTTTACGTGTTGAGAGCATAAATGTTGAATGTGCTATGTGAGGAAATTTTTTTCCATAGTTATTCGCTTTTTTGCTGCCATTCAAATGTGGAGCTCAAATATCATATGGTCGGTTATGGCACTAAAACTGTATGGGACTGTGCAACTGTGAAACTGAAAGAACTGGATAAACTCAACTGAAATAATTAAAAAGTCAAATTCATTTGGAGCTAAATTGCACCCTGTAGTCTGCCAAAATAAAAACCTGGAAAATGTGAGGAAAAAACTGAAAAAATTGAAAGACGAGACAAAATAGAAAATTGAATAAAATATTCAAAAAAATGAATCAACCGAAAATATTCGGCTGAAACTGCATAACTGCATGTTTGAGTGGTTTACTGTTGGAAAATGTGAAGTTCATATTATTCTTTTTTTTTAATTTGACGGTTTTAAATATTTTGCCATAGTTTTATTTTGAAACAAAATTATCTAAAAAGTTTTAAATTTCAAAAAGGAATCTCTACTTGAACTTGGACTAAGTGTCAATTCAGTGACGGAAAACGTTATTATAATGTTTTTCATAACGTTTTCGTTAAATAACAAAAACGTTATAATTTAATTTTTTTGTTTTCATTTAATAACTTTATAAAAAAGTTATCTGTTTTCGTTTTTGTTATTTTCATAACGTTTTCATAACGTTATCATAACGTTATCAGAACGTTATCATACGTTTCAGAACGTTTTTATAAAGTTTTTACCAGATTTTTGACTCGTCTATAGGTTTAGGTTGTGCTTAACAGTAATGGAATTAATGATTGAGCACCACACCAACGGCATCTTTGGATGGTCAAAAATACTGTTTATCCACTTAAATAATTTATAAGACCAAAAAATTTTGGTTTGATTAAAACCTCAATAATTGTTCCAATGTAAGTGAATGACCATAAGGAGTTGCCCAAGGAGACCTTGAGATGCTACTCATGGTCAAAAAATTTGAACTATCAAATTTGAAGTGTCATTCAATGATGATATTGGTTCCATCAGAAGGTGGATGAGGTACCATCACCACCTGCTTGTGGCAAAAAAAACTTTTTTGTCCGTGCTTTTTTTTAAATAGAACCGATTGTCACTCTAAAGTTGAGCATGAGGAGGTGCTCGAGGTACCATGAGCAGCTTTTCTTGATGATTTTTTTTTTCGATAATTAATCAAAATGCCTAAAATAATTTTAAAATTATTCCATCAACAGTTGCTCATGGTACCTCGAGCACCTCCTCATTCTCAACTTTAGAGTGACAATCGGTTCTATTTAAAAAAAAAGCACGGACAAAAAGTTTTTTTTGCCACAAGCAGGTGGTGATGGTACCTCATCCACCTTCTGATGGAACCAATATCATCATTGAATGACACTTCAAATTTGACAGTTCAAATTTTTTGACCATGAGTAGCATCTCGAGGTCTCCTTGGGCAACTCCTTATGGTCATTCACTTACATTGGAACAATTATTGAGGTTTTGATCAACTTTAAGTTTGGCACTTTTGGTCATGAAGCTAATTTTACAAAATAACTTTATGAAAACGTTATGATAACGTTATGAAAAACTTTATGCCGTAATGTTATCGTTTTTTAACAAAAACGTTCTGGAATTTTCAAATCGTTATCGTTAAAAACAAAAGCAATCTGATAACGTTTTTTAGATTCATAATGTTAGTTTTTCCGTCACTGAGTGTCATATAGCAAAAAGTGACACAACTAAAAACTGCAGTTTTTTAATGCCAAGCTCGCCTCAAAATAAAATCAAATTTAATAATTGCCTTAACTTACTTTTTGAGTAATTATACTGCACAAAAGTCATAAATATTCTTGACTATTTAAAAATAGCCAGAAGACTCTTCTTCCTAGAAAGTCTAGAATTCTTAAGAAATTCAAAAACTCATTTATAATTTGTGTTTTAATGAATTTATGGAAGAAGCCAAAAGTATTGCAAATTCATCATAATTTCATTTGTTCTTCAAAATAACGAAAAAACGAATAAACTAAAAAAATTAAATTATCATTGTTTTTTCGTGCAGCCGCCAAACAAAATTGAAACGAAAAAGAAATCATAAAATTCACAAAATCTAGAAAAATGGAAAAAGGTTGCAAATTTTCAAAATTAAATTACCCGACCATTTCTCAGCTCAGTCAGTTGCTTCCTAGAAGAAATTCTCGAAACAAATTAAATGTGGCAACCCTCAATATTTCCAAGTCAAAGAACTCGCGAAAAATGCTAAAAAGGCTGAAGTTAAGGAATCCAACAAAATACAAAAAAATCATAAATAGTTCTTATTATTTAAATTACGCGATTTTATGATTTAATATCATTCCATGCAACCGAAATAAAAATACTTATCGATTTAACTTCAAGCCCGAAAATTTGACGTTTGACTCAGCAAAAGTTGTGAAATGTGAATTTTTTTGCATTCATGATTATTTCTTGCAAGGCAACTTAAATTTTTGTAAACTTCCATAAAAATATCAAACCAAATTCCATATTCCATGAAAATATCATGAAAATCAACAGTTTCACATCGATTTCAAGTAAAACTCAGATAATATAAAAGTAATAATATATTTCATAATATTTGTGAGCTGATGAGAAAACATTCAAGAGACCATTTAAAAAGAATCATAATTAATCAAGCGAGAGTATTAGCCGAGAAATATTTGATAAATCTCCAATAAACACAAAATCTCGATGGGTGGCACGTTTATTTATTATTTCTTTGTCATTTCCAATTTTGTGCTAGAAATGTTTATCTCGATTGCTAACTTGCATATTTGGAGTATTGTAGCTTATTGAGAAAGATTAGGTTGATTGAAAATATTCTTTTCAAACGCTTCTGGTGTTGGAGCTTTCCAGATTTTTTTCGAATTTATGAGCTGTTTTTGAATTTTTGACAATTTTGATATTTATGAAGAATAAACAAGGCACAGAAAACTAGAATGTTGCAAGTTTAATGGTAAAATTAATCTTACAAATTACCACTTAAACAAGAATAAAACGAGAAAATATCTTTTCTACTAAAAGGGCATCATCTTTTTGCAACAAAGTAGCAACTCCTACTTAAAAAACAAGATCTAATCCTTTGACAACTCATAATAATACTTTTCTCCATCTTAAATGAAGTGAACAATAAAATAGAAATTATTTATTTCAAGAAACAACTTGTGAATTGTGATAATTGAGATGTAAATGCCAAAGAGATTATTTTCTTAACGGATATTTAGCATCAAACAAACGAACTGGCATAGGCTGCACAAAAGCATAAATAGCTCTAAAGAATTCTTTAACTCAAAAGAAATGCATTCTGGAGACTTTTCCAGTTCAAAAGCAAAAACCACAAGTATGTCAATTAGAGGAATTGTGCAAAAGAATTTTTGAGCTCAGTTACATATGTTTTGCATAAAAAATATTAGCTGTTATAAATTTCTCTGCATTTGCAAAAATGTGCTAGCAAGAAATATAATGCAAACATGTTGCATTTGAATTGCATTTGAAGAATTTTCACACTCGCTTCGAATTATTAATTTTGAAGTTATTCTGGAGAGAACTTACAAAGTTTTCGGTTTATTTCGGTAAAAATTTGTGGATTCTTAAAATTGTGTTAGTGATTAATACACACTAGTGAAAAGTTATAAAATCGAATAATCAATTAAATATTTTTCATAAAATTGATTTTAAACTATTCAAATTTGTATTTACGATCATATGAAACTATAATTCATTCCAAATTATCTCTGAAACAAATTTTCAAGAACAGTCATAAAACAAAAAACCTGCCAAATCCCATAAAACAAATTGTCTACAATGCCCACCACATCACTAACAATTCCATCGAAAAAATTTGCTGATGTGCCTGAAATCTAGAAATATTTTTTTCAAAATTTTGAATATTATTTTGAAGAATGCTCAGCGAAATCAGAAATTTTTGAATATGCAAATGAGGGCACATTAATGGTTTCTTGTCATTTTTCAAAGCAAGTTCACATATTATATTTTTAATGCTTCTATTAACGTAAATATTACTTAACAAGTTTCCTAGAATTTCTACAATTTTAAGTTCAACATATTTAATGGAAGATTAATTTTTGTGGCAATTTTTTAGCCAAAATGCTTTTTAAAATGTAAAAGCATTAAAAAATTGGTTTACAAGATTTTTGCACAATTTTCCATTTTACTAAAAAATTGCTGAAAAACTCGATGAAAAAATTTTCCATGACTTTTTTCTCAATTATTTAATCTAGTTACTCTTAATCTACGAACTCTTAAGTGAATCTCTTAAATGAGCAAAATATAAGATAAATTTGCTATTGTGTCAAATTTCGTTTAAATTTTAATGTTCCCGGAAAAATCAATTGCTGGCAAAAATTCTTGGGGGTTCAATTTCTCGCATTTCTTAAATGTCTCGAATAATCTTCGGATAATTTTTTTGAAGATTTTTGAAGAATTTCAGAGAATACGGCTGAAGGAAATCTATTTGCGAAGCTAAAAGTGTGTACGTTTTTCAAGTAGATGTCACAAAGTAATTAAATTTTTCAACGAGCTTCCTTACATGCGTCCACAAGACCTGTTCACAAAAATTTCGTTTGAATCTTGTAAAAAGTGAAACAATAATTACAAAAGTGGATTTATTCAAATTGGATCACTCTTGGAGAGATAATTAATTCAATCTCCTACGATTTGTTTTGTTTGTTTGTAGAGCGATCTGAAAATTACGAAAGTAACAAAAAGAATCTGGAATCTTTGAAAGTGAAGCAGAAAAGATAAAAGAGCACACGAAATTGGTGCTGGTTCCATCGCTCATTGTGCAGGTCAAGCCTGATTAAATGTGAAAATGGGTCTAATACACACAACTAGGAATTTACTCATATTATCAATATTGATTGTGATTTTGGTGCCTATTGTGAAGGCTGGTAAGTTAATGAATATTTTTATTTAAGTGTAGTTGACGTCGTTTTTAATAAATTTCTCCTGTTGAAAATTGCAAGTTTTGTGATTAATCTCAATTGTAAAAGTCTCTCAATTTACTTTTAACGGTGAAAAATGTTAATTTATGCAATATAAGTCATTTGACTGTCATACAATATGATAGCAACAACAAATAGTTGATAAATATATAACTTTGAATCTAGACACAATGCAATATATACTTGATAATATAAACAATGCAAAATTCGTAATTAAAACAAATGAACTATTTTTGCATTTGTTTATTTAAAGGTTTAAAAGCTTTTGCATTTTTCATACGTTTGCAAAATATTATGAATTCTTAGAAAAATTAGACAAACAGAGTAAAATGAATCAAAAGCCTATCAAGTTATTTTGCAAGCGTCTAGAGGATTAAATTTATATTTTCATTTCACTGTTACTGTTTGCATTTGTTTTGTTTCTAAAAATATAGTGTTGACTAATTTTATTTGAATATATTGTCAAGCAATCTTATGTGTAGGAAAAAGTTTTGTTTTGTTTTTGAGAAATCATCAAAAATCATAACAAACCAGAAAACAAATCTTTTTTCAAACTTTGAGGAGTCCATAAATCCCCTAGATTAATAATTTATTAGTAAAATTGTATTACAACTGACAAACTGTTAATGGCGCCATAAAAATCTCTCAAATCATTTAAAATATTAACACATCAGTTAAACAATAATTTATAAACGTATTGGTAGCAAAGCCGTCACCTGCCATTCGAAAGCCTTGCATATATATAAATATAGGCAGCCGCAATTATTTCATTAAAAATCTCCCATTAACTCTACCTAACCTCAAATTACAAATGAAACCACTTTTTTCGAAAAACTCGAGATTCTTTGATCTCCAAAACAGCTCTCTGTATTTTCACTGAATTCGATATGCACCTATCTGAACGAAAAAATCAGAAGCATTTCGAAGCATCTAAATAGCATCTAAAAAAATCTAAAACATCTGAAAATACTGAGCAAAGCCCGAAAACTGATAAACCAACAAAAAAAGTTTGAAATAATCTGAAAATAAATCTAAAAAAGAATATTTTCGTTTGATTGTTGTGCAACCTGTTACACTAAATTGAGGCATGAAAATAATTCCATCCAAACATAAATGAATAAAAAACATAAATCAATCAATTTGGTGGACAGCATTTTAATATTTTTATTGAATTATATTGGGGCTCTGAGCTCGTGAAATTAATATATCAGTATATTTTAAGAAAAACTCTAAGTTTTAATATTTTTGAAGAATACTTCAAATTCTCAACAATTCTTCACTAAAACTTGGAAATTTCAGACTGATGTGAAATGTATGAATAATTTTAAAAATCTAGGTTTAAACAGAGCGAAATGCGATAACTTCTTGAATTTTATTGAGTGGCATGAATTAAGGTTATCAACAATTTTTTGTTGTTTTTGCGAGAATTCTGTTTTTATTTTGGGGGTGTATCAATAGCAGGAATAAAATTGTACTGAATGTTTTGTTAATAGTTATTGAAGAAATAAATATTGAAGGAAAAGATCCAAACAAAAAATTCCAAAAATTATAAGAAAATATTTTCTCCTAAATTTTACATCTAAATTTTGTTTTCAGATTATAATTAGTTTATTAATTATTTCATCATTTCCGAGAATAAAACAAATAATCAGGCGCCAAACACGTGCCCAGGAAAAACTTTTTTTTTCTTAACTGATTGTGATTTATTTCCAATAATACGAATCCTAAACACATATCAAATAATTGCAACAAAAAAATATTAATGAACTCCTAATCGCGTTCCAGGAAACCTCATAACACAACTGTTCACTGAATTGACCCACAACTCAATTGTGCTGAATTCGTGTTGATTTTTGCGTTTAATCTCCCAAGTTTTTCACTTTTCATCTTTTAATTATTTTTTTCTACTTCACCAACGTCGTGTCATATTTGAGTTAGATAATACTGTTCAGCAAGCAAGTTTTACTAAATATTGTAAGATTAATCTGTTTTTTAGACTTTCTTATGCTGTGTGCTTTGTGGTGTTAATGAACATAATCTTATGCTATTTTTAACCGCATCTTTGATAATTTTATGATACTTTTATGACACATTTGAGAATGTAATAAATTTGATGCGATTCGAATGGACTTGATGTTATTATTTTTTTTAAATCATTCATTTCTATAACTGTGCTATTGAGATACTGTTCGGTTTATTAATGAACAGTGTCTGAAAAAGAAATGTAAACAAAGTTATGTTATTAATCATGAGACAGAAGTGAGTCTTTTTTAAGACAATTTTTAGTTTTATAAATCCTGTTTTTAGGTTATTTGGTTTGATGTTTGATTAAAGCTTTATAAAATATATTGAAGTTTAGTAATTTCTTGTAATTTAAATTTGTGATAAAATCCCTTCACCTATTTTACTAACCTATATTTAATTATTGATTTAAATAAATTCATAATATATAACAAGAAAGGCAAATCAAACTAATGAAGCTCCAACAAAAGCCCCTAGTAATTCAATACGAAAAATGTTATTGGAAATCTTCTAAAGTTTTACCGGCATTTATGAAAACATTCTGCTCGCACTGCTCTCTCAATATTTTTACAACTGCGGTTTATTGCCGTATTTTTGAAAAGTTTTTGTTTGTTTTTCCTGCGTATTGGCATTTTGGCGTATCGGAAATTCAATATATTTATAATTTTAATTATATTAGAGAGGAAGGATTATTTGTTCTATGAAATCCACATTGTAGAAAACCCCAAATAATATATCAATTTCACAATCAAGTTTATGGTTATTGTGAAATCTGTTTTTGGGTAGTTAGTCTAGCGGGTTAAACTTTTTCCGAAGTTGTGCTCCAAGCTCCTAAACTTGCTATATTTAAAAAAGCTTCTGCAAATTTTAAATTCTAAAATTATGTTTGGTCATCCCAGTAAATAACATGAATAAGATATCAAAGAAATTGATTTTCAATAATTTTCCATAAGACCACAAAATTTGCAGATTTCCTGGCGTCGAAAAATAACTTGAGTTTAAAAATAGACACACAAAATATTCAAAATATTATAACACAAGTAATTCTCTGAACACACAGCATACGTTCTTCTGCAAAACAATTAATAGAAAACAGATAATAAATTTATTTTCAATTTGTATGGAAATTTTTCAGCGGGCAAAAACATATGAGAAATTAACTAAATCGAGAAAATCACAAAAATGAAAATCAGTTGGCTGCCGGGCAAAAGTGGTCAAATGTGTTGCCTGATGCTTTGTCAGCTATAAGCACTTATTGAGATGCTCTTTATACAAAAAATGTATCCAAGATTCCAAGCAAACTTCAATCCCACGAAAATCATCTCTCAGCTATTTAATAATAATACAAACCTTTAAAAGTATATCCAGAAATTTCTGCACCTTTTTTTACATTAAAGTAAAATAAAACAAATTATACAAATCAATTATTGCATTTTAAAATGATTTTCCGCCAGTTTTTTTTCTTGTTTTCCTGGAGTGTTGGAATGTGGAAAATGTTCGTACAGAATAGATAGTATTTGGTAAACTCACCCAGCACAGTAATAACAGCAAATTGCAAATGCAAATTGAAAATTACATTTTTTGTGTGTTTGTTTGGTGTTTTTGTGTCGACGGAATTTAAAGCTTTTGGTTGCCTGCACTTTTTTGGATTGTGTAAATTTTAACAAGTTATTTTCTCACAATGCCGGAAAATATGTTGTTTCAGCGAATTTAGCTCAGTAGGATTAATGGTTTAATACTAATCAGAAGTGAATGAACTTTGAAAGTAATATACTTTAGAGAATTTCTCTATCATCAATGTGGAAATTAATACCTATATGTTATTAGATGAATAAAGATTTTGCAGTAAATTTTTTGAGTGCAAAATCTTTTACTATGTAATCACTTCAATAATTAAACCATAATCCCTCCCTATCAAATTCAATCATTTGGAAACAAAACTCCTTTTTCCTACATGTACTCCTTCTTGCTTCCAATATGTATTAAAAATAATCTCAATTGCTCCCCTCACGCAAACAAATTAAATTTGAAAGTATTTTGCTCAACTTTTCATCTGAAGCATCAAATTGTTCATTAAAATTTGTAATAAAATCTGTTTTTGAAACTATTATAATTCACCAATCAATTAAGAGTTTGGCACAACATTTTATGCTTTTTCAATTAATCAAATGAAAAGTGTAATAACAAATGAAATCCTTTATAAAATCAAATTATTTCGTAGTAAAACGTTTGAATTTCCTTTGAAAAATGTATTCTATTAATGAAGAGATTCATATTACCTGTTTAATTTGTTCAAAATTTGCTACAAGGTTGTCGATAAATCATTAAACAGCATTGAATTTCGATAAGCAGAGGGACAAAAGTTCTTTATTTTTTGCTTTTTTTTAATTGATGTCAGATATTTCTTGATATAATTTTTGACAATGATTTCCTTTAAAGCGTTGAAGCATAGAGTTAAATCTTCAATCAATGCAAATTCAAGCTGACAATGATAAGTTATAACATCCCTAACAATAATTGCCTATACCGCCCAATATGACAACACCCTCACAAGAAACACACGAATAATTATGACGACAATATTAATGATGAAAAACAACATAAGTAGCGAAATAACAACTATACAATGAAAATATGTTAATACAATGTTTTGTGTATTTCCAGTCTTTTTGTGTTTAAAGAATTTTATAATACCAATTTTATTTAGTGCGACGGTAACTGGCACAATATTGTACTCCTTCATTCTTCCACAGCCCGCTCTGTGAAGTTATTTCATTAATATTTATGGCTAGGAATTATTAAATTATGTCACAGTACAACAAAATAAGTAAAATAATCATATCTTTCGTTTTGCCATAAGTTAACCTGAAAACTATCAAAACTATCAAAAACTCTAAACTATTTCAGGTTGCCGCATTTTAAGCCAAATTTGCATAGTTTTCGGATGCTCCAGAAAATATGGCAATCTTTCTGAAATAATTTTGAAGTAACTCATAAATTAAGGTTTGTCGCTTTTATAATCCTAACGAAAATCACGAGGACTCATTTTTAATTGCAATAATTTGTTTTGCATAATTTATTTGCTCTAAATGGTTTGCCTTTGGTGAACGTTGTTAATGTTTCGTGAATGCTGTAAATGAGAATTAATGCTGAGTTGTGGGATTAGAAAGAGTTGAGGATTAGCCTAGGATTAGTTTGAGTTTTTTTGTTAAATAAAGTGTAACTATTGTTGGATGGGATATTTTTGGAACGTTTTTTTTTAACTATTTGGCTTTAGGGTTTTAAAAAGGTGAATGAAGAAAAAAAGCCAAAAAAAGTCAAACGTAACGATGTCAAATGCGGTTTTCACCATGATTTACTACTTAATTACTACTAATTACTACGCTAATTTTCAGAATTACTACTTGCCCAGGAAAATGTAGAAAATGAGTTTTCCTTTGACCTCTCAACTTCAATTAGAAGAAAAATGGCGATGCTGGAAAACTGCTTTCCCATCAACTTTTTGATGAAATTTTTTTACTAATTTTTACTACTTAATTACTACTTGAAAGCGGTAAATTGAAAGTTTTACTTTTGTTAATCATAATTGGAAATATTCAACTAATCAATTAGTCCATACAAATATTTTTGGAGCTTTCATCGAGCTTTCATAGTATTTTTCATCGAAGAATCTGAAGAGTACGACAGTGAGTGTATGAGCTCAAGATGAGTTTTATTCTCGATTTCAAAACAAAAACAAACAATAACAAACGATTTAATTTAAAATTATATCATCCATATATATCTGATACTAAAATTAAATTGTTATGAAATTTCGTTTAACTTTCGTTGTTGGATGCGTCAAATGCTTATTCACTTCTGTCAATTTTTTATAAGAAATTTGTAAATTCATCCCAAAACACTACTTCAAGTTGTTTTTAAATAAATCATGTTAGAATAATGATCCGTAAAATGATCCACTATTGTAGTTAGGTATTGCGTTTTCGAAGTATTTTTTTGTAAACAAGAAATTAATTTTTTGAAGTATTTTCTAATATTTATGAAAATTTTGAATGTGAGTTGATATTTAAAATTGAAAAAATATAGAAATTTCATAATTTTTTAAGTGTTGGAAATTTTTTAATTGTCCTAATATAGGGATGTGAATCACGAAATTTTTTGAACTTAAATAAAAATTCTTAAAAAATGAGGTTTCGTGGGTCGCATCTTTAGTTTTTAGGTCGCAAAATTCTTAAATAAAATTTTTGAAGTATTGCTTTTCATGAACCTAGGTTCATGAATAATATTATTTAGGGAACTTTCGATTTTTGACTAAAAATTCTTAAAAAATAAGGTTTCGTGGGTCGAATTTCAGGTTTTTGGGTCCCAACATTCATAAATAAAATTTTTGAAGTATTGGTGTTCATGAAACTAGGTTCAAAATGCGACCCACGAAACCTCATTTTTTAAGAATTTTTAGTCAAAAATCGAAAGTTCAAAAAATAATATTATTCATGATCCTAGTTTCATGAAAAGCAATACTTCAAAAATTTTATTTAAGAATTTTGCGACCTTAAAGATGCGACCCACGAAACCTCATTTTTTAAGAATTTTTATTTAAGTTCAAAAAATTTCGTGATTCACATCCCTATATTAGGACAATTAAAAAATTTCCAACACTTAAAAAATTATGAAATTTCTATATTTTTTCAATTTTAAATATCAACTCACATTCAAAATTTTCATAAATATTAGAAAATACTTCAAAAAATTAATTTCTTGTTTACAAAAAAATACTTCGAAAACGCAATACCTAACTACAATAGTGGATCATTTTACGGATCATTATTCTAACATGATTTATTTAAAAACAACTTGAAGTAGTGTTTTGGGATGAATTTACAAATTTCTTATAAAAAATTGACCGAAGTGAATAAGCATTTGACGCATCCAACAACGAAAATTAAACGAAATTTCATAACAATTTAATTTTAGTATCAGATATATATGGATGATATAATTTTAAATTAAATCGTTTGTTATTGTTTGTTTTTGTTTTGAAATCGAGAATAAAACTCATCTTGAGCTCATACACTCACTGTCGTACTCTTCAGATTCTTCGATGAAAAATACTATGAAAGCTCGATGAAAGCTCCAAAAATATTTGTATGGACTAATTGATTAGTTGAATATTTCCAATTATGATTAACAAAAGTAAAACTTTCAATTTACCGCTTTCAAGTAGTAATTAAGTAGTAAAAATTAGTAAAAAAATTTCATCAAAAAGTTGATGGGAAAGCAGTTTTCCAGCATCGCCATTTTTCTTCTAATTGAAGTTGAGAGGTCAAAGGAAAACTCATTTTCTACATTTTCCTGGGCAAGTAGTAATTCTGAAAATTAGCGTAGTAATTAGTAGTAATTAAGTAGTAAATCATGGTGAAAACCGCATTTGACATCGTTACGTTTGACTTTTTTTGGCTTTTTTTCTTCATTCACCTGTTTTAAAATCAGTTATAAATATTTTCTGGAATAAACGATGGACAGCAGTAAAATAAATAAAAAAACACATAATTAATTTTTTTTGTATACAAAAAAATAAAATCTAATATTCTTCACCAATAAATAACCAATTGCAATTCCAAAATATAATAGAAGCCCGTTTGATGTTGAGATTTTGTGATTTCTTTTTTAAATTTCCATTAAACATAAAATGAAAAAATCATATAAAAATTAAACGATTTCCGTGGAAAAACTACACAAATTTACCCTTAAATGCCTGAAATTCATTTCCGAGCAAATTTCCAGCAAATTATATCGTTCGTTTGGAATAAAAGTATATTAAAAATGACAAATCATAAGGTATCATAAATTTCATAAAACAACTGGCACTAATACTGAAGTAGTCTAGAAAAATTCCACCCCGAAAAAAGTAAAAAAATATCACAATATAAAAATTTCACTTATAATTGCAATAAACAAATATAATTTATTAAATTATAATAAAAAATATTGATGTAACAACATTATACGGTTGATTTATGTAGTGGTGGATTATAAATTCACTCTATTGGAGTTTTCAATGATTTCGATGGTTTCGTTGTTTTTGGCTATCAAGCTTTTTGGCAGTGATAAACAAACTTTGTCCATTATTTTTTGGTTTCTTTTCAAAGATGTTTTAACTTTAAATCTTTTGTGATTTGATTTTGTGAAATTTTAATTTAGGGAACTCTGACTTGGAAATTTGTCCAACCCTGACTAACATTCATAATGCTCGTCCACAATCATAAGGCAAACCCAAAAAAGAATACTCGGCAATAAAACGAACAATGAACTTGAACAAATTCTGTTTTTTGCAGCAAAAAATATCTAAATGAAATGCCATCAAATCTATTGAATATAAATTTCGCATTGACAAAGATGAAAAATGAATTTTAATGGGCGGATAATTCGGCTTTTAGGTTTTATGCGGACTGTTTGAAATTATGCCGAATATGTCAAGGGTTTTGGATTTAAGAGGATATCTTAATTACTTTGTGAGTAATTTTGTAACAAAATTTAAATCAAGCATTTCATAATTTTTATTAAAAATGGGAGAAACTAAAAAAAAATAAATGTTGTGGTGAATAATACTCATCCTATTTATCCTATTTTTCTTGGCACTATAAAACTTTTTCACTACTCTTCCAAAGTTTTTGCTTTGAATACAGAAAACTCATAAATAATTTCATCCGGCTTCTCAGAGTCCAGATCAAGCGTTAATTCTTTAAATACTGGAACATGCCAATGGATTCGATAAAATCGAAATAAATTCAATTTTCATAGCACTAATTGTCTGAGCGAACACAAAAAAAAATCTTCCAACAAAAAAATTTAAAATGCATTATTAATATTGCGGCGCATTGCTGAAATCCTTTTAAATTTCAACTCCAATTTTCTCAATTTATGCAAATATTTCGACAGTTCGAAAGTCAATTTATTCTTTTTAAATGTCACACAAAAACAAAACATTCAGGAAATTCAGAAAAATAGCTTCACAAACCGATTGACATACCCAATCAAACTGCAGCAAAAAAGCTAAAAACACCTGTTACAGCCAGTAATGAATGCCAACGACAAGCTTCAGATTCATTTTCATGACTACTTCACTACATGCTAAATAAAAAATGTTTTCTGCTCTTTTTTGCGCTCCACTCTCCACTTTGAAACATATTCCTCACATATTCCAAAATACATGCAATATATGGGTATAATATGGAATAAATGAAATATATTCAATTTTTCAATTTGTCGGGAGCGCAGCACATTCAACAAATAAGGCAAACAATATACGCTGCACGGAAAATTGACGTTACGTTTTTCGCTTATAATGATACGAGGCGCATGTAAACTATGCATGTTCTTTCATGACAATTTACCAAAACATTACATTATGATAATTTTGTATTTTGCCTTTTGTTTTGTTGCTTGGTTCTTAAAGGGGGCTCTTGAAGGATGGATGGTAATATTATCTTGAATATACAGATTGTGGTATTTGAAAGATTTTTAACAAATGATTAAAAATTATTGCTCTTCTAATTTGGAATAGATTGAGAAGTAACTCCACCATGTAACTCAACTACAATTGCACAGAAACTGCAAAAAGTCCCACCATAGTCTTAAACTCTTTTTTGTTTTGGAGGTTCTTTTAACGGCTTCCAATGTTCTCCTCAGGAAAATAAACATACTAAACACACTATTTGATTAAATACGTGACTGCAAACTTAGAATAATCGAAAATCAAAGCATGTTCTCCTCATTCGACAAGCCCGACATACAACATAATACATAATGTTGCCTCATAAGAGTAATTTCATTAAAAAATTGTCAATTTGACTGCTCTATACTTTTCTACTTGGGACTTGAGTTTCTTTTTTGATTTGTTGGTGGCTTCGGCTGCTTTTGTTTTAAAATGTAGAATAGCTAGTATATTGTAAAATTTAGTTCAAGTCTCTACGGATACATTTGAAATAAATCAAATACTCTGCTTGTTTCTGGATATAGTTTTAGTTAACTTTTATTGTTCTTAGCTTTTTATTATTTTAGTATGAGTGCCTATTATTTAATATTCAATTAACGATTATTTTTGACAATACTAGAGCTCTTAATCACTTCAACTACCAATAAACCTTATGGTTTATTTCAATATTTAATTACAACGAACGCAATTCGTTTATTATAGCGAAATTATTAAATTCTGTTTTTTAGTTTTGCAAAAATTTTTACAAAAAATAGTTCATACTTATACTTTAATGGTATACAACTGTGGCGAATTGCAATTATAGTTAAATTGTTTCTTTTGATAGTAAAACTAGGAAACAAACAATATTTTCTGTTTCAATGAAAATTTGTCTGTAGCAAAATAAATTTTATGGAGATATTGTAAAATTATTAGAAATTCACATTTCAAGTGAATTTTTGCATTTTTGGAGAACTGATGAATTTTTCTGTATTTTAATTTATAAGTCTGGATGCTTCATGACCTTTGAAATCTTGATAACCTCTTGCATAACCCTATTCAAATTCCATCAGAAAGCTTAAAAACCAAAGATACCATCAATCACATTATTTTGTCACACCAAAACAAACTTCAAACCCTAATCAGATACATCTCACATTTATTTTAAAAATCCTCAAAAACATTTAAATTTCTTTAGGTGATTGATTTCCAATTTGTAAGATATAAAATTCTCACCGAACGATGCATATAATTTACAGAAAATACCTGTTTGTCTACCGATCGCCGTCCCATAAATCAAATGTAATCAAAGCTGGGAGAAACACATAAATATCTTAAGAGATTAAAGGTCTTAACATATGAATATAATTAGTCGAATCAATAACAAATATCTGGCCAACATATTTGTTTCAATAAATGAATTGATGATTGTTGTACGAGCACTTGAAAAATAGTTTTCGAGCGTTTTTCAGTTGATGACCTCTGCTTTCATTACATTTGTTTCAATCTTTATGATTTATTCGAACCTACTTTATTTATTTTATCGCCTTTTGATGATTTGATTGAATCTGAGATATTTATTCTTAATCAATTAGCTGGGCGTAAGAGCGAGTTTATTAATCTTAAATAAATTATATCAATTATAGAATCATGGCATCGTGTGGTCAGACCAGGCGGCTTTTGAATATTATTAAGATTTTTGAGATTTCTTTGGTTTTCTTTGATTTTATCGAGATTTCTTCTCAGTTTCCGCGTTCTTTTTTCTGAAAATCTATGGAATTTTTTGGAATTCTTTTAATTTACTGCGCTGTGCATTTAAAATTTCTATGAAAGTTTATAAATGGTTTAATTGAACCATCTTAGAGAAGCATTTGTTTGAAAAACTTGATGCTCTTGGAAGCTGTGAGTTTTATAACTTTGTGTAAAAAGCAAAAGTTCTTCTGTTCTTTTTTATTTTTTCCAGTTTCCAGATTCTCGTTTTTTGCATTTCAGCTATGCTAATTTTCTTTGAAACAGATTAGTGAACATAAAATTAATTTAATTATGGGCGTTATGTGAGAAGAAATTATCGTAAAGTGGAGAATTTATTGGAGTAGAATGATGCATATTTAGTTAAGGGGACGTGCTTGAAGGTTATCAACTTCTCTTCTTTCTTGTTGATGTGCTGAACCGAGTATAAAATAGGATTTTATTCTATAACAGATGCCAAAACCTCAGAAAAAAATATATTTGAAAAAAAGAAATACTGTTACAATATCCCCTATCAACAGAAGATCAGTTGCTATTGCGGCATCAGTCAATTCCTAAGCTCTAACATTTAATATTCGCATAATTTTTATATTCTATGTGGTTTCACTTTCAAACAACTAAAAAAACTAAAAATACTTCAAAACGATCCGCATTAGATTTTTTGCCATTTCTCATATTTGCATGGTTTTGTGGATTTTTTTGCGAACATTTGCGGTCATTCTTTGTATACAATATACTTTATTACTTTCTGCTTGTAAACGGCGATTTGATTTTATAATTAGCTAACCAGTTAATGCCGATTCTTTAAAAACCAATTGACTGTACGTCTGTACGTCTCACTTGAAGCTCATCGAGCAAACATCATCAGCAATTAAATTCCAGATTTTTGCCGTTGAAAGTCTTTTCCGCGATTTATCCGAAAATAAATCAAGAATAAATTTACATTCAACGATGAACATTTTTGAAAATTTTGAAATACTTCAAGATGATGTTTTTAGATTTTTAGACGTTTCCAATCGAGTAGCAAAACTATGAGAATTTACTGTTTTTAAATGTGTGTTATTGGCAAGCTGAAGTATAACATAGTAAAATTTTCAGTTTTTTTCTTTGTTCATATTTAGAAATATTTTAGACTTTGAGTTTCTTTTAAAAAGAAATAAATTTATATTTTCTTAAGTATCAAAATCAGCAAAAACCTCGACAAAACAGATTTCTTCGCTTTTAGATAAAGAAAGGAATAATGAGTTGAATAGTTTTTGTAGAATAAAATTGATTTGTACTGGAGTAGCCCCTATGTATCAACAAAATATTGTTAAAAAATTGCTGATCATAAAAATTCATCAACTAAAAATAACAGATTTAAACATCCAATTAAATTTAAACACATAAAAGTTTCCACAAACCACTCTAAGTTTTGATTTGACTGGTTTAGCCTCCAACACAAAAATCTAAAAACATTATTTTGACATTTACCTTGTGCATTTAATTATGAAGTTCATAAAATTTGATTGAGTTCAAACCGAAAATAAACAAAAATAAATATCCATTAAAAGTATCATCAATTCCATGCAGTTTTTAGCCACGCAAACTCTTTTTAGCTTATTTTCTCGCATGCAACGATAAAAATACTGGAAAAGACTACAAAACTACACTTTGTGGATGAATACCTAATAATATCGCATAATATAATTTCAGTCGCGTGCATTAAACTTGTTAATGAACGAACATTAAAATTGGAAAATACGAGAAATATATTAAATGAGCAGTGTGTACTGAGGGCACACAATGATTTGGAGCAACACCAAAATGGCTTTGGATTGGGGAATAGATTAAGGACATTAGAGTGTCTACTTTTAATTTAATACTAGGAGGATGTTTCCAACAGTTTTGACGGACAAAACAATTATTAAAATTTAAACTGAAATTCTATCATATATTCTTTTGAAATCATCATTATTTAACAAAAAACTTGTAATATGCCTAACAGACAGACAAACTGGCAAGCCATTATATACTCCTCTCGTTAGATCATTATCAGATCTTATTGTCAAACAATAAATTCTATTGAGTAAGAAAAGAAATGTGCTCATTGTGGAGTTTGTCTCAATTTAATTTGTGCATCAATCATTTGTCATTAAAATTGATACTAAATCAATATGGAATGAAAACCACTCAATTCACTTAATACTGTAATTTGCGGTAGGCAACAAAAGTGTGTGGTTTGAAAATCAACGGAATTTTAATGTTATGGGATTACACGCAATGAGATTAAATAGATTGCGAATCAATGAATGTGTAAAACTAGTTGAGGTTTCAAAAATTATGGTTGGACCATATTTGAATTTGCTCTGAATATTAAATATTTTTATAATAATATTGCTCATTAAATAGGTGGAAGGTGATTTTAAAACAAAATAATCAAAAACTTTATACTTTTATTCAAAAGAAATGTATAAATAAATATAATATTAAGGAAACCCCTCAATTGTCCCAATTTTCCTAATTTTCCCAATTCTCCGCCAGACCACTCTCATCTAAGAAAAGAAATCACAACAAGTTAGCATCAAACAGCATTTTTAAAATTCAATTAAGATCCTTCATCGTCTTCCTCATCGTTTAAGACTATAAGTGAAGAAGTGAAAAACTGAAAAAAGCAAGCACTGAAAATCTTTAGAGAGAATCTTGAAAACCTATTTTACTTTACTTAGTAATAATTAAATTTTATCTAACTTTTACGTAATATCCCTCTTTAATTTATAAAATCAAGGCGAAGGTTTTTTGTGCTCGTTGACAAAATTAAGGTAACTTCAGCAACTTTATTACATGAAACACTGAAAAGGGAAAATATTGAAAAACTGAAGTATTTAAAATCGATAATCGAGTTAGTAACGATCGGGCAAAAGTTTATATTTCCATGTCACCCAAAAATAGATCAGCTAGACAAAAAAGAAAGAATGAAACTATGACAAATCAGATTGTCAGTTTGCAGAATGAAATATTGAAATATCGTTACTTTTTATGTTTTGTCGAATGCTGCCAGTTGTATATGGTAAATTGGGTTCATGCTCGATAATTTTTGATTATGGTAACGAGCCATGAATTTCAGTCAGGTGGATTTTTGATTCAGGCTGATAAAGTCAACGACATTTTAACATCTTTGCATTTAAAACAAAATGTATTTTTCCATGTTTTCACTGTTAAAAAAAATTTCACAGAAATAAACAAAGGTAGAAAGTTGAAACGAAAAATTTGAATTATTTTTTTTTAGTTCCTCAATATTCCATAAAACTTTCAAGAGTGTCCTTAAAAACGCTAAATGGGTCAACAAGCAACATTCAATGTTGTCTGCATTTATTTCATGTTATTCTAGCATTACGCTCATCCATTCAGCATCTACAAACAAAATAGTTCAAAAATTCAAAGGGTTTCCAATATTATTTTGTATTCTTCTATACTTTTCTACTTTATTGAATACTTCCTCTGAAATCGGAACCAAGAACGTGCTTGCTATTGAAATTCAATCGAGGGAACATAGAATCACAAAATCAGAAAATCTGTTGGTTTTTTGCTTCATAGGAATCTTCTCTATCTATAAAAGATTTTTGAGAATACTTAAAACGTTCAATAAATATAGAAGGATGCTGCATTGTTGTGTTAATATAAAATAATTGCTTACATTTCTTGGTGTAAGGAACCATTACTAATAATTGCTAGATTATAAGGTGTGGAATAATAATAAACAAACAAGCGTTACTTCAAAATTTTATCATAATTTTTGTTGAATAACTGTATAAAATGTATAGTACTTTAATTCCATTAATTTTGACGATGATATCTTACTGTTTATCCTACTTCAATAACTAACCCCATTCAAAGTCAAAAAGATTATGAAGAATTTTTATTCCAATTTGGAGAATGCAAAAATAATTAATTTATTTACATCGATTGATGTTGAAGGGATTTTCTTGATGTATGATTATATTTATTGAAATTGAAACATTTAAGGATTGAATTCACGATTGAATCATAAATACAGTAAAGAAGAACAAAATCCATAAAAAGTTCAGAAACAATCTTTTATTAAATTTTTAAGCAAATATTTATTCACCGATCATCATCAAAAACTTTGCAAAACAAATATTGACATTGACTTAGCATCTATCTAATTTCTCACCGGAATACTATTGACAAACCATTTCTCGCGTATAATGACTTAATGACGATGGTGTAATACATAATGTCAACAATATTAGCATAATTTTCTTAAGCAACCATAACTAGTCAAGACAATTGTTTTTTTATTTGTTTAAATTAGAATTTTACTAATTCTTTGTGCAAATACAAAATAAACACTATAATAAAAGAGTACATCACGATAACTTAATAACCGTGTTAAGTGTTCCAGTATTATTGGATCAAAGTTGTCACGATGATTGATTAATTGCAATTAAGGCGGAATTCCAATTAAAATATTTAAATTTATTAAATTAATCATTTGAATAATGTTGAGGGTAATATTACATCATTCATTTATCTCCATCATTAGCAAATCTTTAAGAGACAAATAGTTTTATCAGGGAAAAGTATATAAATGTAGTTAACACACCTTCATCAGATTAAGTTAAACTTGTAGCTTGTGAATCTGTTGATCATTTTGAATTTCTAATGAAATGACTGGATGAATTTTTCAGTACTGCAAACTTGTAAAAATTACAAATGAGGTGTAGTGATATCAAGATGATTGATTTATTAGTTGCATTTTGTTAAGTGCAAGTAATTGAACAATTAAAATCAGATTTTGTCTCAAGTATTTTACCAAGCATTTTGTTATTTTAATGCGGAATTAATGCGGAACTGATTCAATAAGTACATTTTGTATGCTTTGATACTTTAAGTATAATGTGATGTTGTGATGTTTTGTACACATTTTAATTAAATGAACGTTGAATACATTTTAGTGTTGAAAATTCTTTTGTCATCTTTCATAACAATTTTTTTCATTCATAGTTTTGGAGGCTTAACAAGCACTCATAATATTTTTTATAGTTACTTTTTGTGAGCAGATTAGTGCTGGAAAAATGATTAATTAACAAAACCGCTGCTCGTATAATTTTCCACTTAAGATCAAACTCCCATTTATTAACTATTTTTGTATTTTGTAATTACATTGCATTGAAAATATTAAAATATTGATATTTATTGAAATTGGTAGCCTGAGGCCAACAATTTGATCTTTGAGCTAATTGCTTACAGTTTTAGAATTTTATCTTTATTCGTCGGTCAAGTGCCAAGTTGACTTCATTTTCTACAAAGTTCATAATAAAAATTGTCGAGGGATTAAGTTAAATTTTTGAATATTTCAGCAAATCTCTGTAAAATAAATTTAAATTGTTATTTTTTTGCTACCCACCGACGATACCCTCACAAACTTAATTATAATATGCATGCAACAATAAACATTCAATTTGCAATAAATAATAGTAATTTTCTATTTTTACCACAATGTGGTTTGTTGAATGAATCATATTTTCATTCGAACAATCTGATAAATTTATTTAAAATATTTACTTAGCATCGTTTAGCGTCTCTAATAGATTTCTATTGAAAGAATCTCAACCGATTCCACATTGTAAATGTTCACTACAAAAATAATCAAAGGAATAGATAAATAATACAACATAAATCCAAGGAGCTCTACTGACCTTTTCTTTGCTCTTATGTTCGTTTCATGATGGGTTGTACTGCCAACACTCCTTATTGTTAAGAAATCGTCTCAAATTTATTTTTGTGTTGATTCTTGGCACTCAAATTCCACAATTCCACAATGAAAGCTTAAAATATCACATCATCAGCTAACATGAAAATCTTCAGATACGATATTCGTTTATTTATCCGGGTTTTCTTATCTTCTCTAGATTGAGAAATTCTTTAAAGAAACCTAAGATTACGTTTAAGAATATATTGTAGGTTTGTTTAGAATGTTTATATCTTTGGTATCATTTTACGAAGCAAACTTTTCAACTTTGAAAGCAATTACAACGTTTTATGAAATTATTTGACTTTGTGAATCTAACACATATTCAATTTCAAAGCTTTAGAACTTTCAAATTCCAAACATCAATTGAATAATTTTGTTTGAAGTGTTTTTTGGTTATCGTCAAGTTTTACCGAGCTTTTCAAGCTCACCAAGATGTTTGTGAATAATAGTTTCTTAGTTGACTAAAATTTTTGTTTCCTCTTTTACAGAATGCGATCCAGATCACGAGTTCGAATGCGATGACAAAAAATGCATATTACTTGAAGAAAGATGTAATGGACATTATGACTGTAGAAATGGAGAAGACGAAGATGAATGTCGTAAGATAAATTGAATTTTTACTATTCTCATAAAAGTATTTAAATATGAAAAAGGATATATAGAAAAAACTTTTTCTCAAAAGTTTTTAAGGTTTAATTAGCTTTTGGTGGCTTTTTTTTTATAATTTGATTTTACAAGTTTTGAAGTTAGATTTTGATCTTTATTGTGGTTTAAAATTTATATTAAATTATATATATTTATATTAATTTATATTAATTGATCGTAACATAGTTATGTTTTTGAATCTTTAGTTCTTGTAAAATATTAACTTAATAACTGATAATTAATAATTAAGCTTAATGGAAACTGTGAAAATATTATTCATCCATATTACTTAACTCCTTGATATGTGTTATTGACCGTTGACATTTTGTCGATAACATGTTTGATAGATAGACCACTAATTTCTGTAAATTTTGTGCATTTGTAATTAATAATAGCTTGCAAGGGTTTTCTATGTGAGGATAAAACATGTATATCCCTTGATCTTGAATGTAACGGTGTGAACGATTGTGATGACGGAGGGGACGAAGAAAGCTGTCCTGATACAGGTAATTAACAAAAAACCATCTTAATTAAAATTACTACACAGACCATCAACCATTGATTGCGGCATGCTCACACAACATTCAAACACGAAGATCTAACTTTTAAGTCAACAAACACTAAAATTATTTTCTTTAAATTTTATTCCATTTTTGCAACTTTTGGAATTTTTGGATGGTGGTAAAATAATTTGACTTCAGATATTAACAAAAAGAAAGGGATATTTTTTTGTCCTCTTGGTCAATTTACGTGTGGAGATAAGACTTGCATCTCTATTGTTGGGAGATGTAATGGAAACTTGGATTGTCCAAATGACCGGAAAGATGAGGAAGATTGTCGTACGTTTCCGATTAATACTCGTTTTCTTTGATTAAATGCTGGTTTTATGGAGATTTGAAATTAAAACTTTTTGAATTGTTGTTTCATGTTGTCAATTTATTTTTTTAATGATTGGATCATTTTCATCATTTTTACCAGATTTTTACTAAGAATTTATATCTCGAATAGTTTTAGTTTTAAATTAAAAACAATTTTTCACTCAATTGAATGTTTAAACATTATTTCCATAAAACTAGGCATTGAACAAAGAAAATTTCAGAACTAACTAATGCTTTTTTAACCTAACGTATATCAAACTTTGATAGCATGCGCAAAAACGGAGTGGCAATGTGACTACGGGCAATGTATCTCGATCGAATCGCGATGCAATGGTAACATTGATTGTCCCGACGACACGAGCGATGAGACTCATTGTCCAAGTAAGTTTAATAATATGATGTAGATTTATGTACAGTATGGGGATTTTATGTAATTCGATAACTCGATAACTCTAGATAATAATGTAGATAAAAGTAGCATATAACTAATAATCATAATAATAAGTATACACCTCGTTCCAGAAGTGAATGGTAGGAAAATCCAAGATATTGCTTAAATATATGTTTTTAATCTTATAACACTCTATAAATTTCCATAAAGTTCTAATCACGATTTTATGCATAATCTTCAGAATATTCTGCTGTTTATATAATTTTGCTATATTTTGCGTTTATTCAACTTTTGATTTCATTTTGTACCTAGTTTTGCTGGTTTGTTGCGATATGTTAGCGATAATCGTAATTTCATAATTTTGTAATTTGCAATTTGGCCCGTGGCCATCTGTAATTTTCACACAAATAATCAACTGTATGGTGTATGGCTCATATGCTCAACTAGTTTCAGCACGTAATCTGTTATCACTTATCGGAAAGCGAGAGCACGACATTGACCGTGGATTTATGCGGTTCAAGAAAAGTACTATTTTTAGTTGTGTAATTTTAAAAATGTTGCTTCTATGAGTTTATTTAAACACTTTTCAACCCTTTTCTATCGACTTCGAACTCACCTTTTTATGCAAATATGTGAAATAAAAGTATTTATGGTATTTATGCAATGCAAAAAGTAAACGTAAACAAAATAAAGTGAAGTAACTCAAGTTCAATGAATCGTAAAATAATCATCATCAAACTAGACAGTTTATTTTTGTTGTAAAATTGTTGATTTAGAAAATTTCATTGTTCAAACGAAATGATCGATTTTATAAGATCAACCTGTTTGTGCCTTGCTTTTTTTTCAAGCTGAGAATTAGCTTTGAGCTGATTATTTCACTATCAGCTAACAAAGATGAACTTTTATATTTTTCTAATGATTTCCGAGAAAAGCTATTTTTACATTGAATTATTTGAAAAGATTATGATGATTATTGATATTTTATGGAAATTTAGTTAATGAAAAATTACTAAAATATTTTTAAAAGTTTTAAATAATGAATGTACATTTTAAAACGTAAAACTTCACATAATTTTATTTATTCGTTGAAATTCAAAGATTGCGGGGCAATTCATGACTGAAATATTTTTTATTTTAAATTTATTCAATAATCACTTTGAATATAAAATAAAAACGTTCTAACAATTCTTTCAATGTCTTATGGTTGATTTTGGTTCTTTTTCTAAATTTATTAGCTATAAAACCTTGCCGTGCTAACGAATTCTCATGTGGAGACGGTGAATGCATCCCTGCTTCGCGACGTTGCAATCAAATAATTGACTGTAATAACAATCATGATGAAAAAGACTGTCGTAAGTTTTAAATTTTGATTCGTACTTTATGTACCTAGAACTGTAAAAAAATTAACTGTTCACAACGTTTGTCTAACTTGTACAACTATGAGCTACAGAAAAGTGCTCAAAGACTATTAGGTACTTTGGTCTTTTTACTATTCTGCTTTTACCTTCTTTACTGCTTTCTGCTGATTTCTTTGTCTATCTTCCTTAAAGCACAATTTTCATGTTCTAACCAATTTATTTATTTAAAAAATTTTCCTTAAATCTTTTACTGTATTTGTGATTAACTCGTCAAAAACTATGTTTTGAATTCGTTGTTGCACCAAATATGTTGTCGAAGTTCAATTGTTGGAATTTTTATTCTCATTGTCTTTTAACTTGAATCTTTTTGGAAAATTTTTGGGGAAAGAGAGTCGCTTTCATGTTTTGTTGATATTATGGAATGGTTCAGTATGTTAAAATTTACAAAGATAACTTTTGTAAAAACAATTTTTAAGTTAAAATGTTTTATCAAATCGAATAATATACCGATCCAAATCATCAGCAATTCTTATATGTATCTACATTTCAAGCTTAAAACCCTTCAACTTCCACAGTCCACTTCATCAAAGCCCCAACATTGAAGGAACATCATATTTTATGTCAGTAGAAATTCATGTTTATTATTTGGTGTATTTGAACTCATCTAAACAATTTGAATTAATTTGAATTTTAATTTCTCTTTTTCCCTCATAATTTTCTTCGAACTTGCAAAAAACATTGATGAACATGACTTTGTATGGCATCATTGAAAACAATCCAAACAAACCAACCGACGACTTAACATGCAATGCGAAACTTTATATTTTCTCTTTGGCTGCGAAAATCTGTTTCTACCATGCGATTGTTTTTTTGGTTTCTGGTCTACTATTTTAATTAATAAAAACCAATTTAATAATATACTGAAACTTATTAATGGCTTGGAATGAACAATCTCAGCATGTATGCCAGGCGACTTTGTGTGCTCACCTGGTGTCTGTATTAGTTCAAAATTTAGGTGTGATGGAGTTAACAATTGCAACAACTTACGCGACGAGGAAAATTGTACTGGTAACGAAAAACCTTCGAACTTTTAAGATTTTTTGGCAATTTTGTACTAACTTAACATCATAAACTATGCACGTTATATTTAAGTCACCCACACATTCATTTACCAAATTTATTTGTATACACAAGCACTATAATTTTTAATTGGTTATAATCATTATTCAAAAGACGTAGCGAACACAGGAGAATGTGTTGATGATGAGTTTAAATGCCGTGATGGTGAATGCATCTTAAAAATGGCTGTTTGTGACGATTTTAGTGACTGCTCTGAAGGAGAAGATGAGCTTGAATGTGATTGTGCTCGTAATGAGGTAAGTTTTATATTTTAGAAATATTTGGGGAAATAATGTCAAAAATTTGGTAGCCTTAAATATTTTGGGAAACTTTTTATTTGAAAAATAATTTCCAAGTTCCTTAACCAACATTTAATTTTAAATGATCTAGATTCCTTTTATTTCAAAAAAACAAATTTGACATTTTTTCTGCCTCTCACTTAGTCGGCACTTTATAATCATTCATAAACCACTGCACAATTTCTTAGTTCAAATGTAAACGAGGTGGACAATGTTTTCCCAAAGAAGCAAAGTGCGATCGTAGACAAGACTGTCTTGATGGAAGCGATGAGTTTTCTTGTGGTAAGTGTCTACAAGCTACAACTCTAGAATGTTACTTTAAGTTTGACTTAAGAATTCAATAATGGTGTGTGTGCGGTGTGATGAATGACTCTATTATAATTTTTTGTAATCGTCTAAATTTATGAGTGTTTTGTTATTATTATTAGACACTGTTTTAAATGGATCAAATTATAAGTTGTGGATTTTTTTTGAAATCGAATATTTTATTAATACTTATATAATGATGGTATATTTCATACTCTTCTATAAATTAATTTCAATTACCTACTCAAAATAGAAGTATTTATTAATTATTATGAAGAATCAGTAAATTTGCTTTTTTCTCTATTAAAACTTTTCTTAAAAAAGCGCAAGCAATAACAGCTTTTTGATAACTAAACTGGAAAAAAAGGATAAAGATTAGACAGTAACTTCTTTAAAAAACTTCCACAATTTAGCTCCGGCCCAATCTGTATAAGTGTTGTAAATAATTGTAAATATATATTCCATTTTATGTTTATGTCTTAACAACATCACCAAAAAACACAGAAATTCATGTAGAAAATGTAACTAAACCGCTAGTAACGACACAGGCTCCATTCCACGGCCATTGTGAGTTAGATGAGTTTCAGTGTCTCGATGGAGTTTGCATTGCTGGGTATAAGCGGTGCTCAGGTTATCACGATTGTTTGGATTCCTCCGACGAAGAGAATTGTCCTGAAATTGAAATAATTAATTATCTCGGTAAACTATTGGATCACTTACATAATTCACTAGCATAGTTTTAGTTTTTCATGTTTAGTTTCTCATTAATACATTTTTAACAAACATTGTAAATAATTTCAACTTCTCCTTGAATTGATTCTTTTTCATAAGAATTTTGGACGTTCATAGCTTCAACCTCCACAGTTCTTTCAATTTTGGGTCCATGCCATTTTTCAAAAACCAAAGCTATTCTGTTGTTACTGTAGATCCAATTAATTGTTAAATTATTATTCCGCTTTTCTGCTCTTATTTTATTTAACAAAACTGGACTTTAGTTTTGACCCTATTTTAAATCTAAAATACATTCTCATTTATATTTCAATTGAATGAAACAATTTCTTGAATTTACACCTTTAATATTATTGTTATAGAAAAAATATTATTATGTTGCTTATAATAATTGAATAGTTTTGGAATATTTACAACATTTTACATTCTATGTTTCATCGTAATTGCATCATCATTATTTGTATTTTCTCCATTTTCATCATGTATTTTTTTTTGTATTTCGATGTAATTGTGTAGATGAGGTAGCTTGTTTAGAGAATGAATTCATGTGCGATGATAATAAATGTCTCATCAACGAATTCAAGTGCGATTTTGTAAAAGACTGTGACGATGGTACCGACGAGGTCAACTGCACTACAGGTATTTAAATGTTAGAGTACATAATCTATTTTGTATAAATATTGCACACATTATTTAATCTTATTTAAGTCAGGTATGTGGTCAATGTTGAGAATTTTTTATAAAGCAAATTGGGAAACTTATAAGTTGATGTGCTTCTAAACTTCAAAATCATCCACAAAATTATAGGTGTTTGCGAGTCAAACGAGTTTGAGTGTGGCGACGGACAATGTGTTTTGCAAACCGATAGATGCAATGGCGTTGAAGATTGCAGGTTATATTATCTTTATTGTTTAGTTTTATCAGTCATTTCACTGCCACCATTCTAAATTATAGTGACGATGAGCGAAGTTGTGCTTCCTGCTCAGACGGAGCATTCCAGTAAGTGTGCGATGAACTTTTGAGAAGAGGTTGTGGATTTTAACATATTGTTTTTACTTTGAATCGAAAAAAAGAAAAATTTCAAAGCTATGATATCAATTTTTATGAACTAGATAAACTTCATTTTTTTCACGAAATATATTTTATGTAACTCAACCAAAATAATCATCCTCTTCTCAAATCGCTTATTATTAAAAATACTCATGATCATATGCACATTAGTTGTCGACGAAGCCAAGAGTGTATTCCCGAGAGCCGACGCTGTGATGGTGAAAGATCATGTGATACCGGTGAGGATGAAGAAGATTGTCCAAGAATACGTAAGTTTATTTGTTTCACCATCGATGTATATCATCATAAATGTTTCATAAAATATGATTAGCAATTTTTTTATGCACTAATTCACGCTTTCGCACTTTTATGTTGAACCAAAATTTAATCGTTATCAATACGCACTGATATTGGAATCTAAAGAACCACCTGGACATCCTGCTGATTGTAATATTGATCAGTGGCGTTGTGAGAACGATCAGTGTATCAATGCAGATTTTGTTTGTGATAAAACGGAAGATTGCAGTGATGGAAGTGACGAGCAAAATTGTAATGGTGAAGACCGAGAAACTGAACGTAAGTATATTAAAATGAAGGACTGCACCAAATAAATAATGTATTTTTTTATATGGGGAATAGAAATAATTTTGTTGTAGAAATTTCCAGTGATTCTTAAATATTAATACTGAAAATGTTCATACAGGAGATTCCAGCTTAGTTAAATTCAAACGTTTCATGAATGTTTTTACTCAATTTAGGCTTTAATTGTAACGACGACGAATTCTTTTGCTCACAATCTGGAATTTGCATAGAAGAAGAACGCAAATGTGATGGACGAAGAGATTGTAAGCCTTAAAAAAAACCTGATGATAAACATGGAACTGAAATTTTTTTTATAATTTAATTTCTAATACTAGGTACCTATGGCGAAGATGAACTAAATTGCACAAAGGTATTTTTATTTTATACCTTCGAGCTATCGATTATGATGCTAACTCAATCATTCAAATAATAGAAATGTCCAGAAGACGAATGTGAAGATGGTACCTGCCTTCTAAGATCAGCTCGTTGTAACGGAGTGGTAGATTGCGGAAATGGCGAGGATGAATCTGGTTGTCGTAAGCATCTTCTTTAACTATTACTTTACTCGTGTGTTTTCCCAACTGCACATTTCTTTAATTTTTAACATTATTTTTGGAAAAATAATCTTGAAGCTACTTAAAACTTTTTTAAGATAATCTTATCCAAAATCCAGAGATTCCAACAAAGTAAATATTTATTTTTCCAACATTCTTTCGACGTTGCGACCTTATCTTTAACACTTTTTAAGTTTATAATATTCTGTTTTAAGTGTAAACAATTAAAATAAATACTAACATTCTAATAATATGGGAGATAAGCTACAGAAGCTACAGATGTCACGAAGTCTTGCAACGAAACTGAGTTCACTTGCGGTGACGGAACTTGCATCTCCATCGATCGTATTTGTGATCAAATTTATGATTGCATTTCCGATTTTCTAGACGAGCAAAATTGCATAAGTAAATTTAAGATCAAGTTGAATTTAAAAATGTAGTTTTTTATATTGAGTTTATGAAATTGATTGTTTAGCTTTAATATAAATGCAAATGTTGAAATTTCAGCTCAAAACGAGAGCTTTTAAATTAATGTATCAAGTTTTAAACTTGTAGATGCAACTACTTATTCATTGATGTTTGTCATTCAAAAATTATTTAAATTATAGATATTTTGGGTTTGCTTATAGTTTTTGCACTTTTACTTGATGTTTAGTGGCATGATATTGTGAATACTTTACTTATGATCCGAATTTTCAATGAATTAAATAAGCTCCTTAAAGATAGACTGATAGTTCTTCTATATATTACTAGTATAGTGGTGATGATAACAATAAGGACAGAAATTAAATTTATAGATTAACATGGATAAAATATTCGGATTAAAAGTTGAATGTGTATTAAATTGAATTTGGTCAAACTTTGTTTAAAATCAATGAATTTGAATTATAAATTTGGCCACTTTCTGCTTGAACTCATCTTTAAATCATGCTTACCTATTTTACAATTCCCAACAGCTTGCAAGAACACCGAATTTGAGTGCGAAGATGGATCTTGCATTCCCAGCGCTCAACGTTGTGACGGCAGACCACAATGTTCCCGTAATGAGGATGAAACTGGATGTGAACGCCCAAATGGTAAGGCAAATACCTGAATTGCTTGAGGTCTAAAAACTAATGGTTGATTTAATTTCAATAGTGCGTTGTCGCCCTGGTGAGTTTACGTGCAGAACTGGAGAATGTGTCCCAGAATCTCGTAGGTGTGATCGCCGAGTCGATTGCAAAGATGGAAGTGACGAAAGAGATTGTCCTGGTAATTTTACAAAAAAAAATTTATATGTTAAGATTGCTCGTTACTTTGTCGTTGTTTTTTTATCAAGATAAATTATTAGTTAAGACTATTTTTCGATCATACAAAATTTCATATCTTTTTGACGTTATTATTTCACATCATTATTTCTTATTTTTCATTTAAAATTCACATTCATCATTTTGAAGCACCTCGACCTGAATATCGCCCACCAATTTTTCGACCAGAAACTCGTCCAGAAACTCGTCCATCGCCGCCACGTTGTTCTCATTACGAGTGGCAGTGTGCTTCTGGTGAATGCATTTCGTTAAGACAATATTGCGATAAAGTACCACATTGCCGGGACTATTCCGATGAAAGGAATTGTAGTAAGTAACCAAATCAGTTTGAGATGGATTTTTGCGGGTTTCACTGCGTTTTTTGGCTTTGGGTCAAAATTTTTGATTTTTTTACTTGGTTATTTAATGTTTTATGTTTAAAAATTTTATGTATGGGATATGTTTATTTAATTATAATTTTTAGAGTTTTTAAGAAATTTGGTGTGAACTTTCATGAGTATCATTTGATTGATAATCGTTCAATTTATAAATATCAATACTTAACTGTTTACTACATTGCTGTTTACTATAAATCATGCAATTTCACACCTTGATAATATTTTATTTAATTTAAATTTAATTAGCAATTATCTTTTTCAACATTTTGTGTGTAGGATTTGTTTTTAATTAGCTTTACAGCGTGTTTTTGGACCTGGGATGGAGTTTTCCAAATTTCGCATATTTTCAATTATTTATTTTGTTTGTTAAAAATAATCTAATCCAACAAAAATGTATTCATGTACTGACCCTGTATGTTGTCCCTTTAAAAAAAATTTAAATCAGATATTGATGGAAAAGATTGCGAAGGAGATATGTTTCGATGTGAGAACGGACCTTGTATTTGGCAAGGACTTCGTTGCAATTCAGTTGTTGACTGCCCTTGGGATACCAGCGATGAGTTGGACTGCCCTGGTAAGTCAAAATCTAATGCACAAGAGTGACGAATGGGCAAAAAAGCTTCGATAATCGTAACAAAATAATATTGCAAATGCTGGATTGACATCGATTGAACGAATTGACAACTAAAGCGGACTAACTGGAGATTTCTTTTGTTTTCATTGTTTATTCACTCATTAATTTATAATTTAGTTTTAAGAAAATTTTTGCTAATTTCAAAGTTTTATTTTTTTTTTATTATTAAACATAGATTGTTATAATTCTGTTAATTGTTTGTTAACAAAATAAAGCGATCACCTTAACTAAACTTTTAATCCAGAAATAAATTTAACTTGTACTTAATTGTAAATGATTAATAAATTGGTGGTCGCTAAAACACTTTCATTGCAAAACACTTACGTTTCTTGTGAACTTTTTCCAGGCGGTTCGGGATCACCTTCTGAAGGAACTCCAAGACTTAACCTGAAAACCTACCCTAACGAACAAATCATCAAGGAAAGTAAGTATATTATTCAAAAATCAATTCATCAGTAGCTTCTTATTTGTAGGTGATGGTTTTTGATAAAGTGTGTGAAGATTTAGTTCCTATTAGATATCTGTATTGCTTATCAAAAGAATAATCTTTAAAATTACCAGCTAATCAAATGACATTTCCTGTAGATTTTGAAGTAGTAATGATCCATTTAGTATTTTCAATGTTAAATGAACTTTGGATCTGTGTTGAGTTTTTCAAAGTAATCTGGAAGATTTTGTGATTTCTGTTATGACAAATAAATATTTTCACTTTTAGAAAGATACTAAATCTAAAACATTAACAAAATTTTCCAGCATTACGACAAAAAGCTCAATAACAAAAAGCTATTGATTGTAATAACCCATAACCAATTTAATGAACAATTCTTTCATTTCCTGCAATTGCGCAACAAACCAATAAACTTGGCTTACATTACAGGAACTATTAGGGAGGGTAAGTTATAGATTTGCTATTGCATGTTAACAAATTCATCGCAAATCGTGAACACCAAAAAAAATAACTTACTGACGAATCAACAAGTATTCGATGATCAAACATTCAGCATGTGAAAAGACTACACGATTCCATTATTTGGGGCACAAATTAATAAATTTCTTTGTCTGGCTCTAATGCTCCAAATGTTTTTTGAAGGTCGCGAAGTTGTATTCCAATGCCGTGATGAAGGACCGATTCGTGCTCGAGTGCAGTGGGTTAGACCAGGTGGGCGACCATTGCCTCTAGGATCTCGTGATCTGACTGGACGTCTTGAAATTCCAAATATCAGGATGGAGCATGGTGGAGAATATATTTGCGAAGCTATTGGTTACCCAAAGACTACCCCAGGCAGCACAGTTTCAGTTCATTTGACCGTTGAAAAATGTGAGTTTTGATGTTATAAATTAAAATATGTTACATAGACTCTAGTAACTCAAAATATATACTAGACAACGAGCTTTTAAAGTTACCATAAAGAATTTCATAAAAAGCTCCTATAAACCTTAATACATTTCAATAAACATGCAGCCTGGAATCACTACCTAAAAAGTGTCCCAATGTTAAAGAAAATGACGTCACCGGAACCGATTTCAATGAAAATTTTATTTGGTCAAATTTTTTTAATTTTTCTTAAATATGTGTATGGATGTCTTTTACATTTTTCAAGATAATCGACTGGTTCCATCTTGGGCGTCAATTTTAATCTAACCTATAATTTTAATTGATTCTGAAATAGAACAAAAATTTTAAAATATTTTTTTGTATCCAAATTTAGTTAAACCCTTACATTTTCTTAACATTGGGACACTTAACATTGGGATTATTTTAATTCAGGATGACGATTATCAAAACAAAATTGTTCATATGAAATAAAAAATTCATAAAGCGGACTAACCGATAGTTTTTTCCAAGATTTTATGCCAGATTTCGATTTTCTGATGGTTGTTTAGTATAACAAGATGATTTACTTGATAGTTTTCATTTTTAAAAGATATTTAAATTAAACCCAAACTTTTTTTTCCATTTGGTGGTCAATCAATTGGTGCAAACTGCTACTAGACAACGAGCTTTTAAAGTTACCATAAAAAATTTCATAAAAAGCTCCTATAAACCTTAATGCATTTTAATAAACATGCAGCCTGGAATCACTACAAATTTTTTAAGAAATCTCATAAACTCAAATATGGCATCACGCCACATATGGACTTTGAGTTTTTTGGACTAGGTATATTCTGTGATCATTCTGAAATAGAACAAAAATTTCTAAAATATTTTTTTCTCCAAATGCTTACACAATATTTGACTTTTTGGTATTTACTCTCAAAAATAACAAAATATTTTATCCAAAGATATTAATACGAGCAATCTCATTATGTAGATAACTACATCTTCAACAACATCACAGGATGTTCGGGTAACCAAGCTACCTGCATGAGCGGCGAATGTATTCCAAAAAGTGGAATCTGCAACGGAATTTTCGATTGTGCAGATGGAAGTGATGAAAAGACTTGCAGCAAACAAAACTTTTGCGAGCCAAATGAGTTCAAGTGCCGTAATAACAAGTGTGTCTTAAAAACTTGGCGCTGTGATGGTGAAAATGATTGCGGGTTAGTAATTCATATTTTTCTAAGAGAATCTGTTGTAGTGAGTTAAATTGAAAAGTTAGAATCTGCAATAGAGCCAATCTTTATTTCACATCTTGTATTGACCTTTGACCTTTATACGAATTGCCAAATAATGTTTATTTTACTTAATATCATGATATTGAATTTCAAACAGAGATAAATCAGATGAGGAGAACTGTGATGCATCACCAAATGACGGACCATGTCGTTATGATGAGTACCAGTGCCAGAATCGTCAGTGTATTCCTAAATCATTCCAATGTGATTCTCAATCAGATTGCTCCGATGGAAGTGATGAAGTCGGTTGTAGTAAGTTTTATAAGTCTCTAAAATTAATGTATTAGCTGACGAAAATTTACAATTCCAGACGCACCAGCTGTAATTGCGCCACCACCCCCATCTGTAAATTTGGCACCAGGCACAACCTTTATCATCACTTGTCGTGCTACCGGAGTACCAGTTCCTTTAGTTATGTGGCGTCTTAATTGGGGTCATATTCCTGAAAAGTGTACAACAACCAGTGTCAATGGATTCGGAACTCTTACATGCCCAGATATTCAACAAATTGATTCTGGTGCATACTCTTGTGAAATTTTGAACACCATGGGATCTCATTTTGTTTCGCCTGACACTATTTTAACTGTAATTAGTAGCAATGTGTGTAGAAATGGATTCTTCAATGGTAAAGCTGTGCGTCCTGAAGAATGTATCAATTGTTTCTGCTTTGGTGTAACATCATCGTGCAATAGTGCTGATTTGTTCTCTTATACTGTGAGTTTATTCCATCTATTGTTATCACAAATAATTTATTTTAATTCTTTTTCTTTAGCTAAATCCTCCAGTATCATCTCTCACTGTCTTTGGTGTTGAAGGTCCATGGATGGGTGAACGAGACATTCTCATTGGAGAATACGTAAAGCACACCCTGATTGCAATCAGACATGGTGTTCAACTTCGTCTTAATGATATTCCAGCAGTAACTCGAAAATATCCTTACTACGCTCTGCCTATTGAATATCAAGGCAACCAGCTGAAATCTTATGGTGGTTCTATCAAATATCAAGTAGAGTACCAAGGACGAGGTCCATCAAACGAAGCACCCGATGTTATCATTAAAGGAAACAATATTACACTGACTTACCGTCATCCATCTCGTTTATTGCCCAACACAAAGAACATAATCAATGCACAGCTTACTGCTACAAACTGGTATAAATTGGATGGAAGTTATGCTTCTCGAGAAGATATTATGATGGCTTTAGCTGATGTTTCTCATATTTTAATTAAACTCCAATATGTCGATGGAGAAGAACGAAATGTTGAGCTTTTGCACATTGTTATGGATTCAGCTGCTCTACGTGATCAAGGCTTGGGCTCAGCTAGCCTGGTTGAAGAATGTAAATGTCCATCTGGCTATAAGGGATTATCTTGCGAAGAATGTGATTTTGGGTACGTTAGACAAAGAGCTGGAGCTTGGTTGGGTAGATGTGTTAGAGAAGAGGAGCCATGTCGACCAGGAACTTATGGCGATCCAAGCAGAGGCATTCAATGCAAACCTTGCCCATGCCCAGCTGCTGGAAATTCACACGCCAGAACTTGTTCTTTGGGTAGAAGTAACGAGCCAATTTGCAATTGCGATGTTGGATATTATGGAGATCGTTGTGAAGTCTGCGCTCCAGGTTACGAAGGCAATCCACTAACTCGTGAAGGCTGCAAGCCTATTGTTATCTCTCGTTTTACTTGTCATCCTGATGGCACTGAAAGATCATATCCAGATCGTTGTGAGTGTAAACAAGGCGTTACTGGACTTAAATGTGATCAATGCACTGTTGGTTCTTTCTTCTTGAATCCTCGTGGTGGTTGTATCAATTGCTTCTGCATGGGTGTTACTGAGCAATGTTCTAGTTCAAGCTGGTTCAGAGATTCAATTAAATCATCATTCACAAACAGTCAAGCTGCTAGCAATTTTGTGCTCGTGGAGGGACACGATGATGCCCGGATTATTTCTGATATGCTGCAAGTAGAAAACCGTGAATTAGTATACAAAAGCTTCGGAACAAGTGACGAATCCTACTACTGGAGCTTACCATCAAGCTTTTTAGGTAACAAGATCACAGCTTATGGAGGAAACTTAGCATATACAGTCCGTTATACACCAATGCCATCTGGAAGCTCATCTAAGAATAATTCCCCTGACGTTGTGATTCACAGTGGAAATAAAATCACCTTGCACCATTACCGACGTGATGGTGGAGTTTCACCACGTGACTCGAATACTTATATTGTACCAATCTTTGAGGATGTCTGGCACCACTATGACGATGGAACTCCTGCTAACCGACAGCATTTATTGATGTCTTTGGCTGACGTTACTGCTATCTACATCAAAGCCACCTATACAACTGTTTCTGAAGAAGCTGCGTTATCCCAAGTCACTTTGGATATTGCAAACGAACACAATTATGGATCTAGCAAGCGCGCCTGGGAAGTAGAACAGTGCGCATGTCCGTTTGGTCACCAGGGATTGTCTTGCGAAGATTGTTCTCCAGGATACTACAAGAGTGATAGTGGATTGTATTTGGGACTCTGTGAGCCTTGTGAATGTAATGGCCATTCTGATGAATGCGATGCTCAAACGGGTATTTGCTTAGTAAGTATTTTTTATATTTAACATTGTGAATTTGGTTTTTTAATGTATTATCTAATATTTAGAACTGTCGCGATAACACTAAGGGAGAAAACTGCGAACAATGCGCTGATGGATACAAAGGAAATGCTACCTCAGGAAGACCTTTGGATTGTACTCCTAGTGATAGTCTTATAACTTGCAGTCAGTGCGACCAACTGGGAACTAAATCTTGTGACGCTTCCAGACGTACATGCCAATGCAAATCCAATGTCATAGGCTCAACATGTGATCAGTGCCGTGAAGGTACTTATGGATTGAGTGAGTCAAACCCACTTGGATGCCGAGAATGCTTCTGTTCGGGAGCAACAAAATCATGCAGTGCTGGAAGTTTCTATCGTGAGGAAATCCCTGTGTTCGTGTTTGACGACACTCATGGATTTACTGTCACAGACAGAGATGCTATGAGAAAAATGTCAAACGACTTCCATCTTGATCCAACAAGAAACGAGATCAAGTATTTGTTCGATAATGATGAGGTCATTTACTTCTGGAGCCTACCGAACAGACTCACTGGCAATCAAATCCTATCTTATGGAGGAAAATTGACAATCACTCAAAGAACTGAAGGCTCAGGCTCATACATCAACGATCAAGATGTGATTTTGAAGGGCAATGGCATCACTTTGGTCTGGACTAGAAATAATTTGGAAGAAGAAACCTACTCAGTTCCTTTGGAAGAGAGTGAGTGGAAGAGCTCAGCCCGCACTGGACCTAAACCAGCTTCCAGAAGCGATCTTTTGACTGTTTTGTCCAACTTGGAACATATTTTGGTACGTGCTTCTTTAAGAGAGTACACAAGCGAATCTTCAATCAGTGACATCAGCTTGGAAACTTCCGTTAGACATACAACCAAGAACGGATATGTTGACAATGTCGAAGTATGCAAATGTCCTCAAGGTTATAGAGGAACAAGTTGTGAGGTAAATTTTTAGCATGAACGTGAAAGTAAAATAAGATGAATGCTTATCATAAATTTATTATTTTAGCAATGCGATCCCCTATACTATCGTGATGTATATGACAACTCCATCGGTCTCTTAGGAGCATGCAAAGCATGTCCTTGTGAAAACGCTGATTCTTGTGAAATCGGAGCAAACCGACGTGTGCAATGCAGATGTAAGCCCGGTTTCGGTGGAGATCAGTGTCGTCAGTATCTTGGTAAGTCTTTAAAAAATCTCCAGCATGCCGCTTAACCACCACCAACTTATCAAAACATCATCAATTGATAATATCATTTTAATCTTATGACAATTTAAATTTAATATTACTCTGTGCTGAATTGTACAAGAGCCCCATTTTATTGAATTAAAAACAAAACGTTTCTAGATATATTCCCTCTGACCTAATGAACCAAATAATTAATGAAGAAATTATTGTTAACTACATAGCGAGCGCACAGCCAGGCACAGGCACAATCAAACCTATAAATTGCTCCGAATTCTCTATCATTTTCCATAAGTCAACGTATGCGAATGATTCTCAGTATGGCATCTTTAGTAAAAATGGCACTGCTGTCGGCACGTTGCAAAGATTAGGACGTAATCGTTGGCAAGGTTTTATTTTGTGTATTTTTTATGAAGAAATTTAAAGTTGATTAGACGGGGAAATTTTTTTAATAAATTTTTTATTAGAGTTGATTATTAGATTAGTTTCTGTAATTTTCGTCCAGTTGGATACAAATTTTGGGGTCTTTTCTCAAATTAATAAATTATTATCTATAGTTTTGTGTTTTTGATCAAATTTTTGTAAGTTTAAGAAAATTTGAGTCATTTGAAATTGATTCCAGAATTTGCTTAATGTTTCGCCAACAACAAATGACCCAGATTTTCTTGCTCCGTGAAATAAATAATAAATATTTTTCGAATATAGTTGATGGGGTAAAACAACTTTTGATCTTTTAAGTATTTAGATACATGTTTTGTCACCGAAAATATTTATATTTGATAGTTTAGATTTGATTTTTGCACACGTTCTAAATGTATTTAAATACTGGGATTTAATTAGAAAATATGTTCTATAAAAAAAATTGTTCATTTTAAACTCCTTTTAATTCTTTTTAACATCAATATACTCTAAAGCTCTTAAAACTATAATAACTAACATCTTTCAATTGCTCTACTAATTTGAATATAACAACAAAAGGCTATTACTTGGTTCAATCTTCTTTGTCTATTGAAATCCACAACTTTAAATCTTAAACTTTTGTAAATAAACAACACTCATGATCATTAGCTAGCACCTCTTTTGTAAAAATAATATTTCTGGGTCTAAATTTTCAATCGATTACACATTAAAGCTTTATTAAATTTTTAGAAGACACGACAGTTCGACCAGAACCACCAACTCGTCCAAGACCACCTACAATTGCTGTAATTATCAACACACCAACATTGAAGATCGTTGATATCGGAGAAACTACTGAATTTGGATGCAGCGGATACTACCTAGTCAATAATGTAAGATAATATTTTACAAGAAAATATTATTGTGTATTTTATTTTGAAACTCTATCGTTTTAAAGGATCCAATCAACATTCGCTGGTACAAATTGGCTGGCACTCTTCCTTCTCAAAGCTACGTTGAACAGGGTATATTATATATTCGTGATGCTCAGATTGATGATAGCGGTGTTTACGTCTGCCAAGCTCAAACTGCTGGAGAAATTGTACGCAAGAACGTCACTCTTACAGTTGGAGGTGAGTTTTCTTTTAAACCTTAGCTTAATAAATAACATTTTAAAACTGATTGTACAATATTTGCAAGCTTTCTCGGCATCCTATAAGAAAATAATGGGTAATTGCATTGATCATCGATTTTTAGTTTCATTTGTAACGGATTTAGGTTCTCATGGTACTATTTACTAATGATTTATGTTTATTCATTAGGCAACAAATATCCACAAAAACCTGCAGTTTCACTTTCACCAACTATGATCGATGCAACTGAAGGAGATTCTGCTGATGTCGTATGCACAGCTACTGGATATCCGACACCAATAATTGTTTGGGAAAGATTGGACGGTCGCATGTCTACAGACATTGTGATCGGAGATGGTTTCTTACGCTTTAACTCTTTGAAATCATCTGATATGGGAAGCTACAGCTGTAATGCTAGAAATAGCGTTGGAGAGGACGATCAACTTTTGCAAGTGTATGTGAAAGGAGATTCTCGACCATCTCCAGTTGACGAGGTTGCAGTATCTCCTGCAAGATTTGAAGGGCAGCCAGGGGAGGAAATTGTTCTTACTTGTGTAAGCCGACCATCTGGACGTGTTACCTGGTCCAAGGCTGGTTCTGTTGAGCTGCCTAGAAATGCTTATGCTAGTGGAGAAGTTTTGTCTATTCAATACACAACTGTCGATGATTCCGGAAGATATATCTGTAGCTGCCAATTCCCTAACGGAAACACTCGTTCAGCGCATTCTGATGTGGTCATTTCAGCTAGAAATAACCAGTAAGTTGATTGTTTTTTGTTTATGAGCTGAACTAATTTATAATTTTAGACAAGCTCCAAAGATTGCTCCTCTTGAAAGAAAATACACAATCGTCCAAGGAAAAGATTTCACTCTTAGCTGTGATGCTACTGGTTTGCCTCACCCAACAACTGTTTGGTCCATCAATGGTGCTCAATTTGCCAACAATGCTCAACAAACTGGAAATGTCTTGCGAATCCTTAACGCTCGCCCTGAAAACAGCGGAGTCTATGTTTGCATAGCATCCAATGCAGCTGGAAGTGATCAAGCAGCAGCTATAATTGAAATTGAACGTAAGTATTTATAATTCTTCTTTTTAAATTCGACATTTATCATAACGGAAATTAAAATTTTCAAGCAACGGATAAAGAAAATGGTAATTTTGATATTATTCATTTTAGGATACTTTTTATTAGTTTGTGTCGCTCCTACTTAAACATTGTAATAATATAAATTTAAATGTATAACAGGTCGTGAGGCTCCAAGGCTAGAGTTGCATCCAGTGGAGCCACAAAGAATTAAGGTTGGAGAGTCAGCTCGCATTAGTTGCCGTTCAATTGCCGGAATTCCATACCCAACCATCACTTGGGCTCGCAAAGATAACCGACCCTTGTCATCACACATTATTGAAGATTTCCCAGGTGTTATTACCTTCAAAGAGGCTAATTTGGAAGATTCTGGTGAATACGAGTGTCGTGCTGAAAATTCGGCAGGAGTTTCATCAGTAACTGCGTCGCTAGAAGTACTGCAAGCACCATTGATCACATTGTCACCTAATAGAACTCAAATGACCATAACGGAGGGAGATGAGCTTAGACTTCATTGCTCAGCTACTGGAAAACCAGTACCAAGTGTGTACTTCAAATACCCAGAAGGTTCAGAAAGGTTTAGAACGGAAAGCTTAAGGTAATTTTAGCATTACTTAATTATATTTGAAAATTTAATTCACATCTCAACAGAGTCAACAGCGGCAGCTTTGAAACAATAACCAGACCAGACGCAACAATTCAAATTAATCGTGTTGAACGAAAAGATTCTGGACTTTATGAGTGTACAGCAACTAGCGAAGCAGGTCAAGATGTTAGATATGTTCAGGTGCAAGTAGAGCCTAAACGTGGTGATATTGGTAAGTTTCATATTATGATTCAAACAAATATTTTATTTATATGATTCTTTTTAAATCTATTAAAATTCAATCGTGCAGCTAAAAAGAGACCAGGTACCTTGTAGCTCTGTTTAAATGTTCAATCATAACAATTATTGTCTTAAATTATTAAAGTAGATGAATATAATTAATGATTATATTATTGCTACAAAGATTAATTTTTATCCAACTTATGCATTTAACCTTTGTGAAAAGAATTAAAAATTTGCAGATTTATAGTAGAATATTTTTTTAGGTGTTGAAGGGGATGAAGATGATGACGACAATAATGTCGATGCATTATACACTGAGCGTCCACCATACCGCCCAAATACAGATAATCGTGGAAATCAGCCAGATCCACGTTATGACGACCGAAACCGTGGAAACCAGCCAGATCCTCGTTTTGACCGAAACCGTGGAAACCAGCCAGATCCTCGTTATGACGACCGAAACCGTGGAAACCAGCCAGATAATCGTGTTGACCCACGTCGGCCAGCTCCAACACGTCGCCCAGATCCAACACGTCGTCCAGATTTTGGAATCGACACCAGAAATATTTTACCAACTCAACCAATCCGCGAGACAGCATTCCGTGTGCAGTTAGGAGAGCGTGCTATCCTTAGATGCAAGTCTTCCGATCCCTATGCACAACAAACTGAGTGGCGCAGACCTGATGGACGTGCACTGCCCAATACTTCTAGACTCGAAGGAGATGATTTAGTAATTGAAAGAGTTCAAGAAGATACTGCTGGAAGATATGAATGTGTGACTTTTGATGATAGCAACCGTCCAATTGTCGTTGTTGAGGCTCAAATTATTGTGGTGACTTCTCTGCCAAGTATTACTTTCAGCCCTGAAATGCCAATTGTTGTCCGTGCTGGAGAGAATGTTGTAATTTACTGTAATGTCACTGGTGAACAGCCAATGACTGTGCGATGGCACGGAGACCGAGGACGACTACCCAAGTAAGAATTTTGCTTTAATTGTTAAGATATTTTTTCTCACCTGACCCATCCTTTTGATGAAAATTTACAACTTATTCAATTACTTTTACAGCTCGGTTGATGTCAGTGAAAATTACTTAAGATTCAATTATATTACACCATCTGATGAAGGAAGATATTACTGCAATGCCGAAAACAGATTCGGAAATGTTACCAAAGTTGCGGAAGTCATTGTGAACCGTAAATATAATTTTCATTGTGGTTTTAAAGGATCATATAATCAAAATTTATATTAATTTCAGGTAACACCGAAGTTGATCAGCCTCATTATGGACGCATGAAAGAAACAATGGAGGGAAATACCGTATCTTTGGCTTGTTTGGATGACAACGATGGACAGACAGTTTCAAGTGTAATTCACTAATTTGTTTTGAGATTTTTTTTATTAACATCTTTTTCGACAATCAATATTTGAAAATTAAATTTAAATCTTCTCTAACCCAAAATAGTATGAATGGGACCGTGAAGATAAGCCATTGCCTCACGATGCCATGCAGAATGAAAACGTTTTAGTGCTGCAACAAGCTCGACAAGATGACAGTGGTCGTTACATATGTAATGTACATTATGAGGACGGCACTAGCACTGAAAACTACGTGGATCTGATCGTAAAGCGTGAGTATCGTAAAAGACGGAATCCTAAAGAGCACCCAAATAGGTGGTGGGGAATTTACAATGAGAAACATTAATTAATTTATCATTTTTATTCTACGATTTCCCCGTAAAAGTTGAGAATTTGAAGTAAATGTGTGAGATATTTGTGGAGAGCCTCCTTCTGAGCCTAACAATGCTTGAGTGAATCATGTTTTTATTTTTAAGAGAGAACAATACTCCAATTTGCAAAACTTAGAAAACATAACTGCCATATTTTGACCAATCAAAAGAAAAATAACTAATTAACAATAATTAAACACACAAGAAACTTGTAAAAATCATACAAATCGTTTGCGCCTTTCAAACCAACCCCCCTTTGACTTAAAATTTTAAATACACTGCCAGTTTAAATTATCTCTCAAATATCATTTTAGCACTCTGAAGATTTTTTTGGTCGGTTCAATTTTTTGAGCCAAACAAAATATTTTTTTGAATGTTAAACTGTTTGAATCAACTTTCGGTCACTCGTACTTTTTTCAATATTACTTTCATGAACTGTATATTTTGATATATAATTTTAAATGTAATCGTAGATTGATTCAAACCGTTAATTCTGCAAATAAAAATATATAGTTTTATCACCATAATGTAAATAGTAACATCAAACACAAGAAAGTTTAAAAATCAAAAACTCTTTATGTTTTGCATAAACACACAAAAAGTCGATGAATCAAAATTTTCCAGAAATAATACACTCACAATAATTTCCAAAATTAATTCGAACCTAATTACTTTTTTTTCAATTAAAACGCTTTCTTGCCAAAATTTTTTATAATTTAAAATCCTAATTTTAGTTTGATTACGCATGCCATTGTTTTATGATTTTTAATATGAAATTTTGTAAAATACAAGTTTTTTGAAAAATTAATAAATATGTTTCCCAAATAACAAGAAACAATCATTTAGATATTAATCACATTCTTTTTTTTATTTTATTTTTACTAAATTAAGTTGAAGTTCTTTTTTAGTTGGTTGTGGTTTTTCTTAGATTTAGTTCTTTTTCACTTAAGTCAATTCCATTATAAAATGTAGTTTTGGTAACACTTGATTATTTTTAGTAGACCTTATTTATTTGTTTTTGAAAACATATTTTAAAATATTTTGTAAACTTTAATACTACATCACAAGTATGCTAAACAAGTACACTCAAAAGTACACTTTATTGATGGAATTTACTACAACGACAATTCGAATAATTTAATTTCAACAGTTACAAAATTTATTTGAACTTTTAAAAACTATTTGAAGAATTCGATAGTGGGGCATGGTTGTTGATTTGTTATCTTAGAAAACACAATAAAGTGTCAGGCACCTAAAAGGCGACAAACCCAATGAAACCCCAAACTTCTAAAAAAGTATAAGGCCTGACATATCTAACCAAATTCGATTATATCTGTAATTTTATTGTAATTTCTGTAATTTTTGTAATTTTGACATTCTGCACCAATTTAAAAATAACTTTGAATACTTTCACCAACTTCACCCAATTTTGCACCTTATATCAATAATTATTGAACACCAAACTCATTCAGTACACCAGAATATTGCAATTTTGCCAGAATAATTTTCAAGCGTTTTAATTTTATTTTCTTTTTAAACCGAAAAACCGTAAAATCCAATCAAATACCAAACCTCGTATATCTTCGTAAAACTTCGTAACACGTCGTAACACTTCGAAAACTTCAAAAATTCCGCGTTCAAACCGAACCTTTTTTCAAAAACCAAAGGCTACCAGGACCTTCCTAAAAACAAGGAACTTTTGGCCAAAACTGCAAATAAGGATTCTCAGATCACGTACATATGCAAACCTGTTGACATTGTATGTGCTCATATTAAGCGCAATCAATGCGTAACCTTGCGCATTGGCAATTGCGACAATTTACGGAGTAGGAACTTGAACCATGGGCAGATACGCATGAAAAAAGAGGGAACAACGCCATCCACAGATCTACAACCCTATGATAAATCATCAGAAATCGACCCAGCGCATATTGGTTTGTTATTTCAGCTTTTTCCTAAACAAAAAACATTAAACAAGTATAGATTAGAACCCAAAAAAAAATGTTTAATAAAAAATTCGAAAAATATGTTTTAGTGTAAAAAATCTGTCGAAAAAGCTGCTAAAGCTGAAAAAGCTGCAAATAAGTCTCGCAAATACTTTCGATTGAAAATTTCGATCATTTTGAAATTTTTGGAATAATTGGATTATTTTTGGTATTTATAAAAATTATAAAATTTATTTTTGGTTAATTGGCTGATTAATTCATGTATGTTTTTAGATATTTAAATTATTTGCCAGACTATTGAAAACTCATTAGTGAACGTACCAAGTGTCTTTGTCCATCCTTAAATACATAATACTTATCTATTTAATAGTTAGCAAATGATTATGGTATATAACTTTGACATAGAGAAGAATATAGTTCAACTAGTTTGAAGTGAAAATAGCACTAGTCAGTTTTCGAAGTTCAATACAATAAATTGTTCAGTTTGGTAAACAAAAACTTTTTGTCAAAATTGGTTAATTGGTTGTTGGAAAAAATTGGGAGGAATTTGGGAAATTGGAAAATGTTAAATTTGTATTTAAATTCTTTGACTTCAAGGGACGTTAATTAAGGTGCCGACATGCTAGTTTTTCTACATGAAAATATCGATATGTCGACATCTGAAGTTTACTCCCTTGAACCAATTTTTAATTGAATTAAAAAGGAAAAGGTGGATGATTTGTCGATCTTTATAAATTATTTTTGGTCTTGTAAAAAATTATAAAAATTCTCAGTTCAAATAGATATTTCAAGGTTAGCTAGCTATAAGTCTTATATAAACGATTCAAAAATTGTAAAATTAATTGCAATTACAGCTTTGTCTTGTCTTATAATACTTGCCACAAGAATAAAATTATTCTTGGTACAAGTTTATAGTTTTAAAATGATACTGCAATGATTGCATTGTGGTTAAGCTAAATTCAATAGCACTCAGCTATCTCAAAAATCAATTTAGACTTTTAGTTTTAAAAAATAGTTTTAAAATCGACAAAGTCATCCCCTTTAAGATTGCTCATCAGAATTTATTTATTGAACTGCTAAATGTTACTTCTTGTTTAAATGTTTGTGTTACTGTTACGTTATTGTCGTTGTTAACTTCGCTACTAAGAGTGAAATTTATGTAAACGGAGATGGTTAATTCATAATAATAACTCTAATTCTTAAAACATCTTTAAAAATCTATGGTTGAGGTCTTTGTATTACTAAATTATGATTATTATGATTATTACTGCACTTGCAATATTTTTTGCAAATATTTAAGATTTATCACAAGTGTCACTAAATCGCTTTGAAATGCTGGTTATGTTGAATATTATTTTAATACTTAGTTTTATTGCTGTTTCTTGGTTGTGTGGCACATTTTCACCAAGCTTTATTTGTTGTATTTTTGAGAGCTTCTTGATCATTTTCTCATTTTGCATTTGAATTCACCATCCACATTTGTATACAAAATTTTATATCATATAAATATGTTTTATAATAATTTAATTTGATATTCGGCTGACTTCTTTTAGAAAATATCTTGAAAAAAAAATAATCTCTTTTTATTCTTATCAAAAGTTTTTCAGTTATCTTGATGAAAATTAATTCAAGTTATCGTTCTATAGAACGAAGCCGATAAAATCAAAAGTCCATGAAAACCATTTTGAAACTCCATTGAACCCATAAAATGCATAACAAACATAAATATCGAATAAAAAGTTCGATAAAAATCGATAAAAATCGAACCAAAAATCATAAACTATAATCAGTAAATAGGGTGATGGGAAATCTTTATAGATTCATCTGTATGTTACTCAGAAACAACTCAAAATCAAAGTCCCACGATCGTTCTAAAGCATTCAAGAAAAATCAAACGTTCGCGGGAATTTGCTTCGTTTCTATGTTATTTGACTAAACCACTAATTAAATTTTTCTCTTTCCAAATTTTCTTGAAAAATTCACAGCGATCTACAGTGAAGTCATTCACACACTAAAATTGGAGCCATCAAGATCCTTCTTGAAGCCTGGACAAAGCATTGAGGTTGACTGCTCATCATCAGCTGGACCATTGACCAAAGTCACATGGCAACAATCAGGAGAAACAGATTTACCATTCAATTTCAAAGTACGACTTTAATATTAAGATTCTCGCACTCAAACTAATCTCAAACTATTCCACAGCAATACAAAAATCGTTTGGTAATCAATAACGTGCAAAAAGAAGATACTGGCAAATACAGCTGCGTTTGCTACACAGATGAAGGACAAGTTTACATGTCCGAATATGAATTGAATGTTGAAGATGCACCACCAGAGTTGACCAAGATGCGTCCACCTAAGGTCGAACATGCTGAAGTAGGATCAACAGTTGTTCTCAGATGTAATTCTCAACGGCATCCAGCAACATACATGTGGTCTCGCCATCATGGCAGCTTCTCTGTTGAACAAAACGTCAGCTCCGATCTTTTAACATTATCAGATGTGCAAGCAACTGATGCTGGAACTTACATTTGCACTGCCAAGCATAATGGACAATCTGTTGACATTCCAACTACTCTTGTGGTTACTGGAGCTATTCCATTCTTCCCACAATCACCAAAGAGTTTTATGACTTTCAGTAAATTGGATCAGGCTTATGCTAAGTTCAGTTTTGAGATCACATTCAGACCTGAGAGACCTAATGGTTTAATCTTGTATAACGGACAAAAGAGAGGAGAAGGAGATTACATTTCTTTGTCATTGCTTAGCGGGTAAGTTTTATATCTAAAGATCTATTTCGATTTATGATAAATTTAATTTTAATTTCAGAGTTCCTCAATTCCGTTACGCTTTCGGTGAACAACAAGCCGTATTAGCTCCAGAAAAGCCTCTTAAACTTGGAGAATGGCATACAATCAAGGTGAACCGAGTCAGAACAAATGGTTTCATGATTGTTGATGATCAGCATCCAGTTGTCTTCCCACCAAATCAGCGCTTCCATGGGCTTAACCTCGAAGAACATTTGTACCTTGGAAATGTTCCTAAATTCGAGCACATTGCACCAACAGCTTCAGAAACAAAAGAGGGATTCGTTGGATGCATTAGTCGCTTAGTCCTTAACGAAAAGGATATCCAATTAAATCATGATGCTTTGCATGTTGAAGGAACAACTTCCTGCGAACCTTGTGCTGATGAGCCTTGCCAAAATGATGGAGTATGTCTAGAAACTCAAACAGAAAATGGTTATACTTGCGTGTGCCAAGAAGGATTCACTGGCAGACATTGCCAAGTAGAAGGATTCCAGTGTTCCTTGGATGTTTGTGGAGTCGGCAGATGTGGTGAAACTGATACAGGAATTGAATGTTACTGCCCTTTGAATAGAACTGGTGATAGATGTCAATACATTGAACATTACGATGAAGGAGTATTATCTTTCCGTGACGGAAGTTACGCAGCCTATGAAAAATTATCTTCAAAGAAGAACATTAAATTCCGTTTGCGACCAGAAAATGAAGAAGATGGCGTTATTTTGTACGCTGCTGAATCAGAAAAGGCATTTGGTGACTTCTTAGCTGTTGTAATGAAAGATAAGCATATTGAGCTTCGTTACTTGGTTGGAGGAAGTAAGTTTAAAATAATTTTCATCCTAAAAGATTAAGCAAAATCTAACTCAATTATTCTTTTCAGAACTCCTCCCAACAATCTTAAAATCCAAGATGCCTGTGAAGGTCAACGAATGGACTGAAGTATCTGTTGGTCGCTCTCGTAGCGGTTTAGGTTACTTGCAGGTGGGTAATGAACCAATCATCAATGAAATGAAGGTTGGAAGAAGCCAAACAATGTTCCTTAAAACAAACCTGTACCTTGGAGGATATGATAAACGAATCGTCCTGAACCGTGGAGTAGGAGTTACCAGAGGATTCTCAGGTTGTATTACTGGACTTGAAGTTTCTAGTCAGTTGGTTAACATGATTGCTGACATTAAGGATTCTGCTAATGTTCAGGACTGTGGGCATAAAATTGCCGAAGCTGTAAGTTTTTAAAAGTTATTGTTAAATATTTATTTTTGACCAAATCCTTCGTGTTTATTTAACAGTCGGGTGACTACGAAAACGTACGTGAGAATGAAATTGACCACAAAGTTTGCCGCCCAGGATATTCAGGCTCCACCTGCGGAGTAATCTCAGATACTTGCTTAGCTCTTGAGCCTTGTGAAAATGGAGGAGTCTGCTCCAACAAGGGCAACAAATATCATTGCGATTGTCCTCTTGGATATACTGGAGATAACTGCCATATTCTCTCACAGTTGGACATGAGCGCTCAATTCAAAGGCAACGGCTATTTAGAACTTAATAGTTCATCAATTTCCAATTCTTCCATTCAATTGGCTACAGGACTAGCCCTCCTATTCTCGACTCATCAACCAAACGGACTTTTGCTATGGTACGGACAAAACAAGGGCAAAGCTTATAATGGTGATGACTTTGTAGCCTTAGCTATTGTTGATGGTATGCTGGAGTACTCGTTTAGATTGGACGGTGAAGAATCTGTTATCAAGAATGTGAATACTAGAGTGGATGATGGATTAAGACATATTGTCATCTTTAAGCGTAATGGAAACCAAGCTAGTATGGAAGTGGACCATTTAGTGCAGTATGGAGAAAGTAGACCTGGTGCAAAGAAGGAGATGATGCTGCCAGGACATATTTTCTTGGGTAAGTTATTGTTGAATCTTTTGAATAAAAAACAATATTCATTCTTAAAATGTTTCTGTTGCAGGCGGAGCACCAGATCTGAAGACTTTGACGGGCGACCGCTACACACACGCATTTAACGGATGCATACACATTGTGGAGCATCTTGAAGGTGGTCCAATTAACTTGGGTGTCAAAACTGTCAGCGCAATGAACGTTAACACGTGTCCAGAGTAAGTGAAATCGAAATATTGGCATGAAATTTTAAGTTCAGATTCTTAATAGAAAACTTACTAACAAACTTTGTATTTCTTTAATGCTGCATTTACATTTGGAATTTGAAATGAATTTTCTAAACATAAATTAACTTTGTGTCTTATGTGTATATTATATGAACATAAAGTCCAAACTACATTCCCTCATCTTTGGTTTACGATGACCTGGATGACGAAATGGCTGATTTTGGAATTCGTTTCAATTCCAACCATTTCGACGATATTCTAGAACCCCCTCCCGTCCATATTATTTATCCTCGTCCATCTTACAATAAAGCATGTAGTAAACTCAGTAGAAATTACAACCAACTAATTAACATGGCGTTGGTCACCCTGAGTCTCATCGTTTACTATTCAGTTAACAGTTTATTTTTCGTTAATCAATTCAATTATCATCAGAATGTGATACGGTAGAATTAAAAGAATGAAATGTAATTAGGCAATTAAGGATTAATTTGTACAAAATGTTTTTTACGGGACTGATGTGATTTAAGGAAGCGATTATAAATTTTGAATGAACTTGCACAAAATACTTAAACATTTAATTATTTAACTGTTTTCATTGTCTTAATTGGGTTAATCATACCTTTACCTTCAATACAATGAAATAATTTTAAAATGATGAAAGAAATGTAATATATTAAAAAAGTTCTTAGCGCAATTTTTTACAAAAAAATCAAGCAATAATTATGAATTTACTTCTTTGTTAATTAGTTTCTTAGTTATCTTAATTCGTGTAAATATCAATATAACTCAGTTTAGATAAATTAATCTGTATATAATCATTATAAATATTGAAAATAATTAGATTGTCTATTAAAAATTTATCGAACAACTTGAAACGTAGGGGAAATAATTCATAAACTCATAAATTAGGGGAATATCATCAAGGGAAAAAAATATTAATATTAATCCAATTACATTTATTATGGACCATACTATGGTTGAATTGATTTTTCTTAAAAAAATTCTTTTAAGCAGCTTTCGGATAACTTTCTCAAGGTACTAAATTCTAACCTTGATCCTAACTAACAAAATTCATTATTTTATTGTAAAATCAATAATCTGATATACGTTTTTGCTTTTTTCTTAACAGAGACGAAGACGATGAGGAAGCCCGTATTCTTGGAACAGAGCCACCAGTTGTTTAATGCAACATGCTCTGCTCGAATGAATAATTTCGAATATTTTTTCATTTGTTTTTAGTTATAGATCTGTTTAACTAATTTTTTATTTTTCTATTTTGTAAACGTATAAGAAACAAACAAGTCATAAAGCGAAAACAAAAATTGTGCCAAATTTTTTAAAAATAAAAAAAAGTAAAATTCAAAGGATTTTCCAATATTTTCTCTAAAAAGTGAAAATTTAGCTTTTTTCCAAAAATAACTAACATAATTATACTAATTTTCTCACTGTTCTCACTGCCCTATAGCATTTAAATTTGAAGATCTTTGGAATACTTTTTCGTAAGGTTATGTTGCCAATTTTAAATTTAATCTTATTTAATATGAGTTAACAAGTGCCATGCTCCAGTTTTGTTCAGTTCTACTTCACAGTAAATCTTCAGTTTCCTTAATTTAACAAACCTAATGAGGTTAAGGTGCTAATCCTTTTTATCGATCAAATGTAACAGATTTCAGAGTCATATCAAAATAACATTAAAATACAAGAAAATATTCAAAAAACCATGCGCCTCTTGCTTTCAGTTGCTCCAAGTGGCTCTAAGAAAATATAAGAATATCAAACAAATAATTATTTGGAAAATTTAAAAGTAAAAAAGCAAGAGTATCATTTAATTTTCTCTATGAAACCTTTGAACGAACAGCTAAATTTTGCGTTAAGTTTAATGTAAATATAAAAACTGACAATAAAGAAAAGTATATGTAAAATAAATTGATTTTATTCCCTTTTCAGGTTTAAGCACAATTTAAGATAAGAAATCTGAATGGTGTTTAAAATTTGAGTTATCATAATATTCATAACGGACACATATTGTCACCAAAAGTTTTTTGTTTAATTAACTTAAATATTACCGAGGATATATTGTAGATTTGAAGTTTATAGATTCTACCACTGGGATAGCAGCGCCATTTTTTTATTGGAATGTATAGTTTAGAGTCGAGAGCCTAGATTCCTGATATCTATTGAATTTCTTTATGGGATGTATAAGCTCTTAGAAATTCAACATGATAAGTCAATTATGATTGATAGAATTAATTTGTTAGAAATTGAATTTTTGAAAATTTCAGCGAAGAAATATTGAAATATTTGTTTTTGACGAATGTTTCCTAGTTTTGATCAACTTTTTAATTTAAGTGAGTTGATAGAAAGGATGCGTGAATCAAAAAATTTATTTACATTGATATTCGTCATTAAAATTCATTTTATTATAACTTTAATTCTAGATGTTTTGAATTAAATTATAGTACGTAGAAGTTTGGACGGAGAAAGGATTTTAAGCTTTTGAAAACGGCATGTCACCGATTTTGTCGATTGTGCTGGATAAATTGGACCTCGACGCTGATCTTACTCGCTTGCTTCGACCGGCTTTTTATTGGCGGTTACAGAGCTTCTCTACAGTGGAATTTAGCCATGTCTAATGATGCCCAGTACACATTTCTTGAGGATTTGGTGAAAAACCAGGAATGGATCAGCACGTATTTCCTCATGGAATCAAACTTGGATAAAGAAAAACTGGAAAAGTTATTTCCACCGTCAACCTTCCACTCTGCTTGTTGCACTTCAGGACTAGCATCCGTCCATCTGAAGAAAGGTGTCTGGAAAGAGGTTGAAAAGGTCCTGGAAATTGACATTTTAGGGACAACGTCGATGGCTGGGCTATTGGGTAAAGATGTAAGAAAATTATTTTAACTTTATTTATAGATAATTATTGATAAATTATGTTTTTGCAGCCAAAATGTCAAAGTTGCGTCCTGATCTGCGAAAAACCCTGTCCTGATTTTACTTCAATTTACCTTAAAGGGGCTGTGAGGGCAGAGATTGCCAATAGGTTTTTTGAAAGAGATTTCGATGGAGCAATTCATTGGGAACAAAATATTTACACAGTGAACAATTGCGAACGCAGAACAATTATAGAGACCGTGGAATCACATGTTGGAAGACTGGAAAAGAGAACGAGATCGTTAGAGGAACTCCAGAATAGATTCAACCTCACTAATGTTTGTTGTCATGCGACGCATGATGGAGAAGTCAAGCAAGCGATGTTAACCACTGAAACTAGTGGATCCTTTGTGGGCGTACTCAGGCAGAAAACTCAGACAAAGTCCGGAGCAAGTCGGAACTTCCTCCAATCAGATCACACAGCTGTAGTGAATATCCAGCCAAGCTACTGCCATCAGAATGACCAAAGACCAAAATATTGCGACAAACTGTGGAAGTTAGATGTGACTATTGGGATGCTGATGGAACAAATTGAAAACGGACGTAGTGGGGCTGATTATTCTTGTAACGTGTGGGATAGATACCTGTTGAAGGTTCACAACGTAACTACTGATTCACGGGAACGTTCAACCGCTTACCATATTTTGGAGGAGAGAAACGCACAGAAAAAGCTCGACCAATACTTTGAAGATGATCACTTTTTCATATACGGAGAGTAGTCGCAAACACTTAGGAACCACTATCCGAGCGAGAGAGGGAATCTCAAGAATGAAAATACCCGCAGCAGTCGAAATGGTGTCATGTTTGAATGGTCCCAATTGTTTGTCTCCATACGTTTTGCCTGGATTTGAACTCTCAATTATGAAGAAGATCTTGAGAAATTGCTTTGACGCAAACTCTTTCCAATGCTGTTGGTGTTTACACGTTTTTTGCCCCATGATGAGTCTTACGAACATGTTGCGTGAAGACTCCGCTAATTTGTTCAACACGAACAAAATGCATCAAAAAGTGGCCTTGATGACAAAAAATGGGATTTCGTTGGCAAGCCTCTTAATTGAATTACATTCAAGGAAATTCGTATGGTCTCCAGAGTTTCGAGTTGCTGTAGACAACCATTACAAAAGGATTTATGCAGACGCAGATGATTTCACAAAGAAGCTGATTGAAAGCTCTAATAAGCGTTTGTGTTACCATCGCAGCAAAAATCTCTGTAAGAGACATGAATTTTACTTGCCACCATCAGATGAAGCCGAGCCGTTCATCATTTGTGAGATTGAGCAAACTGAATCAGAAAATATGAAGGTAAAATCAAAATAAATATTCAAATAAATATATTTTCAACTCACCTTTTTTATATTGCAGCGTTGTGGAAGAGCATTAAGAAGGTCAAAGGTAGGAGAGATCGTAGAGATGAACCGACCAGAGGCAAGAGGAACCTGAATCGGAAAATAAGAAGGTAAATCAAAATAAATATTTAAGTTAATATATTTTCAACTCACCTTTTATAATATTACAGCCCTGTGAAAGTTCCACGTGAAATATTGGACAGCTTGCTCCAATTGACCGTCATGAAAGGGAAGAGAACATCCTGAGAATTATTCGACGGTCGCTTCAAGTTTCTACTTCCGGACTTCTTCAAACAGCTTTCACTCAAACTGATTCGCCTCCACCAGCTACATCTGAAAAAAGTGTTTCGACTGCCATTCAGCATGCATCAAATCTCCAAACGTTTCAATTGCATCGTGCGAGGATCTTCTTTCGAGCCTTTCAATTCTGATTTCTTGATAATACTGGCCAAAACTCGATAGGCGAGTTTTTCTTTTCTTTAACTTTACCGAGGGGTATATTGTAGATTTTAAGCTTCTAGATTTTACCACTGAGATAACAGCGCCATTGTTTTTATTGGAAAAGTAGTTTAGAGTTTAGAGCCGGATAATTTTTATCGTCATAATTATTGTAATTAGTGAAATCTGGTCAATTAAAACATTTTAAAAACATGAAAGGTGTACTTATGGTGGCTGAAAAGCCTTCCTTAGCTGCGTCTCTAGCTCAGATTCTTAGTAATGGCTCATCTCAGAGTCGGAAAGGTAAATTAATTGTTGTTGTTTTATTTGTTTACAATATTTATTTCACAAATTCATCGATTATTAGGTTTGAGTTCTGCTTGCTCGGTTCACGAATGGCAGGGAAACTTTAAGGGAGAATCTGTGAGATTTAAGATGACCTCAGTTTGTGGGCACGTGCTTGGATTAGATTTTAATGGCAAATATAATTCTTGGGAAAAAGTTGATCCAGTTGAACTATTCACCTGCCCAACAGAGAAGAAAGAAGCAAACACCAAGCTGCGTATTCCAGCGTTTTTAGCCCAAGAAGCTAAAGGATGTGATTTTCTCGTGTTATGGCTTGATTGCGATAAAGAAGGAGAAAATATTTGCTTTGAAGTTATTGATGCAGTTTCAGACGTAATCCGTAATATTAGGTCTAAGAATGTCACATTTAGAGCTAAGTTTAGTGCCATCACGGATAAAGACATCAAACATGCCATGAACAACTTGATATATCCAAACGAGAATGAGGCGAAGTCTGTTGATGCTCGACAAGAACTTGATTTGCGAGTTGGATGTGCTTTCACTCGTTTTCAAACAAGGTTCTTCCAGGTATTAATTGATCTCAAATTTTCAAAGTGACAAATTAAATTCTTTATATTTTAGGGTCGCTATGGGGATTTGGATTCATCTTTAATCTCTTATGGTCCTTGCCAATGCCCGACTCTTTTTTTTTGTGTGCAAAGACACGACGAGATTCAAACTTTTAAACCAGAACTGTTTTGGTACATCCAGATGTCAGTTGGTGATCCTGAGATGAAGTTGGAATGGTCAAGAGTTAGAATCTTTGAAAAGGAAATTGCTATGATCTTTCTAAACAAGGTCAAGGAGGCTAAAAATGCTCTGTAAGTATGAATTTTCATTTTACACTGCGATTTTTTCTTGTAAACCCCTTATCAAAACAAATAATCATTCCTTTATAAATTTTAGCGTGGAAGCAGTTTCCACTAAAGAAAACTTTCGGAGCAAACCATTAGCACTAAACACCGTTGAACTAATGAGAGCTGCATCCTCAGGACTAGGAATTGGGCCTCAAGTGGCAATGCAACACGCTGAGCGTTTATATATCCAAGGTTATATTTCATATCCTCGCACAGAGACAACCTCATATTCAGCTAACTTTGACCTTAGAGGTGTGGTTAAAACTCTTGAAAGATCCAGTGAATTTGGTGAAGATGCCAAAAATATTCTGAATGATTGGCAAACGCCCAGAAAAGGAAACGATTGCGGAGACCATCCTCCAATTACGCCCATGAAACTCGCTCATCGCAACGAGTTAGAAGGAGATCTTTTCAGAGTCTACGACTACATTGTGAGACACTTTTTAGGAACTTTGTCGAGGGATTTAAAATACAAGTCAACCACTTCGAAGTTCAACGTAGCTGGAGAAATCTTTACGAGCACATCAAATGAGCTCATCGATGCAGGATTTACAAAAGTTATGACTTGGCAGGTAAATTTATTTTAGAGGAAATCCATCCATGAAAACGCTGTTCCAGCAAGACGGTTGTGCACACAAGATGATACATTCATTGTAAGATGATACATTTAGCCATTCAGGAAAAAATTTCATCAACCTTCACCCTTTTACTTTGCATGCTTGAGCACTTACATGAGCTCAAATAATCACTTTGAGGTAAAAGTCCAAAAACATTTTTCTGATGATCTACTGAACATAATCTACCAAAATATGTATTTTGATGAAAATCTAAGTGGTGCTTAAAAAAAAAAGGCTCTAAAGTCATAAAAGTCAAAAATACCTGAATTTTCTCAAAAATTTGATCATGTTACTGTGGACCAACGGTATGCACTAGAATTTTAATAATTCACAAAAAATTTAGTCTTATATAGTAGATCAACTAAAAAAAGTTTCAAGTATGTGCACAACCGTCTTGCTGGAACGGCGTTTTCATGAATGGATTTTCTCTTTAGTTTTTCCAGTTCTTTGGAAACTACGAATTTTATATCTTGATTTTAGGCTTTTGGCAAGAACGAACTTCAATCTCCCTTCAAAGTCAAAGACCTCGTAAAAATCAATGAAGCGAAGCTCGTTGAATCTCAAACTGGTCCTCCTAGCTACTTGACTGAATCTGATTTAATCTCTTTGATGGAGAAACATGGCATTGGAACGGATGCTTCGATTCCGGTGCATATTAACAACATTTGCCAAAGAAATTACGTGCAAGTTGTTGCTGGAAGAAAATTGGAGCCAACAACTTTAGGAATCGTGTTAGTTCATGGTTACCAAAAAATCGATCCACAGTTGGTTTTACCAACTATGAGAACTGCTGTTGAGAAGCAGTTAAATTTAATTGCAGCAGGAAGCGCAGACTTTAAGGATGTTTTAAAACATGCCCTTGAAATCTTCAAGCTGAAATTCCAATATTTCGTAACAAATATCACCAACATGGATTCGTTATTTGAGTGCTCATTCTCCCCTCTCTCAGAGTCAGGAAAAGCTCATTCCCGCTGTGGTAAATGCCGACGTTACATGAAATACATTCAATCCAAACCAGCTCGTCTTCATTGTTCTCATTGCGATGAAACTTACTCCTTGCCCATCGGTGGGATCGTCAAAGTTTATCGCGAGTTGCGTTGTCCGTTGGATGATTTTGAGCTGCTAACATGGTCAAATGGCGCCAAAGGAAGATCTTTTCCATTCTGTCCATATTGCTACAATAACGCTCCTTTTGAGGATATGGGCAGAAATTCAGGATGCAATAATTGCACTCATCCAACTTGTCAGCATTCGTTAGTCAATTTGGGGGTGAGCTCTTGCATTGAATGCGAGACAGGAATCTTTGTTCTAGATTTCACTAGTTCTCCCAAAAATTGGAAGCTGGGGTGCAATGTTTGTGACGTCATCATTAATATATTTGAGGTATGTTTTCAAAGTCCTAAAAGTTAGTAAATAAACTTCCATTTTTATTTCCAAAAGGACGCCATAAAAGTATCAGTGGAGGACAAGACATGTGAGTGTGGTTGCCAAATGCTTCTGGCTGTCTACAAAGCGGATAAGACTCCTTTCGCTGACGGATCAGCTGAAAAAAGTGGATGCGTCTTTTGTAGTCCCGATTTTACTCCTTTGGTATGTTTTATTAATTTGCAGTTTATAACAAGTATTAAATCTTACTCTGATTGTAGATCGAGAAGCACAAAGCCGTTGAAAATCGTCGCATGCATTCAAGGGGTGGTGGACGAGGAGGAAGAGGACACCGTCGGAGTACTAGAGGACGAACCAAGACTCCTAAAGATAAGATGTCTCAGCTAGCTTTTTGGACTGGCTAAATATCAAAAACTGATTAAATATTCCTTTGCATGATTGAAATATGCATTTCGTATTTAAAATACTCCTAATCCTTATCAATATCAAAAATAATCCAGTACGTAAATTAATAAACTATTTCACCGTCAAAACCAATAAAATTTTGATATTTTACAAAATAAAAAAATTTTAGCAAAACCCTAGTTTTTCATTATCTAAATTCTAAACCTTTAAAAATAGAATTTTCTTTTTTGAAAAATTTAAAACTGAAATGGTGCAACAGTTGGTCGATCAACAACCTCAATTTGTCCAATAACTATTTCCTCCTTTTGCTTCACGGTTCATTTCCTAAAGTTAAATGAATGTGAGTTTTGGAAATTGTATAGAATTCTTTTTTTGGTCACCATAGCGACTTTTCACAAACAAAACGAAGCGACATTTCTTTTTATTTTTATTTTTCCTGGTAGTTCCAATTTGTGACTTGACTTACTAGAAGAAAGAAGGTGACAATTTGCAATGGTGAAAAATATCAGTTTTAGTACTTTTTAGTTCTAAGATGGGCAATGCAGTAAGAAACTGCTGCTGTGCTCCAAAAAGAAGAGAGTGAGTTGAGTTTTTTGTTAGTATAAATGTGTAAGATAAAAGTGGATTGCGTGGAGAACAGTAATATCAACTTAAATCAGTATTAAGCCACCAATAAGTTGTAGATACCTTATAAGCAGATCTCTGCGATGAACTTATAAGCTAATTTAAACTTTGGCTAAAAATTCAATGAAGATTTAAAACTTTTTAGAGTACACGTATGTCAAGTTGTTAACAAAATTTTCTAGAAAAATTGGAACGTTGAACATATTTGACCTCTAAAATATTTTTGGGGGCAATGATTTTTGAAGACTTTGTTTACAAATGATCAAATTCATCGATTCATCAAATTCTATCAATATATTTTACAATAGACCAATTTCTATTATTAGACCAATTTCTGTACTAATACTTGGCCTAGAAAGCTCTGGAAAGACTGATATAGCATTTCGCATTATAAATAAACCAAGAACTGACTTCATGCCTACCAACGGTTGTCGTGTGTACGACAGTAAGATGTTTCAACAAAGTATGAAATTGACTGAACTCGGTGGATCATTCTTTGATATCTGGCGATATTACTATCTGGATGCCTTTGCTGTTATTTATGTGATCGATGCTACTGATACTAGAGAAGGACTGGAGAAGTCCAAACAAGTTTTTAGCAGAATAATGTCTAATGAGTTGTTGATTGGAAAACCATTTTTGATATTGTGAGTATTTCTAAATCTTCTAGTGCATTAAATTAACCTCATTCTTTGTTCCATTTCCAAGAGCCAACAAACAAGATTCACCTTCAGCTGTTGATTTTCTCGACATTTGCGAGTTCTTCGAGATTGAATATTTAGCTAATTTATTCCAAACACCTTGCTTAATCGAAGGGTGTGGATCGAGTGACGACCAAAGTTTACAAGACGATGGCCTTGTAAAAGGCATAGAATGGCTCGTAAAAACGATAAATAAAAACTACCGTCAAATTCAAAACCAAATTCAATTCTTACATGCAATCTCTGACCGTGAGACTAAGAATGACGTGCAGCGAAAGGAGAAAGTGGAAAGGTCGTTGACTGGGAAGAGAAAGGTTATTTACTCAAATTTTAACTCAATTCCTGCATATTCTCTAAATCTATGATTTATGATGTTTTCAGAAAAAGCTAAAATCTTCACCAACTCGTCCCAAAACTGCTCCTTCAGGCAAAACTAGTTTTTCCAAAAAGAAAAATTATTTGATAAATTCTACAAGACCTCCATTATTGCCTGCCCGACAAAATATTCAAAAAGTTGTGCCGGCTGATAGTGAACCTTCCAAAAATCTCAACAAATCTGTTTCCAACGGAAAAATACTACATGTCCAGGAAATGGTTCATTCACCTTCTACTCCGTTTCATATTTATGAAGAAATTGGTGAGCATATTATCCGTAAAGTACTCTTTAAGTCATCTTTAATTAAAACTCTTTTTAAGGTAAAAAGGATTCGGAGATATTCATCGAAGACTTGTCGTTGCCGACCATCCCCATTCACTGAAAGCTTGAAAGCTTATGTTTCTAGACTGTGTGCCAATCAGTTTATTTTTGTAATTTGCCTATTTTTGGTGTAAATAAATGTACCGTAAGCTACTGAATAAAACTTTTAATTATTATTGTAAAATTGTCCTTGAACTCCTTTACTATTTATACATGAAATATATAATATTCTACAGACTGCGATTCAATTAACAATAAAACTGTTTAGCATAATTAATTGACCGGTCAAATGATTTGAATCAATGGAACATAATTGTTTTTCTTCAGGGGTTTCTATAATAGTTATTTATGAAGTATGATAGTTTTTCATCTAAGTCGTTATTATCGATCGTTCGCATCAGCATTGATCAACAAACGTTTCCAAGAAAATTCAACAAAAATATACTCCTTTACACCCCTGGCCTGCGACAACTTAATTGTGTGTTTAATTGAATGGTCTGCTCAAATTATGATATATTTATTCAATTTCCATTAAATATTTGCGTTGCAATTTGTGCAAGTCAAAACAATACAGGCAGTTATAGACCAAGAGAGAGAGACAAAACTAATATCATCAAAAGCTTCTGCTCAGTAAGCTCAATTAGCTCAGGAGTTATCAGTTGCAACAAGTCATTTACATACAATCATTTAAATATTTCATTCACACAACATTTTATCCTACTTATTCATCAGACATTTTGAAGAGTATAAAAGGAATCGAGTATCCTGAAAAGCTTTTCATTGTCTAGCGGGTACTGAAACTGAAACAATAGAAATTATTATTAGGTAGAAAGTAATATAGAGGAATATTTTCATAACTGTTTAAGCACGGATTTAAAAGCAGGAAGCAAAAATGTTTAAACCGGAAATAAGTAGAATGAATCAAATATACGGATTCCTCCCCACACTAAGATTATTTCAGTTTGTTGGAATTAATCCATTTGGAATATCTAATGAAAACAAGCCAGTTGTAAGCAGAAACTTCAAGATCTACTCGATAATACAAATCTTCATATTTTTCCTGGCTTTATTAAGTGGCCTTTATGATCGTGAACTTTATTTAAGTGAACAGAAGAATAATATAGGAAATACAGTAGACTTTGTGCAACTTATTGGAATTCGAGTTGCTCACTTGGTGATTTTATTTGAGTCCTTGTTTCAATACAAGAATTTAATGAGATTTTACAGCAATTTAGTGGAAATTGACACATTAATGGTGAAACGTTTGAATATAACTTTAAAGTTCGACAAAGAAATTCGCCACAATGTAATAACTTTGAGCTTCATGATCGGTTTCTACTTTGGAATGGAAGTGCTTGTGCTCGTTGCTCTGTTGGCTAGAGGAGAATATAATATGATCGCATATTGGACTTCATACCTGATACCATATTTGGTCAGTTGTTTTAGATATTATCAAACCATCAGTTGCGTGGTTTTTGTGAAAAAAAGATTTCAACTTTTGAATGAAAAGCTCGAGCAAATAAAAGTTAAAACGAAAAAACAAGCAAATGTGCAATTTAAAGCTTCTTCAAAATTTATTGCATCTATTGGGTTGATGGAAGAAAGTTATTTTAAGATACAGTCGAGTGCACAGTGAGTTCTAAAAATTATTTATTTACCATTTTGAGCTTTTTGAAATTGTTTGTGCTTTTTAAGATATTTCAATCTTTTCTTGTTAATGTTGTTTCTTTTCCTTAAAACTCTATTTCTATTCAAGCTATGAAAAAACCATCAAGGATTTTGAGCAACTCATAGTCATGAGAAAATTGTATGACAAAGTTTGGGAGCTGACTAATTTGATAAACTATTGTTTTGGCCTTTCAATGTTGGTCAACATTGCCAATGATTTTGTTGCCATTACATCCAATTGCTACTTTATTTTCCTATCACTTCAGAATGTTCCTCTAAAGCAGGACCATGTGCTAAAGGTTATAGGTAAATTAATGCATTCACTTGATGTACCGATTTTCTAATTAAAATATTTCAAATATCGTTAGGATCAATTTTTTGGTGTATTCCACATTTGGCGAATGTCCTTTTTATCTCTGCAATTTGTCATTACACAGTTCAAAAGGTGAGTTGACGATAAATCACTTTTATCTTAACAAAGATTTTAATTACTTTTATGTCCTGTCAATTCCATCATTCAATCAATCATCAATCAACCAAATAACAAAATCATAAAAGTCCAACAAGACGGCGCTGATTCTACACAAAATTGATTACGATTTGAATAATGACAATCAAAATCTTTTTGTGAGTATTAGATATATCCACATTCGATTAGTTAATGATCTTTGACTTTTATTTCCAAGATCGAGCAATTTTCTCTTCAGCTACTCCACCAAAAGTTGATTTTCACTGCTTTTGGGTTTTTCAACGTAGACTTTTCTTTGTTGTTCACTATTGGTATGTTTTTTGTCTTAGAAATATTAATGTAAAACTAATCCTTTAATTCACAGCCGGCGCTACAACGACGTATTTAATAATTTTAATTCAATTTCATATGAGTGAAGGGGGCACAGAGCCACTTGGAAACTCAACTATTCCTGCTTAATTTACATTTCGAACACTCTTTTTGATCAAACGTGAATTTTATGTGAATGTCGGTGTTTCTGAGGTATACAATCTTGATGAAATTGTTTATGTCAATTATTTCAAGTTTTGATCAGGAATAATTATAATTCAACCAATGATTTTAAACGTTTTTACTAACTTTAATTTAATTTGACTCGTTTTTATTGAAACTCTGTACATTTGAAAAAATTTAGAATTAAAATCAAGATTTTAATGGTAGCTTTTTTGCTATGGGTTAATTTACAATTTCTTAAAATAATTTAAATTAGTTTTGCCTCTTATTGCAATAAATATTTAAAATAAAAAAGAAAAGAACATAAATCATTCGTTAATTGGGATAACCATTTTAAAAGGGAATCTTAGTAAATCAGCCACTGAGCACCGCTCCTTGGGATTGTATCGTAAGCATCGGCGTAACATCTAAAGGAAATAATTTAATTCTCTAATTAATAATTGATTTAAAAAAATAAATACCTCGACAAGAACAGGCAGGTAATAAGAAGGCAGCTTTGGATAATCAATTTCCACATGAGGATTCGTTATAGCAGCCATTTTCTTGTTGACATTTTTTATGTGGGAGAATGGAGTCTTTTTGTACAGTAGTAAGTACAAAATGCAGCCTAGCGACCAAACATCCGATTTTGTGGATATCTAGCATAAAATGTCTTGTAAATAAGTTTCAAATAATTTTACAGATTTTGAAAAGTCACCTTTATTTTGGGCTGATGATTATTGGTAGCTGGACTCCCTTCACTCGAAGTATCGGTCAACGATTCTGGACTTATGTAATTAAAAGTGCCTGCCTGCGAGAACTTTATTATGCTTGTTGAGTCCACCGCAATATTGCTCGCAATCCCAAAATCTATTAATTTCAGTCTCCCGTTGATCATCAAAAAGTTCGCAGGCTTCAAATCTGAATGAATAACGCCATTTTTGTGAATAAAATTGACACATTGCAGCATCTCGTACCAATAACGCAACAAATCATACTGAGGTATGTCATTTTTGTAGTTTTGCAGGATCTTATGGAGATCAGAATCACCTTTCTCCATCACCATTATTAGTTGCCGCTTTTCTGGGACGTGCTGGTAGTCAAAAAGAGCAACAACATTGATATTTCCTTGCAGTTTTGCTAGGAGTTTCGTTTCATTAAGGTAGCCTGCAATTACTGCTGGATCACCGTCCAAATTAACAAGCTTAACAGCGCACTCTCTATCATTTTTCTTATCCTTGCCCAGATATACTGAACTAGATCCACCACACCCGATTTTCTTCAGTAGCACAAAATCTTCGTTATTAACCTTGATCACAATCTCATCCGGCACTTTTTCCAGAGGACTCATCGGGAACAAAGCATCTGTTGATCTTTTTGAAGTCCTAAGCTCATTAATTGGCGATAAAGCTTTTTTTGGCTTATCTGGTGTATCGTATAAAGATAAACTTATGCTATCGTTGGTTGGAATACTTATAACAGGACGAGCGTTTGACATGGGAGTAGAGAAAAGTATTTTTCTGGAGTCGATTGACTGAAGAGCTTTCCTTGCAGTTGATTGTTGAGTTTTTAAAGTAGAAAGAGGGCGTGCTCTTACAGATGGTGTTACGAACAAATTGCTGTCGTTCACTTTCAATGGAGTATCAGCACTAAAAGTATGTTTTATGTTTATTTGTAGCTAATTGATAAAAAGTGAAATAATTACCATTGTGAATTCCGGATCAAATCAATCTCTACCGTTTTAATGATTGGCTCTGAAATAAAAGCTCTCAACGGAACAGATTCCAATGGCTTTATTATTTTCTTGGAGCATTGATCTGAGCCTTTAAAAACGTTTGGTCTTTTAAGATTTCGAATGAATTCATCCGACTTAGTAGCTTGTTTAGTCACTTCTTGCTCACTTCCTTTCGGTGAATGAGATGAAGATCTCAAATGACCAAACATTTTATCTGCATTTGGTGTTCTTTCTATGCTTGCAGTTGGTGTTTTGATTGGGAAGATATTTGGACGGATTGAACGGAAATTCACGTTTTGATTATTTGAAGAATTTTCAGGTAGTTTGTAGTTCTTTGGTGATGTTTTCTTGGGTTGAGAGTCTGGTGGTATTAAAGATAATGTTTCAAGACAATTTGTGATGCTCTCTACACTTTGGATACTCTGCAGAGACTTATTAGTTTCGTTTTGATCGTTTTCTTTAAAAGTTGGGTTTTCGGCTACTGGATCTCGTTTAACTGATTTTACTTTCACAGGAGTAGGATCAAAATCTTTTGAATTTGGGCTTAGCACAAAAGAATCATTTAATCGGGCATCATTCAAGCTAAAATTAAGAAAAATTTGTTTGTTGAACAATAATATTGGTGAAAAACTTTTATACCTATCGCAATTTTCTTCAAATTCCTCCTCAGACTCTACAGATTCTAGCTCTACTAGACGCTTGGGTAAAAGGCTATTACTAAAACACATTTAACATATTGTAATTTTAAAATTTTCAGAAATATGTAAATTAAATACCTTCTTGTGGAATTTTTCGTTTTGACCGGAGTTTCATCAAAATCATCATTTGCGGTCAATTCACTCAGCCGTTTTGGCAGAAAGTGTGACATTTTCACTAGGCACAACACTTAGAAAACAATATGTTGATTATTTCATCTGAAAAGGACAAAATTTTTCGATTTTACGAATTTCTAGGAAACGTTAAAAAAGTAAACAACAAAAGTTTGAAAAAACGAGAGATCTACCAAAGTTATCTACTTAAGATCAACAACTATAAAAGGTTTGAACATCTACTAACTGGACCATTCATTGACAATATCACTGAAAAGTTCAAATTACTGACTTAGAATATTATCAATAAAAACGATTTCCAAGTCGTTGAGTTTGCGTTACACCAAATTGTCTTCAAATTTATTTCAAACTCGTTAAAACTTTTTATTCCGATCGTATTCGAGGTTTTTATAAAAACTCATAGGGGCTGCTATGATACACAAATATAAATTAATCAGAACCATACAATTGCGATAGGAACTCACATTTTCCGAAAAATAACCAAATTACTATATTCTCTGACAAAAATGGAGCTTCCAAGCAATTTATCGAGTAGTCAAAAAGGCGAACTCATGGAACAGGTCAAGCAGCAGATAGCGGTAAGTATCATTGAGAATTTTTCCAGTTATGATGAAATTTTTAAGGCTCCCCTTGAAATCTTCAAAAAAGTTAATCTCAATAACATGTTCAATATTTATTGATTCATTTCAACTTTAACTTACTTTTAATTTTAGCTTGCCAATGCTCAAGAGTTGCTGACAAAAATGACAGAAAAATGCTTTAAAAAGTGCGTTAACAAACCAGGATCCGAGCTCGACTCTTCAGAACAAAAATGTGTTGCTATGTGTGTGGACAGATTTATGGATTCTTGGAACTTAGTCAGCAGAGCATACGGCAGAAGACTACAAAGAGAATCTACAATGGGCAGATAAATATCGTGTGAAAAATGTGTTCAAAATAAAAAATAAAAGTAATTTGTTAGTAGAATACAAAATATTTTAATTGGTAGAACTCAGTAAGGAGGAATTTTCTTCCTAATATGATAACAATCAGATAATATTGAAACAAGTTTTAAAGTGATGATAAATTGTTCTTTTAATTGGTTTGTCCTAATTAGTAATTACTAAGAGTTAATCAACCACACGGGTCTCATTTATTATAAATAACATATTTAATTATGTTTAAAATTTCTTGAATACAATCGTTATTATCATCCAGCATAGCACAATCAACTCGAAAATCAACAAATTCCTTGATAATTATTAATTTGAATGAGTCGTTCTGTGCAAGAATTAGTTGAGCCCGTTTTTTATATATTACAATTTTTTTTGAATTTGATATTTTATGAACCAAAAACTCATATGAAGCTAAAACAAATAAAATTCATTTCGATGTCGTAATATTAATAAAATATCAGAGAAAAATTTACTAGAATTAAGATATTGATCAATTGAGTGATTTTGTGCAAACTACAGATAAGTCCGATTTTATCTTAAACTCTTTTAATTTTGACTTAATACATGTTCAAATGGACTCAATGATTTCTTACACCAAACCCCTCAAAACTGAGAAACTAATCAATAAAATTATTAAATGAATAATCGCAAGATCGACCACAATTCCTAGAAAAATTCTTATTCTTTTGTTAAACCTAATGAATTTGGTCCTCCTAATCTACTAGTTAAGGTTGCTCTATTTAAAAATCTAAGAAAGTGGAGAAATCCACTTAAATTTGCTGGAGCTGGGCAGTTCAAAGTGCCAAAAGTTACACTCCAACTTATTAGTGCAGCTCGTACCAAATTTACAAGGTCTGGGATGGAAGAACACACAGTTGGTGTTCGTACACTTAGGGTAGAATTTGCATATCATCATCGTAGGGTTAGAAGTAATCGTCTTGTAGTTTTGAACAGCTATGATGGAGGAGGCTAAAATATAAGTTAACAATTAGATTTTTTGGAAGCTAGATAAATTATTATATTATTTACCCAACGGCGGCAAAGTTCCACTGTTAGCTGGTGGAGTTTTAGGTGCCAAAATTGGAGTATGCATGTAGTTACAATCACTTCTAGTGCATGACGTATCAAACTTGCACATAGGATGCAAGTAAGCACAATTATCACCAAACTTACAGCCTGGGAATAATTTGCAGTCCTTTGTAGGATGATAAAATTCGCAAGACTCACCAGATCGACAAGCTGGGAAGTATTTGCAACGATCTTTAGGTGTAGGACGCTTGGGAGGCGCTTCGGGGATCGAGACGGAACTGAGCACTGAAACAATTTCAAGATAATCATTTAGACCTAAATTTTACAAGTAATCACTATAATAATACTTACAGGCTGGCAAATGGTCAAAATTGCGGCTTGGCTCCAATTTCTTCACTCTTTTCACAGTTTCAATCAAAATTTCTTCATGTCTGCGTTTTTTTGGTTTTTCCTCCACAGGCATCTTTTCTTCACTAATTGGTCTGAATTTTTGCTTGGCACTAACTGCTTTTTTAGCTTCAAACCGTTCACAAGATGAAGATCGAGATCTAGACATTCTTTCGTCGTCAGTTAACTAAAATATAAAATTTTGGTTTAAAACTCTCTATGATTTATGGATCTATAAAAAACACTTACGTTAAACTTAATGGGTGACACTCGATTTGGTTTGCTGTGATAGAAGCTATTTTCCTTCTCCATCTGTTCAGAGTTTTTTTTATTCTTCAAATCAGTTCTGGATTCACTCTTTTCGTTAATTTTGATACGATCTCTCAGCTCAATAACCTGCTCTCCATTATTCCCGTTCTTTGGTCGCCACTCTGCAGGACGAGTTCCAATTCTATCCTTAATGGATCTTCTCTTAATAACTGGTGGAGGAGTTGGTTCTTTATCTTCATCTTCGATTGTGTCTTCTTTATGGAATCCTTCCAAAGTCACAACAAATTGCGGACTGAGGCCAGCGGTTTCTAAAGGCTCCAGCTCCAAATCTTCTTCAAAATTAGTGTTGAGGAATATTACGTCATCAGTTTCTGTTTCATCATCGGTTAAGATTTGTTTAGCAAAGGCAACCTAACATAAATAGAAGGTGATTTTTAGAAATTTTACAATCGATTTTTGGTATATTTTGATTAATCATGTATGTCACTAAATATTCACCTTTTTGTTCTTGGGAACATATTTGTAGTCCTCACTTTCACTTTCGCTCTGTGTGGACACTGGTTCCGGCACATACTCTTCATTATCAAAATCTTGGAGTTGAACCACAATTTGACTTCTAGAATTAAATTCATTTCTTCCACCTCCATAACGAGTCTCTTCTACTGACTTGACTAAATTTGGTCTCATCTTGGGAGGAGCGAGAGCCGTTGCTGTTGATCGTTGAGCTTCTGCAACTGCTTTAAGCAGAAGATTTTTCGAAGCTTGTCGATTAGTTGGAATTTGAGGGCGAGGCTTTACTTTAACTACGCTGTTTACTGGAACATCTATTTCTTCTTCATCTTGATGTTGTTTCAAGGGCATCACAATGACTCTGGAGCCAATTCTCTGGTGCACGTTGATGCGGATTTTATCTTCAGTAGCTTCGCGGGAGTCTCGATTGTTTCTAAAATTAAGGAAATTTATTATTTCGAAAAGCTTGAAGAAAAAAAACTTCTTACCTAGAATTAGATTCTCTATTATCCCTTCCGTCTCGGCTTCTATCTCTTACATCCCTCGAGCCATTCCTATCATTTCTATCATTTCGATCATTCCTATCATTTCTGTCATTTCTTCGTCCATTTCTGTCTTCTCTGGCATCTCTCGTATCTCTAGACCTCACCTCACGATCTCTCGCTCTCTCTTTACCTCTCTGAGTGTTTTCAATTTCTCTCTGATCCTGCCTCCTGCCAATTCTCTCTCTCAAACTGCTCTCTTTAGACTTTTCACTGGTTTTATCATCAAGTTTTCTCAAATTTGGTGGCTGATAGTAAATTTGCTGCTCCGTTTTTCTGTGAGCAGACAAGCTAATAATGTTAGCTGGTTTGGATTCACTTGTTGGCTTTACACCAAGACGTGTTAAAACTGAAGGCTTTGAAGGTGGCTCAGGAGTGTGAGATTCTTCTTGGGAAACGCGAACTGCACGAATAGCAGCTCGTGCATTGCGAATTTTTCTGTTAGTACGATCTTCTCTGTCAAAATCTTCTTCAGCTTCTTTGCCTATATTCAAACAATCTTCATCTGCTGAATCGCTTGAATACATGGAGAGTTGCTGTTTAGCCAAATAGATCTTGTTTTGCAGTTCTTGTAATTGTGAAAGCTCCTGAAAATATGAAATATATTGGAACGTAAGATTGAGTTTAAAAAAATCGATTAAACAAACCTTCTTATGCAAATGCTGCTCCACTGCGTTTTCTGCAATTTCACTTATCGTTGGTATATCGAAATCATCAGGTGTAGATCTATTAAACGTTGGAGCAGCTGGTGGAATCGGCTCAACATCAGCAATTGAAGGTGGAGCTGGAGGACTTGGAATCGAAGTATTTACAGTATTAGCTCGCCTTTCTTCCTTCTTGACTGGATTTTTTTTCTCGTTTTCTAAAGTTCGTTTGGCTTTCTCGATAAGCTCAACAGCAAAGACATCTGTGATTGAGGTAATTGTTGGTGGGGCAGGTGCATCTGGTATGTCTGGGCTTTCGGCTCTCTTAGATTTTTTCTTTTTATCCTTTTTGTCTTTCTTAGCGGCTTCGGCAGCTTCTTTAGCGGATTTTTTTGCTGGTTTGGGTGGTGCTACAAAAAGTTTTGGAGTGTTATTACTTTTCTTTGAACCGATTTTTCCATAATTTTAGGTTAAACTCACTAAATATATTAAAAACTATTAAAATACTTACGATTACTAGGCAAGGTGACTTCCTGAAGCTTTTGTAATACTTGGTGTAGCCAAGAAACAAATATCTCAGTATTGGAGCCCAAAAATAGATTCAAATCTTCAATCATAAGGTTTCTAGACCTTTTATTGGCAACCATAATCATCACGTAGTCTGGTAATTCATCATCTATGTAACCACCACTTGAAGCCCCAGTTCCTAGCTCTATCAATTTGGCTTTTATAGCACTCTGAAAGAGATGAATGTAAAATATTTATGAATACTGCACAATAAAATATTTAAAAATTTATGTCTTTAATCGTCAATATATTGATCCAACTGCTTTTAGACTTACCCTCATTTTCTGCCCAACCTCTCCTAGGGAATCCATGTTAACTGCAGATAATTACGAGTCTTAATTTACTTAAAATCACAAATTTAATATTTTCATTAATTTTCAAGAGAAGTAAAATAGTAGAAGTAAAATAATGATATATCTACTGAAACGTCAAATCGGCAGTAGATCACAGTTTTTGCGTAACCATAAAAAGCGACTATACACATAATTTCTCAAATTTGTCTTTAAAACCCTTTCCTGCTAACTTATCCTTTCAAAAACATGAATAACATGAATGGAGACTCCAAAAAGCCATTCCTCATTGGAGTGAGTGGTGGGACAGCATCTGGAAAGGTATTTAATCACTTTTTCATTTTACCAATATTTTTGGGAATTTTTTTTCTTCCTATTTTTCATTATTTACTTAATGATAATGGCTTAATATTGTTACAGAGCACTGTTTGTAAGCGGATTATGGAGAAACTCGGTCAAGCAGAGATGGACCATGCTCAAAGACAGGTAAAATTGTTTTTCATATGGCGACTTTCAGGAGCCCTATTTTTTTTTCAATTTTGTTGGTTATGTTTATTTATTTACGTCTTTGCAAATTTTGATATAGAAGAAAAATAGATGCACTTGCCAATTTTTGAGGTCAATCACCCTTTAAATAGTTTTACTGAAGTCTATAAACGAATATAATTGTGATTTCCTGTACGATTCCATAAACACTGACTAAATCTATTTTTCATTTATTATGTTCAGGTTGTATCAATTAGTCAAGATAGCTTTTACAGAGACTTATCAGCCGACGAAAAACAAAAAGCAGCAGTTGGTCGCTTTAACTTTGACCATCCCGATGCTTTCAACGAAGAGCTGATGCTTGTAACTCTCCAGGACATCCTTGAAGGGAAGAAAGTGGTTATCAATTCTTATGACTATCGCACCAACAGTCTCTGCCCTAACAAAACCAGCACTATTTACCCAGCAGACGTTGTTTTGTTTGAGGGAATTTTGGTTTTCTATTTTCCAAAGATTCGAAACTTGTTTCACATGAAACTTTTCGTGGACACGGACTCTGATACGAGACTAGCTCGAAGAGTTCCTCGTGATATTAATGAAAGAGGACGTGACTTGGACACAGTTTTGAACCAATATATGATGTTTGTGAAGCCAGCTTTTGAAGAGTTTTGCTCACCAGTAAGTGTTATTACTTTTTATGACAAATTGCATAGGAAATACTGCGATTCTAATTTTCTTTCCTCTCCTTTATTTTAGACTAAAAAATTCGCAGATGGTAAGTTTCTCTATAAACTTTAAACTCTCAAAACTGATTCCTAATGCCAACATTTACTCTTCTATTTCAGTAATCATACCTCGCGGAGCCGACAACTCAGGTGAGCAATAACACTATGTTGAGATATTTAATGCTTTTTAGTGATTTTAGTGTTCTTGATTATATTATGATTTTACTCGTTCCGTATTATTTTGGATTTGAAACTATTTTCTTGTTAATCGAATTTCCGTTAAAATTGCAATGTGCCAAAAGTATTTATTTTGCAAAGATAGTCACTATGATTGTTGTGACGTCTTATGAAAATATAAAAGAATATTTTTTGTATGAATCAAAATATTCTCTGAATAGAAATTTGTCTATGTTGATAGAATGACGTCATTTTCTATTTCGAATGATATAACACTAAAGGTGATTTTAAACTTGATTTTAAGTTTAAAAAAAATCAATACACCCGTCCTTCTATTCAACAATTTTTGACAAGTAAAAATTGCGCAATTTACTTTAAGATTCTTAATCTTTAAGTATCTAACTAAACAGCGACTTATTTTTGCAGTCGCACTCTTACTAATTGTTCATCACATCTGGGAGATCCTCAATCCCACTAGAGACTTGGTAGAACCAGACCACTTGGTTATTAACGGGCACTGAGCTGGATCTCGCTCTGTTCGAAAGGATCACTGAACGGAAGCCAAAACCAGATTGAAACAATTTAAAACAATATTTAATTTTTAGTTTCTGTGTGCAAATGTCGAATATTTAAGGTTGAATTTAGTTTATTTTGCAATTGGAAATTTTGTTGAAAAAAGTATTTTTAAGTTTTTAATATTATCCTTAGATTTTTTTAAGATTAATGCTTTTTTAAGTCGTTAAAATTAAGTAATAAATTTTGTACCACTTTTCAATTAAATTATCAATTTGTTTAGTCTGTTTCCATAATATACCGTATTCATGTTGCACAAGGTAATCAATAAGAGGTGGTGATGATTTTTATACAATTTATTTATAATCAATCTTTGCCTTTAGACAAGTACTGAATGTTCTTTGATGTTCAATGTGTTATTGTCTTTACGAATTGTTAAGTTGTTCATCACCTTATATTTACCACCTTGAAAATACATTTAAATGTATCCAGTTCGGTAACTGAAATATATTGTGTTAAAATTGTTACAATTAAGTTGAAAGTCTCCTGCCAAAAAACTGTTTCTCCTTTGTATTTGGTTCAAAGAACATTCCCAAAAACATTTAATTCGTTAGAAATTTTTTTAAACGCAAATCATTTTTATACCTGAATATTAAATAATGCTACTTTAATTTTCTATAATGAAAGCTCAGAAAAAGCTCAAAAAACTAAACTCAAAATTTATCATAATTATAAGCGATTTTGAGATACGAAAATTTTAAATATAAATTTAAAATGAATCTTGAAAACTTGAACAATTCGTATTAGTTATCAATGTTTATCCATGTTATTCATCCATCAGTTTTCGATAAAAATTTTTCATTTAAAATTGCTTTTTGCCATTGATTTTGTGGCATAATCTTAAGAGTGTTTTTATTTCAAATATTAAGAACTTCTGCGCTTCAAATCTGTCAGAAAATTCAGAAGTATGCTATTAATTTTCGAAATAAATCCAGTTTGAAGTTTAATATGAACTCCATCACTGTGAAGTGCATTTCCTTGTTTCACACTTGTGATCCAACTGTAAGAAAGTAAGAACGCGTTTGTTTTAAGCTATCTCGGTCTGTAGTTTAATAAAATAGAAGGTCTAGTTTTCTACGAAGAAAAATGTACTACAGACTGTGATAACAAAAAACAAACAAGCGATTGCCTCTTAAAGTGAGAAAAAACCCATATATCCTTCTCTTTCTTGATTACAATTTGTTCTAACTATTGTATGAGCCGTTGTCACTTAAAAACTAAAAGTTTGAGCTCAAAAGTATGTTTTACAAAGAACTTCCTAATTTGAAGTACAACCGCTGTTTCAATTAAATGATAAAAATCGTGTTTCTAAAACTCGACTTAACAATTCAACAGGGTAGACCTTAAAAACATAAATTGTCCAGCTCATGAAAAATATTTTTAAATACTAAAAAACTGAAATACACTTGTATTAGTCAATTCCTGTAGAAAGGCTGGTAGATTAGTGAAATGGTAATTTGATGCTTCCCAAACAAAAGCGATACGATTTACTATGAAATATTAAAAATATGTTAAATTTCCAAAATACCCAGAAACAACTTTTAGCAATTAAATTCTTTTGAAAAATTCCTTAAACTTGCCTAAAAACCGAAGAATTCGCTTTTATAGATTTTTGCAATTAATCCCAGACTTTCCCGATAATAAACGCAAAACTACTTATTCTTATGAGAAAGAACCCGAAAAATGTATACCTTGTCTTGCTATATAGTTTACTAAACACTGAATATTTGAATTATATATACTGTCCTTATCTTGGTCCTGGCTTAATAATATCGTAATAATCTAAGCAGGAAATTTGAGAAAACGAGACATTTAGGTCATATAAAAATACTGAGAAAGTGTCTGATAAGAAATCCTGTGCATTTTGCACAATTGCCAAGTAATTGTTGTAAAAAAAATATTTTTACAAAAATTGGTGGGGTTTGGCTCTTTCAAAATTGTAAATTAATAAGCGAATTTTGCCTAAAATTTTGATAAGTACAGAAACAAATTAGAATGTCAAAAGTATTTTTTAAGTTCTAAGAGCTATTAAACTTTCATTGAGATTAAAATTATTTTTAAATACACGTAAAATTCGTATTAAAACTTATTTTGTAACGAAGTCAAATAATTAAAAACTGTTTGCCATTTAAACGACGAAAATACCAAGTAAACCATCCCCACACCGATTTCTGTATATTTTATAAGATCCCAACATGAAAATGTGAAAAATGTAAACGGAAAAAATTATATTTGTAAACTGATATGAAAATAAAACGAATGTCAAACTAAAACTTGGAACTTTGATTTTAACAAGAAAATAGTTAAATCCTGAATATTCATTATTTTTTGAATAATTTATTATTTGGTTTGTTATTTGGATGATTTTGTCAGATTTTTGCTTTGCTATATAATTTGTGCTTTATTTCTTTTGCCGCTAGCACCGTCACTACAATCTTAAGGTTGACTTTCTTGCACTCAAAAGAACGAAAACTTTAGAATGATTGTAATGAAGTTGCTGTAGTAAATTTTAAAACTCATTTCGTCAGCAAGATCACTTCGAGTTCAGAATTTTATTTAATCTAAAAAAAGAACTGTTGTGATGCTGCTATCGCAATAAATTTCATAAATTAAATTTTTCAAACTTTCACTAATTTCTCTGACCTCTAATTTTTCATTTGAAGTGGCGCTTGAGCTAATCGTGCAGCATATTCGCGATTTTCTCGGAAATCGAGTTGGACATGATGGCCTCATGTTATCGCCAACCACGACTCCATCTGTGTCAGCACTCACCAGCGATTCGAACGGTCTAGGTAAGAGCACTATGTTTAAAACTGACCCTAAATCGCGACCACACCACTAAGCCATTCCGCTAAATCGGACATAGATCGCTAATTTGAATAAAATGACTTAACAATACAGCAGTAATGCCCATCTAGACTTGCACATGCTCGTTCTCATTGAGTTCATTGAGTTCATTCAACCATCAGATGCTAAATGTAGATTTTTGACGAATTTTTGGTAACGTGAAAATATTTTTGGACGACTTGAAATTAATTTTAGTGTTGCTGTTTTGGATCTAAATTTGCTTTAAAATTACAACAAACATTATTTGGAATAAGCTCACAATGTACTTTAGCTGCGGTAGCGATTTGAACGAAGACGGACATTATAATATTAATAAATTCTTAGTAATTTATTTTAAAAATCATAGAGGGTGAAATATCCTTTAATCTAAAATTTGCATCAAATTTAGATGGAACTGTTGTAAAATTATGAAAATCTTACGTAATTTTTGATGTTTTATTTGAATCGAATTATGTTAACTAAAATTTAAATAAGCTGATATTTCTAAATTAATTTTAAAATGTTCTTGCAATAAAATACGTAACAGTTAAATAATAAACACTTCCATAGATATAAAAAAAACCACAATAAAAACTCCAAACAGCGAGTTCACATTGGTTCATCAAAATTGCCCGCTTGTTGGAAAAGTCGCTACCGCTTAAAATCAATGGAATCACCAAAAAAAACTAAATATTTAAGTAACTCACAATACAAATTACAATCTAGACTCAGTACTAATTGAACATAGCCTAGAGCCATATAGCCATTAGAACTCTAGCCATAAGAATTTCAGATGAAATAACCCAAAAATCGAGTACTAACCAATTAAAGCAAAAATACTTGAATACAATTAATAAAAAAAAAAACAGAATTTTGTAGTTCACGCCAATACAGCCATTGTTAAGGTAAAATATTAGAGGTGCAATTAAATTATTTAGTTTGGAAAACGCTAACACATTCGAAGGAAAACCCGTAACTTCAATTTATTGAATATTTGGATGATTCTCGGATGATTCATCGAAAATCATCATAAAATTTCAAATCCCGGTAAATATTTGAATGAGCTAGCGTTCTTTCGTTGACTGTATTAGTTTATTGTTCACCTGACTTGTATGACAACCTTGATATCATTTAAAAATTTATTTCGCCTTTAAATTTATTTTCAAATCGTAAACTAAAAATAATTAATTAATTAAATAGAAATCACTTGCATTAGAATGTGTCAATTTTTTGAATAAAATAATTTTTTTTATATTTTCAATTTTCTCAAATAAAGCTTATATAAGCGCAACCTACCTAAATTTCTTTGAAGCTGCATACAGATGAATTAATTAAATTAATCAACAACATATTTAATTCTAGTCAAATTCATCATTTTACATTGAAATCAAGAACAATGTTTAACTATAAAAGAAAAATCAAGACCTGCAAAAGTTAAGACACCTACAAATTCTATAAAACCTTCAAAAAACTTTAAAAAACCTTTAAAAATTTATAAAAATAAACCTTAAATGCTTGCAAACTGGTCAATTTGACATTAATCCGAGTTTCTAGCGCTAATTAATAACAAAAACCAAAAACTGGGAAACTAAACAAAACAAAAAACTGAGAAACTTACAATTCGACTTAATTAGAGTTTAACATTTATTATTTTTAATTATAATTATTTAACTATTCTTATTGGCACACTCAAGACGAAAATTTTGCAGCCGCTTTGCGGAGATTCTCAGCATCGGTCATTAACCGGAACTTATTTACGCTGTCCTTTTAAGTTTAGTCTGCAGGATTTGTTTGTGCTTGTCGTGCGAGACTGAGAATAATTCCTTGTTTCTATGATTTTACCGTTTATATCCTTAAATCTCTGAAGCTTGATGTTTACCAAATATTTGAAGAATAATTTTCTGTTAGTTTTTTGGAATGATAAGAAATTTTAAGAAATGATAAGAATTTATTTAAGAAATTTTTTAATTGATAACTTGAGAGAAAAATATTTATTTTAATTTATTATTAATGAATTTTTGTTCATATTTGAAAAATGTATTGTTTTGAAATTTCTTGTTGTAGTTTATGGAAAAATTTTAATTTTAGAAGAGAATAAATATGTAAGAAATATTATATTTTGTTGAAGAAAATGAATAAAAAGTAATTAAGGAGTGTTGCAGTGTTTTATTATATTTTTAAAATTATGGTCAACTCCAGCAATATCAACAGAAATAATTTTTATAAACATTGGAAGCGGTGAATCCAATCATTCCAAGCTAGTCGCAATGAGAATATATGTAATCATCAAAAAACGCCCTCTAAAAAAGAATCGACTTTAGTGAAAAATAAATAAATATAACCGTCTTTACCAGCCTAATTTCAAACAAAGTCTTTTCCGCATCTTATACCTGAAAGTCCAGTGCAGTAGAATAAAAAACTTAAATAAGGTGAATGAAATCACGACGACAGGTAAGAAACCTCAACAATTCCCATCGTCGATGCTAATTCTCTACTTGCTTCAACATATAACACCACACAGGTAAAATCAACTACCAAAGTAGATTTACTGGAAAACTGCTCACCTCTACTAAGCGAACGTACACGTTTTTATTGCGCTGACTGTTTCTCGCTCAGAGCTTAACCAGCTAGTTGAGTTTGAACTTGCAACGCGAGCGGTTGAAAAACTACAGACATTTTTTAGTTCGTCCGGATTAGTTGTGTTACTTTATGTGTTTAATTTAATTATCATTTATTTTATTGCGGTGGACTCCAATGTTGACTTCCTTATGAGTCCCCAGTCAATTGTCCGCCCACTCAGTGGGGGATTTGTGTTTGGTAAGTGTCTTCAAGTGTTGTGGGCTCGTCAAGAATTTCTCGAGCTGGCACTTTTTCGGTTGTGGAGTAAATTTTGGATGGCAAATTGGAAGAAAATGTGATGATTTAGTGGTGTGAGTCATCCACTAACGAAGTGGAATACTTTTGTGTAATGAGCACAGGTGTTTGTGGTGGTAGTTCTAAGAAATTAGACACCTGACTTGGAAGAAAATTTGCAAGGAATGTGCATTAAAGTGCTAGAATTTGGCTCAACAATGTGGAAAATGCAAAAGAAATTGGAAAATTGTGAAAAATATTTACGGAAAAGTGTGTGTGGTAAGGCAAATACAGCAATAATGGAATACAGCGATACATCATTACTGGGATACAAGAAATACAGAGAAGCGGCAACTATTTGGGGTTACTAGCCTTCCCACAAAATTTAGGCTGAAATTGCCAAAAAATATTTTTAACATAAATATTGAAAATTAAAATTTTGGCGCCAAAAAAATCTTTAAGAAAATTTTAAGACGTTCATCAGTCAACACTAATTTTATGCTCATTTCTTAAGAACAAGAAATAACACTCACACACCTTGAAATGGAAATACGTTTACGTTTCTTCATAAACTTTGATAAAATCAAACAAAAATGCTTCAAGAAGTAGAAAATAACTGAAAATGTTCCTTTTGGTAGTTTCTTAGTTTGTTGGTCTTGCGAAGAAAGAAAAAAAGTTATTCAATTTGTCGCTTCGTTTTACCCAAAAAATAAAATTTTCTATAAAAACTGGAGAAACATTTACTTGTTTAATGTCTTTTTGATGTGTTTGAAGAAATTTTTACCGAAAATCGCTAGCACTTTCAAAGAAAAAATATGTTGAACAGCAACACGGAGATTCTTATGTATTTGAGCTTTGGTCGTACCTGCTCCTCTGTCTGACATAATTATTTACCTGTTGGGCATGTTTATTCATTTATTGTGCTTGGTGTGTTTGGCTGTTGATTGCGGAGAATGTGACCCTCATTCTTGAATAATTTCTTTCGGGCTTTTTTGAGTTTTCGGGGATTGGCGCAAAAGACGAAACGTGATAGTTTCTTTGGTTGAGAAGTGGACTGAAGACAATTTTTAATTGTTTTATGTTGGTTGATTAATTAAAGTCGTGGTAATGTTTATTTTAATGGATTCTAGATTCACAATTGAATGTTTTGGGATAAGAAAGATTTTCTTTGCAATCTTTATTTTCTTGGAAAGATCGCAAAGTCATAAAGTTGATAAGTACCGTAGTATTTTTTGGGAATGATTTTGATTAATGAAATTGCTTCAATTTTATGGATAATGTGCTTTTGCTTAAAAAAGCAATATTATATTATAAATTGTGTCATTGAGTTTTGGAAATTTGGAAATGTTGTAAAATATAATTTTTCGGTCGAATTAAATATAATCGATTTCAAAAAAGCTAATAAATAAGTTTACACGTCAAATCGAGGTTGACAGATACATAAAGTCATTCTAGCCTCTTGTAAAATAGAAAACTTGACCAATTTTCCACCCAAAGATAACTTTCAAGTCAAATCGAAAGACCTGCAATACTCCATAAAGCGCACCGCACATTATTTTATCAAATTCGGAAACGCAATCTAAATTAATTAATTACGATTAATTGTGTTTGGTGAATGCAAATGAAAGTTAGCTAATATAAAAAACATCGCGAGCAAAAAGTGTATCGATAAAAAATAAAACAAAACACGAAAAAGCATAAAAACTAATCGGTTTGTTTATAAAATTAAAATTGTTGTGTAAACAAATCCAATTAATCGACAATTAATGATTAATTGACCTGGAAATCTAATTAATTTATAAATGGTTGCTGAGCGAGAAATTTAAGGTTCTCTTTCAATGTTCTTGAATTAATGAAAGGCTAATTAATAATTTTACCGAGAATTAATGATTAATTGAAGTGTTAATGCATCAATTCACGTATTAAAATTCTTTCATAAGACCAAAAAATTTAAGAAAAATCAATGAAAGTCTACTAAAATAATTCTAGAGAGTCTAAATTCATTTTTGATTGCCTTCATTCATTGAAAATTATCCATGAAGCTAACAATTTTCTATTAATTTCGAAAGATTCACTCAAAAGTTACTCAAACTCAACTTCAAACCGGTCTTTCCGAACTATCTTGAGAATAAGAAACCCATAAAAACCATTAAAAAGGTAATTGCCCAACAATCTAACGTGTCTCACATGTAATAATGTGATATTATAAGTAAAACCTTAAAAAATCTAGAACATGTCTGAATTGTCTGAAACCATTAAAAATTAAATTCATGTTATTTTCTTGGTAATAAAAAAAAATTGATGAAATTTAAGAAAATGGTGAAATTGATGAAATCTTGAAATGGACTAATCAATTAACCACGATGAGTGTAGAAAATCGGAATGATCCAAGTTCAAGTGTAGCTTTACAATCGAAATTGATTCTTTCACTTCCTCATCCCAGTTTTAATGTTTATGCCAAGTTTTGCGCGAAATTCGCGAAGAGAATTAAATACAGAGTGAAGTTGATTTAAAAGATGTTAAACTAGAACAAAAACTATGTTATGGCTTTTTATTGCTACTTCTTCGGTTGATTCTCAAGACTTTTTGAATTTTCTTAACTTTTGGATTTTAAAGCAGTTCCATGACTGTATGTTGTTAAAACTAATTTTAACATTCAAAGTTCTCCAGAGTATGGAAAAGTAATTTATTATTTATGTGACTTAGCATACCTAATTGTAGTAACAATAATTATCATTCAAATAATGTATCAAAAAGTTGAACAATTAATTGTGTGAAATCATTCAAAAGTCAGTGAATCAAAGACTTCATGATTATGTCGATTACTTATTAAAGGTAAAAAAGTAAAAAGCAATAAAATGCCGATTATTCGAATTTTCAGCTTTTTGGCAATTTTTTTTCCTATTCATTCATTACAATACTATAAATTATGCTACGCTGAAAACTACAAAAAAAAAACAAAAAAATTAATTATCAAGAAATTTAAGAAATTGAAATCTTTGGAAGAAATGTTGAAAAAATAGAAATCTTATAGATACATTTTTTATAGACATTTTATTTGTACAAATTATGAAATTTGTCACGTCTTGAACAATTTCGTGTTTCGCTAAAATTGTTATAGTTTTATGCTTCGGACGTGTTTGGTAAAGTTTTGTGAACTTTTTGGCCATTTTAAACACTTATTAATAGTTTTCTTAGCAGAAATTGGACAGGAAAAAGATTGAGAACAGTTTGGGTTAAAAACATGCAAATTTGATTCTTTGAACTTATTCTGGATTCATATCCCATTTAAAGGATCATTTTCAATTATTAACATAAAATGTGATTGTCAGTTTTTCAAAGTATAAAAATTTTCTTTGATTTATTCAATTAACTTTAGACCCCTGGAACATAATAGGCAATCTTCCATAAAACTCTTTGAAAGATACTTATTCTAAAAACGTTTTTCCTTTCAACAACCGAGCTCAACAAAAATATAACAGAAACGAAGTATGAAGCACTTGATCTTAATATTTAATATGCAAATTGGGTCATCTCTTTTGCATAATTACACAGCAAGCATATTACTTTTTATGCTTAAATGCTGTTATTTGTAACTTTGTGCACAAGTTCTTCAGCCGCTTTATGATTACCTCAGATATTACCCTCAATCTGACAAATTGAAGACTTTCCATGGATTTGAATATTGAAGCATCACTGCTTGAGAGAAAGCAACTTAATTGTTCTACAATACTAAACATCATAAAAAAGCATTAAACAGCTAAAACGCCGGCTATTAAATAACTTTATTACACTGCGAAAGTCACTTAAATATCATTTTATTCGTTTTTGTTTTATCAGCTGGATTGCCAAGCAAACAAATTATTGAAATTACTCTCTCATATCACTTGTTGCAAGTGAAGTAAACACGCAATCTCTAGTTCATTGTGTGCTATCTTTATTATGCCCCTAAATTGAATGTTCTTATCGCAAATATGCGGCGATAACAATTTTCATATTGTGCTTAATGTTTGTGTTGAAGTCATTTTATATCAATAATTCTGATTAAATTGAAATTCCATTGCATCACTGTTTTAGTGGATTCACTTCTATGTAAACTTTTAAATCTTCAAGAAATTAATGGAGGGCTACAATTACCAACAATTTAAAACTATTGAATTAAATCAACCAAACCTTTAAATTAAATATATAAATACTTAAATTTACTGGCAAAGTAAACAATCAAATAAACTCCCATTTCCCTACAACACTCGATTGTTTTATAGTAAAGTTCTCTCAAAGTATCTCATAGTATTTCAAAGTATCACATGCAAAAATTTTAATAATTTTAAATTACCACAGTATAGTTTGTAAAAAAACAATCTCAACAATCTAAAAAATCAAAACGTCGATTAATGTTGTTTATTGTAAAATTTCAAAAAAGTTGTAAAAAAGCAGAAATCCCGGCTGAATTGAAAAGCCATTTGTTCGATACAAAATTTACAATGAGCCTTTCAAGAACTGAAACTCTGCGTTTCTTAAGAAATCGTGAGAGCTGAGAAAAAGAGCCGCGAAACTAACAAATGGCTATACACTAGGGTGGTCCACAATCCATCTTTGTCTCAGAAGCGCGCTCCTCCAGCAAAATTTTGATTTAAATGACAAAATAAAAATTCAGTAAAATTTTCAGAATTTTTGATGCACGTTTGGGGGTCGCTCAACGAGCCCAAAGTTTTGACAATTTAGTTGTTCAGAAATCATTCGATAAGTCATCTCCACATACATTTTTTAATTGATTTTCTCCACAATTTTTATTTATTAAGCTAATAAGAACACCAAAAAAATTTTCAACCAAAAATATTAAAAAACCATGAAGTTATGGCACTAGTCTGAAAAGTCGATTTTATGCAAAAGCTGTCTAAACCGTCAATGTAACCTCACGAGCCTCCAAATAATTACATATTGTTTGTCTCACTTTTAGATACAAGTTTATTTATCCCTCAACCAAATGCAAGTGGTCCCGTGACTTTTTGATGACGCGAACTGAAGTTATTAAACTTTTAGTAGACTGATATTTTCATCGATCGCTTGTTGTTGTTGTAATTCTCAATAAATTCTTTGATGAATATTTACAAGCCCAATTTTTATGGAAAATTCACCAAAATTTGGAATAATTTTCTTTCTATACTACTTTACAAAATCTTGAAAAAAAATTTGAAAAATTTTCATCTAAAGAGTGTTCAAAAAATTAAACAAAATGAAATATATTTTGTATACGAAAAGCACCAAGATTCTTTTAGAATTGGTTGATATAGGAGTTTTATTGATCATTGAGGAGTTTTATTGAATATTATTGATTATTATTGATGATTGATCAATAAAACTCCTATATCAACCAATTGTAAAATAAATCTTGGTGCTTTTCGTATACAAAATAATTTTCATTTTGTTTCATTGTTTGAACACTCTTTAGATGAAAATTTTTCAAAATTTTTTTCAAGATTTTGTAAAGTAGTATTAAAAAAAAATTATTCCAAATTTTGGTGAATTTTCCATAAAAATTGGGCTTGTAAATATTCATCAAAGAATTTATTGAGAATTACAACAACAACAAGCGATCGATGAAAATATCAGTCTACTAAAAGTTTAATAACTTCAGTTCGCGTCATCAAAAAGTCACGGGACCACTTGCATTTGGTTGAGGGATAAATAAACTTGTATCTAAAAGTGAGACAAACAATATGTAATTATTTGGAGGCTCGTGAGGTTACATTGACGGTTTAGACAGCTTTTGCATAAAATCGACTTTTCAGACTAGTGCCATAACTTCATGGTTTTTTAATATTTTTGGTTGAAAATTTTTTTTGGTGTTCTTATTAGCTTAATAAATAAAAATTGTGGAGAAAATCAATTAAAAAATTTATGTGGAGATGACTTATCAAATGATTTCTGAACAACTAAATTGTCAAAACTTTGGGCTCGTTGAGCGACCCCTAAACGTGCATCAAAAATTTTGAAAATTTTACTGAATTTTTGTTTTGTCATTTAAATCAAAATTTTGCTGGAGGAGCGCACATCTACGACCTCTCTGATTTTTCATACTAATTTGGACCACACTACTATACACAAAAAAACCAACAAAACTTTTCAGAAAAGTCCATTTAATGCTAATAAACAGAATAAGTTAGTTGAATGTTTTATTTAATGTTTTTTAATTATGTTTGTGTTTTTATGCTTTGTATTTCAGTATTGTTGTTGTAAATTGTTCTTGGTCGTCTCAAATTATGCGCTAATGTTTGAAAATAAGAAATGTGAGCACATTGGAAACTTAAGCCACGATTGTTGTATTCATTAATTAATGTATTAATCCGTAGTATTTTATATAGTGTGTGTCAAGTCATCTTTTCATTATTTGTTAATTTGATAAATTAGTAAATTTGAAGAGTCGTTCCGTCGAATTGGTTCAACTTTTTAAGTGTGAGAAATTTGTTGTTTGATGGGTGCTTTGTTTGGCGGGAAATTGTAAAGGTGCTTCAGATTGTTGAAAAGAAGGTTAGGGAAGGAAAGTGCAGTTTTCTGAATCTCTTTGGTTTGTTTTATTTGATCTTTTTGATGCTTGCGAATTTATGTAAATTGAAAAAGTTATTTGTTGCCAAGAATCTCTTAATGGAAACCATTAATTGAAATTAAAAAAAAATTAAATTTTAATCGGCGATATATCTTACTATTTGATCTGGTTTAACTTTAAAATTGTCAATTCCGCATTTCTTGAATCTTCAACAAAATTTTTAATCGAATTTCCCCATATCTCGAAAAACATCATGATGACGTTGAAAAATTGAAAATAATCACAGAGAATTCTAAATCCTTTCTTATAAAACTTGACCAAGCTGATGACTAATGTCTTCATGTATCTTATCATCATTCCAGAGATATAAAAATTGAGCCAGATATATCCTCAACCGCACCTTAAAATTCCCAAAATTAAAAGAAACCTCAACATTTATTACATTTTCTGACATTTCCCGTCTATTTGCTCATTTACAACCTCAGACAAACAATGAAACGTATAAAGAAGTTATATATTTATCAAAGATCTAGAACTTTTCTTCAAAATATGGCATAATATATAAAATATTCAAGTCAGTTCTCCAGCAAAACTTAAAATATTTAGAATACAATTTTTCACACATTAAAGTATTTAACGAGGAAAACTATTTCAACAAGGTAAAAATGTATAACACTTTAGACATTTTCAACATCAAACAGAAAATTAACGAATTAAATGCTTTATAAAAAACTCCGACTAAAATTCAAAGCCTTTCCTTCAATCTACTTCCGCTGTCGTTCAGATGGTTCCCAAGACAATTAACACAACTCCATGATGTTGAGTAGAACTTGATCATGTTTGTTATAGGAGCGTTCCTAATCCAAGCCAAATTTGAAATGTAGAGCTTTTTTTATAGTGACATTAAATTAAATTTGCTCTTACTGCTTTAAAAATGTAATTTTAATCAAAAATGCTTCAGGAATCTCTTACGACAAGAATATAGTTGATGAATTGTGAATAACAACACAATAATGAATGATCAAAGACATCAATCAAGATATTTAATCGTCAATTTCTGAGCTAATCTTGAAAGTATTGGGTTAAAAACATAAAAATTTGATTTATTTGTTACAATAAATATTTAGAAATTACTATCCATTGAAAAGTAAATATTTGGCAAAAATAAAAAATGGTGTGATTATTTGCTTTGTAGTGCGTAAACATTGAACACTTTAAAAGCTTAAGCGATTCCCATAAAAATTTTACAGTTGCTTTCTTTCGTCTCTTGAAGTCTTTCAAGACTTTCAGCAGACGCATTAAAAAGAATAACACATATATTGTAGAAAAATCAAAACTATGAAACTTTACAACAAAACCAAAGATAAATACTACAAAGACATCGTTTGCAAAGTTTAATGTAATCATTAACACAGCAAGTCTTCTGTTAAACTGAAAATATAGTCAATTCGTCAGATTGAAAGCTTAGAAAAGTATGAACAAATACGCAAGCATTTTTTAGGTGGAAATAATTAGTTTGGTTGGAATTGAGGAAATATTTGTCAAAGCGAAACTGTTTATCGCAAAGTGGGCACATCACTGCTCTCAAAATAATTGTGCACTAAGTGAAATTCGGAAGACGAATTGGCAGAAAAAATAAATGCAAATTGTTAGAAACTATGAACTGAAGATTTTAAGACATTCTCTTACGTAGATTCTTAAATTGAATGATGATGATTGAAGAAAGCGAGTAAAAGTCATTTTTGTTCAAAGAGAATATGGAGAACACATGGAGTTCAAAAGTAAATTGAAAACCTCAACTGTAGCAAAAGTGTCAATAAAGATGAAAGTTTAAATTTTTGATTAATATTGCAAAAAATCTCAATAAATCAAAATTATATTCAATAATATTCTTCTACTACATTAGCTTAATTTGTCCATAAACTAAAGATGATCCCATAATACTCGTCTTAACTGCAAATCTTAAATGTTTTTTGTGAGCTCTGATCTTACCATACAAAAATCCAATGAGCATAACAATGCCTGAAACTGGCTTCAAACAGCTTAATTTCAGCACAAAACGCTCCAAAGAAAACTTAAAAATTCAAAACTAGCAAATCATAAAGTTGAAACATAATATATTTGCATAATATTCGAGTTCGTTCACACATTCACTCAACTGTAATTTCACCAAAAGATTGAATAAATTTTAAAAATTAAAAAATGCCCACAATTGTAAAGCAAAAGTTCCATAAGTATTGTACTTACGAGAATGGGAGACAATGTTCATTCAACTAAACAAGAAAAATATTACAATAATGTTTAAAACTAGCAAAAACTCCAAACTAGCTTAATATTAACATTTTATAAATATGTGCTGTATGACCAGTTTCTTTAAAAAACCAAAGAAAACAAAAAGCTACACATATTTTGCCATCAGTGACTCATAATCCAATTCACTGGATTTAAAAAAAGCTGAAATATTGAAAAACTGCACAAAGCAAAATAAGAGAGAATGAGCTAAAAGTGGAGAAATACGTAAGAAATGTCGTTTCAGCTTTTAAGTTTAATGCTTTACTTAAGCTCTTCTGTTTACAAAGCGTAATTCCTTGCATTCTGAACAATTCTGTTTAAAGATGTGAACAAGAGACTGTGTAACAAATACAAGCAGTACATAATCAAAACATGAGCATAGCAGTGTTAACAGTATTTTTGTTGGCTTATCATTTTTGAAGATGCCTTTATGGATAATTTTAGAACACTTAGTTGAGCTAGAGTTTTTAACAGAGAGACTGTATAGAAAGGGTCTCCGGAATTTTATATTTTACAATTTGGTGGACATATCATGGAAATGTGTGTTTTATTTTAATTTTAAATTTTTGATTCAAGTTCATTGTTAAATTTTTGTTTGAAAAATAATTTAAATCATTGCAAAGTCTTTCATATTGTTGTATTATCATCCCCTCCAACAAGAATCTTAACTGATTTATTAACATACTTCTCTGCACAAAGAAACAAGCAAGCAAATGTGAATTTTTGACGGAATAATGAGCTTCCTTTTGAGGTTTTTTGGAACTGTTTTTTGTTTTGCTGCAAAAAGTTTGCAATAACCAAAGTAAATTCAAAAATTCATGAAAAAGCAGCCAAAAGCAGCCAGAACTAACCAAAAAACTATAGAAAATCTAAAAATTAAAATAAAACCGCAGAGTTTTTGTAGAATTGTGCAGAACTTTGCATAATAATTTAAGCAGCGTACCACACACACGTTTCATTGTTGAACTTTGATCCTGTGTGCTAGCAAAGCCTTATAATTTTCGTAATGAAACTTGATCCAATTTTTGAGTTGTTGGCAATTTGCAGCAAAAATTTGCAAACCGCGGAAGATGAAATTATAATAAAATTAAAAATCAATTGAAGACCGAAGAAAGATGAAAGCATGAATCTTGAATAACATGAAGCAGAATTTAAATATAATGCTCGTTTTGAGTTTTCATCTTTCAGCGCTACAAATTGAAATTATAACCATTGAGCTATTGAAATCTTGGCAATCTTTAAGTGGAGGAAGTAGAGATTTCTTTTAACTATATTTTATCATGCAACTTAGTAAGATTTGCTTGTGCATTTGATAATTTGTGAGCATTTGAATGTGTTTCTATAGAAAAAGTAGATAAATGATAATCATGGCAAATTTGTATTTTCCGGTAAAGTACCTTAAAGTATGATACTTGTGAATATTGCAAAATTTTGCGGTTTTACTTTTTAATTGACTAAATTGTTCATGGTTTTGTTTGGGAATTGCCGCTGGATGGTGAACTTTTAGAACTAGTTTCTACTGTATTTTATGAAGTTTACTTACTTGGTTTGGATACATTGTTTTAATGGGTTTCCATGCAACAAGGTATTGCAGCATAAAATATTTGTCATAAAATACTCAGAAACACCCACGTGGATAGATAATTCAAATTTTTTCTGTGTAATGTGATTTCGAGTACTATAGAATTAAATATCCAATTATGGAGTTATGAAATGTTCAAATCAGCGTTTTACCTAGTTATTCTATTTTATGAATCAATTCTTTTATTTTAATTTAATTCAATTTTAAATGGTTTTAAAATATTATTTTATTTGTAATAGAGCCACGACAAAACAAGAGAATACTTCTCTTTTAATTTTGAGTAATAATAAAAAGTAATGTTTTTCTAAAGGTGCAAATCTTCAACCAAATTAAGAAGCCTCCCACATTATTATTTATAAATTAGGGAACAAATTGAATAAATTACAGCTTTATTTTATTTTAACAACCGCAGGCAGGTTTTAAGAGCTTAACATATAAGGTGATCTTCGAATTGCATAATGATAAATTTAGCAACGTCTAACAAGGCTTCCGTCGTAAAACTACACAAAACAACACTCTTCCTTATTGCAGAGAGGAGAATCACACATTAAAGCGTCAATTCCAATTTGCAAGTGCATAAATTTCTCCACAACCTTCAATTTGTTTCAATAAGAGTCATTTAATAAAAGTGACGAGCAATTGTGTATAAAAATTGCAGTAATGCTAGTAGTACAGTATTTCATATAAAAGATAGCAGAAAGTTTCCCGGGAACTGGAACTAATTATTTTAATCTTTCTAGCAAATCATCTCGCTGCACAACTGAACAATTATTGCACAATTGCTTGTTACTTGCGATATCTTTGCCTTAATAAATTGTCATGATATTTTGATCGTTGGATGAATGCTTTAGCTGCGTATCGACTTATATATTAATAAAAACATACGCTCTTAATGCATCAAAACGACGATCAAATTAGCTTCAATCAATTTAACAATTATTCTATTTTTAGTGTGTTGGAGCATATTTGTGTTATTTCTGCAAGTATCAACAGTATCAGTTTCTGCAAATGTGGACCCAAGAGAGGCGTATTTTAATGGGTCCGCTTACCTGCGGCTGGACACGCCGATGACGTTATGGGGACACTCAGCAATCAGTTTTCGAACGTGTAGAGGTAAGCAATTGATAATTGAGTTGTAAAATGTTAAGAAGAGAAAATTTATGGGAATAATTTAGTGATTTGTTTATTGGAATTTGAAGGTTGGGTTTATTGTGGTTAAAAAGCATTTTAAATAATTTTGTTTATATAAGCTCTTAAATATTTCAATTTTCTTGTTCAGTAAATCTAATTTATCAACACATTTTATTAAAAAATATTTTTAATAATAAAAGTAGCCAAAAAATTGATAATCATAGAGTTTAGAATCTCTAACCATGAAAAATAATGATCAAAAATTTATCGACCGGTAAACTTCAGATTTTTCACTTCTAATAGAACTCTTCAACTGTATAAACAATTAAACTTCAGAATAGTTCAGTTCTGTTATTAAAAATTGAAATAAAATTCTGATGGAAACTCCACAATTCGTTCACTATTCCAATGACCGCACTCCACACTCTGTAGACAATTGATGATTGTTGAGAATATATTCTAAAGAACTAAGAAACTAAGAAACCAATCAACCTTCAATTTTCCTTATGCATCAATCTGTAAACAATGTCTTTTTACTTGTGTTCTACGAAAATTGAATAAATTATTGAAAAATTATTCATAAGAACTGTGTAAGAACTCTGAATAACTTGAATAAATATCGAGAACATTAAGAAAATTGTAATTTTTTGCATATTGCAGGCATTCGTTGCTTGCTTATATTTTATTTGGTTAATGTTTGTTGATGCAAATTCATTGCAAATCAATCAATGTTTCAAGAAAAGATGGATTGAGATAATTATTATCAAAGAAAGGGGAATTGAATTTATTGACTTATGCACCGATACTACGAAGATCAAAAGATTACAAAATTGAGTTTTACGTGGAAGAACTGTACAGAGATAGGAAAATTGCGCTCACAAAGATGATAGAATTAGGAGGATAGATTGGTTTTTTTTTTGATTCAAAATTCAATCGCCAAAAAATTTAATGCTTCATTATGTAAATGTTCCTCCTTCTGTGAAAATATTCAAAACATCAATCGGTTGTTCGGCTAAATTAAAAGTATCTAACAATATTTCCTTTGATCAAAAAAACTGCATGGTTATTGAACCTTAAATTCGTTTTCATTATTTCTCCGTCTTTATTTACTTTCTTTTGCTAGTTTCACGAGTTGATCGGAAATTAAGTGATTATAAATTGATAAATTTTATATAAACTCAGACAAATCAATTTGGCAGTTTTTTATAATGATTTCAAGCTTGGAGTAATTTGCGAATTTATTTTGCATCGCTTAAAAACACAAAAAACAAATCTCAACAATCACTTTGCAAAGCCAGAAATTATCTATAAACAATTGAGTGAGCGCAACTATTTTCTGTTTCATAATTAAAAAAACGAAAAACACTTCAATAAAAGAAGAAAAACTCGTGGAAATTAAACAATTCTGGTAATATTTGGTGAGAAAACTGAAAAAGATTAAGAAAATATGCTGAAAATTAAACAAAACCAGGAATTCAAAATTATACGGAGTTCAAGTGTTTTTGAATATTTCTCGGCAATTCGTAATATTTCTTTAAATTTTAATATTTCTTTACATTTCACGGTCGAGCGACAACTAATCCAGAATTTTATGTTTAATTAACTAATTACCAATCTAACAAAAAATTTCAATGTCAAATGAAAGTAAAATTTAGAGTTGCTTTAAATAATGTAATTAAAGTGTTTCTAAATGTTTTTCTGTTTCACAGTTTTTCGAGTTTCTTCTCAGCTGTCCAAAGTTTAAGTGCGATTAAAGGTTGCTAAAGGTTCTCTATAGTAATTAAGACCGGCTCATTATTTCAGCTTGAACGCACCAAAATCATTTCACAAGCCTCAGTTTCTTTTGTTTGTTTGAACAGTTTACCATTGAAAATGAAAATGAAGTGATTAATTAAATAGGAGTTTATTTGTTTATTTTATAGTGACTTAGTGTAGAACATTGAGGTAAAGAAAAATAATTGCGTGTTTTTTAATAATGAAATAAGAGGGAGTTTTTAGATTATTTATTATGATAGTAACATGGTTTTCATATTAGCAACATAAAATGATATTTTGAATCGTGGACTTTTTTGTCTAATAAAATCTGTTTATTCAAAAAATTATTAAATAACATTATAAATTTAACTTTAGATCCACTCAGTTCAGACAAAAACATTACGGTTCAAAAAATTGATCTAAAATTAAGCACTGAGTTCGAAACCCATCTTAGATTTGTATTCTCTTGGTGGACTTACGTACATGTTTTTTGCTATTTAAAAAAATAAATTAAAACGATGCCATTCCAAACTCACAAATATCAAAATCGCGAGGCGTTTTAAAGTGCTTCTGTATTTACTAAACATTCCCGATTCTTATCAACAAACTCATGTTTAGATTGATTGTTTAATCTTAAAGCTTTTAATTTGAATAAACATTGCAAAATGTATAAACTTAAAAAAACATTATAAACATTGCAGCACGTATTGCCAAGTGCCAAAATATATCGAATAACTGAACATGCGAATAACAAGCAACATAAATAAACTCATTCATTGAGACATGATTTAGTTTTAAAATGTTGGAGTTGTTGATGGGTGGATATTTTTTATTTGATTCAAAGATTCATGAATGAGATGAATGATTCAGTAAATCCTGATATCATTTTTCAAACATGAGAGTAATCAATAATTTTCCACCCCAAAGACTCCCCTACCAATTTTAAATCCACCAAATCATAAATTGAGCTGAACTTTGTCAATAACTGTGCAATTCTATAACAAATTATTAAAACCCAATTCAATTTTGAAACGTCCATTTATGTATATCATTGGTAAATTCACAAACCAAAAATTATCAAAAAATCGTCCAACTATGCTCAACAGAAAGCGAAAATAAAATACCAAAAATTTAAACAAAGTCATTTTTGAAAAAAGAAGCGTCAGTTAAATATCGCGATTGCATAATTAAAGAGCAGCCAATTCATAGCTCTTTCCATTGTTATGCCGCACAAACGAAAGCCTATTTTTTATGCTCAGCTTTTCATTTCACTGAACATCAATTAACCAAGCTTTAATTGCTCATTTACAATTTTAACAATATTTTTTTTCGGCTTAATATGAAGATCTTTTTTTTGGTTTTTTATGTTTTTTTGAAGATTTTTGGTTTTCAGTTTTCAAGTGAAATCCAATTTGGCTAATTTATGAAATTCATACTTTTTAGTTTTTTGAATGATAGGCTAGTTTACCCGATGATTAATTAATTTGAGCACAGATTTAATTTTCGCAAAATTGAAAAATCTGCTTTTATGTTTTGATTAATTATTTTTTGGTATCGATATTCGATACTTCATAATATTCTCGGATAGTTTTCAATATGGTTTCGATATGGTTTCAATTTCCAGGCGCTGGTTAACCGTGCTGGTGTTAGTTTGACGCATTGGCCACAACACTTGGTGGATTGAAGGCCGACAAAGCCGCCTTATGCTAATAAAAGAATAATAATGGAACGTGTGTGCAAGTACGTCGTATGAGCTTAAAATACAAAAATAGAGAATAAGAAGTTTTATGGGTTTTAAAGATTTTTTTGATGTCTGCATACAATGAATGAAGGAGGATGGACAATATTGAAGAGTTTCTACTTTTTCAAGTGATTTTGTGTTTACTTCTTCTATTTTACAATATGAACAATATGAACTTGAATCGGTCCTTCCTTTCCAACTACAAACAGCTTAAAAATCAAATTCACACTTAATTTCATTTAATTGGTCTGTTGAAAGTGCATCATTAAGGTAATATCCAGAAATCTCACGTGTCATACTGCTAAGCATCTCATTAGTTCATTATTTAAGTACTGCCATTTAGCAACCAAATCAAGAAATCACAGAAATCAAGCGCAATTTCGTCATACTCGCTTGAATACATGTAATTTCATTCAATTCCATATTCAATTACATTCACCATTACATTCTTTCATTATTCTCTCCCAAATTCCTGCTATCTAATTATTATAATATTATTGTACAAGCAATAAAGCAGAATATAAGTGACGTAGGTTGTACGGTTTGTGCCATCGATTTTCATAAATTCATTCATTCTGGATTCTTGCATGCTAATAATAATTTTTGTAATTTACTTGATTGTTGTTGAATGTGTTCATTAAAAGTTCAGTTGCAGCTCCATAAACTTCAAACGAAATGACTGGACAAACACTAAAAAAACATGTTTATGTCCAATTGTTATCGCCATACTGCATTCATGGCTTATGCTCGCCAAATGTTAACAATTGAATGTGGGTGTGCTGATAAATATCTTAATGTTGATTTTTAAATTGGATGCATTGAGGAATAGATGGGAATTGGTCAGGGGTTGGAAGTGGTAAAATGTTAACTATCATATTTTTTCAGCTGTCTTGTATTGTAATTAGTATTATAATATTTTTAATTACCCTAAACTTCTAAAACCCTGTAATACCTGTAAATATATTTGCAGCACTAAATAATTTACTGCAAAACAATTAAGTTCCTATGCTACAAACTGTAACAATAAAAACACTCTAAACCCTAAATGCATTCACAACATTCAAAGTCAGGCGAAAACTGTAAAAAAGTTACTTGCCAGCAGATATACAATATCGGCACATCCACTTGCTGAACAAACCGCATTCGGAGCATTCAAAGCATTAAAAGCATTCTATTGGAGTATCGGACCATTAAGCTGAATAAAAACACACAAATAGATAAAAAGTAATTCAGTGCAATGTGCGAGGGGAAACCATTTATCAAAAGCATTAAAAAAACATAAAGCATAAAACATAAAAAAGAAAGACCTGGTGAATTGACGAACAAAAGAAACTTGTGCATGCATCAAATTCATCAACTAAATACCAAACTATAAAAAATATAGGTTGCAACTTATTAAGCAGAAAGTTCTAAAAAATTTATTCATTGCGTTCGAATGCAATATGTATGAATGGCAAGTAAGAGAACCAAGGAAAGCAGGTGAAACACATTCCGGTGTTTTTTATTTTAATATTTGATGTATCATCGTTTCCACGTAGGGAATTAAGTTCCTGAAACGAAAAAAATAGACAGGGAACAAAAAAACAAAAATTGATTTTTTTTTGGATTTTTGGATTTGTAGGGGCACGCAATGGGTAATTAAGAAAACAACCTGCAACCAAGCGAAGTTGATCAAACAAGTGCATTTCCTGGATCGTTATCGATTAATCATGTCAATCATTGTTTTTTATTTAGTTCATTGAATCAAGTTAAATTCATGGTAGGATCTCTACTAAATCAGATAGAGAAATTTAATACTAATGTCTGGTTACGTGCAGCAATCATGGGAGACTTTGTTATGGTTTTGAAAGGTGAAGTTACAAGCTCAATAACACAATAATTTAATTTAATAACGAATAATGATGGATCGGTTTTCTTTGCAGTAATTTTGAGCTGTTCTAGAAAAGTCTGGGAAAGTTTTTATTTTGTTGAAAATTGAATTGGCAAAATATTTTGATTTTGACTTTTATAAATTTTGTTGCATTCTGTGATAAATATCTTTAATTTTTGTTTTAAGTATTAAGGTGATTAAATATTATTACATAAAATTTTGTCAAAAATTATTTAATAACTTGAATTCAAAAAGATATTCAAATAATTTATTAGACAATTTGACCGCAAAACGTTACCTCAATTTCACTCGACTGCACAAAACTGCAGAAGCTTGAAGCCACTTGTCACTAAAACAATTTATTAGCAGCAATATTTTCCACCATATTTATTGTCCACTATTTAAAACAATGAAACTTTAGAGTGCTTTAGATTTGCTTCAGATTTGCTTGAGATTTCGAACGATTTTTGCAGAATTCCAGTTTCCATATAATTTTTTATTGAAAATTAAAATTAATAGCGTATACACAATATCGCTGCAATGCATGAAAACGAATACAAACCTGAAAACAGCTGAAACTATTTAACTATGCTTTGCAAAATAGTAATGTGCAATTATGATTTATTTCTAAATTTATTGAGAGTTGCCATCATAGTCGAGATTTTCCCGGTTAAAAGAAACTAATGAATGAAATCTTTTGAAAATAATGGAAAGTCACCATAGTTAAAAATTATTTATATTGAAAGACATCAACATTTTTATCGTCATAGCAATATATCGTCAGAGGGTAACCCCAATCTTAATATTTATTACGTCCACCAGAATAAGAAAGAAATCTCTCTCTATGCCAACTCCAATTAATACAAAATAAATATGTTAATTGTACATCGTTGGTCTAAAGCTGCCATGATTACGAACAATTCAGACAATTCAGTGTTTTTAATCACTTTTATAAGTGATTGTAATAATTTCAACGTTTTCTACTATTTTTTTTGTATTTTTATCTATATTTTTGAACAAAATTATTTTTCATGCAATTTTTGCGCTATTTCTAAGCTATTTCCTTGTTGTCTTGACTTGATCGTTAAAAATAAAAAAGAGAAGCAGATTATATCATCGATGGTCGTGGTCTAGTAAATATTTTTGATGAAAAGCGGTCGAGCTTATTAATTTTTTACATTTGTAGGGCGTTTTCATAGTATTTAGTTGAAACTTTTAATATTTGTTTTCATGATTCGTTGAATTGATTATGCAAAGTAGCAAGAAAAGCATCATTGTGACATTTTAACAAAAATACTTATTAGACAAGAAAACTTTCTAATTACACAATTCTTTCATTTCAGGTGGAGAACTCTTATCACAGCATTTCTCCGGCCATACTCTTATAATATCTTTGTTAACGGACTCTCTAACCATTACGTTAACGGCACCCAAAACAAATGTAAACTTTAGAGTACCAACCAACCTTTTAGACAACCAATGGCATACCATCCAATTCATTTATCAATTGGGCAACCTGCATTTGATGATTGATAGTAACAAATTTTTGGTAGCCAACGCTTCATTCAATCAGCAACTTCTTACTGATCAAGAGATCAAAAATGATGGTGCAGTTTTAATCCTGGGAAAATCATATTCAGGATGTTTGCTACACGGACCTGGCTTAGTTTTCAATACGAGTGCCATGAGTTCTGTTGGAGTTTTGTTTGAACCTTGTCTATTAGCTCGGGGTAAATGCCAAGATCACGATATTCTTGTGAGGGAGCCAATTGATCATTGTCAGAATGTACCGTGTATGCAGCATGGCCAATGTATTTCAAGACCAGACATGTATCAATGCGTTTGTACAGCGAGATATAGTGGAAAGAATTGTCAGGTTGATTCAGGACCACCTTGTTTAAGTTCTCCATGCAAGCATGGAGGATCTTGTGAGGAAACGATCAAAGGAGATTTTAAATGCCACTGCGCCCAAGGATTTACGGGTAAATATAATTAATTTTTTACATGTTAGTAGTTGCAAGACGTTTATTTCCAGGTAAATCTTGTGAGACTGAACTTAGTATCCACCCGATGTGTGAAGATTATCCGTGTGCAAATAATGCAACTTGCCGCGTGCCTCCAAATGGCAAAACTTATGAATGTGACTGTTTAGAAGGATTTATGGGACAGCATTGTGAAACTGATAAAAACGATTGCGAATCTTCTCCATGTCATAATTTTGGAAGATGTGTTGATGAGATTGGAGGTTTTAATTGTAATTGTAGTGGAACAGGATATGCAGGAGCGCATTGCGAAAATAACATAGACGAGTGCATTATCAAAAATCCGTGCCAAAATAATGGAATATGCTTTGATAATTATGGCTCTTATGTTTGTGATTGTGCTCCAGGATTTGGGGGAGCAAACTGTGAATTTACCATAAATGAGTGTCAATCAAACCCATGCCTTTTTGGAGGCACTTGCTTGGACCAGAAGGGCAGTTTCAAGTGCATTTGTCTGAGTGGTTATACTGGATCTTATTGCCAACATCCACCACAGTGTCCACAATGCCCAAGTGATTCAGAATGTTTGGATGGGAAATGTGTCTGCAAACCTGGAACAACTGGTAAGATCAACATTTTGTTTATAAAGATAAATCACATGAATATTAGGTTAGAATTAAATAATACACAATATTTTGCAATCAATCCACGAATTATTTGAATAAGTTAATCACAAGGCTTTTTAATTTGAAGGTAGAACACTTGCACACATTTTTCACTTTTCACTTGATTTTACTTACTAAACCAATGATTGATTTATAATCAAAGGTCAAAATTATGACTATTTTTCATTCTACTGCATGCATTTTGAGAGTGCGTAAGAGAGTACCATCTAGGTTTAATTTGTCATTGATTGCACAATATTAACACAGAAATCATCGAAGAGTTCTTGTATTTCAAGTATTTCTTTGATGACTTCGCTATTGCACCTCCTGCTTGAGAGTTTGAGCACAACATCACACACAATTCACACATATTTTGGCACCAAAAAGCGAATGTTTCCTGATATTTGTCTTTTTTCAAAATTCAAAATTTGTAGGCGTAGTTGGTCGTTGTAGTAATGATAGCGGTGATAGTACGCAAAGCCTTTCCAGTATCATCCCAAAACCTGCTAAATCAACCGCATGTTCAAGTTACTGCCACAATGGCGCCACCTGTATAGGTAGTGGTAACAATATCACTTGCCTTTGCCCCAAACAATTTTCAGGTTTGGATCTAAAGGACAAAAGGAGGGGGACTCTGTTTGGCTGAGAGATCATATTTCATATCATTTAATTGCACTTTGGTTGTTTATAAATAAGTTTTATGGTGGCTATCATTTTTTAGGAAGCTTTGAATAAAGAAGATATTTGCCGCGCCCATTTTGCTCAACAGAGTCGCCCTAGCTTAAACTGTCCAAAATCTTGAATATTCTTCTTGTAAATATAACACATCTTCCTCCAATCTAATTGTAAAATATAGGTAGCCGCTGCGAGTCACCAATGGCCTTGCCAATTGTGGATGAGTGTGCTTGCCTTAACGGCGGGCAGTGCTTGAATAATACTGATTGTGTTTGCCTACCAGGTTTCGACGGCAATCGCTGTGAGCATGCAAAAAGTCTCTGCCAAGGAGATAATTGTGCTTGTGTGTCCAACCCGTGCAGCAATGGAGGAACATGTCATCCAAATGGGCCAGGAAACGAATACATTTGCGATTGTTTGTCTGGATTCAACGGCTCTAGATGCGAATTGGATATAAATGAATGTGCTCAGGAAAAGATTTGCGGCAACGGAATATGCATCAACAAACCAGGAATCTTTTTGTGTTATTGCGAGCCTGGATATACCGGCAAGCTTTGCGATCAGGATGTGGACGAATGCTTAAGTGTTCCTTGCAGAAATAACGCAACTTGCTTAAATCTTGTTAACGACTTTGAATGCAAATGCACTCCAGGTTTTGCGGGAAAAGATTGTTCCACTGATATTGATGAATGCGCTTCAAGTCCATGTTCTAAAGGATCAACTTGTGAAGATCAAGTAAACGATTTTTCATGCGTTTGTATTCCTGGCATGACTGGACGGCTGTGCGAAATAGACATAGATGATTGTGCATCCCAGCCTTGCCTAAATGGAGGAGCTTGTATCGATGAACTAGGTGGCTTCAAATGTAACTGCTCTAGTACTGGATTTACTGGGAATGTTTGTCAGATGAACATAGATGAGTGCGAAAGCAGTCCCTGTTTCAATGGAGCAGAGTGCAGCGATTTGGTTAACGATTATATTTGCAACTGTTATACGGGATATGAAGGTAAATTTTAAAATAAAATGAAATTTAGAATTTATTATAATAAACTGTATTTTCCTTAGGTAAAAACTGCGAAGAAGACATCAACGAGTGTGAAAAAGTACCGTGTATGTACACTGGAACTTGCCTAGAAAAATCAAATCAATCTATTTATGCACTTCCGGCAAGCGAAAAGTACAACTTGGCACCTATTTTCTCTAAAAAGTTCTCATTTGAAAATGCTAGCGGGTAATTATAAAATTAAATATAAATTTTAAACAGTTTTGTTAATTATATATGGTATCCCATTTTCGTTTTAGATATGAATGCGTTTGCGTTGAAGGAACAAGTGGACCAAACTGCGAAATAAATTTTAATGAATGTGAGAGCAGTCCTTGCAAAAATGGGCAATGTATTGATGGGGTATGTTCTTAAGAAATTTTTCAAAGAAATTCAAAAATCTTAAACAATTTTTTTCTTAGATTGGATCCTACTCCTGCGAATGTGATGCTGGTTTTGAAGGATTACACTGTGAGATTGATATTGACGAGTGTGAAAAATACAAACCATGCAGGAATGGAACGTGTATGGATGCTCGAAACAATTATACTTGCGATTGTGACTCACTTTTCGGAGGAAGAAACTGTTCAGTCCCTCTTATTGGCTGCTTAAATTTACCATGTATGAATCAAGGCACATGTATTCCTTACTTGATCAATGAGAACAACCATAAGTTTAATTGTTCTTGCCAGAGTGGGTTCCAGGGCGATATATGCGAGAAAGTAACTACCATGTCGTTCTTTGACAACAGTTTATTGACTGTCAACACAACAAGAGATGAAGGATATGATATTCAATTGAGGTTCAGAACTTCATTGCCCAACGGAATGTTAGCTTTTGGATTCGCAAATCCTTACAGTTATATTTTGGAGCTGGTCAATGGTCGGTTAAATCTTCATTCCTCTCTTTTAAATAAGTGGGAAGGAGTTTTCATTGGAAGTGGGTTGAACAACAGTGAATGGCACAAAGTGTTTGTGGCCATAAACGCATCGCATTTGGTTCTCTCCGCCAATGAAGAGCAAACCATCTACCCAATCAACTCATACGAAGGATCCAATTCGAGCCACACTAGCTTCCCTATAACATACTTGGGTGGCACAACTCCAAACTTAAAGTTTTATTTAAGCCATTTGACTCATGCACCATCTAGTTTTGTTGGCTGCATGGAAGATGTGGTAATCAATGGTCAATGGATTTTACCAGAGGAAGATAATTTAAGTGTAAGGTCATTGAACGTGCAAAATGGATGTTTCAGAGAGAAACAATGTGATCCTAACCCTTGTAATTCTAACATTGGAGAGTGTACAGATTTGTGGAGAACTTTCTCTTGTACTTGTCAAAGACCTCATTTAGGACACACTTGCAAATATAGCATCACTTCTGCTACTTTTGGACACGAAAACACTACTAGATCAGCCGTTATTGCTAAAGTAAATATTTAATATTTTAATTTCATAAAATTAAATCTAAATATATTTTTTAAACTTTTTTAATAGGTAAGCGATTTCGCACGTCGAGCTATCAGATCCGTTTTAGACATTTCTATGTTCATCCGCACTCGCCAACCTACTGGTCAAGTGTTTTACTTAGGAAGTGACCCTGAGATTCAACAACAACTAGGAGCCAACGACAAACCTAAAAAGTCTTTTGTCTCTGCCATGCTGGTTAAAGGTGAACTTTTGGTTCAAATGAGATTTAATGGCACTCCTGAAGATTACACGGTAGGAGGCAAGCAATTGGATGATGGATATAATCATTTGATCGAGATTATAAGAAACACAACTCTGGTTCAAGTTAAACTTAATGGAACTGAGTATTTCCGAAAGACTTTATCAAACACTGGACAGCTCCATGCTCAAGTTTTGTATTTAGGAGCACCACCACCAACTTCCGAGAACATTGAAAAGAATTCAGATGAAGATTATTTTAAGGTAGAGATTATAATTTAATATCTCGAAAAAGAGACTTAAAAAAAATTTCTATGTTTTAGGGAATCATTCAAGACGTTCAAGTATCCAATGGATCTTATGCAATGATCGTTGAGCTGTATCCACTTGCAAGTGCTGAAGGCTTGACATTACCACCTCCCTTTGGTGAATTGGACATTGATCGTACTTCGGTTCTTGAAGGAGAGGTATCTGATGACCTCTGTAGAAGTGGTCCTTGCCAACATGACGCTAACTGTACCAATACTTGGAATGATTTTACTTGTACATGCCCCAGAGGCTACAAAGGCAAACTTTGTCAAGATATTCAGTTCTGTGAGCTACAAAATTGTCCGGGTAGGGCTACTTGCCAGAATTTGGATGATGGTTATGATTGCATCACTACTATGACCTTCCAAGGAAACGAAAATTATCCGTTGAAGTATTTCTTTACCCCGAAAGATGCTGATTACCCGGAAACACTTGAAAATGTGATTGAGATTGCTTATCGGACCAAAACCGGAGGAACTTTGCTGTACGTTGAGGACGGAGAAATGTACTTTGAAGTTGCAGCCTACAAAGATCAGCTTACTATTCAATGGAGATTGTCACAAGACTTGCCAGAGCCACATAGGTTTATTAAGGAGAAATCCGATTTTGACTGGAATGTAGTTTCTATTAGAGTTTTGGAGAATAAACTTGAAGCTGGATGGAAAGGGTGGGAGTCTGTTGTTGATCCTCAGCCTGCTGTCTCAGTTTCAATTGATATGGGAGAGTTCAGTCATCTATTTTCCGGAAAGTTCCCAATCTATTTGGGTGGAATGGATCAACTAGCAGAGTCCAATAGTATTCATGGTATCGATAAGGGCAATTCGTTCAAAGGTAAGAAACAACAACATCTTAACATTTTTTTAAAGTCTATATTAATATTAATTATTTAAGGTTGCCTTGGAGAAACTCGTGTTAGCGGACTCCTCCTCCCATATTTTCCGCATTCCGAAATTTATGAGAATCCAAGTTATCGATCTCACTTCAGTCTCAACTCAACAAAACCTGAAGAAGGATGTATTTTATGCTTCCAGCAAGACTGCAAAAATGGAGGCCAATGCTTGAATCACGAAACAGATTACAAATGTAATTGCCCGTTAGGCTACGAAAAAGATGATTGCTCACAAAACATTGATGAATGCCTAACTTCAGAGTGCAAGAACAACTCCACTTGCATTGATGGAATTGGAAAATATGATTGCAACTGCTTAGCTGGCTATGAAGGATTAAGATGCGAGTTCGAGATCAACGAATGTTTGTCTCAACCATGTCACAATGGAAATTGTACGGATCTGATCGATGACTACATGTGTGATTGTATGGAAGATTATACTGGAAAGCAGTGTAACATCTTGAAATTAGTGACATGTGAAAATAAGCCTTGCCGTACTGGATCTACTTGTGTTGATGGATTTAGTAAGTTTACTTGTTATAATTCATGCTCAATGTAAAATATATTTTTACTAATATTTTAGACTCAACGACCGGTAACAACTTTACATGTTTCTGCACCGCTGGCCTCCAAGGATTATTCTGCGACATAGCGTTCTGCACCTCAGAACCCTGCAAAAACCAAGGAATCTGTATGATGGAAGAGGCCATTCCAGAATGTCAATGCCTTCGTGGCTTTACTGGAAAGTACTGTGAAACTGAGATCAACGAGTGTGCATCAGGACCATGCCTTAATGGAGGAAGATGCATTGATCTTCAAGGAGACTATGAATGTGATTGCCTCTCGAAAGGATACACTGGCAAAGATTGTGAACAGGATGTTGATGAATGTATTACTAAACAGATCACATGTGGCGGAAGAGGAACGTGCAACAATACCATGGGTTCTTATAAGTATGTAGCACAATTATATTAATATCAAGAGAATATTAATTAAACACAATTTTCATTTTTAGCTGCCTTTGCGAGGCAAGAATGTGTGGAGATGATTGCAGTATAAATAATCCATGCTTAAATGATGATGATATTTGTCAGTTTGGTGGATTATGTATAGAGCAGTGCAACTCTGATGAGTCTCTATACAGATGCGAATGCGCTTTAGGATATGTTGGCGCGAACTGCACTGAAGTGGTTAGTAGTTTTAAAACTGAAAGCTCATAATCTTTTCACTAATAATCTTTTTATCATTTTTTAAGAAACCCTACTCATCTGGTCCGTCAGCGACTGATATTGCCCTGATTGTGGTTCCTATTGTTGTTGGACTCTTGGCCATTTGTGGAGCTGCCTTAGCTGCATTCTTGGTTATGGCGCGAAATAAGCGAGCAACAAGAGGTACTTACAGTCCAAGTGCACAAGAATACTGCAATCCAAGGCTGGAAATGGATAATGTTCTTAAACCACCACCAGAAGAAAGGCTCATTTAAGCCAACTTGCAATCCTCATTCGATTTTAAGAGTTTGACAGAAAGTTATTGTAAATAATTTGTATTTATTTGTTTTCCAAGGCTCCATGAGCCTCAATCAGAAGGGTTTTGAGACAAACCGGAAAGTAAGTAATAGTGGATAATGTGATATAATATTTTAACAATTTAAATATTTTTATAAAATGATTGTTAATATTGGTAGTTTTAGTTTAATTGACAAAATCATATATTTTAATGGAGAAATTTTGTAAAATGGAAAAATTCTAAATTGAAACCGTTAGAAGCCTTACACGTAGTAAACAACCTTAATGACCTAAATATCTTAGAAAAAAAAACTCCTTGACTATAAAACACAAATAAAAATTATTTGGCTCAATGCTCATATTTTTTTACGTGAAGAGAGGTTACATTGATGCACGTTGCTACTTTTAAGAGGCTGAAATCAATGATCAATGTAATTTAGAATCAAATGAAAATTAAAATTGTTCCGTCCTATGAAATATTTACATAATTATTTGTTAGATTAGATTCAAAATTTTCGATCTGAGCTGCCACGAAATTTTTGTTGAAAAAAATCGAACTTAAAAAGCTTTTGTACATATTCTTTAGTTTGCAAAATATTTTAAGTTTTATAAGATAGAGTAGATAGAAAATTCAAATGATAACACCAGATTATTAAGAATTATTAATGAAACTTAACAGTAAAACACCAACAGTAAGCAGTATTGTACTTAAAAGTTTAAACAGAGAAATTATCTTTAATAGAAATAAAATATTGAGAGGTAAATCCTTCGACTAGAAAAAACTCTAACTGTTAATTTGTGCTGTTGAGCTTGTAACAATAATCAAAATCTACATTGTAGTAAATTTGTAACTTGAAAAGAAGACAATTAATTTTTAATAAAAATTTGCAGACTGAAATCTTTTGTTTTTAAATTTTCATGACTTTCAGCATTTCTTTCACATGGATGACTTTATAAATAAAACACTCATAAAATTTTAATAAACTAAACAGAACCAATTTTTATTTCATCTCTCCATATATTTTTAAACACCATTGGGGTGTTATTTTGTCAATTTGAATTTTGTCACCGAAAATGTTTACATACATTAGTTCAACAATAATTTAATTAATTCAATAATTTAACGAAATTGTGTCTAATTCTAAACAGCGGGAACAAAAAAAAAACACAAAAAGGAACGAACATTTAGGCCAATCCCAACTTCTTCTTGAGGGATTCTGGCATCTCTGCTGGTGGTGGACGTGGCATAAGAAGGGTGACCTTCACGAAGTCATAGATGAACCATTGGGCAGCTGTGAGGGTACCGATCATGACAATTCTCGGGATGAGACCTCCCCAAAGACCAGCCCATCCCAATTTCTTGGCAACGTCCAAAGCGGACGCTCCCTTAGCTTGGTTAAGTTTGGATACAACTGTGTCAGCTGGATGGGACACAATGGCGCAGAAGACACCAGCAATATAACCGGCAGCGAATGTCACAATCAACTGTTCTCCCTTTGTGCAGTCTGCACGGGGCTTTGGCACAACGTGGGCGTACAAAAGTTCAAGAGTCTTCTCGAAACAGGCGAACTTCATCATGGTGTATGGAATTTGACGCATCCACAGTGGCACAAGACCTTTGTAGAAAGCTGCAAAGAAAACATTTTATATCAAGTTTTTTGAAGATTTTTTAATGAAAATGATCAAGTACTCACCCATAACACCCTCCTCGCCGTACATCTTGGGGAAAGCTTCACGGATTCCGTTGGCAAATCCTGGAGTGGTCTGGATCTTGACCTTAGCGGCTTCAAATGGTGACAAAGCCATATCTGCGAAGAATTCAGCGGAAGCAGAGGCAGCCAAATACAGACCAGTACGATATGTGTATGCATTTTCTTCTCCAATCAAATTGGCGTATTTTACTTTGAAGACTTCATAGAGTCCAAACTTGCACAGACCTTGTGCGGAGTATCCGAAGAAGGTTGGTGCCCAGCCTTTAGAGAGACCTTTAACACCATCTTCAGCAAGAGTGACTTTGAATCCATGGAAAACATTTCTAAGGAAGAAAAAGAAATACGACAGTAGTAGAAAATTAATATTTAATCACAAAATATCTTATTCACTTGTATTTAGCGGGGTCAACTTGTAGACGGCATTTGACCAGATCTAATGGCACAACCATTGTGTGAGTGGATCCACATGAGATGATTCCTCCAAGTCCGCACAAAAGGAAGTATTTGGTTGATCCGAATGCGCAAGAGTCTGAAATGGTTTCAAATTAGTAAATGTTTTCTGACTTTTTTATCAACCGTTACTTACCAACTTGTGCAACCTCAGCTGCTGCAGCAGCAATTTCACGGCCGGGAATCACTGAAGATGGAGCGTCATTGTGTGTAATGGCGGCATTGTCACAGTTGGCAACTGTAAGTGGGGAGCTGAAGGGAGTCTTAACAGCTGAGTCAAAGAAAGAAGCAAACATGATGGCTTTTGTGGATCAAGGTTGAGGAGCTAAAAATAAAATCAATGCCACTTTTGTTTAAATCAATAGAAAATAGTTTCACTATTATCTTTTTAGAATTTTGTCATCAACTTGTTGATATTTTAGAACATTTTTGAGTTCGAGGGTGAAAAGCGAATTTACTTAGAAGCGCGCGGGAAAATGCAAGAAGAAAACGAAACTAGACGAACGTTAATAAACTTGAAAAGATGCCAAAATGGCTCTCTATTATTCAATGAGTGAAAAGCTAAAAAAGAAATTAAAAATAAGAACTTTGCGTCACATGTTCGCACCAAAAATATAATTTATCAACCTCCGCCGAGTGAAATGTGGATAAGTTAGAAGTCATTCCCGAATTTTTATTGTTTTTGTGTGGAGAAAATTTTTGGAAATGAAAATTCTTTTGTTTTTGTTTGGAGATTTAGTTAATTCTAAATGATGTCTGGAAAGTTTTCAAAAATTTAAAAATTAGTAAAGCTTTTTTTTGAAGATGGTTCCATTATTTATGTAATGAACTATTCTAATTACTAAACCATTTAAAAAATTGATTTAATAAATTCAATATACCAACAAAAACTTTATGAACAACCCTAATGCAAATTTTGTTTGATGCGATCGCAACGATCGTGAATTTGGCGAGTCTGAGAAATTTACTCCACTTTCAATTTTATGACCGAAATTTGTTTAGCCTCGATGATTGCATACAATATCAAACTTTTCAGAATTAAGTTTAGGGCCAATCGAATTTAGATTTGTTTGAAATTATTGCCCTTGAGTGTCCTCCAAGTCCTTCAAGTATTTTTTAGCATTGGACCAATTTAATTATTATTTTCGCAATTATGTAACTATTTAATAATTTCTGCGGTTGCATAACAAAACAAACTTTAAAAAAATTATCCTATTGTCCACTAAATATTTTTGTTTACTAATTGACAAATTAACTGGAGCAATTAGCAATTTCATTACTTAATTACTCACTAATTGGTTCAAGAATAGTATTTGATCCGAAATAGTAGAGAAATAAGAAATACCTCACTATTTTCGTTGGTCGAGATGAAACGGCACTGTATGACTGAGTGATGCAGGAAAATATTATTTAGAAAAATGCTAAGAGAGTTTTCTTTTTGCTTCAAGCGAATTTTCACGAAGATTTCAACGTTTCATGAGTTGAGTTTGAACGAGAACTTGACGAATGTTGTCTCAACGGATTTTTGGCATCTTATGTTATGAAGAGATGCTGTTGCTTTAAGATAAATGCAGATTATTTTTTGCAAAAAACTCAGATCTTGACTGTTACAACGAAAATGTTCGATTTATTCAATTCATTTTAAAATTCACAATAAGAAACACGCAGAATATCAAAAAAGGCAGATTAATCGAATTTATCGGCTAGTTTACCGCTGCCAAGCTTCTTCATCCTTGCCTTCTGCATATGTGTCATGATGAAGAAAATTCCCGGTAGGATCAAAAATATCAAGTAGAGATACATAAAGGTGGGCATGTGGAAGGTTGCATTATATTTATTGGGCAATAGGACTGTGAACTTTCCAGTTTCTTCAAAGTATGGGATGTTTCTTAAGATAATTATTCCTTCGCAGAGCACTCCTAGAGGGTAGAGAGGTATCCAAATTGTGTACCGCATCCAAGTGAGAAAGTAGATTTCTTTTTTGAACAGACTGGCAATGTAGTAAGGATATCTAAACACTTCCACAGAGGCCCAGACTATGAATAAGTAGAAAACTGCAGGTTTGGTCTGCATTCTCACTTCACTGTCAATCATAGCAAAAAGGACGAATGCTCTCCCAGTGCATTGCATAAAAGGAACCATTGCTGAACCTTTGGTGTATCCAAACATCGGATGCATCACTTCCAAGTACTGCATAAGCTGCACAAATTTAAACGCATTTCCAACAGCTTCATAAGTTGTGGACATAGATTTAGGACCATCTCTGTACCATCGTATGCCAATAACAATTAGAATGTAGGAGAATCCAATAAATTGGAATAAGTTATAGAGGACCATGTACACCTTTTTGGTTTGCTCCTTGCGGTAGCCAAGCTCTTCTTTCTGTAAGTTGCTGAACATTGTAGGATAGTCTAAAAATATTAATATCATAGAGTAAAATCCCAATGCTCGTATAAAAATTTAGAAAAATCAAACCTTTCATCACGTTCCTTGGCTTTTCAGGATCGTCTTCGTCGACATCTTCTTCGGAATGCCAACGGTCAAAATCGATCTTAAATGCAAAAAAATAGTAAGAATGATTAAGAGTAATAAAGATTCAGCGATCCATACCTTCAACCAAGCTGGTTTCTGAGGCTGGCACACTAATCTAGGCCACCAACTAGGAATCTTTTTAGTGATGATTATGTCAATTTTGGAATCCAGCTTATGAGATTTTATATTCTAAAATTCAAAAATTAGTTAATTATCATAAGAATAAGTATTAAAGTAATCTTACATCAGAATTGATTTCTTCGTACAGATCCAACGAGAATTTATATTCATTCAATCCATGCGATCCAACTCCATTTGCTACAAAATTTATTCTGGACTCGTCGGCTTTCAATTGGAAGGTCTAAAAATGTTAAAACTATTATTGTCACAATAAATAAAAAAACGAATTAAATTATATTCTGTCGTTAATTAAAAATGAATTTCAAATATTTACTTAAAGACATACATAAATTGGGCTGAATTGCTAATAGAATGTTTTGCATTTTGGGTTGCTACTGACTTTACAGACTTAAAAAAAAGTTTTGTAAAATAATAACCAAAATTACCTTAACATCTTTCAAATCTACTTTTAGTGTAATTTGATCCACCGTTTGGCTCCAATAAACGAAGCAATTTAAATTTTTGCTGGTCATTTCGATAAATTTTATGAGCTCTCGCTCAACTTTGTTGCCAAGTGTGTATTTTTATCTTCAAAACAGATAACGTTCTTTGATATCTTTAGACTACTTTAATTAATTTAATTGATTATCATTTAAGATGAAGCTTATCAAAGTGACTAGAGTATAGCTTCACTCTCCAAAAGCACAATTTGATTGAATATTTATAATTTTTCCTCAAAAAATATTTTCCACCGAATCAAAACATTACAAAATTCCTTCTCCAAATGTTTTAGCAGCTCTATCATTCGATTTTTTCATACGCTGTTGCGTTTACTTTAAGCATAAATATTTTAATAAAACATTAAACAAAATATATAATAGGCAAGTTGTATAAATACGGTACTGAAGTACAATGCTTTACAGCTCAATAACTTAATGCGTGAATAAGTTAACTTATAGATATTTTCATATTTTTACCCCACGCCAACATAAATTGGAGAGTTCCCATCGTTTCAAGCATACTTTCGGTGCTGTTGCGAAGCTATTGGGTGTTTCATGTTGCCTCTCCTGCTTCTGATGTGTCTCGGGTTGCTTCAAAATATAAAAAATCATCAACATTTTTCGCAAACCGTTTAAACTTTAAATAATAATTTGCTTAAAAAAGATTATTAGTTTTAGAACTCGTTTAGAACAATATATTTTCGATATAGTCATAACCTGCTATGAGTCGTTACTAGCACAATACCTTATAATTATTATTCATTTATGATGATAAATTTGATGAAAATAAGATTAACAATTAATTTGAAATTCTGGCTGAATAGTTGTTTGCATTTACAATATGCAAATGTAATTCACTTTTTGGGTAAAATTTAAATACAGACTATCCACTCGTATAAAATGTTACTCATAATATTGGAATTTATTTGAATTACCAGAACAAATAATCGTTTAGGTGATAAATATCTCAAATTCCCATTCATTAATTTTATTAATTACATTTGCAGAATTAAGAATACGTTCCAATGATGGCATTTATGAGAAATGGTATTTTTGAAATCGCTGATGAACTTATCGGGTGTCCCAAATACTTGGCCGATAAGTCCTTATTTATCGAATTTTTATTGAATTTATTAAGTTTAATAAAAATGTATTTAATTTCTCCAATATCTTTGCAATATTAATAATTTCTTCTTTAATTAATTTTAAAGTTTCTTTGAAATGTGACTATAAATATAAGTAGTTAATTTATTGGCGCAATCTTACGGTGCTATATTGGATTCGCGTTAAATTTCTCTGGTTTTCTGTTAAATTGGTTAAATTGCATTATTTGCATTATTTGCGGGTAATTTTTCACAAAAAACTGTTACAATATATGTTATGTTTTGGGGGATTTAAATTTTTATGGTTTTATTTTAGGCTCCTGCGATTAGTGATTTTGATAATCGATTCGATTATCGATTCGATTATCGAAATAATCGCGATTTCGATTTCGATTTCGATTATCTAAATTGAAAATATGTAGTGTAAATTTTTAAAATTTTACTGCGAAAATTCAATTTTTTCTAAATTTTGGTGAATGATTTCACTGTCCTGAAGATGGCCAAAAATGTTGGCACTTGAACCAAACCTTAAAATAAAGTTAGAAAGGGTCAAAAAGCTTGCCTATGTTTTACAGAATATTTTTGGGAGGTCTGAGTACTTGCGAATTTTGATTAGAAACTTAATTATCGAAAAATCGATACATTCAAAAACAGACACAAAAAATGGATTATTGCTCTCAAACTAAAATTCAAACTTCTCAGACCTCCTTGAAAATGTTCTTTGAATCATAGGTGAGCTTGTTCGAACCTAATAAAATCATTTTGAGATTTGTTTCAATTGTGAGCCACAGTGTTTTAAACAAATAGAATTTATAATTTAAAAAAAAATTGAGTGAAAAGTGGTCGCTCATGATATTGCATTTGGCCCAGACTAAAAAATCAGGATTATGTTTGGAAAAGTGTTATTTTTGGATGGATTTTTAATAATCGAATTTCTCGATTATTGGATTTTCGATTCGATTCGATTATCGATTATTCCAACTAATCGAAATTCGATCGATTATCGACTAGTCGCAGGGGCCTATTTTATTTATTTTTTTGTCAAATATTTGCAGACTCTGAGAAAACGAGGAGTGCTCGCAATCACTTGATGTTTATTTTGCCAAAATACATATATATTGAGATATTAAATAATTTTGAAGATTTAAAGAGGAACTTGTAAATATCATAAAGCTTTGTAGATTTTGTGAGATTTTTTTGGTGATTTTTCACGTCAACGGATGTCAGGGAGATTTCTTTGGATGCATGTCACACCTTGCACATCTTCATTGTCTGTTTGCAGAGTTAAATGCAGGATGTAGGTGTTCAAGTAATGAATACTTTCAATTAAGTCATTTTTAAGATTTTCCTTTGAAATTACCGGTTGATATAGATAGTGGATTAATTGTAATAATAATAACAAACAAAAATTGCTAAAAAATATCAAAATCATGGTCAAAACATTCATGAATGTTTTTGAACTAAAACATTGAGAATATATATTTTATCTGAAACTTGGCCTAATTAAAAACCAAAACATAAGTTCAAATTATTAATTCCAAATTAATGTCTTGAAACAAGGTTCTTACTTTTATTTCGTTATATTTTATTGGTGTGTTTCAGAAGTAAAAAAAATAAGCAACTGTAAGGAGCTGTTGTATTTTTGTCGACTGAATCCTCTACCCTAAAGCCTTTCATAACTGTGTTTATTTAAGTGTTTATTGTAAAGTGTAGTTGTGACATACTTAAATTTTTTTTTAAAGTTCTTATCAGAAATTCTTCACTTAAAACTTAACAAAGAAAGAGATGTTACAGCAACGCAATTAATTATATAAATATTATTAATTACTTTCTCAGGTGTTTAAATTTCAAATAATTGTTTGTTTTACAAACTTTTTATTGATCCATTTTTGTTATTCAGTTATCAGACAAGTTCTAATTGTTTAAGACGTGTTTTTCAACCAGTTTTTTAAGCTATAAATTCTGCAATAAATTTTTTAACAGACTTTCGTGAATTTATTATCACCAAATTCGTGAGCCGTTACAAACTTTGGCGAGCTTAAAAAACCAGAATGTTTGTTAAAATTCAATTACATTTTGCATACTGTTATTATGCCATAATAATAAGAAGTCTCATTTATTTCAGAAGTCCAGAAAGAATTTATTTAAAAATTTGTCCTCTGATCAGTGAGAAGCAAGAAAGCAAGAAGGTACCATGTTCAGTTGTTGGGAACAATTTATATTAGTGATGATGTGGAGTTTAGTTCTTGTGGAGTGCTACAATAATAAGCCTAATATTGTGATTATTATGGTTGATGACTTGGTGAGATCAAATAGTTAATAAACTGTATATTTTAAAATTTTTATTTAAAGTAATTAGAAGTTTCAAACGAATCATTTGTTATAATAATTCAATAGTTACAAGTTTGAAAAAAATGTTTCAGATTTAAATTCAATATATTATGTATAATAAGCAATGTCATATATTATTTAGGGCTACAACGACGTCAGTTTTCACGGATCAAAGCAAATAATAACTCCAAATATTGATGCTCTGGCTTACAATGGAGTTATACTAAATCGACATTACACGCCACCTCTATGTACCCCTTCGAGATCAGCAGTCATGACTGGAAAGTACCCTATAAGAACTGGAATGAGTCATTTTGTGATCGTATCAGATGAGCCTTGGGGTCTTTCTTTGGAGGAGAAACTGATGCCTCAGTACTTCAAAGAGGCAGGCTATCACACTCATTTGATCGGAAAGTGGCATTTAGGTTTTTTTCAAAAACAGTATACACCAACAATGAGAGGATTTGATACACATTTTGGATATTGGGGCCCATATATTGATTATTGGGATTATACTTTATACATGAATAATCGAAACTACTCAAGAGGATATGATATGAGGAAAAATATGGATGTTTACCGTGATAAACCAAACACTTATATCACCACATTATTTAACGACGAAGCAGTTAGTATCATTGAAAACCATGACGCAAAGGACAAAGACCATCCATTGTTTTTGATGATCAACCATCTAGCTCCTCATGCTGGAAATGATGTAAGTTAAATTCATAACTATAATAATACTAGATTCAGGCAGTTTTTGGTACTATATCTAGGATAAGCCACTTCAAGCACCAGAGGAAGAAATTAATAAGTTCATGCATATTGCCGATCTTGAAAGGAGAACTTTAGCTGGTTAGTATTCAGACAGTTTAATACTGAATATGTATGGATACTTTACGATATTTTTATAGGAATGATAAATGTCCTGGATAAAGGTGTAGGTCAAGTTGTTAAAGCATTGAAAGATAAGAAAATGCTCGAAAATACTATAATAGTATTTTATTCTGACAACGGAGCGCCTACATTGGGAATTCATTATACTAAAGGATCGAATGGTCCACTGAGAGGAGTAAGACATATTGTGACCTGAAGTCGTATCAAAATTTTATCGTTAATGGTTAAATTTTTAGCAAAAAGACTCGCCTTGGGAGGGAGCTGTTCGCACAGTAGGTATAGTTTATAGTCCTTTGATCAAATATCGGCATAGAGTATCCAATGACTGGTTCAGTGTGACTGATTGGCTGCCCACTTTACTGTCTGCTGCAAATATTCCAATTCCAAAAAATATCGATGGCATTGATCAGTGGCAAACTATATTACGTGGCGCCAATCCCAAACGTACTGAGATTATTAACAATATTGAGCCGGTTATAGGTTACAGTTCTTACATGAAAGACGGTTGGAAAATCATTAATGGGACAACTTATAACGGAATCTACGATGGGTTTCTCGGCGAAACTACTTCTGAATCTCCAATCACTCCGTTAGAATACATCAGAAGAGTTCAAAACTCTTCGGTTGGAAGATCAATCAATTTTTATGATAAAGTCACCCCTTTCGGTGTGCATAGATTGAGATTACAAGCTACTGTTAATTGTAACATTTTACTCAATAACAAAAGAGAAGAATGTCTGCCGTTAGAAAATCCTTGCTTGTTTAATCTTATTATCGATCCTTGCGAGATGAATAACTTGGCTCAAAGTCATCCACAGAAGCTTAGAGAAATTACAAAGGACTTGCTGAAGTATGTTGAGGAAACTGTGCCCACAAGACGTAAGCCATCAGATGCCAGAAGCGATCCTGCTAATTTCAATATGGTTTGGAACTGGTGGCAAGAAGACTCACTTGTTACTATTTAATTTCTTTAATGTATTTGATTTATATTTATTTTGATTTTATTTATACACGATAATTTATATTTTTATTACAAGCATTTATTTGACTTTTATCTGAAATAAAATTTTCTTAAAACAATCAAGTAAAGACCCTCAATCATCTTCAATAAAAATGAATAAATAAAAGAAATAAAATATCATTTTCCCTTCATTTTTGAATTTTCGAACCAATAAAAATCCAAATTGACATATTTTATTGTTCATTCGCATTACTCTCGCAGCCCTTTAAAATATTTTAAAGTTTATTATTTATATCTGCAATCAAAAATTGAAAACATGAAAGTAAAACCTCAAAACACATCACGGAACTTATCGTCTTCCTCAACATTGGACAACAACACAGGTAAGCGAAAATAAAAGTATTTTATTAAATTATTAAACAATTCATCCGACAGCAAAACCACAAAAAAAAGAAATTTGTTAACTTTAAAGTTCGCAAATGAAGATTCGGCTAATGAAGATAAATAAATAACTGTTTTTTAAATGACGAGCCTCGAAACATTCATAAGTAAAATGCAATATGATACATGGAATTATGCTGAAAATTCAGATAAACTGAAATACTGAAATACTTTATTTTTGAGTTTGCAAATTTATGTTCGGTTTAGTGGCAATAATTATCATTTTGCATTCTTTATCGTTTGTTTATTTTACTGATTTAACATTTTAACCGTTGCGTATGAGAAATTTTTAAATTCCAATTTATTAATCGCCAGATTCAATTTACAGTCGATTTAAAGGTCTTTATCCGGATGAAGTGTAAAGTATATAGGAGTGTCATCTGAAAGAAAATCGACTTTTCTTGTTGGAAATCACGAAATTTGGAAAATTTGACGGACTTATTGTTTCAATCAATATTTCTCCTTTGGATTAAAAGTGTTACTTGCCAAGCTTATCACTCAATAAAGTGAAGTTTTATTTTAATAACTCCATTAAAAACTCATTAAATTATGTTATTACTCAAAACAGCAAAAACTCCAAAAAATCCATAATCAATCGAGTAGTTTCAGATATTTGATTTTTTATTAGAACAACATGACGGAAGTTTTACATTTTTCTGCAGAAAATGACTATAACGGAATTCTGTCTAAATTAAAGGATGATTTTGATAAAAACTACACTGAAGATACTCCTTCCTCTAGCCAGCAATTGAAAGAATTTAATTTCTTGAGAGTTTTGGGACAAGGAGCTTTTGGGTAAATTTATAAATATTATTTTGTTTTGCAATTTCTAAACCTTCTAAACCATCTTCAATTTTCTTATAGAGTAGTCAAACTTGTAAAACATGAGCAATCAAAAAAATACTACGCAATGAAAATTTTGGTCAAGTCCAAGATAATCAAGCTGAATCATGTAAATCTTGCAAACGAGGAAAAGAAATTTTTGAAGACGCTAGTTTTTCCATTTTTGGTGCACAACAACCAAAAGTATTCATTTAAAGACAATTCTTATCTTTACTTAACTATGCCTTTCATTAATGGTGGTGAGATGTTTTCTCACCTGCAGAAGTGAGTAGATTATGAATATTTTCGAACATTTTGTGCTTTATAAATTAATTTCAGTGCAAAGAAATTTGATGAAAAATTAGCTTGTTTCTATGGAGCCCAAGTATTGCTTGCTCTGGAATACCTTCATTTTATAAATGTGATATATCGTGACTTAAAACCAGAAAACATCTTGATTGACTCCAAAGGATTTCTTAGGATCACTGATTTTGGATGTTGCAAGGTAAATTATACTCAATCACGAGAATTTCTTTTTTTAGAACAAGTTTATTGAAAATGTTTGTAATGGAATTGGTAAATAATTTCAGCTAGTGAAAGGACGAACTTACTCTTTTTGTGGTACTCCAGAATATCTAGCTCCAGAAATAATTCAAAACAAAGGATATGGAAACAATGTTGATTGGTGGTGCTTCGGAGTACTTTTATTTGAAATGACTAATGGCTCAACACCATTTTACACTCCTACCTCAAATCCGATGGCTCTTTATGAGAAAATTGTTTCCGGGAAATTCAAAAATCCTTCGCATTTCAGCAAAGATTTAAAAAATCTGGTGAAAAATCTTCTTCAAGTGAATTTAACAAAAAGATTTGGAAACTTGAAGAATGGTGTGAATGATATCAAAAAACATCCATGGTTCAGCAAAATTGATTGGTAATTTGAAGTGATTTTGAAATGAAACTTTCTTCTTACATCTTCAAACTATTTTAGGATTCAACTGCTCAATAAAGAAGTGAAGCCTCCATTTATTCCGAAAGTGACCGGCGAAGGAGATACTTCTCAGTTTGAATCGTTCGAAGACATCGATTTGATAGTTTCTGAAGAATGCAAATATGAAAAAGAATTCGCTGATTTTTAAATTATTGTCTGAATAAAATATTTCGGACCATTAAAAATGTATTTTTTCCTATTTCCAATTAATTAAAATTTATCAAATTTGATCAAAATTTTTAATCACAAGCTTTATACCGTACAAATTATCTTTTTGGTACGGGTATGTTTTCTCTATGGCGTTGATGGTTGGGACCGCAAAAAAATGTTGTGATAGAGAGAACAACGTGAAATGGAATTTTAAAAAATTGTTTTCAGCAACCTTGATGCGAATCTGACACTATTCAGAATTTCGACAATCAACTTTTAACATTTCGAAAATTTCGAAACCTCAGTTTTGCTTTGAAAAATCTAAGCAAAAATCACAGCAATCTTGTCAAAAAAGGGATTTTGTGATAGAGAGTACTATTTGTATGGGAAAATCCAAACGCCATAAAGGTTTCGACGCCATAAAGAGAATGTTGTGACAGGGAGAACTTTTTGCAAGGAAATTTTTGGGACTGAAAAATTTTTACGCGATAGAGGGGATAACGCCATAAAGAGTTTTGTCTTAGAGAAAAAATACCCGTATATTCGAGTTGAGACATTCCCTGATAATGGCGCTTAAATCCAGTAACTATTTTCTTCTTTTATACTTTGCCTTGCTAATACTTCCATGCACTATGGATAAGAATTGAAAACTCGTATATTGTATTGTAACAATATTGTAGCTAAGGAATAGACAATAAACTAACAATCTAAAAAGTTTTCTTTAATTAAATTAAATTTCTTTTAAACGAGATAAATGACAGTATCAAATTTATTTATCTTGCTTGGTTTTCATAATAGAATTAACGAGAATGTATTGTTTCAATTGAGTTTCTATTAAGATGAAATTACTAGTTGTGATGTTGTCTTTCATAAATCGTGTACTTTTATCAGAGGACTAGGTTCATGAGGAACGTTCTTTGAATTTGTTTTGGGCATTGGAGATATCAACTCATTTATAAATCTTTAATTTCTTAACTGAATCTTTTCCATTAAATTATTAAATTAGTTTTTTGGACAAAATCTCATAAAAAATTCTTATTAACTTCAAAATGTTCAATGTCGCGTTTCTATTTGGTAACCAAATTTGAAATGTTTCAACTGGAAGTCAAGTAAAGTTCAAAGTTGTGCTTGCATCATAAAAAAACATTTAAAAAGACTTATCGTTCAAATGGCTCAATTGACCAATTTACTAATTTGTGATCATCAAGTTTTTATATGTTATTGTTACACAAACAACTTATTAGGTGAATTAACTGAAAAAACAGAGTTGAGTGAATTAAGTTTAATAATAATGTCGAATCGTTTAATCATTTATGGTTATTGATATTAATCTGTTCGGGAGTAGAGATACATAATAGTTTATGTTTTTAGTGCGGCTATTCTTGGTGACTTATTTATAACTAGACTTGATCTAGAGAAGATTGCTTGACTGTGGGCAGGGCAATTATTTAAATTATTGTGAGAACTCTTGAAAAATTGTCATTGTATCTATTCAATTTCATTATGAACTCATAATTGTTGAACTGAAATGCATTTAAACTAAACTTTTTCTAACTTTAACCAAAATGAAATTAAAGTGTCTTTAGAGGTGGAAGAAATAAATGTTTATCTTGTGAGAGGTTTTGATCTTATTCAAAATATCTACAGCAATCTTTTTTCACTTTATTTCAATTATTTACGCACAGCCACAAATTCTTGAAATAATCTTCCTGGAATTTACCTGAGCCAATAAATATCACGAAGTAATTGTTTTTCACGCAAATTACGTAAGATAAGAGTGAGAACCGGTGATAAACATAATAAACATGATCTTAAATTACAATTTATAAAATTTAAAACATTTTATACAATTTCATACAATTTATACATCGTGTCTTAAGTGCTTATTAAAGTGTTCAAGATGAGTTGAATTACATAAAGTGCATTATTTCGGTTTTTATTATGCTCACCATACATTTTGCGCTTAAAGACAGCGGAACGGGTTTCGGATTAAATGGCATTTTATGGCAAGTATCGGAGATATGGAGATGAGTGGTGAATTTTGAGGATGAAATCGTAATTATAAATTTGAATTAGATTTTTCAAATTACATTCAGAATTTTATTTCAGGTCAAAATGAAGCAAAATTGAAAACAAAAAAAAAACGATTTTCCTTCATCTCAACCACCCTCAATATTTGCCAATATAATAAGTGAGTATTAAAATTGACATCTCTCAGAATTTACAATGTTGCAAAATTTAAGAAAAATAAGAATTGAATAGAATTTTTCAATCGCCATAAATAAATGTCATAAATTGAAAAAATCAATACGAAAATCGTAATAACAGCGTAATATCGGTAATATGACATTCATTCATTTAAATACTTAAAATCATTTCAAAAATGATTTAATACTTTCACATCTTTTATTTATATTGTATAATATAATATTTGAATAGCGAACACATTTTGCAAATGATCTATTTTAAATACTGAAACCATTTAAATTCTTATCGGCAAAGATCACGAAACTCGAATTGTTTGATTTATTTGAATAGCTTTTGGTTTTCACTTTCAATTTCCACAAATTGCATGACTTTGCTCACTTTCTGGTCACACTTGTTTTTATTTTTTATGGCACTTACAATTTTCATAGCTTCTAAGGAAATTTTTAGGCGTTCAGTAATTTAACGATCGTTAATTACCATTTATCAATTAAATCACAAACATAAATGCTCTGCCACCTTGTTGATGCATTTTTATTATTTTTTAAAATGATTCTCTTGTTTTAATCATAATTATTAAATATTTAAGCATATTGCTTAGAATATATTTACAATATGGCACCACTTTTCTTTTGGATAATTGTAAAAAGAGCTCAGAAACTAGGACAACTAAAAAAAAATGTTTAGGCAATTTATTTTAATATTTTGGTGAAAGTTTAGTGATTTAATTAAAAAGCAAATAAATTATTTAATATTTAAAGTACACATTTCAATTTATTACACATTTTTTAGTTGTTAATTAACATCAATTTGAATTAAAGCTATGTTTAATTAAACTAATGAAGTTTTATTTTAATCTATATATTTTTTAAAAACACCTCTGCTTTCTCAAACTAAACATTACATGTATTGACATAAATTTAGTTGTTCATCTCATAAAATTAATTATATAAAAATATATATGATTTATTAATCAAAAATCAAAAATATAATCAAAAATCATGTCTAATTAAAAATACTTGAGTTAAAATCTGGTTTAAAAAATATACTATGCTATAGTTCTATTGGTTAAAATTTTAAAAAGCTTTAAAAATTAAGGTCAAAATAAAAATTGTAAAAGCAATAGTTAAAAAATAAATTTAAAAAATACATATAAAAACTATGATAGAAATCATATGATGATATCGTTCCGATGGTAAAACTGAAATGGAAAAATAAACCAGATTATAGATAAGAAAATCTGATTAAATACCTGCAGGTTACGAAATAATACTTACAGCTGATTACTTTTTCAAGTTAAAAATTATTTTTTCGATGCTGACGTTTCCAGTAAAACTTAAAAATTGTCGAATTATCGTTTCTGGATTTGCGTTTTGCTCACTTTCGGCTTGTAGATACATTGTTCCTTGTGCATGTTCAGGAGAGAAATGATCATTATACTGATTTTCACGGCGTTTGCGGCATTTTTTTGGAGTTTCATCACTGCCGGCCTCCTTGGTGAGCTCTTGGGACTTTCCTCGTGCATGTTTAGGAGAGAAATGATCATTATACTGATTTTCACGGCGTTTGCGGCATTTTTTTGGAGTTTCATCACTGCCGGCCTCCTTGGTGAGCTCTTGGGACTTTCCTCGTGCATGTTTAGGAGAGAAATGATCATTATACTGATTTTCACGGCGTTTGCGGCATTTTTTTGGAGTTTCATCACTGCCGGCCTCCTTGGTGAGCTCTTGGGACTTTCCTCGTGCATGTTTAGGAGAGAAATGATCATTATACTGATTTTCACGGCGTTTGCGGCATTTTTTTGGAGTTTCATCACTGCCGGCCTCCTTGGTGAGCTCTTGGGACTTTCCTCGTGCATGTTTAGGAGAGAAATGATCATTATACTGATTTTCACGGCGTTTGCGGCATTTTTTTGGAGTTTCATCACTGCCGGCCTCCTTGGTGAGCTCTTGGGACTTTCCTCGTGCATGTTTAGGAGAGAAATGATCATTATACTGATTTTCACGGCGTTTGCGGCATTTTTTTGGAGTATCATCACTGCCGGCCTCTTTGGTGAGCTTCATTGGTTTGAATAGCTAGTGAAAAAAAAATATATAAAAGTTTATCAAGTTTTTATAAAAGTTTCTTACCTGATTACCAGCTAATATCGCTCCATCATCCAAACGTTTCCTTTCCATGGATCCTCTGGGGTGCAGTTGTTTGAACTTCAGTTTCAAAATAATATCTACTATCTTCGTTATATCGTGAAGTAATTTTCGATGGTTGTGTCCCTGGAAAAGAAATAATTAGATTATTGTCTAGTATATTGACTATTTTTTAATAAGTATTAGTTACGTTCGTAAAATTGAGAGTGGTCAATGCCTTTTGAATACATGATGTAGCGAACGTGAGGTTAGGACAGTACATTGTGTACTGGTTCATCCCAATTTCTATGGAACGTTCTGTTATCAACTTTTGGGTCTTAGTCATATGCGCTGGAAGCTCTAATTCTTCAATTTTAATTTTCTTAAAAGCTGTTTTAGGTGCAGTCTGTTAGGAAGATGTAATTTAAAAAAAAATGTTAATCTGTATAGTAATTTGACTTACATACGTCCATTTAAGTTGTAAATGTGAGCTTTCCAGAAAAGGACACGAAGAATATACAAGCACTAAATTTTTACTTGGATAATTATTAGCAAGAATAGAGACGAGATTTTTGCCATTCGTTTTCGCACTTATCAAGATCAAAAACTTGAAGAGAGGAAATAACAAACTTAAGAATGGTAGTCTTCGGTTTGCATAACAATCAGACTCGTAACTCATTGGAGATGATAAACCCATACTCAGGATAGCGGCAGCGTCAACATCAGCCTGATCAAATTCTTCCTTATTAGATCCTGATGAAAAATATGTCGAGGCAGAAATCATATTTCCTTCTTTAATTATTAATGCCGAGCTTTTAGGTGTGGAATGTTCATGTATTAATTTTAAATCATTATCAGATTTCTTCACAAAACGCATCCCAATTCTGTCTGAGGTTGTATGATGCAGTTTGGTCTGAAATCTGACAAAATCGTTTTTCTCCGCGAATCGATCTAGTTCTTGGCCTAAATCTGTGTGGTCGGCTTCGAGTAGAGTGAGTCGATCGCAATCTTTCAAATATTTTTGACCTAAAAATATTTTTAATAATAAGAAACTATTTTTCAAAAACAACTTGTATACGTTTTGCGCAGATTTAAAATTTCAATAAAATCACTCACTTATAGGCAAATTTAGTTGTACTATTTTATGGGACCCGAGAGCATCTACATTACGGTGGAGGACCGTTATTTTTTGATCATCCTTAAATAATGCATCCGCAAATTTGTTGATTTCTTCATCTCCAAATTCTGCAACAATTTCGGAGTAGCTAACAGACAACGATCTGGTCATTAGCGCTTCATCGCGACTTGTGGTGTAACAAAGTGAAGCCTGAAATTTTTGATAATTAAAGTATATCAACAGAAAATGTAAACATTAACAATAATAATAAACGTACGATTAATATTTAAAACAGTGTAGGTTAAGCTTCAGATTGATGGATAATGATGGATAAATTCATTCCAATATTTTCGGTTTACTTGTTTTACCTGATTTATCATTTATAAAGTCCTTAGTATAATGGTTTGGAAAGTACGTCTCTTATCTTTTAAGATTATTTAAAAGCTTTTTTTTCTAGACAAGACTCAGAAAAATCAATGATAAAAAAATAGAAATTCTTTTAGTTTTGTATAAAACAGTCACTCTCTACCCCTGGGATACCTAAAAATCTAATTCTCTCACTGTAATGACCTATAACCGTAGCATAAAATAGCATAAAAATATCAGCGCAAAGTTTGATAGTTTCATAGTTTTTTTTGAAAAAATTGGCAGATCTTAAGAAAGTTCAATATTCCGTTTATTGGAAATAAATATATCATTTGAGGATTATTTGTGGATTATTTGAGAACATTCTCTGCCAATCCCAGAAAAGTTAGAAAATTTTAACATACTTTTAAAGAATATGTTAATAATATATTTACAGTTTCTTACCTTATCCTGACTATATCCAAAGCTTACTCCAGGTTCATGGTAATCAATCATAAGGTTGTTCATTTGTCTTTTCATCGCCTCAGCATCATCCTTGAAGTTCCTGTATTTGTTAGAGTTGAATTTGTAGGCCTCCTTAATCACCATTGTTTCCAGGTCCATCAATTGCACAGGATCATTTAGTGGGGCTCCGTTCGGGAAAACTGAAGGATCTGCGGTTGAGAACAATGAAACAGGTGGACCTAGAAGATCGAATATGTGATGAAATAGTTGAATTTTGTTGTTACTTAAAATAAAATTTTACCTTTACTGAAACAATCTGGAGCGAAATGAATGATGCACAAATAAGAGTTGGGGGCTGGATCTTTTTTTATTCCGCATAAGCGCTTCCACCTCTCACGTTTCGCTTGCTCGGCTGGGAACTTGATTAATGTTGGGTTCTTACCCAAAATACAGCGTAATAGACAAGACATTATTTTTCCGTAAAATAAAATATTCCAAACAATTTTGGTGGGAAAAGTTGAAGTAGCACTTTTTGTTGCCACTGAAAAGTACTGTTTTCGTTAAATATGAGGGGAAAGTGGCATGAAAAGATGCCATTATATGTAAACAACAACAAATAAAATATTAATAAAATTATTTTGATCAGCTAACAAAGTTTTCAATTAATTGCTTCAACAAGTTAATAAATAAAGTGAAAACGACTAAAATCAATTAAAGCTATGTACAGCGTCGTAAGTACCAGTTAAAAGTACGAAAGGAGTGATTCTAACAATACTGTATATATTTTAGGTCCAGACAAAGGAACCTTATGACAAGTTTGAGGCTCTGTATGCAAACCGGCACCAAGAAAAGCATCGCAACCAGAAAGCTTTCCTTCTCAATTTTGATTATCTTAGACTTGGATTAGCTGCAAAATGTTTTAGAAGAAAGGGCGTCTCCAAGCCCGCAATCAAAGACTATTTTGATGAATTCCCAGAAGAACTCCAAAAATTTGAGACCAAGAAGCTCAAGACTGTGAAGCAAATTCATTCTAAAATTGCAAAGATGATCCGGGAGCACAAAAAAAATAAAAGATATTTTATGAGTGCTGCTATTGAATCCTTCTCGAATCCTTTGATAAGAAAACCTGAAAAGATCAAAATTGCTGCGAAATTTAAGGAAGCTGAGGAAATCGATGATCAAGAAAATGATTCTCTAAACATTTTGGCGACTGCAGCCGCTGAGCAAAATTACATCGTTATGGATATAATTGATCCTGAAGTAGGAATTTAATACTTAATCCTTGACTCACAAGATAAATAAATTTTCTTTACTTTTTCAGAATACTGATCAATTGCAAAATAACGATTTTCTCGACATCGAATATATACAGGAAGAGGAAGTAGAATTTGAGTTTCTCGAGGAACAAGCTGAAGTCGAAGATATCGCTGAGGAGCATCAGAATATGGACCAAGATATCGCTGAGGAGCATCAGAATATGGACCAAGATATCGCTGAGGAGCATCAGAATATGGACCAAGATATCGCTGAGGAGCATCAGAATATGGACCAAGATATCGCTGAGGAGCATCAGAATATGGACCAAGATATCGCAGAGGAGCATCAGAAAGAAGTCGAAGAAATGGCGGCTCAAATCGCCGCATTGCGAGAGGAGCTAGAAACTAAAAACTCGACCATCAATGAACTGAACGGCATCATTGTAGACCAAGATGCCAAACTACAAGAAGCAGTGCAAGGAACGGTAACTATCTCTTTAAAAAACTTTAAAAACTTTTAATGCATTTATTGATTTTTTTAGGAATATTTGGAAAAAGTTTGCAAAGACTTGAAAGAATACTTGGGTGGAAAACTATTTAATTAAATTAAATTATAGATCTTTGTTCAATATTTATTTTTTGTAACGACCGAATATAATTTATAAGTAAATAATCAATCTGGAAATAAATCAATGTTTTTGAAAATTGCGGATTTTCAATCTTTGGATATTTGTTACATCGGTGATTACACTTATAACACCTCGTGTTCTTGAACGAATGAATTGAAGCCTGTTGGCAGAGTTTTAATTAGTTTTAATTTTGTGGACATGTGGACGGTATCTTTAATATAATAGAGGAGTTTTGAGAATAATATATGAATCATATTTATGACCTTAAATTATTATGTACGATCCACTAGCATTGAAAATAGAGTTCAATTTTTAATACTTTCCGCAGTTCTTCTCGTAAATCCAAAAAATCAGAAAAGCACAAGCCAATAACGGATTCCTCACTTATTACTTTTGAATTCCAGCTCAACTTTTTGTGCACTTTTTAATACCATCCAGCAATCACTTGTTGGCGCAATTAATTGTCAGACACAATTCTGTCACTGCGACAAGCCACTTGGCAATGTTAACATTTTAATGAACGCGAAATGATTTGTTTGTTTTAAAATTGTGCTGCGCCGAATGCAAATGTAATTCCGTTAAACTGGCAAAGTCTCTCACAAAACTCGCCAGCCAAAGTGCTTCTTTAATTAAAATGAATTAAATTATATGGAATCGCGTAATTAATGATGTGTTGGATTTCTGTGTTTGTTTTTTGTGCCTTTTTCCATGCAGTTTTGTATATTTTTTCGGTTTGCGTAATTAACAATTTCTGGTGAATGCATCGCGCTGACTTTCATCGGATTGACTTGATGCATGGCTTGTGCCAGTTTGTATTTACAGTTAGCGGGTAATTAGTTTTACCACCCTGCTCTCAGATTCTAAGTTGCATTGCAATTGATTAAGAGAACGTTTTTCGAAATTCTTCGAAATTTAATCAATGAAACTCAGACTCAGATGAAAGAATTTGATTTTTCAATCAAAACACTATGTCTCTGAGTTTGTCTACATTAAAACTCTTTTTCCAGTTATATCAAGAACTCAATGATTACATCTTTATCAGAAACAGATTGTGACTAACATAAATTTATCTCAAAAATTAGCATACACCTTTTGTGAATCAACCACGATAATAATTTCATTCAATATCATAACATCTTAACAATATCCGACACTTTATTTGCCTTGAAATCATAATAAGCACATAAAAATACAATAACCTAAATAAACCAATAAGCAATACAAAAGCAAATCAAACAAATTTAAAGAAAATCAAATAATTCCGAAAAAATCCAAGAAATCCAATAAATATGCGTCTTGCCCATTAATTCTGGAATTACCTTTGAAAATTTAGTGACTTTGTCAGTTTGTTGTGTAACGAAATTATCGGGTTCGTCACACCTTGTCTAAACTCATTGTTGCTAATAATCCCAACGACAACTCAACCAAACTCCACTGAATGGAAAAAGTCTACAATTTGTACTTGCGTGCTGCTACAAAAATTTTAATACTTCAAAATACATCCCAAGTTCTTCAAACCAAATATTGAAAATTTATGCATTATGAGCTGGGGATTTAAAATTTTCAGATATTTGGAAAAAATCATGAATAATTGCTGCATTGTTATGCTCTTTGAGCTTGTAAGAACAAATTTGTTGGGAAAGGGGCTTGGTTTATATTGCTTTGGATTGTCTTGTTCTTTTTCAAATACTTTTTGACACAAACAATGATCGTGAATTTGTTAACTATTGTTGGATTTGATTAATTTGTTGGTTTGCTGGTTTTAATAAAAACAATTTGTTTGCTGTTTTCTTAAATTCAATTGAACATTTCACTGAGTTTTTTTTATTGCATTCCGGTCTAATTATGATTCAATCGTTCTATGATTTAGGAAATTTAAACCTATTTATGTGTTAAAAAAATATTTGTTATGAAAATTGGTATGAATTATGAAGAGGATTTCAAAGTTCTACTTAATTCAAAGTTAAGTCATAGTGACTTTTACTTTCTAAAATTCTTAATGCTTTTTGGTGCTTAATCTACATCAGAAATGTTAGCTGGTAAATATGGAGCACAAATACGACGCAGCTCTTCTTTACGTTTCTCAAACTCTGCTTTGGTGGTGTTTGCAGTCTCCAACCATTCTAATTTGTCATTGCACTCGCGCTTCACATAATCACGAGTCTCCTTATCAATTTTCAATTCTTTAAAGACGGACTTCATTTTTCGGCAAAATTGTTCCAAATCATTTTTGGTATTTATTAGTTGAATTCTTGTTGTTTCGGCTGTAGCTTGATCTTGTTCCTGTAGCACCATTCGATCAACATCTTGCTTGCTGAGATGACTTTTTGTGTCGATAGTAACGTTTGCTTCTTTCTTGGTTGAACATACAACAGCTGTTACCTTCAACATTCCACTAGCATCGATTTCAAACGTAACATTCAATTTTTCAGAACCTCTCGGAGCTGATGGAATTCCTTCCAAATTGAATTTTCCAAGCAGAATATTATTCGAAGCTGTATGAGATTCTCCTTGGAAAACACGAATACGTACACATGTAACATTATCGTAAGCAGTGCAAAATTCATTTGTAAATGTTGCAGGTATTCCTGTGTTTCTTTTGATCATCATTGTCATTACATTGTCTTTCGTTTCAACTCCCAAAGACAAAGGAGTAACGTCAGCAAGAACAAGTTGAGTGATTTCTTTAGAGTAGTTACCATGTAGACTCGCTGCAAAAATTGCAGCTCCTTTAGCAACAGCCTCATCTGGATTAATTGATTGAATTGGATCTTTTCCGAAGAAATTTTGGATGAGTTTTTGAATCTTTAAAATCCGGGTAGATCCACCAACCATCACAATTTCGTCAATCTCCGACTTGTCAATTCTTGCATCCCTCAAAGTTGATTCAACAATCTCAAGCGTTGAGGGAAACAAATCAGCGTTGAGTTCTTCGAACCGAGCACGAGAGATGGTAGAGTTGTAGCTAAGGCTGGCAGAATCTACATTTAAATAAGCAACTGCTTGCAAACTGAGAGTTCTTTTGGCTTCTTCGCAAGCTCTGCGCAATTTCAGCATTGCTTTTTTGTTGGTACTTAAATCTTTGCCTTGTCGTTTTCTCTTGATTTCCTCGACAAAATGATTCACCAGACGAGTATCAAAATCTTCACCGCCCAAATGTGTGTTGCCTCCAGTTGCCAAAACTTGTAAATGAGAACCAGTGATATTAAGAATGCTAACATCAAAAGTTCCTCCACCTAATAAGAAAAACAAACATTAAACACATTAAGTTAGAATATATGTTCGAAATTTACCAAGATCAAAAACAAGAACATTCCTTGAGCCTTCATTAATGTTTTCCAATCCGTAAGCAACCGCAGCTGCAGTGGGTTCATTGATGATCTGCAGAACTTCAAGGCCAGCAATGGTTGCAGCATCTTTTGTTGCTTTGCGCTGAAGTTCGTTGAAATAAGCTGGAATAGTAATTACTGCTTTTTTGACAGGTTTTCCTAAATAAAGCTCAGCTGTCTGCTTCAAATTTGTCAGAATCATTGCGCTGATCTCTTCTGGTGAGAATGATCTTTCCTGGTTCTCGAACATCACGTTAAATTGAGGTCTTCCAGCTCCATCATCAACCACTCTGAAGGGCCAATGCTTCATATCATTTTGCAGCACAAGATCCTTAAAATTGCGACCAATTACACGTTTAGCATCTATTATTGGAAAAATTTTGAAGGTAAAATCGGGTAAAATGAAATTAAACTAGATTGAATTATCAAATTCTTACCATAAATAGTATTCTCAGGATTGGCGTGTGCTTGCTGTTTTGCAGCTTCTCCGATGAAACGTTCTGTCTGGTTAAAAGCCACCACTGATGGCGTAATTCTATTCCCAAAGCTGTTTGCAATGATCTCAACTTTTCCAAAGCGATATACAGCCACGCAAGAAAATGTGGTGCCAAGATCAATTCCTGGAATTAGTATAAGCGTAGAATGTATTTAAAATATTCTAAAGAAACTTCTCGACTACTTACCGATAGCTGGTGCTTCGTCAGACATTTTGTGTTAATTTGTAGAGCTTCAATGAGGATTCAAAGTCTTTAAATGAAAAAATTGCTTTAACAAACAAGAAACAACGTGTTTTAAATCGAATTTGGAAACGAGCTACAAAATGTCTGTAAAGAGCTTCTACGAGCTCAACGAGCTCACAACGCTCAATAAACGATATATACATTAAAAAACGTAAAAAAAAATACTTCGGATAAACCCGCCAAAATTCAAAACTCAGAAAAACAAAAATCATCAAATTAATGTCCTAATGCACTGTACAAAAGTTAACAACCTCGCTAGTTTGGCCAGCCATAGCTTTTATAAATATTTATCCTAAAGTCCTGTGCTAACGACTTATTCACCATCAAAATTGATGAATGAAGGCCAACAACTGGACACTTTTAAGTTAATTAATGATAGTTTATAGATCAAATATACTATTGATTCAATCTGAAATTGCTCTGTAGATAACATATTTTCAGGTAATTGTTGGATTTACTTAATTTATCAGTTAGTTTATCATAAAATCATTAATAAAGTGGTTTCAAAGTCAAAGAGATTATATGAAAACTGACATTCTATAGATTTTATATGAGAAAAGACTGCATTAAAGTCTTGTCAAAAATGATCAGATCATGCTAGTGTTTCAGAAAGTTCAAGTTACGAGAACAGAAAGTGCATCTGCATCAATTCCTCCAGAGCTAAATGAAAATGAGAGAAACAAAAATATTTAAATAAATCGCAAACTTTCTCAGTCAAAATGATAGTAATCTTGAGAATTGAATTGACTGGTGATTAAAGTGTACCATTGATCCATTTTACATATGAAATTAATGAATAATTTTTTTTCAAAATGCTTCTTGAATATAAATTTTTTAGCTCGTGCCTAGATACTGTTTGCTTGATAATTATATAGACCATTAATAACAAGTTTAAGAAACTACAAGGATAATAAGTATCATGTTATGTGGGGGACAATTTTGAAAAGTGACTAAAACTAAAAATCTTAAAAATAAAATGAATCAAAAATTGATTCAATTAAAGATTAAAAGACCTTGGAATTTAAACGATATATAACAAATTGTCCTCACAGGGAACTTGGTTATCGAAATCTAGACCGCGATCTTATCTCGAGAAAGTCAAATCATGAAATATTAAAATTATGTAGCATTAAAATTCTTTCAAGTTTTCCTAAATAAAGCTGGTAAATTTGTCAGAATCATTGCGCTGTTTTTCCTTTAACATCACGTTGGACAAAAAAAATAAGTTTTGCAGCACAAGATCCTTGGATTTTTTCTATTTGTAAAATATTTTTGAATTAAAATTTTAGTTGGATTGGCAAATATTTTTTTGCATGGATTTTTTTGGTTAAAGCCACCATTTTTTTCTATTCCCAAAGCTTGGATGTATTTTAAAGCGATATACAGCCACGCAAGGACTGTTAAAAAATTTTGGATTTTATTATTTGGATTTTTTTTGAGGATTCAAAGTTGACTTTAAATGGATAAATTTTTAACAAAAAAACAACGTTTTTAAATTTTGTAAAAATGATTTTTGGAGCTCAACGAGCGATGAACGCTCAATAAACGATATATTTAAAAACGTAAAAAAAATCCTTCCATAAACCCGCCAAAATTCAAAACTCAGAAAACAAAAAATCTTGAATTAATGTCCTTTGCACTTTAAAAGTTAACAAGATAGTTTCCGAACGAATTTATCCTAAAGTCCTGTGCAATTTTCACCATTTAAAGAATCTCAACAACTCACCAAAATCATCCCATAGATCTGGCTATTGCTGGTTGATAACATATTTTCAGGTAATTTTGTTTAATCGAACTAAGTTTGGTCTCATTTAAAATCAAAAGGTTTCAATCTTGTAAAGAAAACTAATTCTTTAGATTTTAGATACATGCATTAAAGTCTTGTCAAAAAATGATCAGATCATGCTAGTGTTTCAGAAAGTTCAAGTTACGAGAACAGAAAGTCATTTTCCTCCAGAGCTAAATGAAAATCTATTTAAATAAACGTTTTTCAGTCAAAAATAGTAATGAGAATTATTGATATAAAAGTCCATTGTCCATATGAAATTAAAAAATCCAAAATAATATAAAATCGTGCCTAATACTTTTGCAGATAATTATATAGACATTAATAAAAAGTTTAAAAAACTAAAGGATAATAAGTATCATGTTATGTGGGGACAAAAAAGTGACTGTAAAAAATCTTAAAATAAAATCCAATAAAAATTTGATTCAACTAAAAAAAAGACCAAAATAAAATTTTGTCCAAATAAAAAAATCCATATTTTTATTTTCAAATCATGAAATATTAAAATTATGTAGCATTAAAATTCTTTCAGGTATTTACGATTTTTCTAACAAGATTTGATCGTTAATTGGTTAGTTGTTACTCGTGATAGCTGCTGGAATGTTTCGTTTGAGTACTTTGAAGAATTTTCTGACTGAAATTGAAAGTTATTCGATAGATGATTGAATTATGATCTGATGGAATATTTGAGACAAGTCAGACCAAAACGAAAGTCAGACCAAAACATATTGTGGATCTTCGCAAAATTTTATTAAAAATTAAATAATTAGAATGACAACACGTTTCTTCCAAAGAATATCATAAAATTCCATGCATCAAAAATCCCCATCATAATAATTTATCATCCAGAAGCGAAACAGTTAGGTGACAACTCAATTTAAATTCAACATAAAAGCCATTATTTTTAATAAATATTCAATAGGCCCAATTCATCAACTGCTCAATCTAATCGGATTAAACAAATCAATGTAACTTTAGTAACTTCAAAAATTTCAGTATCTTCAATTCACGTCTATTAAAGTCCATAAAACATAATAAAAATATTATAAAACATGGATCAAGGCATCAAACTCTTGAACATTTGAAAATGATACATTTGATACATTATAATTACCAAAATCTTTTCTTATAAATTTCAAAGTTTCTTCATCATCATGATAAAGTTATTAAAGTGTCACATTTCTATTGAACTGTTTTTTTTTGGTGTCATTCGGATAATGTCTTTTTTATGCTCGAACTGGTAAATAAATACTCATAAAATTTGAGGCTGTAAAAATGTGTTTTCAGAAATTAATAAATGAATGGCAATCAATGACAGTATTTTTCAGTGTTTCATTTCGTTAATGGTAATTAAAATTTATGAAAGCTATAACTTTTTTATTAGGAGGTTTTTTCGATCAATAATAATTTAGTGAATTTGCATACTTTTGTTTATGTTATGTGGAGAGGGCGGAATTGGAGCTTTTTTGATGGAAGGATCTTTAGAATGCTTCATAATAATTTCATTAAAACGTTCGAGTTTATGTAGAGCTAAACGTATTAAATGAACATACATAAATACCAAAAAAGCCCTGCCCAACCAACCAACAGTCACCTGATACGCTCATTGAATTCTCCATAGATTGCACATTTATCTTCACAGCCACATTCAGTTGATTTGACAGTTTTGGACACTTTCGATAACTGACAACATTTTTCTAAAATATCGACAAAATATCAACATAAAAGTCCGCAAGAATCCATAAATAATCGAACAGTTATTCAAAATCGAATTCAAATTTTCGTGGGAATTTATCTTTGCGGATTTTCCGAATCGCCAAATCTTACCAAACTGAGATTGTGCAGTTTTGCAAACCAAATCTTGTTGACTGATTCAGCAGCTTTTCAGTGATTTTTCTCAGTTTTCTCAGTTGTGCAGACACTAAATTGTGATACGGAGAAACTGGCGGCTGATTTATAAGGTCTGAGCAAGTTTGCTGCTAAATGACACATATTTTCAAACTTAATTTGATATTATTTTTGGATTTGCTTTCGGTTGCTTGTACGTCCTTCAGCGTAGCATAAAATGGGGAAAAATGATAATCGTGCCTTTTGTAATTTTTGCACTTTTTTGGTGTTTTTGTTCAGAGGTGGTGGTAAGGGGTTGGAAAATATGTTGCTTGATTTTGGGTCAATTTGAAAGCCAGTTATAAAAAATAAGTGAACCAGATTACTAAACTATATTTTTCCACCTCTCAACCACCCTCTTTTCAAATCTTTGTGCATTTGCTTGATTAGTTACATGTGTTTCGTTCAGCAACTGAACATAAATTATTCAACTTCATTTTTGCACAGTGTTTCATGTATTTCATAATTTTTATGTCCATGTTTAAGTGCTTATGAGTTTTTTTCTTGCTGTGGCCACAATATAATAATAATCACAAAATGAGACTGTTTGCCAGCAACACTGCAAATTCTTCCAATTTGTTTGAGGTTTTACGACCAATATTAATTTAAGTTGGTGTTTTCTTGGTGCTTTTTCATTTTTTCGGATTTTTGTGTTGCAAATTAAAATTAGATTTGCATTTTTCATGTATTTCAATCCACAAAGGCATGAAAAATTTATTGTTTGGATAGTCGTAAAGTGCTGTTTGCGATAATTTGCGGTAATAACACTAGTTGAAAGCTTATTTCAAAGTAATCCGTGGATTAGCTTTTAATAGTTGAGCATAGTCATAAAATTATTAATATCCGCGCGTATTGATATTATGCCATTATGCTATTATGTTTTTTATATAAAAATAATTAATCTTTTGTACAGTCAAATTTATTGGTACATTTTGATTATCCAGGTCTGTAAAAATAATCGTTAAAGAGTTTAATACTTTTTGTGAATATTAATGAGTGGAACTGACTTTGGGGCATATTTTTGAGTTACTACTCATATATTTAGTACGATGACATTTTACCATTAAAAACACTATCTTGATCGTTTATACCAGATTAAAATACAGTAAAAATCTGATCTCCACTCTACCTCATCGCCAGATCATGAACTTTCCCGTTTCGTTGATAAATTATGATTATTGCTTACTTTACTGCGATCAATATTGCAACTTAAAAGAAGTTTCGAGTAACTCGAATAAAACTTGAATAAACTCGAATAAACTCGAATATAACTTACGATAAAAAAGTGAAGACTTCCAATAACCTTGGGGGATCATAAAAAACTCAAAATTTTATAATCAAGAAATTGTTTCAGCAACAAGGAAAATATTAAATGTTTTAAATAACAAAAAATCTGAAAACTCAAGAGTCTCCTCAAAATAAAAAAAATACAAAACAAAAACAAGTGCCGTCCATAAGCTCCACAAACTTCGTGAGTTCAAAGAGTTTTTTTGTGCGACTCAACGAAAATTTATTATGAAACATTGAATAATATTTTTTGTGTCTAGAAAAGTACTTATGGGTATACCAAGTATTTTGTTTCAAATTCTGCTCATCAACCGTTTGAATGGATTTTTTTCCATATTTTTGTAGCTAACTGAAGCATTATTGAGAAATTAGGCATAATTTGTTGTTATTAATTGACTGGAATGTTTTCTTTACAAACTCAAACTAAAGTGTATATCTATCCGCAGCAGATCTACAGTAATATTTTAATATCTTGAGGAGATATTATGTGTCTTAATCTCAGTCTTAATTGTGTTTTGCTGGATTGATATGTTAGTTCGTCAAAACTGTTGGTTTTACGGAGATTGTCGATTGAATGTTGCTTTGTTCAATGTATTTAGAAGTTTTCTATAGCTTGATTGTTTGTTGGTGAAATGTATAAAATCAAAAGGATGCTTCAAATTTTTAAAATAAACTTTGTCGAAGATTTTTTTATTTAACATGATAATAGCTTAACATATTATTTAATAGAAAACTAAAAAAATACAATGATGAAATCCTTTCCATGTAGCCTCCATTCATCCAAACAACTTTTAATTTGACATCATTATTATAAGCACATCAACCTCTAACCTGCTATATTATTACTTGTGGACTTGCGGACTTGCGGACTTACAGGAGAAAGCTAATTCATGGTAATAAAACCAAATATTTGTTTCTGCCAATTTCATGGATCTCTTATAATGTTTTAGGTTATTTAAAGTCTTTTGTTGTTATCTCATATTATTTTGTAGGTATTCAGATATTTGATCTTTTGTTGAGAAAATATTCAAAAAAGCATTAATACTGACAAAAAACACGAAACACAAAAAAAAATTATTGAATATAAAATACAAGAAGCATGTAAGCTTCAAAGTGTGCTGGAATTTATCAAAAATTTCAAAAGATCTCTTCGACTTTAATGGCGAAGATCATGTCAGATATCCTAAATTAGTTTCACTGGATATTTGATATTTTGCAGAGAAACCTCGTAAATATTTTTATTAAACATTTTATTAAAGTTTAAACAGTTAAACAGTTAATCGAGGGAATTTTATATAATTTTAAGTTTAAATTGACTGAAATTCATCATTCGTTCACTACCCAATTGTGGCAATTGATCATTTGTACAGAGTCCGCTGATATGATGGAAATGATTGAAATGATTGAAGAGAAAAAGTGATATGCCACTCTACAATTAATCCATTTTATGTAAAGACCGAGATCAACCCTTTCTCAAATCGCTCGAGTGCTTGTGTCTGAGCTGTAGCATTTAATGAGCGTCTTAATCAAAAAAGCGTCTGCACGTATAATTTACGTAAATTAAACTTCACTCATATGAGGACAGAAGAACACCAAAAGTATTGAAATTGATGTTGCTGGTCAGCGAAGTGGTCGTTCTTTGGTGGAGATTTATTTATTTCAGATTTCTTTTGAAGATTCAAGGGTCTTTGATGTTACCCAAAAATATTTAGATTTAACCATAAAGAACCCTCTTTCAGTGATACCCAATTTCCGAAATTATTCTGGTGTCCGCAACTGTTTACTTACTTTAATTCATAGCAATTTATATGTTTTGGTTATTTTTTGCTGCATTGCTTTTATTACATCTTTTTTCAATTTTTCCTTCTCATTTCCATAATTTTATGTTTACTTAGCGTGGTTCAATTAAAGATCTTTCTTTAATTTGACTGGCCCAAAAGTGCTTTGCTGCATTTATGTATACGCCAAATGGGCATTCAAAGAGAACACATAAAACATATAATTTAATGATTTACTTTTTATTGTGCATTTTTGCCGTTTTCTTACAGATTTTAAAGCAATTTCTTGTTTTTCCACGATTTAATGCGTTTTTTGGAAGATTTTAAAGGTTTCTTTAGGTTAAATCCGGAATTTTATTGCATGCAATTTAAGATGAAATGAAAAATTGCAGCAAAAAATGTTCGTGCGCAAAATGTCACATTTTTAACTGCAACCATCAATTTATGTGCGTCTTGGTTGATTTGATGGAATTGAAGGGTTGATGGTGTAATTTTGGTAATTTTTAATCGCTTCTGGGAAATTAATTAGTGAAAGAGTTGTTAGTGCAAGACAATGTATGTATTTATTTATGGGATATTTTTAAATATATGCATCGTTTCATTTTTGGAGATGCGTGAACTGGATTTGTATTTCAGAAGAATCTTTCTGGTGAGATTTCTCTCAAAACTTCCCTGTAAATTAAAATAATTAAATAATTTAAAAGAATTTGTTTGTTTTTTAAATTACTTCAAGTATTCATAATTTATTTAATTGTTGACCTTAATCGTAAGTACGATATGATGAAGTATTTATTATTATTATATTAAGTATTTAAATGATAACCATGAATGTTATCAAAAGAATTGTATGAAACTCAAAGTACATGACCACTATGTAACAAATTGTAACAAACCCAATGTAACAAACTTTCGAAAACGCCACCTGACGTTCAAAAAATCAACCACACTTCATTTCCACCGAAAAACAAATCAATCATTGATACTGCATTACATTTAAAAAATTATCCACTTCAACATCGAACAATATCAAGATAAATTGCATTTGCTGCAATAATGTGCATTCACTCCAATTCCAAAATCACCAAACGCAACTCCCCTCGCTTACTCACCTTATAAATTTAACAAACCTTAACTCACTTTAGCTCATTTTAACTCACCTTAACTGTCCAATTTATTTTTTATTAAAGTATTTCAAGCTTTTTAATAATTTTTACAGCCCAAAAGTATCTGAAATTTTTCCAGATCATAAATTATATTGCAACAATCACCTGATACCTTTTCTTGTGTCAAAAATTTTATCATAAAATTGTGGAGTATGGAGTGTAAAAGCATAAAATTTATATAAAGCATAAAAATCATATGAGGAGATTTATGCGTTTTTAATTTTTCTTGTTATCAAAGTGTTAACATGTGTGAGATTTTTACACATAAAAAAGAAGTTGCTGAAGTATTTTCGGACTTTTGAAAAGTGTTTTCGAAAATTTTATAGTTTTAAGAGATTTTTGATGTATATTTTAAAATTTTAGTTGTTGGCCCTTTAAACATAATTTCACATAAAGCTTCCACCATTCATAATAAAGTCAAGCAAATGATAGTAATGATATGCAATAAATTTGCAAAATTCTCTTTATGAGTTTTTCGAGTTCAAGTAAAATTGTTTCTTTCTTATGTTTAATGACTGTATTGTCGATAAGGTGAAAAACTCGTAAAATTAATGATCCAATTTTTTAATTTGGATACAGGCACTCTTTTTGCAGTGGCTCATTAATAACCCGAATATTTATTTATGCGTTGTAATACTGAAGAATTAAAAATTATTAAATTTTATTTTTAAAAGTTTTATGGGTTTGGTTTGCAAGTTTTACTGAGTTTTGTTGAGATTGTTGTTGAATACACTGAATCTCTTCAAAGTCTGTACTAAAACCATTTTTAATTCGTTATTAATATTTTTTGTAATTTCTTGAGATTTTCTTATACATCTTGAGATATTCGAAATTTATTATTTTGAAATAATTTTTCGGTTGTTTGCCGAACGATATCAGTAATTTGATTTATAACACTTTTTTCTGGTCTTAATTCATTATACCTGGTGCAAAAAATACGATCAGTATCACATTTCAATCTTAATTCGCTCCAAATTTGCTCTAATTTCTTTGCGGATTGAGGTATGGAGGACAGTGATGGAGATCGTATAGAGGAGGTTTTATGCAATTTATTTGAATTTTATGTTTTGAAAGAAGAATGAGAAATAAATTTGATTTTGTAAATATTTGAGAGTTTTTCATTAACCTTCTACATCTTTTACAAAATAAAGATCCTCACTTAGAAAGCCATATAAACACTGAACTATATGATTTTTATGCAAATACTTGCATCTTGAATCAAAAAATTATTCCGAAAGTATTTTCAGTTCGCATTTGTTCCGAAAAAGAAATTTTTCAAAATTTGTAAAATTTACATTCTTATTTAGTTATTCACGTAAGTATCTCATAAGTAAGTTAAGTAAGTATCGTGAATATCGCAAGTACATAAACATCAAATTTTTGACCGAGAAACAAAAAAAAAACACTTGAACACTTGCCGGCAAAATAATAAAAAAAGTTATAAAAGAAAATAATAAAAGGTCAGTAATTACGTACTTTAATAATTTTAATGAGATTGCTATAATGCTATAAAAATTTCGCCTCTTTGCGATTGTTCCAGGCTTTTGTTGAGCTCTTTTTTCGAATTTATCTTTGAATTTTTTGGAATTTGTGAATGGAGCGATGTTTTCTGTCGACAAGGGAAAAATCGATATTTAGTCAATGAGAGTCAAGCAAAGAGTGGAAAACAAGTACATAAGAATACAAAAGTCCAGGCAAAAGAAGATTACTGTGATGTAAGTTTGGCTATATAATTTTGGTATATGTAAAGTAGGGTTTGTTGGGTCAAAATTTATAATAATTATAGATGAATTAAAATGATGATAGAAAATAAATGATAGAAGATTTAATCAATAATGAAAGTTTATTGAAAATTCAGCTTTACAGTTTATTTCAACATCAAACAGTTTCCCACCAAAAGAACCCTTCTCATTTACCTGTAACATTTTGTACACGTAAAAACATTGAATACTCAGAGTATGCCGAGTATGTTCGAATAAAATAATAACCACTTTCATTAAAAAAGGTATTTAAATTACAGAATTTACAGCTTGTTTTATGATCTTTTACGATTACTTTGAGCATTCTCTGTCTTTTGCACATTTTTGATGATTTTTGCTTAATTTTATAATGTTGAATTTAAATTAACGAATGTGTTCTTATCATGAAATTACTTTATTTTGTGTCATAAGTTATAATTTTTATTGAAAGAAAATTTGTTTTCGATGGTTTTTGCTGTTAAACAGTGTTAAAAAACTTAAATACATGGAATGACATTAAATTATATGTGTAAAAATTATTAATTATTTTTTGCCTTTGGAGTTGTTCAAATATAAACAGAAAGTAACAAAAATATTGCAAATTTTGTGGAATCGTGGGAATTATTAATTATGTTAAATTAATTAAATTAAAGATTTTTTTTTTGGAATTCTGTGAGAGTTTTGACTTTTTTATTGAAACTTAATGTTTAAAAAAAACTAATTTAATCTAAATTATTTTTTATGAAAACTTTTCCAGAAATATCGTGTTTTCTTATAAATACAAGATTTTAGCTCCTGTTTACTTTAACTCAACACAACAAATTACAAAATATGATAATAAAATATTTTTCCAGTGTATTCTTAAATCTAAAATTGTCTGGGCTGGTAAATTTGAGATTTATTCTACCTCCAAAACGCATTTTAGTTTTTAAGAAGTCAAGTCGATTCTACTTCAAACATGAGCCATTAAAAAAATATCTTAAATTAAAGCGAAATATCAAAAAATTCAAAAACCTTTTAAAACATTTGAACATAAATGAAAAATTTGAAAAGTACAAAGCAAACAGAACAAACAAGCAAAGGGAGACAGTAAGAAATGTAAGAAATGTAAGAATTATTTAAATTCAATGTTGAAGATTCACGATCATTAATCTTAATAATAAACCTTTTAATAATCTGGGATTGTGTTACAACAGATTTTTCAGATAAAATATTAAATATTTGGGATGTGAAAACAAAACTACAAAAGAGCGAAAGAGGAGCACACTTATTAGAGGTTTCTTGGAGTTTGATTAGTTTTTGTAGAACATGCACGGCTTTTGCAAAAAAGATTTATTTATGAAATAAATGCAAAAATATTTTAACTCTTGCAGAAATATCTTTTGGCAAAACATTTGTGTAAAATTACTTTCGATTTTCTAAATTTTCAAAAAGTTTATGCAGCGATCGTGTTGCGATATTTTAATGATGAATCACAGACGATCCTGATTTAAAGCGAGATCTAATTCAAAAATTTGTTTTGAACTGCTTTTTCCGACTTTTAGGAAAAATTTACAAAAATATTCACAAAAATTGGAGTTCATCCATTCACCAACAATAAGATCATACTAAAGCAAAATATCAAAACCCGATCAGAACGATCGAGAATACAGAATAAAAAGAGAATGGTGGCTGGATTCTCATACCTTCAATAAATAAGTAACAGAAAAAGAATACACAAACGCATTCACAAGATGAGAAAATGAATCAAACTGAGAGTAAGATGAGAGTAGCTTAAAGTGGAGGGGAAACAATAAATATTAAGTTTTATGGAAGGGGCTCCTTTCCTCTTAAAGATTATTTTAAAGTTTTCGTTGGGGATTTTAAATCTTATGAAGTATTTTCTGCTGTACGAAAACATGCAAAATATATTTTGCAAAATATGAATATTTTTTTTAAATCAAAAAAAGTCATCATAAGAAAGCTTTAAATATTAAATAAAAATTTATTCACCGAAAAACAGAAAAACAAATCTTCGGTTACCAGAATTTTAAAATAATAATTGTAAGACATCGCAAAATTATTCAGTAGCTCTCTTAATAAATAAAACAATCTACAAATAATTGAAAGCCACAATTCATCGATTCATTTTGCTGAACTGGAAAATAATGGCCTTTGCGAAATATTCGGGCATTATCAGTGGAAAGGCAAACAGAACACTCTGCCCTGCACTTTTCCATGTTTTCTGTACACATAATTTAAATACAATGCTTTATGCGCGGTTTAATCCTTTCAAATCTTTTTGGCTCGAGATTGTACCGCATTGCCAGTTTCCCATTTATTGAGTGGTTTGTTAAAATATATGTTAGGGATGGAGTGGTTTTGATAACAAATCAATAGTTAGATGTTAAAAAAATTTTCAGTCAACAACATTTTTAAATCCCCAAAAACAATTTGTTAAAACTAAATCAAATTTTTCTAGAATCAATGATTCACAGGGACCTCTGGCCCTTATAATTCAACATAAAAATGTAGATTGTGCGCGCAGTAAGGTTATTGTACAACTGCCTTTATATTCAAGAACCCTGAGATATATTTCTTACAAACAAGCGCATAAAAGTTGTGCATTACGCGAGATATTCGAAGATGATGAAGAAATGTGGTTCGCGGTTTCTTTTCAAGCACAGGAAAACAATTATTACATAAAAATGGTATAAAATGTTATAAAACGCATGAAAACAATGCACTGAGATTTTTTTGTAAGGAGATAACGAATTGCACATAAAGCGTTTGACTACCAGCAAAAATGAAAATGTGTTGCTTTGTAGTTTAGTTTACTAGGTGGAGGTTGCCCAGGTAGAATGAGCTACTACTAAATATGACATTCAAAATGAAATTTCTAAGACTTGAAAAGATTTTATTATAAATTATATTTAAATGGACTTTTGAACCGGAACATCTTAACAATTGCTTTACGTTAAAATATCTAAATATTCACATAAACACGATAATACCTATACAAATTAAGAATTTTTGGCAATATCCGCAAAACTCTCTTTTTTCAGCTAATAAATTCGAAATCTTTAAATTTCATGTAATCTCAACAAAACTATCAAAGAATTCGTTTATTCCATTATTTTCTGAACAAAACAATTTAAAACCAAAAAATTGTTCGGAAAACTGTAAATTAAACTTTTTTATCAAAGAAATAATACCAGAAATATAATATTAATATTTTTCGTCTTATTAATAAAATTTATAAAAGTATACAGGCGTTGAAATCACCCACGCCACGCGTCGACTCCAAAAGCCAAAAAGTCAGAGCAGTACAACAAAAAACTCACCTAAAAACCATAAAACTTCATGAAACTGTATGAATAAAATTGAATAATGTGGAATTAAAGGTGAATGAAGTTGAATAAAATTTGAACAAAACTTAAAGAAATTTTTGAGAAACTTACATGAATCTGAAAAAAATGAACAATTTCGGTTGTTTTGAATATTTTTTAAGGTTCTTCCAGGTTTGGGTGCTATGGGATAGTTTAGATGTTGTAATAAATCCGGAAAAAATCCAGAAAAAATTCATAAAAACATCAAATAAACAAAAAAATTGCTAGAGCCAAAACTATAACTTAATTAAAATTTTGAGAAAATTGCCGTGTCGCTGCCATATTAGAAAAGTTTTATTTAAAAAACTGAATTTTACCAAATCTAGAAAGTTCTCCCGCGTTCGCTTTAAAATAATCAAAATTCTCCATGCATATATCAAACATTTTATTGGACTTGCCGGACAATTATTATTCCTGCATTTTTGCTGTCCAATATACAAGATTGAAATGCATTGAACAAAAACAAACTGATTCAAGTATGTTCCTCCAAGTTCCTGGTTCCATGTAAATCACGAGCACAAATTCGCGGGGGTCTTTAATGTTCTTTAATGTTTTTGCCGTGTAGCTTAAGATTTTATGACTTTTTTGACTTTTTCTTGCTGGCATTGGTCAAAAAATTATGATTAAGTTATTTGAGATTTTTTGTTGTTTTAGCTTTTGTTTCGAACTTCGATTGCAATTCTTGCAATACTTTATTGAAGTTGCGAGGAATATTGAGAAATTTTTAATCGACTTAAGGAATTTATTTTTTAAATGGAGCGATAAATTTTAAGTTTATGTTTCAATATGAAATATTGGGCAGTTTGAGCTCAATTTTGAAGTAATGATTGATTTTTCAATTACTTGAACTTTAACGATCCTCAAGAGGTTTAATTTTCAGAAAAACTTAATTCTCTCATAAATTTTTTTCACTTTAATTTAAAAATTCCGTTAAATTAACAAAAAAAATTTAAGTCCTGTAAAAAATACAAAAATGAGTCATTTTGCTACCTATTCAATCAAATTAAACTAAAATAAATAAATCTGTAGATTAAATTATAACAAGCAAAGTATAAAAGTCAGAATTTCTAATTAATTAATTCAATTTTCAAAAAAAACAGACAACAAACATAATTCTGGACAAAATATATTTTGAATTAAAAACCATAAAGCTCGTACATTTGAATCTTGAATGCAGCTGAAATTCAAATTTTCCACCAGCTGCCCATGGTTAAAAAAAAATGTAAGCTGCACAACAATGTCTTGAAAAATTTCAATTCATATTCTTCATCATTGTAATCATTGTAAATTTGTAACTGCAATATTCTGCATTAATTCATAAAACTCCAATAAATCCAAGAAAACTCTTGAAAACACCCAAAATCCTCAGAAATAAGCATATTAAATTATGATTTGTTTTGTTTTGTTGTCGCCCACCACCAGTAACTGAAACACTTTTTATACAATTTAAACATTTATAAATCACCTTGTGCCTTGTGTACTCTGATATTTGTTTAATTTATCACAAATCTCTTTACATATTTATCAACACAATAATTCTTGGTACACAAGAGAGGGGAGGGTGTTGAGTTGAAGAGAAATTATAAGAAATTTATGTGAAAGTAAGAAATTCAATAATTCTTGATTATACTTATTAACCGCCTTCATTATTCGCCCCTTAATCTCAGCAAATTGTGTTGTTGTTGCCAAAGCCAAAATGAATAACGATTGCATCTCATTTCCGTTGGCTTTTGTGTAATGCTTGTAAATTGTAATTCTCTGCTACAATATTATCCAACTTTTAAAATTTATTGTAAAATGAAAAATTATGACACGTGCCATCTCATTTTAACAATTTCAATGCAGCTCGCTTATTTAAAATTATTTAACATTATTTAACTGATTCAACTTTTTAACGAATTATTTATTTCGTTTAAGTACCTAGGTAGGGAAGTCAGAGACAATTGCATGCAGCCTACGTTCCTCGTGTAACAAATATGAGAGACTTTGCCTGGCAAGCCATTGTTCGAGTGTCTTTAAGTCTGTACCATTTTTGGAATATGTTTCAGAGAAGTTACAATATACTGAATTACTTTTCAAAATTTTTAAATTTGTTTTTATTTTACTTTGTAATCTTTAACTTTAAATTCACTTTAAAAAAAATCCACTTGTAACTTAATGTAACTTAATATTCAAAAGTGTGCTCATTAAAAAAATCTTTAAGAAAAAATCTGTAATTGAATATGTTTCATTCTGGTATTTGGAATTTTGGAAACTTGACCGAAATTGTTAAAAATGTAACGAATTTTTGGTTGCGAACGTGACTTTTATTTATTGGGTTTTTCGAGCAAGTAATTTTGGCAGCTTTTGTTGAATGGATTGCAGTACGTTTTGAACTCTGAATGACGCCAATTTAATATTGTAATTATTTTTATGGCGTAATACTTTTTGCATTGAAGGTAAAATTAGGCAAAATTCAAATTTTGAGCTTCATTTTACTCTCAATTATTAAATTCACTTATAAGTTTCATTTCAAACTTGGATAAAATTAATTCAATTCTCGAACAAACAAGTTTATTAGCTCTTGACTAATTGATAACTGGAAGAACACACAAAAACATGATTTTAAAATGTCATTAGCTTGCCAAGCTTCTTACTTAAAAACTTTCATTAATTTGCTACACAACGATTAAATATGTTGAGTCAATTAATTTAATCTCGAATTATGAATATATATAAGCTTACTCAGAAAACTCACTGAAAACTCCAGAAAGTTCAAGAAATCAAAATATATTCGACATAAATGAAAAAATATACCCAGTAGGAAGCTTAATATTTTTAAAATGCATTTTAAAATCATTTAAAACCAACAAAATGACAAAAAACCACAGCAAATTAATAAATGACTCTACTAAAGATATGAAAATCTTTTGAAACTTAATTAAGTCATTCACCATAAATTAAAATTTTATAATTTTATATAATTTTATAATTTAAATGACTGGTCATAAGTAACTGATAACAATTCCTCTTAACTTCGAATGGCTTTCCAATGTATTTTCATGTCGATTACAGATCGAGATCACACCAAGGTGGCTCCGAACATTCTTGCTTTTTATAACATGCACAATGTACAATATAGGTGGAGAGAGTCGAAATGGGTGAAATTTTAAATTGATTAGATAAAATATAGCTACTCAGGATTCGGATATTCGGTCAAATTCTTTCAAAACGTGAAATTTATGCATTAATTTCTAGCTTTTGGACCCCATCCTGAAATAGAATGTACACTTGACAGATTTTTGGTCGAAAAAAATTATTTCCATCCATAAGAACCTTTCACATACCCACCAATCTGAGATATTTCTTGGAGACACTCAAAACATAAAAGTCACTCGAAGAAACTTGATTGGGAGCAATAATCGTAAAAATTATTTTATCAGAATTATCACAAATGGTAATTGATTTGGAATATTTCAATGAATTTTGAATGAACTTCAATGAATTTCCATGAGTTTTATTGAATTGAACAAATTTCGATAATAAAGAAATTCAATTTTATGAGCCTCATGAAGTCTGAAGACTGTTTTGATTTTTTCGCTCAAATAGCGGATTTGAATCCAAAATAACTTTGCAAAAGTAAATTCATGATCTTTGTAAGAATTTAAGTTACTTAAAGTGTCCCATAAGATTGTGATTTTTATCGCGAGTAAATCGGAGTCTTTATTTTCATAAATTTTCAGTTTATTTTGAAATTTTGAAACCTTTCATAAATAAGGATTATTAATTTGCTTTCGTTTCAATTGGGAATGTTCAATGGTTTCATTTAATTTGTGGAGACAATTTTATGCGATTACTGTATGAGTTGAAAGGGGATTTATTGAGATTGAATGGATATTTCATTAGCAGGCCATTGTCAAATTGGAGGATTGTGTATGTGGTTCGCAGTTTGAGCAGGAGATTGACAGGATTCAAAATCTGAAATTAAAATGTTTATTCTTTTTCAAAAAATATGAGCTTTGCTTAAATTTTACAGCAAAAAATAAAATCAAGCCCAAATTCTTAATAAAAGTACAACCAAGATATATAAATATAAATTTTTATATTCCTTCACTAAAAACGCGTAAACTTTAAAAATCAAAAAAACAAATAATCACTGTACAAAATGTGCTGGCGCCAAAATATGTGAAAGATTCAAAAACAAAAATAAAATCGAAAGATCCGAAAAAACTGAAAAATCCAAGTAATTTCAATAACAAATTTTTTATGAAGAAGTGAAAGGAAAAGTTTTTAAAGCGCAAACTCTTCGCTAGCACTTTTGAAACTTGGAAGACATCAAGTATTTCAAGCATTTCAAGCATTTCAGCAATTACCGTTGAAATCAAAAGTATAACCATAAATTTCAAAATCACAAAATTTAAAATTAAGAGAATCGAAGTGGTTGAGACAATGAGGACTAGAGCAGGTTCTGCATACAAATCAAATGTTTTGCATATTTTACTTTAAAATATGTCACAAAACACTTCAAATTATTTGAATAATTAAAATTGCTTGCAATACTCGAAAAGTTTTAATAAATATATTTCAAAGTGTTTCAAATTAATTCAAACTTTGAAAGAGTCGTGAAAAATTTTTCTTTGAATTACTTTGAAACTTTGGAATTAATTGTTGTGCCGTACAAGATATTTTTCAATAAGTCGTAAATTTCAGTACAACCGCATAATTGCAAGACGCTAGCTAGAAGCAAAAACATTTATGAACATCGATTATTATTTTATGCGACTCAAACTAAAAATTTAGAGTGTGACAGAATAGTTGAGCCGGGATTTTTCAAAATAGATTTAATTATTTTTTCAGCATTTGGGCGAGCATTTATTAGAACATACAAAGTATTACAATTTATTATAATTTTAAGCTTTCCAATACAAGTTTTGGTACAAACTAAATGTGAATGAAGATTGAACCACATCAATTGTATGAAAACACTGACCCACCTCAACTTCGAACCTCTATCTGTCTTAATACATTTTTTTCAATTAAAGTGATTAAAGCATGTTAATTGAGTATTGTCTGTTTCGTAACGCTTTAACGGCCTCACTTATTGGCTTATTGACCGATGTAGCATAAATATTGCGCAATACTGAATATGTGATTGTTTTACTTGCTGCCAATTTCGCTCAATTTGGAACAAAAAATTTTAAAATTGATTTTTTCTTCATAAAATTTAATAAAAAATGTTTAAATTTAAATTGCAACAAATATATAGAAATAATCAAACAGGCGCCACTAGACATTTTTGTGTTATTTAATATTTTGTTTGTGTTTCAAAATTATTTTCAAGTTTTTATGTTTTTATGATTTGCAAAAACAATCCCAGAATTCCATAAATTTTCGAAGTTTCTAGCAAATTGAATAAAACCGAAGAGTTTAAAGCATTTATGGAAATAATTTGAACTGTTTTACAGCTGAAAATGGATTTATATTCAAATATTTGCATTTAAATCTATTGACTTGAAATGTTTATATAAGATTATATTCTAATTTATTCTCCAAAAAAATTGTTTAAATCTAAAAACTAGGGAAACGGTTCAATCTTTTTTGATTATTATGCAAAACATCAATATTTGAGAGAATTTTGAGTCATTGGTGAATCATCACAAAAATCTTGTTTCTCGATTGTTTTTGCATTTTTGGCGTCTTCTGAAGAAATTAAGTGTTTGTCTGCGGTTTCGTCACTTTGCGATGTTTAGAGCTTCTTCCAGTATTATATTATTTTGTGACTTTATAATTTTTAAATTTTTCTGTGTTTTCACTCTTTGTATTTTAATAATTTAAGCAGTGGATGTATGAAATGATGAGGAAAGTGACATGTTTTGTTTTTGTGGTTTGATACTTTTAGGCTGTTAAGTAACAGTTATGATGGACTTTCAATTTTAGTCACCTGGAGTTTTTGTGGAGTAGTTTTTTGATTGATCATTGACATGATTAATATTTTATTTTGCAAAATAAATTTCTTGGAAGCTTTTAGAATGAATTATATATTTTGTATAATGGTTATCATCGCTCAAGGGCCTAAAAATTTTTGATAAAAAATTCGTCAAAAAATGTTAAATGGACTCACTAGTTATTCAATAAAATTTTTTTGGTAAAATCTCTATAGCGTATAAAAAATAAAGTCTTCATAAACCTGAATCAACCTCAATATTATTTATTTTAAAATAAAATAACTCTTAAAATCCCCTTATTTGGATGTTACTGAATAATGAACTTAAACTAATTATGTTTTCTCAATCATGATTTTCAAACAAACTCCACTGAATAAAATCTAACACGCATTCCTGACGGATTAAAAAAGTGATCCACCTGGCTGGCTGCCGGTGATTTAAAGCAATCTATTCGGATAAGCATCAAATAGCTTTTATGTAGAAGGAGCCGAAGTCATAAATCTATTTTTACGAGGCTCGAATGCTTTATTATGGAAATATTCTATTTTTACCGATTGGTACAAAGAATTTCAAGATATTTCAATATTTTTTAGTATTTCACAGTTTGATGTGTTTTTTAACAGCGAAAAAGTAACAAAAAGTGATTTTATTTTGAATATTTTACAAGCGGGGCCAGGTAGCTAATCGGTCTTGAAAAATCTGTTCTAAACTTCAAAGAAAAGTTTGAATTCAAGCTTCGAATATTTTAAAATTAAATAATGGTCTCCCAGCCCCTGTCAAATTGTGAAACTCGAGATATGACATAAATTCCCAAGTAATTATAATATATCACAATATCACATAGCAGAGTGAATTCTGTGTGGTAATTATCTTATCAGTTTTATAGCCTCTTTTATTTGAATAAATCCACTTTCTGTTTGAATCTTTCGTTTTTATTGTATGCTCGCAGTTAAATAAGTCAAATAAATAAGTTAAATCAGGTAAATCACTGCCGGCGAACGCTTCAGTTGATTTAAGTTGGCTTTAGTTCGCTCGGACAATCAAAAAATATCGAAATACCCAAATTATTTCAATACAGGTGGTCCTTCCATAAAATCATCTGTATTTTTTTCCTCTCTTAAACTTGAGCTAAGTATTTTGATTGCCTGTTAAACTTAAGCCTGTAGGTGATTGCGGAAATTAATGATCGATTAATTGGTTACTTGGGGGATTAAGCAGCTGATTAAACTAATTGGCTGTTGATTGCTTCGATTAATTAAAAAACACAGTGTTGCAAATAAAATAATAAAACGTTTTTGCAATTATAAAGTGATATTTTAGTGGAAGTCCCTGTGTTATTATTATAAAATGAATTCAATTTCCAATCAAAATAAAAGAATTGTCTTAAAAACAAAAAAAATGGCTTGACTAAATTTAATTCATTCCTTGATGTTTATTTGGTTTGTTGCATTTTTCTAATTTTTCTTAACTTGTATTACAATTAATTATTAATGCTAGACATTTGATTATGATTCCAGAAAATCAAACAATCACCTTCCAATCATTTCATAATCCTCTCTACTAGAAAACTTACCAGCAAGACAAACAAAGATTGTCAGAAGATATCAAATTTACACGATAATGCGATAAATTATCATTTTCGATATTTAAATTTTTACTTTTGATAGAAATTGAGAAACTGAATTACAGATTGTTTATGCCAAATATCCCAAGTTATTAAATACTTTGACTTACAAATATAAAAAAAAATACTCCAAGTCGCCTAATACTTGAGTTTATACTTATACGAGTTTATTGAATTATTGGACAGCAATTTGAATAAAACAAACTCTGAAGAAAATTTATAAGCATTATAAGCATTTATGTTCATCACATCATTCATAAAACTGTTACTTTATTTTTTTAATGAAAAATTTATTGTTTTCTTTGTATTAAGAATGGAGTGTTAAGGTTTTTAAGTGCCAACAATTTATTGGGCCACACACCAAGCTGACTGACAAGAATTGTTATTGGAAATTATTAAAATGAGGAAACTTTTCTATTATTTTATTTTAATGCGCCTTTTTTAAATACACAGATTGATATTTATTTATTTGTACTAAAAGGCATAAAATCTGCATCAAATGTGATAAAATTGGTTTCCTGAGGAATAAATTGTGTTTCAAGTTGTTTGAGATTTAAAATGAATGTGAATAACAGTTTTTCGATGTGCAATATATTACTTGAATTTCAAAGAACCATTTAATACGAAAAGTGCTCTTCCAGCCAAAACAAAAAACTGTGTCAATTATAAAACCATCTATCAAGTTGGGTGGTCTGAAAAAGTTGACAACTTTTTCAAGTTCTCTTGAAATCTGAAGGTTTCTTCAATAATAAGTAACAAAAAGTCAAGTTAACCAAAAAATTCTCAAGATGCTTCATAAGAAACATTAAAATCTTTAAAAGCCCCAAAAAACTTAAGAAACTCAAAGAATCCACGAAATATCTAAGACATTCAATTTGGTGACAATTTACTTTGCAGCTCGCCAGCTCCAGAAAAAACAAATACGTGATTTGCAACTTTGCCTGAAATTTTATAAATCACGAGTAGTAAAATGTAAAGTCGGGTAAAAATGAAAATAAATAATCAAGTCTGGCCTTCAACTCTACATTACCACCACATTACTTGAAAATATATCAAAACTTTGTGTCTAAACAGCAAATAAAAAAAGTCCCACAAAAGATTTCGAACTATTTTCTAACACAAAAAACACACACATTTCTTCGACATTTCTCATTTCGTATTTCTTTAAACAAAAATTTGCAAAAGAACCGATCAGCTAAACGATCAATGTACAATGCTTCAAAGCGCGGTTTATTTAAAAATAATTTATTTTTTTGGTTTTTACTTGGCGTTCGGTGGAAACCTCTTTTAAAGGCACAAAGACGGTGAAACCTGGTAAAACTTACACTGAATATCAATTATCAATTATCGGTATGCCTTTTTGTACAGAAAACGTGTGCAAATGTTGGCTAAAGAGATTGATCACGTGCAATACTTGGCGGAAAAAGTGCTATGGGTTTTTGCTGGTAAGTGCGAGTTAAATTGTGTAAAATACAAAAAACTGGCAAAATATTTAGTAAAACGAGGGAAAATGGGTATTTGCTTTGAAGTTTTTTTTTTCGATGTTTAGAAATTAATTATAAAATTAAGTAAAAACGAAATACGTGGTGTGAGAAACTTGTGTTGTTATAATACAATTTAAGAGCATCGTAGATTTGCCCAGATGCCCTAGATTATTTTTTATTTAGACTGATTTGAGAGCGTAAAAATGAGAGCATCACTATACGAATCAAAAAATAAGATCCTGATAAGAAAACAATATTAAATTCTGATCTTAAAAACACATCACACATCATCAAAAAATTTAAATTCCTCCTAAAATTCCATAAAACTCAAAAACATGCAAATTTCCTATCGTGCGATCTTATTACCACAGTTGTTTTGTCTTGCCTTGCTTTCAGTTTTTCCATCTCGCAGCATACTTAATTTTTGCCGACACAAGCAAAGCGTTTGAACTGTAAATGGATGATAAAAATATTAAAATGGAATAAACACTCTTATTTTGGATAGAATTACCACATTACCACATTATAGCTGTTGTGCTTTATTGTCCAGGCTTTTGGAATGAGTGTCAAATGAAAGTATTTTAAAATAATTAACATAAACAACATTTTTTGGGATGTCTGTAGGGGTTTGGTGTTTGGCTGATGTGGCTATAAAAAATTTTATATATCCTCTTTTTTTAATATAAAATCATCTATTAAATAAACCACTTTAACAATTTCCCCTCGAACACAATAATCTGCTAGGGAACAAGCATTTATCGACTTTTAATGTACCCATAACGAGCTTCATATGCTGGCAATTAAATGTGCGTGACTTACGCCATCCACGACTGAGCAAGAGATCTAAACATTTTAACTTTAAATAACATTAACTATTTGCCTATAACAAACAAACTGAACAGAAAAAAAGAAAAATCCAAAACCAAATCATGTCCATGTAAAACCAGCCAAGTTAATTGTGCTTGCATTCTCGGGCGCAAAAAAGAACGGCTAAACATAGAAATTGAATACAAATTTTTCAATTAAATGTCCCGCTAATTTTTCTTTACATAATTTCGAGTGAAACAGACTTGTAAGTGCGCATAATGTTAATTGGAAGTGATGATGTGATTTATTTTTTGCGCACGTTAATTTAGGAAACTGCTGCATGCGTTTGAGGCTTTTTGCTTGTTAGGTCGGCTGGAGAGACGTGAGCACACGAATCGTTTAATTAGACATTAGATTTAATTGAGGGTTTTGTTAATGTGGTGATGGAAGTGGTAAGTGATTTTGGAATATTGTTATTATGGCTTGGGAACTGTGTTGCTCGTTTACTTTGTTAAATGTGACCAGAAAACTTATAACGTTTTTAAATTCAATAAGGTTTTTGGTTTACAATGAAAGCGTTCATTAAACTCTTTTTCAGTAAAGTCACAACTGACGAAATCACCAATATGTGATTTCATTAATTTATCGCTCACTCCAAATATCCTCAAGAACCTCTCACTAGTTCAATTAACGTTCTAATATTTATCCATTTTAAAGTCATCCATACAAAATTGCAAAAATGACAGCATTTACTTTGAAAAATATTACGCAATTAAGTAGATCATAAATTAATTCTTTAATTAGAATGTAAGGCAACAATTTAATAATTCAATAATTTGTCAATCTTATAAAAACTAGATCAGCCATTAAATCTCAAAGTATTTGTTCAATAACTGCACATTATTGATAACTCTTGAACCAATTAAATTAATCAATAAACTATCCACCATAAATTCTACAGCGTCAATATTTGTAATTTTTGTTGAAAAGATTTGCCAGTTGCAACTTGAGACGTGCTTCAATGTCCCATACAATTCCTTTCCTGCCACTTGATTTATTGAGATTATTGAGAATATTGTTTAGTTTTTCACACCGTTCCATCAATTATTTTCACGCAACTCATAACTATCTCACATCCAACTCACAAAGCAAATAAATAATGACCTGAGAAAAGTCATAATAATTACTTGATAGTCGATATCTCGCCCGATATTCTCATTCGAAAGGCATTTAATTTTAATTGAAGCCATTAAATGTACGAAAATGGAGTTTCAATTCCCGCACTGTATGGTTTTGTGAATTTGAAGGGGGTTGAGGGTTTTAATTTAGTTATTAGCAGGTCGTCCGAATAAAACTATTCCTCACTTTTCTGTTGTCTATCATCTATAAAAAAATACAAACATTATTATAATTGTTTCCACCCATCAAAGCTCCCATCAGCTTTGCATACACGCTGCTTCGATTTATTTTCACTATTGTTTGAGTCATCATCATTTACTGTTTACTATCGCATCAATTCACTTACTTTTATTGCCAGTTTGAACACCCACAACTCTAAACTTTATTCGCCCATATTTTTAATTTATTGTTTTTAACGCAAACATCTACTTACGGTCGTACAGTCGACAGACTAGTAGATTCTCCTGTCTAAAGTTTATTAATGCATTTTTATGGCTTGCGATATTTCACGGATTTAGAAGCCATTTAATTTGTCTCTCGCAGCTTGAAGAGCTCGTAAAGACGTTCTATATCGAAAGTGCATTAATCGTTAAAAGTTATTGTGCAGGAAGGGTCAAATATCTCTACTTAATGTGCATCACTCTGTGAAATATCCATTAGTTATTTTTGCTATGGTTAAATTTGTTGTCTAAGTGCTTATGGATGACCTCAATTTAATAAACAATAAAAATGGTTTATCGTTCAAATTACATATTTTCAGCATTAAACTAGTGTTTTTAGTGGATAAACACTTTGGATTGTTTGATAATTTTTATTAATTTATTGCTTTTGTTACATTGTTCTGATTTATAAATGAAAGCCTTCAATCAAATGTTATTGCACGATGGAAAAGTTTGTCCTTGCAATCTTATATAAAGGAAACTTCAATATGTTTATATTACTCCAGTACCCGATAATCAAATTCTAGAAAATAAATCAACCTAATACGACTTTAAACTCTAAACAACTTTATAAATACCAATTGAGTCAAATATTCGAATGGCTTGGTTCAGGTTCAATCAAATCAAATTTGTTGCGCTATAAAATTATGGAAACTCTAAACTTTAAACTGCAAAATCGAGTAATCGACAATATCTCATAATACTTGGGGCTACATTCAATAGGTCAATGAGTTGGATATGATCTCTGTTTGCAAGTATCTGGCAATGAGTGTATTAAACTCAATAAACTCATATTAATACCGAACGACTTTGAACTTTCCGAATTTATTTTTTATTGAATTTGTTGAGTATTTAGTTTTTGCAATATTCTTGTTTTGTGATCATAGTGTAATCTTAGGACTTTAAATGAAATGGATAATGAAGTGAAAATTAATATCAAAACTGAAACTATTCACTGTTTAAAATTTGAAAGTGCTTTAGGTTTTAAATTAAACTTCTTTAATACGATGGTATTTACTCTAAAAACAGGGAATTAAGATTTAATTTTTTTTATAAAATTGCTCCATTAAAAGGGTAAAACTGTTTCAATTCAATGTAAAATTGCTCGGTAGCGAGTGTTTTGACTTTTATGCAATAGGTAAAATTAGTCGCAACTGACTAAATTATCATCATTGTCTTTTAGATTTTTGTGAGTACACGCGGAGTTTTGTAATTTTTCATTTAAATTGAGCTGAAACTGTTAAAAGTTATCAGATACGTAGACACGTAGTAGATACGAGTAGTGGGATGTTTATAAAAGTGTTGTTCAATGTTCATCCAGCAATTCGGACAGATCCTGAACTACGAGGAAGAGCAATAATGGTGATAGATTGAAGTTGAGATGATGACTAAGCTGATTCATGATGAGATGTCGGAATAACTGCCCCCAAACGTAAGGATTTAAAATAATAAACAAAGCTTCGATATATAATTAAATAAATCTTTTAACATATTATAGTTTGGCTGGTAGTTTATTAATGAATTGATCTTCTACTTGTTTGTTGAAGGGTTAAGGATTCAAGTGATGGTAAACGCCGAATTTTATTCAAGTGGAGCTGAATTTGATTCCGACCTGAATTTAATCCAAAAGGGAGATACTTTTGGATCCAAAGATATCAACTATCCATGGAATTCCAAGAAAAGCGAACTATTAATTATTACAACCTCTGTAAGTTATAAAATATATCTTTTATAAATGTGAAACTAATTTTATTCCATCTCTACTAGATAACTTTTGCTCTCGTCCTGTCTTTACATGCTACATCTTGACTTTGGGTGCATAAATCATCTCTTACGATGATTAGCCTCTTGTATATACTTTTATTTGGATTTTTACATTTCTTTTGCTCCTTATCTCTATTTTTAATTGTTGGTACTTGATGGATTGGAAGCCAAAGGAGAAGGACTTGTCCAAGAATCAGGTTCGTTTTTCTTTTAAATTTTTCCAAAAGCATTTTTATAAACTTTTTCAAATTTTCAGGTCAAAATAATTCCAACATTTTTCTTCAAATATTCAACAATCGGATCATCAAAAACTTCCGTCTACGTGATCCATCCAAACAACGCTCTACCCGATTAGGAATTCTTTCAACATCATCCCATCAAAAATGCAACGAAACATCGAATCATGTTTGTAATTGAAATGTAATTTTTGCAAGAAATTTTTGAAATATTGAAATAAAATGTGTAATATAATAAATTTGTAGTTTTTTTAACATTTTATTTATTTTAGAACTAATTTTAAGTACTAAATTGAGAACCCAGTGTAAATTAAACCGACTAAATTTTACCCTTTTTTTTATTGCCATTTCGCAATACTTGCAAATTTTACCCGCAAACGACTGTCAAAAATTTTGCGACTAAAAACCCTCCAATGATTGGAGGAATCCCAGTTTCCTCCAATCATTGGAGGGTTTTTCACTGAAATTTTTAAAACAGTGTTGCAATACTTTTAAGTGAAATTCTAGTCACATAAATTTCTCCAATATTTTACCATAAAATTACAATAAATCATTATACCAATAAATATAAATATTTATTGTAAAAACATGAATTTCTCCAAAACATAAATTATGAATAATTGAAGATTCTCAACAGATTCTTCAGAATTATTTCAAACAACCAGTTTGAATGGAGTGCCAATTGCTGGCATTATCTTGCAGGCAAAACATAAATAAAAAGTAATTAACATGCTATCAAATGCAGCATCTTGTAAATTGCCAGCAAGACTATAAGACTGTCGGACCGCTACAAGCTTATAAAGGCAGGTACATCCAAGAACAACCATGTACAGTCGACTACAAGGGAACATCATATTTGTTTCACGTTCTTCTCCAGTTCCCTACAAAGAAATTAATTTATAAATTTGTTGTTAAGAATCCGTGTTTTGTCGCCATTCATTAAAATAATGCAAAGTATTTAAATTACACAGAATTGTAGAAAACATGGAAATGTTAAAATTTCCATATAATTTTGAGGCTGGTTCGTGTGAAAACGCCTTGTAATTGAACTATCGTTTAAAACCATTTTTATTGATGAATGTTATATACAGGACTGGTGCCATTAGGTTGTGGTTATGTTTTTATTAAATTCTCTGCTTTAACTATCGCTTTTTAAATTTATTAATTATGTTCTCGAGTGATTCGATTTAAATAATATTCTCACAAAATCAATTAAATATGCTGCAAATATTAATGCTGAAGTGGCTATTTTCTTGAAGAAAATCAAAGTTCTTTCAAAATACAGCCTGATGTGTCTCATTTTTCATTTAATCTTCGATGACCCTTTATTTCTTCAGCTAAATTAAAATTTGAAATTATTTTAAATCTTTGAAATATTCTTTTGTTATTTTATATCGATTCTGTAGTGTTTTTCGTTCAAATCGCTTTCAACGCTTTTCTTATTTTTTGTTAGGATGTATTCTTTAAATTATGCAATATTGTAATTAATGGACCACCTATTGCTCAAATGCTCACAAACTTATAAAATTGTGCATGGCAGCTATCGAGGAGAATATTCTGATAATCTTCAATCTAAGATTTTTTGTCTCTGCAGTTTTTGTTGTTCCTGTTTTTTTACAGTTTTGTCAGACGAAAGACCTGTATGATTTTTAAAAGACGAGCCCCGTTTTGTTGTTTTTAAGGAGTTTTCAATTTTTTTTAGTTTTTGGGATAGTGATAATTATTAGTTAGTGGTTTAATGTCTTTATCGTGGATTTGAAAAAATTAATTATCGAGGGTTTTCTTACCTCTTTTATCTTTTGTGGAGATCGTTGTTTTGACACAGATAAAACAATCTTCAATCCATGTAGTTTTTCAAATGCAGTAATAACTCCATCAGAAAATTTAAAGATATTAAACTGTAACGTCGTTCTACAACAAAAAATATCTGAAGAATGCACTTCAAAAGTTTTTACAATTTTATATTTTCTTTGATAAAAAATATTGTTCAAAAAGCATAAAAATATTTCTTTAGTGATTAATGCCACCCAAATATCACAGCGTGTAGTAAAATATGTGCACATTGAAACATTGAATCATTGAGTCAATGAGAACTTGAATAAACCCCTCAAATATAAACAAACTTTTTATTAACTAAACTGATTTATTTGTTTTATGTAATTTATGACACTAAAAACAAACATGAATCTGCGGTGAACAATCTTCTGTTAGATTTTATTAAGTGAATGAATTATATAAGGTTTAAACATTTCAACATGATTTTTTACAAATTACCAAAGAAAATTTCAAATTTCCAGAAAACACGAAGAAATTACATTTTTACATAAAATTATGAACTGAACATTTTTAGGCGATTTATTACATAAAATCCAACCCAAAAAATACCTCCAAAGTGAAAAATGATGATGTTCCTTCATAATGAAAATTTTATGATATCGGGCACGCGAACAAATTGTCTTTCCGCTCATACTAATTTGAATCTTCAGCTGCTATAAATCAAAACCAGTCAAAACTCTCATGCGGCGTTGCGCCTGTGATATATGATCAAAAAGTCTAAACAGTTTTGCCTTTATTGGTTTATTTTACCGGGTATCAAGTTTTGTTTGTTTATGCTCAGATTTATTCAGACTTTTTGGTGGTAATAAAATTATAGAGTGATTTATTTGCTTTGGGAGATGATGGTATATAGTCCATTTTTTGGTTTATTGGATTAGTTTGGGAACCAATGGCTAAGTTGATAAGTAATACTTAATTTATATTTATGAATTCTAGAGTGATGGTGAATAAAGTCTCACAAAGTATTCAAAATTTAGACAATGAAAGTAGTATTCAATTAGTAAATTAAATTTTAATTTATTAAAACTTTCTTATTTGTTATATGTTTTTGGGAGCATCTGACATTTGACGAAATTTATAAATATATTTAATTTCATCAAAGATAAACCCATTTCCAACCATCTCAAGCAAAATTAAAATTAATCTGCAAGCTTCATCAAAATAAATATAAAATCGATAAAAAATCGATTGGCAAACCATCAAAAATTGACTGATGTGTATCTCAACATGTAAGTTGTAACTCATTCGATTTTTTTTCTGATAAAAAATTAAATCTCCAGCATGTTTTAACATCTTTTAATTTAAATTTAATAAGGCATGAAAATGTTTAGTTGCACAAAAGATTAACTTTCGGTCCGAATTCCACTATAAAATTGAAATGTCTTTTTTTTAAGAACTTCAAAAAAAGGCATCAAAAATATAAAAAAGTTGAAATCATAAAATACACTAACATCATAATAAGTTGACTTAAGTCGACTTAAGTACTCCAAATTCCACCTCCGAATGCAACCCGACTTGCTACTTGTAAAATTGTAAAACAGTTGGACCCCAGTTTATAAAAAAGTTCCTGGCAAAAATTTGAAAGTCACAGCTTTATAAGCACTTTAATGGTTTTAATGATTAAAAGACCTGGTGATATCATTAAAAACTGCTTCCTGTGCCTTTCCGCAATGCCTTTATCTCTTAATTTGATAAATGGTTACAAGTTACATCTTAATTGGCCGAATTGTTTTATGTATGAATGATTGCCGGTAATTTTTGGATTTTTATTAGGTGTTCCTGGAGTTGCTTGCAGTGGTTTGTAGTTTGCCCATTAAAATTATAAAATGATTTTTAATGAAATTTTAATTTACATGAAAATGGTTAAAAATTTACTTTTTGTAAAATAAGATGGGCAAGTATTGCAAGGAAAGTGTTTTTTAAGGTTGGGAAAACTCAAGTGACTCTTTCTGGAAATAAACTTGCATGAACCATCAATCCCTTAACCGTTGTGTCTCAGTTATGTCTCAGATGGACAACCAGCCAAAATATAATTTTAAAACTAAAAGCCCCAAAAATGTGTTGACTTTTATGAATGAAATTTAAAATTTAACTAATTACAAATATTTGTCTTGTAAAAATTTATAAAAAATATTTTTTAATCTTGAACTGCCAGAAATATCTCTTAATGTCAATTTTGAGAGATTTTATCAAATATATCAACTTGAAGTATTCATCGTTTTACTTTTTATTATCTACCCATCAATACTGAATAATTTTTTAAAACCTCATTATGTATACATTTTTTAATATCAGAAAAATCGGAAAAGCTGAAGCTTTAGCAGGCACTTCGGCAACATAATACCTATGTTTCATTAGAATAATTCATTTGAATGAAGCAATAAAATTCTAGGAAATTCAAAAATATGTAACCAAAACATAAATTTTCGATCAGAGCGCCGAGCGGGAATATTGTGCATTATTGCTGATAATTCTGTTGAATTCAATCTTACCACTTTCTGATCGACTTGAGTTGGTAGTTTCTTAACGAAAAACACGTAAAACTTGTTTTCATATAAAACTCAAAAAAAATATATATATTTTTTCCAACAGTTTTTTAGATTCTTTGAAAAAACACAAGATATATAAAATATAAATTTTTTCACTACAGGTACTAGATGTCTCTGTATTTTTTTCTACTAAAACTCTTCGTACGTCGCTGTTTATGGTTAAAAAAGCTTATGGTTAAAAAATAAATTTTGAAAATTTTAAAATCAATCAACTTGGTCATGGTAAAATCATTTCTATAAAATCTTCTGGAATCGATCATTTTTTATACCAAATACAAGGTTTTTGCATATTCAAATGTTTTAAAAATATTCTCAAAAAAAAAAAAATTTTTTGTATGGCAAAATGGTAGTTTGCACTACAGGTACTAGATGGCGCTGTATTATTATCAAAAACTCTTCGTACGTCGCTGCTTATGGTTAAAAAAGCTTATTTTGAAAATTTTAGATCAATCGGTCCGGATGGGTTTTGAGATTACTTCAACAGAAGGTCTTTTTCCAAAATTGTTGTAAGCATGACAACTTGGTCATGGTACAATATTTCCATAAAATCTTCTGGAATCGATCATTTTGGGCCCAATACAAGGTTTTTGCTTTTTCGAATTTTTCTATATAATTTCATGAAAAAAAAAATTTTGTATGGCAAAATGGTAGTTTGCACTACAGGTACTAGATGGCGCTGTATTATTATCAAAAACTCTTCGTACGTCGCTGCTTATGGTTTAAAAAAGCTTATTTTGAAAATTTTAGATCAATCGGTCAGATGGGTTCTGAAATTACGTCAACAGAAGTTTTTTTCCAAAATTTTTAGTAAAATGATATGACAACTTGGTCATGGTACAATATTTCCATAAAATCTTCTGGAATCGATGATTTTGGGCCAAATACAAAATGTTTCAAATATATATAATCTCAGGGAAAAAAAAAAAATTTTTGTATGGCAAAATGGTAGTTTGCACTACAGGTTTTAGATGGCGCTGTATTATTATCAAAAAAAAAACTCTTCGTACGTCGCTGCTTATGGTTTAAAAAAGTTTATTTTGAAAATTTTTAGATTTTTCGGTCCGATGGGTTCTGAATTACGTCAACAGAAAATTTTTTCCAAAATTTTTTAAGCATGACAAAAAGTGGTCATGGTACAATATTTCCATAAAATCTTCTGGAATCGATCATTTTGGGCCAAATACAAGGTTTTTTTGCATATTCGGATTTTTTAATATAATCTCAGGAAAAAAAAAAAATTTTGTATGGTAAAATGGTATTTTGTTTCTATGAGGTACTAGATGGCGCTGTAGGATTTTCTTGAATCAGCAAACGCGACCGTCTTATGGTTAAAAAGCTTATTCTGAAATTTTGAGACTAATCGGTCGGATGGGTTCAAAATTACGAATACAGAAGTTCAGAAGTCAAAACCACGGACAGACATTTCGCAAAGGACCCAAAATTTTAGTTCTAGACCAAATTTTTTTGTTTTAAAAATTATAAAAAAAAAAAAAAAAAAAAAAAAAGTTTGGATGAAATCAAGACTTCACAACTTTTTGTTGCCGAAGTAAAAATAAATATCATTAAACATTTAAATTATAAGCAGTTTGGGAGTAAATTGGTATTTTGTTATCGAGGTAAAAGATCTGATTAATATTACCTTTAAAATGTGTAATTTTCTGGCATTATCTGGTACTTGCACATTCTTTATTTGGTGCCCAATTAACAGGAGAATGTGTATATATAAAATATTTATTTAAATGTAAAAAAATCTTGTTTACGACAAAATTCGGATAAAATACTTTAAAATTTAGACTCTAAAATTCTTCAAAAAATTATCTCAAATTCGGGTAATTTTCCACTTTTTTCTCAAAAATTGAAATTCCTCAAATATACTGCAAAAAGAGATGAAAGTCGATTAATTAAATCAAACAAAATGAAAACAATAATTCAACGAAATAAAAGCTCCAGCTGTGATTTTTGGGTGGTTTTGATCAACATACTCAAACTACACGAAAAAACAGGGAAAACACGAAAACTCAAGAAACTTTGAATTTAAAACCTCCAAAAAGTACAATTTATTGTTAGTTCTTCAAAATGTTTTTTCTTCAAGGAAATCGAAGTTTGACATGTTTCTTTCCGACTTTCTGATGTAATGCCCACACAACATTCAAGAACCATAAGAAATATTATAAATTAAATTTCAAGCTCATAAGAAAATTATTTGAGTAAAATTTAATTTATTTTGATCAAAGGTATAAATTTTTAAAATTTGAAGAAAAGGTTAAAAGGACAGTCCATAAATAATTAAACTGTTGGAAACAATATTCAACAAAATGTACAAATAAAACAGATTATTAAAATATTATTACATCAAAGTAAAAACCTCGGTTCTCGCAATTTCTTACAACTTTATCTTATCTCGATCAGTTAATAAACCGTAGTAATTTCAGATTATAATCTTCGAAATTGGTTTTCCAGTTCTTCAACAAAAGGCTCACAGTGCTCACTTACAACTATAAACAGCTAAAAAACAACTAAACAAGGCAGCAGGCAATGCAACTTGTTAATAATATGAAATTACAGCTGCCTAATGACGCTAAATAGACCAAATTACCAGCAAAGCTGTGCTAATGATTATAGACTGGCTGTGCACTTGGCGGTGCTCGGAGATTAGCACTATAGCTGCTTCTGGGAATGGATTGGATTATTATTACTTAGTAGAAGTAAATGGTTTAAATTGTGTAATTTGGTGGTTTTGCTGAGTAGTTAGAAATGACTTTAGATTTAAGATAAAAATAGTGATTAACAATAAACTATTATGAATTTATTGAAATATTACATTATGAAGATCAATGGGGATTTATTGAACGTCTGAAAGTTGTATCTTAAAAGTCAGAACTTTAAATTATGAATAGCATAGATTTAATATTTAATTTTTAGGTTTTAGGATGAGGAGTTGGGGTAAAATTTGGAGGGTTGCTCACCAATTTTTTTTTGGGGGGTGAGTTTTGGTGAGTCCGCAAATGTAAATTCACTCGAACACGTAGATAGTAAAATCAAATTGGGTTATTTAATCTCTTTAAATTTAAATATTTCATGAAAACAATTACACAAACTGTACGGTTCATTAAACCTCAAAAATATATTCGTACATTCCAAATTTACCAAATAACAGTCAGGTGCATAATTTACTCGATCAATTAACAAAATTAAAAAATTAAGATTTGTAAATAATGAAAATATTTAAATTAATTCACTGAAAATTACCCGAAAATGGCCGAAGCAGGCAAAACAGCGGCTTTCAAATAAAATAAAAATAAACCACTAAAAATAATTGTAACATGAGAAAGGGGCTAAAATTGGATTAATTAAAACTTACGGACAAATGCACAGTATTCACATAAAATTAAAATTAATTTTGCACATTTAATTCGTTTATAAATTCAAGTATCAACAATCACTAAAAATCTTTAATTATTATTATGGATTGGCAATTAAAGAGGACAACTTTTACATTTTTCGCGGTTTGTTTGCATATTTTTACGCAATTTAACAGTTTTAAATATTTTGCGTGTATTTTGAATGTTTGAGGAGAACAAGTTGCGAACACGATTAATATTGTGCAATTTTATAAATTTTGCTCATTCAATTAATTCAATTAATTCAAAGGACTTTTGTGAAAGATTTTGCGGACAATTGCAGTGTTTTGGAAATTTATTGCTCTTTTGTCGTTTTTTGAATTTCGATGAAGTTTAAAGCTTTTCCTCAGCGTCCTCTCACCTTTACTTTATTTTATTTCAAAATTTTATTTACAGATTTCCATAAATTAAAATAAATCCAGACACCTTCATTGTTCTGTTATTTTATATGTTTTTATTTTGCTGTAAGGCTTCAACTTTTCAAGAATGAAAATTGAAATTTCAATTGTGCTCAACTGCATAAATGCACAGATTTCTATGGAACAAATTCATGTGGTTGTTAACACATGATAATTTTTTTGGATATTTTTTTTTGTGCTGAATTTAATAATACTGTAGGGAATTTGTTATGAATGGAAGTGGCGAATATTTTAAATGAATCAGAAGAATTTTATATTTTACAAAAAATTTATTTGGTTGTAGAACATAGTTTTTGGTTCGACAATTTTTGCTTTAACTTATAATTTTATGAAATTCATAAATGGATTATTTAGTGCGAAATAGGTAAGTCTCAACTTTCTATTGAAAAATATTGTAATTAATTGTGTGAACTTTCTTCTAGCAAATCTATGAAAAAAATCTATAACAAAGTAGTATAAAATTCCATAAATCCATAATTTATAGCTTATAAATTGTTTTTGTAGATATGAACCGTCGAATAGTTGAGGGGTACTTATGTCATGTATATTTTAGAACTGATTATACTTAAATAAATAAATCTAAACGCGGTACAATAAGAGACATTTTTCATGTTAACAGCATTTAGAAATTCCATTACTTTCCCCTCATCTTAATTTCATATAAAGATTAAACGCAATTTCCTAATAAAACATTGAAACATTGCTCCAAATACTGAAATACAAATCTAATCTCCTTATTACTCGCAACTACCTCTAAAATGTCACTTCATGTACGAATATTATTATATTCGTTTTATTCGCGCAAAGCCAAATTATGATTTATTGCGCATAGAATTAGAAATGCTTAAATATTTGTGGATTATTTGCACGCGATAAAATTCTTTCTCCAGCTCCGCTCACTTTGCACAACCAAAAGCTGCCAAATACCCGCAATAATCAATAATGAAAAATGAACAAATGGTTAAATACGAGTAAATGTCGAGTAAATGCGAGTAAATGTTAATAAAAGTGAATAAATGGGTCGCTTTTAGCAACTTTTAGCTTTGTTATCCGATTTGCCTGAATTTTATCGCGGAATTATCTGAAATGTTGGCGAGTTTACTGAATTTACCGCGACTTACCGCAGTGAACAATAGTCATTGTCACTTGGGAGGATTCTTGCGGCGGAAAATAGTCAAATTTTTGTGATGTTTCAGTTTTATCATAATTTATAAAACTTTTTAAAAATCTACGTTTTTAATTATAATTCAAAACTATTCAACGTTTTTGTTTGATAAAAAAATTTAATTGAAATGGAGAATCTTTTTTGTATAATAAAAAAAAAGAGTGAAATTATTCCACCTACAACAACCATTCAATGTCACTGTTACGGATTTGCGTAACAAATAATAATAATCAAATGCGCCAAAATCAAGGAATTTATGTAGTTTATTATTTGAAATTTATGAAATTCAAATGAAAGTGTAACAAAATATCGAGTCAGCAACTTTTCATAAATTAAAATTTTTCGGCAACCAAAACTCATGAAAATATTAACAACAAAAAGTAATCAAGAATTTAAAATTATTAAAGGCACTCCTTTGGCAATGATTTGTGGTGCGATTCAAGATCTTGAATCGGTGTCGGAGAAAAGGTCGCTTTGTGAAAAATTTCACGTTTTAATATTTGTTATTAAGATTTTCTTAGGATTTCTATGGTGTCACGAAGCTTAAGAAGATTTGCCAATTTTTGGCTATTTTTCCAATTTTGCATTTTTTTGTCATTGAGATTGTGTTTAAGAATTTGATTTATATCTTAACACGATCGATTACAACTTGTTTTAAGCTATTTCATGGCAAAATTATGTAAATTGATCAAAAAGTGTGTTTAAAGGCTGGAACATAATTTTCTATGGTAATTATTATGTGTTTTATTGTAGAAAGAAACCAGAGACAAAGAATCTCGATTTAAACCTAAAATCTAGTATCATATTATCTATGTTAACTCCTGGAGTTTAAGTAGAAAGTCTCACCTTTTTTACGCCTAAGATTTGAGAAGAAGGTAGAATTCAATAGGGGTAATTTGACATTTTTAATAATAGAGCATCATTATCCTTCTTTCATTTTTTGAATATCAAGTCCAGTTGCGAAATCAGTAAAATGTAAAAATATTAATTAAATAAAATATTTGGCAAATTGTTCCAATAAAAATGTCCAAATGTGAGTCAAGACAGGTTCCCAAAAAAATTCCACGGAATCATTAAACTTCAAAGAAACCAAAAAAAGTACAAAATTTTTGTTGACATGAGAAAGGGAATTGGATTAATTAAAATTGCAGTTACTCCTTATTTTATTTTTAAAACCAACAGTACATTAAAAAAACATTAAATAAAAGTTTAAAAAATTAAAAACTTAAAGTTGCAAACAGAAATATTTAATATTATTACATTAAAGCAATATCTTATAATATTTGTTTCATTGCGAAAAACAGTTCACGATATTAAAAGATTTTTATTATTTTATTGTATCAACAATCACTTAAGATCGTTAATATTTATGATTATGTCGATCAGCATGCCAGTTTCTAAATTGCTTTATTAACAAAAAACGTTTTCGCGAAACATGTAAAACGGTTATGGAGACCTTTTCTGATATTATGAATAAAACAAATTATTACATATTTAAACATAATTTAATAATGTTAAATTAAACCACAATATAAAAAACATATTTTATGAGATTTCAGGTGACCTATAGTATATTATCAACTGGGGCTAACTGGAGTAAGGTTAGATTCGTCCAATTTCAGTTATAGTGAGGGGTGCTATATATTTTTTCAGGATGTTTATTATTATAGTACATAGATCTATTAGTAAAATTTTAATTACCTGGCTTTTACCTAACTGTAGTTCTAAATTTACCATAGACTTATTTATCATTTGACGAGACATTTTGATTTGAAATCAAAAAAACAAATCATTAAGGAATACAATTCAAATCGTCAAAACCTCGATTTTCGATTTATTCAATCATAAAATATTCTACAAAAGCCTTATTAAATTTAATTGTCTATGTGACAATAAATTGCTTTTATTCGATAAACCTGTCAAATCATCAAAATGTTCTAATAAATCATTTAGTAATGGCCAATTAAAGAAATTATGGAAATTCAATTAATTCCGCAATCACCTTTATACTATAATTTTTCTTCGATCTAAATTCTAATTAACCATTATACAGTCTGTTCTCAACTTCTCAAGGAGTTTTATGAGTAAAACACCATCGTAGAATAAATTTCAATAATAGTTTTAATAATTTTGCATTATTGCATTTGAGACAACTCAAGGCAGCTTTGAAAGCACTTTGAAACAGTTTTATTGCAAATGACAATTTCTTGAAAACAATCATAAAAATGTTCGATTAACGATTAACCGTAGATTTTTTCGAAAATCAAGTTTTTTGTAGCTCAATAATCGATATTCGATATTCTTGATTATGTTCAGTATTCTTGAGATTTCAGGGGTTGGAAGTAAAACTTGCATATATCTATGAATATTAGTTTGCGGGCATTACTTGTAGCAGAACTTTAAACGTACCAATCCCTGAAAACACATAAACATACTCAATATTCTCATTCTCCAATAAATAATAAAGTTCCATGAAATATGTCAAAATATTTTTATTGCATAAATTTTGTATCACACGTTTAGCGTACATTCAATAGCTCGCTGAAATGCTGGAAAGTGTTGACATTGTGAGGCAAGTTTCATTTGAATTCTATCGAAAGCGACTGAAATTGAACATTCTCTGTTGGATTTTTCCACAATATTTGCAATTTTTTGCAATTTAAACAATTTTAACAATTTCTGCAATATTTATTATGCCCTCAAACGTACAGCTAGGTACAACTAGGTACAACATTTAATTTCAGAAGCTATAAAGAATTATTGAATGGCAAGCAAAGCGTGAAAAATATTATAAAATTGAACAGGTTGACAATTTGCCTGTTCGAACATTCTTTTGCCATAGAAATTTATTTTACTTATTTTATTTATGGATGTTGTCCTGCAGGCAATTTGTACAAATGTATGACAATTCTCTTTAATGGTTTATTGTGAAATCAGTAGATGATGCAAAAGAAAAAAGTTTTGAAGTGTTTCTTGATTTTTTAACTTTCGTCTAATAATCACAGAGATCTAGGGAGGAAATCTAGAACATCAAAACTTATTAATAAACCTAGAGATCTTCTAAATATAAGAGACTTTTGAAGAGAGCCTTAAAAAACTTCATTCCAAGACATAAACTGTCAAAATTCTCCAACATTCACCTTTGTATTTTTATTGCAAAATTAGCAGCCACAAAAAAGTAACGAGAGCAATTTTTATTTATCTTCAATTTATTTTGATCATTTTACCACATCAATAAAGAATATTAAATAAAATCGCGTAACTGCGCGACTAAAAATGCAAAAAAACAGCAAAAAGAGTAAAAACAGTAAAATCAATAAAAAATCGCTAAAAACAGTAAAGTAGCCAAAAGTCGAAAAATATATCGCCAGACAATTACAGGGACGATAAAAAATGCCAAAAGTTTTAAAGCCACAAAATTCGAGCGAATTTGTGGTAAACTTTGAAAAACATTTTTTTGATTGTCATTTGGGCAATTTCAGAATTTTGATTTTTGGAATGAAACTTTGACTTCTTGTTTTTTGTTGAGTTTGCGGGTAATGTTGACACTTTCGATAATAAAAATAAGAATGTTATAAAATTTACGAAATATTAAAGATTTTCGATTTCAATAATGCAAAGATTTCTGCGAATTTCGGTAAGTCTCATGAAAACGTAATATTTTTTTTGAACCGTTATTGTGTTTGATATAAAAATAATGAAGTGTTTTTCTGTATTATTAAAATAATAAATTTTTATGAAAGCGTAGCACATTTAAGTTTTGCATAAACATTTTTATGATATTTCTTTATGTCATTTATATTTCAATTAGATATTTATAAAATATTGATTAAAAATATAATGACATGTTTTCTGCAATGGACTTGTCATTCTTGAATTTTTAAAAATTTCTGGACTTCACCTTCAACTATTATTTTTAGCTCATCTCAATAATGTATATAATATGCAACCAATTACTGTGAATTATTCGTACGAATTACTTATTTAGTTATATGCTCAAACAATCAGGATAAATTAAAAATTCCAATAAATCGATTTATTTTCTTGGAAAGTTATCGATTTAAGTTTTACAAAATAACGAGAATTTGAATTGATATTAAAGTCATTTGTTGTATATATTTTTGCAACAAAAGGATTTCTTATACAAACATTACATTATTACGTTTTTCGATGCTTATTATTTTGAAGAAAAAATGTTTCCTCATTATTTACAGGTTGTTTTGCAGATTCGCAGTTTGTAAGAAACTTTTGGCAATTTATTTTCGCTTCGATACGCATATTTCATGCAGTTATTTTGTGCGATTCATACAATATCACATTAAAACATTAAAGCGCCTTCAATTGTTTATGTTTGTTCTGCATATATGTACAAAGGTTTTAAGTTGAGTTCAAAAGGAAATTTTTTTAATATCTCGAATTTATTTTGTATTTTCATAGTTATGTACGTTAACAAGTTATTATTGAAAAGTCTTTTACTATATTGAAAATTAATGTGAGTTTAACATGATTTCTTGAAAATATTTTTAAACATAAAATATATATTTATTGATTACATGATTCCTGCTTATTGGTCTGGAAGAATAAATTTCGAGAAATGATAGTTTTTTAAAAATGAGTATGATTTCCTTTTTAATAAATCAATTAGACGTATAATAGGTCCAAATGTTTTAATTTTCTATTATTGAAAATGTTATAGCACTTTTCGTCAATTTATTGACCACCAATATGTGCATCAATTAATGGGACACTTCGTTTTTTAAGTGCTTTAAATTATGATTTTGAAATTTGTAATGATGCAGTTTTGTAGCTGACTCGCAAAGCTTCGAAACTACATCACTTTAAATGACTTCAAAAATTGGTTATTGCTGAAACCAACTTGTGCGAAGAATTATCAATTCAGCTTTTGGTATACTAAACTATATTGAAATTGATCGTTTCATTATTTTTAATTTTAGACAACCTTATGACAATTGTTGCTGTACGTTAAGTTGAAGAATGTATAAGAAGTTATAAAATAATCAAATGTTCCAATTACCAAAAGCAACATACCAGTCATTACTAGTGGCATATGACAATCTATATAAAAGTAAAGTGTATTTCAAAATATGTCTCAACTATTTTGCAAACATCAAAGCTTATTTTCATCATATATTTTTTGAAACAATTGCATAAACTTTACTACATTATACAGTGAGTAAATTTCACAGAAAACTTTTAAAAGCTGTGATTTGTCGCTAAAGTTGTAAATTCGCTAATAAAAAGTAATCGATATATTTTAATGAATGGAAGAGATGAATCTCAATGACACAACAATGCAGGCAGTACAAGCTAAAATACCTATAATAATATATTTGAGCTGCGGTCTTATCTTCTGTATATAAACCTCTGAACCTCTGAATAAACGATCGAGAATATAATTTGGATTATTTTATGTAATTGAAAAATTTATCTCAAAAACGCCATTTCGTCTTCAATCAGTTTTGGAATCGAAAGTATTGAATTATCGAGCTACAGAGAACTTTCCCATAAAACTCAGTAAAATGCTATTCAATATTTTAAATACTTAAAATACGAATAGCAGTCAATTATTTCAATAGTTTCAATTATTTCTAAAGGTCTGCTTTAGTGCTTTTTAAGCCGATATGCGTTATTAAGTCTTTGGCCCTAATTTATGTTAAATCATGTCACATAAAAAATGTACCTGCCAACTTAAAGGTCTTAACTTAAACGAACGAACAATTGAATTAGGTTTGCGTAAGTGTTGTCTACTGTTCCAGTTACTGTCTTAGAAACGGACTTGTTGGATGACTTAAGAGATTCATAAGACGTTATTTTAATGAATGAGATGTCTTTAGTTTCCAAGAAATATTGAAAACTCAACTAATGTTTTTCATGCTTAAAAATAAAAATGTATGTCTCCTAAAAGAAAGTATCAAAAAATCTTCATTAAGCAAAACTTTCATAATTTGTATTTCCTTAAATTCTGAAAATATCTACATATCAAAGTAAATACCGCAAGTTTCAAAAGAAATGTTAAAACTTTGATTGATTGCGTTGAGCGACAAGTGTGGCTAATTAAAGGTAACGAGATTCTTATTACAAAACGATCAAATTTAATCGACGTCGGTGCGAGAACTTTGAAAAAATTAAAAGCAAAGAAACTGTTAAAAAACGAAATAAAATAAGACTACAAAGGTAAATTTACGCTTAGGTTAAAATCCCAAAATATTAAATAAAAGCTGTGATTCCTTCTTCTAAACTGACCAAAGACGGTATTTTTGTTTTTTTTTGTTGAAAAAGATCTCAGCTCTATCAAACATCTCGAACCAGCTTTTGAGAGATAAAGTGTCTTGTTAATATTTTTGATCAAGATTCTAGCAACTCATCCTCCATCATCACATTTAATTGGATATCTGCGGACTTCTGTATTCAATTCACCGCGAATTTTATAAAAAAGAAATTAATAATAATACAACGAAATTGACGTCGAAAACTTTTAATCGTCGCTTGATTTCTCAATTCCAAAATTCTTAAATCATTTGACCTCAGGACTCATATTCAAAGAAAAATTGTGAATTAAATCTATAATAAAGTATTAATGCAACCTTTATTCCAAACGAAAGTTGTAAGAAAAAATTAAATTGAAGGGATCAATCGACGAAATGTGTTATGTAGTATTCTACAAGTCACACAACTGCAAAAGATCATTATCACTTCAAAAAACATGCTTAAAGCATGTTCTACAAAACTACAAAAACCTGCAACAAAAAATTAGTTTGAAAACATGTAATTAGTTTGTCAACACATAACATATAAAAATTAAACAAAACTGAGAGAAAAAACTTTTGCAATTATTATCGACGCAGTTAAATCTTCATTTCTTTTGCTTAAAATGTTTCGCTTGCTTATTTATTTGAAAAACATAATAAGAGAATTATCGTGTGCGCAATTTCAAGTGGTCTTATTGAATTGCACTTCATATTGCTCAGAGATTGCTTAAAGAAATTGCAGCAAATTTAGAAGTGGTGCTTTTGGGATTGTGCCATTGAATGGAACATTCGTTTGAGGAAGAGTATAAAATAAGATTAACAAAGATTTTCATATTTAAAGATTTTAAAAACATTGAAAATTTCCAAATCCTCCACAAATTTTTCTAAAAAACATCTCACCATCTTCAAAGTTTCCACCATATAACAAACAATTTATTTTAACGACCATTCATTTAAATTGTATACACACTTTTTATTTATTTTTTAATCAGTGAAAATCGTGGTACTTGTCTGACTAACAACTTCATTTGCTTTTTTTGATTAAAAGCATCTTCGCTACATTTGCGCTTTTTCTACAACAATCTGGTTGTAAATCCACTTCATTAAAGTGCAGCAAATCACCAGTAGCTGAGAGTAGCTGCCAGCCAGAGTGTTTTTTGTGTGGCTCTTGTGCCGCTTACTTATTAATTAACAATCAGTGGATGGCGCCAAAACTAACAAATTCGTGAAGATGTCAGTTTTAATTTGTGTTGATTGTTTGACTGCATTCAATGTTGTTTCGCGTAATTAACAGAAAGTGGTAGTTTATGCTTTTTGGAAGATAAATATTTTGTTTTGGGAAAGGTTGCTTGAAGATTTTAAAATTTATTTTGGTCAATGCTGCAAGAATTGAAAGATCGTGGTTTAGTGTTTTAATTCATAATATTACGATAATATTATCTGAGATTAATGTTTCTTTGAATATATGTACATTAGATACTGTGAAAATTTATTTTTAGTGACAAGTTTATTTATTCTTGAGGAATTAAAATTTGAAAAAACTTCAAAAAGAACCGCTAGCATCTCAAAATCATAATCATCGATCCATCTTATAAATATGACTTGAGACAATCAACTGCCACTGCATCAATACCCAGCGTATAGTTCTCCGGAAAGCAATATTAAAAGGTAATAAAATTATTTAAAAATGTAAATAAATTTCGCAACATAGATAAAATATATTATGTTAATGATATAAATATTTGACGAATAGGCAAATGACAATCAATATATTCATTAGGTAATTGAAGATGTAATAAAATACCTGCGATAAAAACTACAAAATGTAAATAAATATGTTGAAAGGATGACACATACATTAAAATCTCTATAAATCTCTTTGAACTGATGAATATTCAAATGCGTGCCATCGCATGTACCATTGTGTTTGATTCAAACGATACTTTGACAAATTTGACATGAAATATCTTTGATCTTTCTTTTATTTGATTGTGATTTTAAGAAATTTTTGGCGACAATTTTTCATTGAATCTGTATATTTTTTGTTTGTAACGTTATATTAAGTTACATTTATTTCCAACATTATTACTTATGATTTTCTCAAATGACTATTAAATTTTTTGAAGTTTAATCTAAGATTGAGGTCACTTATTATTAGAAAAATTGTAAATATATATATCCGTGTTTTTGACCTGAGAGAACTAAATCAATATTTTAATTTAATACCATGCATTTTTGAACGCAGCAATTAAAACTATGTATCAATATTACTATTCATATGCAATAAATAAATATAATGTAAGTAGTTTCACATTACATAAATTCACAAGAAACCTGAAGCTTCTCTTTGGAATGATGACTTTATAGTCTACTGCAAGCCGAAACTGGAATTTCCGTCTGATAACGAAAAAACTTAAAAACAGTCCAGGAATCACGCAGACATTTTAATTAAAAAATGAATTTCCCATTGGCTTTTACTCGTTGCTGCGTGTTGTCACAAAAAAACAATTAAATAAATGAATTAAATGCAGTAAATGCACTAAATGTATGAAATGAATTTCACAAATAAACAAAAGGGTCGAGTATTGCAGAGCAGGGAGAGATTTATTATATGCTAATCATTATTTTGAAAATGAAACATTTTGTGCAAGAAAAAATTAAAAAGTTCAAGTATGAAGATTTGGTTTGAACTACCATGGTTAACTTCTATTGGATATCAAGTTCCAAGTTTCAATGAAATACTGCAAGTTCACTGTTTGAACTGTATTACTGTGTTCCTAAGGCAATCAGACAAATAGACAACCACAATAAAAGACACGCACTTCATAAAATCGCTAAAATTGATGCTCGACTTTTTCCATTAAATTTTTTCTGCTGGTAATTTTTGCAGTTTTACTGTGCAAATGAATAATTCATTGCGAATGTGTTTTACTTAATTTTTCTCATGAGATCGTCTCAACGTCTAAGAAAAATTGAAATAAATAAATATTATAAAATTACGGTTACAAATGCAATTAAAATTGCGCGGTGAGTTCTGGGAAGGAAATCTATAGTGATTGCTTAATTATTGGGTGGCGGTTGATTGCGTATCAGTTTTAATTGGATGCAATTGGTTTTTAATTGAATTTAGAAGATGCTGAGCAATGATATCTTATTCGTTGAGAAATTTGCTTATAATGAACACGTTGGTTTACAATTTTTGCTACTAAAAATTTTGAAAACATTTATTGGGTTAAGTAATAAATTCAATAACTCGATAATAAATCAAAAGGAAATCTAAATTTATTAATTTCATTTCCAATGACACATCTCCAGTTGAAAATTCAATTAAAAAGTGTATGCTATACAGTATACAACATTAAAATACTCGGGTCAAATTCAAATTGTACTCTTAGTTTGATATACTTAACATAGGTTGAAAATATCACAGGGACTAAAAAATCACGAAAATTTACAAAATACAACTTAATTCTTTTATTCATGCTGGATCACCAAATCAAACAAAATGAAAGTCAACAGAAAGATTTATTCCATCAATAACAATCAAAAATCAAAAATTCATAAAATAATGATTTATTTTCGGTGGAAGATTTGATAAACTCTCAAACTCTGCGAGTGAATTAAGTCAGTGAAATACAAAATCATCGTAAAATCAGAAATATCAAAAAATATCTGAGGTATTTACCCAAGAAAGTATGAGAAAAATCCAAGAAATGACAAAGACTGTCGACAAAATAAGTGGAATGCATTTTTGATACATCATAAGCTTAAATCATGCAAAGGAATATATTACGGATCTCATTCTTATCACGATTGAATTTTCAGGTTTCTTGGCATAAAAGATGAAAAGACAGTAAATTTGTGCATTTTATGATTTTATGATTTTGTCAAGTTTTTATCGAGTTTTTATGATTTTGAGGACGCTGTCACTAAAATCGATTGTGAATATACCTCAAACTATAAATTATGTACTAATATATGATCAATGTGAAAGGAATGTTTTTGCGGATTTTTAACGTGTTTTTTAATTCTTGTCTGCCTTTCCATCCAATTAATTCACATCAGCGCCAAATTATTTTTTGCCAGAACTTCTGAAAGGAATTTTAAAAATTAATTAGATACAAATTAAATTGGCCTTGAACTTCACACAAAATTTCCAATCAAAGACTAAAGTGCAATTAAGTTAATTTATCTTCAATTAAAAATTAATTACTGCATAATATTTATTCAATTAAAGATCAATAACAATTACAGAACTGCAGCAAAGTTCCTCGCTCCACTTAATGCCACTTGAAACCATTTAAAACTGCATTAAAATACATTTAAGTACATTTAGCGCAATTTAAAACAATTTAAACAAAAACAGATTAAAACATTGGAATCACTGGAAACACTGAAATCGCAACGTAACATTAAGCATTGAAGCAAATTATAATTATGATGTATGCTCGCATTAGCTCCTGTTGCGCAAACCTATGTAAAAATATTTAAAAATTATTTAAAACGGACTCAATATCATTGAATTACTTTCATTATTGCACAGCAAAATATGCAGAGTACCTGCTCTTTAAAGTTAATTAAATTATATTTATGGGTTGTCTCAAGATGTTTTCAATTTAAAAAAATCGGAAAAGCTGAAGCTTTAGCAGGCACTTCGGCAACATAATACCTATGCTTCATTAGAATAATTCATTTGAATGAAGCAATAAAATTCTAGCAAATTCAAAAATATGTAACCAAAATATAAATATTCGATTAGAGCGCCGAGCGGGAATATTGTGTATTATTGCTGATAATTCTGTTGAATCAAATTTTACCACTTTCTGATCGACTTGAGTTGGTAGTTTCTTAACGAAAAACACGTAAAACTTGTTTTCATATAAAATTCAAAAAAAATATATATATTTTTTCCAACAGTTTTTTAGAATCTTTGAAAAAACACAAGATATATAAAATATAAATTTTTGCACTACAGGTACTAGATGGCGCTGTATTATTTTCAAAAACTCTTCGTAACGTCGCTGCTTATGGTTAAAAAAGCTTATTTTGAAAATTTTAGATCAATCGGTCAGATGGGTTCTGAGATTACGAAAACATAAGTTTTTTCAAAATTTTGTAAGCATGACAACTTGGTCATGGTACAATATTTCTATAAAATCTTCTGGAATTGATCATTTTGAGGCAAATACAACGTTTTGCATATTCAGATGTTTTAAAATATTCTCAGGAAAAAAAAAAAATTTTGTATGGTAAAATGGTAGTTTGCACTACAGGTTAGATGGCGCTGTATTATTATCAAAAAAAGGATACGTCGCTGCTTATGGTTAAAAAAGCTTATTTTGAAAATTTTAGATCAATCGGTCCGATGGGTTCTGAGATTACGAAAACAGAAGTTTTTTTTTCCAAAATTTTTAAAGCATGACAACTTGGTCATGGTACAATATTTCCATAAAATCTTCTGGAATTGATCATTTTGAGGGGCAAATACAACGTTTTTGCATATTCAGATGTTTTAAAATATTCTCAGGAAAAAAAAAAAAATAATTTGTATGGCAAAATGGTAGTTTGCACTACAGGTACTAGATGGCGCTGTATTATTATCAAAAACTCTTCATACGTCGCTGCTTATGGTTAAAAAAAAATTTTGAAAATTTTTAGATCAATCGGTCGGATGGGTTCTGAGATTACGAAAACAGAAGTTTTTTTTCCAAAATTTTTAAAGCATGACAACTTGGTCATGGTACAATATTTCCATAAAATCTTCTGGAATCGATCATTTTGGGCCAAATACAAGGTTTTTGCATATTCGGATGTTTTAATATAATCTCAGGAAAAAAAAAAAAGAAAGGTAAAATGGTATTTTGAACTACAGGTACTAGATGGCGCTGTAGGATTTTCTTGAATTAGCAAACGCGACCGTCTTATGGTTAAAAAAAAGCTTATTCTGAAATTTTGAGACCAATCGGTCTGATGGGTTCAAAGATTACGAATACAGAAGTTTTTTCCAAAAAAAATTTGGTAAGCATGACAACTTGGTCATGGTACAATATTTCCATAAAATCTTCTGGAATTGATCGTTTTGGGACAAATACAATGTTTTTGCATATTCAGATGTTTTAAAATATTTTCAGGAAAAAAAAAATTTTGTATGGGAAAATGATAGTTTGCACTACAGGTTAGATGGCGCTGTCGGATTTTCAAAAACTAACGTGACGTCGCTGCTTATGGTTGAAAAAAAAGCTTATTCTGAAAATTTGAGATAAATCGGTCGGATGGGTTCTGAGATTACGAAAACAGAAGTTTTTTTCCAAAACATTTGTAAGCATGACAACTTGGTCATGGTACAATATTTCCATAAAATCTTCTGGAATCGATCATTTTGGGCCAAATACAATGTTTTTGCATATTCGGATGTTTTAATATAATCTCAGGAAAAAAAAAAATTTGTATGGTAAAATGGTATTTTTGCACTACAGGTACTAGATGGCGCTGTAGGATTTTCTTGAATTAGCAAAACGCGACCGTCTTATGGTTAAAAAAGCTTATTCTGAAATTTTGAGACCAATCGGTCTGATGGGTTCAAAGATTACGAATACAGAAGTTTTTTCCAAAACTTTGTAAGCATGACAACTTGGTCATGGTACAATATTTCCAAAAATCTTCTGGAATTGATCGTTTTGGGACAAATACAATGTTTTTGCATATTCAGATGTTTTAAAATATTTTCAGGAAAAAAAAAAATTTTGTATGGGAAAATGATAGTTTGCACTACAGGTACTAGATGGCGCTGTCAATTTTCAAAATTAACGTGACGTCGCTTGCTTATGGTTGAAAAAAATTTATTCTGAAAATTTGAGATAAATCGGTCGGATGGGTTCTGAGATTACGAAAACAGAAGTTTTTTCCAAAATTTTTGTAAGCATGACAACTTGGTCATGGTACAATATTTCCATAAAATCTTCTGGAATCGATCATTTTGGGCCAAATACAAGGTTTTTGCATATTCAGATGTTTCAAAATAATTTCAGGAAAAAAAAAAAAACTGTATGGTAAAATGATATTTTGCACTACAGGTACTAGATGGCGCTGTAGGATTTTCATGAACTAGCATACCGGACCTGCTTATGGTTGAAAAAAGCTTATTCTGAAAATTTGAGATAAATCGGTCGGATGGGTTCAAAGATTACGAATACAGAAGTTTTTTTCCAAAACTTTTTAAACATGACAACTTGGTCATGGTACAATATTTCCATAAAATCTTCTGGAATTGATCGTTTTGGGACAAATACAATGTTTTTGCATATTCAGATGTTTTCAAATATTTTCAGGAAAAAAAAAAAAATTTTGTATGGGAAAATGATAATTTGCACTACAGGTACTAGATGGCGCTGTCGGATTTTCAAAACTAACGTGACGTCGCTGCTTATGGTTGAAAAAAAAAATTATTCTGAAAAATTTGAGATATAGCGGTCGGATGGGTTCTAAGATTACGAATACAGAAGTTTAGAAGTCAAAACCACGGACTGACATTTCACAAGGACCCAAAATTTCGGGTTCTAGACCAAAAATTTTTTTGTTTTAGGCAAAAATAAGAAAAAAAAAAAAAAAAAAAGTTTGGATGAAACCAAGACTTCACAACTTTTTGTTGCCGAAGTAAAAATGTTTAAAAGAAATGCAAGAAATGCTATCTGTTGCAATCTTGATTATTCTCGTGTGTTTGTTTGTATTTTGTGCTTTTGCCTTCTGTTCCAGTGCCAAGCATGAAATGAATTAACTTGGTGTATTAACTGGTTTCCTCTGGGGACCTTAATTGAAAAGATCCGAACAATTAATATCCACACATTAATCAGTACTTAAAAGTAATTTATTCCATTTGTTACGGTTAATCAAGAAGGTAAGCAAATGCACTGTTAAAAAAAATTTACTCCTTTGTAATTATTTTTGAACATTGTTGGTATTCGGTTCAGTTAAGTCCAGATTAAGCATAATTTAAGATCCTGCACCACTAGCAATCAAAATTAAAGCATATATTCAATTTAATTTCAACAGTGGTCACTGCATATTTACTCCAGCAGTGGAAGCAGCAATATCAGTAGCAGCAAAAAGGCTAATATGTATTAATTAAGGAAATGTAGAAATGAATTTCGAGCAAAATGTGCGCTGATAAATGCAATTTGCATCATTTGTTAGTAGCTTATTTTAAATTTGATATCAATAACAGAATTCCAATGAAAAATGTAAAACAGAGCTTGCAGCACTTTTATTTCAGTATTGAAGGGGATAATGGTGAAATTTGATAAGGCTTTAAAATATATTTTGAGGCTTTTAAATCAAAACTTGGATTTAACATTAAAAAACATGCTTTATATTCCAGAATTGATAGATTTATTTAAAGACCAAGAAACAAGCAATAGTAGCCCCTTCAAAAATAATAATTAAAATTTCAAAACATAACCAATGAATTTTTCTAAGATATATATCCCCCCTCGCCTTCTTCCCTCAAGCCAAATCAATTTATTCCAAGCAAAATGCTGAAAACCAAAAAACATGCATTAATTACTTTCGATTACACAAAAATACATTATTTACAAAATTTGCTCATTCGCTACCGAAAATTTAAATAGTTTTCAATAAATTTGCGGATTAACTTTCGGAATAAAATTAAGTCTAATTGAGTGGTTCGAGGCGAATTGATGTCAATCAAATCAATTAAAAGTCACGTTAAAACACATAAAAAGTTATGCAGTTGTCTGAGCTGCACCAAAGACTCGTGCCTCACACTTAGCTTCACTTAAGGATATATCTAATTAACAGTTGGAGATAATCATAGAGATTGTAATCTTGTGGACACTTTATGATTACAGAGTGTAACAGAAAATATATGAAGCACTAAAAGCATTTTAATTTAATTTGACTTGTGCTTATATTTTTATACATTACAAAAAACATTACTTATTCTTGGCTTTTCAAGAACAAAAAAAAATATTTTAGAAAAACATTTGTTACTTTTTAAATTTAAAATTAGCCCAAAATTCTATTTAAGATAAGGGATTATTTTTTGTTGAAGATTCATCAATAAAATACTATAAAATTAATCCATCAATCTCTCAAAACATTTCGTCATCTAAATGATACATAATTTCATGCAATTCCTAAGCCATTTGCATTCATTCTGCATGCAAAAAAGCAGTGAGTATGTAAATATAGACAATGATTTATGGACTCCACAAAACCAAATCCTTTTATAGTAATGCTTTATAGTTAAAAACTCTTTTAATAGTTTTCATAGTTTTAATATAGTTTTATAGACTCATAGATGAAATTAAAATATCGCGTCGCGAATGTTCTGCACTCCCAAGTGAAAATGAGCTGTATGCCTTCAATATTAAAATACACTGTTATTACAGCAAAACACTACAAAACACTGTTAATAATGTCAAAGTTCAGTGTGAAATACATAAAATTTCAATTATCAGATGTATTTTAATGTGTGAAAACACACTTTAAAATACTGCTAAGAATGTAACACATATGTTAAGTATTTTAATCAGTATTTTGCAGTGTTTTGAATACTATAAAATACATTGTAAAACACATTGATTTTATCAAGATCTTTTATTAAAATGATCAAATAATTGAAAACTCAGTAAATAAATATGATTTAATAAAAAACTATCTACAAGAGTTGATTTCTTAAATTTAAATTGAAGTGAAAGTATTTTATATGTATGTAAGACTTTAAATTATATTCCTTTATTAAAAAATTGAATTGACACATTTTACAATACTGTAAGATAAAAAATCGAAAAATCCCGGTTCTTTGGCAGGCTCTTTGATAACAAAAGAACTGAGATCTATTCTAATATATGGAACCGACATTTAAATATCCAATCAGAGCGCCGCGTGGAGATTATTTTGTATTATTGCTGATAAATTTGTTGAATCAAGCGCTTTGATTGAAATAAGGTTTTATCAATATTGACTATTGAGTCATAATACAGCCTAAATACATAATTTTATAATCTGCCGTATCGAAATTTATATAATTGCAAAAAAGTACAAAATATCAAAACATTTGTATGACAGGTACTCGAAGGACCAGCCCGATCGTAAAATCTAGCCGTTCTAATTTTCTTATAGTCAAGAGAAGGTTATTTTGAAAATTTGAGCTAAATCTAAATCATGCAGATGCTTGGAGCAATTGGAGCATCAATACAAATTTGACATATTGTACTTCTTGAAGCTTGACCACTTGGTCATGGGTTAATATTTTCGGAATATCTTTTGGAATTCAGTGTTTTGAGACAAATACAATATTTTTGCATGAATCGAATTTTATAAAGCTTTTCGGTTTAACAAAAGTTTTTGTATGAAGAATGATCGTTTGTACTGGAGCTACAAGATGGCGTTGTTAAAACACAATTAAAATGTATAGACATACTTATGTATTTCATAATAATTCTCAAAGCCTGAGTTTCATCAAAACCGGTTGATTGTTTGGGGGTTTACATGGTGGAGCAACAAAATGCGGCAAAAACTGATAACAGGGTGTGTGATACCAATATTTATTCATTATTAGTGAGTTTTAAAAGATTTTTTGTTTTTTGGGTGCATACAACTTTTTTAGTCGAAGTAAAAAAAAATTTAAAAGTTTTGACATTTTTTTGAAAACTAACTAAATACAAGAACTGCATATTTATCCTATTTAACTAATTTTTAAATAATATTTTAATCTAAAAAAAACTTAATTAAAGTCAAACCAAAACTTCAAATTTTCTTATTAAATTTTTTATTAGTTATTTTGAAAAACTTCTACCAAAATTCATATTTTTCATAAGAAAAATATTTTTCCTGATTCAGAGTAGGATTTCAATTATCAGGAAAATTGTTGGATAATAGTGAAATAAGATTATCTTTCGTCCCATCTAAGAGTTCTCCATATAAAACGCATAGGATCAAATTAAGAATAAAATACCGGACAATAAAATCAATAAGATAAAGTTTCCTGCTTCAAACATAAAGTATCGCATAAAAAAATTCAAAAGTTAACTCAATTTCTATAAAAATATTTCTTTTCAACTAATACTTTAGATTTGTGGTTTGATTTCTAATAGTGAGCATTTTAAAAATTAATTATTTTAATATATTTACATTAAATTCAATTCTTTTCAAGTTCAACCTAAGCCTATTGCTTTACAATAAAATATTTCCTTCACCCAGCAGTACCAGACGCGCGCATCAGCAACATCAAGTTCAATTCTTCACTTCCCAAAAAAATTCAGATTTGTTCGAAGTTCAACTCTCACAGAGAAAATTTTCTTTTTTGCCAAATATTACAAAATACTGCTCGAAATACATAAGAAATACTGCTCTTTTAACACAGCAAAACACTGTTCAAAATGCATTAAATTACACATATGAACAGTGTTCCGAGCAGTATAAAGCAGTGTTTTAAAATACTATACATTCCATAATTTCGTGATATTTTAATGTATTAAGTTGATGTATTTTGAGCAGTATTATTTCAAATAATTTTCACATGGGCTTGTTTGTTGATATATCTGATATTTACCCAAACGGCAATAAATTTCACAATTTGGTAATTTGCATAATCGATGTCACGGCTGTTGTTTTATTTGAGACTTTGAGACTTTGAAGCATATTGTGCATTGAGGTTTATTGGCGACCAACAGATTAATATATTTAATGCGAAGGAATTCCAAGCACCCGATTATAAGCGCAGCAAACATAAATTTTACATAGATTTACAAGTGGCACTGTTAAAAAAGTAAAAAAAAGGATTTTCAGCGTCAAAAATTTCACTGATTAGTAATCTTTTAAATTTGTAATCGCAAGAATGTTCAAAGACAGAATAAGTTTATTTAAGGCAGAAAAAAGGGAACTCAAAAAATTTATGGAATTTAAGGGAACTCACAAAATATTCAACAGTGCCAAATAGGTCTGATCTCTGGCTCAAATTTTTTCTAGCTTTTTTGTTAATTTAAAGCCCATAAAGCCTGCCATTGTCTAATCAACCGATTTAACGACATTTTTCCATTTCAATAATAAAAATTCAACAAAATACAAAAATCCAACAAAATATCGAAATGTATCGAATAAAAATACATAATGCGCAAATCTATTGAAAATTACTTTGAAGTCCATATAATGCAGGCAAACAATAAAAACTCAATGAACTTGAAGGCCAACAATTGCACTTTGCGCAGCTTTTACAACATATTTAAATTGTATTTAAATTTTCGTAAATTTTTTGTAATTTTTGTAATTAAATTGAATAAATTTAAAAGCTAAAGCGGCATGTTATGTTTGAAGCTCATACTTTATTTAGTTTAATAGAAAATTTATAGAAAATATGCAAAATTAATTGAATAATATATTGTGCACTGAAAATTGTCAGATAAATTGAAAACAATGTTTGTAAGTGTAACATGGTTTTAGTGTATTGGCTTACATTTGAATAGTTTAGCAGGTTTTCATTGGATGACCTTACATTATTAATGAGTGAGACTGACGAACATTTCTTTCTAAGAATTTTGATTGGAAATATTTTAAATTTCATTGAGATTAAAGACAGAGCTCATCATATCAATAATCTTAAATTCACAACACATTCAAAAATACGGAATTTGAAAAACAAACAATTTTCTAGTTTCTCACACACGTTCAATGTAATCCAAAAATAAGAAGTGAAAAACTAAAAATCATCGTAAATTAGCTTGAAAATAAATTTTAGGAAATGTAATTGATCACTTTAATGAGATAGTTTTTGAGTGGATATCGATTACAATTGCTTTTTACTTCGGCAACAAAAAGTTGTGAAGTCTTGGTTTCGTCCAAACTTTTTTTTTTTTTTTTTTTTTCTTATTTTTGCCTAAAACAAAAAAATTTTTGGTCTAGAACCCGAAATTTTGGGTCCTTGCGAAATGTCTGTCCGTGGTTTTGACTTCTGAACTTCTGTGTTCGTAATCTCAGAACCCATCCGACCGATTGATCTAAAATTTTCAAAATAAGCTTTTTTAAACCATAAGCAGCGACGTATGAAGAGTTTTTGATAATAATACAGCGCCATCTAGTACCTGTAGTGCAAACTACCATTTTGCCATACAAAATTTTTTTTTTCCTGAGAATATTTTAAAACATCTGAATATGCAAAAACGTTGTATTTGCCTCAAAATGATCAATTCCAGGAGATTTTTGGGAAATATTGTACCATGACCAAGTTGTCATGCTTAAAAAAATTTTGGAAAAAAAACTTCTGTATTCGTAATCTTTGAACCCATCCGACCGATTAGTCTCAAAATTTCAGAATAAGCTTTATTTAACCTAAAGACGGTCGCGTTTGCTAATTCAAGAAAATCCTACAGCGCCATCTAGTACCTGTAGTGCAAAATACCATTTTACCATACAAATTTTTTTTTTTCCTGAGATTATATTGAAACATCCGAATATGCAAAAACCTTGTTTTTGGCCCAAAATGATCGATTCCAGAAGATTTTATAGAAATATTGTACCATGACCAAGTTGTCATGCTTACAAAAATTTTGGAAAAAAAAACTTCTGTTGACGTAATCTCAGAACCCATCAGACCGATTGATCTAAAATTTTCAAAATAAGCTTTTTTTAACCATAAGCAGCGACGTACGAAGAGTTTTTGATAATAATACAGCGCCATCTAGTACCTGTAGTGCAAAATACCATTTTGCCATACAAAATTTTTTTTTTCCTGAGAATATTTTAAAACATCTGAATATGCAAAAACGTTGTATTTGCCTCAAAATGATCAATTCCAGAAGATTTTATGGAAATATTGTACTATGAACAAGTTGTCATGCTTACAAAAATTTTGGAAAAAAAACTTATGTTTTCGTAATCTCAGAACCCATCTGACCGATTGATCTAAAATTTTCAAAATAAGCTTTTTTTAACCATAAGCAGCGACGTACGAAGAGTTTTTGAAAATAATACAGCGCCATCTAGTACCTGTAGTGCAAAAATTTATATTTTATATATCTTGTGTTTTTTCAAAGAATCGAAAAAACTGTTGGAAAAAATATTTTTTTTTTGTGTGAATTTTATATGAAAACAAGTTTTACGTGTTTTTTGTTAAGAAACTACCAACTCAAGTCGATCAGAAAGTGGTAAGATTTGATTCAACAGAATTATCAGCAATAATGCACAATATTTCCGCTTGGCGCTCTGATCGGATTTTTATATGTTGGTTACATATTTTTGAATTTCCTAGAATTTTATTGCTTCATTCAAATGAATTATTCTAATGAAGCATAGGTATTATGTTGCCGAAGTGCCTGCTAAAGCTTCAGCTTTTCCGATTTTTTAATATGTTTTTACATTTTTTGGTTAATCACCATGTGTACTACTTTTAAGCTGTTTAAAACTTGACTTAATCTAAGAAATAGTCGAGAAATTCTCAAATTTTTCTCGTAAACTGACATGAGAACTGATTTAGATGGATTCAGTTGGAGTCTGATGGATCCAAATTGATCCGAACATATTTATCGAGATATATTCTACTTATGCTTTTGTTGCTTTCTTTGAAATTTTTTAAAAATATCAATTATCTCGCATTATTTTGATTTATGCATGATTGATTCAAAAAGACTGGAAAGTGTGCTATTTTATAGCTTAAATACTTATCAGCGATTTAAACCGTTTTGAATGGATTTTAATTTATTCAGCAAATTTTGTTTGTTTGAGATTTTATGTAACATATGAGTTGCCATTGGACACTGGACAGGGGTTTAAGGAGGTTCTTTTATGGTATGAGTTGTTTTTTAAATTCAAATTTTTAATGAAATACTAAGATTTTTATTAAAAGCAATCCACGCATTGATGTCCTTTTAAAATCTATGATTTCAAACAAACTTTAGGGGCTTAAACCACTGTATAGCTCTGAAACAACAAAATCACTAGACAAATCCTGCACTATAAATTAGATGCATACTTTGCAACATTACTGACATCGATTATGTACTTAAAATGACCATTCCAGCAAGAAATAAACTAAGAACAGTTCCAAACAAGAATAAATAGAAGAATAGATTTTTATCAGCATAATATTTAATATTACAATATTACAAGCACTTTTTCATACAATTCCTATAATTCTTACAATTCATACATTTCAGTAAGAAAAAATATTTTCATATTTTATATTTTATTATTCACTAAAACGACGACAAAGCACATGTAGCTTCTCCAGCAAATGTTCAATAGCAGTTTCTTATTAAATTGATTATTTAAAAAAGAACTGTTTCCCTGTAGTATCAAAAGGTCATTTAGCTACCGAGCTTTTTACCATTTTGCCGTACATTTACATTTTTCATGTTTCGAGTGCCGTTTATTAAAAAAAGATCGCGTATTATATTCAAGTTGGGAGCAATTCTTTGATTCTTTAGTGCTGCCTGATTTATGACTGTAAGCTGAGAACAAATACTCATTCGTCACCCACAAACAAATCTGGCAACACTAAACTACCGAACGTGCAGTCAAAGATTACAAACTTTGTATTTATGGTTTTTATTTAGTTTTTTGTTTCTTTTTGTAAATTAAACAATGATTATAATTTTTAAAAGGCAATTTTTCATTCAATTCAATAAAACCACTGAAATTCCTTTTTTATTGAAGAAGCTTTTATTCGCAAATTTATTTATATTTTATTGAATGCAAAAATTAAAATAGTGAATGAATCTTTGAATTAAAAATAGTTTAGCGGCTAGGAAGTGATATTGAGTTCTTTTGTACGATTTGGTTGAGGAATTTTAATGGATATTTGCAGGGATGGATTGTGGTTTTGCTTTAATTTATGTTGATAGAGAAAAAAAATTATGAAGTTGTAAATTAAAACATGTTTTGAAATTTGATCTACAGAAGTTTGGTAACCCAAAAAACTAAATATACAAATGAGACAAAATATGAGTATTTCAATTATTTTTTATTAACTTTAAGATAACGTCTAGAAATTTAAACTCTTGTTGTATAAGTTAATGAGAATATTGAGTAACTATGTTTTGTCATCCAATCAAAATGTAATTTGATCTTTGAGAGCCGCTACACCTTGATATCCAAACCATAATTAAATATGCACATATTTTCTCAATAAAATTTAATTGATTGTGCAAACACTTTTATCCACTTTTAACCACTGGCAAAGCTAAATAAACCAACTACAGAGTGCATTGCAGGCCATTTTTTTTGTGCTGGCTCATAATTGAATTAATTGATGTGTTAATTGTATCGTTAAGCCGCAACATAATCATTACGATTCTATACTTATTGGCCAATTAATGATAATTAACACCAAACGGCTATGCTAAGTGTGTTTATGGCTTTATGAGTGTTTATATAATACACATTAGAGACACTTATTTCACGCTTTTATTGGGTCAATGAAAAATTAAAAAAGTTATTTGTGAGAAAGTGCAAAAACAACAGTTTTGTTTCAGTTGGTGATAAACAATCTTGAATCGGTGACTTGCAACTTGTTTATTTTGTGTGAAAATTATTGGCAAAAAATGGTTTGAAAAATTGTGATTCGATAAAAATTTGTAGATTTGATTTATTGAGTAATTTATAGGATCAAGGTGATATTTAGACACTCTACTGTACCGATGAGACAAATAAAACAAAACATTACTACTTTTCTATAATCAAGCCAAAACATTCCCTATAGTTTATGGAATTTAATCATTCACACAATTTGCCAATAAAATCAAATTTTGCCGAACAATAAACTAGCAAAAAATCATTTACTCAAGTTCAGTCCCATATTTTTTTTCAATTTCCAACAAATTATTACACACATTACAATCATTACATGGCCTAGCAGTTTACCGAAAATTATAATCAATCTTACTTAGGTCTGAAATACTTTTTTCTGATAATTTATTATTGATTATCCATAAAAGTCAACGTCTTGTGCGTTTTCTAGTTATTTCTCAATCCGCGACTTACATTGCCAAAACTAAATAAAAAATTTAAAATGGTTCACTGTAAAAACTATGTTGGTTACGATTTTATGCAGGGTAGATTTATGATTAAGATTGTATCTTAGTTTTAAAATAGTTTTCAAGGGTTCAATAAAAAAAAATGTGATTGGCTTGAATTCTGTTAAAATTTCAAAATCACAGCATTAAATTAAATTTTTCTAAGAGTGCAAAAAAGCTAGCAATAATATTAATCTGCGGTGCAAAATCCACTTCCATTCAATATCAAAAATACATGAGGGCAAAAATGGAAAGTTGCCACAATAACATTCTTTGGGCACACAAAAGCGTTCGATTCACAAAAATAATTCAAAAGAAGCGAAAATCACCAGTTGCAGCGCAAAAAACATTGATTTCATCCAAGGTTTATAAGCAAATTTAAGGAAATTATTTTAAACGCTTGTAAGTACATTAATTCATTAATTGTTTGATTTTACGAACACTGACTTTTCAATTACATTTTAAACGTTTTCTTTAGATTTGAATGGAAACATATTCATGTAATCATATGGATGTCACTTTAAAGCAATCGAGAGAATGGTCAGTGTGTTTTGATTTTTATTTAATTTTGCTGGAGTCTCGGTCAAGTAGAGTTAAATGAAGGTAAATATAGATAAATGCAAAAGACTTGCCGCAGAGATCTGTTATGTCCAAGTATTCAAGAGTCCTGTCGATTGTGAATTTTATCAATTTCTCTACTGAGTTTTACGATTAAATCAAAGAAAATATTTTCGTTTGTTGGTCCATCACTGCCAAGAGTATAATCTTTCTATAAGACTAGACTTCGAGAGAAATCCTGTTAAGTAAAGGAAAGCTTATCTTAAGTATATGCTCCAATTCTGCCATCCCCGAACTCTCCTTACAAACACTAAATATATGCTCAATCAATCTTAAATCGACAACTCGAACCAAATGTTAAAGCGAATGGGACTCAATGGAAAAAACCGTTGGCTCGCACGTTAGTTAATAGTTTCTTGACTTCTGTTTGTATCCGAAATTTGTTCCACTCAGCCCGGCAAAAAAACTGGCTGCCTCGCAAACAGGTGTAGTAAATCAAAATTTTTTGGAAAGCAATTAATCAATTCAATAAAAAGTCTCTGCACCAAGTAATATACAGGCAGCACTGCCCAGCACTAGCAAAGCCAGAAGCAATTCGCCTGGAATGGCAAACTCGGTAAAAATGGTAAAAATGGCATAAAGGCAAAAAGTAAAAAATAACGAATTACAAATTATAATTAATTAATTTTAATTATGCATTCCGTTCGTTTATGTTAATTGTGGAATAGCGCAAAATCTTTCCTTCCCAGGTGGAAATATCGGCCATTTACATTAAGCGCAACACTAGAGAAAAACACTAAGACCTTCCCCGTAGAAACACTAAATGCTAGTGTGGTTTGAAACACTAAGCGATTGTGTATGGTCTAGTGTATCCTAGTGTAAAATAAACACTAAGCGATTAGGTGTCGCTTAGTGTATCCTAGTGTGGAATTTTTTGAAAAATTAAAAAATATAAATTTTATTCCTACACTAGAAGATTTTAGATTTACATAATTTTCTAGTGTACTTTCTTTTTTGCATTTTTTTAAAATGGGATTTCAACCGCAGCCGCACATTTGTGAGGCAGCGCGCTATCCACACGGCTGTATTGCCAACTAGTTTTTTGTGACTCTAAACTTACTTGAATGACCAGCAAACAGAAAATAATGAATATTACTTATTATTGTAAATATTCATATATTTCAATAATAATAATAAAATATTAAATATGCGACTTGTATATTGAATTTAAAGAATATAATCTTATTGATTGGTCTATTGAAACTTATGCGCTGTGTTGCAGAAGATATGTGAAGCATTGTTAATGCACTGTAAGTTAATTTCTGTTTCTCAAAACTAAAATTAAATTAAAATAAAGCTAAAATTGTTGATTTGGTAATCATGGTTATGAAAATAAATCGATCAACTCAAAATCAATTTAGATGAGATAAATGAATACGGAAATTAAAAATATAAAATTAATAAAAAAAAAAGATTAACAAAAAATTTCAAAAATTTTAATAGTTAAAAAATTTCATATTTATTTTGGAAATAAATTTCAGATTCAAATATGAAACGGTTAAAAAATTTTCCAAAACATTAGAAATTTTAAATTATCCAATAAAATTTTCAAATTTAAATCGTAGCACTTTACATAAAAATATGGTCCACTAAGAAACTCCATCAAAACCTGTCCATCTTAAAATTACCTTCTTTTTGAGAGAATATTTTGATTTCTAGCTAAAAATTTCAAGATGATGTACTAAACTTGAAATTTTATTTCAGTGGACCAAATTTCCATGTGAAGTGCTACAACAAAATAAATTTCAACAAAGTTAAAAAATTTCAAAACAAGTTATGAGAAATGCATTGGTTTTTAATATGCTTCACAATAACTCAAACATGCGAAAAAGTTTGTATATTATGAAAATTTATGCGACGAACAAGTCTGATAACAAATAAATGATATCAAAAGTAGATTCAAGAATCTGAAATCTGAAATATCACCAAAAAGATTTTAATTTTAATTTTCAAGATTTTATTCAAAAAGAAACATTAAGATTTCAAATGTTCGTTAATGTATTCTAGTGTGGTCATACACTAAGTTACATTAAGAAGCACACATTTTTCTAGAATCACCGAAAACCACAGAAAAAAACATTAAGAATTTAAATGTTCCTTATTGTATTCTAGTGTGGTCATACACTAGGATACATTAGAAAGAACACATTTTCCTAGAATCTTGTGTATCTCTTAGTGTATCCTAGTGTGTTATTCTAGGAAAAAGTGTGCCTTCTAATGTAATCCTAGTGTACCTACATTAGGGACTTGGACCTTATTTCCACCTGGGTTTTCAAATGATTCAAATGCTTCGAATGGTGATATCAAGAATAAAGAAACATTTGAGAAATATTTGAGACGTATTGAAGTATTGGAATAGAGAGATATAGATTTATGAATGGGAATAGGAAAATGTAATCAATATTCATGATTGTTGCTTTTTGGATAGTGGACTTTTTTGCTGGGTGTAGAGGAGATGAAGTGATTAGTTGACTTAGTAGATCGATTAATTGATTTATGGGCTTACGAGATTTTGAACTAAATATTTCTTTGTTTTAAATAAGTTTCTTTCATAAGGTATTGTCAAGAATTGAATAAAATAGGTAATATGTAATTTCTTAGTGTGAAGATTGAAGTAAAATAACTACACTCCAAAACAATTTAAAAGTCTTCACATAAATTTATGATAAAATAATCTAAAACCTCAACAAAATCTCCCAAGCAAAGATCTCTCGAAGACTTATCATGATTTTCCATGAACTCAATCGCCATCTCCATGCAATGCCTCATTTCTCGCATTTGAATGATACTTTGGAACTTACAGGTTTGCACATATAGCATAGTAAATCCATTTTAGGCGTCTGACTATGTCTCATTTTTTATTGATTTGCGTAATTACGGTTTTATCAATTGTGAAATGTGTTAATTGCTGATTTGCGAAAAATAGAGAAATAGGAAAAAATGTTATTGGAAAAAAGAGAGAGATACGTTTTTTACGTAACTTGGACAGGTATTTGATAGCCGAATGGTATGCACACGATATTTGAGAGTTTAATGGAAATTAGCAGGTGGATTAATATCGCATTTGATAACAATCTAGTTTTTGATGGATATTAGTCAAACTTGATACTTTGATAGTTAATTTGTTTATTTTAATTTTAAAAGCAATTATCAAGCTTGAACCTAAAACTTAATTGAGACCAATATTATGAATATATTTTAACATTTACAGGTTGCTCGAAAAGTATCTCTGTAATTGTTTTGTTGGACATTAAGTAACACAAAAGTGCAACTAATTTTCACCTACATGCATCCTCACCATTAAATGTGTACAATACGACCATAATATTTGTTTATTTCTATAAGGTAAGTATGCAGTGCTACCACTCGTTCAACTATAGGAAATATATTGACAATGCCCATTTTATTGGGCTCTGGGAAAATTTAAAAATTGTAGGGAAAAGTTTCAATTCACATGAAAAATTCAAAATAGACAAAATTAATTTATAATTTTTGCAATTGAAAGTTTATGAAGTTGGATGCATTTTGATGCAGCTCCATGTGGATGCTTTGGATGGCTGTGGATGTTTTAGAATGGTTGTCGTTCATGTTAACAAGATAATGTTGCATATTTTACCATAAATTGTCGAGATGCAAAGCATAAATTTTGTGTTGCATTATGGCCATCCAAAAGACAGTTTTAAATATCTTCATTATTTATTCAGTAAACACGAATGTTCTGGGCAAGGGAAAGACGGAGAAAACAGGAACTAGAATCTTTATTTAATTGATGACCAGTGTACACGGTTTTTAGTAAGAAGTCCACATTTGCATAAATACAACGCATACATGCTTCAATCAAAATCACTGGACAAAACTCGAATTGTTAGCTTACATCTTACACCAACGGTTTTGATTATAGATCACATCAATTAAATTTGGCTAAAGCCAAGATTTTAAACCATGAATCACTGATAGTAGTTCACAGATTATTGTGTTTATGAGGTGATTTTGCTCAAAGTTCATTCTCATATTAGAACTTTACAAAAATTAATATATAAAGATTATTTCAATTTGTCAAATACGTTATTCGATTAGAGAGCTATCTTTAATAACATTTTTTGTTGAGTTTAATGATATATTTCGAAGAAAAATATTTTAAATTATGATGTCCATCAACATTTAACATAAAACATTAATAATAATTTTTTGCACATTCACATTGTAATGACACTTAATGATCAAATTTGTACTTCATATTAAATATTAATCACCTCCTTCACCTAATAGACCACAGCAAAAACTTTCAATTGAAAGTCTCTTACATAATACTTAATAGATTAATAGTCGATGAAATTATTCAATTCATATTTTCATCAAATCAAAAAATCCTCTATTTTAAGAAAACTAATAAAATCAAATCTCTGTTTATTAGAATTACAAAACGATTAATATAAATTATAAAAAATTATAAAACAATTTCTTTTCCATTCAACTGTTGGCAATGTTTCAAAAGCTTCAAGAGTGGCTTCCAATCACAGTTCATTATAATTTATCTGCTAAACCAACAATGTATGGATGAATGTGCAAATCTGGTAAATACCACATTTGAATGAGCAAGAAACAAACTCCAAATAAATCGCAATGTTAAAATGAAATATTCAATGCGTTATGAAAACTCAGCGGGCCACCTGACCTTTGGTCTCGTGGTTCGGTTGGGTTTCCAACATGACTGCAGGTATTCCGCGAGCAGAGAAATTGAAATATTTTGTGAGATTTTTACGTGTAAGTTTTTATTCAATTTGCAATATTTGGTAAAAGGTTTTAAGTTTTCTTTTGGACACTTTTGAGCTTTAGAAATCTTCATAATAAACATATTTAAAGACTTAGAATTCTATACAATGTAGTTATCCCTTTCAATTAATTATAATTATCCTTTCTGGTGGGCATAACCAATAAATCAAGCTCAGCTACAAAACCCGTCAGCCTCCGGTCCCTTCACATTGTAAAAAACTTCTAAACTTATCAGAACAAATCAAGAAATATTAAATCAAGCAAACTTTACAGTATTTCCGAGATTTTCCAGCAAATCAGAGATTTTCACACAATTTTTTATAATCTCATATTTTCCGCAAATATTGAAATAAATCCACTTTAATGCTTTTTTATGCTTCTCAAGAAATCTTTAGAAATCTCAAGATATAATAAAGCACAGAACTGAAAACAAATTGATGTACAAATTTCCTTCAAACTCAAAACTGAGCTCAAACGAAGACCATACAGTCTAGTTGAGTTATCTCCAGATATCTCGCAAAGTGCATACATGTTTTTAATAATACATTTTTGCCAAAATGCTGCGGGCCACTTCATAATGTATCTGATGCATCTCAGGTCTATCTCAAGCATCTCAGCATTATTTTCAATTAACCGAAAGCAGATACTTGTAAAAACACTTGAACAAGTTGGAACAAATGCAACATGTGAAACATAATGAAGAGAGTGTTGCAATGGGTGGAAAATTCATTACTTTGAGAAGCAGTCATTTTAGTAAGATTCAGTTAATTTATCTTCTCTTTTGTATTAATCGAAATATAATGAACTTTTTCCACCCACCAGCACCCTTTTTAACGAAACTCATGAATGATATGAAAATAGCATGTTCTTTTCAATTCCATATTTCATCAAACGGCTAAATTGCTTATTAAAATTTGTTCATAAATCCAAAGTTGTTATTTTCTGTTCATCTTTACATTAATTTTCACTTACCAGCCAACTTAACAATATTTTATAAAAATAATATTTTACAAAAGTTTACATTAATTGTTTGGATACTTTTTAGATATTTTGCTTTAAAAGGTAATTCATGGCGTAAACCTGCGAGTCAATTTAATAAATTTAATCATTTTAATGATTTTAATGATAGAAAGCACAAGCTTTGCACAATTATTGGCTTGTAAAAATAATAAACTGAGTTTTGTGTATTTTTAAAGGTGAATTTAAAAAAATAATGTGTCAGTTTCGGGCGTTTTAGTTCGAACTTTATAAAGAAGGATAAGATGTTTCTTGAAATAAATATTAAAGATTTAGGAAGAAGTCTCTAAAATACAATGTTGTTTTAAAGACAAATATTAAAGACACAAGAATAAATCGTGATTTAAATTAAAATATCGAGTTTAAGTAATTAATTTATTCAATTAAGCTAAAATAAATGATTTGTGATCTTGCGACCCATAAAATCCAAGTCAAAACATCATAAAACAATAATTCATACTTACTTGACAAAATAAGTCCCAATAAAATGATTTATTCCTAAAATCCAATAAGCAGACTTTGTCAAATGCGACCAACATCCAATTATTCACATTTAGATTCCGTTACCAACCAATTCGAATTAAGACAAAAGCTCTGCTCAATTAATTATCTATTTAAGCATGAAATAAAGGCATTAATAAACATTAATAAAGAGACCTCAAACCCAATACCCACGAACTTTCCTGTGGTTTCAGCGGAATTGTAGAGAAAATTGTTCTATTTTCGATCATATTGGAATGAAAAATTTGAGAAATTGGAAAAGCAACAAAATCTTCTCACGAAGCAACTTAGCAAGGCATAAAATTTTGCATTACGACTTATAATTTAAATAAATGCATTTTTATCACGTGATGAATACATTACCATTTAACGAGAATCGCGTTTCAGCAAAAAATATTGGAATTAAATGTATTTGAGCTAACTCTAAGTCTAGAGAAAAATTAGAAAGATTTTTCGTACGTCGTCTTAAGGGATCTGCTGTGATAAAGTTATGAGCTTTATCAAAAGTGAATTATCATCACTAATAGCTTAGAATTATGTAAAGTACAACATAGGTACTTATCTCATATTATTATATTTATCGCCAATTCAAAGAATTTCATGAAAGACGGTGCTTTCGTCGCAGATTCAAATAAAAAACATCACGATTTTCGAACAAACCAAAAATTTCAAGGAATTGGGCGAAACAAATCGTAATTAAGTTACTTTGGGTGTGGATAATTTTTGAACAGCAAAAAATCATAAAACATCGAAAATCTTTAAACGAAAAAATGTTAAATAATTGTTTGTATGAATTAGCCATGAAATTGGAGATTAATTCTTCATTTGAATGGTTTAAATTGTTTAAATGGTTTTAAATCTTGTTGAAACATTTAAGCGTTTTTAACAGCTTTTAGTGACAAACACAATTTTATGGTAGATTCCCAGAATTTTGTAACAACTTAAAAATAACTTATATTGTATCTTTGGAACGCATTAAACTCGATAAAATTATAGAAAATTAAGTAAAATAATTCTCACACTTTTACCCATAAAATTTTTTCTTTCAAGTCTTTTAATTATGTTATCCAACAAATTACTATTAACTTTTAATGTGTTTTTTATTTCCCCTAAAATTAAATGGTTTTCTACTAAATCAGGAAATTTCAATCGTATTTCTGGTCAGAGAGCTCTTGCTAGAGATTTAGATCATCCAAGATACTCACAAACTAATAAAATATTTACGATGTGGTTTTTTAACGATTCAAGCTGGAACTACATTTAAATACTTGGCTATACAAAACTTTAACATAACTACAAGAAATACATGAGAAATTTGTGTTTTCCCTATTTAACTTACATTTGTTTTTGTTGTTCTTGTTTTCAGCTCTTCAGTCCAAGTCTCGCTTAATTTAAAATATCTGGACTTTTTGATTTACATTGGTCGTTAAATCTTTGAGTCGCCTTTAAACGGTATTTTGTCGCCACTTGGTTATTGAAAATCTTTGTTGGATTAATTCATTCCAGGAAGAGCGAAATACTTAAATTTATTGGGGTGACAGTTTCTGTAGATATTTCTATTTTTAAAGCTATGTCGCTATTTAAAGATTGGATTTTAAAACTTTGTGGATTGTTGGCAAAACATATTTAAACTTTCACAGTCAAAGTGTATTTAATTCAAATACATATATGGTTTATCACCAACAACAAAAAATATTATTAAATACCAACTAACAAAGGAAATTAAAAAATAAATTCTGCCCATCTGAAAAATGATAATTTTGATATTTAAAATAGCTGAAAGCACTATTTTCCTTAAACCCATAAATTTGCAAAAATCTTATAATTTTATTAACCATAATCAACTGGGTAAATACCACGAATCAAGCTAGATCGTGATTTTCATTTGACTTGCAGCGTTGATTAATTAAGTGCGAATGCTTTTCATTATATTTTTATTGAAGAAACATAAAAAAAATTAATATAAAAAGGCGGTTCTAGTTTGCACTTTAATCCATAGCGTACTTAACTTTTAACTGCACTAACAAACCTTCTATTAAATTATGCTTGATTATGCCTAAATGAAATAATAAAATGCATCAATAATGGATATTTTTATTTGCTTTTTAAATAATCGAATCCCTCATTGTTAAATCAATTATCTCTATTTCTATTTTTTATTGTTTTAGTATTTTTTCATAGTTTTATAAATTTATAGCATCGTGATCAATTAATCACTGTAGAATTATTAAGCATGCACAGTAAACTGGAATTGCTATAAATATTATGAAAATTTAATAGATTTTTTTGTTTCAGGTTGATTTGAGGTGGTACGTAGATCAGATTGAAATGTATTTGAAATACATTTGAATGGATGATAAATCGTTTATTTGCTTAAATTAAGATTTTTGCATAAATTGATTATTATGTGACTAGTGGGCCACGTATTGCTAATCAATGCGAATGTTTAATTAACATTGAGTTTTGACGAGCTGCAGACTTGTTTGGCTTCTTGCTTAATTTCTTAATTGAATATTTAGACAAACTTTCTGAATAAAACAAATATGAATGAAATTCATGCAGTTTCTGCTCCCAAATGATTGCTTAACAGGAAGTGGTGAAATTAGATTAAAATTTTGTTTTTGCTGATTAGTTGGAAGATTGATTGGTTATCTCCGTTATTATTTCATAACTTATTTAGGATTTATTCAATTTTATGTTGAAATGTTTTTATTAAAATTTTCTTTCCAACAAAATTGTCTTTTATCAGCATAATATTGCATGCTAAGAATTATCAAAAACGTTTGCTTCTAAGCTCAATACGAGAATAAATCTGATATTATTTTTTTGCAAAATTATCCATTAATATGATCATCACCAACTGTGTTGAAAATTGCATGATTATATGATTAAAAGAGGTAGTTATCCAATTTATCCATCAATTCATAGAATTCGCTGAATACATCGAAACCACAAGAACAAACTTGACTAACGAGGCGATACAGCAAAATACAATTCAAAAATCAGAATCAAATTTTATGAAAAAGAATTAAGCACATAAAACCACTCGCAATTAGTTACTAATTTCGTGAGATTAATCGTGAAATTTTGATAATTCATTAATTTCTAACAAGCGAAATATATAAAATATACAAATTTACACATTTTTCAAACTCCGGAATCCGAAAAAATGTTTTGGAATCATCGAAACGAGCTAAAGAACCATAATTAACCAAACACTCAGCATGGCTCTTTGTATCTTCGAGTTAAGGAATTGTGGAATTGCGGTGCAAACCGATCAAATAAAATCTCATGTTTAATTCGAGAAATCAGTTCCACTCATTATGAACTTATTAATTTTGGCGGCAGTTCCTTTCAGCCGCTTTCAAGTGGCTCGATCAGCTCAAGTGGCGGAGAAACAACAGACAAATAAATAATATCAAAGATATCAGAAAATATTCGGAAATATATGAGGCTGAGAAACTTTCAACGAAAACATTATTTTTTATCATGAACATACATTCTACGTTTTTTATTAAAAATTATGAAATTATGTCACAAAAAGTAACAGTCGAAGAAAAAAATGTTTATATTATGAAAATTGGTTAGTTATGGGATCGGGGGTTTTGATTGCGGTTGGGAATGGTCAAGAAAAGTTTCCATATCTAATTAAAGAGAAGGCACATACTTTTAAATTGAACATCAATTTTGACCATCGACATCAGTTAACTTTGCAATATTTTTTTAGACTAAATTTCCAATATTTTAACAATAAATACAAAAACCCAACCAAACCCCTGTTCGTTTATCATCTTCATCATTTGGCCATAATTACATGTTTTGAATATTAAATAAATAATTTTAGACTAAACGTCCCTGTTAAAATTGTTAATGATGGAAAATAAAAACAGTATGCTTTTTGGCTTTCTGGTAGATAATTACAATAAATCAAAGGTTCGTGTCGTACCGTTTGATGTCGAATTTTTTTTGAATTTGTTTGGGATTTAAATTTGAATTTGAAAAATTCGAGAAATTATAAAATCCAAAAAATGTAAATAATACAGAAATGCAGGTATTTTTAAGGTAAATTAAATAATTATTAACAAGCATAAAGTCTAAAAGTATCAACCAAAGGCAAAACAATTTATCTTAATAAAATTCTTGATTGCTTTATGTATGCTTTGCTTGAATCTTTGATTGCTGAAGGAGGATGTTTTTAAACGTCTTTTTAATTTTTCATAAGCTTTTTTGCTGATGAATGTTTTTCTGGTTTTATTGCTAGGCGACTTACAAGTCAATCAAGTGCCACTGTGCGGTATGCCAGAGAGTATTGATGGTTTGATGATATGTTTCATAAACGGACAACGGTGAATTATTATTTCAAAACAGAAACTCCGTCAGGAATTGATGACGGGAGCATAGCAGGGATTTAAACTATTTCATAACTTTTTCAAGTTGGATTATAATTATTTGACATGACTTCAAATATTTTGATTGATATTAAAAAAAGATTCATCTGTAAAATTTTAATATGAATAAATTATTAAGAAAGTTTATGAAAACCCTGCCCAATATCAAGACAATTTTTTTTTAATGTTCGGGAAACATACAATTAAACCTCTTTTGAATATTCAAAATGAGATTGATTGAAATTACAAAGCAATTTCCTTTCCCCCAACTTCAAAAATCTTTCAATCTTAAATCTTTCAATAGTTGACAAATCGCTCAACTTATCGACAAAATTGCAAAAACTACAAAAATAACATCAATGTAATGAAGAAAATAAAAACATAATATAATGAACACAGCAAAAAGAGCAACTTTGTTGGCAAAAATGACAAAACAGCAAAACAGCGAAGAATTTCAAGCATTTTTATACCTCGGCGACCGAACTTTCAGTTCCATTTCCCAATTTTTCATTATTCATTATTAATGGCTGCATTAACGGAAAGACCAATCTCATTTAAGAACATGTTAATTTCTCAAGCTACAAAAAATTCCTCAAACAAAATATAAAAATATTTTTTCTTACTTACTTAAGTTACTAAAAAACACTTTAAAGTTGTTTGAACTGAAAACACTCGGCCAAATAAATGTGCGATGATTAATGCTCTTTGAAACAGTTAACCGAATAATTACATGGTAGGGACAAACCTGACAAATTATTCCAATTTTTATGCTTTTGTACCATTTAACAATTTAACATTTTATTCATTTCAATCGATGCTTTTCCAATGTTATGGGAAACTTTTGGATTTTTAATTGAACATCGGTCTTTATTATATTTTGGTTGTTTTTGGTACCTCCCTCAAATAATTTTCTTCGAGCTAAACAGAATCAATAATTTTTCAGATGAATTTCTGTCTTTTTCTTAAAATTTTTACAGCACTAGGGCAATTCTTCATAAAACTTTTGATCTAAAACTAAAATTTTCCACTCTTCGTCAAACCTGGTAAATTGGTGTCCCTAGAGAATTATTGAATAAATCAATAAACCTCCTTTAAATTCCTGAATAGTGAATTGGCAAAATGTCATGAGAAATTTGACGACTGAAGTTTCAGTTCATTGATTGAATATTAAGTTTTTGTAGGAAGCATATTAGAGTTTTAAAGAGATTGGTGATGAAACTGCGGTAGGTTGAATATTTAAGATAGTTCTTTTTTGCTGATATGCATTTTTGTTAATTGATGAAAGAATGTTGGAATTTTAGAATTGTGTTTTTAATAAGAATAAAAAAACTATTTAGGTCGATTTAAGTATTTTGAAATTCAACGATGAGGGGCGAGCAAACTATTGAAAGCAATGAAAAATTTACGATAAATATTTATTTGATGATAATCCCTTCGCTTTTTTTATGGAATCCATAAAATCTACTTAACTTTAAAGCTTCCGTAATATTTTAACAATTTAAATTTGTTGTCTCGTTTTAATATGATTTTTATTGTTGAAATTTTCGTGGGAAAATATTTGAAACTAATCTGAATTTATTGTACTTTGTTTTGTCATTACTTTTTATACTTCTTGAATGTTTCAAGCAAAGCATGCAAGTAAACTCAGGTACCAATGGAACTTTCATAATCCACATATTCCTTCAAATCTCATGTACTCAAATATGCATAACTTAATTGCGCATCTCGCCAAATTTGGAGCAAGTTATTGTTCGATTTACAAGTTAATTGCGCGGTTGACAAAGTTGACGTGCAATTAGAGGTTTAATGTAAAATAGCGAGTTTCATTTTTATTGGTTCTTAAAGCTTTTAATGAGTCTTTAAAGCATTATCGTCAACAAATTCAAATTTTAATATTGTAATACAATTTCTCATTTAAACTGAAAATTGCTAATAAATGGATTGTCACGCATATTGCAAAATATAGTTCAAGACTTTAGAACTTTTAACATTTAACCAGTTTTTTCATAAATCAAAGTATTCCATAACTCTCAATAAATTCAGAAAATTGTGCAAAAATTTCCTTTAATGCTTGCTCACAGCCCATATTCGCTTGAAAAATTGTTGCACAATAAAACGCCTAATTCACCTAACAACCCAAAGAGCAAAAAAGTAAAACAGCAACATTTAGAACCATAAAACTGCAACACAAAATTCCAATCAAAAAGGTTCGACAGAATTTGTTTTATTTATTTGGTAGTTCATTGAATTTTTCTAATGCCATACTGAAAAGCATTAAATATTTATCATATTTGGTATACTCAGTTGGTGGTGAAAATTATGAGTTATGCAATCGGCTGTGGAGTTGGAGGGAACATGTTTACATGGCAAAGAACCTTTTTAAGGCGACATTAAAGTATCGTTTAAACGATAAAGAATTTTTCTTGGCAAAAACGACTAAATTGTTTAGAAAATTGAATTTTAGAAATTCTTAGAATTTCTATCGAGAATTTTTATTCATAATTGATTTATGATGTTATTTTAATCGAAGGTCGCACGATGAGAAGTGCTGGCGTTGAATAATTTAACTAAATAAAACATTTTAAACTAATTTCTTAAAACTTTAAAAAGACTGCAGATTTTTATTTAAATACTCACAATAAACTGTACATCGAACCTCATATCGCCGGTGAATAAATCAAAATCCACCAGCAAAACTGTCGGAACAATGAACTCGAGACTGATTTTTATACATTTTTATTGTTATGATGTATCAAACTGACAAAAGTTTTGGATTGAACAAAAGACTCCTCGAAGAATGCTTGCGCAATGAGCTCGCCAGGAATTTTATTGGTAAAATCAATGCGAAACCTCCAATGCAATCAATAAAAATCAACAAAAAAACCTGCAAGTCGCCAAGCAGCAAATAATGAAATATTCGCTTAAATTATTTTCTGGAGAATTTCATAAATTTTTGCAATTGTTCGCATTGAAGCAATCAGACATAAGATGAATTCTTTTTTTAAAAGAAAAATTTATTATCTTTTTAAATACTTGCAATAAGAAGGCAGCAAATAAATATTTATCGATGCGTGTACGCGGCTATAGAGTATATTCTTATCTTGATGACATCTCAAAAAGGTTATTGAGCAGATTTTAATTCTGCACTGTTGAAACAGTTTAGCAATGAACATTATATTTTTATTAAACTCTTTTTATTAACTTTTCATTAACAAAAAATAGATTCTATACACTCGCTTGAACATAAGTTTTAATAATTTATTTAAAATTCATCTTTTAATGGACTTTTTTCCAAGCACGCATCAAAATCGAGAACTGGATAGCATTTGTTGTTAAATAGGCACTCACTCATGATTTTGAATGCAGGAGCATCTGTAGACACTCCATTTTCTTTGAAGATGGGACGAAACTAAAAAACAAATCAAGGCTAGTAAGATTATTTACCAAAGTTTAATTAAAGTTTATGATACCAATGATTCAGCAAATTCTATTGTGCATGGTTCATCACCAGATAAAGGAATGCCATATGGCAACTTTTCTTCGGGATTCTTGACTTCTTCATAATGATCTTCAAAAATTTCGTCTTCGCTCATTACTGAAAACTATTATTTTGATTGAATTTTAGCAAACATTTCTAAATTAAAAACTTACAATTGAACAGAAAATAACTAGGGTGAGTATTAGGAACTTCATCTTCACTGGACAGATAAATTTACTGGAATGACTCTACGTCTACAAATTTTTATGTGGTATTGAAAAACATACTTGTGGAATCCAAAACATCTGTTTAATTATCACAGAACTTGTACACGTTACTATTAGTATTTTATGGGTAATTTGGTTTTTTGTTGGTAAATTCAGCTGAAACAATTTAAAAGTTTTTTGATAACGACAAAATTCTGTTTCTTCACACAATTTGGAACGAACCATTATCATACAATCTTATAAAACTTGTGTAAAAGTCTATAAAGTTAAAACTGTGCTGTTGTTGCTACGGGCGATTTGTAAATTCTTTGAATACCAATTCAGTTTAAACAGTGCACAGAAAAAAAGCTTTAATATGAACTTTATGTTATATATTTGAGTTACTTTATTTAAAAGTCGATTATTGTATTCATTTCAATTTGCGAAAAAATTATTTAATCCTTAAAACATTTTTTGATTACATGCTATTGAATTCTTACATTGAAAATCAAAAATCGATTTAAGTATTGCTCAGAAACTTAAATTTGGAAACTTTAGCAGGGGAAGCCACTTGACATGTCTTTAGGTAATGCGCTGGCCTGATCATTGCATTTTTAATCAAGTTGTTCGGTTTTAGCAGGAGGACAAAATGATTTAATGTAATTATGTGCATGATTATTATAGTTATGTTTTATGATGTTCATGAATGAGTTTCATAACACCCTATAATTTTCATGAAAGAGACTTGATTAATTTTTGGGAAGACAATTTTCAAGATAAGTTTTTTTGAACAAAGAAATCAATGTTAACATTTTTTCTAGCTGTGCTTTTTTAAAACATATAGTTTTTAATTTTATCTATTTTATATTGTTTCACTTTCATCCATCCTTAAAATTCTAAAATTCTTGACTTACATTAAAAATATAAAAAAACATTTATAAAATTGTAAAAGATCTTTGTTCCTCCGAATAATGCATAAAGAAATTAATACATGCTTTCTGGCTGACCCGAAGGGTTGCCGAGCATAAAGAGTGTGCCAAAACTGCAAATTGCAACAATCAAAATCCTCAAAAACCCAATTTTAAAATTACAAACCTTCATTGTCTTTTAGTTTTTCAAGCATTCAAGTGAAGTTTCTTCAAGATCTTCAAAGCATCTGCACGATGGTGAGAAATTATTAAAATTATGAAAAACAGCAAAAAAAGTGTAAAAGAAACCGTTGTGGATTATTGCTTTTGCAACACCTCAAGATTTCGAGCCTCAAGAGCGGCCGCCTGATACATGTGATGCAATTAATAATTTTTGATTGAATTAAATTTTTAATGTAATTTATAAGAATTATGAGAAACTTTCCAATTTGCCAGTTGAGGCAGTTGATACGATTCATTGAATTTATTGATGACATATTGCAGATCATTAAATTGCAAGTCAGGCCAATTGGAACAATTTATTTTTAAATGCGACTTGATAGAAAGAGTTGTCTTTATTTTAGTCAATATTATTTTTAAAAGAAAAGTTTTTGTAAATTAAGTTGAATCCAAAAAAGTCTCTGTAGAGTTATAAACACTGCAGTAGAAAATTAATGAAGATTTAAATTAAATTTCCAAATACTAACTAAACTCTCTCATAAAGTCCGAAATACCAACTTGCGCAACTTCCTTTTGATTTTTGATGGAAAATTATTCAAGACAAATTTGAATTACTTTAAAAGAAATTCAAAAATTGCAAAAATTACAAAAATTACTGAAATTACACGTATCACAATGAAAGAGATCAAAAGACATAAATCATATTCAAATTTTCATTTCATTGCTACATTGAAGGCTTTTGCAGTTTTTGCAGAATTGCTGGTATTCTGTAAGTATTCTTGCACTTGAATTGTGAATTTGTGAGATCTTCATAAAGAAATCAGAAATTGCCTTTCGGAAGACAATGCAATTGATAAATTTGCTGGTAAAGTTTAAACGACTTAATTATCCGCAGTTCGGGTTAATTTATGATGTGGCTTACGGGTTCAGCAAATTAGTAGAATGTTCGAGCCGTCAAGAAGATAATAAGAAAATGATCTTCTGCCCTGAATGCATTTTATATTTTCACTCGTAGAACTATTTTGTTGAAAACATGCGAATTTAATCTTTTCGAGAACTCGAGCGTATTCCTTGAGGGTTATATGAAAATTTACCGCCAAAATATTCAAAAGTTAAGTTCGTTGTTAGGAAATTTAACTTAGAGCCAATTTATTTTGGTTTTATGAAAAGTGTTGAAGTTTTAAAAAAATATAACAACAATATCAAAAAGTTCTTACGATTTAATTCCACTATATCTATTTTTGGAGTATGTAAAGCGATAAATTAAATATTTCCCTTTTACCAATTTGCAATCTTTCATCATTTGTAATTCATCTCGCGGACAAAGTAATTAGCAATTTAAAATATTTTCAATATTTCTTCAAGTTTTATTTATTATTTGTCTGATACTGTGATGAAATAAATTGCAGGCATGCAAAGAATTTCTGGAATTCCATAAATCATGTATTTTAATATGTTTTAATGTTTCAATGTTTTTGGATGATAAAAAATTAAATAATAAATAAGCAATTTGGGACTTTAATTGCAAGTTTTTCATTAATTATTTTAAGTTTATTCATTTTTGGGTAATTATTTATAAATTTCATCGGAACATTAAGCTCAAAACAATTAATTATTGATGGAAATAATTAATTTTGTTGAAGTTTGTACTTTTTTGTTATTTTAAGAAATTTCTTTTAATTTTACTGGACTAATTGCTTGTAAACAAAAAAAACCGATTTATTGTGTAATTTAGCTTGAAGCCTTCAAGCATAAAATTGTGATTTATTCACTCATTATTCGGCAATTTTATTTGTAGTTTGAATTTTGTTTTAGCTTCGAACACTTAACAGCACTTAGTTAATTAATGATACAATTATTGGTTCATTTTTATTTCATTTTATTCGAATTCATTATAATTTCTCCATATTTTTTTATAAAATATCATTTTTAATTGTAATTATGGTGGCAACTTATCATATTTTTCTTAAAACCAAGTTAATTTGATTAAATTTCAAAAAAGGAATTTTTGACCCAATTTATTTTCATACATTACAAACTCTTGTAAAAATCCATGAAACTTTAAATCTTGAAAAGTTCTATTTAATATCATCATAATTAGACACCAATTGAATGCCACTAGGCACAATCAATTTAGTGCTCTTCAATTTCTCAAAAAGCATCTCATTCTTCTGAAGTTCTTCAGAGAACTCTAAATCCTGAATTATTACTTCAAAGGGCAGTCCCACTTCAAATTGATGCTCAAACATTTTCATAGTGCTACTAGTCACCATCAAATTCTTTAATTCTTTACAGTAATCTGTCAGTTGGTCTACCACGTCTGACTTAAAGCAACCATATCCCAAAGAAATTTCCTCCAATTTATCAAAACAACCCAGGTTTTTTAAAGTTAGTATAAAAATGTTCAAAGTTAATTTTTTTAGGTTAGGCATGTGCTGAATCATGTTTTTCCATTCTTCGTTCATTATGAAGCAGCCCAGCAGCTGAAGATCCACCAGATTCTCAAATGCTGTGGTGAAATGGCATTTCCCGCCTTTTAAGTAGTCTATCTTCATAATGGTCACGTTTTTTAAATTTTCCGGAATGAATTTTAGAAGTTCTTTGGATTTCTTCTGGTTGGTGTGTATTTCCAGGAATTGAATGTTTGGGAAAAGTCTGACAAAGCTCTTGAAGTGTTCAACTGAGGATTGATTCTTGTCGCTGTAAATTAATGTAGTCACAAATGGATTTATGGAGCCATCTTTAACATTCAGTTGTTGAGGAGAGTCCAAGTCCATAACATCAATTCTCAGCTGATTAAGAGATTCTGTCAAGTTGGAGCACTGGGTGAAGATCATAGATAATAATCTCAAGTCAACATTAGAGAGCTCAATCACTGTCAATTCCTTCTGAGATTGAAAGAATCGAGATACTGCCTCAGTCAATGTTTGATCCTTGGAATCTTTCGTATCCTTCTCATTTTTCGTGGAAAACTGAACCACTAAACTTTTTAGCTGGAACTCAATGCAGCACGTTTCCAGAGTGCTCAAGGTCCAATAAACATCGTAAGCAATTCCATCAATGATTAAATTTTTCAACGGACGAGATCGGAACCACAACAAAAAGTCTTTGGTGAAGAGTTTATATGCTCCCGTAACATTAATTGACAAGTTTGAGACTAAACTTGCCCCAAACAGTCTGGCAATTAAATTGGCGCTGCTCATGTCTCTCAAAGTGAGCACTCTGAGGTTTGAGAAAGTAATTTCTCCACAGTGAGCAGCAGATCGTCCATTAAAGTCGGAATCAATTTCCTTCACATGCTCCAAAAACTTCAAGTTACCCCTAAATCCTCTCATGTTGCTCAATTTGCCTCGAAGTTTAATAGTTTGTATTAAAGGACCATATTTCTTGAGAAATTCATGCTGCTTCGAGTATTCGCCTGTGTTACAAGTCACCAATAGAATGATCTTACGAGCAAATTCCGGATTACTGAACACCATGCTTCGCCAGCGAGAGTTCACGAGGGAGCAGCTGAGCAGATCTTTAGCTTCCAGGTGTTCAAATATATTCAGCAAGATTGGCTCTCGGAAGATTTTCTTTGATGTCAACATTTTCAGCCTAAAAATGTTAATGATTTTGAATTATTTAAGAAAAGATTTAATTGTTGTACCAACTTGTCAATTAATTACAAAATGCGGTTTGAAAATATGATTTAAGCTTTTATCAATAAAACGCAGTAAAATTTACACTAAACTATCCAATTCAGCAAATTAACACTAATTAGAGTGGTTTATGCTAAATATTTGACTAAATTATCAGTTATTTAAATTTAGAGGTTAGCTCCTTAAATAATTCACAAAATATTTTACCTTCAATATTTTCCTGAAGTTCTCAATACACACCACAAGTCTAAGTAAATTTTAATTAATCACTTTTTTAGCACAATTAGGAAAGTAAATGTTACACACAAAATTTGCATCTAATTTTTACAAAAATTCCTCAAACTGATGAAAAAACAGAATATTTGCTAAAACAGTAAATTGATTAAATACTCATTAACAAGTTTCAAAGCACTTCGAAAAATCATACAGATTTAAACAATGGAAGAAGAATAATTGCTCCAAAGCTATTCAACAATGTATAATTTATTTGAGGAAAAGTATCTATATTTTAACTGTATAAAAAATTATTTAGCTGAAATGAAGTGACACCTTCATAATATATAATTATATAAATTTCGGCACAACCAAAATTGAAACGAGCCACCAAAATAGCAAACATCAGCCCCGCTTGCTATACCATCAATTTCCCATCGAAAACATAGAAGTTGAGTTATTCTGCAAGCAATTCTGTCGAATATTTCAAATATTACTCGGTCAGTAAATTCAAATAGTTTTCCATTTCATTTGATTAATCGATCGACTGCAGCCACTTTTAAATCTATTTTAAATATTGCCTATATTTACATAAAACATAAATTGTAAAGGTGATTAAGTTCTGGTGATAACGATCACCATTAATCTTAGTTAAGGATGACTGCATTACAGCAATTCGTTGCAAATCTACAAAATTTCAATATCTCATCCAGTGACAGTTGTAAGCGCAAAACAAAATTGTTGAATTGAAAAATTGAGAAATTATTTAAAATGATCGTCGGCTGAGTTCTAGAAATTTTTGTTGAGTTAAGATATTTTAAAAGTTTTTATTTTTTCCTGGAAATTTGTTAGTTTTCAATCGACGACTATTTCAACTAGAAACTTTCCTGCTTCAAAAAATTCGAATAAACCATTTAATATTCTCCTCTAAATACTACACAACAGTTCAACTAAATAGTTAAATAAATACCACCAAGTGCGATGACAAATTGCATAGCTTCAACAGCGGCTTCAAGCTAGATTTGATTTTTTGTGAAATCACCTGAGAGCTATGAAAGTTCGCAGAACCGTAGAAATATGTAATTATTTTTAAATAAGTGGAGAAGTTATGATTTCAAATTGTTTATTTGTGATTGATAAATTGTTCAGCAAGAATTTGTAATAATAGTTCAAGATATAAAATGAAAACTAAAATTTAAATAAATCTAACAAAAATGCATATTAGAAGTCGAGCCCATCATTTACAATGCAAATCTCAATTATTTATCTATTTATCTAAAAATTAATTCCCATATCTCCAAGTACCCAATAAAACTCTTATTAATATCTCAAGTCCATTTCTCCAAGGAAATAATCATAAATAAATAGATGAATCTACTTTCAAAGCTGGAAAGCATCTTTGGTGGTTTACTCATTTATTGGATTCCCATCGAACATCTCCGGCTTATATTTTATTACTTTTATTGTATTAAATGATCTTTTACAGTTTTTATGAATTTAATATCACGTTTTTCTTCAACAAGCTACAAAATCAAAGAACCGAAATTTATTTGTTTCTTTATTCCAATTTATTTCTTTTGTCCGGGAACACAACGTTTTCTCGATATTTTTGATATTTTGGATAGTTTCATGGTTTGTTTAATTCTTTTTGTGTGATTTTGTGTTGTTTGTGTGTTTTATAGAAATAAATTTGGAGCTATAAGAATTGTGATATTTTGGGTGATATTTGGGAATATTGTGGTCGATTTGACAAAGACCTAAATTTAGAGCGTCTGAGCTCTTCTTGAAGGTGGCTCGATGCTTTTGTGGCATTTTGAGCTGCATTTTTAATAGACTCTATAGATCAATAATATAGTTAGTTAATTTTGAGGGATGGCTTCTTGGGCGGATTTTTCAATAGTTCATTTACAAATTCCTTCAACGGTCTCAGATTTTTTAGTAAATTTTATATAGAAATTAAATGTTGCAATTAAATTGACCTGAAAATTTTCAACAATTTTTTAAATGTGGCTCCATCTTCATCGTCATAATGATAAATAGTTCTTCAATATCTGAGAAAAGAAAATCCACCCAACACTCACCCTATGCAAGAATAATCTAACATAAATCCCCATAAACTCCACATAAAGATGTTTAAAAACCAGTAAACGAGTTTATTGATATCGTTGCGACCCAATAATAATAATTATTGGACATTTTAATTTTTATTGAAACACATAAATCACCTGCGATTATTTGAATTTCTCAACCTAATACCGAATACGAATGATATTTCAATTTCAATTTAAAACAATTTTAATTTCTGTCCAATAAACATATAAAGTTGGTTAAAGTTGGATTCGTGTCTAAGCAGATTTGGCTGTAGAGTCGTGCACAGTTCATTACACATTACATGATCGCAACTAAAAGTCTCTACCATGTTTGTGGTTGGGGCTCAATGACAGTTTAATACTTACCAGGCATATCAAATAAATCTTTCAAAATATAATATTATTTAATTTTATCTAGTTCATTCGTGAGATTACTTTATTTGAAGAATGGGGAACGATATTTTTATCGATTGATAGATTGTCGTGGAAACGTTTTGTAGTGTAAATTGTATCTAAAAACTTAATTGAGATGAAATTTTTGCTTAATATACATTTCATGGAACAAGATTTTCTTCTCAGGGAATTTCTTGCAATTATTTTATTTCTTGAATGTTATGATATTGCATGAAACTTATAAAAATCTAACTAAACTTTAAGACATTCGATTAAAAATCCAGCGTTTATTCCTCCCACCACCCCAATTATAATTTAATCAAAACAAACAAAGCTTCAACCATTTTTTGTCTAATATTTTTCCAATATTAAATTGCGAAAACTGCTCGCCAAAAGTGTTTTGAGTGCCAAAGCTCGTGAATTTAATTAAAACGATCTTGCCTATAAAAGTATCTGCTAAAATTTTAAACCAGCAGTTTATTTTTCAGGTATTATAAACAACACTAAAAACAAACGCCAGGCATTATAAAAAAGCGTCTGCGAGCGTGAGCCGGAATATAAATAAAAGTTCAGAAACATTTTTCTAAATAATTAAGACGATGATTGATTTTTCGCGCCCACACAACTTTTGCCATAGATATACGGTCGATCGACGGGCCGGTTCGCCACATATAAGGTGTATTTGCTCGCTTATTTTTTGAAATTGTTGTTTGGTTGTTGTTACACTGACGATATAGAAACGCTCAGAAATCGGAAGTCCATTACATCATGGACAAAAATAAACTGTGAAGTCGACACAATCAATTCTGGTGCTTAACCGCAAAACTTACAAGTAGAGTTCTTAGAAGTCGCAGACTATATCGCTTTTGATTCTTTTAATAAAATATCGAGTAATAATCGTATTAGCAAAAACAACACCTACCTACATACAATTTATGATTATTTTTTAGTGGGTTGTGGTGGTCCCTGTAGTAATACAATTTACAGATACTGCTTGAATTTTCAAAGTTGTTTGCTCAACTAAAACACTCCGATCATTTTTACAATTTATAATACTAGATACACCTAACTGCTTATATCAAATATTTTCTCATATTTGCTATACTGCTCAATTCTAAAAAACATAGTTAAAGAAATCGAAAATGTGGTGGCGCCTTTTGAAGAAAATACTGCCTTATTTGGACAAAATTGATGCTTGAATAAACTAATATTCATGCTATGCAAATAAGCGAATCAGCTAAGAACTTCTATTGCTGACCCATTTATTTCGTTGAAGCGGTTTTGCAAGATGCTCAGCAAGATGCATTTTGAGACGGTTGATTTAGGATTTTAATTACTTGTGAAATATATTTATTATTGTTTATGAGTTTTGGGATTTAAAATGATTTTTTGATTTATTGTTTTAGTTAAGGAGCTTAGAGTTGGCGCTTATGCATCTGTTTTGCTGATTTACTTTGAGCATTTATATTTATTAAAGATTTTTCATGATTAATAATAGATTGGAATATTCTAAAATACATATTCTAAAATACATAAATTTGTTTGTTTTAATCTGATTAAATGTTCTTAAATCAATATAAACTTCAAATCAAAATATTAAATGAAAAATGTTTGAAACTGAAAAGTCCTGTAAAATCCGTTGCTTTTAAAAAATCAGTCATTCAAAGGCCTCAACAAAGTAACAGTTTATTAACTTTACAATCTGCTTAAATCCAAATTTGCTACAATTTAACTATCATGCTTGACAGGACCCATTAAAAATGATAAAGTACGAAAATCAAAAAATGTATGCAAATAAATTTCATATTTGTATTTTTTGCTGTTCATTCTGAGTTTATTCACTTTTTCAGTATTTTTTGGTCATTAATGGAAATCGTTAAATTAAATTTAAATGATTTATAAAATGGATTTAAATTATTTTCGGGAGCACTTTCTAAAATAATTCATGAAATCCATAAAAACATACAAAGCATGACAAAACCAACAAACAATACTTGAAATCATTGAAATTACTGCAAAATAAGTGGAAAAACAGTAAAATATCAATTTCCATTCCTGCCATTTTTGGCCATCTCAGCCGCAAATATTAAAAAGAATTATTATTTATATTAATCAGCATAATGCCAAACTCTGCATGAATCCACCAAAAACTCCAAAACAATCCCAAACAAATAAAAAAGACAGATCAACATAGTGCGTATATGGTCGAAATAAGGCAGTTTAGCAACATTTTCATTCATAAAAATAATGAAATATGTAAATGCGAGTCACTTTGTTGCTGTCCGTTCAGTTTTGTAGTTTCGTATGTTCATGATTTTATGAATGAAAACGCAAAAGCAATGCTTTTGAAATACTATATCACCTGATTTGTGTGATTATTCAAATTCCATTTCGCGTTTGAAATTACTTGGAATGACTGAAATGACTTGAATGACGCCCACGTCTTAAAAAAAACCATTAACCATTAGACAAAACTGAATAACTTGAAATGTTACTTTGCAAAGCAACAAACGCTTTATACACTTTGATAGATTTTTCGTAGATTTCAGCGCAGCAAAATTGGGGTTTTTTTCGGAACGGATACAAACCATAAAAATTATTGAATTTATGGACTTTTAATGTCAAAAAATAAGATCCCATTTTTATAGTTTTCTTTGAGATGTTCCAAAAGAAATTGTAAGGTTTTTGAAAGAAATGTTCCTTCGTGAGGGAGTGAACTTTCCTCACATAATAAATCATAAAATGTAAACTGAGAGGACATTAATTAATTAAGAAATAAGAATCTTACGTAAAATTGAAATGCAAATGCCCCTTGAAGTTTTAATGATTAACAGATCACCTTGAGATTATTGCCGTTAATACTATTGAATTTACCTTCTAATGAAAAATGATGTAAATGACTTTTGCGTATTTTTTCGTGTTTTTGGTCTTTTGTGTGGACACGATGACTTTGCCGGTTCTCGGAAATGAACTTCGATGATGACGAAAAGATCAAAAATACCAGTTAAATATCAATTCATTGATTAAACAATGAAATACTAGTTTTTATTGGGTGTTAAGCTTCCACGCTTTGTTGAGGGGATCTAGACAAGTTTTAAATTGATTGAATTGAAATTTGAAAATAATCCTCAATATTTTGTTTTCTGAACTTAAATGGTTCTTTTGAGTTTATATTAATGTGAATTTGACCATATGTTTGCACTTTAAGGTCCTTCTGTCCATCGGCCATCAAAATAATACACCTATTTTACTACAAATTTTGTTTTTTTGTTAGATGGTACGCGTAAACAAGTATACTAAAGGATTTTTGGCAATGGGGATCCAGGTGAAATTTTCCAAGGTTCGAATCATGTGAAAATAAAATTTACTTGTTAAAATTTGTTAATTTACATGAAACTGACAAATATTTATTTTATGTACCTGTCGATTTAGTTTCGTCTACAAATATTGACAGGTACAAATTTTAGTCAAAGTCATGACACTTTGATACAGTGTAGCTGACAAATATTAACAGGTACAATTACACATATTTTGACAAGTATTTAAAGTACCTGTCAAAAAAGTGTAATTGTCAAATATTAACAGATACAATTACACAAATTTTGACAAGTATTGAAAGTACCTGTCAAAAAGTGTAATTTTCAAATATTAACAAGTAAAATTACAACATTTTGACAAGTGTTTAAAAATACTTTGTCATAAAAGTGTAATTGTCAAATATCAACAGGTTCTTTTTAATCTTATTTTCAAAATTCTTCTAGAGATATTTCACATTATTTCAAGCTCTGATGAGTTTTTTTTAGAATAAAATTGGAATTTTTAGTCAGATAAAATTGAAAAGGAAGTAAATCTGATGTTTTTTTTTTAGATATTATTATTGAAAGTAAAATTTGAATCTTAAATTTTTCAATCAATTCAATATTATACTATAAAACAAGAACAAAAACATGTTTCTTTTTACGCTTTACTGAATAATTGCAAACCACTTTTATTAATTAAATTGATTAAATTTATTATTTAACTTCTGATATCTTAACATATTTTTAATATTGTAACTTAAATTTTCGTTACTTTTCTTTTTAAAATTTTGGCTTTTTCCAAGTTAACAACGTGTTTTAAAAATAATTTCAAAATTAAATTGATTACTCTAAATTTACTCTATCGAACGGCAAAAAAAAATTTAGGTGTAAAATGTTGAATGTTTTACTTAAACATTTGTATCAATATGCAATAATCTTAAAAACAACCAAGAATCAGTGCAATAACATATTTTTACATTCGATTGCTATTTGATAAACTTTTAACAGTACGTATTGAATAGTTCCTGTAGCAGAGTGGTCTAAGTCGTCGTCCGATATTTAGAAGTTCGCGTTTCGAGTCCCGGTGAAGTCAAAAAAGAAAGGTGTCCAAGATAACAAATTTAAAAAATAAACTACTATAAAATGTGTCTCAGATAAATAGAAAGTGCCTTGAATAAGAAATTTCGATTTTTATTTTTGGTTTTTTTTTTCAAAATTGTACCTGTTAATATTTGTCAGTTACACAAATTTTACAGGTATTTATATTTGTCAAAACCTTTCAAGTACACAAAATCGACAGATAAAAAAACCTGTGTTGACGGGTCCTTATGTGACGTTTAGACGGGTACACTTGACAGGTACAGTCACAAATTTTTGTGTGTTTTTTTCACTTGGGGAGCAATCTGAGTATCTCAGGAATGAGGAATTTGTATCTATGACGTCAAATCAACCGAATAAACTAACAATATATTGTAATTCCACAAAAACTCGATAATAAGATACTATAAAGAACGTCAAATCTGAAAACAGCAAAAAACTATGATTCAGCAAACTATGTATGAGCATATTTGCATACTTACATAATCTTTAAAGTAATTATTTTGTTAACGATAAAATCTCCCATCGAAGTCTCTTCATATTAAATAAAATAACAATCCCGTTCAACAGAAAAAAAAGAATCCATGCCATTTTTTTTGTCGAAACTACTTACAAACATAGATGGTGAGATAAAGACCCAGATTAAATTTTTAAGATCTTTCTACCAAGATCTTATAACAGATTATATTGTAAAACTATAGTAGATCTATTAATCACACGCTGTTGCAGTAAATTTTTAATCTTCATGGCTTTAAAATCTTAAAAATCTAAATTAACAACATTCACAGCATATCCAAGGCATTTAAAAAATTCCCGATCGTTTGCTTCATTGAAAATTACAGGAATTACAACAATTATATCAACTGAACTCACTCATTTAAATCATTTAACTCATTCAACTCATTCAACTCTTTCACCATTCCTTCAATACTCCATACTTTGTCTTAACGGCTGTGGATTACACTGAAAAAATTAAATAATAGTAAGGAAGTTTTTAAAAAACACCAGGCGTTTTTCAAAGCTCTAGTATAGGGAGCTTTTTTAGATACTACAAGAACACTTCTAAAAATTTCTAACAGTGTAAAGGAGAAAAAGGCACATTAAAGCGTAAATCTATTAAATAGATTTATCAACGAATAAAATGGTTACACTGGAGATCTTGGACAGTCTACACTAGTGCAAACCACTAAACCAGTATTATTAATCAAATTAAGCGAACCAGTTTGAATCAGTGCGGTGTCAACTCAATTTTCAATTGAGAAGGGAACTGAAACGTTTAAAATCATTTAATAATAATAATTTAATGTGTTTTAATCGCACTATTCTTTGAATTTCTTTATACTTTGTTAAATTTATCAACACTTTGTGAATACTTGTGTGTTGTTTGATAGTTTGTTATTGTGCACTTTTGCGAGAAAATTGAAAATAAATTGGAAAATGTCTAGTGCAGCAATTGGAGACTGTAATTTAACAATGAGCTATGAGGAATTTGGTGTCGGTGGAGTTGTTTGGAATGGAATTTATTGGAAATAGTAAATTAAATAGGAAATTTAATTTGCAAAGAGACTGTTATCAATTTATTTTATTTGTGGGATTGTTGGAGAGATGCTTTGAACAATTATATCTGATACTATATATTTTACAATTTGACGATTATTTTTAATGTTGAAACCAGAGGCAAAGAATTTTCTCCATGTAAGATTTTGGGAATGTAGCCAAATAAAGCAAATAAGTGACCCATAAACTTTTCTCAAATTCACTTCAACCAACAATTTTCAATTCGAAAAAAGATCTTATCAAACAAGCAATCAACCACCGATCTGCTGCACCATATATTTTACCTAAGTCCATTATTTTCCCATTTAATCGAAACCACTTTCGCATACAAGTCTGGCCACTTGATTTACTCGCAATTTAATTCGATTTTATTCCTGCATAAGTGGACATGCATGCATTTTGTTGCATATTCTGTATATTTTGTAGCATTCATGATAAAATATAAAAACTTATAAGATACCGTACAGAAAAATAAATATTAAATTAAATGTAGAAAACATTGAAAAACAACGAAAACAACAAAATAACTTGTTACAGTTTAAATGGTTTAAATGGCTCGGCGAATTAGTTGAAACATATTATTCCAATAATTTCAATAAATTTCAATAAAGTGTAGACTTTGTATAAAATTAATAAGATAAAGTATTACAGCAGATAAGATGGATAAGGATGAGAGCAATTAGTTTAAACGTTTTTTACAATTTACCCGCAATTTACACTAATCCACTTGCAGCTGAGATAAGGTGAGTTCAAATGCAATTAGTGCAATTAGCAAGATTGTTTAATTAAAATTTATTGTACGGTTTGCTAGTAATTAATAAAAGACTTTGAGGGAGCTAAAATTGCTTACTTTACTGGTGTGCTATTAATAAATTTAATATCGTATTCATTATTGAAATGATTCCGAGAAGTGTTCCTCCGTTTCATAGAAAAATAAATGACGAACAACAACCTACAGACTATATTTTAATTTTATATTATTTAGCTGTATATTTTAGTTTATTCAGTTTATTCGAGTTATTAGTTTTTTCAGTTTTGTAGATTTTAGCGGGAAAGAATAATGATATTTTTGCATTATTAATTTTATTATAGTTTTCTGCCTACATTTGATTATGACATCATCGGTGTTGATTATTTCCAATTTGAGGTATTGGCGGAGAATTGTTGTCTTGGTGTTGGTGTTGACTAGATTATTTAGAACAAAGTGAGTAGTATTTAAATAGATCATTCTAAAGGTCTATAAAATTCTAAGGTTTTCTATACTCAAAGTTGAGCAAATTAATTTATTGACAAGAATTAATCTATAAAAATATTTCTTTAAAAAAAATCTAAAAGATCCTCCATGAACCACAATCAAAGCAGTTCCAAATTTTTTTATAAAATAGATAATATCCACATAATTCCAATTCCCAGCAAATAACCCAGCCCGAGCTAATGACAGCCAAAGTTTAATGTAACATAAAATCGTCTTTAGTTCGCATAAATGATTTTGCTCGTTTGATTCGTCACAAACCATTCACAAAACTTGCAAACTCACAAGGTGTGGGATTCTGACGCCTTCGGAGTTTTCTTAGTTTCTTTGCGAATTTAAACTAAATGTTAAAATTAGATACATAAATTTGGTGTGGATATTCTTAACATTTTATTAAGTTTTTAATAATGATCCGAAGAATCGTTTAAATAATTTTTTTAGGAGAGGGGTTTAGAGGGTGGATTTTTTTTAGATTACGGACTATCTTTGTGTTTAATAGTGTTTTAATCCTGTGTCTCTGTTGACTGATAGATAAATCAAACAATTTCCACCCAATAAACTACAACTGACTGTAAAAAAGAATTCACATTTAGTCCTCATTAGCCACTTAAACTGCCAAGATGTTCACTCACTTAGTTGCTTGAACCCGATCAACCAAAGAACAAATCAATTAACTGCTAATTGGCCACTACATTTTTCTTGCCACCAGAATGTATTTTAAATTGAATTACTCGCTTTGATCCGATATTTTTCAATTAAAATGCAATTTAAATAAAACTTTCTGTCAATCACATCAATTAAAACTCGCCAGCAATATCCATAAAGTTGAATGAGTTGCTGAGGCAATTATGAATGTGCTTAATACGTAATTGGTTGCACTTGCATTTTGCCATTTGGCTCAATATTGGAGATACAATGTGGTTTTTATATTGATTTTATATTTATTTCTTTGTATTTTTGATCTTTTAAGTAGTTCTCTGTAATTTTTTTCAAATTCTCGTTCAATGTTATCGCTATATCGCTATATATCGCCATTGAAAAATAATTATGAACTTTATAATTTCATTATCATGAAGACGTAAGCGACCAAAGCCTCTTAGTTGGTCTTAACTGAACTTAACTGGAATTAAGAAAAAGTTAATGAAGCTTCGAAGCAACAAAAAAATCAGCGCGTGGATATTCTTTGATTACACTTCCGACGATAAAGTTTGAAAAATGTAAATCTTAATTAATTGTTTAATTTTCTTGATGGTGGTTGGTGCTGAATGATGTCTAGGTTTCTTTTAGATTTTCTAATCTTTACAGAAAACAAGTCTAATATTAATGAATCTAAAATCTTCGGTGGGATTATTAAATTAATAATGTGGCATAATTCACTACCGACCTGTAATCGTTTATCAATCTTTTAATTCAAAAAAATTCATACAATGAGATGAACTTCAAGCCTTTTGATATTTCTGAATGCAAATGCTCAAAGCACACTTTCAAAATAAATCAGAAAATTACAATAATGCAGGAAAAACTTTAATCATTTTAAAATAATTGATTGGGCTGAGACTTCAATAAACCCAGAAAACTTAAAATCCCAAAAATCAGTCAAAAGTAAATATTAAATTTAATATTTCATAAATGAATAAAAATAATCCCTTTCGGTATTCGGATTATAATAATTTTGATATTTTTTAAGTTTTTGTGATAATAATTTTTGGTATTTTGTTAAATTGAATGTTTAAATGACAAAGCATCAAAGCATTCAAATACATCAAGATTTACGCGATTAAATGCGATGATTTTGTTATTATTTCTCATTTCATCTTTTCTTCACTTTTTCAAGTTTTCGAGTTAATTTTAATTTTCTTGATTTTTGTTATTTTGTTTACTTTAGAAATTCAATTTTGTCAGCATTTTAAATTTTCCAAGAAATGTGTAAGAAACTTTAAGAATTTATATAAGTTTATCAAACCTTCATTTATTTTTCACTTTTTCGACTTCTTCAATGAACACAGATAATTGATAAATTATAAATGTTTTATATGCGTTCCAGATTGGAGATGTTGATTCACCAATAAATATTTTGAATTTAAATTGTCAGATTGGATTTGTGTCAAAGAGTTTTTAGGAGAATATTTTTTAAAGATTTGGTGAATTGTATGGACAACTTTGAATTGGTTGGGAAAATTATATCAGAGATTATTATTTAATACTTACAAATAATTTGTTTGACCTTGTAATAGTGATTTCATTGTTTAGAACAATTCTATAGAAGATTTTTATGAAAAATAATTTTTCAAGGTAAAGTTTCAAAAACTTTCTCTTAAAAATACAAAAGCCGTGTTCAAAATATTCAATTCAAACTCCAGCAAATCAAAATTCAATCATTCATAATTTCCAAATTAAACCTCGCCTTTTTTCCACAATGAATTAATTTTTCTATAACCACCAGCATAATCCGATATCACTTTAATTGCAACACCTTGCAACCCCATTAGCTCTTCATCTATTCGCCCGCGCAAATCATTGGCTTTTAAAGAGTTTTAATTTCCGTCCAAAGCATAATCCGCTCATAAATTTCCATTTTATTGTTCCCTCTCTTACAATGTTACTGCGCGATTGTGCAATATCTACGGCAATATTTTTATGATATTTTATTGCAGTCGAGGTTTTTTAGCGCTAAAGTATTTTTTAAGTATTCGGGCAGTCGGCACAGTCGCAATTAAATCTGTGATTTTTTTATTGTGAAGATTGTTAGTTGAAAAATTTGAAAATTTTATACCTTTTTATGCATTTAATGGTACTTGAGTATTAATGTGATAAAATTAAATAAAATTTTTTATTTTGTTGAAGGCGTTGAAAGGTTTGAGAGATTTATATATCATCTCTTATTAATTACCTCATAACATCATTTTAATTTTGACCACTCAAAACATTTATTTACAAAATATATAATTTTTTCTCATTATGGTAGTCAACATATTTTTTTTAAAAGAAAAATTTAAAAAATTAGTGACAAAATTCTATCAAAATAAAAATTAATTAGATTAATAACATAAAAAACAAACATTAAAAATCAACAAATCAAAAAATTCTTGCAATGATCAAATTTTAAGCAGTTTGGCTAGTTTATATATCAATTCTATATTGTGCGTCCCACATTCCGAATGCAAATATACGAAAAATTACAAAAAAATACAAACTAGTAAAGGTAAGCAAATAGATTGTGTGTGGAAAAACTATTTTTATCTTGGATTAATATTGAAAGTGCATTTGAGTGTAAAAACATTAAAATTATGAGTTTATTGTCACTTAAGAAAGTATCATGTATGAGATAATATTGGTTGGATAATGTGTCAATTTCAATTTAATTTAATAATATTTATAGTTTATACTTTGTTGTTTAAATTTTTATGTTTGAATAGGTAAACTTTCTGTGAATCAAATTTTTTGAATTATGGAAAAATGGATTAGCAACTCTAAAATATTTTACTACACAATCATATTTTTATAATTTTAAAATATAAGCACAGTATTATCAATTTGACCCAGATATGGAAAAATTCCTAAAAGTCTTTTGTTTTCAGCAAAAGCACAACTATTTCAAAAAATCATCAAACAATAAAGCACAACAGTGCCACCAAATTCAAAAAAATTAAAATTTTTGCTATTTACTCATAACCACAAAAAATTTCACTTTTTATTGTCTTCCCGAGTTGCATCAAAAAAATCGACAAAACTGAAAAAACGCGGAATAAACTACAAAAAACAACAAAAGACACTTTAATTCAACACAAAATATAATTTATTAAACTCAATAAAAGATGTGTTTAACATAAAAAAGAAACTTCACCTCCGCAATCGAGGCTTCAAGTCATTCAAAAACATTCAAGTCGTTCAAGTAAATTTTCAATTTATAAACAGAAAATATATTCTTGCAAAAAAGATGTTGAGCTAGTGTCTTAGTCATCTTCTAGGAGATTTCCAATTTTTTGTTCTTTTTGTTTTTTCAAGTTTTGAGAATGAAAAAAATATTTTACAGTTGGAAAACTGTAGACAAAATTAATTTTCACTCCAAAAACTGCAGTTTCCACTCAAAACGGTAATTTTTCCCTTAAAAACCTTTAGTTAACGTATGAAAACTCAAGAAATCTCATGAAATGGTAAGTAAAGCTAAAAATCCCCCAGTTTAATCCACCAGTTCCCCTCCACCGTTCTCCTACTCCAGCTTCAATCCCTTCTCCAAGCAATCTGAAGTCCTCTCAAAAGACTCTCATCAAATACACCAACTCGCGCTGATTAACCGTTAAAGTTCCTTGACTACGAGAATCCAGCCACGCGACTTTTTCTGCTTCTTCACAGTTTTACGGAGATTTACACAGCAAAATGCATTCACTGAGTCGCTGAGCCGACCAGCCAAGGCAAAATGTACCACGCAGTTTTTCTGTGTGTTGTTTTTTTATTAAGTTTTATATTTCAAGATTTTTGTCTCAGTTTAATCGCGTTGGCCGTACGGTTCAGTCGTATTTGGAAGTTTCGCCAACTTTTAACCGTTTTTATTGTTTGTGAACAAATCTGAGCTAAGGCGAAATATTTGGAAACATATTAAAATAGTTGAAAAAATATATAAGAAACTGGCAAATATTATTTTTGCGAATTTTGAAGATCTTTAAAGGTCTCTTTCAGTTTAGTGCAAGTTTTAAATACTTTACTAGAAAAATTTTTTTCTGTGTTGATTGAACTTTTTAAAAGTTTTTGAAATAAAAAAATTTCTGAACAATTTGTAATTTTATCAAAATAAATAAATAAGTGCAAAGACTGGAACTAAAAGTTATGAGGACTTTTCTGTGGATTTTGTGAATTTGTTATAAAAAAAGTGCTACGATATTGATTTGTTTGTTCCTTGAGGAGTTTTCAAGCCCAAAATGGTTAGTTTTTGTTTCAGTGTTAAAATTCTAGGTTTTAAGGAATTTTGTTGAAAATCTTAAGATAACTGTTAAGTTAAAATGAAATTAATTAGGGATTCTTGAACATTTTTGAGAAAGTTTATCAAAACGATTTCAACAACATAAATTTAATTTTTTTAATTTTTTAAAGAAGATTTGAGAAAATCTTTGAAGTAAATAATAGAAGTAGTTAAAAGAAACATTTCTTTCCACATCATTGAGAAGTTTCGTTTCAATAAAAAACCTTCATTCCAATGAAAAACCAATCTGACATTTATAGAAGCTAAAAAAAAAAAATGTCCATACCTTCCTTTTCAAGCAGATTTAAATAACTTTAAATGAATTCTCTGCAATCATCTCTTCACAACTCTTATAGTACAATTTTAATGGTGTGAAAAGATCATTAGATGTGTAAGAAGACGTGTGCTGCAGTCCATTCTACAATCATTTCCACAATTTTCAATTTAATAGTTTGAAAGGTAGACGAGTGACTGCAATTACTACTAAATACTCGATGATTAATGGTTGCAGGCACAAAAACATCCAAAACATGAAAATACAAAAAATCGTAAAAAGTACAAAACCTAGTTTTTTCTTAATGAACTTTTGCTGGCCAAGTAAATTATCATAAACTAGAAAAAAGCTTAAAGATGTTGTGGAAAAAATTGTGAAGATGCGATAAATTAAATTGAGTCTCGACTTTTGGACTTCTCAAGTATGAAGATCTTTTTTTCCTTTCATCGGAAAAGCCATAAATCAAAATTGTCGAGTAATAAGATTTGAAAATATGTGAAAAATGTTTAAAGTAAGAAAAGACGTGAAGAATTAATGCAATGAATGTTTTGTGTGAGCACTCGAGAAGTTTTTTCATGCAGAAGATTAAAATGAACACGCGCACTGATTAAAAGCATGAAAGTGATCATTTGTGCCTTTTGGACAGTTTTTTTGTTTGAAGTTTGATATTTTGAGTGTTTGAAAAATTGTGATTTTTGATTTTTCTGAAATTCTGACTTCTGCTTGTAGATTTTGAACTTCTCCATATTTTATATAATTCTATCAATGATCCTTCTTTAGAACAACATCTCAAAATCAAGGAAAATATTGTGAAAACTATTGTTACAATGCATATAGTAAAAAATACAAGTTACAAAAAAAGTTTGCATAACCCTAAAATGATTGATTATATTGCGGCCAATTAAACCGGACCAATTATTTTTCACTTTTATTGCAAATTTAGATCGATCATAAATACGCGGACTGAAAATATACTTAACAGTAGCTTATAAAAACTTTTAAAGCTTGAAAACCTTTCATGATAAGTTTTTGTTCGCTACAGTATGTATATTATGCATATCAAGTATCAACCGCAGCATTGTTGGTTTTTTACGCAAAACCTCAGTAAAACTGGCAATTTTGTGTTCACGCATTTGAGCGCCGAAAAACACTTAAGAAATTAAATAAAATTAAGTTGCTGGTGAGACACGCAAATTTAATACCCAAAAATTATAATATTTGTACATAAATGATTTTTTAAGCGGAAATACTTTAATTTGGAAATTTATGAAAGCTCCCTCAATTACCTTTTAGCTGGGCAAATATTCGTGTGGATAAGTGCGGAGCTGGAAGATTGAAATCATTTTTAATGGATCTTGATCATATATATCCTTAATTACTATTTAAAATTTTTAAATAATGGCTTTGCACATTTTAATCATCAAATATCCTGATGGACACTGAAAAACGTTCGAGAAACATTAAACAAATTTGTAACAACCCTGTAGTCTTAATTGAAGATACAATGCTATATTATAATAATTAATGACGAATGAGTACAATTTTATAATAAACAATTTCAAATAATACAATGCGGAATTATTCATTAAATTTAACTCATAAGTGTAATGTATTATTACCGTGAGTATTACTTTTCATTAGAAGTTATTGGTGGTTTTGCGGTTTTGAAGTTCTTTGTGGTTTCTGCACTTTTTATGAATTTGACAATTTATGTGTTTTTTTGCCTTTTTAATGGCTTTACACTTTTCTCGCTGACTCTCTTAAAATTTTTGAAAATATTTAAAACGTTCACATTGTTATTTTAATTTGTTGTAGTTTTTTTGTAATTTTTTTGCATATTTATCGAATTTTTGGTATTTTTTGGTAATTTCTGGTATTTTGCCTGATAAATACCTTTTAAATTTTTTGCAGGTTAAACTGTAATTTCCTTAACAACATTATTTAAAACTTTATAAACATGGAATTAAATTAAAACCACAAAAAAAAATGCATAAATGCAACCACGATAACAGGTGAAAACGGTTACAATATAACAATATTACACTGAATGCGTTAAAATTAAATTGCACATATTTTATTCATCGGACATATTCAATTCATTCGATCAGACAACAGTGCTCAGATAAAATTCGGTTGCAACCACAATGTTTTGTCATTTTCGTTGCAAAAAATAAACTTTTTACTGCTTTAATCTTTACAAATCGATTTTTCAGAGGTGATAAAGAAGTGATCAATTTTAAGTTTTTCGAGCTTTTGGAATAAAAATTTCAGATCTTTGCAGGATAAGGAAGTTTTTTGATTAAGTGAGATTACATTGGTGACGAATTTAAAAAAACTAAAAAGTTCAGAAATTGATGTTTCCAATTATTTTCTTTAAAAATTAGCGATGACTGAATTTTTGGTATATATATTTAATGTTTTTTGAAACAACAATTAAAATAAAGTTTATTTAGAGAATACTATTTCTTTAATAGGAATTGGATATTTTATTCAAAAGATATTTTTATTTAAACTCTGAAAGAAAGTAAAGGGGCTAAACCATAAATCAAATATAAGTTTTGATGTCAGATTAAAAAGGATTAATTTTATAAGACAACAGGAAAAGTTTTAAATAAAGCAAACATAAAATTCCATTAAAAACCAACAACTTCTGATAACTTTAAAAACTCTTACCAATTCTACTTGAAACCTCAATAAAGCAAAATAATTGGAAAATAAATGTTATCGCCTTTGTAATCGGCCAAAAATTAACTCGCTCGATCGATTTGCGCAGATTACCATCGCAAGCCTTCGATAAGGAGAAAGGCAAATTAATTTACAACTTCTTACCGAACAAAACTGCAAACTCAACCTGTTTGAACCATTTAGTTCACATTTTAATGATTTAACACACAAAGCCAAACGGAACGCAAGAAAGCTTTCAATAAAAATTTATAACACTGAACTTTTTGGATAATAAAGTGAGGAAAAAATTAAAAGTCTTAAAGCCGAAAAGATTTAAATCATAAAACAAGAGCCAGAGTATAAGTGGAGGTACTTAATTAACGATTTTTTACATATTTCTGAAATGTTTGTTATGTTTGTAAAATAATATTAAGTAAGTTAAAGTACATGGTAAAAACAAGCAACGGGTAAAGGGAAGAGAACTTATTAAAAAGCAATTGCACTTCAGTGACTTTAAATGCCTAAAGAAATATTAAGTGACCGATGAATTCAATGGTTTCAGCGGTTTCGGCTCAAAAACACCTTTCCTTGGCATTTAAATAATTTACAAGATTGAAATAACTTAAATATCAAACGAATTATTATGTCTTCTTCAATTCTTCAATTTATCAATTCTTCAAAGCTATGTATGCTTCAAACCCATGGATTCTCTGAGAAGTGAGAAATAGTCATGCTGGTACTTGCACAATTCTATTTTTTGTTAAGAAAGGCAAGTATAGGTTACAGGGGACATAATTAAGATTGAGATAAAGTTTAATTGATTTTAGTTTTTTGTTAGAAAATTATATATTTTGACAGTTTGTTGGCCACTTGAAGCCCCTGTGATTTCTTAAGTCATACAAATAAAATGAAATCGCAAAAACTATATTTGAAACTTGTAGTTTTGTGTTTAAGAGATTCAATTCATTTAGAAGGGCTTCTTATCTATTCCCTTCTATGAAATGGGCGGTGAATTTTGTTTCAAAATGTTCAATTTAAAAATTTATCTCAATCTTTAAAATATGAACAAAAAATGCTCTATTCAAACAATTACTATACAATCCAATAAATACCTTCAAACAACAAATTAAACCCACATTGAAACACCTCCAATATAATTTAGATCTAATTACAATCGACAAGCTAAAGATTAAAAGCTTTTATTGCAGCTCCATCGGAAAGATTATTTTAAAATGCGCCTCCAGTAACAATACTCAGCAATAATCTTAAAATTAGTCTAATAAACTCAGCATAGTCAATAATCTCAATAAACCGCAGCTAATGGCATAATTAACCGAAAAGTAAATACCATTCGAAGGCATTCAGTCTGTAATGATAGTTTTTAAATTCCCTGAAACGACAAATGACGAGCAATTTGTTTGGTAGATCGATGGTGTTTATTAAAAAAATAATGTTCACCGAGTCACAAAGTCACAAAGTAACAAATTATAGCAAAGTTAAATAGTCACAAAGCACTTTCAATCAGGTCAACTGCGGCTCCGTTACTCATGTCGCTCGCCGCAGCAATTGCCTCTAGTAATTCGGTAATTCAGTCGTTCAATAATTCAGTAATTGAACTTTTGGCAAACAATCTTCGCATTACGGTAGACAAATAATAACTTGGGGTAAATCTTTTGAAATTTGCAAAATAAAAAGTTTTACTTAAATTGCCAATCATTTGTAAGTGTTGAGGCCACTCTGCCTATTAACATTGTTTGCTTGTTCATTATTGACTAAGGAATATGATGCGAATATTACGAGAAATATTATGGTGGCTGACATATGAGCACATAATTTTCAAGCAACCAGCAACTAATCATAACAAGTCACATTTTTTTAATATAAAGTTGTGCAAATTATGTTGTGGCTTATTTATTTTCGTGAAGGACGCATTAAAGGGAATATGTGTTTTTCTGTAGAACGGAGTGTAAATATAATGAACAGTTGAGCAGGGGTAGAAAGGAAAAGGTCTAAAGAAACATTTCTAAAGCCAAAGAGACTGCTTTTTCAAACTCCTTCCAAAACACTCCACAAACTGTATCACAAAGTATCTCAAAAAACGTAATTGAAACTCCGACTACGTGTCAAAGCCCCTCAGAAATCTTACATGAATGGTTTTTAACTTTTTATCATTTTTTCACATTTTTTGCACATTTCTTGATTTTTTGATGTTTTGGTGTGCAAATTTAATTAATGAGCGGTCTGACCGAATATTAATCAAAAGTGACAAATTCAGTGAATATAATTTCTCACGCCACCAAACACATAAAATGATTAAAGCCCATCAAGCACACCACAAAAATCAGAAAAAAACTCGGTCCGCAAAGTTTAAAGAAATTTCCATAATATTCAATAAAGTTATTTTTTCATAAGAGTCAATGATAAAAACATAATAACATATCGAAAAATGGGTTTTGCCATGAATGCTTGCCATAAAGTATCAAATATCCAGCCGATTATTATTGAAAAAATTGAAAAAAATCATAAAAACATGAATGTAGAGAGAATTAACATAAAAAATAAGTCTTTGTTTTTATTTTTTCTCTACTCAATAAATTGTTACGTTCATATAAAAATTAATTAAGAGGGTCTAGTCACGTTGAATTGTTTTCTACAGAATTATACTAGCTTACTCAAAATGAGTCTGTGCCAAGCTTTGAAAGTTTTGATATCACAAATGCGAGGCCGAACCATAGAAAACAGTCCCGTCACATAGTATTTTTTCATTTCTTAGTCAATTTTATCAAAAACTAAGAGTTGCGAATCAAAATTCGAGGATTTTTTAAAAATTCGCAAATATCAGATGGCAAATTAAAATTGACATATTTTCAAGTTAATTGAACCTTTATCTGTTTATCATAAACATCTTCTGCGCGGCGGATCCATAAAGTATAGCAAATTAGAGAGATGTCAATAATTCCCCCAGGCATTTCTACTTGATTATGCCGTGATTATGCATTTTATTTGCTCACTGAAAATATTTGCAGAAATAGCAAATTACAAAATTTTATGATGAAACTTGATCTTTTCTTGATTTATCATATTAAACATATATAACATAGCATTCTCCACAATTCATTCAATTTTATACTTTTATGTTGAACACTTAAACATCTTTTTTTGTCCATATATCTCTGTTGGATTGCTAGAAACTCTTTAAAAGTGTGAACAATTAATTAAAGCAAACTTTGAATCAAATTGATCGTGTGATCGTAAAAAAAGCAAAAACATTTACGAGCTTTCTTGGAAATTTCTTTGAACTGGATGATTTTATTTTAGTGTTTCTTAGTTTTTAATTCACAGAAAATGTTCACAAAGATATTCCAACTCATTAAAAGTCACTTAATAATTTACAACAATCGTAAAAAAATCGTCACACTTTGTTCAATTTTCTTTTTAATCTTTAATGGTTTTGTTAGCTGCTAATACAGTTTATGTGGATGTGTGGAGAGTGTTCTATTTTAGTTTTGGGCTTTAAAGTTTTATTTAAATTATTAAAATTTAATAGAATTTTAAATGAGAAATTTTATGGGTTTCGATTAAATTTATGTGATTTTTTGTAAATTAATTGTTGATCGTAAATTTCTTCGCATCGTAATTATTTATTTCAATATTTCATTCATCATATTTTTGAATATTTAATTTCAATTTTATTTGAAACCAAAAAATAATAAAAACACAGAACATTTTTGAATGGTTTTATATTAATTTGAGAAAATTTCGACCAAGTCTTCTGATTAAATTGACTAGTGATTCCTGAAAAATGACTACCCTAATGTGTTCCAAAACTAAAGCCATAATCTTCAAATATTCCAACCAAATTCACTCTACTTCCAATCTAACAAAATTTAACGACTCTTTATTATCGAACCTCATCAAAATAAGTTTTAAAATTCAATTCCACAGCCACTTTAATAACTAATCTCGAGGCTCTAGTCAAATTATTATTATTGCATTTTAATTATTTTAATTAAGTCGTCTTCAAGACTCAAAGTCGAATACATTAGCTTCTCTTCTCGCTAACTGACTTAAGTATTTTGTCCAATAAATCGTTAATTCTGCAGCACTGATTGATTCCTTCAACCAATTTGATTGTCTTCACGTGTCGCCATCAAACTCGCGAGCTGTCTCAGCAATTTGATTTATGGTCGACCTGTCCATCACACATTCTATAATATAACTTTTATAAATTAAATTTCATTAGGCCGGTCTCCGGTAAGAAAATTCAATTTAACTGATTCACTGATCTTTCACTCGTTTAACTGATTTATGGGCAATTTTGGATTGTGAGGCCTCGTAAGTCTCGCGCCTCAACTTGTGCTCCAAATCAATAAATTTTGATATAAATTCCAATAAATTCAATAAACTTTTTCACAGTTTTGCTGCCACTGATAACATCAAACGTTTTTTCAACATTTCAAGATATTCAAATTTTTCCTTTAGGTCTTGAATTTTAGATCTTTAAGTTATTTGAATTTCAAAAATTATACCATATTATACGTCAGCAATAAAATTATTGAAAACGAGTAACATATTTAATCAAAGTGTGATCTAAATATTTTTTCTAACCAAATTAACATAAAACATTTTTATTCGAATGAAAACTTCTTTTCCGTATTATTTTTGTTTGGCAGCATAATTCAAGATGATCTTTTAATGTCTGTTTTATGATGGTTAGATGGACATAAATTTTGCTCGGGCAATAGTAAATCTGGTTTGAATAGAAGATCAGGTTGAAGGGCTATTCGTTAAATTCGTTGTGATCTCAGAGCATTTGCATAGTTTAAATAATTTTGGAATGTTTCAATTTTAACAACAAAATATTGATAAAATACGCAAGTTTTCAAAAACAAAATGGTTTTTTAAATTCTTACATACTTGTAATTTTCGGTAGCAATTTAAATTATATTAATAGATCTCTATTGTGATAATTTCACACAGAACAACTAATTTTGGCGGTAGCTTTAGACCAGACTATAAGAAATGAATCATTTCTCTTATTTTCCCCATAAACTAAAAATGATATAGTGCATTCCAAGTGCAATTAAAAATAATCCGCTTTTAAGAACGGCAACACGACCCACAAGAAAAATTTCTACCAGACACCGTATATATCTGACTATTTTATCCAAAAGTCCACATTATTTTGCATTACTTCGGCAAGGAGAAAGAAGCAAATCCAAGCGCAAAAAAAACCTGTCAACCTTTGACTGCTTTTAATTTTCAAATCTTTCGCCGTGGTACGCTTTCAGTGCACGTTCAGTTTGCGCTCATAAATATGTAAAGCGGTTTTGCGTAATGAGAACGGTAAAAAATAAATAATATATAAAAGTAAATACAAAACACATAAATGTTTGTATTCAAATATGGTTCGGTCAGCCATAATGGGATCGCGCATATAGTCCGATTTGGAGTCTGGGCAGCAAAGAGACGCGAAAGAGTCAATACGTTGCCAACAATTATTATGCGATGTTTTGACGACTTCAATCATGCTCTGCCTGGGATAGAGTCGTGTATGTTTTGCGTGCACTTACAAATCGCTGGAATTGCCAACTGCACTTTTTTCGCCAGTTCGCCTAATTAGCGGACTCGTTTTATGGGCAAAAGCTCTTAATTTCCAGTTTTCCGCGCGCATTCGACTTTGAGAAGGACGTTCGACGTTTCATTTATTTCATGCAATTTTCTCAGGTGCTCGGATATTTCATATATTTCATGAATTTTTCGTGTATTTTTCCATTTTATTTTGAATTTGGATTGTGGTCGGTGCAATGTAATTGAAATGATTGCAATTGAAATGAATGGAATGGTTGCAATGGTGCAGCTATTTAGCTATGATTTCGTTGCCTTTGGAAATTGAACAGTTTGTGAGTTTGAAGCAAAGCGACAAGCAACAACCTGTAAATAATAATTTTTATTGATCGATAATTTGCTATTGCAGTTGAAAGCAATTTGAATGGAATACGAAGCGAGTGTTAACGATTATTTTTGCAAGGATTTTTATAGGCTAGTAAACCTCGTTTGTTTTTTTAATTTTTTTCATGATACATAAAAGAATTATCCTTAGTTATTCAACCACTCTTGGCAAACAAATGCACGTTTCTATATCTTAATTTGAGTCATTGATTAAAAAACTCATATTGAATAAAAAAAAATGCCAGCTTGAACATAACTTATAAATTTGAATATAATTAATTAAGAGCAGTCTTGGCTTGTCTAATCAACGAAAATATCATCTCTCAAACAATAAAATACATAAAATACAATGAAAAGCAATAAAAGCTTACAAATGACTATTTAAGTCTTACAATATTGAAATCGTTGTCAGATATAGAAATGAATGAAAAAGTTGAAGCAAATTTAATAAATTAGAGTTCTTATCAACCAATCTCACAACATCTAATGAATTGTTGAAATAAAATCAGCCATTATACACCCACTACCTTTTGAAATCAAAAGAAATCAGAAAATCAAACAAATTAAAGCAAATATTACTAAAAACCTCATCAGGGCTTCCAATTTATTTGAATTTATGTAAAATCCATCAAATAAATCATCCAAACTGTAGAGAAATGCTTCAATCCCCTTCATCTCGCCCCAATTAGCTTTAATTTGATCAACAATTTGAAGCAAATGCCAAGAGCCTCACAAAAACAATAAAAGATAAAAAAATATCTTAATGGCTCATCTATTAAATCATCACAACATCAAACCCATAAAAAATAAAACAAATAACAGAAATAACTGAAAAAGCAGAAAATCTGTAAAATGTTCAGTTTGACTTAGGTTTGCGTTGAGAAAAAAAAATCGCCATTAGACCGGAAAGCAATAAAAAGCATGAAAAATTCAAATTCAATTTATTGTTACGATTATGATCTGAGCTCCAACGAATAATACGAAAAATAAATACGTTCCAATTTTCAAAGGCATTTCTTATTTATTTTATTTATTCGTTACTTAACAAGTCAACCAATTAGTCAGAGCCAACAAATTTATGATCATTGTTTTTCTGTAGATTTTCTGGAGTTTTTCTGCTGGCTTGTGAATTATTTTTAAATATGTTATCCGAAGCAAATAATAATAAATGTAATAAGCGGATAGGCAAGCGACTCAGCCTTTGTAAAACCAAACCCTTTTCCATGTGAGACGCTGAGACAATTGCGAGGCAATTGCCAGTTATGCTGAACTGAAGGAAAATTATGTTGTTATTTGAAATTAGATTTATGTACTTTGGGTGAGGATTGTTAGTGGAAATATTTTTAGGAGTATGCTAATGTTCTTGGAATTTTATAAAATTTAAAGAACTTATAAATAATTTTTAGCAACATCTTCAAAATTATTTTTTAATCTTTAAATTGTGTTAAAAGTCCAATCAATTTGCTACACCCATAAGATATTTATAATCAGAAAAGATCAAAAAGCAAAAGATACTTTAATTGCACAAAAAAAGGAAAATACGTTCCCTCATTGCCCATAAAACTAAATTGTTCTTCAATCTGTCCGAACAAAAGTTCAACAAATTTCAAAAAAAATCTCAGCAAAAACTCAGCCAAAAAAAGTCATCAACTTCGCGAGCCCAAAGTAAATTGTTTTGCACCTTTTTCCCAGCATAACTTTTTGCCATGTTAATTTTTTTTTCTACGTCAACAAGAAATCCACAAAAACGACCATAAATAAGGTGTGACGAATATGATAATTTTTTGGTATGAAAAAGAGTGAAACTGCAAAAAGTCGGGAAAAAATCTTGGAAAAAGTATCTGAAAAAGTAACGCAAGAAACTGATAACTTGTCATTTCGATGGTAAATGAAATTATACACAAAAAGTCTGATACAAAATTAAAATTGTAAAATCAATTGGTTTTTTCGAGGATTATATTTGGAAATTCATTGATTGAAAAAAAGGTATTTTTTTTAAGCTTGAGAAGCTGAGAAAAAGATGTGTAACAACATTTTTCGATTAACAATTTAAATTTTAGAGGGGATAATCGTTTGCCAAAAAATCATCGATTCACAGGTAAAAATTTCAATTTTAAGACACAAAACAAAAAAAGCCCGATCTTAATGATCGTGCAAAATAATCAATTATCACTGGCAAAAAATGGTGATCGCAACCAATAAAACCATTATAGTGTGCAAAAAAGGGTCATTATTTAAAAAATTTAAATAACAATTAATGATCTGAAATTCTAAGCATAAAACACACGATCGCAAAAATCTATATGAACACTCGAACAAAAAATCTAATCTGCAGTTCTTAGCCCCTCGCCAAACTCATTGATTTCTTGAGAAAAACGCATTTGTCTGAGAAATTTTAATTAAGCAAATCTTAATTGGAATCAGCATCCAAAAAAGATCTGGTTGAGCACATTTTTCAAATATCTTCAAGTTCCACGAAAAACGCGCCAAACTCGCCAAACCAGCAAACGAGCAAAACATTAACAGGCATTAAGTCCAGGGTGGCATAATTTTACACATTTTTCATTCAATTTCATACAAATTTATACAATTTTACACAATTTAAACATTTGGTTAATTAGCTGCATACTGTTAATTGCCCAAGTCGCTGGCTGAGTTAAAGTTGCTGACATTTTGCTCAATTGACGATTCTCTGATGATTTTTGATGGCTTCTGACGGGTTTGCTCAATTTTGAAGTTTATTTCAACGTTTGAAGCGCAAACTCATCACTTCATTAATTATAAGGAATTGTAAATAATTATAAATAATTAAAATTAATTTAATTATGAACAAACATTTAGTCAATTTGGGAATGCAGCTGACTGTGCTAAACTTGAATTATTAGTTGTTTGAAATTGTCTGAAAAATGTCTGAAAAATGTTTGAAGTTGAAAAATTAGCGTTTTGATAAATTAAGCGAGACTAAAGGCAGATATGGAAGATGCGATGACGATTTTATTATTTCAATTTAGCATATGTATTAAGAGTGTGGTACGGCAAAATGTGTGGAGAATTTTGAAGATGATTGGATATGGAATTTAAGATAAGAGCTGCATTTTACAAAATTATGGAATTGTTATGCAAGTTTTCTCTGAGTTTTAAAGAGTTTGTGAAATTTCTTGTAGTTGAATAAATTGATGAGAATATATGCTAATTTTATTGCATCGAAGAAACTCGATATCCAGTAATTACAAAATTATCATAATTTCATAAAGATGCTACTGTATAATGCATAATGTAAATTATAATTAATGACATCAATATTATTGTTTGTTAATCAAATGATATACTTTACTAATTGTTTTCGTTCTTTCAATTACAGAAAATACAAAACCAGAGCAAATCCAAGATGAAATCGATGATGCTGGACCAATCACATCTCACTCCTGAATCTGACCAAAACAACAACAGCGAGAACAGCAACGGCAAAAAGAACGAAAAGTATTCATTAAGGCAGCGTGGTCAGCGCAAGACAGTCAACAGCAAAGCTAAAAGCAAAAATACACAGCTGGAAAGTGATTGCGATGAATCTAGTGAACTAACACTATCTCCAAAAGCTTCCAAAGAGAAGCCCAAGCAAAAGGCGGCGCCATTGTCAAAGTACCGAAGGAAAACAGCAAATGCAAGGGAAAGAACGCGCATGCGTGAAATAAATACCGCTTTTGAGAGTTTGCGGCAATCAGTTCCTGTGGTGGTGGCTGGGCAAGCTGCTGAGTCCACCAATGAAAAACTCACAAAAATTACCACACTACGAATGGCCATGAAATACATGACAATATTAAGTAACATATTGAATAATAAAGCTGTTGCCAGTGAAGGTTTAATGGCCGCTTTAATGGAAGGAGTTCAAGAAGAAGATGAAGATCCACTACCAGCTACCAACACAGCATCTCCAACCACCTCTCAAAGCTTCCGGACAGTCAACAATAATATTCTAGTTCAAAACCATCATGACTATTGCAAGGAGATCAAAACGGAACCAGTGCCACCTAGACCCATTAAAATCAAGTCCCCGAAAGTTTCACCCAAAAAATCGACCATCAAAGCCAAGGCCAAGACGAAAAAACAAACAAAAGTCACGCCAAAAGCCATCAAGCAAACATTTGTGCAGAAGAAGCAACCACAGTCCATCTTCTCTCACAACCAGATGCAGAAACATCTTCAGGAGAGCAAACTATTCACACAATTATACGGCAGCTTCAACAACAATAATATTAGCTGCATAAACAAGTACGACTTGAGTCAGTGCCTTACACCACCCAATGACGACAGCCCAGCTGACCTCGGCTTGATTCTTGAGTCCGATGGCGAGTCTTTACAGCTCTCAGAGCCCTGTTTTAGTCCATTAGAGTTAGGTTTGCTATTAGAGTCAGATGGTGAGAGCTTACACTTGTCGGAGCCATGTCTTAGTCCACTCAACAATTTGGATGCTTTGAATTCCTTCAACGATCTTTTACACTCGGGATTTAATGAACATGCCACTTTGGAGATGTATTTATCGTGACAAAAGAGCAGCTAGATATCAATTTTGTATATAATGTTGTAAGTGAGGAGAGAATCAAAGGAGTTTTTCAGAAATTATGGTTGAATTTTGAAGCTTACCTGATTTGCTACTTTCATTAACATCTTTTGCGTCTTACCTTCTTTCTTTAATAAGAATCAAAAAATATTTTCTTTAGAATTGCGAAAAGAAATAAAATTCGATCACCTATTATATAAAAGTAATAAATACTTGATCCCTTCTATAAATTAGTCTGCAACAAATTGCTAGTAAAATTATCTGTAAGCCTCTCAATAAATCAACCACAATTCGCTCAACTCCCATCGATATAGTGTTAACACAATCATGTAATTAATTATGCTTAAACTGTAAAGAATATGAAAAAAGAATCTATATTCTCAATGTGTCATATTATAGTTAAAGTGCCAGGTATCAGTAGATTTCACCGCAAAGATTACGTTTTGCAGGTTTGCACAATTCCAGAGAAATTTATGAAGATATTTGTGTTTGGCTGAAAGAATGTTATGTATAGATCTTTCTAGCTGGCATTTCTGTCCATTTGCCATTGATATTCCATGAAATGTGATTAAACTATAAAAATTTATGAGTGAAAATTTATTGAAATGTTATAAATTAAAAGAGATTACTTTAAGTTGCTATTTTTATACTCTTTTTTTACACTAATTTATTGCAATTGTATTTCTTTTGATAAATTCCTTCGATAAAATCGACAAAAAATTATAAAATTTATAATATTTTTTTGATAATTCTTTCCTAGCGGAAATCACTCAAAAGTCAAATGTGACACTAATTCAATTATTTCAATTGTCAGAGTGCCATTATGCAATTATCGCATTTGTTGATTAATTTAATAAGCTCTTGTTCTCAATGTCTTTTTTCTGCATAAAAATTAAAATTTGAATATTTTAGCTATTCTTTTGTAAACTTTATACATAAGCAAAAAATTTCAATCGAACAATCAATTTAAATGTTTGATTTGCATATAAAAAACCTTTAAATGCATCAAAAGACAGATTTGCTTTGGATTTCATTGAAACTTTGAAAAATGCCATACAAGTATAACTATTAAACTTTTAAAAACTTTTATATTATTGTAAATATGTTTTTTCTTTAATCGGGCAAAATATAATTTAAATAAATTATTCCCCACTTGCCCCAGTGTAATTGTGTAATTTAAATTGTAAATTATAATGATAATAAATTGGTTATTACAATAATTATAAAAAGTATGTTTTTCTTGTCATTTTACTACTTGATTGCGGGAATTTACTGCTGTTTTTCAGATTCTGGAGTCTCGAGACAAATTTTCTTTGATTGACCAGGTTTGTGATCTTATTTTATTTTTATTTTACAACCAGGTAAGGTTTCAGTATCATAGCAAACTGCACCATATAAAATAGAGTGCAACTATTTATAATGACCATGACATGAATGTATTTACTTTATCAACTAAAAGACATTCTCAAGTAATTGAATAAAAACATATTAAAGCTTATCAAAATTTTCTTAAATTAATTAAAGAACAAAGTCAAGACATCTCAAAAATTTTTTCATAAAAATTAAAGCATCTCAAAATACATTAAAAATGCAAATATAATCTACAAAGCAACAAACAATCTCTCCACAAGTCAAAAGAATAATTGCTCAACATCCAGCAATATCAAAGTTCAAGCCAACAATAAACAGCACATTTGCATAACTTGTTCGCAAATCATTAAATCTATGTAAGTGTAGAGAGCAGAAAAACGGTTCTAAGCGGCTTGTTCACTCAAATTCTTTTACAACAGTCCCAGCGAATAAATAAACGCTGTACAATGTTGTTTGTCGGATTAATTGATGTTATTAGTCATAAAAAGAGCACGTAAATAATATTTTGTTGCGCCAGCGATTAATGCAAATTTTACGTATCCGAGCGCTACATCGACTAAATGTTTCCAATGCTCCAACTCCGCATAGTGTAATATGCAAATTGTTTTTAGTTTTTCCAATGATTTATCGCTGATTAAAGTAATTCTACAGTGTAATTTATTGTCAGGGAATTGCTTTAGATTGCTCTTGGAGTCTTTAGTGTTTGGAGTTGATATTCCGGCGAGTTTATGAGTATTAAGATTTCTTTGATGGCGTCATGTTTCTGCTATTAGAATAACAATCATAAAGTGATGGCAGATATGACCTGGGTGCGAATGAACTAATGAATTCCTTGAGATAATCTTTTTACAAAAAAACTGACCACATTGATTAGATTCCATTAACTATACCCTGGCAACAATATAAATTATAGTCACACCAACTGCAATAAATCATATTTTTATTTGAGAACACTTGCTTTATGCCATTTCAATTAACTGCCAACTGTAACAGGTAAAAGTGAATTTCTGATTCGCTACAACTCCTTAAAAAGGCAGAAAATCACCGGCAATTTGACTGGTAATCATTCTCGAAAGCAACGCTGCACAACAAACCGACAAATTAAATTTAATTAAATAGAGAAAAGTAAAGAAAAAAATTATAAAAATTACATAGTGAGAACAATAAACAATTTATTATGATTTATTAAAAAGCACATTAAACGTCCCCTCATAACCCAGGTGGAAAAGCGGGTTCAAGTCCTAATGTAGGTACACTAGGATTACATTAGAAGGCACACTTTTTCCTAGAATAACACACTAGGATACACTAAGAGACACACAAGATTCTAGAAAAATGTGTGCTCTCTAATGTATCCTAGTGTATGACCACACTAGAATACAATAAGGAATATTTAAATTCTTAATGTTTTTTTTTGTGGTTTTTGGTGATTCTAGGAAAATGTGTGCTCTCTAATGTATCCTAGTGTATGACCACACTAGAATACATTAACGAACATTTGAAATCTTAATATTTCTTTTTGAATAAAATCTTGAAAATTAAAATTAAAATCTTTTTGACGATATTTCAGATTTAAAATTCTTGGATTTACTTTTGATATCATTTATTTGTTATCAGACTTGTTCTTCGCATAAATTTTCATAATATACAAACTTTTCCGCATGTTTGAGTTATTGTGAAGCATATAAAAACCAAGGCATTTCTTATAACTTGTTTCTAAATTTTTTTTAAATTTTTTAGCTTTGTTGAAAATCATTTTGTAGAAGCACTTCACATGAAAATTTGGTCCACTGAAATAAAATTTCAAGTTTAATACATAATTTTGAAATTTTCAGCTAGAAACAAAAATATTCTCTCAGAATAAGATGAACAGGTTTTGAGTTTTTTAGTGAACCATATTTTTATGTAAAGTGCTATGACTTAAATTTGAGAATTTTATTGGATAATTTAAAATTTCTAATGTTTTGGAAAATTTTTAACCGTTTCATATTTGAATCTGAAATTTAGTTTCAAAATGAATATGAAATTTTTTAACTATTAAAATTTTTGAAGCTTTTTGTTAATCTATTTTTTTTATTAATTTTATATTTTTAATTTTCTTATTCATTCATCTCATCAATATTGATTTTGAGTTGATCGATCTATTTTCATAACCATGAAGCACCAAATCAACAATAATTGTTGATGCCAGTAACAAAACTCCAACTCCCTCAAACAAAATTTTTAGATAAATGAACTTTTGCAAAAGTTCACGTTTCTCACTGAGTTTTCAAGATATTATTACAAAATAAGTTTTAAATGATCAATAAATGATGAAATTTTGTAAAAAATGTATTTGTTTGAAAATATGTTTTTTGGGGTCTGTAGTATTGGGTGCACAAGTCATAAAAACGCATTTGACTTTGCATGCGCTGTTTCTCAAATCCACGCGCGCATGGACAAATTCTTTTTTTTTGTTTTCGTGAGAGTAACAAAACTCTAACCACCAAAAAATTAAAAACTTTGTATATCCACGAGTTTTATGAATTTCTTTATAAACTAAAATTTATTTTATGGTTTTTAGTCATAAGAATCGAAAAAAAAAATATTTTCAAAAAAATGTCTTTTAGGGGGGGTTCAATAAATTTTCTAACGGAAAAAATGAGCATTCTTGTCTGACGGATTGTTCATCAACCAATAATCGGAAAATGTTGAAATATATCTTAAAAAATGCGTAATTTAATATGAAATAAGCATGAAAAAACATTTTTATCATTTTCATCGAACCTAGACTTTACGGGCCATTTCAATCCAAGCGCGCATTCTACGGCTCGTGCATACAAGTTTTGTTCTCACATCGAACAAAACTATATTTGAACGGCTCGTATAATGCGCGCTTGGATTGAAATGACCCGTAAAGTCTTGGTTCGATGAAAATGATAAAAATATTTTTTTATCCTTGTTTCATATTAAATTACGCATTTTTTAAGATATGTTTCAACATTTTCCGATTATTGGTCAAAGCACAATCCGCCCGACAAGAATGCTCTTTTTTTCCTTTTGAAGATTTATTACACCCCCCCTAAAAGACATTTTTTTGAAAATATTTTTTTTTTCGATTCTTATCACTAAAAACCATAAAATAAAATTCAGTTTGTAGATAAATTCATGAAACTCGAGGAGATACAGAGTTTTTAAATTTTTGGTGTTTAGAGTTTTGTTACTGGCATCAACTCAATTTTAGCTTTATTTTAATTTTATTTTAGTTTTGAGAAATAGAAATTAACTTACAGTGCATTAACAATGCTTCACATATTTTCTACAACACAGCGCATAAATTTCAATAGAACAATCATCAATACGATTATATTCTTTAAATTCAATATAATTGTCAATCCGAAATGTTCTACAAGTCGGTCATTTAATATTTAATTATTATTATTGAAATATATAAATATTTGCGATAATAAGTAATATTCATTTATTTTATGTTTGCTGGTCATTCAAGTAAGTTTAGAGTCACATAAAACTAGTTGGCAGTATTGCCGAGTGGATAGCGCGCTGCCTCACAAATGTGCGGCTGCGGTTGAAATCCCATTTTAAAAAAATGCAAAAAAGAGAGTACACTAGAAAATTATGTAAATCGAAAATCTTCTAGTGTAGGAATAAAATTTATATTTTTTAATTTTTCAAAAATTCCACACTAGGATACACTAAGCGACACCTAATCGCTTAGTGTTTATTTTACACTAGGATACACTAGACCATACACAATCGCTTAGTGTTTCAAACCACACTAGCATTTAGTGTTTCTACGGGGAAGGTCTTAGTGTTTTTCTCTAGTGTTGCGCTTAATGTAAATGGCCGATATTTCCACCTGGGAAATCAAACGGTTATTGTTCGATTGTTGCCAGTCTGGATTTTCAGATTTTACTAATTACAGTGAAAATCTCGATTTGGTGCTCAAATAGAATGCAATAAATTATATCATTGCTAATTCGCAATCCAATTATTTGCCTTCATTTTATGATAAAATTCTAAATTGCTTAATTTGATCGATTCTATAATTGCATCAAGTACCTGCTTGCGCAAATAGAAAAACTAGAAAATTGAAATCATAATTGTTTCTGCGCATATTTAGCATAAAATTGTAAATCTTTAATTAAACTAAAAATTTATGTAATGAGAATGAATTTAAAATTGTGAAAATTGAGTAAATTAGCAAGGAAATGTTTCGAGCTTTTGTTTTCAAGGAGAGTGTAGATGACCGACAGAATTCATCACATTCAGTGGAAGTTTATCAATTGACAATTTCACAAAATAGTTTGGTCCTTTTTGTAAACTTTATTAATGTGTGTATGTTAACTGAAATATTTGTAAAGTGACTTCCTTGAAATCAAATTAATCCCAATATCTTCCAAGCAAATGTTGAACGTATCACATACCACAGAAAAAATCATGTAAAGATGCAAGACAACAAATTAAACAATTTGCAGATAGAAGTTGAAAAATCAATATGCAGTGCATGTAATGATAAAAACAAGAAATACTTGAAGCTATGCTGAAAGCAAGATATTAAGTCTACCTTAACAAAGATTAACCTCAAGTAAAGATACATAATAAAAAATTTAATTCAAATGTTTGTAATTTGGGTTCTTAGCTCGATATTTTATTTTCAGCTCAGTAAATAATTTTCTTTCAGGTTGATGATAGTCACCAATATTGAATAATTATAAGATAAGTTTTTGTCTAAATTGTGATGTAAATACTTGTAACAGTATGTCTACAAAAACATCCGAGAATCAAGCAGTTAGTCGATATTTACTTCTATATTGGGAAGGTAAGAGAACCAATGCAAAGACCATTTAATGTATCAATGTTTGATTGTGTCTCTTTGCAATTCCATCATCAATCAGCGATCCAACCAAACCAGAATGTGTGCAAACAAGGAAGGGAATTTTTGGTTTCACATGAAATTGACAGCTACAAATAATTTGAATTGATTTTCCAGTTTATCTATACGAGAGATTTTTCTGTTTCTAATTTTTCTGCCTTAAAATTGAAGATGAAGTTAAGATGGTTGCGTTGAAATGGCTGGTGATAATCACAATCTCAACCTGCCATCATAAAGCTTTTACGATTTTCACATCTTTTGTGCAAACAATCGAGACAAGAATTTTCAGTATTTAATGATTTATTTTACATTTTACGACAACAAATGATTTTTACAAATAGCCATCGGGTTTCTCTGGTCGTTCCCATGTGCAGTCATTTTTTGTAGAGATCTTGATTAAGTAAAAGAGTCTATTATGGAGTCAATTTTAGTTAAATATATGAATAGTTTATTTGAAACATTTTACAGCTTACGCACATTTTCCGCTTAAAGAATAATTAGAACTGTAAACCATTTCCTAGTAATTCCTGTTAACTAGCATTCCATCATTTAGTAAACAACAATTAATTGTTGTGTGCGATACATATTTCCATTATTTATCGATCCCAGCAAAAATGTAACAAATTTATTAATGTCGTTAAAATGAATAGCACTGACAACGTTCTCGTTGGCAGCAGAAAAATCGCTCATTTTAATTGAAATGAAGGCAAAAAGTTTGAAAAATCGACAATTGCATCCAGCCACGATAAATAATCAGGACTGGAATAATCGGAAATGTTGTGTTTACCAACCAATAGTATAATGTAGTATTGCACTTATTGTTCTGTTACAGGTGTTTGGCACGACAATCAACTCAAAAAGATATCTAGAAGGAAGCGGAAAGTGCGTTTGGAGAACCCTGGCCATCATAACTTTTTTCCAGTTTGCTGTTGTGATGTGTGCCTTATCAAAATTCAGCTCACAAAAATTTCTCTTCTCTTTGCTTGGCGTTTTTCCCCGTTTCGCGCATTTTGCAGCAGCACAATACACAGAATACAATTCTGCCTGACCGTGAGAATTCTTTCAAGTTATCAGTTTAATATCATTAAATTGATAAAATGAAAAATAAATTGCATTTACTTGTGGCTCGGCCAATTGTTTTATAAAGCAGCACAAATATTGATTACCTCTTCTACTGGTTTTTTTGTGCTGCCTGCATGCTCGGCTTTGTGAACTTCTTAGCATCTTAGCATTTGTTAGCTTTTTACTCCCTGCCTAATAGATTGGGATTGAGCGAAAAACGGAATGCGAAATTGGAAAATTAAGATGCAGTTTGATGATGCATATGGAATCAAATGATGACCATTTTTGGGCGCGTTCGACTATTAAAGAAGTAAAGAAGATGCTTCTCATTTCGCGAAAAGAAAAACTCGGCGAAAAAACGGTTATTCGAGGAATCTTTTCTATTTTTTTTTATTTTGCTCGGGCATTTCTTGGAGAAAAACTGTTAAAGGAAAATAATGTGAAAATTGTGCTGGGCGCAAAAAGTGATGTGAAATACCAAAGCAAATGCTTCAATGTCTCTTCACATATTTATGCTGAATCAAGTATGTAGAACGAATAACAAACAAACAAAGTATTTAATGGTCAAAACTCCAATCATCTCCAATCAAGTGATTTATGAGAAATCAATTGATTTTTATCAAATTACAGAATTATGTCCGAACAACCGATAAAAATAGTTTCGTATTGAATTTAAAGCGAAATTCTTCGAATTCATTTCACATACCTTTTAATATATTTCAAAATTTCTTGATGATCTTCATGCAACAAACATTTATTTCATTGGTTTCGTTCGAGTTTTCTTAGATTCATTGGATTCTTGATTTCTTTAAGATTTCTTGGTGTCTTTAGTTTTGTTTGCGTTTTTTTAGTTTCGTTCCAAATCGATAATTAAATCGATAAAAACTTCACATTTTGAGAAAACACAGAAAATATCAAATTAAATGACCAGCAACATAAACAAACAGAAGACAACTTTTTTAAAGGGAAATGGTTTATTGTGTGGTTGACTAGGAGTCTCGGTTTCTTTTTAATCATTTGAGCAAAAATTTTGTTTTATAGAAATAAATTATCTATTTTGTAGGAATTAAAATCTCCGAGCTAAAATCAAGATAAAATCGAATGATACACTCGAATTTCTACAATCTAACCAATCTTCGATCTAACAACCAATAAAGCCATTAGAAAATTCTAAAACCATTTTCCCACAAACATCGTGCACTCTGGCCGATATACCCAAAGATCGTGTCTCAATTCCCAATTTCATAAATCACCCATGAAACTGAGAAAACTAAAAGAAACTGAGAAAATATATTAATCGAAAATAAAATTTGAAGAAAAAAATGTTTCTCTGTTTTCAGTTTTAATTGTTTGTGATGTCGTTAGTTTTGATTATGCCTCGGTTCGAATAATTCGATGATGTTTTTATGTTAATTTGCTTGTTTGCTCTCACAAAACATACAAAATACACAATAAATACAATAAAATACCAAGATTCTCTCGCATCCAAATATTCAATAAAATTCAAGAAAAAATCTAAAATTCTCAAGATATTATTGAATCTTTAACTTTGTAATAAAAATGTTAAACTTTTTATATCATTTCTTGTGGTTTGATTGAACAAGACTACAACACTACATGAGAAATGGAACCAAAAATTTAAATGAGCTCAAACAAAAAATGTGAGTTTAATGTAACATTTTCAGTTTTATCATAAAGCACAAATCAGCGACATAACAAAACAAATAAAAGCAAATGAAGACAAAAATGTGTGGCTTTAAGGCTTTTGGCAGTTTGCTTACCAATTTCAGGTCCATTTTTGGTGATTTGGAGAAAATTCAATGATCCATTTACAAATTTAGCAAAAACTTTGAGAAATCAATGAAAAGTTATGAGAATCATAAATTAAAGCGTTAATTGTTTGGCACAAGACAACAGCGAAGACATGAATGACGATGCCTCACGACCAATGAATTAAATATTTGTTTCACTGTTTGAAAACATTTTTTTTTTTTATACTATAGATAAAACATAATTCAAAGTGCTAAACCAATTTTTAGAAAACTCAACAAATCCGTTTTTGAGAGTGCATTTTTGGATGTCAGAAAAGAAAATCTCTCTCAACTCTTATCCAAACATAGTTCTGAAGCACCATCAAACGTGCATGCAGCGGCTTAAGAGTGAGAGCCTGAAGCGCAACCAGTAGCTACTTGAAACCCACTTGAAGCGGAAATTCCTACAGGTTGTTTACTCAACTATAAACTGAATTATTTATCAAATGTTTGATTTGATATTCAAGATAAGATTCAGAGATGTGATTATTGCGGCTGAAGCGTTGAAGCCGATCTTCAGAAATTATCGTTGCCTTTAATTTTAATTGCTCCTTCAAAATGCATAAATTATAAAACACAAATGAGGAGTCTTTTATCAAACAAAATTCGATTGAGATCCGATCGCGAAGATAACAAAAAGTTAAGATACCGTTTGGCTTATCACAGATCTCTGACAAAGATGAAAGACAATTTTGAATATTTGAAAAATTATTTATTTTAATTTTATCAATTCACAAAATTTATAAAATTTACAAGAATTAACAACAAACCTGAAGAAATGCCCAATTTAGCTTATAGTTTATGTCATGTCGGCAATGACTATAACATTTGATTGGTAAAGGCGCTGAAGATTCATAAACGAATCAGATTAAAAGTCCAACTTAAGTTCGTAAATTTCACAGAAAAAATGTATTTAATGACAATAAAAATATATTAGTAGTAATTAACACACTGTTTTGATGATATTTTTTGATGATGAGGGGGACGGTTGGAGAATGTTTCAATGGCAAAATTCATGAAGTCTTCCAACAGAAAATGCTTACAACACAGTCTGTAATTTATTTAATACAATAAATAGTAAAGCTTAGTAGTAACCATGATTTATCAATTTTGATACAACATAAGTGAACAATCTATTACAGAAAACTTCCGCAACAAGACATCATCAAAGTCCAACCCTCCACTTCATAATTAGTAGCAGCAGACATTTTAATCATGTCATAAATTTGCAGTCGTAGCTGGACATGTGAAAAAAAAAAGTTGTTCTAATGTTGCCCCATTTCCGAGGCGAAAGCTCAATTTTAATTATAAACTTACAAGTCTTATAAATAAGTTAGATGGAAAACAAAATGACAGTTAACATCGAAATAAATGTTTAAATTAACAATTTCAGTATTAACCATTTTAAACAATATTAACCGAATATTAACAATTTTAAACAGTCCAAAACATTTATTTTATATTTTCTGAATTTTCGATGGAGAATGCTACGGAATCACATTTTGGTCAGATAATTTATCTGGCGATCAAGTCGATCAAGCGAAATAAAAACGTTGTCTAATTAGTTTTATGACGGTGAAGTTGTTTTTGGGAGAAAATGTTACATTTCTCGATACGTATGGTAATTAACTTGGAGGCTTGATGATCACAAATTCCATGTTTTCATTCAAAATTCCGGAGATTAAATTTAAAACATACTTAACAGTTAACAAGCTCGATTCCTTTGGATTTTATGTATCGAAACTTTCTTTTCGGTAATTTCTATATTTTTTGGAGGGTGGCGGCAGGTTCATCGCGTACTTTTCATCGACAAGGTATTTTTAGTTATCGATTTTGTTCATCGTGATTCTTCTGCTCTTTAGTCATTATTTAAAAAGTTAAAATAAGACTAGAAAACAAAATCTAGAGTCTTTGAACAATTATAATGAATTACTGAACGTGTTCATCTAGCGATAAAAACTGTTGCGACGAAATGTAAAATAACTTTCAGTACTTCATTCCAACATAGATCGCAAATAATATCGGAATATCTAACAAGAAAGTATGAAAATAAGACATTTACATACTTTCCATGATGGCTTGAGTACTTGAAGCATACTTGAAGGTGCTTTACTATCCAATATTATGCTGAGTATGTTGCCGAAGAAGTATGTTGTAGAATAAATCAACGGTTGATTATGGCTACAAGACAAAAAGCGTTCATCACTTTTAGCAATAAATTTGCCTGTTTCAAATTATTTTAAAATATTTCAAAGTTTCAATCACTTGCAATATTATAATAAGTGAAATAAATTTTCTTGAAGAAAGTGTTATAATCGCCCATTTCATCAGAATTAAATCTATAAATCATGAGTTTTGTACTTTCGTGTGAATTTTAAGTTACCTGCGATTGATGGGAATATTATAAGTATCTAGCTGATTTTTATTATATTCAATAAATTCAATAAATTTGCAAATAAGATTGTAAAAAAAAAATATTTTTGAATATAAATTGCATTCAAATTTTAAACCATAAAATAAATGTGACCTGTCAAACAATCCATAAAACTTTTCATGTGATTTTAAGCAGTCAATGTTAAATCGTAAAGTTATTATTAGAAGAGATCCTATGAGATTTTAAACTCTTGACGATGAAGGTGATGATTTTGTTGAAATGTTCAGAGTATCTTTGAACTAGTCCTGAATTAGGTATGGAACTTGATGTTTCTATTTTTATCAATGAAATCAGCTCTAATATCTTAATCCAACCAAATTACAGTACTAGACAAACCAAAGTCCACTTGCAATCCAATTAAATAAAAATAAATGCACCTTAATAGTTAATTGCACACAAAATCCAAATAAATTTTTATTCGATTTTAATTAATCCAAATAAATTGGACAAATAGCAAACAAATCTGAATAATTGCTTCCTGAATTGGAATGCAAAATTTATTGAATTTAAATAAAATATCGACATTCTAACATGTTACTCGACTTTATGTTAGTTTCACTATACACATATCACATATCCAGCAGCGCTTAAATTGTCTGCTTCTGGATTTAATAACTAATATGCCTAGTAAGCAAGTAGTATTTAACTAATTTTGAATTAAACTGCACTTTTGTCGTTTTATTTTAATTTTCTTTGTAGATTTTAATAGATTTGTGCCTTTCTGTCAACAAATTACGAAATCAATTAAAAATCATTTTTAATTAACGTTTGTTTATGAAAACTGCAAATTATTTGAAATTATTGAAGTACCAGTCGTTTCAATTTAATTAGATAAAATTAGATAGATAAATGGCTGTTTGATGCTAAAGTTGACATAATTTTATTTAAAGCTTTGTATGTTAATAATTATTATTGTAGTAAAACATTATTACTGTTTGAAGGGTGGACTGTGTTTAATTCATATCTTGAACTTTTTTACATTGATCGTTTGAATGATCACATGAGGCATGAAAATAATGATAATATTCTTCAATTTATCGCATAAAGATTAAATATACATGAAGTCAACCCGTAATAATAGTAAAGAAACTCTCTTGCTGTAGAAAAAATATGAAATGACAAAATAATTCTTTCACTATAGCATTAATCGTGAATGATTTTATCAGAGCCCCATTCAAAAGCATTCAAATCGATGCAATTCGATGGTCTGCCTTTATCAGAGTCCAATCAGCATTTGTTCCCGGACCGTTAGCGCACCAAAGTACTCTCAACTCCCAGCACAAGTATGAAAGTCACCAGCAATACTACAAAAAAATTATAATATTCACAATACTTACTGTACGATGGAATGATAAGGCTGCTCAGCATAAAATAGCATAATATAATAATGGAAACAGTAGCAAAATGACCTTTTGATACAAATAATAATAAAAATAAAAATTGAAAATCAACTTATAAAATTTATAAATTTGCAAAATTTAATCAGGGAACTTATTAATAAAAATACTACATGCATTAATGCATTATGTAAACAAGACTCTTCGGAAGAAAAATGAATTTTAATTTTTAGTTATTCTTAGTTTAAGTTATTGTTTAATTTTTAATATTTGCCTTGTGCATTGAATAATATAATTTTTTGTATTTTCTTCATTATTATTTGCATTATAAATTTAAAAGTTTTAAATTTGATGGTAGAGTGGAGATAACATTGAATGTATTTTGTATAGGAGAATCTTTTGTCAAATTTGCAAGGAATTTCCGTTGTGAAGATGCTTTTGCCTGGCTTTCTTCAGAGAACTTTAATTTATTCTGTGAACTGGAATCTTGAAAATATGTTTGGGGAGGGATTTAAAATTTATGAAATTTTATCAAGCAATTTTAGATTGTGATTTTATAAGCATTTATCAATTGCAAAACCTAATTACTCCCAGTGTGAGAACACATTTTAATGTTTGTTCAAATTAAATTCTATATTATTACAGGAATTTGCATAATTGAGAAAACTTGTTCTCAGTCATAATTACCCGCCAGAATTCCGCGTTGACAATATATTAAAGTTTATTGAATGTTTATTGAATTAAAATGAAATTTATAGGAATCTAACGAGTCAAAATATTGCTGAAAACTTGAAAAGCAATTAAAATGTTCCGCATATTTTAAATATTTTGAAATAAATCACTTATTTCAGATATTAAATAATTTTTATTGAATTATTGTAATTTAATATTGAAGTGAGAAACTGAGAACCTTTAAACTGAATTATTGATCAGAGATGACACATTATGTCGTTACCTTCAACTTTTAATGAAAATATGTTAGACCTGTTCCCAGCTCGAACCACTAAATAAGCCCTGTTTCTGCTGCTACATTGCCTCAGTGTGTCATTACTGAAATTTATTGGTTTCGATAGTTTCCGATATTTTTCGATAATATTCGCGACATGCAGAAAATACTAAGAAGAAGCCGCTAAATTCGCAGCAAATTGAATTCGTTCATTTTCTGCTATCCTACTCTCTGAGTGAAATCATAGTTTTGAGAAAATCGTATTTTAAGATTATTTTAATCTACAAAGAGAGAATAATGAACTATAAGATAAATTGAATATACAGAAAAATTCTTCATTATGTTGGCTTTCGATTTGCAAGTATAATTGTGATAGAGACATTGTTGCTCATCTCTTAATTAATGAAATTCTGAAACACAATTTTGTCAATATTTCTAATTTTCATATAAATCATTTTCAGCTATCCTACTCTCTGAGGTATCGCGGTAACTTTGTCGATTTTTTATGATACTTTAGAATAATAATACAACTTTTTTATAGCTAAACTTTGAATCAATGGTAAAATTGCTATTTATTCGTCTCTTCACAATTTGAATTAGTGCATTATTTTAGCCTTAATTACATTTTCAAAAACAATTTCATTTTGTTTTTCCGAAATTTCTTCATTACATTAGTGTGCGTTGACATTTCTGAGCCTGGCCGTCAAAGTGACAATTGTTGTTTTTGCTTTTGCGCCGTGATTAATCATGGATTAATCAAAATAATCAAAATTGTCGATTAAGTTGTGATTTTAGTGTAAATAAAATATTAATTCTGAAGAGTATGTTGCTGAGATTAATTGCCAACGACGAGCACTCATCAAAAAACCTTTCGTGAGGTGAAAAATATCAATCTACAACTTTTGTTGGTCGGTAAATTTTATTTGAATTTTTGGATCGGATGTAATTGATTCCGTTAAAATTTTGCGGGAAAACACACACATGCGTATACAAATAAAAAATATCTTAATTTTATTAATTAAGGAAAGTTTTCATTGATCGAACAAAATGTTATTTGTTCATATTGTAGAGCACAAAAAACTCTATTTGCTGGTATACTAAGCCCAAAATGACCAAAAGCACTCAGAGAGTAGGATAGCAGAAAATAAACGAATTCCTTTATGCAAGAGACAATAAATTTATGGCACTCGACAACTGCCTGAAGTATTGAGGAAATATGGTGGAATTCGTTAGGCTGCGGAATTTGAACAAGTTTTGTTAGCACTGATTTCTGAACTTAGTTTGAACTGGTGTGAAGTCCTCAAGGATTGTGAAGAAAAAATAATATGGAAATTGCATAATGATATGAAGGTCAGGAGAGTTTTTCAGAGAATTTTCAACAATTCGTTGAGTCTGCAGTATTAAAGTGAAAGATATGAAATATAATTCATCTCTAAGCCTTTGCCCTTACCTTGACTCACCAGCAAAGACCAGCCACTTCATGCCATCACGCCAAATTCCATTTAAATTCAATATTCAATCGCGTGAATTATTTTTAGCGCGTTATCTGAAAAAGTCTTTCATATTGGCAGGGCATAAAAGAATATTATAAATTTTATAAATATACGAACAAGTAAGAAATTTTCTGTCGGCACAAAAGACTGCGAGACTTTGAAAAAGCTGAAAAAACTTGAAAAGTGTACAAAAGTACAAAAGTTTAAACAGCAAAATGTATTCAATATTGCGACAAGCGACATTACAAAGAGGTGAGAAAATTATAAAAATGCTGGAAATAGCGACAATGACGATTTACCGGCGAACAAATCGAAACACCTGTAATAATGGTGAGGCCAATAAATTGTATTATAATGATAATTATTGATTCTCGCTCGAGTGCCAAAGGAATTTATTTATTTATGTGTCTCCTTATCTTATCGGACCGATCATCAGATAAATGTATTTCCAGCGATTTTTGCAACTTTTGCCAATATCTTACAAGATTGCATTCAATTTGAATGTTTTGAATGTTCGCCTTTTGTTCGAGCTCCACTGTTTTGACATTGTTCATTCTTGTAATAATGTTAATGTAATTTTAACACCATGAAATTTGTGCAATGTGTTCGCAATCTCCAGAATTGAGGCGATTCATTTTCGATGGAAAGACTTATCAAGAAAACTTTTTAATATCAGATTGAGAAATTTTGAATCTAACAAATTCTCATTAATAAGGAAACATTGATTTGACCGCACAGAATCTTTTATTTGTTTTATTTTACTCTAATATCGCAGATTTTAACAAAATTTATTAGGTTCTATTCTAAAACCACTATACCAGAGAGTTAGATAGCATAAGTCGATCGAGATATGAAATTAATAGAAAATGATTCTATAAAGTTATTGTTAAACAGTATCTAATTATAACTTACTCATTTTGAACCACCAGAAGATATTAGACATTCTACGGACGTTTCACGATGCTATCTTCATTATACATCGTTATCGCTAATAATATATGAATCCCATACTTTTTATGCTTACGCATAATACATAAATATTATTAATAACCACAGCAGCATATACCTAGGCAAAAGTTCCAACAGCACAATTCACTAAAAATCAGAAAATTCAGTGCACACAGCTTGGGACGATTGAGATCATTTCTCATGTCAATTATTTTCTACGTCCAATATAACACAAAGAAATTGAAAAAAAATCTAAGAAATTGAACAAAATTGAAAAATCTTGCTACAATGTTTGCTGTCTTGTTCGTTTGTAAATTGCTAAAAATGCCAGAATTGTTTGCTTTCAAAATGAAAATATTTTGCTGGAGATTCCAGAAAACAAGATCATTTGCGGATTCTTATAAATTTTTTGAAAACTTTAACAGTCTCATCGAAAATTATTGATGATACTTATTATTTAAAGTTTTTCAGTGGAATCACATATTTGACTCTTTAAGTTTTCTAAGAAAATCTAACTAATTTAGAATAAATTCGACCAAAACAAACCGACTATGTTAAAGACATAGATAAAACCGATATTTTACTTTGTTACTTTGCTCGCTTTCCCCAGATAATGTGGATAAATTAATGTATATTAAATTTTATAGGATCATTTGTGCAAATTACTGAAAATATTTGCAAACTAGATACTTTGCTATTTCTCTCATATTTAACAAGACCCAAGCATAAGTGAAACAAATTGCAAAAATATGGGTCAAGTAAGATAATTTGTATTCTTATGCAAAATACTGAAATATCGAAATTATGGTATTTTATCGCGTGCGAATGGAAACATTTCTGTGTTTTCTTAATAGATTGCAAATTATTTACAGTTTATTCTCGAATAGCATTAACATTAGACTCTATTGTAACATTATGTTGATAATGTTCTACTCATTTTTCAAATAAGTATCGGCTATAAATCAGTGTTTTATTGTAGAAAACATTTTGTGGCTGGAACAGTCGAAAATGTAAATGTTTTGAGGAAATTCTTTGGGATAAAAGATTTGAATGCTCAGGAAATGAGAAGCGTGAGAGTGTGAAAAAGCTTGCATTTTATTTGGTTTGCATATAATTTTTATCAAAATCACTTGATAGGAATATACATTTTACGTTACCACAAAACAACTGAGAATAAATCTAAAGGTATTCTTAATTCAGTTACACGAATAAATACTGCAATGTTTCTATCGAAGCAAAAACCATTAAATGTCTTGAATTCCGATCCTACTGTTGTACAATGTTCTACAAATCATGAACCAGTAACCACTCACCATAATCTTGAAAAAATAGAGATGAAACCAATTGACAACGTCTGCAATGCCAACAATTCCAATAATGTTTGTTGAAGATGTAAATCTAAGATGCTTTGGCACCTTGTTAGGAAGTCCAGTTGCAGATAGCACTGTACTGTGGAATTGTCTGTTCATAAATTGCAAAATCAGAGGAATTCGATAAAAGTGCAAGACTACAAAACTACAAAATCATTGTTAATATATGATTGGAACATTTTAAATCGAACTAGAAATAAGTAGAAAAAACTTATTAGATTGAGGGACTTTATGGTAAAAGTTGGATATAACTTCTTTAACAATTTTGTAATGCTCAAAATAACGCATTTAAATTCCAAAACTATAAATTCAATGACGATCTAGTGGACAATAGTTTGAACTTTTTCCTTCAAGGGCTGAATATCCGATCAAAATGAAGATGCAATACAGCACACATTTCTTTCAACAGTTTCTGCCAACAATTTTCTCCCCGATAAGTCAAGACTTTTCAAATATTTCTCCTTACATTGAATTATTTGTACTTTTGCAGTTTTCTTGCACATTTGAGCATGTCAGACGGTTGCTGCTGGCAACTGGTTTTGAGAGCAATTTCACATGAAAAGTATAAACTACACATTTGAAACACATGAGGGAAAATTGCTTGTCGCAGCATTTCAGCATTTTCAGCAATGCATAATCAAATGCCTGCCTTGTAGTATTTTGGAGAGACGAGGTAGAAATTCTTTATTAAACTTGACTAGACTGTTGGGATACTGATTTAATGGGAACTGGTTCGGGAATGTATATTTTTTTCTCCAGGAAGACGAGGTATTTTTCAGGCCCCAGATAATAATTATAGTTTAAGTCTTGTCATTAAATTATTATTTCAACCGTTATTTATACGGTCCCGAGAACCCAGGTCTCTTGTTTTGAGTTGTCAACAATAATTGAAACATATATGACTAGACTTTTGGGATACTGATTTAACAGTTTTTTTGCACATTTTCAAATTGAAAAAAACGTGGAGGACGCCTTTCCCTGAATTCAAGGAGTCCAGGGATATCAATTCTTTCAATGGCCCAAAATAGATATTTTTCTAGCTCAGCCTAGAACAGTCGAAAACAACAATTCTCCAGAACTCCAGAAATAGGACGCAAAAGACTTTGTTTAGCTCAGAAAAGTTAACTACACAACATTTGAAACACATGAGGGAAAATTGCTTGTCGCAGCATTTCAGCATTTTCAGCAATGCATAATCAAATGCCTGCCTTGTAGTATTTTGGAGAGACGAGGTAGAAATTCTTTATTAAACTTGACTAGACTGTTGGGATACTGATTTAATGGGAACTGGTTCGGGAATGGAGTCCAGGGATATCAATTGAATATATTTTCTCTCCAGAACTCCAGAAATAGTTTTGTTTATCTCAAAAGGAGATATCGGACACTCTTTTATATCTATTATCTAAACATCCATCTCAAAAACCCTGTAAAGAAATGCTTCCAAGAAAAACTGCCGCAAGAAAAATCGTAATGTGACATTTCATTTCTTCGCAGATTTATTTCATTAAAAATTCTGCTCCACTCGATATTCCTTTTTAGGTGGCAAAACGAATGTAGTCTTGTAGTCTCTTTGCCAGTTCTCTGTTATCAGCATGAGAAAGGCACTGAGACTGACTCGCCAACTTGGGGGAATTAGACTTGGTGTCTTTCACGAGGTGGTTTGCGAATTTTTGTAGTGGTTTTTGAAACTGTTGGAAACAAGAAAATATTTTGCTTTATGATATTTGACGTATGTAGTATTCAATAAGGATTTAAAGGTTATTAGATTTTATTAACACCAATATTTTGAAAATAAATCAAAACCCACCAACCGTGACCGAAAGCAACAAGTTCTCAATTACATCTCCATTACATTTCAATTATTCTATTCAACCCAAATGACCACATCAAAAGCCCAAAAAAAGCAATAGCTTTTGTCCAAAACTTAATAAAAATATCAATTATTTCAATTGAAAGCATTATCGTTGCCATTATTTTCACAAGCAACTCTAACAAGCGACACAATCTGCTTGCTCGTCGATTTTCTTGATTTCATGGCTTTCACACTTTAATGAAATTTGATACTTTGAACATGGTTTTCAACAGTCTTATTGATGAGTGCCTGCCTTTGAAAGCATAAAAGCATAAACTAGCATGTTTTAAGATCTTTCAATTTTTCAATTTTCAGGTGATTTTTGTGGGAACTCGAACTTTTGTGGATTTGTTGATAAATTAATTATAATCTGAAAAATCGTGGGAATTCAGTGCATCTTTCTCCCAACTTTTAAATTTCACTGAGCTTGTTTTAATTTATTTAATGATTTTAAAAATTTGCATACTCAGTACTTACATACTTAAATATTAATGTTGAGCCCAATAAGCTGATGGTAAGCCCAACAATTATAATTTTATGGATCATAATAATGTTTCTTTTATGTTTTAGTGTCACATTCACTTAATTACTGTGAAAAATTAAAAATACACAATTAAAGTTTGGAGAAATATTGATAATAAATATTTGGTTTTTAGTTTTACCAGTTTTACGGACTTTGTTTAAACTCTGAAGCTTGATAATTTTAATGATGCTCTTTTATATTTTTGGAGAAGAGCTTGACAATGGAAAGAAAAATATTTAAAAGTTTTTTTCTAACATATGCAGGGAATTGACAAGTTTGTTAAATTTTTCAAACAGTTTATCAGGAAACTCCACCCAAAAGCAACCACATCAAATAAATAACTAAAAACAAAAAAGTCGATTGAACTTTTCCACAGAATTTTTGGTCACATATTTGATATTGGAAGAGAAACAGTGAGGCAGGCGCCAAGCAGAAGCAGTAAAAAAATTATGTTTACTCACTGACATTAACCGTTCGAGCTGGTACAAGTACAATATATACAGCACGGTTTATTTGGCTTTCAGCCGACAAGGTCGTTTGGATTTCACATCGATAATCTTTCAAATTGTAATTAAGAATATAATAAAACTAATGAGTACACATGGGCACTTTATTTGTAAATGAAAGAAAACTAATGAGCGGGTTTATTTTGAGAAAATTATTAAAATCAGTTCCCAGATAATTTTACATTTTTAATTATTAATTTTTATAATTGATAAATAAAGAAGACTTGGTTAATTTGTAAAGAGAAAGTCTTTTTAAAAAACATTACAAGGTTTTCAAAATCTCGATGCAATCAATTAAACATCTTTTTTTGATACATTTTCAAGTTTTGTATGAAGCATCTCATTGCAAAAAGCACAATTATCCAAAAAACTGAATTAATCGATCAAACTATTTCAGGGAGACCTTGATTGATAGAAATAAAATTTCACATTCATCCATCAAGACTCTGAAAACATCTCCATAACGTCCAAAGCTTGAACTCAAACATTGAACATACATTGATTACATAATTATTGTCAAGTGCGTCTCTCAAGTAGCCTCAGCAAACTAAAAATATTTAAAATATACTTATCTATAGTAAAACAAAGAATTTCATGAATTTCATCTTACAAGTGAACGACAGACCTCAAATATTTCAAATAACTCAACTGACATCTGAATGGGCAAACATCAAAAAACATAAAAAGTAAAAACACTGAAAACTCAAAATATTTAGAATATTAAACTGCTCTATAAGCTCTAGGTCTATCAAGTATGATCTAAACCATTTAAAAATAGTTGAAATGATTGAAACGGTGTTTGCATAAAATGCTGAGAATTGCTGGTTGGACTCGACTTGGATTTGTTTGCTCGAGCAATTTACGTTAGCAAACAAACGTTAATTAAAGTTTACTTAATTCTACACATTTGCATTGTAATTCAGTGCAACTGAAGGTAACTCAAGGTTGTCTGAAACGAAGAAATTTATAAATTATTATGAATTTTCGATTGAAGTTGACAAGACGTGGTTGTTATTTTAGCTTAAATTGCTTCCTGGCAAACTTTGCTTGGATGTTTGTTTTGCAGAATTGTAATATGTTCAAGTAAGTTGAAGTTCATTTTGTACTAACACTACTTGCTCGAAAGAGCTTTGAGATAAAACGTCACAAACAAGAGACAAACATTACAATTGCAGTTTATGTATTTTAAACTCTTTTATATAACTGATGAATGAATAAATTTAATTATACATTTCACAATATTTCTCACAAAATAAACTTTTATATTCACCTTACACCCAATAAATGAATGAATAGTCCCTTCAAAATAGTTGAATTCATACTCATAATTAAATTCACCAAAAAAGTGCATGACATTTGAGGCCAAAAATTAACTGAAGCGAAAGATTATAATAAAAAGTCTCCACCGAAAAGCATTCCCAGAGCTATCTCAAACATATCACTATAGTCAAAGGGAACAATCAAAAGTCCATTTGGCATGACGATTTATCAATAAAAAATCGTTAATCATTCCATCGCAGTCCATCAGTTGATAAATGATTATGAATAATGAAAGCCCCGAAACTGAGAACCTGTAATTGGATTCTTTTTACTGCACATAATGAATGCATATCAAAATAATTAATAACATGAATGAGCTGAAGAGTTGCAGCGACGCAAACAATTGATTTGTGATTTATCTCATTGTATTTGTTGGAGTCTTGTAATTTGGGTATTTACTTGAGAAACCTGCCCGATAACCAAATTGAATGGAATTACTAATTAGTTTGTCCTGCAGTGGAATAATATAAAATTCATTAAAATTCTCGAGTTACCGATGATTCAACTTTTTTGGTATTATTGTTGAGAGCATGTATAAATTGGTCCAACTTGATGCCTGGACAAATATCATTTGAATTAATTACATCTGAACAAATTCATTAAATCTCTTAAAATATGAGGATCTCTGCTGTTGAAATTCAGTTTTTGCAATAAACTCTTGAATATAAAGAGTGTGATTTATTTGATTTTAATTTAATGCATTCGAAGCCTAATTGCAGTTATATTTTATATTTAAGTGTACTGCAACTACTAAGTACAATCAAGTACAGTTGCTAAAGCATTTCTGTTTGCTTTTGTCCACGATGCAAATTAGAAAATTTTCAAGTCATCAGATTAAATAAATATTTATAGCTTTGTTGGCTTTGGCTGCTTAAACCGTGTTGCATGTTTCGAAGAATTTATTCTTTTGAAGTAAAAAATGTTATTAATTGATGTGGATAACGTTAAAAATATTCAGTACCAACATTTAGAGCCTATTAAATCACCAAAATGAATGTCATAGGGTCTTACTTGTTAAACAGAAAGTGCAATAAAATATATACAAGAATTGAAGAAATTAACTTATTATTTGAATGAATTATTGTGCTGCGAGCTGCTCAGCTTTTTTATCATGCTGCCGGTAAGATTGCTTTGTATTTTGCGCACTTATTTTGCCGACAAACACAGGCACACAAAACAATTGGATATTAAATTATTAAAGATTTAAAGGAATAAAGTTATGAAACTTGTAATGTGGAATTAAATGTATTGTTGAGACATTCACAAATTATGAAAAATTATATAAATATGGGGTTTACGGTTTTGCAGTTTGTTTCCGGAAAAATTTGAAGTTTTTAATGCTTTTACGGCTTGTTTCTTGATTTTATCGGGATTTATTAAGGCGTGAATGTCGCATTTCATGTAAACCCTGCGGGTATGAATTCTTAATTTAATTATAGATTGAAATTTAGCAATGGATCAATTTAAAATGAGATGATGTGATATATAATCAGTTGTGCTTTGGGTGTTCATTAAATTAACTAAAATAAGTTTAAATAATGCAAACCTCTATGCTTGATAAGAACAAGAATAAAAAATCAATTTTATTTATTTAAGAAACGTTACAATCTTACATTCTTTTGCATATACCGGATGTTTTATATTAATTTATTTATTTTCCACTTGAGGAAAAATTGCAAGAAAACGATATGCTTGCTTGTGATTTATGCGTACACCAATTTCGCATGATCGTACTTCATGTTGCTTTGATTGGAACAAGTGGAGCAATACTTCTGTTTTAAATTTCAATTTGTGAAGAATTTATTGCACAGGAAACATGTAAGAGAGTTTTTGTGAATAATTCAGAAAAAGTATCGAGCTTAAAATAACCATAGCTCTGTTCTTTAATAATTATTAAATTCCTTGTAATGGATTTAAATGTCATAAAACATAAAAATATAAAGTGGAAAAATTTCTCAAATCCACTTCTCTAATCAACTAAGCTCATAAAAAAAAATCTTTAAGACAGCTCCAACTAATGTTAAGCAAATATGAACTCATTTTTCAGAAAACCATAAAAAAATTTAATTGCGCTATCAGCGACTGTGAAAGACATTTAAAATCACAGCTCAAACGTCGCACTTTTCTGTATTATAGCATTGCAATTTTGCTGCTAAACTCTTGATTCATGATTTTCATAATTAACTTTAATTAAAATATTTAATTGACTCTTAAAATATTAATTATTTTATAATGAGGAAAAAATCGGATTTCTATTTTATCGCTTATTTGCTCGACTACAACCAAAACAAATATTAAATAATTTTTTGTTTGCATAAAGTAAGTGACTAGATATCTGCGTGAGCATTGAACGTAATTGCCAGCTAGACATATTTTGTTGCTTATAGATAGATTGCAGTTGGTCTATCTTATTTTAATGAAATATCTACTCAGGTTTATTCTAACCAGATCAATGAACTTGGACTAAAAAGAATTTGAATTAAAAAAAATTTAGTGGAAAGAAATTTGTTTTTGATAAAATCCGAAATTTCAATTGACCAAAACAATTTCAAAGCACGAATCCAACAAAAAGTCTCCACCAAAAAAAATCAAATAAAAGACAAGTTGTTCTGAAATATTAACGCTGTTGCACTACGTGATTGTAAATAGACGTTGAAAAAATGATGCCATTTAATGTTGTCTCGATACATTAGAAATCCTATAAAAGTGGGAAATTAAATAATTAAAGTTTTAATTAAAACGAAATGAGCGCACTTAAAGTTTTTAATAATTTTTAATTGACTTCGTTTAGTTTAAAGATTGCTATAATTTATGAGAATTTACTGCTTAATATACTTTGGACAGGCATATAAGGATTTCCATCGACAGATTTATTATTGTAACTGCTGAGATCATAAAGTTAGGACCTTGGGCACATACTTAATTAAGAGACAAGCAATTGTTGGCTGATTTATTAATCAGAAGTTTATTGAGTTTTATGTCTATAATATAGTAAAAATATGATTTCTTTTACTTTAGTGTTAAATTAGTTTGATTGTATAAATTGTTTCTAGCACAACCAGTGACAAACGGACTAAATGTAAATTAATTTACATTTTACATTTGAAAATATCTATAATGACATTTAAGTCAAAAATATTTAGTTTAATATGAGTAAAGTACAAAGTGATAAGCTTAATCAGCTTGTTTCCATGTTTCCTTGCAGCATGGGCAATTTTTGGAATGAGCCAGAAACTTTACGATGCAGTGCTGATGGAAACTTTCAGAACATTCTGAGCATTTTACACCCTGGAAAAGAAAGTTACACTAAAAAGGGATCTTAGAGAAGAATTAAATCTTACCCAAATTGAAATATCCTTGCACAATGAGCAACGTTCGATATGATCCGGGTTGGTGGCCAGCAGTTGATCTTTGAATTCCAAGAGCAATTTTGGTCCGAAATGAATTTTATTGTCCTGTTTCACGAGATATCCCTGTGTTGTCCAGTTCTCTATGCAATCTTGAGCTCGGGACTTCAACACAGCAATTGATTTGGCCAATCTGTTCGTCAGGTTCAATGCCTCAGTCGGCAGCAAATAATTCTCAGAAGATTCAGCCAATTCTTGCATCAACAACTTAAAATATGCGATTTCTCCCTCAGTGTAAAGAGTCTGGTATCTGAGAGGAAGAAAAGAGTTCATTTCACTTAGTCTGTTAACTAATTTAACTTGACTCACTTGTCAATTGATGAAGCAGCAGTATTAACGTATACGTAGTACGATTTGTTATTTAGACCATATTGATAGAGCGCAATTTTCTTATCAAAGATGACAATTTTGCTGTTAATCTGCTGAATTACTTTACCAAGTACTTTAGAGTCATATTCAGCACCATCTTCATATGTTTTCCAAATGCAATCGAAAATTTCTTGGGCTTGTCTTACTTCTACAGTAGATTTATGAGCAATCATTTGCAGAAAAGCTTTGTGCACTTCAGAATAGCGTTCAGACATCGTTAGTTTCCTGAATATACTTTATAATTGGCTTGAATATCCTGATTTTTAATTTAAATTTAAATTACTTAAACTTTAGGGACTAATTGTTTTGAGTGTAACGAGTTCCGTAATGTGAAAAAAAGTATGGACGTCACGCTAGAATAAATTTATCTTGGTGAGCTCGCAAAATCCATGAGCTCAAAACGTGAGCTCAACACTTTCTTTTCTAAATTTTTGGTAAACAAATCAGGCTTGTTTCTGGAAAATATATCTTTTTATATGGTTTGTTTAAAAAATACAGAACTTAAAAATGCCGAAGACTTACAGCAACTCTTCCAAGAGTCAGTTTTACATAAGCGACGATTATAAATCTTCAAGATCGAGCGTGGATGAGTTTAAAATTAAAATTTATTGTTCAAAGGCCGGCCAACTTGTTCCAATTGTAACTAAAAGACAATCTGATAGATACCAGCGTACTTTTTACGATTGCAATCTATGTAGCATCCATAGTGTAATTGGTCGGGAAAGTATGAAAATGCATTTTGATGGACGCAAACACAAAGAAAATTGGCGTCAATACCAGAAAAATTATGGCATGTCGTCAAAAAGCTCTAGTAGCGATGATTGTAAGCCTGTTTATTAACACCTATTTGACTTTTTAAGTGGATAAATCATTTTTAGCGTCTGTGTTTCACGTTCAAGATCGTTTTGTTCCTAAACCAAAAACAGTTTACTTGGAAGATTGTTTACGCCGTCGCAACGAGCTGGGAATCGTAGGTTTGGAGTATATTGTCGAGTTGATCAAGGAACGTGATATAGAGCCAAATTATCGATGCATGCTTTGTCTCACTGGTGGTCAGCAGCAATCAATTTTGCATCATTTGACCAGCCTCAGTCACCGAAACAGATTTCTGGTTAGCTAACTCTCTTATATTTCAACTCTTTCACAAATTTCTTACTTTATTACAGAACAAACACTTTCCAACTGCCCAAAACTACTTGGACTCGTTCAAATTGTCTCTGGATTACGCTCGAGTGGCTGTCAATTACGGTTGCAAGCGCGTTGAAACTTACTTTGGCCGAGCTCCGACGTTTCAGTACAGTTATGAAAACTTCCAGCGCAATCGTTGTGAAATCCAGCGTCGCATTTATGAAGGCAAACATTTCAATGAGCGCAACGGTGGAAATTGGTTCAATGTTTACGACAAGCCTTTTATCAAGCATTTCTTGCAGAGAATTAAAAGTGAGATACACCAACTACATTTAATTCATTACTTTTTAATCCTCCTCTTCTTTCATAGATGCTAAAAATAATGCTCGTGATGCTCAACGTGATTTTGAAGAATTTTATCCTGAAAATAGCAGTTCCCTCAACTGCTTCGACAACAATTTTTGGCGTGAATCTTACGACGACTTCCCAATATATGATCGTTCTTCCCGTTCCAGATCTCGTTCACCATTATACCGACGGTCCCCAAGTCCTCGCAGAAACAAGCTCCGCGCTATTTCTCCTTCACCGCTGATGAATCTCCCAAATCCGAAATTCTCACGCAATTCTAATCTGCGTAGCTATCAGATGCGACGTTATAGTTCTCCAGTTGGTCCCATAATGAAAATCAGTACTCCAAAATCGCAGTTTACTCCAATTCATCGTCGTTTGGAGTACTCCCCAACGCGTGAAAGAAGCATATCGAAAGCTGAGAAAAGGTTTGTCCTATTTTATCAACACATCTTACTCTTAAACTTATCAAAAATTTCACAAATTTCAGACAACACAGCCCCTTGGCCAGTTCTACTCAAATATCACGAATTCATCACAGCAGTTCACGAGAACCCGATACTAAACCTGATTTGATATCAATTTGTCGAACTCTGATGGTTCTAGAAACGATCACAGGAAGCTTGAACACGGCAGTGATGCGTCTGATGGGTGAGGCTTTAACCATGGACAAGATTGAAGGTAGATCTTGCAGCAAAATGGTGGCAAAATCAGATAACTGGATTTTGATGCAGACAGTGCGCGAAAAGTTGAAGGGCAATTTGATGAACGGTTTAGTAGAAGATAAATTCAAACCGATTGTGGAGAAAGTACTGATGCGCATAAAAGAAATGCTGGCCAAGTATCCGATGAAGTCACAGCGGAAAAAGAAAGAATCCTCAAAGAAAAGTGGACTAGAGAGTCCCGAGGAGGGTGGCAATAAGACTGTTCTGACTATTGAAGCTAGTATTCAAAAGGTCAAAAGAGAAATTGTTGATGAGGAAAAAATGGTTGAAGAACCAGTTTGTGCAAATGAAGGAATTGGTGAAAATGTAGAGGTGAAAATTATTTAAATCCTTATAAATAGCATCCTTAAAAATATTTTTTCAATTAGCCCTCAAAAACCAATGATACATCACAAGAGAATCCGGAGCTAGAACAAGCTGAAGAAATACAAATCCCAAACACTCCAGAATCCTGCAAAACATTTCACGATGAAGATTTAGTGAAGGTGCAGAAATTGAACGTAGAAACAGTCACCAATGATGATCTGAAAAAATTATTAGAAAACTTTGATTCTTTATCTGTTCAAGCTAAAATTCGTTTGTTAGAGTTTTTGAAAGAGATTCAAGTTTTTGATCCCAGCAGAGTAGATGGATTGGAGAGATTTTTTGAAAAAGATTATGAAGATAAAGAAGTTGGTGATGTGAGAGACTCTTTGGAAGTGAAGGAGCCAAAAAAGATTTAAAGTGTTAGCTTTTATATGAAATATTTTATGGAATATTTGACAAAATATATCAATGTAATTTTTTAAAACTCTTTGTATGAATATTAAAAATAAAGTCGAAAAGTCGGAAGCTTGAGTAAGATTGTTTTAAGCAATGTACTAGTATCATGACTAATGTCCAATGAAACCTTTAAATAAATAATATCCAATGTATTCTATGGTATTATATTTCAGTTATGTCTTTCATTTGAATGTATACTCATGAAGAGCATTGTGAGCTCGTATTATTTTACACCTCATTACAAGTGAGTAACTAGTTTCATCATTCAAATTTTTTTCAAACGTATAAACTGATTACTGAATACGTATTTACAAATTTGTTTGTAACGAAATAAATATAAATTTTTTAGTCAATTTAATTTTAGTTGTAACTTCTAATCAAACATAAAATGTCGAACGAAGCCCCAGTAATAGGTTAGTAAACAAGAAACTCCTGAATTAATATAAAAAAATGTGCTTTATTTTTTCACTCGTTTTCTAGGAATTGATCTTGGCACCACATTTTCTTGCGTGGCTGTATATCGCTTCGGAAAGGTTGAAGTCATCGCGAATAACTTTGGCTATCGAATTACCCCATCAGTGGTGGCTTTTAACCAGACAGAACGTTTAATTGGAGATTCAGCTAAACAGCAAGCTCTTGATAATCCAGAAAACACCATATGTGGTAAAGAGATTTCATCACAATTTATTATGAAACCTAATGTTTTCCCTCCATTAGATGCTAAACGTTTAATTGGTCGCAATTTTAAGGATCTTGTGCTTCAAAATGATATGAAGCATTGGCCCTTCAGAGTGGTTGATGATGGAGCTGGAAGACCTCAATTTAACGTGATGTTCGAGAACCAGAAAAGATCATTCTCACCAGAAGAGATCAGCGCAATGATTCTGACAAATTTGAAGCAGACGGCTGAGCTTTATTTAGGGAAACCTGTCAAAAAAGCAGTAATTACTATTCCAGCTTATTTCAACGAACTTCAGCGCAAAGCAACAAAAGATGCTGCAACCATTGCTGGTCTTGAAGTCCTGCAGATCATCAATGAACCCACTGCAGCTGCGGTTGCATACGGATTGCAAGAAATTAAAGAAGGATCCAGAAATGTCCTTGTTTTTGATCTTGGTAAATTTCGAACATAAATTCTAACACAATGATAATGATTTTATTAATGCGGGACTTGTTATTCTTATTAGGTGGTGGAACTTTTGATGTTAGCATTCTTACTATCACTGGCTCTCATTTGGAAGTTTTGGCAACTGGAGGCAACACACATTTGGGCGGTGAAGATTTTGATACTCGTATGGTGAATCATTTTGTTGAGGAGATCAAGAAAAAGCAAAAAGGAAAAGATATTAGTACTAACAAAGGAGCCATGATTAACTTGCGTAAGGCTTGTGAACAAGCAAAAAGAACACTCAGCATGCAAGCGATCGCAAATTTACACATTCACGCATTGTTCGAAGGAACTACCTTCAAATCAACCATCTCTCGTGCTCGGTTCGAAGAACTCAACGCTGATTTGTTTCGCTCAACACTGGTGATAGTTGAATCCACATTAAAGGATGGTAAAATGGATAAATCAGAAATTGACGAAATTGTGATGGTTGGTGGATCTACTAGGATTCAAAAAATTCACAAAATCGTCAAAGATTTTTTCGGTAAAGATCCAGTTCAATCAATAAATCCCGATGAAGTGGTTGCTTATGGAGCTGCAATTTATGCTGCTAAAATACAAGGTCATAAGTCAACAGAGATTACTCAACTTGTTCTTGCTGACGTTACTCCTCTGTCTTTGGGATTTGAAACTTATAAAAATGGTCGGAGAAACAACATGAAGGTGATGATTAAAAAAAATTCAAGAATCCCAGCTACTTTCAGTGATGAATTTTGTACAGTTCTTGACAATCAAACTGCAATAGAAATTCTCATTTTTCAAGGGGAATATTCAGACACTAGAGACAATATTTTCCTTGGTGAATTCATATTAAATGGCATTCCATCAGCTTCAAAAGGTTCAGAAAAAGTTGTTGTAACATTCGAAATTGATGCCAACGGGATCTTGAAGGTAACTGTAATCTCCTCGAGCATATCAGAAGCTAAAATCACAATCAACACGAAAGGCCACTTGAACAAACAAAAACTTGATCAAATGATTCAGCAAGAAAATACAATGAGAGAGCACGAGGACCGGCGTAAGGCACATCATCAAGCCAAAAATAAGTTGGAAGAGTTATGCTGGAAAATAAAATCCTTTATTGCTGAAAATAAAATGAATCCTACAACTCTAAACTTAATAACGAGCAAGTGTGATGATGATCTGGCTTGGTTAGAGATTGCACAAACTACAAAGAAAGAGTGCCAAAAACGATACGATACAATAAAATCCATCTGTGCTCCACATATTCCCATCTCTGAAATTGACTGAGTTGTTAGTTATTTATTTTGTAAGCTTTGTAGTAAGAGTCAAAGTATTTTTAATAAATGTTTTTATATTTCATGCATTCAAAATCAAAATCATCATTTTTTATTTATACAATATTTATAACACTTTTAATTAATTTATTCAATTGGTTGTTTAATTAATAAAAAGTCAAGATAAACTTCAATTTTCTAAAAACAGTGTCATTAGCAATTTATTGAGAATACAAAATTGATTAGCAGGGTTTAGAAAGCTATCAAATTATATTATAAGTTTGAATAATTCAACCTTACTTCTAAAAACTTCCGTGTTTAAAACTTTATTTAAAAATTCCACAATTAATATAGCTCAAAATGTTAATAAATCGTATTTCTGGACTGCTTGAACTAACCAGCATCTTCAATAAAGATTAACATTTTATTGGCGATCGTAAGTTTGTGCCAATACCACTCGTTCTTTCTCATGTTTGATTTTCTATTAAATGTAATTGTAGCTCATAAACTTCCAGATCAATTACACACCCAGGAAACCAGTCGGCATGTGTCTGAATGAATTTCAGAATGAACCCTCTGAATGTGAGAATGCTGAAATGAATGCCATTCTGAAGGCTGAAGAATTCTGCCTGGCATGCAAATTCAACAACATTCATTCAGAGTGGAATGCGACTTCGGAATGAAAAAAACATTCAGAGTCACATTCAGAGTTCATTCAGAGTTGCATGCTCACGGCATGCCGAACTTTATTCAGACTGGCGTGCCAACGTTCATTCAGAATGGCATACAGAGTTTCATTCAGAATGGCGTTCAGAGTTTTATTCAGACTGGCATGTTCAAGTTCATTCAGAATGGAATGGATATTGAATAAAAGATTTCTATATATTTTTTCAAATTTTATTAATATTTTATTAGAACTCTTTTTAAATCTAAAATTATACATTACACTGGCAATTACAACAAGTCTTCACTCTTATAAACTAGACTTCTTTGACTCCATTGAGTACTTCAATTTTCCTGGAAATAAAAACAAAAAATTTAGAATCTTTATTGAAATTGTGAAAATGTTTGGTTTTCCACTTACCGAAACTCCCAATGCAAAAACTATCAGCTAGCAAATAAAACATCACTCGACTCCAATTAACTAGACTTCTAGGGCTCCTTTAAACGATTTATTCTGAAAATCAACAAAAATATGTAAAATCCCCACAAAATTTTTGTTTTGCATTCCTACTCACTATTAATGCTTAAATCAGCAATTAACTCAGCTCCTGGATCCACTTGAATACTATTTAATTGATTATGACCAGAAAACACACCCAAAGCACACTTTAAACTACCAATAAACATAAATTTTGACTTGAAAAATATTTTTGATCCGCTCTCCGTGACGTCTAACACGCCACTTCAGCTGAAAACTTCTGAGACTTCATGATACAATTCTAGATCAGCTTTTATCACTGATTCTGATTTTGTACATGGTTTGCTCCCAAATGCCCTAAGATTTGAACAAATTGTATTTATATAAATCTTCCCAAAATTAAAATGGAAGCGCTTAACGATATCTTAAACTTTGATTGGGCACTTCCATACTTTAATAGATCATTAGTTACATATTCATCAATCATTTGTGTAATTATCATGTTAATATTGCAATCATGTCATAAGATATTTATGAAAAAGCTCAAAATCACATCAAAAATGGCGATTTTTTGCAGAGATATTGAAAGTTCTAAAAATATTTAAAAATATTATGCGAAACGCTCAGCACTTGAAGTATAATCAAAATCATTGCTATACTATTGAAGAATGTGTTTATTGTAGTTCTAGCGATAAGTTTAAGCTCTGTATCAAACTATTACACAATTTATAAATCTACTCGCAAAACAAAAAAAATCGAAAACTATGATTCAGTTGATATCTTTTTCACGGCGAAGTAAATTTTGAAGTAAACACAGGGTTGGGAAAAATCAATGGCGCCAATTTTCAAAAATATCCAAAAAACTTTTTTTTTCTTTTTAGTTAATAACTTGCATAAAATATGATAAGACCTTGTACTTTCCTCATAAGACTACATAAATACACCAATAAAAAATGCCATTTGCGCTTTTATTACAACAAACAATGACTTTAACAAATTAAATAATCGCGCCACCTGATTTTTCCCAACCCTGTGTTTACTTCAAAATTTACTTCGCCGTGAAAAAGATATCAACTGAATCATAGTTTTCGATTTTTTTTGTTTTGCGAGTAGATTTATAAATTGTGTAATAGTTTGATACAGAGCTTAAACTTATCGCTAGAACTACAATAAACACATTCTTCAATAGTATAGCAATGATTTTGATTATACTTCAAGTGCTGAGCGTTTCGCATAATATTTTTAAATATTTTTAGAACTTTCAATATCTCTGCAAAAAATCGCCATTTTTGATGTGATTTTGAGCTTTTTCATAAATATCTTATGACATGATTGCAATATTAACATGATAATTACACAAATGATTGATGAATATGTAACTAATGATCTATTAAAGTATGGAAGTGCCCAATCAAAGTTTAAGATATCGTTAAGCGCTTCCATTTTAATTTTGGGAAGATTTATATAAATACAATTTGTTCAAATCTTAGGGCATTTGGGAGCAAACCATGTACAAAATCAGAATCAGTGATCAAAGCTGATCTAGAATTGTATCATGAAGTCCCAGAAGTAATTGATGACCCGATTTTTACAGTGGCGTGTAAATGACACTAAACTTGGCGCGTTTTCTAAATATAACCTATTCTATCCTGAATGTCTCGGCATCCCACTCTGAATGATTTTCAGAATGCGACTCTGAATGTTTTTCAATTCCGAAGTCACATTCCACTCTGAATGATTGTTGTTGAATTGGCGTGCCATTCGGCATTCTTAGGCCTTCAGAATGGAATTCTGAACTGCGCCAAAAATAAAATCAAATCAAAAGGTAAACAAACCAAACTTGAGTATATTTAAGACTTTTTACTCAATAAAACTGCTCAAAATCAATGAAGTACTTCAAAAATCAGGATATTATAGATTTTTTAGACATCTTAATGCTATGTTTGTTGGAAAAACCAATGAAATAGAATTTCACTTATATCTTTCTGAATTCCATTCAGAGTGGCATTCTGAGGCATTCCGACTTTCAGGTAGATCCACTTCAAAACAATGATTAACTGTAATTCATTCAAAAAACCATGTTTTCACATGAAATAGAACTTATGATAAATAAAAGTGGTGAGCAAACATGTTATAGTAGTATCGTCATCTTTTTCGTTGTTATTTATGAGAAAATCGAAAAAAAAATATTGAAAAAAATTCATTCTGAAAACGCATTCAGAGTTGAATACCACCACCCTCCAAATGGAATGCCAAATAAAATGCATCTCTGAATGTGGATTGGCATTCTGAAGCCCTGAATGTGTCGGCATTCAGAATGGCATGAGCTTTCAGCATGACATTCCGACCTGGTTTCCTGGGACATTTAACGTTCAATTGCCTTATAAATAAATTTAAATATTTTTTCCCGCTGCAGAGATCAAGATATGTTCTGCTCAAATTTACAAGCAAGCAACAAAATATTTAATTAATTAAGATTATTTTATCAGGTTTTTTGTGAATAAAGTGTTAAATGATTCAATGAAATTTTTTAACCATAAAAGTTAAATTGATGTGGAGAAATTCAATAAACCTGCAAAGTGCTTCAATATCCAATCGCAAAAGTTATGCTATATTTACTGATCCACCTGCATGTATCTCGAATCTATTGATGCAAATCACCTTCAAGATCTAATGTTGATTTAATGCGAATATAAAACTAATTTATCGCCATTAATTCGCATATCGAATTTGCAACATTTCAATTTATTCGACGAGATATTTGTAGTTTTGTACACAAAACGGCTCAAATAATCAAATATGATATAAAACTGGCGATAAAATTTAATGTATTATAATAAATTAATCGAGGCAATAAAATCAATTATATCTTCAAAGCTTAAATTTGCAGAAATGTGCCAATGAATCTTTAAGAGTTATCAAGTGAGATATCACATTTCGTTCCAATTCCATTTAAAGTGTTTTTGAACGGTTAATTATCACAAAAAAGATAATAAAATAATCTTTTTAATTTATTGTGATCTTAAGTAGAAAGGTCTTTGATGGTCCAGTTATTGTCTGAAATGTTTTTAGAGAATTAAAAGAATTATTTTAATATCGCAAATTTTGGAAAATTTTCCCCCAATAACAACCCCACCATGAAAAAACTAAACTTTCTTGAAGAACTAAAGATTATCAACGGAATTTATCTCCGCATTTATAATTTATACTTAAGTGCACTCGGTGAGATTGCAGAAAGGAATTTATTAAAATCGATTTTGGTTGCACTGCCTTCAAAAAACAAAATCCAGAAATCAAGACAACGGAGGTGTTGGTGGCTTGAAAATGCTTGGAATGTCTTGTGATTTTGGTTCAGTCTTTTTTGTTGATTAAAATTATTGATAGCTTGTGGTGGAACAATTTGATGGCGAAATTATCAAGATAATTTGTTTTCAAAGACGCCCACCATTAAAATTGTTATTCAATTATAACTTAATTTATATTTGGCGGCGAATTTTAAAGATATTCTGTATAAGTTTAGCAAAATTTTAAAGATTTTTTGGATACTGGAGAGCGATAAAAAAAAAACAAATAAATTTTTAAATTGTGGTTTGAATGAAAGTAAATTTTGTTGTGTCGATTAAAAATTTAATGAGTAAAATTTCTTTTATCATGTGGATGAAAATTTATCATAAGTTTTATTTGCAAATTATTCCTAAGTATTTATGTAAATTTTGGATCAATGAGACTTGCTTTTAACCTAGGTTCATGGATAATATTATTTTTTGAACTTTCGTTTTTTGACTAAGAATTAAAAAAAAATAGGTTTCGCGAGTCGCATTTTTGGTTTCTTGGTCCCAACATTCATAATTTAAATTTTCGAAGTATTGCTATTCATGAACCTAGATTCATGGATAATTATTTTTTTTTGAACTTCCGTTTTTTGACGAAAAATACTTTAAAAAATAGGTTTCGCGGGTCGCTTTTTTGGTTTTTGGGTCCTAACATTCATAATTTAAATTTTTGAAGTATTGCTATTCATGAACCTAGGTTCATGTATAATTATTTTTTTTTGAACTTCCGTTTTTTGACTAAAAACTCTTTAAAAAATAGGTTTCGCGGGTCGCATTTTTGGTTTTTGGGTCCTAACATTCATAATTTAAATTTTCGAAGTATTGCTATTCATGAACCTAGGTTCATGGATAATTATTTTTTTTTTGAACTTCCGTTTTTTGACTAAAAATACTTTAAAAAATAGGTTTCGCGGGTCCCATTTTTGGTTTTTGGGTCCTAACATTCATAATTTAAATTTTCGAAGTATTGCTATTCATGAACCTAGGTTCATGGATAATTATTTTTTTTTGAACTTCCGTTTTTTGACTAAAAATACTTTAAAAAATAGGTTTCGCGGGTCCCATTTTTGGTTTTTGGGTCCTAACATTCATAATTTAAATTTTCGAAGTATTGCTATTCATGAACCTAGGTTCATGGATAATTATTTTTTTTTTGAACTTCCGTTTTTTGACTAAAAATACTTTAAAAAATAGGTTTCGCGGGTCCCATTTTTGGTTTTTGGGTCCTAACATTCATAATTTAAATTTTCGAAGTATTGCTATTCATGAACCTAGGTTCATGGATAATTATTTTTTTTTTGAACTTCCGTTTTTTGACTAAAAATACTTTAAAAAATAGGTTTCGCGGGTTTGTGAGTGATTTACTACTATATTTTGATTTTTATACAATAATATATTATATTTTCTTTTTCAATTTTGTTTCAGGGGATTTCGACACCTCCATTGCACAGTGCACTCGTCCTTCTGCTTTAGTGCCATCTTTTATTCCTGTGTAGATTAAAACATTATTTCTTATGAAAACGTTTGTAAAAGTGGGGCCTTTATTTTTATTGTAGTTTATTCGCAAAAGTACAAAACGAAAAAAAACACTCAGATCAAATTAATTATCTTAAATTGATATTAAATTTTTAAAACTCTAAAAATTCTTCTAAAACAGTAGTTCCGTTCGTTGTTGATTTATTTATAATTCAATGTCTGCTGCCTAGCAGTGATAAAAGTCTTAAATTTAAATTTCCTCACTATAAATTACACAGTAACAAAATACAAATATTAAAACAATCTAATGTTTAAAAGGCTTCAGAAAGTTTTAAAGCTTTAATGGTAATGCGTTAGTAATTTTATTGCATTTATCTGCATACAATAATTATACACTTCTTGAGTATTACTTGAATACGACGTGAATGTGTCTCTTGCGTAGGTGACCGTTTTAAATTCATAAAATAATGCTGAAATACTGAATTAATCGGTAAAAGTAAATCCATACAATATCTCTTGAATAAGCAAAATACACATTTTATCAGAATCTCAGTAAAGCCATTACAATTTAAATTAATAGTTTTATAGTCAATTTGTGAGTTTGTTGTAAGCGAGTTGTAGGTTTTCAATTTTTTCATGAATGAAACTCTTAAGTTCGACTTGTGAATGGTCAAATGCATTAATAATAGTTTCTGGCTGTTGGTGCAAGACAAATTACTATTTAAAAGTATTTAAAGTACTCATTTTTCACAGCAGATATTGTAAAGTAATAATCAAATAGCTTTTTAAAAAGAGCTGAAAACAAAGATTAGAGAATGCTTTCATTCAATGGTGTTTGAGAGCTTTCCCGGTTATGATTTTTTGTTTTGACTGCATTTGAAGTGGTTGTTGATTGATTTCTTTAACGAATTAGCTATTTTTTAGTGGAGTTTATGAAATACACACAAATAAATCTATCTACTAAAACTATCTACTAGACAAATAAAAGATGCACCTTCAAAACATAAAACTAACGATTTATCAAATCTTTGGCGCCAGGAAGCTGATCATTTATAATTTTCTTCTCTTTTTCTTAAAAGCCGCATGTTGTATCGATGCAAAACCTTTACAAAGAGCAGTATTGCTTTTCGCACCAAGGAACTCTCTGGAACACTCTTGCACTTTGCCGCAATTAATCGAATCGGTATCTTGGAGGTACTTGGAATTATTTATTATTTACTGGCAAAGTTTTATCACCTTATAAAGAACATATGTTAAGTAATAGGAATTTTATAGCATGTTCTGTTCTATTAAAAATGTTATGGGCTACAGATTATGGATTTCTGTGAACTTTAAGTATATTTCTGGTATCTAGTACTTTAAGACAGTTGAACACTTAATATTCATCAAATAAATCAATGAATGTTTTAAGTTCCAATAACACCTAGTTGGAAATATTATCGAATTGATGTTATTTGTTTACTTTATTTAATGCACAATAAAACACTAAAAACCAGAGGGCGTCTTAGAAAATCAAACAAAGCCCTTTTCAAGTATTCCACAGAATTCCTTTTATATTTCTCGTATTCAAATCTCGCATAGAAATCAAAGTTTAATAGTTCAAAAGACACCAAAACAATTGAAATTCCATTATTGCATTGGCTATTATGCTCGCGTGTCTGTAGGAAGTGATTTACAGTCCTAGAGTCACAGAAGTTTTGTTGGAGTGTACCAATTTTACCAAGTGTTAAGTATGTTTAAGATCGTTTAAGTACATGTTTTCTTGTTTCGAACGTTTTAAATGCTTTAAATATAATTCAAGTAGAGTCAATAAATAAATGCGCACAATAAAACATCATGATAGGATGCGAATGCAAATAAAATCCAAGCCAGCGGAATTGAAGAAACTTAATTGAATTCTCGGAATTGATTAGATATTAGGAAATCTGAAAGGAAGTGCCGTTGAATGCAACTTTGGATGAAATCTAATCATTAACTTAAAAGTATTTAAACCTTAAACAGGAAAAACATTTTCTACAAATCAAAAATATTAAGATTATTAAAGATCGACCCCTCTAAACTGAAATCAACTTAAACTATCAATGCAAAATTAATAAATACGTTTATCATCACTTATTTATTATCCATCTACAGCACATAATTGATAATATCATTATATAATAATCTTGCTTATAAAATTGCATTTTGTAGTTACTCATTTGCTAAACATTTTCTACAATTACTTATTATTAAAATATACATAACTCTACTACAGCAGCTTGATGCCGAACTATTTAAATGATAGCTAAAGTATAGCAAAATTATAGGTAAGTTATAGGCAAATGCCTGAAGTGTAATGAAAACTGATCGTCGTTTATCATTTGATCGGTTTCACGCTTCTATCCATCATCAATGGCCAAAACAATCACGAGAAACTTGCAAGACAACCGACGACGCGTTTATCAGCTATTTAATTTTTAATTCAGTAGCCAGTCATAAAATTTTTATACAAAATAATTTAAAATAATTTAAAATTACATTAAAATTCTGAAGGAGCTATAAATGTTTAATCGAATAATTTAAAGTACTTTGAAGCAGTTTTATAAGTAGATCGATTCATTTTGGACTGTAAAACTATAAAAGCGCGAAATTGGTAAAAATTGAATAAATTGGAACAAAATCGATCCGATTTTATTGAGTTTATTGAATTTAACGAATTTATCGAATGTTCGCATATCGAATGTATCGAGCTTTACGTTACCTACAAAATATGTCACGTTTCTTGTGTTTTTATTGTTTGACTTTGGAAATTTATGTGCATGTACAACCAATTTTTTTTGTGGAAACAAACTATAAAAGCTGAACAAGAAACTTTTTCAACTTTGAAATAATAAAAATATTTATATTGCTGGTATTATTGCTACCGTCCAAATTGTAAGATTTAGGAGAGGGCCCTGTGAACTGATCAAATTGGAAATTTCGTTATTTTTGGTTGTCTTCGTTTTTAAGTGTGTTGATTTGAATACAGAATATGTCATGGTCAACTGTTTCTGATCTCTCAATTAATAAATTTAAAATACCACTCTATAGCGTCATTCTTTTTACAATACCAGAATGCAAAAAAATAACTGAACATAGCCCAGAAATTGTCTCTTGAATTATGTAAACTCTTGTATTCTAAAAGTTCGTCGTTTTGAACCAGATTTATTTTATTGAAAATTGAAATAAGATTAATGCGAGCATTTTAATTGTTTTTGCCGAAATTTGCCTGTTGTTCGATTTATGGAACACTTATTATTATGGCAGCCAATAAAATGCGAGCGACATTCAATAAACGCTCCGCAGTTTATGACCCGAATTTTATTCGATTTTATGTTGGTTTTGGAGTTTTGGCTTTTAGGACACGAGTGACTTTAAATAAATATGTTGGATTTATGCTACTGGGATAATTTGGTTTCAACAACGAGAAAAGTAGTTGGCAATAACTTTTAATTGAATTATTTTATGAATATGGTGTTTTTGACATGAAAAGGGCACCAAACAAAGAACAGTAAATAAATTTTGAGATATCAAATTTTTAATCTCATATTTTAGTTTGATTATTTGTTAAATCAATGGGACATGAGGAGAGTTTCATAGTACCACACGATTATTTAGTCTGTTACATGATAACTTGATAACTATGTTCTAGTTTACTCTATAAATAAAAATACAATTTAGGTGGTCTAAAAGGTGTCATAAGTCAAACAAAAAAACAGGGTAAAAATTGCATTTCTAACGTAAATAGTTGGGGGTGTCAAACAAATGCAATTATTGAACTACTTCACATCGAACAATGCTCGTTTGTACTCAGTTTTTAAAATGTTCAACACTAACTAGTGTGACCACAGAATAAACATTAAACACACATGGAATTAAAATGCCAAGAAAATTCTTCGGTTCTTGTTCTAAAACAGAAAAATTGTACAACAGACCACAAACTGCTTAAATTAAAATGAAAACAATTATTCAACATTATTTCAAAGCAAGCACTCGTTAAAATATTGAATAATGTTCCAATTTAATGTTCCATGGATACTCCAATATCCACTGTTAAATTTTTATATTTCATATAAATATTTGTGATTCAAACAGTTTTTTTATTTTTTATTTGCACTTACTAAAATAACAACTTAAACTAAAATTGGCAACATAAAAAACTTTTAAAAACATTTAAAAATACTTGGAACAAATATCGAATTACCGAACATAAATTCTGAAATTTCTGAAACTTGAAACATTCTACAATTTCTTACAATTTGCTTGTAAACATTTTTATAGTGTGTTTGAGAATTTACACGCATATTAATCTTTGGAAAACTATTTAAATCGGATTAAGATTTAAGAGTTTGGTTTTTATAGGATCTATTGAATATTTCTTGGATCTTATAAATATAATCTTTGTAATCAACTTTTACCTTACAATTCGTCCTTTTGCAAAAATACCGAAGAATAAAAGTTGACCAAGAAGCAACCTCATACTATATGATATACAATATCTTTATTAGTTACTTAGTTACATTTTATAACAAGCTCTCACATAAACTACTTATACGCCAAGCAAAACCAGAAAGAATAAGTTTATAAAGTGTAACAACATGAATTTTAATTAATGTTGACAAAACACGGAAAATTTAGCATATATTGCACAAACACCCGACACTGATGCTTTTGCTGTTTTCTGGTATTTCTGATGTTAGTCGTGTAATACTGTAATCTTGTTCGCTTTAATTTAAAATATGATTAAAACACGACGTGTTTCTTGGCGGATTTACAAGATGTTTTGCACTGCTTGCTCGCTGGTTAAAGACAAGGAAGAATTACACATTAAGCTGTTTCATTTTAATTGAAGCGGAAGATCACACTTTTCTTAATCGACTTTGGATGTGAAGGTGAATTTTCTATCGTTTTCTTTGGATCAAAGTTGAACAAATTTCCCTCAGAATAATTTATATTCACCTCAAAGACTAATAAGTTCTTACATTTAATCTAAAAGAGGAATAAAGAAACTACAAATTTCACATTGCCCTTAAGCTCCCACACGACCTAGCTCCATTTATCATATTCTCATGCTTTCAACTGGTCGTCAAATCTCCATTGTTCGGGAACGCTTTGTTGTCTTCTGATATTCTTAATCTTTTCTTCCAACATCCAGACAATCCAGACAACAAAACATCAAAACATTTAAACAAAACGATCTTACTGACTCAACAAAGCATCTAAAAATATCACAAACTATTAAAGTTAGAAGAAAATGTGAAAAATATGAGAGAAGTTCCGATCTCACACGCTGATTAATAGAACAAATTATTAGTTTTGATGGACTTATTGATCAATTTAGATAATTTATTTCATTATTAAGTTGATTTAGAAATTTATATGGGAAAGTTATGACTCAATTCTTAAATTTGCAGGGCAGTTGAGTCATGCAATGGTCTCAGTTGAAAGATCTATGACAATGATAGCAAAGAGCTGAAAACTTTTCAGTGTTTTATGGAAGGAATCTCATTTGAGTTTCATAATTTTTAAACTTTTATACAAATAATATTCATTGAAATAAATTCAAAGATACGAAATTCCTCCATCCATGAAACCCTTACTTAGCAAAAAACCAGAAAACAAAGCCACTTTTGATTTATTCCACTCGTGATTTTTGGAAGTGTTCTTTGATACTTTATTGGATAATTTAATTTGCAACTTCATTGACCTCGTTCCGTGACTTCTTTTAAATTGAAAGAGGCTTGCAAAAGTCTCTTTCTCATTATTCCTCGCCAGTTTTGCCACTTTAGTGTAGTTTCTTGCGCAATCAAGCGAAATTTCAGAAATTGTCCAGAAATTGCATGAATTGTTTCCCTTTTGTTATCAGTGCTACAAGCCGAGAAATCAATTAATTAAGTTTTGCGCGGTATGCTGTTCTGAATTCTCCGTGAAACATTAACATTAACATTAACATTTGGTTAAAAATTTAAGAGTGGACGAGAGAAAATAAATTCAAGAAATGTTTTGTTTAATTACTGGCAGTATAAGCGAAATGTAAGCGAAATAATGTTATTTAATTGATGGTCCTTGATGAGGTAAGTTTTTACTGTGCATCTAAATTTTTGGGACGCAAATTTTCAGTTTTTTTAAATACTTATTTGCTGGACAAAAGTTTTTAGTAGTTGTAGTCAAAAAAGTTGAGCTTTGTTAACTATATCATTGAACTGATACTTCCCAGTAGTTTGACTTTCTTCATAAAGCACCAAACGAAGTGAAATCTTGAATCTGATATTTATTGGAGGAGAATCTGAGTTAAAGGAATAAAAAGTTGAAAGATATTAAAAGTATTTTTACTTCGGCAACAAAAAGTTCTGAAGTCTTGAATTCATCCAAACTTTTTTTTTTTTTTTTTTTCTTATTTTTTCCTAAAACAAAAAAAATTTTGGTCTAGAACCCGAAATTTTGGGTCCTTGCGAAATGTCTGTCCGTGGTTTTGACTTCTGAACTTCTGTATTCGTAATCTTTGAACCCATCCGACCGATTAGTCTCAAAATTTCAGAATAAGCTTTTTTTAACCATAAGACGGTCGCGTTTGCTGATTCAAGAAAATCCTACAGCGCCATCTAGTACCTGTAGTGCAAAATACCATTTTACCATACAAAATTTTTTTTTTCCTGAGATTATATTGAAACATCCGAATATGCAAAACCTTGTTTTGGCCCAAAATGATCGAATCCAGAAGATTTTATAGAAATATTGTACCATGACCAAGTTGTCATGCTTACAATTTTGGAAAAAAACTTCTGTTGACGTAATCTCAGAACCCATCGGACCGATTGATCTAAAATTTTCAAAATAAGCTTTTTTAACCATAAGCAGCGACGTACGAAGAGTTTTTGATAATAATACAGCGCCATCTAGTACCTGTAGTGCAAACTTCCATTTTGCCATACAAAATTTTTTTTTTCCTGAGAATATTTTAAAACATTTGAATATGCAAAAACCTTGTATTTGGCCCAAAATGATCGATTCCAGAAGATTTTATAGAAATATTGTACCATGACCAAGTTGTGATGCTTACAAAAATTTTGGAAAAAAAAACTTCTGTTGACGTAATCTCAGAACCCATCGGACCGATTGATCTAAAATTTTCAAAATAAGCTTTTTTTGACCATAAGCAGCGACGTACGAAGAGTTTTTGATAATAATACAGCGCCATCTAGTACCTGTAGTGCAAAAATTTGTATTTTATATATCTTGTGTTTTTTCAAAGAATCTAAAAAACTGTTGGAAAAAATATATATATTTTTTTTGAATTTTATATGAAAACAAGTTTTACGTGTTTTTCGTTAAGAAACTACCAACTCAAGTCGATCAGAAAGTGGTAAGATTGAATTCAACAGAATTATCAGCAATAATGCACAATATTCCCGCTCGGCGCTCTGATCGAAAATTTATGTTTTGGTTACATATTTTTGAATTTCCTAGAATTTTATTGCTTCATTCAAATGAATTATTCTAATGAAGCATAGGTATTATGTTGCCGAAGTGCCTGCTAAAGCTTCAGCTTTTCCGATTTTTATCTTCTGAAATGCTCAAAATTAACAAAAATTAACAAAAATTACGAATCATAAAAAACAGTAAATTGAATTACATTAATGCACTCAAGTTTAATTGCCGCAAATCAGGCAACGTGTGTACATAAAATTTGAGGTTATGTTTCAACTTTTACGAATTGCCTGTAGTTTTCACGATTTTCCATAAAAAACGATTGAAGCACATCCTGCCCCGTGTAACGAATTAAAAACAAATTTTAAAGCCAATCCATTAACACATTGTGTGCAAACAATACGTGATATATTTAAGAGCTGTACGCCAACTTGTAAGGTAAAGATTATTGAAGGTAAAATTTATTGAACAAATTTCTCATTTCTCGCGGTATCACAAACACGCCGGTTTAATAGCGGCCAGTCGATCGTCGATCATTTGATTCGATATCATGGGAAAGACATGGCATTTTAGTTACGAGGTCCTTAAATTATGTTTGAATTAACATTTACACATTATGGTGAAATTATTTATTGAACTTACATTTATTTTAAATAAGTTACACGAAATTTATCTGTTAAATAAAAAACTAGGTTCGCTAAGTGTCCTTAACGATCATCACAATCTCTGTTGTATAAATCTTAACATTTCATAAAACATAAAAACTCTTACGTATGAATACAATTAACAAACTAAAAACATTAATATTTTTTAATATCATCAATCTTATATCTTAAATATCAAACTGAAATTTTCCCATACAAAGTCTGATTGCAACCAATTCACAGGAAACCCATAAACGCAACATCTCAACCTCATCTCATAAATAACAAAATTAAAAAATTGCAAAACAACAAAAAAACCAACAAAATTCCATAATAAATCCATAAATTGCAACTTTCCAACAAATCCTCATTTGTCATTAATTGTCAACATCATATTGCCCTCACTTTATTACTCAGCTGACAGCCAGCAACTTACAACAAACTTGAAGCAACATAAAAATTCAATTTACTCCAAAACTGTGCGCGCCAATAACAATAATTTATATTAATTATGATAATTAACTGATGCGACTTTGTTGCAAAGTAAGTATATTTACGGAAAGCTATTAATTTCACAATTATTCTACATTAAACCACAATTGAGCATTTATACCTTAATGCACTGATTTGCAGTGTTCATTCATTACAGTCCGCTAATAAGGAATGTTAATTATTAAATTCCGAGTCATCTTCGAGCTTCACAAAGTACCATACTTAATGTTACATTGCTGTAGGCATTCAGAGGTCTCGCGTATCATTATCGACTACTTTAAATTAGTCACTGAAAGTTTTGATGCCATCGCTTTTGTAAATTCTTCAAAAGTCAAGTGAATATTTTGACACCAACAGTTAACTTAAAAAATACATAGGGATCTATCTTTAAACTTGATCATTACTGTAATGCAATAAAGTGCGAAAAAATCATTTTCGCTTAAATAAACACAAACAAATAAATCATCGCGGCTCAAGTCATCATTCCAAACAAACAAATAATAATATTGTGCCACATCGCTGCGTAATCTTTCAATTCCCTTCCAATTCACGCAATTATACGCAATTTTATTCGGTCATTGGGTGATTAAAGATTAATTAAAGGTGTGAAAGACTATACGAATTGTTTAGATAATCCGCACAACTTCACAATTTTGCAACATGTTATATTCCTGAAGTATTAACAGAATGCCTTCTGCTATGATCCATAAAAATGTGCACATTTAATAGGATTGAAAACTGCTGCAAATTGTTGTGGATTATGTCGCATGGTTTTCGTTTTAGACGATCAATGCGTAATAATGGCTCTTTTGTAATCGTATTATATCGTGAGAAATAAAAGAAGATTTGCCTTTCTATGGACTCTGTGTGGTAAAGTTTAATATGGACTATATTTATATGGATTTAAATTGGTTACCATGCAGATGTGACCCTTCGGATTTGGATTATTTCACTGCAGTGGAAAAGTTTATAAATTCGGAATAAAATCGTTTTCTGAAGCTTTTTTTCTTAGGAGATAAGAACAGAGAAAATAGAAGTGAATATTTAAGAAAAACATAAGCGAACCAATTCAGTTCACAAAAATGATAAAATGTTAATCGTACCTTTCAAACTCACGTTAACATTTACACAAGTGTTTTGAATCTCAAAAATAAATTTTTTTAAAGTCTACGTAAAAAAACAAGTAGAGTCATTCCGGAGAAACCAATCATTAAGCCATGATGAAGTTCCTTATAATTGCCCTCGTCATTTGCTGTACAATTGTAAGTTGCCTAGTGAAAATTTTCTTTTGAGTCCTAATTATATTTTAACAGTTTTCGGCAACGGGCGAAGATGAAATTTATGAAGATTCTTTTGATGATATTGATGTACCAGAAAAAATTGACATCACAGAATCAAATGCTGACATTCTGGAGCGTGCGAAAAAGGTTGAAGAAGAGTTAAAATCTACATTCTATCCTTCTCTTGCTGGTGATAAACCATGCACGATGGAGTTTGCCGCAGAATTTGTAAGATACATGTAACAGAGTTCTAATATCAATTGCTTCTAACTGGATATCTTTTTTAGTTTGGTCCTATGTTCTCAGACAAAGGAATGTCCAAAGATTCTGACGCGTTTAAAATAATGTGTAAATGCCTTGTGAAAAATAAATGCTATGCATTAAGTTCTTTTTCTGACTGTGTACTCGGAGGAGCATCAGAAATGGGAATACAAGCAAACGACAGTAGCCAAAAAGATGAATTGTAAATTATTTTCTATTCGTTAATTAATAAAAAGTCTTGAAATTTAAAGAGTTTTGTTTAGTTTAAAAATTCGATTCATCTAAAAATAAAATTTTCAAAACCACGTTTCACTGTAAATGAGTTTTTGACTCATTCTATCAAAGACGTCAAACAAAAACAGTTGAAGATGAGGTTGCTTTCTTTAATAGTCTTCTGTACTTGTATGGTAGGTATTTACATAATTATTGGTAAATAATTCATAATTAAAAATGTTTTTGATTTATATATAGATAGTATTTCGAGCGGAAGATGAAATAATGACTTCTGGAGAGGATCAATTTGATAAATTAGCTCCAAAACCAAGTGAACCTTGTACAATGGAACTCGCTGTAAAAACTGTAAGACACAAAGTTTCAAATTAGAAAACAATTATCAACTATTTCGTTATAGTTTGCACAAGAATTTGCATCCTTTGGTGTCTCTATAGAGAACGAAATGTTCAAAAAAGTTTGCAACTGCTTTTTGGAAAATAATTGCGTTTTGGATTGGATTTTTGATTCGTGTATCAAAGGTAGCGGAAAGCTTGAAGAAAACATTTCTTATCATGAAGAGTTTTAGTTATATAAGTACCTTGAACACACATTCTATGAAGCATTCTACCCGGAATAGTTAAATTCCACATATATTAAATAAAATAAATAAAACAACGATGTGTATGTTTATTCAAGTGTTCAATAGAAACAGTGTCACATTTTATTTTTTAAAATTAGTTCTGTCTTTTATTTCGAGTCATCAACATGAAGTTTGTTCTAATATCTATTATTTTATGTTCTTTTGTGGTGAGTTTTTAATTAATTCTTTAATAATAATTTTAAAATTCTATAACACAATTGACTCCTGCAGATAACATCAAGAAGTGAGTTGAACTTTGACTCAAATGAATTCAGAAAGACCATCAAATATCCCTGCTCAATGAAAATAGCTGATGATTTAGTAAATTAACTCTTGCCAGATAAAGATCGAATGTAATTTTAATTTCCATAAAACTATTTCCGTTTTTTAGTTCAGCTCTATTTTCAAAAAAATGAATCTGTCAACAGAAGATCCGACTTATGACACTTTATGCCATTGCTTTGTTGAAAATAAATGTGCTAGAGGACCTGGAATAAAAATGTGCATCTTACAAGCTCTTCTTAGTATTGCTGAAAATAACAACAATCTACTTGCTGATAAATCTGAATTGTAATTTTACAGACTTTTTGTGCGTACTACAATATACTAATAAATTGCTCTAAATACCATTTCTGAAACATATTTTCAATTACTAAAGAAGTCCCAAAACTTGCAGATGTATTGAATTTCACACAGCAACAAAAAAAATATCTTTATTGCGAGAAGTATTTTCAATAATTATTTTACAGAGTTAAAAACACTCGATAATATCTCTGGAGACATGTGTACCATATTTGAATATTTGTTTAGCTGTTTTAAATGTCCCAATGATAACCCAAAATTTTTCATACAAATTTTGAATAAAAAATTGTAAATTTATTTATATCAAAACCTTTTAAGTGGAGTCATCATGAAATTTTTAATCATAACTTTCATTCTATGCTCTTTAACGGTGAGTTTTTTTTCTGAGCTATACATATTACTAGTATAATTATTATTAACTACCAATATTGTCCTTCAGATTTTATCAAAATGTCATGTCAGTCAAAAGGAATTCATGAATATGCTCCAAAAAACTCCAAAATCATGTACCATGAAATCAGCGGATGTTTTTGTAAGTTTATCTTGCAAATCAAATAATTAAAGGAATTCAAATAATAAGTTCACATTTTAGTTCAAACCAATCTTCAAAGCAATGAATCTGCCAACAGATTATCCGCTGTATGTTGAGCTCTGCCAATGCCTTGTGGACAATAAATGCAAACCAGGAGATAAAATGATGGTGTGCACCACAAGAATTCTTGCTGAGATTCAAGACTATCTTTCAAAGGACGAACGTGTCGTTAAAACAGAATTATAGTTTCACTAATTTAACATATTGTTCAGACTTTTTTTAAAAGACATCATTAAAATTTGAAGAACAATTGAATTTTCTTTTTTTTCGTTTCGAAGAATACGACACGTTTTGAGAATCAGTTTTCCCTAGTTTTTCAATCAGTATTTCGTTGTTTCATCACTTACTTAATAAATGATCTATATATCTATAAACATTATTTTTCAGGACACCAGCTGTTCAATTAACATGTCCCAATAAATTTTCATTCCAATTTGATCAATAGTGAAACTTATAGATGCTTATAGTCTCTTTACTTTTAATTCGGTTTGTTGGCAACTCTAGTCACAAGGTTTTACTTATCATTTTTATTGTGAGCGCTTTAGTGGTGACTGGTGAGTTTACAGATTTGTTTGTAAATTACATTTCTGAGTACAAAAAATATGACAATATAACTTTCATATAGGTTTCCTCAAAATTCCATTCCAAAGAAGATTTAGATAAACTTATTGAGCCGTGAGAGGATCTGAAGAATTGTCTCGTAGACACTATGATGAAAATTTATAACAGTATTAACAAAGATAAAATCGAATTATAATTGAGCAAGTCTCAGAGCATTGTGCAAAATATTTTCAGAAATATAAAGAAAATAAGACTCAAATTTTTTTCGTTTATTAAATCAGGTGTTTTATAAAACGTTACGTTTTTCCTGAAAATTAAGTAAAACCATTTCTATATTACAGTCGATAAAAAACACATCTATAATGAAGGTTTTAATAATTTCAATACTTTTTATTTGTTCTTTGGTAAGTGATCTATTTTTAATATTCAATTACATTTTCAAGAATCAGTTTTATACCACAGACATTATCAAATTGTGAATCTAGTCCAATGGATCTATTGCCATGTAATATGCAGTTGGCAGAAATGTTTGTAAGTAGCATATGATGAATTTTAACCAGAAATTTTACTCCTAATACATTTATTTTTAGTTCGAACCCCTTTTCACTTCTCTCAATCTTTCAACAAATACTCCAATACATGCAGAACTTTGTGATTGTTTTCTTGCTAATAAATGTTCTGGCAGTAGTGAAGGATTATTAAAATGTATTGAAGCCCCTATGCTAGTCATCAAAAACCAGTTGGTGGAGAAGATATATCGAAAAATTACTCCAAAATCACAGAAAAAATCTGAACTGTAATAAATTCGGTTAAAATTCAATGCATAAATTGTTTTATATTTGAAGTGCTTGAAACCAATAAAGTACCAATGACACTCCAGTGAAAGCTTCGTTAATCCATTCAAAAACCAAAAAGTCATCAACATACATTTAAAAAAAAAATATTTAGGTGACATCACAAATCATTCCATAAGTTTTTATCTGCAAAAGTGATCGGCTCCCAAAAAATCAACTTAGCTTCAACTTTCCGCAGATAATGAATTAACTCGACTTTGCTTTCTTAAACGATTTTAAGCTGTTTAAAAAAAAATGTTTATAAATCGTTTATCTATTTTTTTAACTTCTAATAATATGATCATTTTAAGAATAAAATAAGCCTAGTGTATTCTTGTCTTTTAGATATTCATCCAACATCCATACAAGAGATATTGTGGCTTCTTTAAATGTCTTCACAACTCCGAAAAATTATAATACTTCGAAGATAAGGTATGATAACGTGCCGTCACAGAGTAAAATGAAAAATAGAAAAACGTGTCTTGGAGATAACACTTGAAGAAACAAAACGCCATTCACACATAATTGATAGTCTATTAGTCCAAAAGCAATATAACTTAAGCATTTTAAAGCTTCTTGAATGAGCAAAGCATCAGTTGACATGGTTTTTAGTTTAAAATTTGTGAATAATGACTTTTTTTGTTCGATCTTTAAATTATGCATTTTTTGGATAAATATTCAAAGAAATAAATTAAGTGATAAAGAGATGAGTTTGTATAATTTCAGGAAAGATAAAAGTTTGCATACCAATTTTTACCTATAAATTATTATGTGATAAACGCCGCTTTTTAGATAATTTTGGCATTTTTATTCAGTTATTTATTGAGTCATCATCTACCTAGATATTTTCTTTTATTAATTCCATGTTGCACTGAGGCTATTAACACATACATTTTTAATTAAAAAAAAAACCTGTTAAATATTATTGATGGAATATTCAAAAAATTTAGATTATTTCATTCATCGACAAACAAGGCACGTTTAATAGTTTAATATCTGCCCTCATCTTCATACTTAATCAAAGACAGAAACATTAACACTTAAAAAATCAATTCCACAAACCATTTATTATAATAAATTGAATTCCCAGAAAACCCCAAAAATGATTAATGTTCGTTATCACTTCATTGGAAACTATTTTTATTTATTCCTCTAAATTCTTTGAATTCAAAGGTGAAGTTGTTAAATTTATTGTAACATTTCTCTGCTATCGATTCTTCTTTCAATTTTGAAACAAGACAAATCTGTAAAACTAAAAGTCCACAAATACAAGAAAAATATGAAGAAACTCCACCACTTTTAATTGATTTTGTTTTATTAGTTTTTTTCTGGCGAATTTTCGGTCATAAAGGAATAAATGCATAAATGCATAAAACAGGAGCAGCAGAAGTTTGAGCGGCCTACATGCATCTCACAATTCCTGAATGTGGCTAAAACTAAAGCATGCACAGTTAACCATAAATCAAAGTGCTTTTGCGAATCTCCAAACTGAATTAGCTCATTTAATTCATTTAATTCATTCTGGTTAAGGGTGCAATAAAAACTGCTTCAAGTATGAAAATTGGCGAGGAATTTGTGGGAATTATAAAATTAAATTAAACACTTTAAAAAGATTTATGGTTCGACTGTAAATTTGTGCATTTTAAATAATGTGTATTTCTTGTGTCATGGAATTTTTCAGCGATATTTAAAATGTTTAAAAAGCTACAAATCATAAACTGAGTAACTGAGAATTTAAGTTTTTTGTACGTTACAATACAACATGTTGTATTGCTTACAAAAATCAAATTTATTTGCATGCATTTATTGCACAAGGTAAAATTTGCTTCGAAAACTTAACAATGGTAATTTTCAATATTTTTCAAACTTTTTTTTGAATCCTACTCAGGCAAATATTAACAAGTGTAAAAATTGCACTTTTAATCAAACTCAAAACAATCTGGGTACATTTATTGTTTGCAATATGTAGAACAGCGTTAAGAGCAAGTACGTAAGTGGAGGTAGAATAGCAAGATCTTATATTGTGTTTCAAGAAATTTCTATTGAATACAATTATTGCGGTTCGACGTCTATCTTAATTTTAACATAAGAATCATTTTTGATTTGAAATTTTTATTGGACAATAAGACATTACATTATATTGCTATAAAAAAACCGACAGAAATCTAAATTTCATAAAAAATTTCAATTGTTACACATTTTCATTTGATTTTGCAACTGAAAGAAATTTGAGGCACACCTTGCCGCAAATTTATCATTTTTATAATTTTATTTATATCCTACACATTGTGTTCAAACAATTCATATTGCTTTAGTGCTGCTCAAACAAACTACTAGCGCAAATTAATATAAATCGTGGCAGAATTTTGATTAACAATCTTCAACGGCTCTTCAATATGTATGCCTCATTCTATTTATTTCTATTAAATGGTGATTTTTCAGTAGCTCTATGTTATAACGCAAAGCTAATAAATATCAAAAATTTAATTATTGAAATCCGCGCTAAACCAAATTGAATTGGAAGTTTATTAGTTTGCCTCTAACTTTTTATTTAATTCCAATTTTACTCGAAAGTAACGAATAAAATAATTTAAAATATCAGAAAGAGCCAAAAGTGAAAAGTATTTTTTAAATATTTTTAATGAGATTGCAAAGCAACAAAGCACTGAAGCATTTAAGCTGGCTGTGTAGGCGAGGCTGGTGTATAATGCAAAGGCAAGGCCGTTATAGAGGACACCAACGCATGCTCAACTTTTTTAATGAACCAAATTTAAAATTACACAGAATTAAGCAGATACTTAAACAGAATTAAACATTAAAATACAGAAAATCTGTAATGTTTCCATTCTACTAGAACTCCAACATAAGCAACGAAACCACCATTATTCTCCATTTGCTGATTATAGTTTAATTATAATCAATTAATGCATGCAGTTGCGGGAATGGCTTTGGTCAGGTAAAAATACTTACAGTTTGTTGGTTACTCTTGGAGCACGTATTAAATGTATTATATGAAGTTAATATTAATGTTACAGAAGAGATTAAGCCGCAATGATCGAAGGCGGATAAATTTAATGAAAACATCATAATTTAAATAATAAAAATATTAAGCTTTATCAGTGCGATCTTTAATCCTAGCTTAATGGCCAGTTTTTTACAATTAAATTGAATTAAATGGAATTTAATGTGAAGTGAGCAAATGATCATGTATTTCAATTATTATTGTAGATCTTTCAAGCGATTCGGTTTGCTGGTCGGTTTAATTTTAAGGCAACATAATAGAGCTGTTTACGCTTTTAAAGCAAAAGCTCCGCTTTGGTTTTGATGAAAAACTTATTCAATATTTCCTCAGTACTGAAAAGTAAATTTAGAATAAATCCAATCTTAAAACTTCAATAACATTTAGCTTCCAAAAATTGATCAACAACTCAATTCTCGAAAAACCCCAACTCTCATACGTATTATTTACCATTAACCAATTGCAGTACAAACCTAATTGGAAAGGTCCATAGGCAGGTCCAAGTCTCTCAAACTGCTCTTTGAAGTCAAGAAAAATTTATTGTTTCCACTGACCAAACTGGCAAACAGTACAAAACTCCTTGAAAATATCAATTTGGTCGGTTGTGGGATTTGAAATTATAATTTGTGTGATTATTTCACTTAAACTGATTCAAATTGTTTTCTTTGATTTTTCGCCTTTATGCATTGCATTGAAGCATTATGGCAAGAGCCGAGGAACTTTTTCGAGACTTTTGATGTGGAATTATTTCTCTTGTGATTTCTGTAAAGCAGTCAAATGTACTTCATTCATAAAGTAACAAAGCATGTAATATTTTAAATGTAATCGTTACATTCGTTTAATGATACTTGCTATTATATATTGAAAAACTATAATTTACGAATTAAATAAATATAGTTTAAATGAGGCTTTGCCTTTTGTGCTTTATCTTTACCGATTTTGTGTAGCGCATTTTGATTAAATGGTGAAGGCGTTGCTTTAGAGTTCGTGATGGTTTTGGCATCTTTCATAAATCCATAAAGCATTTTTATTTAAATAATGAAATATGAGTTAAAAAGCGATCCACGGACAGTTCGAATGTAATCAAAGTAATTGAATATAAACAATGCAGTGAGATATTAAATTGTTTTTTTGGCGCGCAAATGATGTTGGATGGCTGGAAATTAGTTTGAATGATATGTCCTAGAGGTGTTGCTTGAAATGCCTATAATTATCTAAACTATGTACTTGAGATGTACTTGCTATTATAGACTTTTATCTGTTTTTGTAGGTTTTCTGAAATTTATAAATTTTCTTTAAGGTTTGATAGTTGGTTTGAACTTACATACTTGTTAGGACTTTTAATAGTTCTGATAATAATAATATAACAAGTATTAATAATTAAAATAACATCTAATAAAATCCGTGCTTCTTCATATTCCTGCGAATTCCAAAGTAGCCCAATAAATGAGTTACAATGGTCAGAATGGCAACATAGAAGTAATCCGTATAAACTGCTGCTTCCGTTGTTCCAAATCCAAAGTAATCTAGTACCTGGACGCCATTCCTCAAGCAAGGATATTCGGCATTTTCGTAACAAGCTATAAGGAGATAAGTAAAAAGTAGTGATTTGATCTACATTGATTTTAAATAACTTACTAATATCCTTGATATTTATCCAATAGTTGATGGCAATTGTTTCATTAGCGTAGAAAAAAAACGAAATGTATTTGAGTAAAGGTGTCGCCTTCACGTTTAAATATAAACCAGCAAACAAAAGCAGGACAAGATCTATAATGCCTGATAGTTCTGTTGCCACTCTTATTGACTCAAATAAGCCAGATAACAGAAATCCTGAAATAAAATATTATGAGTAAGCCTTCAATTTAAAGTTGAACATGATTAATTCACCGTAAGAAGTTGCTGCAATTCCAGAAAGCGAGAGAGAAGTTGAAATTTTCAAATACGTCATAAAGTCACCTCCCAAATTTGTGGGGAAATAAACTATGGCAACGAATAAAAATGACTCCAAGAATATTCGGGGTATCTAAAACGAATTAGGACTGATTCAAATCTTCATATTCTAGCATAAATTGTAAGAACTTACAGTCAAAACTGCCTTTGAAACGTAAAACGCTGATAAAGAGTAAACTCCTTCACCTACTTCTCTTCTTAGTAGGGGTACCTGTGATGCCAGCGAATACAAGACAGCATAGCCGAAAGTAAACAGGACTTCTGTTGCTATTAAGAGTAAAAGTCCGCGGATGTCTTGAATGGCAGTTTGTGTATTTGGATTTACATTTGAATAAATCATGGCAATCACTGCTCCTAGAGCCTGAAAATAAAATATGTTCAATGAACATTGTTCATGGAGGAATCTGGCGGCCCAAAGCTAAAAATACTTACAACAAAAATTAAAAGCTCAATGAGATATTCTTTGTGATCTCTTTTGAAGTCTAAGAGAGATCTTTTGGTTATCAACCAGAATTGTGAGATCCAGCAAATACGTTTTCTAAAATAAACCAACTATTTAACAAAATGTATCAAAAGTCACCAGAATGTACGTACATTTGAAACAACTGTTCTTTCGGCTGAATAAACTCCTTAGGTTGTCTTTTGTATTGAACTTGCTTATAGTTTTGCAGGATAAACTCTGGAATGTTGTTGGTGGTTGGCGATATTTGAATCATTGGAAAATCCATTGTCTTTGATGTTGAAGCTATGCTGGGTGAAATAGTTTTGTTGGGGTCTGATACCAATTTTACGTAATATTCAGCGGGATTGAACATTGGTGGGCAGAAAAATCCCAAACTATAAAGAATAATTTGAGAATTAAGATCATGATGATACTTTTAATAGATCCTAACCTATTGAAGAAATTTTCGGCAGACTTTACATCTCCTTGGTAAACGATTTTTCCAGCGTGCATTAAAATAACATCAGTAAATAACTGAAAAATGTCTGATGTAGGCTGATGGATTGAACACACAATGGCTTTTGATGATCTGTCTTCAGAAAGAAATCTTAAAGTGTTGATGACCGAATACGCATTAAAACTGTCCAAGCCTTGAAATTTATGAGAGACATTTTAATTTCTTTTAAATTAGTTAATAAAATTGATTGTACCTGTCGTGACTTCATCACAAAACATCATAGCAGGTTTAGTCAAAAGCTAAAAATTCCAAAAATCAATTAGAATTCTTTTGAATTGGAACACCAAAATGTATCACCTCTGTAGCTAAGCTAAGTTTCCTTTTCTCACCACCCGAAATCATTTCAATTTTGGTGTTTGCACAAGCTAATAGTCCCAATTGCTGCAACACCTTCATTCTCATCGAATTTTTGACTATTTTGGTAGCACGTTTGTCCATTTTAAACTCACTCTGAAAATATAATATATGTATCAGAAAAAATTGTTTTATAAATTATATAATAAATCACCATAAAATATAGATGCTCTGCCACTGTCAGAGTTTGGTAAGCAATATCAGCTTGGGGCACAAATCCACACATTTTGGTTAATTTTTGTCGAGTCATCAGCTCACCATCAACAAAAATATCTCCCACGAGCTTTCCCCGTATTCTTTGTGATAACGCAGCTAGTAGAGTTGTTTTGCCGGCACCACTGGACAATTAGTATGTTAATAATTATTTGTTAAAGGTCAATAAATATTATGAATGATTGTATGTTTTTGATTGATGCCTTATTATGCAATTATTATAAATGAATTTTTATGATGTATTTATTTTAATCATTCACCTTGCACCCAGTATAGCAGTTAAGGAACCTTTCCGGATTTGGCCGCTCACTAAAATTAAAATATTGTATTAATGAATAAATTGCATGGGATAATTTGTAATAAAATGCACCATTATCAAGAATTTTCAATTCTTCAACACCAGGAAAAGGATTGAGCAGATTTCGTTTCCGTTTCCTTTCCACGAAATAACTCAAATCCGTAAATTCTAAAGCAAAATCTTGACTAAACATTTTTCACGTTTTGTTAATCAATTTTCTAAATTTATCACTACACAATCAAGAACCAATTTTTTCTGCCTAAAGTCCAAAAAGTAAGTAACGTCCAAACATTAAAAAATTCTGATCAGAACTCTCTTCTTCAATTTCCAAAATAGAACTAATTATGATTCTAGAAATTTTAATCTTGCAACTCACTATTATTATTCTTATCTTTTGAAAAATTCAAAAAATTTAAATGATTATAGTTTGACGAAGATTTGAAAACATTAGGAAACTAGAAATATTGAACAAATGTGCTTTAATTAATATTTATTTAAGTTTTATTAAATCCACAACAATGCCTTTAAAAATACTTAATAAATTAAAATTTTACCTTCACAGGTTCAGAACGGCAAAGCTTCCCTAAAACCAAAACTCTCTTAAATAATACTCCAAAAGATGACAGCCGCTGAGATAACGCATGGGGTATTCGCTTGATTTTGCGTTATCTCTAACCGGTCAGTATTACAACCATTCAAAAAGTACTTTATCAGGTACTATCGTATTTCAAGTTCATTAGTTCAAACATACAAAATATTTCAAACATTTCAACCAACTCAAACATTTATTCAATAATCATTCCAAACTTTCACATAAGGGAATTTTTATTATTTCTCCACAACTCTACAGTCTGTGTTCACAGTTGGGTCCATGAGATCGCCATGAAATCTTAAATATTCGAAAATAGTCGACAATACTGAATACTTGCGAATATTAAAATCTTTGCCAATAGAATGACTGTTTAACTTTATGAACTGTTAATTCAAAGGTAAAATCAAGCAATAGACATTTGAAAGCATATTCAATTTTTAATGTGCTGTGCGAAATGATTAATCGCGCCATCGTTTAAATTTAGTTATCATCAGCGTAATAGAGTGGGATTAGCTCCACCTCTCTGCTTACTGAGTACTTGCTTTGATTTGATTAAAATTAAACTGTTTGTTTGTATATTTAAAACATAGGGACTCTCCCACAATTATTATTGTTTAATATTTAAAAGGTTTTGCGAACGACATTGTGCAAATTACAATGAATCTATCAATTTCACTGCAAGATCCAATTTATGGGTCTTATATACGGGTTTAATCAATGGAAACAGATGCGAAAAGCTGTAGCTAACGAAGTCAATTCAATCGATCAGATTACAGTTGAGCGTTTATTGTGATATTGAACGTATTCAATCAAAAGAGATAATCGCGGGATTATGCAAGTAATCTGATTATTGCGTGTACCCTTTTGCTTCAGAAAAAAATATTTTTTCCAGTAAATTGGATCGTTCTCTTCGTTGGCAGTAACTCAGTTAAAATTTAATTGTCGCGAACAATAAATGCGAACAATTTGGCGAAGAATTTAACATACATATTGCGAGATATTTCTGGCAATGCAAGTATATTGATTTATTGAAGTATTGGATCGGAAACTCGATTTCCAATGAATTCCTTTAATAGTTGACGGTTCAGTTCTAAATGGTCATTTAATTTTATTGTGGAGGATGGAAGGGAGGAAGGGTTATAGAAGTGATTTCTGAATAATTCTTTGTCGTTCTAATTGAAACATTATTTATGAACATTTTCTATTTATTTGCAACGTGTTCATTGCTCTCTAAATTATAAATTTATAATAATTTAGAGAGCAATGAATTTATAAATATCTAATTTATAAATATAAAAGCTTCAAATAATATGACTCATACATTTCGATACCGGACCCCTGATCTCAATGCTCACATGTCAATATTTACTCTCAAATGTTTGAAAAAGCACAAATAACAAAACGCGTCGTTATTTCCAGAGCTTATATATTTTCAAAAAGTTAAAATTTCTCACGCACCAATTTTTATTTTTATTTTATGTCATTATCAACTTTACAGTTTTTCGCATTCAATCAATTCCTTTATAAAAATCAAAGCCAAATGTATTGACGTTAATTAATTCAGTTTGCAGCTACAAAAGTATGATAAAATATTTTGTTGGGCGAGTAGCTGAGCATTAAAGTATTATACAGTAGTATTAAAAATGTATTCAAGTACCTATCGATATTTTTAAGACACTGAAATTCAGTGAAGAGCTGCATTATTTGGGCAGTCTACAAAATGATTGAAAATATTTTATGATGATACACCGAGAAAATATTTGCTAAAAAAAATCAATAATACTATCAGGTGCATATTAAGTGTATTGCAAACTTTTGCCAGTGAAATTATTAAATCTTTTGAGCCGGTAAAAACGATTAATCCGATTTTTTTAATCCGAGCGATATTCGAGCATTAAACATGATTTATCTTAAAAACTTCAGATTTTTTATTGGATCGCTTTATAATTTTGTAATTTTAGTAATATTGTAGTTTAATAATGTAATAATGTATTTGTGTTACAATTTCGATTCGATCCGATCAATCAAAATCGTATTTAGGCTGTTTATCGATCGCAAAAAAAAATTCATATATTAAATTCACTTTATCAGAGCAAAAAGCCGAATAAAAGGACCGAAACATTGCAGGCTGCGAGTCTGAAAAACATATTAAAATGTAATTATGCTGGGAGTGAAAGTGGACATTGATTTTTTGATTGTTGCAACTTTTTTGTGGCCGTTCGATCCGCATATCGAAATAAAAAGATATATGCCAAAAATATATATTTGTTCAACTTTAATTGCTTTTATTGGAATTTATTGAATTTTTGGTTGAATTTCTGGCATTTTGGCGAATTTTTGTTGGTAATTACTTATCGAAGAAATTAATGTCGAGACAATTTGCGGCATTTTATCCGATGGAAAAGATGAAAAGAAATAAAAAGCATCTATCACATTAAGAAAGGGTATGGAAAATAATATTGATCAAGCATTAATCATTGATCTCTTTGTATTTTTTTTATCAATGATGAAAGTTTAATGAATTTTAGATTAGAATGTCATTTATACAAAAACATGTATTTTCTTCAAGTATATTTATTTCCGGATTTATTCTGATGTGACACAAAAACAGGTTCTCGCCCTAAAACCTCTCAGAAACTACAAATTTAAAATAAACTACAATCACACAAAAACTCACAATCCGCAAAAAATCCCCAGAACAGTCTCGGCATTCACCCAATCCAATTGATTAAATTCACTTGTGTCAATTAATTCGAGAAACCCAGCGACAAATCAAACATTCAAATAAATTGCGCGAGATTATAATATTGTTTTGAGCAGTCAAAGCCTTTTCGTTTTCATTACATACATTTCAGTTATTTTTGCACAGGCTGTCCATATAAGGGTACATGTTTACCTACTTAAGAAATCTTAAGCACAGTGTTCAAGTCAGAATGAACGGCACAAGCATCATGAACTGTTAGAAATTGTTATAAGATTTAATTTCAATAAACTTTTTTGAAATGACATACATCAGATCGATCTTGATTTGTGTCTTAGCTTCACTTTGCATATTTTTTTGAACTTCTCAATGACCTCTTTTTTCTTCAATAAATATTCAATTTCTAGATTCCATCATCAATATTTAAATTTACTTCTAACAGTGCCTTCAAAAGCAAGTGGCAAAGGAAGGAACACAGTTTCCAATAATAATCATGTGTTTCGACAGTCATAATGCCTTTTTGAATATAAGCCTTTAATGTTTAAAAAGATTCTGGTTCTTTCGCTTTAAAAAAACGGTGAAAACTGGTTTTGCCGCTCAAATCTCACAAACTTCACAAACAATAAATTATATCGAGATGAGTGGAGTTGCTTGTCTTCTTTGCATAATTTTTATAGATTTCAATTTTACTTTCAGTTTTCTTCCTTCTCTATCTCACTTTGCTAGCACATTAGAAATATTTGAGAAAATGATTTGGCAAGATAATGTTGGACAATTTATGGGATTTTTGTTGGCAGATGATTTTGTGATGAATGCATGATTTTTCAGTTTTTTCGATGATTGAACTTTGATGTGAAATGAGAGAGACATGTGAAGATTTGCTGATTTGTGAGTTTTGCTCATTTTTTGAGAAATTTATGGAATTATTGAAGTAATTGTCTAACATGATATGCAGAGAGGTTTTGAGGTTACTAGATTTTATTTTGGTCAAAGAATCGGCTCTTCAGTTGATTCAGAATTATGGGAAGAAGTTTGGTAATTTGTCTATTTAAAAAAGGAATTATTTGGCTTTTAGCCAAGTTACTTTAAGAGTGAGAAACTTAATTGTTTATTATTTACTACTACTTTACACTGACAGGAAATTAAAATATCAAGTACATTACGTACTACTTAAGACAAATAATTCAATAAGGTCACAAGTCCCGTCGTGTTTTAGGCTTGCAATTTCTACAAATGATCCTAACATTTTGCAAAACCATCTCATAATTTTATTTTTGAGTGATGAGTTTTGTGAATTTCACATATTCAACACATTTAAAATATATTAATGAAGTTTTTTCTCCAAAATCACCAACTAACATAGTTTCTAAATTTTTCAATATTTCTCGAATGATGTTTATTAAAAACTCCAAAATAACAAAACAACATCAATTTCGACCCAAATTTGTTGTTTTCCCAAATTATTAACATAATGTGTCTTCTGAAAATGGCAAAATTGCTAAAACAACATAAAATTGCAAGAATATATCGTTAACATTTACCAATTTTCAATTTTACAACTTTTTCAATTTTCTTATTAAAAAAATTAAAGTTTTCCAAAAAACTTCAAAAACTTCAACAACAAAAAATAATGGAAAAATCACAATTATTAAATTTTTGTGTCGACTTGTGATGGATTTTTGATGATTTTGCAATACTTGGCTGACTTTTATGGGCATCACCAAAATAATAACAACACTTTCTACCAAAAACTCTTCGATCCAACCGTCCAAACAATTGAGCTGCGAATTTTTCCATTAAAAGTCTTAAAACATATTGAAACCATTAAAATCATTAAAGAAGATTGCGAGTACTTTTCCGAGTTATGTCCAAGTTGTCCGAGTTGTGAAGATATTTTATAAATATTTTAATCCCTTGGTTTCTTCATAACTTGCATGCATGCCAGTTTTTCTTACGAAAGCACAACGGAATTTTAATTAAGTGCACAGTGCAGTTAAAACTATATTGAAATTGACAACAAACACATTTAATTATGCAAAAGGCAACAATTCTATCAATAATTGAACCATTGATGGATAATTTCAGTTTACCATTGTATGGAAAACATGCTTTGGATTAATCTGCGGCCTCTACAGAGGTCTTTTGGAAAGGGTTGTTAGAGGGTGAAGTTTTCACGATATTTCTGCAATTTTAAACTTAAAAACATAAAAGCATTCATTCAAACTATCAATTCTTGCACAAGAATAAAATCCAACCAATGATCCTTCCTCTCACACAGTATGTTCGCTGCACAAGCTTGTTTTTGCTTATAATCAAATAAAATGTTATTTACGATGCAAAATTGCATTATTATTTCCAACTACCGTTTGGCTATATGGCTGCAGACAATACACATTAAACATGATTTCAAATTTTACTGAATTGTTGCTGTTGCAAAGACAAAGGATAAACCTGCGATTACATGCATTTTTGCTCCAGCGCAATGCAACAAAAAAATAATGTCGCCATAAGTCGCCGATTCATTTTTATATTTATGTATTTTGCATGGAGAATACAGGTAGTTGTAGAGTTTTTGTGTGTTTTTCCAGCTTTTTTACGTTTTTCATTGTTTGGAGAAATTGTTGGATGGCAAACATTTTTATTTAGTTGAATATAAAATATTATAGTTTGTTATTTTATTTATTTAATAATTTAGTTTTGTACTGAAACAGTCGATTCCAACCGCATAAATAAATTATTATTAATCTCTGAATCTTTCAATTTATTGAGGGAACATAAAGACAAGGAATAAAACATTATCGAGGGAACTTTCTTGAGGACTCGTTATAAGAGATATTTTGTTCAAGAAGCAATAAGGCAAATATTTCAAAAAACTTTTCTTGCAAAAGTTTTTGAAAAGTTCGTTATCAAATGAGGGCATTGACAATTTTAAAGAGACTTCGATATCTGAAATAATTTTACAAAGAGTATTCACCTGTAAAGTTTTGATTTCAAATATTTTTTAAATTCCTCAAACTCCCCACAATTTCTTCCCGAAAACATATCATAAAACGCGATCTAACATAATGTAAGTCATGCATCGTTTTGCCATGCCAAACAGCAAGAAAAAAATTTTTTTTCTGCCTGGTATTTTTATGATGTTGTTAAGTATTAAAATTCATGGGTTTTTTGTGTTATTTGTTCTGTTGCCTGTTTTTGTGTGGATTTTGGTGTTTTGAAAATATTTGAAAGCGATTTCATCTTTGCCATTGAAATAAATCATAAATCTAAGAAATTTGCAGCTTTTTATCGGTTTTGCTGGCAATTTAACCATTTTTAAAGGCATTTTTCACAAGTTTCTCAAAATTCATATCTCTTAAAAATAAATCATAAATTATTCATAAATTTATTTCTTGAGTCTTTGAGCAGTCTCTCAACGTCTTCCTTTTTTGTTTCATCAGCCCAAAAGTCGCTCATAAATTGCACAAGAAAACAATTTCGGATTTAAAAGTGCACATAACTCTTGCTGTAGAATATTTTGCAATTAATGTTGATGTTAATTTTCATGCTGTGATTTCTGGGTGGTTTAAATCAAAGTATTAACCAAGGTAATAACGAAAAACTGTTTGCGAAAATGTTATTTATTAAATTTCTTTGGACTTTTTGTGAGTTTTCTTCAGATTTCATGAGTTTCTATATCTTTTTGGTGCACTGATAGCATGACTTTGTTCAATTTTTAAAGTCTACTCCACATACTCTAAAAAACTGAAGGACAAATTGAAGCTAAGGAAATTTAATTTGATGAGGCTGAGTTCGAAGATCTGAATGATCGTAATGATCAGCTTTATTTTATTTTCGCGATGTTAAAAAGGACAGTTCAGCACATCTTCAGAAATACATTCACAAAAGCGGTCTAAAAATATGTATCAAAAGCATTAAACTACAATCAAATTTAAAAAGAGTTTCCGAAATTTTTTATGTGAAGACTCATTAGACGGCGTAAGCGTTAGCTGTCTGTAATACATCAAATTTGGAGAGTTCAACAAAATTCCCGGCCACGAAGTTCAAAGAAATCCATTTCTTTACATTTGATTGAATCAAATAATTATCAGAATTAAACAAAAACGGCCTTTAAAGGCATCTGTCATGTACTATTGTTTTGTTAATTAGCCATCTCGTGACTGGAGACATAAATATCTCAAATGCGTTACAATCTTGGCAAAAGCCAAAAAATTACACACCGTTTTTAATTAAATCATTAAGTCTCTGAACATTGTGGCCTTTTGTTAAGTTTCATTCATCTCGGACGAAAATTGTTGATCAAGTTTTACGTGAATAACGGCGGCAAATCTATTCACTTAAAATAAATTTGAAATAACACAAAACATAAACGTATATCGCTGTCGGTTTGGAAATCAGACAAGTCACATGAATTAATAGATATATAAAATGTATAATGTAATACAATTTCAATGTGGAAGGTACTACCATAGTTTATGATGCGGAAAATAAATTTGTGAATTTTTTAATGACAAAATGTCATTTAAAGCAGTTTTGCCGAGTTTTGTGGTGAACAACAATTCTAAAAACTTAAAAACAACAAAATCAATGGACAACCCTCTCTTTTATGATACTAAGAAAGCATTTCTTTTATCACATCGCAAAACTCACTCCATAGTCCAAGCTCAATTTTGGAGGTGTTACTTCTACCTTTAATTGAACGTTAATGCTACTCTTAATTAGCCGCAACTTGCCTGAAGCTTCCATTTCTTATAATTCTTACATTAAAGTTATTATACATTTTTTCACATTTCTGTGTAAATTACATGAAGTTAAATAAATTGAATTTAGATTGTGACACAGCACGCTTTTCAATTATGGTTTATAATGCTGGTTGGTAATTATAGGAATTATAGAACTATGCTTGAGAACTGAGGAATTTTGTGATTAACGTTTTGATGACTTTGATGATTTTGATGGATCAGAAGTCAGTGATTTTTGTTTGGTAGAGTTAGAATGTTTTAACCAGTTAGAAGAATTAGTTTTAGGTTATTTGAAATGGTTAGGAAGTTTCCAAATTGATACATTTCAAACTTGAGCTTAATTTAAAATCTTTTTCTTCATATATTTAGGGAGTTTTTGCAGTTGTAAGATATTTTATTATAATATGTAAAACTACTAAATCATTTGCTGATTAGCATTTAAATTATCTAATCAGAAACCAATAAAAGTTGAAAAAATTAAGTGATTAAAATCCATTCATAAGAGTTGATATTTTAATTTCCTCAAACAAAAATGCAAATGACTTGAGCTAATCTCTAAAATTCAATCAAAATCCGTGAATATGCACCCACCTGCTCTAAATTCTTTGCTCGTGTCTCTGCTGTTAACACAACATTGAAATCAAATCAAATTTTTGAAATCACACTTAGCGCGCATATCATAAATTATGCATTTAATTCGTTTCTTATACAATTTTTGAACATTATATCTGCATATCTTTCAGAAATCAGTGCATTAATCAATATGTGAAGCGAGACAGTTTCGAGAAACATGTTTTATTCGAATTTGTTACATTTGTTTCAAGTAAATGATAAACAACTGCAAACCATTTCCGTTGGAGATTTATAAATGTTTTAAATGTTTTATGAGTTTGTCCCCTGTGAGTTGGATTTTGTCCTTCATTGAACATTAATGCGATAAAACATCAGCGATCACTCTTGATAAAATTTTGATTTAAAGCCCTAGTTGAAAAGAGCTGTCCTACAGTTCTAGGAAACAATTGATTAAAATTCTTTGTCATAAATAGAGAAAGGACATGCTACATTTTAAAGTAATAGGTAAAGTGCATGTAGACAAAAAACGAAATATGGAAATGAACAATTATGACACGTGCCTGCATAATAATCGTTTAATGGTTTGGAATGTCAGTAGTTTTTCACAACAAAAACTTTATGCAAAGTAACATGCGAAATATTTGAAATCACTGGAATTTTCCTTGCAACTTAAAACTAGTGAAACTGGCAATATGTTAACATATAATCACCAATTTGAATTGTCAATCGAAAAACTACAATTTCTTTCAAACAATCGATTAATTAAAATTAAATGCACAATTTCTACGATTTGCGTAATTTCTGCAGTTTTTGTGATTGGTAAATATTTACTACTGTATGTTAGAGCCTGCAATACTTAATACCGTAAAATGTGATTAAAATAAATTTTACTTAAAATTTATTATGTAAAGGAATTTGGATTGATTATTTGCAAAAATCACTAAATCACTCCTACTAAATCGCAGAAACGTATATAGTTTTAAATAATCCTAAAAACTCACTGCAAAGCAAAAAAACGTCCATTAAGCTTGCCAATTTTCTTTTTACACGCAACTCACTACAGAGCAATCCCAGAACAATCGATCCAATATGATTGATTGAGAAACTCATTCCAGCTACACTGTTTCAAGCTCGTAAAAATTGCTGAAGCTTATAAATTACATTCAAATTCGAAGCTGAAATTATGTTTTATTAACTTTCATTAATTATGGGCTACCAATAAAGCTAATAAAGAAGCATAAAACATCATTGGAAGTATTGATTTTGCGTTAATGATTCTGCTACTGACTTTTCAGCGTCCAAGCAACGGCGCAATTTTTATGCTTTGAATGGAAATGAGAAGGAACAAAGATGATTTATTCAAATTAAATATTTTGCGGATCAATTAAGATGAAATTAAACAGGTTTCTGGATCACTTTTCTGTTTTAGTTGATTTTAGAGGCCACTTGATGCTCTCGATCATTTTTAAAGACTTTTACTGAAGCTCCGAATCGGCTTTGAAGGAAAACAAATCCATGATCATAAATTAATAATTTAATTAACAGTTGTTTGGATGATTTATTGGAAATAATTTATAAAGTCTTTAATTTGCCTGATTGCTTGCTGGACTTGGTTGTTTCCAGGTTCGCTGTTTTGCAGGTGGATTTTTATGAGAACTCTTTTTACTGAAATCACATTGAGTTAGTGTTTACATTAAATGCTGAGTAAATCGTTGAGTTAATGCTGAGTAAATGGTGCAAAAAGTAAACCGTAGTGAAAGTATAAACAACTTGTATTTAATTTGCGCTTTTAAATATGGGTTTATGCAAACAGATTTATTTCAAAGCGATTAAGGCTGATTAAGGTTAGTGAAGGATGCTGAATTTCTTTGATGTTGTTTTTTCGTGTAAGTTGCATGCGGTTTTGATTTGTTATTGCGAAAGTTTTGTCAGCCTTGAAAAAGAATTTTATGTTTTTATAGTTAAAAATAATATAATATTTAGGATTGATATTTGAAGCTTAATCTAATACAGGTTTTAGAAAAATTGGTTTCTCATAAATTTGATTTATTTATTCGATTTAATTGAATCTGAAATATTTCAGATATCTAACAAAAAACTGGACTGAAAGATATTGAGAGGTGAGATTTCTTTCAACTCGCTTTGCTTATTGAATTGTGTAGGACGGAGGTGACATTTTTTTTCGGTTGGCGCCACGTTCATTAACTAATTTGCTATTAAAAACAATATCACATAAAATTACACAGATTTTCAATCGCTTCCTTCAATTTTATATAATAAATTTAAACATTATAACTTAATATTAAAAAGCCTTATCAAAGCGAAACTCTAAAAAGTTAATAAAGCTGAAAATATAAAATTAAAGAAATAAATGATAAATTATAGAATGGCATTCTAAATTATTTTTATTGCGGACTTGAAAAGTTGAAACTTTCAAAAAGTCTGTGGAATGTACAAAAAATTCCCATAAGATCCAAATTTATCTGTAATTTTGTTATATATCCGTACCATTCCCATTTTATACATTTTATTGCATTTTATACTTTTTGTCATTTAAGCAAATAAAACTCCAGATTACATCGAAAAGTTTCCCAAAACCTACGCACCAGCAAAGATATAATTGATGCAAAAGTAATGTAATAAAAGTTGCTGGAGTGCTCGATTGTCTAACAGATTTTGTCGAGCTATGCATTCAATGGTAGCCACGTAGGTGTCGATCCAATAAAACTGAGAGAACGAAACCATGTTGATCAATCAATTTTCTGAATTTTCTGTTTATTACCGTATTTTGTAACCTTCAAGATTGGGCCCTTGATGGAAAAAGTTCTAAATAAACTTTTATTCGATTTATGAATTGCTATGTCAATCGCATGTTTGACGCATTTCATGGATCATTGGCTTGATTATAGGAACATAAATTTAAAAATGATTCAAAATCTAAACAAATTAAAGGATTTGTATCTTAGTTTCATTTATAATAATATATCAGTTTTATCTATAATAATCCTATGACTTTCCACATAAAGTCCCAAAAAGCTCCAAGCTCCAATAACAGACAGGTGATATATTAAAATATTATTAATATTTATTTTGTTTAGAGCGGATACGCTCGTAACACACTAAAAATAAATTCATTCATAAAAGTTGTGGCCATAAAAGCTAATTTGCATATTTATGAATGAACTGCGAGTAAATGAACATGTTTTGCAATCAAAAATTTGTATTGCATAAACTGTGGTCGCAAAGCTAATGAATCGGCGTTGTTATAAAAGGCATGTAGGTTGCAAGTGATGGACGACAATATGCAGAATGAGAAGTAATTAAATTGTTTGCACGGTGTTATTCCGCGCGGTTTGATGGAATATGGGTGATTTTTTGTTGAGTTCGAGTGAAGTTTATGTTTGGAATTTTAAAACATTTTGATTTAATCATTTTGTGATTGAGATAGACACCCAAGTCCAAGAAAAACATTTTATTACAGTGAGTCTTTAAAAATTTTTAAAAATCAAATTTTAAAAGAAACAGATTTTCCTGAGCTCATAATTCTTACTCTTATTCATAATTTTCATCAAATTATTCGGAAAATTTTGGCGCCATAGTTCTAAAACTTATAAAAATTGATAAAGCTTTACAAACCACATATAATATTTTATTCACATTTTATAGCAGAATAAATGCAATCCAACTCTATTAAATTTATATAATATTCATTGAAAAACCTATAAAACATTCTATCCAACGATAATCACATCCAACATAAGCACCAACATCAAAAGGTTTGATTCCAAGCATCACCCAGGAAATATCTACAAATGTACCTCTTAATCCATGAATAGAATAAAATATTCATACAAAACATACAAATCTGCTGTTAAATCAGCTGAATTATTACAGATCAAGGCAGCAAAACATATTGATTAACGTAAAAGTTGGTAAGAGCGAGTAAAACCACGCACAACAATTTAATCGCGATTGTTAAAATCAGTATGATTGAAAATAAAGTATCCAACTATCCAACATTTTCCTATCTGCAAATCTCTCCGAGCATTTATATTTCTTCTATGGAAAAGGATGGATGTTATTGTAGGGAAACTATTCACAAACGGACTGTACAATTTCCAATCGGATGTTGTTATTTTAAAAGAACTGTAAAGCCAAGTTACAAGTTCTTAGTTCTTAAAATCAATGTGATCTTAGTACAATTTTCCACCAGTTAAGACTCTTTTCTCAAAGTGCACTCTAAAACATCTGAATCTTTAAACAAAAATTTGCAACAAGATTAATGAACAACATGGTTATCCTCGTGTTTATCGATAATCGATTTACTGGCTGTCACAGGTTTGAATAATTCTAAATTGCCTTTCAATTGCGAATCCATTATTTTCAATCAAATTGTTTGCGTTTATTTTAATTCAACTTTACGAAAATTTACGAGTTTGCTTGGATAATCTGGTTTTTTTCTCGCATTTTCTAATACCATATCTACAAAATAATTGGCGGAGAATCTTCAGCAAATTTGCATTACAAATATTTTATAGATTTAACAAATTGTGCATTGGGCGAATAATGCTCCACAAATACCACTTTCCAAACCAATGAAATGGCAAATTTATACGACCAGTGAATTAAAAGCGGGATAAGTCAATAACACGTTTGGAAGGCATCGCATAATGTTTATTTTTGAAAGTACTAGATGAGGGGTAGATGTTCGACAAACACCTAGATATTTGATTTAAGAACAATAATCAAAAAAGAATTGCATAACATTATATTGAAAAACTGCCTATGCCGAAAATCTAAAATACAACAAAGGCATCTTCTTCCCCTCATCATAAACAGCTTTGCTCATATATGCAAATTTAAAACAATTTCCTCGAATATAATTACGAAAAATCTTATATTTATTGTAACTTATTTTATTGGCAATAAGAAGAGAAGCGGACATTTATTTCGTTAGCGCACGTTCAGATTATGTTCGGAACTGGAATTTGTGACCAAGAAGCCACCTACATGCTTGCGACGAGGCCCCAAATTTACGACCTGCCTGCGTACTTTCGATAAGCAGATATATCAGATTTTGATTGCATTCACATTTCGGATTTTGTTTCAGCTGAAAAAGATTTTGTTATGGAAGCTGTTACATTTTGTTCACTGTAGAAACTCAAAAAATTGAAGATCATAAATTGATTGACAGTAAATTTTAAACTAACTAACTATAGCTAATTGCATTAACATCCATCATAAATGATAGAAAAATTCATGATTAAAAATAATGACTATTTTCATGTTTCTTCAACTTCTTTGTAACAGTGCTCTACAACAAAACTTTTGATGGGTTAGTGCGGAGGTGTAAGTCGTGAATGAAATTCTGGCTGATTGATCAGCTTTAATAACCTTCGCCGGATACACACGGCGCGAGTCAGTTTAAAATAATATGAAGTAAGGTGATATGATACATTTGTAGACGATTGAACGTTTCATTCATAAAAATATTATTGAATAAAAATGTTGCAAGAGTCGCTTGTAAACCTGATTTGCATATGAGTTTATGAATTTTTATGAATGGAGGGAATTGCGCAAACAACTTTTTGTAGTTTTGTGGTTTCTGTGTAGAAAACCTTATTTGTGAAATAGTTGGTGTTAATGTGTGGTAGCTTTGATAGCTTTGATAGATGGAGTAATTGGTGACGTGATGTCATGGTTTTTGTTTGAATGATTTGACTTTTTTATTAATGAATGTTATGAGAAGTTGTATGAGATTTCATAGAATTTTGATGAATAAGAGAGGCCAGAAATTTAAATTTTATTGTAGAAGTCAGGATTGGGATTTTTAAAGGTCATATTTGTTGTGAATTTCTTGGAATCATTATAGCAAATTTTCATTAAGGTGATGTTTATATTCATATTTTTTGTGAAGATCAAAAACTTTACTTGAAATGTCACTAAGTCACTTTTTAATGAATTTTATGGCAATAACAAGAAATTTGATAACTATCAGCAATTTCTATATATTGTTAAAAACATAAAAGTAGACCCAATCAAATATTCATTCACTACAGACGATAAAGAATCAAAAAACTCGAAAAATGCTTGCAATTAATTAACATTCTTAATTATTCCCCAAAACAATAAATTACCCAAAAACAAAATTAAACAAATTCACACACAGTCTTTTAGCTACCATTAGGCCTGTCTCAATTTGCAGTCATCGAATATTTATTATCCTTGAATATATTTAATGTTTCTCCTTCTGAACCGAAACACTTTTAAAAGCGCTTTTTACCATTTATAATCTGAATACTTGAAATTTGGCAAATCAGCAGAACAGAAGTCCACAAATTACAAAACTGATAAATACTCAAGTGTTTTAAGTTTTTGCAAAGATTCAAGTTTTTCGAGTGTTTGAGTGTTTTTTCAAAAAAGAGAAAATTCAACAAATAAGCCAACAGATAACAGACCGAACAGGTTGCAATTAATTAAAATTGATTTTGCACAAATTTATTAACACTTGAATGGGCAATTTGGATTTTATGGACCTATTATTTTGAATAAAGGTTTTGAGAGTAGGTTTTTGGAATGATTGGAGGGGTGAAAATTGCAGGGGTTGCGAGCTCTTTTGAATAAAGGTGTTTTGTTGCAGTTTTTGTCACAATTGTATCTGAGTTGGTTTTAGAATCTTCTTTATGCATCTATAATGTGTAGTCTAACTTGACCAAGCTAAATAGCAACTAATCATGAAGATACAAATATAGAACTTAAGGAGGAGAAAACTTACAAAAATCACCTGCAAATATATACAATCTCCACTTTACCAAGAATCCACCAGATAACCAGAATAACGTTTCTTCATCTCCTTCACTATATTTAAATATTGAACGTACATATTTGCATTTCATCCTTATCTCAGATGCAACTTCTGAAAATATACCATATTTCTCGCAAATCATTCTCAAGGTGAGTTAAATGCTTGTTGCGTTTATATTGCTCTGTTTAAACTCACTTAAAACCTCTAAAATGTTAAAATGATCCGCCTTGTGTGCATAAATTTACTTATAAATTCTTTTAAAAATGAGCAAAGTACTAAAATTTCATAAAAAATCAAACGTTCAATAGCCCGAAGGCTTCCAGCTAACCACCAATGTTTCAAACGCTAAAAATGCTACCAATCTACAACCAGCAGTTGTCTTTTGTTCCCGGGCAATAAATTAAATGCATTCTTCAATGCAAATTCAATTAATTTTAAAATTTTATGAGGCTCTACTGCGCTGTTTTCCAGCCAGAAATGCGTTTTGTACGGCTTGCAACTAAATACAATCTTAATCAAATATTTACTCAAATGGAGTCAAATTATGTGCCACGGTAAGTGCTAGTTTTGTTGCCTAGGAAAATAATTAACCGACTATATAACCCGCAGAAAAATGTGATCTTATCCAGCGTAATATATTGTTTTAAATTCGCGCTCTTCGGATACTTTAGATTGCATTCAAAAATATATTTTGTATGGATTGTTTTGAATGTTAAAATGTATGGAAAATTGATATTATGAGTCTAATCTGTGATTTTAAAAGGGTGAATTGGCTAAAAAAGCAAAATTACAAAAAATACAACAAAAAGCTTCCAAAAAGCTCCAAAAAGCACAATAAAATTGGTTTACTAAAAATTTATTTTAAATGAGCAGTACCTGTATTAAATGCAAAAAAAAATATGATGTATAAATGAATACTGCTCATAGGAGTCAACGTTTGAACAACAAAATAAGAAGGTTTTTTGTAATTACGGGAATTAATAAGCAAGTAGAAATTGCATTTAAAAAGTCAAACAATGCACCTTAAAATACTGCGGGCTGCTCTCGAGATGATCAATAAAGTAGATAAGCTGAATCTGCTCTGAAATCTAATGCACATCTCGTTTAATGCAAGTAGACTGTGCTTTTGTTTTTAAATATGCTTTTAAATGCACTTCTCAATGTATTTAAAATTTAAATGGGAAATGAATCATCAGCAATTTATACTATCGTAAAATAATGCTGAACGTGTAATTATAAAAAAGCCCACACAGATTTGTTCTTAGAAACTTTTATTTTAATATTAGGTTTAATTATCTTCTAGGAAATAATGCGTAGTATCATAAGTAAAAGAGTTTGAAGCCAGAAAAAATCACGAAGAAAAGTCCACTAATTTTTGTATATTTGGCGGGAGATGCCATCTCATTTTGAAAACAAGAACTTTTAATATTACGAATACACGTCATTGCACATAAGTTTTAAATAATTTTAATATTTACGATCTTTCACTTTATTTCTCAAAACGCGTGCATTGGATAAAAATGGCGCCAATTTTATGTTGCAATTAATTGGACTTGTCTTCAAACAACAAATTTGCATGAAAGACGATTTAACTAAACTGAAGTTTTTTAGATGCAATGTAAATTATGATGTTTCATACATTTATTTGCAATTAGATGCTCATTCATGAGCATTTAAATATTGCAAGTATTGCACTCACAACAATAAAATAATCAACAAAAGTTGTTTAATACTGTAATCTCTTGAGAGTTTAGAGAAAAAGACTCCTACACTTATGCCTATTTTTGCTTAAAAGCGAATAATTACAAATGTTTGGATCTTAAGTATTATTTATGTGTTATAAGAGCGTTTTATTGTAGGCTAGGTATATTAGAGATTTTATGCAAATTGTGCCAAATTAAGATTTTATCTTAAGACAGCTTATTTTATAATTTGAAGCTTGAGTTGTTTAGTAAATGTTATTAATTGCAAATAATAATAGTAGATTAATCGGCTATTTGAATTTTGGCGCCAAGAAAGTATTATGTTGTGAATAAAAAAAAACTGGGTAATGCAATAAGGTATTTGATTTTGAATGAAACAATTATTTAACTAACATTACGCCGCTTCTTTTGCAAATCTTTGGCAAAATACCGAATCTACAATACCCAACTCCTCTCAACTTAGCGCTAACACAGTTTATTGGCAGAGTAAATCACGCTTCACATTATACGATTCCACTATTGTACGTTTGTCATAACAAGACCAACAAGGAACACCCACCAAAAAGCAAAATCCATAATACTTAAAGAAGAAAAAATCATCAATAAATTTGAATATTACTCGAATAACTTTGTAAAAATTGCGAAGACTTTCTTGAAAATTAAAATTTTTGATTGAAAAAACTAACAACACTAAACAACAATAAAACTACACGTCAGACGTTAAGTAGCTAATATTTTTTGGGATAGCTTTGATCGTTCGTGTGGGTGGGAATCTCGCAACTCTTACTTACTTCCTTTGCATTCAAGAATTATGAATATTTTATAAAATACAAGCGTAATCATGTTTGAATGATGTTGAATTATGCGATCAATCAGATTCGTACGCTTTTTCAACTTTTTGTTGCTTTAGTTGGTTTTGGTGCTTGATCTACCTTCAGTGGTTTAATTTTTTTTGTTGAGTTAGCTGGAGCATTGATCGAGTATACTACTCACGACTTTGAAAATCTATTCATTCATGAATGTAAAGCAATTTAGATTTGCATAGTGGTTTTGTGAATGGATTTCGTAATTTTAATTAAATGTTCGTTGCAGCTGTTTGTTTTGTTTTTTGCATTTAAATGTTGGTGTTTTATCAAAAAGAGGTGCTTTAGAGGCTGAGACATCACTAGCTATGTATTAATTGGAACATTTGATGCTTTGTGACTTTTTACCTCTAAATATAAAAGGTTTTTAATTGATTTTCCTGGACTATTCACAAAAACATATAATTTTAAAACAATCTTTTAACTAAATTCTCAAGACATTTTTTAGAAAGCATTAATCTAAAATTAGTAGTTTTAACACGATCATTATTTATAGAACACAAGAACTTGACAATACCTATAAATTAACAAAGATTCCTATCATACTTTTATTGAATTTCTCAATAAAAATCAAACATGGCAAACTCGTTAGTAATATCAGGGAGCAACCAACATTCCACTCTATTTAAACATTAATGACATGGTACAGTTGCAAGCAATAAACTTCAAAATCTGACATATTCGCTGACAAACTGGCTTCCATAATTTTTATTACCAATAAGCTAAACGGTCAATTATGCAACCGCATTTAATGAGATGTAAATGAGATTTCAGCTGAAAGTAAAAACTGGACAACAAACAGTTAAATAAGTCCCTGGACATCATTAAACTGGAATCTGGAAAAATGGAAAAACTAAAGAGACTTGAGATAAAGCGTATCTTAAGTAACTGGAGAAGATGGCTATCACAGCCCGAATGTTAATTCGCAATAAAGCAGCAAAAAATTAAAATTAATGGTTAATAATAACACCTCGAATGTGACACCTATTTACCACATTTTTTAAACCACATTACACGAGCTGCCCATAAGAAGCGTAGCAGCCTCCAATAAGAAATTAAGAATAAATTGCTTGCGACGCGATTACACGTGAAAGCTCAAGCCAAAGCCAAAACGGCGAGAAACAGTTTAAACGCATTTAAAGCAGAAGAGTTAATTATGGCCAGTGACCACTTAAACGACCAGCCAACTGGTTAATTATTGCAATTAAGATGCAATCAATTTGATAAGGAGGATTTCAAAAGGCATTTCGGTTAATTTTCATAGTGTGAGATAAGAAGGTCTTACCATTTCTCACATTGGAGCGTTAAGTTTTTATAATGCGCGAATTAACGCTTTAAATGTATTCCTTCGAAATTAATTAAAATTTATAGTGATGATATGGAAAGGGACGGTTTATTGGTTCGAAAGCTGTAATTAGCTTTTTTGTTTTTGATTTCGAGACAATTTTTAAGGTCGTTTTCACTTTTTAAATGATTTTTTATTGATTTGGACTAATTTACAGAATAATTATTGTACTTGGACCACAGTTTGTTTAGTAAAAAATATTTAAATGTAGGAAGGACGATATGGTTTATACATTTAGTCCACTTTTAAGTTAAGTAAAACATAAACACATAGTACCACTTTATCACTTGAACCAATCAATATATAACTACTTTCTAACGTAATTAGAGATACATTAATTTATTTTAAAACAATATAATTATAAATCACAATTATGAAATTTTAAAAGGCAGGACCATCTAAACATATACTTAAATTATTCAATTAAGCTTAAAAGCCAAACCCTGCGTTATCCACTAATATAATCGTAATGCCCCTGGCTACCGTCTTTTAAAAATACTAAAAACGCCATCAAACTACCGCAGTTAATTGAATTGTGCTGTATTCTGGGTCTATGTGAGCATATTTGAGCTTTAAAGCGATTCATAAAGAGACTTGTTCGAGTCACTTTGAACAATATCCCAACATCTTAATGTGTTTTAAAGCGATCGCGAAATCAATTTATTGAATATTAGGAAATGTTCAAGAAATTGTGGAATTAAATACCCAAAAAAATGCGAAATCTGAAAAACAAACAACATTTGCATAATAATCTATTTTTTCATCTCTTTCGCAAAATGTATGGAAAAAATATTAAAAAGTTGTTTGCAAATAATTTAAATATTTTAAATATTGCTTTTATTTAAATGATTTTCGTAATTGCGGCTGTTTGTATTTAAAACCAACATTTATTTCGAATTATTTGTTTCGATTTGGAAAATATGGCAAATATGGCAAGTATTCGACAGAAAACATAAAAAGTCTCACTTGGAGCATAAACATTAAACACGCTGGGAATTGTGGTTAGTTTTTAATATTTTATATTTGGAATATTCAATAAATATATTCCGATATATTCAGTGATTGCCCAAATTTGGCACTGCATCAGGCGCCACTATATGGACTTTTCATTTATTGCGGGAAAACTTATGTGAACTTGTTAGTCATATATTGTGGAATTGAATTAAAATATATGCTAGGTGAGGGGAAATTAGTGTACTTAGTTTAAAAAAAGAAAATATATTGAAGAAATTCTTCGAAAAACATAGAAAGACCACATTGTCGTTGACATTATTTACCCATCAAGATCATAGATATGTCAGAAAATAAGTTTATTGTTATAAAAAATATGTTATTAAATTTTATAAAATATATTTCCTTCTTTTTGGAATATCATCAGAAGAGGCAGCGTCACTACGGCGTTTATTTGAATAACCTAAGTTTTTGAATAAACCACCTGATTGTACTTCTAATTTTTTCTTTTCATCTTCCAGTTCTTTGCGAATGCTGACTGTATTTTCTCGCAATAGGTTTGCAGAAAGTTTGTCCTGAATGACATCGGAGCGGTTGGAATCCCGAATCAGCAATTCATACAACTCCATGATTTCAAGGCTTTGATCGTTCCTTTTCTTACGGTTTAAGTAGTTTACGGTTGGGTAGCTCATTTTGGGTTAGGTTTTTTAAATTGAAAATAGATTTTGTGTTTGAATGATTTTTCGTCAATTTTTCGTCAAGTTTTGAGAGTTTGATGTCAATAAACAACTGTTGCTTTGACTCAGAATATATTCATTTTTATTTTTAATAAGATTTATCTCGGATTCATCTCATAAAATCATAAATTTTTAAAAGAAATTTTTCTTAAAACTTTTTTCAACTGAAAACTTGTAAGATTCATGACCCAAAAACTCCTTAATAACTACCCCCTCGCAGTTCCTCCCAAAACTGCTTATTTCAACATTCAAAACACATAAAAACTGCAACTAATTGTTGATTCGATGAAAATTTTTATGGTGCAGCACGCTTTAACACGAAACTTGTAACTTTATAAGCCGTTGGAATACTCGAGAAAAAAGTGTGGGAGCGCTAATTCTCTTTGAGAAACATATTTCAATAATAATAATTGTCTGATATTTTTGAAACTTGTTGTGTTTCGCTTCGATGATTCAAAAATATCAAAAGATTTAAGAAACTTAAAGATTTTGAAGATTCAATATGATTCGTGGTAATATTCGAATGATTCAAAGAAAAATCATCAGATTTAAGTGGAATTGTTGCAAGTTAAAAGTCTCTTTATATAATTTATTTGTTGTTTTCAAGCTTTAATACTTCAAAAATCCACAAAACTCGCTATTAGTTGCTGTTTTAATCATGTTTTAATGCCATGATATATCTTTTTTCTATCGAATTATTATAATTTTGTCGGTTTTTTGTTGTTTTTATTAATTTTTTTAAGTTTGCTTAATACTTCCGATATCCGGTTGTTTCTAATGTTTTTTTATTTTATGTTTTTGGTTATGCTAATGATACATTGATTTAAAATGTATTAAAAGAGCGTTTTGTAGATTTGCGTTGGTGGCCAAGTGGTTTTTGTTTTTTAGACGTATTTAATGAATAGGCGAATGGCGATGAATGAATGAAATCGATACCAAGAGGTATAGATTTTTGGAGTTTATTAAGGAACAGCAGAATAAGTTCACAATAGCATTTTGATATGAAATTTATTTCGTCTTTTATGGATCTGTTTAAAATATATAAAGGATAGGCAAATCCGTAGAAGAACTTTATAAAACCAATTTTGCTTTCAAAAAACTGATTGTGGTAAACTAACAGACAAAACAAGGCTTTTATAGTCAAAATATTTAGCCAACATTCAAATAAAAATAAGAGATGTCTTTATAAAACAAATCGATTCCATTATTATTGGAAATGGATTCATTGATACTTAAATTCTATTAGTTTTGATAGCCATAGATTGGGGATTAAATCAAACTTAGACAAATCTAGCCCAAAAACATCAAAAACGTTATAAATATCAATAAACTTCAAAAAACATCAAATACAGATAATAACGACCATGTATCGATTATTGTCAAAATATCGTAAGATTAAAATGCTACAAAACTGTTAAGCCCAATTTATTTCACCAAAGAAAGTGTCATAAAGACATTTTTTAATATTCTCCATTAAATTGGCCAGAGAAGCCTTAAATTTGTTAAAACCTCAAAAACTAAAGAAAATTTACATACTTCATCGATTCCCGCCCATTAACTGCAACATATCTGAAAGTCTTGAGAATTGTTTAAGTAATCTACACGTACTGTCTTTGGTTGGGCAATGTCAAAAACACCAAAGCCCAGAAGTTATGGGCTCAAAATTTATGTGGCAATGTTTCCATTAAATCCTTAACACAATTTTTAATTAAACTATGACATGCGAGTATGTTCCAGTTTTAAAAACATGAACGGAGTAATGAAATAATAAAATAATGAAATAAATCGATGACAGTTGGGTGCAAGTGTTTTTAAGCAGTGAGTCTTGAGAGATGGATTTAATTTCTAAAATCAATCATTTGATGCAATCCTATAACTTAACTTAAAATCATCATAGTTAGGCGCTCAATGCCAAATTTCGATTGAAATAGATGTTCTCCACTCATCAAACCCCTATCCAACCAAATTCCAAAGAAATTTTTAGTTTTCGTAAAATTAACTGCTTGAAAAATTAATTTAAAAAAAGCTGGCTGAATAATTTATGGAAAATCGAAAATTAAAAAAGGGACATCACCCGAGCAAAACACAGGAAATGCTATGGAATGACTTAAATCAGTTAAAACTTAAAATGTTGAAAACACAGCTCTGTGCGCTTTTAAATTAGTTTATTTTGGATTTTCGAGGTTTCATTAAATTCTTTACCGAATAACTTTGGCATTTAATTCAATTTACGGCAAGTTTACTCGAGAGAAATAATGTTTGCGTGAATTTAGACCGAAACGAAATCCAATTTAAAAAGTATGTTTTTGAACAGTTTTGAAGTGATTTTTATGTGAACAAAGTCATTATTATTTTGTTGTTAAGCAAATTAAAGTTTATTTTTGGCAAGTTTTGCATATTATTAAATTTGGTTTCTTGCAATTTTAATAAATTTCCTACCAAATACCTTGAGAATCTTGATTTCTCTGGATTTTTCGATTTAAATGATTTTGCATCTCTGGGGGTAAAAAATAAAATGAATATAAAAACTTGTCTAAAGATACACATTTTATATATAATCGAGCTAATAAAGATATTTCTGATTTTTATGTTTTAGCTGTTTTTCTGATTTTTATTATTTTAAATAAAAAAATGTTGGGTGTTGTGCCTTGTGTCTCATGTGTTAAATTAAAACACTTCAACTGGCTTTAAAGTTTTATTCTTATTTATGCCTGAACGTAAGACACTCAAGAAAATATCAAATTACTATTTGAATTTATGAACTTTGAATTATTTGGATCATTTGAAAAGAACCGCCTCTACTTTTTTTTGTTAAATTCTGATTTTCTTCAATTGCTCGAAGGTTAATACTATAAATTCGGAAAATGTTGAATGTACTAATTTTTGGAGCTAAACTGTTATAATGACATTCTAACTCTTCTCATATTAAATTAACATCAAAATCATCAGTATGAAAAGCAAAAACATTTTTTTCAGTGAAATAAATAAATTTGCTTCGTATTGCTTTATGACCTTTAAATTTTGCTACTAGGTTGTTCAATTTAAAAAACTAGAGCAAAGAAGAGATCAATAAAAGAATTAAATCTATTAAAATATTATAAAAAGTGAACGAAAGTGCAGACAAGACTAATCTACAAAAAAATATTTTCAAATATATTTTCAATGTCTTCATTAAAAATTTAAACCGTAATCCACAAAGTCATGACAAAAAACCACAAGATCCCAAAATTTTCACCACAATTATATTTATATAAACAACTTTTTTTGTTTTTTCTAAATGGATGAGCCAGAACCAGCAATTCTATTAAAAACCATAAAAGAAGTCTTGAATGACTTGCCTTAGATTGCAAATCCGCGATACTTTTGACTGAAACCGCCGCTCGCTATCCACGACACGAATTAACATACATTTGGCATTTGAGGGATTTTTGAAGCATTCGAAACACTCGAACAAAAAAGTCAAACATCCGATTTTTTGCAGATTTCTTGTGCAGATTTTTTCAAATCTTTTATTTTTTATTTTTTATTCATTTTTATTTAGTTTTTTATATGACTTAATGATTTAATTAAAAACCGTTGAGCACTAATGTATGTAAGTGGACTTTTCGCAGATGTTATCTTAATTATGTATAAGTCACGCGAGCTCGGCTGGTGATTAAGCAAAATGGATGAATTAGAAGATAAAGTAGCAATTGGCAATTGAAGAGCTGATGAAAGTTTCTCGAATGAAGATTTTGATATTTGCAGGAAAAGAATGAGAGAAAAAACTAGAAGTTGTTAAAAATGTTTTCATTTAGCATTTTTTGCTGAGTTTCCAATTTCATCCTCTCATTGCAGTCCTTTGTTTTCCTCTTTCCCCATTTCCATTTCCATCAAAAACAAAATCTCATTTTCTCACAAATAACACAGTTTAATAAAATTTATCATCATTACCATCATAATTCTTTAATAAACAACTCATATGTGAAACTCCAACAAATCTTGAAACCAATTGCCATTTTTCCCCGATAAAGTAATAAACTTTATGTCATTGCAATATTACAATATTACAGTCATTGACAATGTTTAAAAATTAAAGTTATCTCTTAATTTGCCCAGCCATAGTGAAAATATTTCCCCTACAATTCACAAAACAGTCTCAAGAACTCACAAATATCTCAGATTTTCTGCTGGATTCGTGTCCGATTTATGTAAGCGATGCAATCGTGTGCAGGTTTTTGCAGTTTTTAGCCACATAAATATATTCAAAGTATTATCGAACGGTCCATTGACAATATTATCCCATAATAAAGTAATGAAAATTATTATCGAGAGGCATAAATTTAAATTGGTTGTTCGTGGAGTTAAATTACTTTGTATGCATGAACATGGAGATCATAAAGTGATTAGGTGTACCTGTAGCACTTTGTCGTTGTGAGTTTTTTGAACAATGTCGAGAGATGACTTGAGTTAAAAATTAGAGAGACATTTTTGAATAAAATTGAAAAATCTGAAAAAGCTCCTTGTTTTTCAACTTAAAGCGAATGTATAGCGAATTTTGAAATTGTTGAAGTTTGAATCTGGAATAGTTCGAATTAAATTATTTCTATCGGACATATCACTCATTCTTAACAGGTTGAATTAAATTTGATACTCTTTATATTAAAAATTTTATAAAAATAATAATTTTTTATTCATGAATGAAAACATGAATGACATAATTCGAAAAACCACGAATAAATTTGAAGAAAAAATGAAAAAATCAAAGATCAGAAAGTAATTTGTCAACCTCGTTTAATTTATTTGTCTTCTATCAAATTTAAAACATGCTTTTTATTATCTTAATCTGAAGATAAATACCGATAATTTCATATTTATTGTTTTATTCTCTTCAAATTAGGCTCCTGCGACTAGTCGAAAATCGATCGAATCGCGATTAGTTTGAATAATCGATAATCGAATCGATTAGTAAATCGATAGTCGAAGATTTCGACTGTTTAAATAATATCTCTTTTCCAAACAAAATGCTAATCTTTTGATATGGGCCAAACGCAATTAGGATTCTATTTTTTGTATAAAATTATAAGCGACCACTATTTACTTCATTCTTTTCTTAATTATTAATTTTGTTTGTTAAAAACACTGTAAAACCGAGTGTCTAGGAATTGAACCAAACCTCAAAAATATTTTAGTAGTTTCAAAAAAGCTCATCGCATCCACATGAGAATCTTTTTAATTATGCATCTATTATAAATTAATATATTTGAGATGTTTCTGCATTCTGAGTCAATATGAAAAATTCGTAACTTAGATTATTCAAAAAATAAAGTAGTAAAATTTTCAAGTTCTCAAACCATCCAAAAACATTCTGTGTAACACAGGTATGCTCTTTTTGGCCTTTTCTAACAAAGTTTTAAGGTTTGGTTCAAGTGCAATCTTTTTTATGGCCAAAAATCAATTCAGAAATCATTCACAAAAAAAAGTCTTAGCTTTAGCGTAAAAACTGTTTAAAAAATTACACTACATATTTTCAATTTAGATAATCGAAATCGAATCGAAATCGCGATTTTTTCACTAATCGAATCGACAATCGAAACGATTATTAAAATCACTAATCGCAGGAGCCTACTTCAAATACATTCAGATATATTCAGATTCATAAAAATGAAAAATGAAAAATGTTATTATTAATAAACAAATATGATAATCCTCATCTGATATGTAGTCATGACAATGCCGTAATTCCAACTATAATGTGACTAAGCTTAAGCAAACAGAAACTGATAATTTGGTTAATATTTCATCTGTTTTACTGGTTATCAGGGATGAGCAAACTTTCTTTTTTGATTGTAGTAATTTATATTCATTTTCAATACGTTTAATCTTTCAGTTATTTTGTCATTTCTACTTAAAAATATTAAGAAGTAAGTTATAAAATAAATTAATATTTGAATGAATCTAATTGACATCTCTCATCTTGAATAAAAACCTTGCCTACATCTGGAAATTTTAATATTCTAGAAAGTGGTCAGATATTATATAAATAATAAAAATGTCTTGACATATGAATGATATAAAGTTTATTATCAATTTTTTGTTGAGAGTATTCGAAAGAATAATTTCAAAGGATGAACGATTCTGGATGGTGAAATAATCGAAAGTCTTGACACACTAAGTATTGCTTAATTTGCTTCATAGAAATACAAAGAAGTCCTAGCAGTTGTTTTCTGAGCCGGAAATTATTTCACATTTTCTGTTAAATTTTGTTGGATTATCTCATTGTGACAGTGAATATAATTTATTATTATTTAGAAAAAAAAGTTTATACCAAACCAATTATTCAGATTAATAAGTTTTGCCAGCAAAGCATCCATTCCAATTCAAATCTCACCAAAATTCAAATTGATGCATGAAAAAAAATCCAAATTTAGTCGTTAAAAGTGTTGCAAATCGTACATGTATGTTTCCAACTATATCATGGCGATCATGGTAAAAACTTATAAAACAAGATTAATTACTCTATTTGATCGTGAAAAAAATCGCGAAGAAAGTCGCCTATTTGCTCACAACAAATATGCAAATTATTCTACATTATTCGACATTATACGCGAGTATTAAATTAAAATTATTTTTATCCATGGGTAGAGATTTTGCTCCAGAAAATGTTTAAATTGGAATACAAAATATATCGAAGCATTTGATAGAACAAGCAGATTAACTTCAATAAATATTGAGTAAACCAGAGCAATGTTATAAACTTATTGAAATTTATTACTGATTTATCGCAGTGGAAATTTACAAAACTTAAAATTATACTTTGCTAGTAAAAATGATCCATTAAATTAATTGCTCGCAATTGTGCATATATTTAGCGATAATATGGCAAAACATGCAGCCCAGTTAAAGTTTAGTATGGCAGCTTTCCAACTTTAGCGAACTTTCTGCGGATTTTTCAATTTATAAGTAATTTTGCCAGCTCATACAAAATTTGCGAAACTTAAAGAATTCTATCGCAACTCGATGCTTTTGAAGCATTTGAAATATTCATAGCAATTGAAGTTATTAGATGAAATATAAATGATGTTAGGTTTATGATAGTTTTATGTTCTTTATGAGGGCAATTAAACTTTTTTCTATATCGATGGGTGATAGTTGAACTAGTAGAATTGAGGATTAAGGCTTAATAGTTATGAATTGCTGGTGGATTGAGGAAATATTAAAACTCTAAAGGAATTTGCAATACTTTACTTTATTCTACAACGTTATCTGCTCGCCAACAATCCAATATGAACTTCATGTTGTATTCCTCATGATTGAAGCAGTTTTCCAGCTCGTGTACAATATATCAAATATTTACTTTATGCGCAATATGCAAATGAGTACTTTGCTGTTTCCAGTTTGTTCTTGGCAATATTTAATTTAAAAATCAGTAAATTTCAAAAAGGCAACTTAAAAGTTAAAAAAGTAATTGTTGTTGTCAGAAGCTCAAGATTATTTTTACAAAAGAAATATGTGTTTTCAAGTATTTGAACATAAGCCTCGAGTTCTTTGCTAAAGCCTTGAAGAATTTGTTGCAAAATGTGTTGAACAAGAACTGCACCAAGAATGCACCAAGAATTATTTACCGTGTTATCTTTACTAACATTCAAATACTTCTCATGCTGGAATTTCTAATTCTGAGCTATTTAGTATGCAGAACGCACTTTACGGCATTTTTGTTTGTTTTTCTTGTGACTTTATGGTTAACACCAAAGAATTATTTAACTGAAGAACGATAAAAATTATCTTTTTACTAAGTTATGCATCATTTAAGTATGTTTGCAAATTGAAACAAACCAAGTTTAGATTTTGCTTGGTATGTGCGAATGACCAAGAGCAATAAAAAATTAATTATCTTCAAGAAGGAGGAATTGCAAGAATCTGCTCAGTTTTTTTCTTGAGTAATTGAAGTGAATATTTACTACTTAAAATTGCAGTTTCCAAATTAATGTCAAACACGCATCTCACGCAACTATAATTTAAATCAATATTCACATTCACCAACCTAATTTGCACCAAAAACCAAATTCACCAAAATCCAAACCAAATCCATCACCAAAACCTTCTACGTCAAGAATTTGCCCCGAAAATGCAAAAATTAATTGTATTTAAATTCGAAGCTCCATGGCTCCATTTACGAATTTTTAGTATAAGCTGAATTAACACACCAGCCAAAATATGAGGCAAATTATCAAATTAGTGTCAGTATCAATTCATCAACGTCGCCCAGCTTAAGCCCAATCGGCTATCAAAATACTTTTGGCAGCGCTTTGCGATTTTGCATTCAATTTCCAATTTGCGGCACTTAAATTATGTAAATTATTTAAAACACCAGAATCTGAAGCTAAATTGGGAGAAACCTCAAAAATCGGAAAACTCGTGGAGTTGCTTAAATTAACGTACTTTTATGGTTTATGAAATTATCGTGCAATTGTTTCAATTTAGGGACTTAATTGGTTTGAAATTAAAAATTGTGCAAGTAAATTTGCGATATAGCAATCATTTAAGCAAATCGATTTCTCAGAGCTCAGTTCATTTATCTTTTTAATCAATCGATTTTGTAGCTTTTGATGGAGCTAGTTTCAAAAGATAACAGAATTTTAAAGATGCTAGATTTACTACTACGTATAGTTCTTTCCAAAATTCTTAAAATTTTCATATTACAAACATAGTTATGATATTTATATAAATTTAATATTATTCAATCTTACTTTGCTTACAACAATGCATCAAAAAATTAATTAAGACGTCTCGCAACTTCACAACATAAGATATTCTGATTAAATTGATATAAAGTTGATTACAGTTGATGTGGACTTGATGGCGACTTGATGTGGTCCATTACTGACATTTTAATTAATAATTTACTTATATCAATCATGCTTTCAAGAAAATTTTGGTCTTTAAAGTTTTGAGGTTTTTGATGTTTTCAAGATTATATGCTTTAAATTTAAATTTTGTGAATTTTTCAATTTTGTGATGCAATTAAATCACATTTAATTAATTTTTATTTTAAAATTGTGGTGGTCTAAAAATGGAATAAATGCTCAAGTTTTTTTTTATCAGACATTTTTGAAATATATTAAATTGAAATCACATCCAGCATTAATTTGCTATAATTTCAGGTATTCTTGAATCAAAAAATTTTAATTAAAGTTATTAAGTTTCAATTAAATCACATTGTTTAAATAATATAATTTGGGTCCAATTTATAATTAAATCAACTTTAATTAAACAAACTGAGGTATAGCAAAATTTGGGAATCATTTATTATATTATATTTTAACTAAAATTCAGTAGACCTTCGTAAATATTTAATTGAAATATATGTTATAAAATATTTAAACTAAAACGTCTACCACAAAGAAAAATATTTTAAACCAAAAGTTTATTCATTATTCAGATGCAAAACTCCCATCAAAACAAATAATTAAAAATTTCCAAGAAGCTTGAGCACACGCATCAATCCCCACCAAAAGTCATCAAGAAAACCAGAAGTGACAGAAATGCAAAAATGCCACCATAAAAAATCCTCTCTGCATAATTAAGCAATATTAAGAAAACCTTCCTCGAGACTTCAAAAGTGTTTTATGTTTTAATTAAAAAATGCTCGCCAGCCACTATGTTGATAATAATATGCATAAATATATTGCAAAAAATAAGCTGCAAACTCCAAAATGTTTGAGTTTCTTTAAGTTTCTTTAAGTTTCTTGAGTATCTGGACAATGATGACAAAATATGTTAAAATTTTTACATTTAAAATATGTAGAGTTTATTAATGTTGTCCAAAAGACTTGCGAAAATTAAAATAAAATACCTGCGAGATATAATTTATGGGAAATACGAATGACATGATGGGAGTTTATCACCGGCAGCTTACAGGTTATTTAAGGTTTGGACAGTGTTACGAAATCTTTGACAGAGAAAATTAATTGTGAGCTGAATTATAACAGACTGTGATATAAGGTTTTATTGATTTTTTCATTAAAATGTATGAGAGTATTTTTTACTGAAAAAAGATTTAACTCAACTGAAATGCTGAATGATAAACAAAATATTTTCGCATATACCTAACTCTTCTATAAATATCAAAAACACAATTTTGAAGCAAATTTCTCCATAGTATTTAAAATGATAGCAGTATCAAAAGAATAATTTTTGAAAAGATTTGATTACAAAGCACAAAATACCCTCAAAAATTCTTAAATCAACAAAATTCCCCAAAATTTCACAATTTCTTAAATTCAAAACGTTTTGCAAATGAATTGCTCTTCATTCCAAATATAAATCCATTTTTACGAGCCTTTCCAACGATTATTCCAATAATGTGTTTGTTTCTCCGCATCTAATTTATAGCTCACCAAATCAACTTGAACGTTAATGTCATTGCAATAATCATCCATCACGATGATGAATATTTTGTGACCAGGGTAATTATCTTATCAATTTGAATTTTGAACGCTTTGACTCGCGCTGGGCGAATTTCATGCAAATTTCAGCGCTCTGTGTGTCTTGTGGCAGACTGGAAAGAAATTGGAGCTCGTAAATTCTGATGTCAGGATATCAAATATCGGCGCTATTTTGTTATTTTGAAGGTGAAATAATTTGATCAAATTTTATTTAAAATTTTGAATACTTTAAATGGTCTTAATGATTTTAAAGGTTTTATATGTTTTAAATTAAAATTTTTATTTATTGTGAGGCGCTGAGCAATAAATAGCAGTATCAAATATCAATGCTATTTATTTCAAAATATCAGTTTAAAAAACAAAAATTTCAACTTTCAATAAGTTTTGCATATTTTAGAATAATAATATGCAGTTCTATGATTATTTTTCATTTAACTATTTCTGTTTTTTAGAAGTTTTTGTCTTTTGCATCTGATTAATATTAGATCAAAATTATCATGGAGCTCTCCACTGATGAGATTTTTAAATACTTTTCCGTTAAAATTTTTGTGTTTCCATTTTTTTTTTTTGAGCAATAATAATTTTATAAAATTCATCAAAAAATTATCTCTTTATTATGTTAATTCAGAAGAATATTAGTTCATAAGAACTTTAACAAAATGTTCTTATCTAACAATATAAGTAAATCAGTTGAAGCTACTGATATCATCTAGACAAGATGCTTCATAACAAAAATTCAACTTTTTCAAGAGTTCTTCACATTTACTTCCACATTCTGAATCAGAACTAAGACTATCATCATTTCCACCGCAACCACTATAATGGAATTCGTCGCATCTGTTCTCCGGTTGAAAGTATATAGATGAAATGTCTTCAAAACAGTCTCCATGCTGTTTGGGCTGAACCCAAACATTTGAAATTCTTGTAGCTCCTTAAACAGAAACGATACATTTTTTATCAATCTGCCAAATAATTTCAGCAATCTCACCTAACAATTCTTGGAATCTAAAATTTTCGGATGACACAGTAAACGAGCCCAGCTTCATTTGAACGCTGGTTTGATTAATAATAAGTTGCTTCAGAACATCTCCATTGATAGGTAAATTAGATGAAATATGCATTGATACAAAAACCTTGAAATTTTCTGCTGTTTTACTAAAAAAGAAAATTAAAACCAAAGAAGTTTTAAAACTAATTATTTGCTCACTTAATCATCTGAATGTTAGCAATTAATTTACTGGTCTGACCATTTTCTTTTAAGAAAATTTCCAGTTCAAGACCCAAAGATTTTGAAAATTTAATAAAGGCACCACTTTGGTTATCATCAAAAGCTGCAACCCAACTAGATAGTAGATAGGTGTGTATGAAAAATTAATAATATTTACACATGTTTATTTAAATCATACTGAAAACTCACGGTTCGTAGACATGAAACTGTACAAGAACTAAAATGATAACGAATTGGTTTTTAGTTTTAATGTTCACAAATATTATTGTATAAATTAATATAATAAATATAATATAATTACATAATTGAGTCTTAACTGGTCGACTGATTTCGTTGGACGTTCGTTGGATAGTTTTGGGAAAAATTTCCACTACTCCGCTTGGACAATTTTGTTCGTCTTCTCCATTGTTGCAGTCAACGATATAATTACAAATTTCCATCTTTAAGATGCACTTGTTATCTTCAGTACACTCATACTCATCATCATTACATTTACTTGGCGATGGTAGGTCTATTGAATAATGCTTTCAAAAAACTATGAATTGTTTTAGTTTTTAACGCTTACCGCAAGCAAATTCATCACTTCCATCGTCACAGTTCTGAGTTTGATCACATTTTGCATTTTCGGGAATGCACTGTTTTCCACGAATACATTTGAACTATTTAAAATAAGATTAAAATACCAACAGAAAAACGGAATAAAATTAATTTATTTTATGCACCTCATCATCAGCACAACCACAATCTTGCTCGTCTTCTCCACCCTCGCAGTCATAAAAATCATCACAGACTGCTAGTTTAAGGACACATTCACCACTAAGACACAAAAAGCTTTCATCACCGCATTCTCCCGATAATGCTGCTTGTTCAACAATTTGTGATGTAGATAAAATATAAATGCAAATTATTATAAAACATTTGAGTAAAAATCAAAAGCTTACCTGCAAATACTATTTTTGAATTGAAAAACAGAAATACTAGTAGAAGCAACATTGTGACAACGTATCTATTTGAATACTGTTCTCTGTTCGTGAATAAAACTGAACATGTACTCTCAAAAATATGAGAGATAAGTCATATCAATCAAATTTTGAGAAAATTATGCAAAATAAATTCTCAGCCAAAATTTTTTTATTGATGATAACATAATTCTGTCGAATGTAAGTTCTGTTGATAAGAGTGTATTTTATCAGGGAGTGAATAAATTTAATGACATGCAAAAATAGGATTGCGCTTGAAATACATCCCTTCTGCGAAAATATTAAACGTCTATTGTCATAAATATGGTAATGTTTTATAATTTTAGAGAACATTATTTAATAAGAAAGTTAACCATCGTCAATTGAATTAGTAAAACGAAGGGAAATGTACAAAACAAGGAACTTCGATAATAAATAAAGATATGTATTATCTCTAAAAAATTGCTATCAATAAAACTGAACTTGGAAATTAAGAACAACCTGGACAAAAACGGATAGCCATGTCATCACACTCCAATAAAATCACATGAATCTTCCAATCAAATGAATTCTGGTGAACGGTATTTGGCGTTTCTCATGACCTCCGACAATGCCACGAATTCTAAAGTCTAAACGATTCACAGCTCAATCGTCCAGAAAAAGTCCCACAAAAATCAACCGAGAAGCATCAATCACTAAATATTGTATATCTTTCAAATATTTCAAATAATACCGAAATTTTTGAATTTTCTCGGCTATTTTCTTGATTTTCTGATGAATCATGCAATAATTGATTAGATTTCATCAATAACTTATAAGTTAATAACAATAAATGTACGTACTACACAAAAACACGAATAAAAAGCATTCAAATTCACAGTTGATATCTCAATCAACTTTTTTGTGTAGCTAAACTCAACAATTATGTTTGCATGTCTAATTTGTGGAGATTTATTGAGTGAAAGGTTGGAGGTCGCGGTGAATTAATTTTTTATTCCAAGTTTTCAGATTTATTCGGATTTATTGTGAACTTTTTTGAATTTATTCGAATTTAATCAATATTTCACAGTGGAGCGAACTTTTCTGGATTTTTATAGACGAGCTTATCACAATTATCACATATTAAAGTCTACTCATTAATCTACAGGGGGAACTTATTCTACATAGTTATAAATAAATCACTAATTGAGAAGATAGATGGGAAATATAGCGCAAAATATAGCACATGTATATAAATGATGATATTTATAGCACATATTTGGCAAAAAGCTGATATATCAACAAGTGTGTTATTTTGCCCAACTTCTCAGAGATTAATTAATAAAGTCACGCAAGGCACTTGTAATACAAAATATTCGCAAATAACCAAAATGAAAATATTTATCTTAAATTGTTGTGAAGAAATCTGCGACTCGGTGAATTCGAGAAAATTCGATGAATTCGGCGATATGAAAGGGAACTTCTGCCAAATCTTAACGTTAACTGAAGTATTTATTTTAAGAATTTTAATCCATTCATACGCTTAATGTCCCCATTTTCTCGAATTTTTCAAATTGTATGGTTATAAGAATGATGGGACTGAATCAGAAAGGATCGTTTTAACATATACGCATATTTCACAAATAGTCAGTCATTCAAAAATCAAACCTTTCGGTTGACAAAAATAAATATTCTCTAAACAAAATCCACCATATAGATTTTCAGTCTTTTTAGAAATTTTAAAATAAAACCATACTTTTCAAAATCAAACAATTATTTATTCACCTTTACCTAGAGTACTTTATGCAAAAGTTGTAAAACGTCGAAAAAGTAAGACATCGAACATTTTATTGTTTGTGAAAATATTCCATTCAAATTTTCTACCTTTATTCATTTAGTTTTTACTTTTAAGTCATTTAAAGCGTTTAAGCTTTTAAAGTCGGTGGCTCTCATACAAAGCAAAGCATTATTTTGTTATTTAAAAATATACTATAAAAATGTTCATTAGGGAGCTTCAAGCATGTTTTTGCTTAATTAGGTAATGATGCTCTTGATGTCTATTCATTCCACTTTGAATCACTTTGAGAAAATTTATATTGAATTTTAATTTAGAGAAGAATCACAAATATTGTAAAAATTTACTTAACGTAGATACTGAAAAGTGCTTTTTACAAAAATGGCTCGTCATTGATGAATTTTAGTTGTGAAATTTTAAAGTTAATTCTTGAGTCAACGATTTATGTTATTTTATATTTTAATGTGATTTTACGTATTCTTCTCATTAAAAAACGAGTTAAAGGGCAATTTCAGATTTTTAATAAAATGTTTGGTATTTTCACGTATTTTATGGTTTTGAATTTCTCGACATTGTTCGAAATTCTTCAGAATGATTTAGTAAGCTTCAAAGTACCTTAAAGATAGTTAGTGAGTTGAGTGCTTGTGTCAGGAGTCGCTAATTAAATTTCAATTAGCACACGATGCATAAATATGGTCAGACAATGCAATGCATTCAGAATATTCGGTTGATTTTGAAAGTTTATTGGTTAAATCATGGTTTACAATAATAATCCGTACAATAAAGTCATAAAGCGTCTTTTTTATATTTTGGAGGATTCAAACGACAGCAAAAAACTGTATGTTTTTTAAATTTAAAACGATTGGGAAAGCTTGGTACTTAATGAAGAATTTGATCAAATTTGAGCAAAAGTTTGTTTAATTTCCAAACTTTGTGAAATTATATGGATTGTAATTTGAATTCTCCATTAATTTTTTTTTTTTACTTCTTCACAAATTTGAATAGCGTAGTATAGTTTTACCAAAATTGAGAAAATCAACAGTCACCTTAGTATTCCCTCAAAATTCTCAAAATTTCCACACCAGCCAAATCCTCAATTAAAATGCAGTGTGTTTATTTAACAAAACAACAAGCGCTGAACAAATGATGACCAAGCAAACTGGAAGTAGACATTACATTTTGTTATTTTGTTAAATTCTGTTATTGCTTTCGCGGCTTAAGAAGATTAAGTCTTATAAACAGACTCCAGCCTACCAGCGGCATCTCAACATTTCTCGGATTTATCACGTATTGTTTGCATAAAAATGTGTACTTATAAAATGTTTCAAATGTGTATGAAAATTACTAAAATGTGTTAATGGATTTTATTCCAGAATTCATTGGGATGGAAATTTTGTTTCAAAATGTTGTTCGCAAAACACTGACAGTATGTTGCTTTGTAAGTTATTTAAATTACAAAATATTCTTTGGAGGGTTCAAGTTCCAAACAAGTCATAAACAAAACTCTCCAATTTGCTTCAGAGCGTGCCTCCAGTAATGCTCACAGTAACTCACTAGACTTGATAACCCATCAATTAGCACATGCCCTAATCGGTTGATGATAAAGTATTTATGGTGTTTTATTATTGTAGTTTATTTTGTTTAAATAATGCAAAAGCACGGTGCCTGTTTTGCAGCAATTATTATATGAACATCATGCGCCTTCTTTCTTGACCATTCAGTTTACATAAATCTGCTGTTGTTATTGTGTACACTCGAAAATCATGCAAAATGCAGATTCAATTGCATAAATGCATAATGGATGGGCAGGGATTGAGTGGTCAAAAATTTTTCAAATTTCAAAAGTTCAGTTTTTTTATAAGAGATTTTTTATAAAATATGAATACTATTATATTCCACCAAAAACCCTGCAAACAAACGAAAAATATTGTGGAGAAATTTCCGTTTTTATTGGGTAATCAAATATGCAACATATAAACTTTCTGGGCTCGTAAACTTTAAACTGCATCGATTTTTGGAATTTCGGATAACTCTGAATTATTCAGAAATTATTCAAAAGTTATTGGAAATTACTCGAATTGAATCGAAATAAATCGGAACATCGAACGGCATTGAGTTTAAAAGGTTTAATTAATTTATTTCACTGCATGTCTGATAACAAAAGGGTGAAATTTATTGATTGTTTCGATTTGCTGGGCAAATTGGAGAAAATTAAATCGGCGGGAAACATAATAAAAATTTATTGCATCAATTTTATCTGTGGAGTTGTGAACGAAAGAAATGTTTTGGGTTACATTTTTTATAAATATTGAGTGATTTTATAAATTTAACAAAATTAATAAACTGAATGAATTTATGCATACCTTTTATTTTGATAAAATTTACATGTCAAAAGACTATTAAATCGAATAAATGCCATAAAGCCAGCGTATAGTTCACAAGTTTGCAATGCTCATAAAATTTGTAAAAAGGTGAATAAATTGTTAAGTCGCACAATTAATCCAATCAATTACTGGTTATTAGTTAACTTGGCTTTCTGAGAAAGTGTTTGAAAACTAAGAGAAAAGGCCAAGAAAACTATGATTTAAGATGAAACCTTTGACTCAAAGTTTCCCAGTGACAGCATATTTCACTGTGTCTTAATTTTTGAATTTCAAAAGATTATACTCTATGATCATACCTTGAATTATTTTGAGTTAAAACACTTTAAGCTGATTTCATTCAAATTACCAGAAAACCTGAGCTTAAGTATGCAAATTAACAAGTTGTAATGTTAATGGTCATTTTGTATAAGTAAATCAAGGTAATTGAAGGTGTTGCGGCTTACATCTAACCATAACCATTTGAGTAAAGTTTGAGTACGGAATAAAATTATAAGACCAGTAACTGCCTGTCCCATAATTGCATAATTGCCTGGAGTGATTGACAACAAAATCATTAGAATTAGTTTTTATATTTAAATATGCTCTGCTGTTGAAAGTAAAATATTATTAATTTAATGCTAATAAGACAGTTTTTATTGGAAACATAACATAAAGTTGTTTTTACAAAGCAGAGAGTAACAATGCAATGGTAAATTTTCTTGCAACAGTCTACAAGGAGATTATACATTTTGCTACTGGAGCTTGCTTACTTCATATTGATTGAAAATTCAAATATTAGAAGATTGACACAAATCATACAAACATTTAAACATGATATTAATTTATTTAAAAGTAATGCTAAACTAAGAGCTAAAATACAATCAGTGAAAATCATTTCTCACTAGACATTTTTAACAATTTACATACCAAATCACAAGGCAAGATACACGTTAAGTATAATTAACGTGTTGATAATCTAATTAATTACTTCTCAAGCTTGTACCTCTTAACTGGTAACAATTTATTGCACTAACAATCTAATCCGAAAGATCAAACAGCACATAACTTATGCAGTTTTGTATACTTTCAACAAATTTATTAATATATTGACTAAATAGTTGAATAGCATGAAGTACATGCAGTACATGAAGCTAATGGACATATTTATAATAATCAATATATTTTCAATATTTCAATATTTTCCAGCAAAATCTATTGAAATGATTAAACTGCTGATTAGACTGATTATCATATTCTTTATACATTTTCCATTTTTGCGCAAACAATTCCATCGAAATATCGTTGCAGCTCTTTCTATGTTTATTCAGGTTAAAAATGTTTTCAATATTTTTATGTCGTTTTTAATTTTTATGATTTTATGTTGACTTCACAGTGGCTTTACTTAAATTAAATTTTATATTTCCACATATTAATTTATTTAAGTAAATTTTACATCAGTTGGATTGAAATATTAGTGAATAAAGTTGCTGGATTTCATCTGTTCTGAAATTTGTTATACAAAGAATTTTAGGGAAATCACATTTTATTTTTAATTCAATGACGTTTAGTCACATATTATTTAGCAACATTTTGCGATTAAATTTGAGGAAGCGAGCAAAAAAAAGTGAAGATTTCCGAATCATAAGCTTCCTGAAATGTTTCTATGGAAAGATGTTGCTTGCAAGCATGAACGATATGGGTGACAAAATTCATACGAAAAATATAAATAACTTAATATCAATGTAATTTGTGAAATCTCTCTACAAGCCTTGACAAATTTCAAACAACCCCTCCGACATGATTATAAAATATTTAATTTAATTGACCTTAACTAATTTATTTTTATTCTAGAACGATTCTTTTGAATTTTAAATGTGTGGCGTCAACTGATAATTAGTATATTTACATTCATATATTACTTATAACAATGTCAGTTCATTATGCAATACATAAAAAAAAAAAAACATAAAAAACCACATATCATATTTTTATAAACATTGCAAAAGAGATAAAATATTGTTTATTGTCATGAAATATTTAATTTCAATACTCATGTTCAAAACTTGTATGTGTCGCATATCTCTTGCTAAAAACTTATCAGTTCTCATTGAATCTTTCTCATAAACAGTTCAAATTGTCAGTAGTTCTATTGAAGGCAGAAATATGAAGATCTGGTAAATATTTTTGATTCTTAGAATCAATTTTGAAAAAAAGACCCATTTGATTTAACGAATATTTTTATTTAAGGATTATACTATTCTTTGTTTGCTGGCGAAATAATCCATCATCCTCCTTTGAATTGGTCTGTGATGAATACCCAGCCACATTAAATTTGATGGATGCTATTTCTTTTCCAAAAACATGTACATTTACCAAAGTCAATGTTCCTCAAGAAATATTAACCATCCGGCAGCCATCGTTCACCGTGTACAATCAAAGAACAAATATATATTACTACAACCAACGTCCACAGAGCTCCACAACGCAATACCCTTCAAATAGAATAACCACAGTCAAATTCCAGAACTCAATAGTTCCAAAAATTCCGCAAATTATTTTCACTCAATTCACCGCAATAAATTTTTTGGTCGCTGATGCATCAAAAATTGAAGCTATCTCCAAACCGGATTTCCGTGGTGCGAAAACCTTAGAAAAGATGTCGTTAAAGTCTAATTTAATTGAAAAATTGGGCAAAAATACGTTTACTGAGCTTTCTATAATACTTTTTATTGACTTGACAAACAACCTGATCGAGGAAATTGATGAGACGGCATTCAATGGGTTGGATTTATTAGAAACGATAGGACTAGCTCAAAATAAGATTAAAGTTTTACCTAGCAAAGTGTTTGAAGATCTGGTGAAGTTAATGGTCATTGATTTGAGATACAATCAAATTCAGGTGTTAGATGATGGCCTTTTTGATAATAACGTGAAAATGAACTCAATTTGGATTGGTTACAACAACATCACAAAAGTTGGTGATGGAATCTTTGACAACCTTCAAAAATTAGTTTTGATAAATTTTTCTAATAATCAATTGAGTGAATTAGACCTTAGTAATTGCACAGCGCAGAAAATTGACATTGGAAATAATAAAATCCAAGATTCTATCAAAATTGGTGAAAATGTGACAAATTTAATAGTATCAAACAACAAAATTGCTGACATAAACTTCGTAGAAGACTCTCAACTAGTGGAGCTGAACATATCATCCAACAATTTGAATTTGGACTTCCAAAAGATCGCAAATCTGAAATTTTCAACTACATTAGACTTATCTTTCAATAAAGTTGGCAAATTGAATGCCTCGAGTTTCCTCAAAATGAATAAGCTGAAAACACTGAACTTGCAAGCTTGCAGCATTTCTGGCCTGGACTATGGAACTTTTGGTCATCAAACACTACTAGAAGAACTTGATATATCTTATAATAACCTGAAAACAGTGGATCTTAACATGTTTATAGCCTTAAAAAACCTAAAAACAATTTATTTAGAAGGCAACAATTTAAAAGAGCTGGATTATGTTGTTTTTCCAAACACTTTACCCAACTTGACAAAACTTGGAATAAGTGATAACAACTGGAATTGTTCTTATCTCACAAAAATGGTGAACGTTCTAGAAGCAAATTCTTTTGAGTTGGTTTATTTGAAAACTGATAAAAATGGAAGCAATGTGCATGGAATAAAATGCTACAACAACAAAACTCAAGAGCTGGAATATGATTTCACCAACCCGATTAGGCATCATCAACATTTTTTGGCTAACGATTCTATGATCCAAGAAGTTTCACAAAGATTTGATAATATTTTGGCGCAATTCAATGAATCCAAATCAAAATTTATTTCCAAAGAATCGTTTGCGAGTGAACTGGAAAGTCTGAAACAATCAATCTTCAGCATTAAAGATGACTTATTTCTTATCAGACAAGATGTTATTGCCAACAAACTCACGATTATCTCAACAAACTCAACAGCTGAAGCCTCCAAATTGAGTAATCTAATCGAGCAAATGAACAACATGACGAATGAGCGGCAAAAACTCAATAGTGATAAAATATCTCAAAGAGTTCATGAACTGGAATTCAAAGTCAACTCCTTTATATCCCAAGCTAACGATAATTTTATGAAGTTAACAGTTGCTGATCCAGATAAAGCAAATTCGCTGCTAGCACCACAAACAAACGCATTAGCATCTCAAGCTGTTCAAACTACGGAGTCAGATGGAACTACAAAAGTGTTTGTTATTTTGATCTTTTTAATGCTTCTTGGATTTTTCATATTCTTTGGTGTTCAGAAATATAAGAGCAATGAGAAGAAATCGTTTTTTAGGAAGAGAGGATGCCGGTCAGAAACTAACACTTTGCAATCTTCCTTGAATGACGATTTTCTATAATTTATCTAATTTTAAAACTATTTGAAACCATTTTTATTTTGCTATCAATGAATAATGTTATCCCAAGTGAAAATGAGCTGTATGCCTTCAATATTAAAATACACTGTTAATACAGCAAAATACTACAAAACACTGTTAATAATGTCAAATTTCAGTGTGAAATACATAAAATTTCAATTATCAAATGTATTTTAATGTGTGAAAACACACTTTATAACACTGCTAAGAATGTAACACATATGTTAAATATTTTAAACAGTATTTTGTAGTGTTTTGGATACTATATTATACATTGTAAAACACATTGATTTTCTCAAGATTTTCTAGTAAAATGATCAAATCATTTAAAACTCAGTAAATAAATATGATTTAACTAAAAAAATATCTACAAGAGTTGAATTATAAAATTTTAATTGAAAAAAACTATTTTAATTGTATATAGGACTTAAAAAATCGAAAAATTCCGGTTCTTTGGCAGGCTCTTTGACAACATAAAAACTGAGATCTATTCAAATATATGGAACCAAAATTTAAATATCCGATCAGAGCGCCGCGTTAGGATTATTTTGCATTATTGCTGTTAAATTTGTTGTATCACATCATACATCAAATACAGCCTAATTACATAATTTTATAATCTGCCGTATTGAAATTTATATAATTGCAAAAAAGTACAAAATATCAAAACATTTGTATGACAGGTACTCCAAGCACCAGTCCAATCACAAAAACCAGCCATTTTACTTTGCTTATAGTCAAGAGAAGGTTATTTTGAAAATTTGAGCTAAATCTAAATCATGCAGATGCTTGCAGCAATTGATGCATCAATACAAATTTGACATTTTGTACTTATTGAAGCTTGACCACTTGGTCATGGGTTAATATTTTCGGACAATCTTTTGGAATTCAGTGTTTTGAGACAAATACAATATTTTTGCATGAATCGAATTTTTTTAAGCTTTTCGGTTAAACAAAAGTTTTTGTATGAAGAATGATTGTTTGTGCTGCAGCTACAAGATAACGTTGTTAAAACACAATTAAAATGAATAGACATACTTATAAGATTTCATAATTCTCAAAACCTGAGTTTCATCAAAACCGGTTGATTGTTTGGGGACTTACATGGAAGCAGCAAAATGCGGCAAAAACTGATATTAGGGTGTGTGACACCAATATTTAGTCATTTTAGTGAGTTTTAAAAGATTTTTTGTTTTTTGGATGCATACAACTTTTTTAGTTAAAGTAAAAAGAATTTTAAATGTTTTGACATTTTTTTAAAAACTTATTGAGACATTCACAAAAACTGCATATTTATCCTATTTAACTGATTTTTTAAATACTATTATAATATAAAAAATACTTAATTAAAGTCAAACCAAAACTTCAAGTTTTCTACAAACTTATTAAAATTTTTATTAATTATTTTAAAAAACTTCTACCAAAATTCATGTTTTTCCCAAGAAAAATATTTTTCCTGATTCAGATCAGAATTTCAATTATCAGGAAAATTTTTGGATAATGGTGAAATAAGATTATCTTTCGTCTCATTTAACCATATAAAACGCATAGGATCAAATTATCAATAAAATACCGGACGTTAAAAACAATAAAATAAAGTTTCCTGCTTCAAACATAAAGTATGGCATAAAAAAATTCAAAAGTTAACTCAATTTATATTAAAGTATATCTTTTCAACTAATACTTCAGATTTGTGGTTTGATTTCTAATAGTGAGCATTTTAAAAATTAATTATTTTAATATATTTACATTAAATTCAATTCTTTTCAAGTTCAACCTAAGCATGTTACTTCACAATAAAATATTTCCTTCACCCAACAGTACCAGCAGCGCGCACCAGCAACATCAAGTTCGATTCTTCAATTCCCCAAAAAAATTCAGATTTGTTCGAAGTTCAATTCCTACATACAAAAATTTCTTTTTTGCCAAATATTACAAAATACTGCTCGAAATACATAAGAAATACTGCTCTTTCAACACTGCAAAACACTGTTCAAAATGCATTAAATTACACATATGAACAGTGTTCCGAGCAGTATAAAGCAGTGTTTTAAAATACTATACATTCCATAATTTCGTGATATTTTAATGTATTAAGTTGATATATTATGAGCAGTATTATTTCAAATAATTTTCACATGGGATACTATTCTATTCTAAACTACGGAATTTTTTTTTGTTATTCATAAGTATATTGGTTGAAATGACAATCAATTCACAAAAAATACTTTTTCTTCCAAAAAAATATGAGAGCTCAAACAAATACATATCAATATGACTGTATGATATTATTAAACTAATCTGTTATGCCTATCTGTATCTATATGTATTTTGAAACAAAAGTACATGTTATCTCTCAGTAGTGTCCAAGCAGTGTCCGATTACAAAATAAAGTGTAGGGAATTTTCAAAGTATCTTTTAAGAAAATTTTGTCGTCAGTCATCGTTTAGAATTGTACTGAACAGTTTAATAAATTTATTGAAAAATTACAAACATGATCTTATTGTAAGAATTTTTTAGAACTTAGAGTTTGACTTAGTTTGATAACTAATTATACCTACTTTATTTTAGCTTCATTTTCTTGTTTCTGAAAAGTTCTTCTGCTCAGGATGATGTATCAAGTCCGGGGTTCTTGAGTTCTCATATAAGTTGTGATGAATTTGTGCTTGAACAAACGGATCTTTGTACTTTCACAAACGTTTTTTTGCCAGAAAACGTAGAAATCAGTATTGCGAAGTTTCCATCAATGAATATCCAGAGATACAATCAATATGATGACTACGATCCCGATGAAAATTACGATCGACATCAAAACCGATTACCTCCAAAGCAAATCCCGTCGGATATAAACATAGTAAACTTTATCAGGTCTTCTGTAAAGCGTGTTCCTTCGTGCTTGTTCACTTATTTCCCCAACTTGATCAAATTAAGTGTCGATGAATCAGAAATCAAATCATTGGCCAAACTCGACTTCAAAGGAGCAAAAAATTTGAAAGTTTTCTCGTGCAAGTTAAATCAAATAAATAAATTAGAGAAAAGACTTTTTCTTGAGTTGGGAAGTTTGACCATTTTGGATATATCTCAGAACAAAATTAGAGAGATTGGTACCTCTGCTTTTCATGGTCTAGATCAACTCCAAACGCTTCGCTTATCTCACAATTATATAACTCTGGTGCAAAAAGAGTTGTTCGAGGATTTGGTTCAATTAGAAGAAATTGATTTGAGTTTCAATAAAATTGAGTTAGTGGATGAAGAAACTTTGCAGATAAATTTGAAATTAAGAATAGTGTTGCTGAACGACAATAGACTAAAGAGAATTGCAATGGACTTTGAAAAATATGTCTATTTGTACCAAATAAATTTTTCCAACAATCAGCTGGCAGAGTTTGAGTTAACAAACTGCACTGCCAAAATAATCGACATCTCCAATAATTCGATCACAAACACTTTTTACATAGAAAAATCAGTTCATTCATTTAATGCTGCTAAAAACAAGATCAGTGAATTAAATTTTGATATTGATTCTGAGTTGTTAGTGCTTAATATATCATCAAACAACGTAGATTCTGAAAAAATGAACATTCTCCAGGAAATCAACGGATTAAAAAAACTATCGACTTTGGACTTGTCATTTAACCAAATTGGAAAACTCAATATCTCCAGCTTCCTCGATTTAAAAAACCTTAACATTTTAAGCTTGCAAGATTGTGCAATATCCGGTCTGGATTTTGGCTTATTCTCGCACCAAAATTTATTGAAAGAATTGGATTTATCTTACAACAACTTAAGAAAAATTGATTTAAATATTTTCACAAATTTAAAATCATTGGAAACATTTTACATCGATGGCAATAATTTGGTTGAACTTGACTACGAGAGTTTGGAGAAGATTCTGCCGAACATAACATCTATTGGTCTTGCTGATAATAACTGGAACTGTTCACATCTCAACAAAATTGTTGTCAGTTTGAACGAAAAGTCGATCAAATTAATTATACTTAAAACGGTTCACAACCACACAAATGTTCAAGGAATAAAATGTTACAGCAAAAGTTCTGAAGGAACTCATGATTATCTGAGCAACCCAATAGATCGTTATGAACATTTATTGGCCAACAATCTAATGCTCAAAGAAGTCTCTGAAAGTTTTGATAAAGTTTTGGGGCACATCAATGCAACCAAGGATGATTTTGTATCGAAACAAACTTTTGCATATGAGATCAAAACTTTAAAACAAGCGATATTCAGCGTTAAAGATGACCTTATTGTGATGAAGCAAGAGATCATAGCCAATAAACTCACAATCATCTCAACAAATTCATCGACTGAATCTTCCAAATTAAGCAATTTAATTGAACAAATGAACAACATGACAAATCTAAGGCAAAAACTTAATAATGACATCATGCTCAAGAAATTTCTTGAACTTGAGTACAAACTCGACAATTTCATATCAAAGACGGAAGACAATTACCTAAAATTGAAAGTTGTAACTGCTGATAATCCCAGCAAAGCAAAAGTCATGCAATTTCAAACCAGCCCAACAGCTTCCGCAGCAGATTCTGATGGTGTCACAAAATTTTTTACAATAATGATTTTTGTTATTTTGGTTGGACTTTGCATGTTTTTTGGCGTTCAGAAATACATGAGAAAGGAACAGAAAAGATTCTTCCGAAGATCACATGCTGCTAAATCAGAAACAAATACAGTGGTCTCAAATATTGACGATGATTATCTTTGAAAATATTATTACTAATTTTTAAATCATAAATATCTTAAATAATATATTATAACTAAAATATCTTAAATATAATCACCATTAAAATAAAAACAAAATTAATAAAAACTCAATACAAAGTACAGTCTTTTTACAGTCAATATTTGAAATATTTCAGATACAGCTCTTTGCTTTATGCTTAATATGCTTAAGCAGCCTGCAGCAAACATTGTATTTCCATTATATTTTTGTTATTCAAATGAAATTACTTATATTATGTATTTAATTTTTTTTTGGTTAGCATTTTTTATGTAATTTGAGCCGCTTTCAGAATGTATCTAAATTTAACATACATTATGTCAACACAAAATTTGTTACATATCATTTTAATGTTTCAGTCTCCGTTTGAAAACAAGTAGTGCCAGGCAAACTAATATAATTTAATAAAATCATGATCATATTGTAAGAATTTTTATCAAAAATTTTAAGAGTTTTTCTTAAAAACTATATCACGTTGATTTTTATTGATTATCCGACGTATAAATATAATATATCAACGTGACCTATATTTTATGAATGATTTACGTAAAACTGAAATAAAAAGAATAAACATCTTTTTTTAGATTTATTTTGTTACTGCTGAAAAGTTCTTTTGCTGATTATGATGATTACGGTAACGAGATTCTTACTGACGACTTCCCAATTGACTTAGATGAAGACATGCATGAGCTAGACTTACCTAACAGTCGAGGAATTACTTGTGAATTAAAGTCTCAGTCTGAATGTGATTTTACAAGCGTTATCTTATCTGAAAACGAAGAGCTCTTTATTAAATATTCAAAGATGATACCGAAAGACAAAATCAAAGGGACTACGAATTACGATTATTCTTATAGAAGATTTGGTGTATATCATCATCAGATAACCCTCGACCCAGAGCCATCTGAAATAAAAACTGTGCATTTCTTCGAATCGTCGTTAACTAAAATTCCTGATATTTTATTCACTCATTTCTCCGATTTGTTCAATCAGCAAATTCTGATGGTGTTCCAAAACTTTTACAATCATGATTTTTTTTATTTTGATTGGACTTTGTTTGTTTTTTGGAGTCGAAAAATATATGAGAAAAGAACAGAAAAGATTCTTTAAGAAATCATCTGTTGCTAAGTTGGAGAATAATACTGATGTCTCGTAATTAAGATAGTCCTAAAATTTTTAATATGTGCATTGTGCAGATTATTTTTGTATGTAATATCAAGCAAACGTTCTTTTATTTGATTTTTTTAAGAGCCATAAACAGAGTAGAAAACCAGAGTTTTGCTCAATTCCCAACAAACATGTTATTATTGAAAAAAATTTTTTTAATCCAGTGGTGATATTTTAATCATTGAATAAATCTTCTTCTTCTTGATGTAATGTTTCGTCTTGGACAGGCCATCACGACTTTCGTCATACTATGGCCGGGTTAATCATTAAATAAATAATAATAAATAATTGTAGTTGATAAAATTATATAATCAATAAATATTGCTTACTATCCAAATTGTTTGGTTTTATTATATTGAATTTTTATAGAATCTTGATATCTAGCCCCGTTCCCGTTTGTCTATTTACTTAATATTTTTATTTTTATATATTAGATTTATTTTTTAATTTCTTACTTACACGTTGTTTAATTTTTTTTTTTCGAATACTTATATTAATTTGCAAATCCAGATAACATTTGTTAAAGTTACGAAAATTCCTGAGTCTGAGTGTAATTTTGCAATTCAGTCACAACTCACTAATCAGTTTACTTTTGGATGCTTTTGAGAAAACATAGAGTGAAAAATTGTTAACGACTGTTAACGTTACTCTAATAATAATAATACAACCGTTCTGAAGATGAGACGCAATTAAGTCTCGAAATACGTATAAATAAATAAAATTATATTTGTGAAACGACTAAGTGATGTGTGTATTTTTACTCCTTAGTATTATTACATAAATATCACTAAAACGAATGCTACAACAACAAAACTGAAGAGCTGAAATATGATTTCACCAACCCCATTAAGCATCATCAACATTTTTTGGCTAACGATTCTATGATCCAAGAATTTTCACAAAGATTTGATAATATTTTGGCGCAATTCAATGAATCCAAATCAAAATTTATTTCCAAAGAATCGTTTGCGAGTGAACTGGAAAGTCTGAAACAATCAATCTTCAGCATTAAAGATGACTTATTTCTAATCAGACAAGATGTCATTGCCAACAAACTCACAATCGTCTCAACAAACTCAACAGCTGAATCCTCCAAATTGAGTAATCTTATCGAGCAAATGAACAATATGACGAATGAGCGGCAAAAACTCAATAGTGATAAAATATCTCAACGAGTTCATGAACTGGAATTCAAAGTCATTTCCTTTATATCCCAAGCTAACGATAATTTTATGAAGTTAACAGTTGCTGATCCAGTTAAAGCAAATCCGATGCAAACACCACAGACAATCGCTCTAGCATCTCAAGCTGTTGAAACTACGGAATCAGATGGAACTACAAAAGTGTTTGTTATTTTGATCTTTTTGATGCTTTTAGGATTTTTCATATTCTTTCGTGTTCAGAAATATAAGGGTAACGAGAAGAAATCGTTTTTTAGGAAGAGAGGATGCCGGTCAGAAACTAACATTTTGCAATCTTCCTTGAATGACGATTTTCTATGATTTATCTTATTTTTAAACTATTTGTAACAATTTTTATTATACTATCAATAAATACTATTTTATCTATTCTATTTTAAACTGTGAAACTTTTTTTTGTTTTTTATACGTATTGGTTAAAATGAGAATAAATTCGCTAAAAAATTTTTTTTCTTTCAAATGACATTAGAGAGCTCAAACAAATACATATCAATATGACTGTATGATATTTTTAAACTAATATTTAATGCCCATATGTATTATAAAACATTAGTACATTTTATCTCTCAGTAGTGTCCGAGTAGTGTCCGTTTACAAAATATGGTGTAGGGAATTTTCAAAGTATATTTCATGAAAGTTTTGGCGTCAGTCATCGTTTATAATTGCGCTGAACAGTGTAATAAATTTATTGAAAAAAATACGAACATGATCTTATTGTAAGAATCTTTTAGAACTTAGAGTTTGACTTAGTTTGATAACTAATTATGTAAACTTACTTCATTTTAGCTTCATTTTGTTGTTTCTGAAAAGCTCCTCTGCTCAGGATGATGTATCAAGTCCGGGGTTCTTGAGTTCTCATATAATTTGTGATGCAATTGTGTCTCAGCAGACGAATCTTTGTACTTTCACAAACGTTTTTTTGCCAGAAAACGAAAAAATCAGTATTGCGAACTCTCCATCAATGAACATACAGAGATATAATCAATATGGTAGCTACGATTCCAATGGAAATTACGATCGACATCAAAACCGATTACCTCCAAAGCAAATCCCGTCGGATATAAACATAGTAAACTTTATCAGATCTTCTGTAAAACATGTTCCTTCGAACTTGTTCACTCATTTCCCCAACTTGATCAAATTAAGTGTCGATGAATCAGAAATCAAATCGTTGGCCAAACTCGACTTCAAAGGAGCAAAAAATTTGAAAGTTTTCTCGTGCAAGTTAAATCAAATAAATAAATTGGAGAAAAGACTTTTTCTTGAGTTGGGAAGTTTGACCATTTTGGATGTATCTCAGAACAAAATAAATGAGATTGATACCTCTGCTTTTCATGGTCTAGATCAACTCCAAACGCTCCGCTTATCTCACAATTCTATAACTCTGGTGCAAAAAGAGTTGTTCGAAGATTTGGTTCAATTAGAAGAAATTGATTTGAGTTTCAATAAAATTGAGTTAGTGGATGAAGAAACTTTGCAGATAAATTTGAAATTAAGAACAGTGTTGCTGAACGACAATAGACTAAAGAGAATTGCAATGGACTTTGAAAAATATGTCTATTTGTACCAAATAAATTTTGCCAACAATCAACTGGCAGAGCTTGAGTTAACAAATTGCACTGCCAAAATAATCGACATCTCCAATAATTCGATCGCAAACACTTTTTACATAAAAAAATCAGTTCATTCATTTAATGCTGCTAAAAACAAGATCAGTGAATTAAATTTTGAAATTGAATCTGAGTTGATAGTGCTTAATATATCATCAAACAACGTAGATTCTGAAAAAATGAACATTCTCCAGGAAATCAGCGGATTAAAAAAACTATCGACTTTGGACTTGTCATTTAACCAAATTGGACAACTCAATATCTCCAGCTTCCTCAACATGAAGAAGCTTAAAGTTTTAGGCTTGCAGGATTGTGCATTATCCGGTCTGGATTTCGGCTTATTCTCACACCAAAATTTATTGGAGGAATTGGATTTATCTTACAACAACTTAAGAAAAATTGATTTAAATATTTTGACAAATTTAAAATCATTGGAAACATTTTACATCGATGGCAATAATTTGGTTGAACTTGACTACGAGAGTTTGGAGAAGATTCTGCCAAACATAACATCTATTGGTCTTACTGATAATAATTGGAACTGTTCACATCTCAACAAAATTGTTGTCAGTTTGAACGAAAATTCGATCGAATTAATCAAACTTAAAACGGTTCACAACCACACAAATGTTCAAGGAATAAAATGTTACAGCAAAAGTTCTGAAGGAGCTTATGATTATCTGAGCAACCCAATAAAGCATCATGAACATTTATTGGCCAACAATCCAATGCTCAAAGAAGTCTCTGAAAGTTTTGATAAAGTTTTGGGGCACATCAATGCAACCAAGGATGATTTTGTATCGAAACAATCTTTTGCATATGAGATCAAAACTTTAAAACAAATGATCTTCAGCGTTAAAGATGATCTTATTGTGATGAAGCAAGAGATCATCGCCAATAAACTCACAATCATTTCAACAAACTCATCAGCTGAATCTTCCAAATTAAGCAATTTAATCGAACAAATGAACAACATGACAAATCTAAGGCAAAAACTCAATAATGACATCATGCTCCAGAAATTTCATGAGCTTGAGTACAAACTCGACAATTTCATATCAAAGACGGAAGACAATTATCTAAAATTGAAAGTTGTAACTGCTGATAATCCCAGCAAAGCAAAAATCATGCAAGTTCAAACCAGCCCAACAGCTTCCGCAGCAGATTCTGATGGTGTCACAAAATTTTTTACAATAATGATTTTTGTTATTTTGGTTGGACTTTGCATGTTTTTTGGCGTTCAGAAATACATGAGAAAGGAACAGAAAAGATTCTTCCGAAGATCACATGCTGCTAAATCAGAAACAAATACAGTGGTCTCAACTATTGACGATGATTATCTTTGAAAATATTATTACTAATTTTTAAATCATAAATATCTTAAATAATATATTATAACTAAAATATCTTAATTATAATCACCATTAAAATAAAAATAAAATTAATAAAAACTCAATACAAAGTACAGTCTTTTTACAGTCAATATATGAAATATTTCAGATACAGCTTTTAATATTCTTGAGCAGCCTGCAGCAAACATTGTATTTCCATTATATTTTTGTTATTCATTAATGAAATTACTTATATTATGTATTTAATTTTTTTTTGTTAGAATTTTTTATGTAGAGTTGTTGACTTATTATAATAACAAAATTTTGGATCTATTATGATAACGACTTTTTGCAAATTCGCACTGCCTTCCTTTAAAGCTTATATGGCTCGGGAGTAATTTTTTATTTTTCTTTGAGGTGATAACTATAACTTATGTTTCGGACTTTTGCCTCTTAAATCAAAATTTGTTAATGTTTTAATTATTTTGTGAGACATTGAACCAAGGCGATTTATTATGATAAAGTACACATGGTGGACAAAATGAAAAGTTTTTATAAAAAAAAGACGGCACCAATTCAAAACGCAAAAACTCGTAAAAACTGAAATTATTTTACCTATTTTTATAAAAGTCCTCTGTCGATAAATATAAACAGTAAATCAGATGGAGCAATTTTTTTAATGCATATGAATGGGAAGCATCGACCTTTTAGACTCATTTATAAGCTTTTACAGGACTCCCAAGATTTGAAAATCAGTTTGTTGTTGTAGTATGGGCTGCCGCTGTGTCAAAATCCCAGCATGTCAAGTCAGCCGCAGCCTCGCCGATGCTGTTCAGCTTTTGCAATATTTGCGTTAAAGTTTGGGAAAATTAATATAAATAATTATTTGTTTAAATCAATTCAAGACAATGTCAAGTATAATTTCTATAGTAAGATTATTCATCAAAGCTTCAGAAATGGCTAGAAAGTGATTGTAGTGTTGGGAAATTTCTTAAACCCTTGAAATAAACTATTAATTTTTTAGTGTTTACATTTAATTATATGTGATTTGTGCTAATTAAATGACTGAAAATGAGTAAATAACTGTGTATTAAAATCTACTGAGGATTGCTTGTTGAGTTAATTGTCGTTCTAATCTAGTGGAATAGCAATAGAAGCGTAAAGGATACCACAACACTTTTGAGCAAACATAATTCCATCAATTACATCAGGTGGAGACTTAAGCTTACAAATATCACTCAGTATGTCTCAACACACAATAATATTCAAAGTATGAGCCAATCCTCAGTGTACAACCCAATAAAAATAAAGTAGTCACTGATACTAATATTACACTATTCAGGGTTTTAATTAAGGTTTTGAAGATATTAATCACTCAGTGGTCATTGGTGTCATAAAAGTTGCTGTTTATTCGTACTCAAGAGCTATAATTAGTACTTTTTGTTCACACTAATTAAATTATTCATTTCGATCATTTTCCCGCAAAAATTTCAACATCTCAGGCTGAGATCGCGCTGAGATCCCTTCAAACTTGTCCGTTGCTAAAAAGTCGAGAGCAACTGCGATGCAAGTAAGTTAGTCCAATAGATTTTTTTCAAAATATCTCGATTTTGATTTAAAATCTTATTTTTATGCGATTTTGGCTGATGATTTGGAAATTCTAAAAATGCTGTAATTTAACAAATTTAGTATTCTACCATATCGGTTAAATCAAAAATTCTGTGCGGTGAGTTTAAGCCCTCCAAACAAATTATTTAGTCCGAGCGAAACCCTTAACTTATTATAATAAGTCAACAACTCTAATTTGAGTGTCCGCTTTCAGAATATATCTAAATACTACTTACATTATGTCAGCACAAAATTATTATCATTTTATTGTTTCAGTCTCTGTTTGAAAACAAGTAGTGCCAGGCAAATTAATATAATTTAATAAAATCATGATCATATTGTAAGATATTTTATCAAAAATTTTAAGAGCTTTTCTTAGAAACTATATCACGTTGATTTTTATTGATTATCCGACGTATAAATATAATATATCAACGTGACCTATATTTTATGAATGATTTACGTAAAACTGAAATAAAAAGAATAAATATCTATTTTTAGATTTATTTTGTTATTGCTGAAAAGTTCTTCTGCTGATTATGATGATTACGGTAACGAGATTCTTACTGACAACTACCCAATTGACTTAGATGAAGACATGCATGAGCTAGACTTACCTAACAGTCGAGGAATTACTTGTGAATTAAAGTCTCAGTCTGAATGTGATTTTACAAGCGTTATCTTATCTGAAAACGAAGAGCTCTTTATTAAATATTCAAACGATGATACCGATGATACCGAAAGACAAAGTCAAAGAGAGTACGAATATTCTTATAGAAGATTTGGTGTATATCATCATCAGATAATCCTCGACCCAGAGCCATCTGAAATAAAAACTGTGAATTTCTTCGAATCGTCGTTAACTAAAATTCCTCATATTTTATTCACTCATTTCTCCGATTTGTTCAAGCTTAACGTAGACAATTCAAAACTCAAATCTATGAATAAAGAGGACTTCACAAAAGCAACATATTTACAAGTTCTGTCTTGCAAATCGAATGAAATAGAGAAGTTACACAATGAAGTGTTCCTTGAGTTGGGAAGTTTAATTGAACTAGATATTTCTCAGAACAAAATAAATGAGATTGATAGCTCAGCTTTTCATGGATTAGATCAACTCATAACGCTTCGTTTATCTCACAATACTATAACTTTCTTGCAAAAGGATTTGTTCGAGAATTTGGTTCAATTAAGAGAGATAGATTTGGGTTTCAATCATATTGAGTTATTAGATGAAGAAACTTTGCAGATAAATTTGAAATTAAGAATAGTGTTGCTTAACGACAATAGACTAAAAAGAATTGCAATGGACTTTGAAAAATATGTCAATTTGTACCAAATAAATTTTGCCAACAATCAACTGGCAGAGTTTGAGTTAACAAACTGCACTGCCAAAATAATCGACATCTCCAATAATTCAATCGCTAATACCTTTTACATAGAAAAATCAGTTCATACATTTAATGCTGCTAAAAATAATATCACTGAAATAGAAATTGAAAAAGGATCTGAGCTAGAAGTCCTCAATATATCATCAAACAATATGCATTCTGGAAAAATGAACATTCTTCTGGAAATTGACGGCTTAAAAAAACTATCGACTTTAGACTTATCATTAAGCCATGTCGGAAAACTAACTGTATCCAGCTTCCTCAAGATGAAGAAGCTAAAAATTCTGAGTTTACAAGATTGTGCAGTATCTGGATTGGATTTTGGATCATTCTCGGACCAACATTTACTGGAAGAATTGGATTTATCTTACAACAGCTTAAGAAAACTTGATTTGAACATTTTTACGCATTTGAAAAATTTACGATCAATCTATTTTGATGGCAACAGCCTCACAGAATTGGATTATGAAAATATGAAGAAAACTTTTCCAAGATTAACAAAAATTGGTCTTACTGATAATCATTGGAATTGTTCTTATCTCAACAAAGTTGTGATTAGTTTGATTGAAAATTCTATTGAATTAATCAAACTTAAAACGGTTTACAACCACACTAACGTGCAAGGAATTAAATGTTACAGCAATAATTCTGAGGGAGCTTTTGATGATTTGAGCAAACTAATAGATCGTCATGCACATATCTACGATTCAATGTTAAAAGAAGTATCTGTAAGCTTGGATACAGTTATGAGGGATATCAATTCAACTGTAGTAAATTTAATGAAAAAGGAACATTTTGCAAATGAGCTGAAAGTTTTGAAACAAGCGATCTTCAGCATTAAAGACGAAATAACTTTAATGAAGCAAGAAATTAACGTCAATAAACTCACAATCATCTCAACAAACTCTACTGCTGAATCCGCAAAATTAGAGTTTTTGATTGAGCAAGTAAGCCACATGACCAGCCAAAGACAGGACCTCGAAAACGACATCATGCTCCAGAAATTTCACGAACTTGAATACAAACTCGATAATTTCATATCAAATACGGAAGACAATTATGGACAATTAAAATTTGTAACTGCTGATAATCCCAGAAATGCAAAATTAATGCAGCCTCAACTAGTGCCAGCAACTTCCGCAGCAAACTCTGATGGTGTTACAAAAATTTTTACAATCATGATTTTTGTTATTTTGATGGGACTTTGTTTGTTTTTTGGAGTCGAAAAAAATATGAGAAAAGAACAGAAAAGATTCTTTAAGAAATCATCTGTTGCTAAGTTGGAGAATAATACTGATGTCTCGTAATTAAGATAGTCCTAAAAGTTTTAATATGTGCAGATTATTTTTGTATGTAATATCAAGTAAACGTTCTTTCATTTGATATTTTTAAGGGCCATACACAGAGAAGAAAACTAGAGTTTTGCTCAATTCCTAACAATTATTGAATAAAAAAATTTTAATCCAGTGGTGATATTTTAATCATTGAATAAATAATAATAAATAATTGTAGTTGATAAAAATATATAATTAATAAAATATATTGCTTACTATCCAAATTGTTTGGTTTTATTTTATTGAATTTTTATAGAATCTTGATATCTAGCCCCGTTTGTCTATTTACTTAATATTTTTATTTTTATATATTAGATTTATTTTTAAATATATATCTTACTTACATGTTGTTTAATTTTTTTCGAATACTCATATAAATTTGCAAAGCCAGATAACATTTGTTAAAGTTACGAAAATTCCTGAGTCTGAGTGTAATTTTGCAATTCAGTCACAAATCAGTTTACTTTTGAATGCCTTTGAGAAAACATCGAGTAAAAAGTTTTGTGAACCAACCAACAGTCAGCACAAAAATAAAGTGAATATGCAAAAAAGGTAGACTGTTAACGTTTCTTATAATTTTAAATTTATTTTTTAAAGTTCCAACATCTTAGCATTATTACATAAATATCACTAAAACGACAAAATTTATAATTGTTAAAATATTTTAGGATCTTCATAACATTTTTATGCTGCATAACAACAGTAAACAGTGTGAGAGTATCATGTCAAGGATTTGAGACCACGAAGAACCTGGAAGCTATAGATCAAACTTATAGCAACATGTGCACGATTTCTAGACTAAATTTATCAGACGGCGATGAATTCAGTATAAATCCTCCTGACATCTCATTTTTGAACTACTATAACAGTATAGAAAAAGATATTTCAAACGAAATGCTTGCAGTTTTTTTCGAGTTTGCAAATATGGCTAAAATTCCATCAATAATTTTCACTCAGTTTATTAATTTACAAGAATTATTTGCTGACGACTCAGGCATTCAATCACTGACCAAAGCAGATTTCAAGAACGCAAAAAAATTGGAAATTTTGTCATGCAAATCAAATGCAATCAAATATATCGGAAGAATGCTTTTCACTGAGCTGATACATGTAAAGATGATTGATTTATCATATAATCTGATTGAAGAAGTTGATGAAACTGCTTTTTATGGGTTGGATCGATTGACAACACTGAAACTTACGGGAAATAAAATAAAAAACCTGCATTCTCAAATGTTCCTGGATTTGATTGCTTTAGAATTACTCGATGTGAGTCACAATAAAATTCATGTGTTGAATGGAAGTATCTCCCTGGATTTTGATTTGAAAAACTGCTTGGCAAAAAGAATCAACATCTCCAACAATAAAATTTCGGGTTCTTTTGAAGTGAAACAGTTTGTGACAAACTTTGCTGCATCAAACAACAACATCAGTGGGATAAGCTTCGAAGGAGAGTCACAGTTGATTGAGCTAAATATTTCCAATAATCTCTTGACTCACAAGGATTTTATCAAAATCACTGAATTGAAAAATCTCACGACTTTGGATTTTTCCTTCAATAAGATAGGAAATAATTCAAAACTAAATGTTTCAAGCTTCTTGGATATGAAAGGTCTTGAAATATTGAATTTGCAACATTGTGGAGTCTCTGGTTTGGAGTTTGGAACATTTTCACATCAAACTGAGCTGAAAGAACTCGATCTATCTTACAACAACCTCATCGAAATTCAACTTGATATGTTTGCTACGCTTAACGAGCTATCAATATTTTACATTGAAGGCAATAATTTAAAACAAATAGATTATGAAAATATCAAGAAAATTCTTCCGAAACTTACAAAAATTGGATTAATGGATAATAATTGGAATTGTTCTTATCTTTCTAAGATGCTGATTGATTTAAAACAAAATTCCGTTGAACTAAATTATTTGGAAAAATTTTACAACACTACAAATGTTGGTGGTATTGCGTGTCACTACAATAAAACTGATGAGGTGAATCTAGTTGATTTAGAAAAAAACATCAAGCAACATCAGCATTTAATTGTAAATGATTCTGTGCTTCAAGACGTTTTGCAAGGACTTCAAAATACTTTGAGGCATATCAATAAAACATCAGCATACGTTCAAAACGGGGATAACATCGTTAAAAAAGTTTTGACAAACGAGCTTGGAAGTTTTAAAGAGTCTATTGTAACTCTGATGAAGGAATACCTAATTGAGATTAAACATGAAATTAAAAAAACATCTTCTGAATCTTCACATGCATCTATAGCATACCCGACTGAAGAAAGTCCTGACATCGATTCAGTTCAACAGCAACTTCGGAAATTGGAGATCAAACTAAACAGTTTCATCTCAAGGTCTGAAAAAAACTTCACTAAAATAAAATCGTCTGCTGCCAAAAACGCAATCCATGTCTTGAATAACAGTTCAATGATGCCAGATCAAACTCATCAAGACTCTTCACAAGACGGATCTACAAAAATTCTTATAATTCTTACTTTCATGCTGCTCTTATTACTTTGTCTATTTTTTGGCACTCAAAAATTTATGAAAAAGCAAAATACAAGAGTTCTCGAAAGATTTAATACCAACAAATCAGAGACAAACAAGTCAGAGATGTCTATCGCTGAAGATTTCATATAAATTCAATATTCTGGTTTTCAAACATTTAACCTATAGGCATTAAATAATTTATATTTCAAAAGCAAAAAAACTTAGCATAAGATATATAGAAAATATAAATATTATTTTCTTATTAATTAGAACATTGCCGATTTAAAATGTAATCAATAATGTAAGTAAATCAAAGATTTAAAATAAATTAATAGTATTCATTAAATACACAAAATATGATTACGATTATAAAATACTATTGAAACGCTGTAATGGAAATCTCAATTTCTCTTCATAAATTTTCTCAATTTTTCTTGAAGGCATGCAAATTTTTTTGTTCAAGCACTTTATGGCTGATTATAGCAGAAAGGTTTTGAAATATTCAAATACGTTGAGGAATTGCTCTCAATTTAAAATATATGAGGATAATTTTTCTTTCAGTGTTGATTGAGATTTATCATGTCACCAACAGGTAAGAAATCGAATCATTTAAGAGGTATGCGTTAATGATGGGAAAATCCCGAAAAGTCCTAGAACAAAGCAGAATCAAGATTTAGATTAGTTGTTCGTTGAAGTTGCTGAAAGAAAGTTGATAATCTTGAAAATGTTCGGAAATATTATTAAAATTTTGTAAGTTCACTATAGTAACTGGTTTTTTAAAGCAGAAACTTATAGTTAACTTTAATTACAGGTGCTTGGTTCTGAGCTTGATTGTCCTGAGTGACTGTGCAACTTTGAAGATTGGTTTGGAAGACAACGAAATTCCATATTCCTTGGAAACTTCTCCATATAGCATCGAAAACACTGACATTACCTTTGATGAGGGCTACCAAGTAATTGATCTCAACGTTCCATCTCAAAACACCAATTTAATCAACAAGGATTTAGGCGATCTATACCTGAAAATAAGCATGCTCCAGGCTAATTTAAAAAGAACAGACAACATGATATTTTTCTACATGAATGCGACGTTTTTGGTTGCTTTCTGTATTTTAATTATCATGATTCATTCTTTAATGAAAATGAAAAAGAAGAGAAAACTTTTTCTGATTACAAAAATTATTAAGATGCCGAAGAAATTGTCACCAAGTCAGCCATTATTATCGAAGGTTTAAAAGGAGTCTACGATTGTTTTAAAGTTCACATATGTCATATAGCAACTTAAATTAACAAACGAGTTTTTAAAAGATTTCGGAAATAAAAACATATATTTTAACAAACAAATTTTATTTTAAATATCCTTCAACATAATGTATTCTTGATAACAAATCTAGTATGGAATTGAGTTGATCGCTTCATTCAGACCGGTCACTAAGTATAAAAAAAAATTATATAAAATCCTGTAATCATCATAAAATGGAAGAAATACTCACAATGAACTTTATTATTTTTGTAAACTTCAGCATTTAGAATCTCAGCCAACTTAACGTGGCACTTGATATAAGACTTCTCAATTTGATTAGCTTGGGCATTAAGCTCAGTTAAAACATCGCTGTCTTCGATATCTCCTTGTTCATCTAACCTTCCCATTACTTCTGCATTCTGCCACTCATCTCTTAGCACATAAATTAACTTCAGCATTTCCACAATGCACTGCATAGTTTTCTGTCCACTTTCCATTTGAAAAGAATGATCCAAGATGGTCTCGATGAAAGACTGGTGAATGTTAATCATCTCACTTATGTTCTTGCTTTTAGTAATTTTTTTGTCCAGTTGATTTCCCAAATTCATTAAAACTTGTGTCATCAGGTGGTTATGAATGCATTGAATAGAGTACAGCATCCAAAAACGAGTAAGAGCTAAACGACGTACAACAATGTCAATTATTTCGAGAGGTGCGTAAGGTGCTCGTTTTTTGTAGACGTCGGGGAAGCGAAGATTTTCTAGGGTCCACAAGCCCCACTTGATTTTCAAGAGGAACCGCAAGACGGAATTGTAATTGCTTAGCATATTAGGACTGATGACGTTAGAGAGGTCCTGATTGAGTCTGCAAAGAAATATTATTTAGACATACAAACAACATAGAAAAAATGAAGAAATCTACCTATAATTCAAGACCAGCCGATCAATGGCTTCCAGAACCACACTTGTCTCGCACTGTGTTGCCTTGACTTCTACGCTAAACAGGCTAGACATATCCTGGAATCTTGAACAAATCGCGTCATTCAGTTGAACAGTAAGCAAGTATTGATTATTCCAACTTTCCCCCGATTCGATCTGTTTGAACAAATTCGTGTAGAAAGTTTGCATCAGGTCACTGCATTCTAAGAGCATCACTTTTCTAAGATTACGAAGATGCTGAAGGACGTGGAGCTCTTCATTGTAGATTCGCATGAGGAACTTATCAGCTACTGATATTTTTGATTCAAGAAGAGTGGTGATTGTTTTCATGATGCAAAAGTCAGCAGGAAGGAGAAGGTGGGACGAGGAGTTTAATCTAAAATGAGCATTATTTTGAGTTATAAAAATATTATTGATAAATCACTATTTTTACCTTTGATAGATTTGATAAAAGCTCCGTTGCGCTTTTTCAGGCCTAATAGTTTCAGAATCGAAAAAATCGAAAGTAGACCCAAAAGCTAGAAGAAGCAACTCATCTCCAATATCTAGTACACTACTACTGAGATTAGTTGTAAGAAGAGCACTAGAGACATTATTAGCTGGTTCCTTAGTTTTTTCCGCAATTATAGGTAGCTGATCTTCAGTATATTTTTCCAGTTGTTTCATCAGCTGAGCCTCAAACTCTTCGAATAAATTATCTAATAAAAAATATTTTATGTTACAAAACATGTTAAATCTTAATTTCAACAAACTTACTCTGATGCATCTGTTCTTGCACTCTCATATCATATGTTCTATCCATTTTATTAAGGATGTGAAGTGTGTAGCCAGCTTTCATGGAATAATCCACCAAAAGTCTAACCATATCGTCTCCCTTAATCAAACTAGATATATTTTCATGCAGGAAGAACGATTTTTCTCTGGACTTCACTAATAATCGCTGACCATAGCCGTTAGGAAGGTGGTGCTCTCCTTTGTACAACCTAAAATTATTCAAAATGAAACAACAAATTATGTAATAACAAATTATTTAATGATTAACTTACTTTTCAATCAAAAATTCATTCTTGAACTCATCCAATCTTCCTTCAGACCACCAAGTATCGATGATCATCAAATATGGCTTCAAGCTAGCTAAATAGAAGACAACAGCAAGATTCTTCTTTCCTTTGCACCCAGTTTGTTTGATTATTTGGAAGAGTCCAGAGAGCAGGTATGAAGCGTAAATATGAGCTAATATAAAATAAAGGTAATTAATTTTAGGAAATTTATACTTAAACAATTTAACTTACCTGGATGTTTATCTTTTGGCAAAGAAATTGCTTTATTTATCTCATAAAGATGAGTTAAAAGCTCAAAATAGGGCTGAATTTTACTGTGCAATGTTAAAATTGTGTAAGCTTGGCCAGAACTCTGAGCTGCCACCAATTTTTCTTCATCCATTAAGAATTCCACAACACTAGATTCTAAAATATCATCCAGAGCTTTTAAATAGCTCTCGTGAGTATGATTTTCAGCTTTTTCAATCTCATTTTTAAGTTCCATCATGATTGTCATATGTTCTGTGAAATCTTTCATGAAAGCACGAAGAGATCGCTAAAAAAGGAAAGATATTTTAATATTAGAAAAATACACTTTGCTGATATTAACTTACGGCTGTAACGCTTGCAATTGAAACATTAAAGTTTATAACAATTTTTCCTTCATCAATTTTAAAGAATTTGCAGTTGCTGGGTACTAGGAACATCCAAATTATCTCCCTCAATAAACAGTACTCCGATACGGTAACAACTTGCTCTGCTTTAACAAGATTATGAGATACTAAGGAAATGTGACTACTCCAGTTCTTGCAAAAATTCGCAGATTCATTAGAACTAGTAGTTTCAATGGATTGATTTCCGTTCAACCACCATGAGTGTTGACTATTCTCCAGCAGCCACTTTTCTGGATTGCTTGATTGAAATTCTTCATATGTTTTTGGCTTCGGAGGGTCAAATTGGGACTTAGAAAGATTTATGGTGGATACTGTTAGGTTTGGTGTTTGAAACATTTGCTGGTTTTTAGAAATATCATTTTCATCAGAACCAGACCAATCACTCAGAACCGAATCATTATCGTCCTGGCTATTTTCCAGATCAACGAAATCCTCTTTGAGAGCCTGTATAAGTTCTGCTGCTTCTTCTTCATTTCCTTGAATCACCGGTTGAACTGCCACATCTAAATATATTGACTCTCCAGCTTGTATTTTATCCTTAAAAACATTAATTGGATTGTAAGCTAACTCCAAAAGAACACAAATAATGGAGAACTGAGCGTCTACTTCGTAGTGTTCTAAACAGATAGGATCATTGATAACGTGCTCATAAGAAGCCTGTAGATTATCAGCAACATCTTCAAAGTTGGAAAGTTTAAATTTTTCTAAAACACCTTCCATGTTTCTCTTCACTTCATGACTATTTACTGAAAGGAAGCGATGGTTCCTGATCATTGCCCAAGTAAAGTTTTCACATCGTTTGTAATTATCGTCAGTATCCTAAAAATGTATGATTGTAAGTTAATGAATGATCAATTTATATGCAAAACAATTACATTTAAACCGGATAAGCTTTTAATCAATTCGGGAATCTTCTGCTCTATAAAAGCTATTCTTTCTTCTGGCACGGAAGCCATTGTTGATATTAGAGTACGCTTAACAAAAATTCATGGAGATTCATAGGATAATTAACAAAATATTTGAATTAAACTAAAAAGTTTTAATTTTTTTGAAGAATAATAACGTTTGATAGTAAACAAACGCCTGGCCTTGGCGCGCAGGAGCATGTCAAAAAATTTGGCGCTGAAAAAGTAAACAAAAAGCCTCAATAGTTTTTAAAATATCTTGAAGATTAAAAATTCTAGCAATTCATTCTAAAATTTAACAACTCTTGCAAATAAAAATGGTTTGTTTCGCTTATGACTGCATGGAAGATGAGGAAATCCGAAAAATTCCAAAAGATCCGTTTTTAAGTATGAACGAAATCGAATTGTTCAAGGTCTGAAAAATAAAATCTCCAAATATCGGTTATCTAAAATTTCCCTTTACAGATCTTTGAAGCCATGAAACGCGGTGATTTGTTTCGCTTCATCCGACACAGAAATCTCGCTTTGGTATTAAATGACACCTTTGTGTGTCATAAGCATTTACACGAGATGATAGATTTGGCATCAATCGAGCGCAAATGTAAATTCTAACTCCAACCTACACCTTGACTTCTTCATTATATTTACTCATTCTAGCTCATATTCAGACCAAGCGCACTTATGGACCAACTAAGCAAACGGAAAATCGCTTTAAATCCAGCTTGTCCGAAGAAAGTCTTCATAAGCGATTGTCAAGACGTGATAAAGTTGTGTTACCATTTAACTATAATATATGTATGCTACTTTTACGGTTTATTTAGCTCATATTCTATAAATTCATTTTCAATTTACAGGTAAAATGATAGATCCGTTCCGGACCCTTGATTCATCTGATGATTCAGACAGCTCTGCACACACAAGCGATTCTTCCATGATATATGGATCATTGGCTCAACTATACGATGAATACGAGTAAAACTTTCAGTGATGGAAGTTTTTCATCAAGTTTCTAAACAGAAAAGCTTTCTGGTCAATAAAACTAGAAAACTCAAGACAGTATGTGAGCTTCACCGTTATTCCTCAATAAGCTGTGACTTCAAATAATACAATTTAAATATATTCGTGTTAACTTAATCTTATTAATTTAATAAAGCAAAAAGCATAAAGATCTTTTGACTTTTCTGTAAATACACTTCAGTGTACAAAAATGGTCTAAGATCTATCTTTATTTAAAAGTATATTTTCATCTCAACCGTTGAAGAAAATTCAAATTAAATTATAATTTATATGCGTCGCGGCCACGTTTAAGGCGTTGCTCAGTGGCTCACTGCAAGTTGCTCAGTTTTGAAGTTCGAGGGGCAGCAAACGTAAGAACAAAATTGAAATCGAAAACATAAGGTTGGTTTTTGAAAGTGCTCCAGAAATATTGGAAAATCGGTCAATAATCAGTGGATTAACTAAGTGGAACTTGTTAAGGTAATTGATCAGTGTGTGATCATTAAAGGGAAACAAAAACATCGATGAATTAAGTACTAATAAGTGAAAAAGGAGGTTGACCTAAAAATTGTTATGCAAGATATTTCTTGGGCGAAGATTTTTCCTTGAAAATTGTGATAAATTAGTTGAAAATAATGTTCTTGCCATATGGCAGCTAATTGATGAGGTGCTGTTGGTGTTGTCATTCTAATAGGAGCTCTTTTTCCAGCTATTTTGTGGAAAAATGACCTTTGACTATGGGAAAGTTCAAACTTTCCTTTTGTATGGGTTTTCATCATTTTTGAACCTGGAAAATTGAAAAGCTGGATTTGTAAGGATATCTAATTACATTAGATTTTGGTTCTATAATGAACTTAAAAGATTAAATAGCAGTCGTGTTATATAATATTTACATTATAACTTTGAACAAAATATTTTGTAGAAAAGGTAAACCAAAGTCTGGAGGGTATCACAAAAAATTGATCTCATCAATCAATAGAAATTAGATGGTAATTTCAATGGACTTGGAAAAATTTATCTCAAAAAAATTTTAAGCATTAGGTATTCAGAATAAAATTTTATAATAGATCAACCGAAATTTTACTCGATGATGCAATAATGCATCTCGATGGTGTTATTTTTGCACAAAACATTGCAATTATAATTACCGAATAGGTCATAGATCAGACTTATTTCCCAGTCTAATTATAACTTGTTTCTTTATATTAATTAAACTTCCGTTATATGCAACTAAAATTACTGCTGACAAACAAATTATTAAATTGTTAATTCATTCCTTACTAATTGCTACAATAATTTCAAATAATCAAATAAATTATTTGCCTGATCATTGCCACTTAATGTCCGTACATTAAAAACCGCTCGTAATGTGTATCGAGTAATCTTTTTACAACTATTGATAAGAAATCTCTCAAAAATCGCAAAATCACATAAACTGGAAATAGCTCAAAAACTTACTCACAATATTCATATGTGAAATCAAATAAGGCAAAGAAGCTTCAAGTCCATAATTTTTATCATGAATGACCAACTCATTGATATGCCAAATTTGGAGTTTTGAGCAAATAAAATTTTGCTTTTATCAACACGGCCAAAATTTTGATGGATTAAACTCATCGAGGTTCACATGTCTAGAGAAAGCATTGCCTGTAAATTCTTTGATTGTATGCGGGCATCAAAATTTTTCACCAAACTCTCACGAGCGTAAAATTTTCACCAAACTCTCAAAAACTGAGGGGCACTAAAGTAAATTTTTGAAATATGTAAACAAAAATTTTCAAAAATAGACACTTTTTGAAACGTTCTAATTGGGTACTTTGAACCAATTAAGACTTGTAATTAGTAATGTATGAATGTCTTAAGGTCCTCTTCTACTGATTTTATGAGTTTTTGGGTGGTTTTGGTGGGATTTAAATCAACTTTTAGGTGTCGCTGGATCTTTGATTTTCCTAATAATTTGTGTTTGGTGGGATGTTTTTGGGTACTTGTTAGGCACTGGATCTAGACTTAAGACTTTTATTAGATAAGGGTAGGTGTGTTTCATAGATTTTAACAGTTTTCTCAAGGTTTTTCTGCTCTTTTCTTTAATTATGTTTGTGGTGTATTGTTCATATGCAAATTTACTTCTTGATCCAATGCCATGACACCAGAGTCTTCAGTAACTTCCAAAATTTTATAAATTAGTCATATTGTGCATTAATTATTGATTAAAATATCTTTTTAATGTAACAAATGGAATAAATGCTATGTATTGGCTATCTTGTAACATTTTAACGGACTTTACATCAAATCTTTGATCGATCACAAATCAATTAATTTGTTTTTAACATAAAAATGTGTAAATAATTATGTTCAAATATTTTATAACCTTTAAGTATATTCATTGTATTCTGTTAGAAGATGATATAAAGATCTATGCAATTAAATCATTTTTATACATGTATTTCGCTTAATTAATGAGTTTTTAAATTTATTATGTTAAGTGTCCTTAACGAAAGTGATCTAGTTACTAAACTTGAAGCTTTAAAAGCTCTTAAAAGCTCTTAAAACAAGGTCTTAAGATCAAATGAAGGGAGTGTTTGTGATCTGATATCAAGATAATTCCAAAAATACTCCCAGAAGTCAGAAAGCTTTGAAATTTTGGATTCTTCCTTAAAAGTGGCCAAATATTATAGAAATGACGTCACCAAGAATTTATGCTCCACCATTTCCGGTTTTGTAAGGGTTCCATTCAAACGGATGTATAAAATCAACCCATATGTGGATTTCTTTGAAAATTTCGAAAATTAATGTTTATTAAATTACCTTTTTGAAAAAATTTTAAAAATTCAAAAATTCAAGATGGCTGACAAATTAACGGTCAAAATATTTTTTAACCTAAAATTTTTGGAATTTCCGATTTTTTTTACAAAATTTTAAAATTTTTTTTAAAAAGCCTAAAGTGTCACCTTTACAGGAAAAAAAAGTTTTTTGAAAAATATTCAGTAAAACGGGAGATATCACCTGGGAAGCTAGGTAAGACTAAAATTTAAGCCCAGGATGAAGGAACCAGTCGATTATCTTGAAAACTTGTAAAATACATCCTGTAATACACATATTTAGGAAAAATTAAAAAAATTCGACCAAATAAAATTCCTTCATCCTGGGCGTCAATTTTAGTCTTGCCTAGCTTCCCAGGTGATATCTCCCGTTTTACTGAATATTTTTCAAAAAACTTTTTTTTCCTGTAAAGGTGACACTTTAGGCTTTTTAAAAAAAATTTTAAAATTTTGTAAAAAAAATCGGAAATTCCAAAAATTTTAGGTTAAAAAATATTTTGACCGTTAATTTGTCAGCCATCTTGAATTTTTGAATTTTTAAAATTTTTTCAAAAAGGTAATTTAATAAACATTAATTTTCGAAATTTTCAAAGAAATCCACTTATGGGTTGATTTTATACATCCGTTTGAATGGAACCCTTACAAAACCGGAAATGGTGGAGCATAAATTCTTGGTGACGTCATTTCTATAATATTTGGCCACTTTTAAGGAAGAATCCAAAATTTCAAAGCTTTCTGACTTCTGGGAGTATTTTTGGAATTATCTTGATATCAGATCACAAACACTCCCTTCATTTGATCTTAAGACCTTGTTTTAAGAGCTTTTAAGAGCTTTTAAAGCTTCAAGTTTAGTTACTAGATCACTTTCGTTAAGGACACTTAACATAATAAATTTAAAAACTCATTAATTAAGCGAAATACATGTATAAAAATGATTTAATTGCATAGATCTTTATATCATCTTCTAACAGAATACAATGAATATACTTAAAGGTTATAAAATATTTGAACATAATTATTTACACATAAATTTATGTTAAAAACAAATTAATTGATTTGTGATCGATCAAAGATTTGATGTAAAGTCCGTTAAAATGTTACAAGATAGCCAATACATAGCATTTATTCCATTTGTTACATTAAAAAGATATTTTAATCAATAATTAATGCACAATATGACTAATTTATAAAATTTTGGAAGTTACTGAAGACTCTGGTGTCATGGCATTGGATCAAGAAGTAAATTTGCATATGAACAATACACCACAAACATAATTAAAGAAAAGAGCAGAAAAACCTTGAGAAAACTGTTAAAATCTATGAAACACACCTACCCTTATCTAATAAAAGTCTTAAGTCTAGATCCAGTGCCTAACAAGTACCCAAAAACATCCCACCAAACACAAATTATTAGGAAAATCAAAGATCCAGCTACACCTAAAAGTTGATTTAAATCCCACCAAAACCACCCAAAAACTCATAAAATCAGTAGAAGAGGACCTTAAGACATTCATACATTACTAATTACAAGTCTTAATTGGTTCAAAGTACCCAATTAGAACGTTTCATAAAGTGTCTATTTTTGAAAATTGTTGTTTACATTTATCAAAAAAATATGTTAGTGCCCCTCAGTTTTTGAGAGTTTGATGAAATTTTTACGCTCTTTGCGAAAATAAAACAGATGGTCAGTGCTCGAAAATGGTCTGTTTTTTTCAAGAAAATCGAGTTTTCTCCTTTATTAGTAATATTTGCCAGGAAAATTTCAAATATATAGAATTAGAAGGTCAAATAATCAATTTCTATCGAGGAAAATCAAAAATTATTTTGAAAAAGTTTTTTGGAATGCATGTTCACAACCCTGATATTTTGTCCGCTTTGGCCCATTTTTCGTACCTCAATGCTTTCTCTAGACATGTAAAACTCGATGATTAAACTCCAAAATTTAAGCTTCATGCTCGATGATAACATGATGTATTTGTTATCTTTAGCTAATTTGGTTGTGTATGCCTCTTGATACATAAGCATTGAAAATGCCGGGTTGATGTTTAAGGGTCAAGGATGAAGATGATTGTGTGTGATTTTTTTGTCAGCCTTTTATGGTTGGTGATCTTGAAAAATTCAAGAAACCAAGAATTGTTGAACTTGAAAGATAAACTTTTTTCATAAATCACTTTTTCTACAAATTTTATTCAATTTTCAAATTCTTATGATACCTTAAAATTATATGGTTGACCGAAAAACGGATTAACTCAAAGTTATTTTAAATAAAAGTTCTGTCGGTTGTTGTTTTTCATGTTATATTCGACATTTTCTGACAATAACGAAATCCATATATATACGGGAACCATTAGCTTAGTCACTGTGTCAGAACTAAAATTTTTAAAATGGGAAAAATAAATAAAGAAGCTATTGGCGTTAAAAAGAACACATTAAAAAAATGACAGTGCCATAACTCACAAATTATTAACAATACTGAGCAACGTCTGGGGGTTTTTGAACAATCACAACTGAATATTCCATAGCCAAACAAAGTTAAAGCAGCTTAAACGAAAAATATATCCAACAAGTGGTCGAATTGATTTTTTATAACCTGCTTAGTTTGCATACTGCCATACTGGCATGTTTTTCTCGCGCCGCTTCTGTCTCATGACAGCATTATTAGTTATTCAATTTGATTTATTGAATTAGAATCTATGTCAATGGAATACTTTCACTTTTGTATTTGAAGCAAGTTCAAAGGTTTACAAGTTTGTGACTTTGGTAGAGGTTGAATATTCGATCTTTTCAATCTTTTAACAATCTTTTAACAATCTTGGAAAATTAAAAATTTCGACACAAACAGTTAGTTGTAAACTTAGGTTTTACATTTATTTCATTCACAACTTGAACATGATTGGATTTTCCATCACACAACAATGCAAATACCTTGCAAAATAAATTTGAATTGCCCGACAAATGCAAATACTCAATTGAATGACATTTATGGTTTATTTATTTATACTTAACGCTTAACCAGTCTCCGCTTGCTGTTTTCTGATTGATTAAATTTATTTTTGGTTGCACTTAAAGAACTCAAAACTCTTTAAAGTCAACTAAAATTGTATTGAATATTCCAAGGCTCTTTAAGTGTGGCGATAGAAACAACTATTTCCAATTTATGTCATTTCATTTGGATTTAGGCCAAAATGATACAAATAGTTGCAACAAACCTTTTGGTTTTGGTTGATCCCAATTATACTTCATCATATTATTATTTTATTAATAACCTATTGAACGAAAATTTCAGGTCAAACTTTAACACTTCCTAGGAAAGAGAATTTAATTTAGAAAATATTATTGCAACACCCCCAACTGCAGCCCTCCCCAAAAATTGTATGTCTTGAAGTGTTGCTTTGCGTGTCACTTAACCAGTTTTGCGTTCATTCATTTTATTATCGAAAGCTATTTAACTCAAAAAACATCAAATTGAAAAGTATAATTTTTTACTTCTTTCAATATTTTTTGCCTTTCATTTATTTATTTTTCCAAAACACACAACAATATACACTCGCGAGATTTGCAGAGCAAAAATTTAGTATACCTTTGAGTTTTGAACGATTAACAAGCGAAATAACTTTTGTCGTGCGACGTGGACATACTTTTGAAAAAAAGTTGAGATATTGTTGAGATTTTTGGAATTTTGTGAATTATATAGAACTGTTAATTGATTTCTTGATTCAATAATCGAGCCGAAGGAAATAATTGTTTTTGAGAATTATTTTTGGTGTAAGTTTTATAGTTTATTCTTAGTTTTCTCTGTTTACTTACCATAAATTAATTTTTTTGTTTATTACTTTGATATTTCTGAGAATTCTTTGGGAGGGTCGGGCAAGTGTGAATTACATTTTGTTTTTGAGTAGTTTACTGTCTTTAGATAACTTTGTCCTAGAAATTTTAGAATTTATTGTTTAACAACTGAATTTATATTTGCTAGTAAAAAAAAATAAATTCAAAATTCAATTATTTCCAAGAAAACAGGAAGCATGTGTTTGATTTAGAATTATTTAACATCAAAAAAGTAATTCATTTAATTAGTAGACAACAAAAACCCCAAAATCTATTCCCCTCGTTTCACCGTACACACAAGGTTAAACATTCAAACCGCATATTTAACATAATCAACAGCTTTGCTGAATTGCTAAATTTCTGAGAAACTTGCTGCCTCAATTTTTTTTGTTGGCTTTCGATGCTTTAAGTATTTTGTGAGTATTTTGATTAAATTGTGATTTTTTATGACTTCTAAGAGGCTATTTTCTTTTTTGGTTGATTCCAAGTATATTTTTGTATGTTCGAGTATTTTCTGAGTATTTCTGATAAGAATAACAAAAGCAAATAGTTAGATCGTTGTGGCTTTGTTGGATAATTTTATTAATGAAATGTTAAACATGTTTTGAGCGAGTTTTTGGGGAAATTTGTGTTGAGATGTGTGGAAGTTTTTAAAATAATAAATTAAAAATTTTCTCGATATTTTTGCCAAAAAATTTTTTTTTAAACAAAAAGCCGAAAATTACCTCGTCAATTACTACAATTAACATCAAAAATTCGCTTTCTAGTCTTTTCAGAAAAATTCTGTGATATAACTTGATTTTTGGCATCCAATTTGTTGGTTCATCACGTGGTAGAGCATCCTACTTTCTAAATGTTTTCACTAGTTGCACGCATGATAAAAGTTGGCGACACATATATTAACTGACACATGATACAGTTTTATGGCGAAGCATTGCATAATTTTTGCTTTACTTGTTTAAATGCCGCAAGTTTTATCTGGATGATTTTTTGGTTGGTTGGTGGGTTTTCGGTATTTTATCAAATTTATAAAGAGAATTTTTAATAGATGAAAAATTGTCTTTGCTCTTTTTTTGATGATTCAATACATTTCAACGTTTTAGTCTGAGGAGAAAACAATTCGTGTGATAAAAGCATTGTTGTGGTTATTTTGAGTAAAACACTTATTTAACACTTGTTTCACTCAAAATAACCATAAATAATGTTTCACATATAAAAATTTATTTCATTTTGATAATATTAAAGGCATTGTTGATCGACTTTTAATCCTTCGATATGACAGCTCATGATTCTTATAAAGTCAACGTAACTCCAATTTCCTCAAAACTTTCAATTTCTTCAACCATTATAATTCAATAAATTGCTATATACAAAAAAACACGATTGAAGTATTAAATAATTATTAATTGCTTCAAACACGATCGCAAAAATGTTATTTCAATTATTCGATTTTTGATACATTTTTGATACAAACTGGGTTATGACTATACTAACAGTTTTATGTTGAGGTATTTTATCTATTTGTAATTATTGTTATGCAAGGTGAACTCGGAAGCCAGTTTTTGTTTGTTTGAAGGTGTTTTGATAAGAAACGTCATAATTTTATGGATTAATTTTAGCTTTGATGGATTTTAAGATTATTTATTAGATTTTTGGATTTATATGAAAACATAGTCAATTAAGTATAAAGTTGTTTTGTGTAAATTTCCATCCAAGAACTTCCCGTTCAATTAAAATGAAATTTAAAGTTCCCTTCTGCTCTTTGCTTGCATGTCAAAAGGTGGAAGAATAATTAATTGGAAAACTTTGAATTCTGTTTTGTGGGTTGCCCATCATCGATTAATTTGATTGTAATTAACCTCAATTATCGTCAATACCTCCCATCAGGTTACACCAAAGCTCTAAAACTAATATTTATCGATACTTTTGATATTTCTACTTGTTTATCCATTCACTTGCACGTCGTTACAAATTCGTGTTTTTCAATATGGAATTATGGTATTTATTAGTTTTTATAGTTTTTTTACCAAAGAAATATTGAAATATACTGAAAGAGTGGAAAACTTGAAAAGTGAATTAATCGTTCAAATTGCGTCAAGCAGTGAAGTGTTGTTTTCGCCTTCCAGGCTTTGAAATATTGAATAATTCAAAATTAATTAATTAAAAGTTGAAGTTTGCAATTAGCAAGTGCAGTTTTTTTTGAATAACTTTTAAGTTTTATTCGTTGTAATCCGAATAACCATTGAAAAGGTTATTTTATTCAGTAAACATTAAAAAAAAAGTTCAATTGAAATTACTTTTCAAAGAACAATCATGTGGAAAAGGGTAAATCCATTGTAAAAAGCTTTAAATATTTTTAAAAGCTAAAAAATCTTAAGGGGAAATCCTTAAGTATAATTTTAACGCACTTAATCAAATAACATTAAAAGTCAAGATAATTAATACATTCTCTTTTTCTTTTTCTCTAGGTTCTTAATTCACCTCCAATATTTGTACGTGCGGTAAGCAGCATTAAGAAGATGCCTTGCCCATTCCTGACTCGTTTAAGCGCAAACTATGTCCGCAACTACGCTCCGGTCCTTTTAAAGACCTATGGCAATCAATGCCCTGTGGTGACTCGTGCCATTTCTTCTCTGCAAAATGGCAGTGGACCAGCAGCTGGCGCTACTCAAGCAGCTACAACGCAAGCTAATGAGGCCAAGAAGTCTCTTGAGATGAAAAGGAATATTAGTTCCTTGCCTCAAGAGCAAGTGGTGGACAAGAAGTGTCCGTTCTTGGCTAAGGACTCGCCTCACGTGAAAGAGGTGAGCGTGGACATGCAAGACATTCCAGCCAGCCGTTCCCAAACATTCCCCTACGATGATTTCTTCCACGAGCAAATTATGCGCAAAAAGCAGGATCACTCTTATAGAGTTTTCAAGAAGGTTAACCGCTTAGCGGGATCCGGCCAATTCCCTACTGCTCGCGAGTACTCCTGGGGCGAACGTGAGATCACCGTTTGGTGCTCTAACGACTACCTTGGCATGTCTTGTCACCCTGAAGTTAAGAATGCCGTGCGTACCGCTTTAGATCAGCATGGCGCTGGAGCTGGTGGCACCAGGAACATTTCTGGCAACTCCCTCTACCATGAGAACCTGGAGAAGAGCTTGGCGAAACTCCATCAACAGGAAGCAGCACTTTTGTTCACTTCCTGCTTTGTGGCCAATGATTCGACCTTGTTTACTTTGTCTAGAGCACTTCCAGGATGTCACATCTTTTCAGATGCTGGTAACCATGCGAGCATGATCCAGGGAATCAGGAATAGTCTAGTGCCTAAGCACATTTTCCGTCATAATGACCCTGAGCATTTAAAGGTAAGAATCGATCTTTACCTCGATTTTTTTTTAATTGTTTGTAAAGAGAGTAAATCTTTGACTAGAAGGAACTTAAACTAACGGTATATTTTTTTTAAGGCCCAACTGTCCAAAGTGGATAAGTCTGTGCCCAAAATTGTGGCATTTGAAACGGTCCACTCGATGACTGGAGCTGTTTGCCCTCTTGAAGAGCTCTGTCAAATTGCGCATGATCATGGTGCGATCACCTTTGTGGATGAAGTTCACGCAGTTGGTCTTTATGGCGAGCATGGTGCTGGGATTGGTGAGAGAGAAGGGCAGCTACATAATATGGATATTATTTCCGGAACTTTGGGGAAAGCTTTCGGAAATGTTGGTGGATACATTGCTGGGTCTGCTTTGTTGGTGGACATGATCAGATCTTATGCTGCTGGCTTTATATTCACCACTTCGCTACCACCCACAGTTTTGGCTGGAGCTTTGAAAGCTGTTGAGATTTTGGCAAGTGAAGAGGGCAGGGAATTGCGTGAACGCCATCAGTTCAATGTGAGGTACTTAAGGACAAGATTGCAAGAAGAAGGATTCCCAGTGGAGCATACGCCAAGCCACATCATCCCTGTTAAGATCGGAAACCCTGAAAAATCTAATATGATCTCGGATTTGTTGATCCAAGAGTTTGGGCATTACGTGCAGGCCATTAACTACCCAACTGTTGCTAGAGGCGAGGAGAAGATGCGCTTGGCGCCAACTCCTTATCATACCCCGGAAATGATTGATCAGCTGGTTGCTGACATGAAGATTATTTGGAAGAAGGTTGGATTGGAGCTCAAGGGAAAATCTTGTCCAGAGGTTAGTATTCTACATATATAACATAAACCTTAATTTGTTATTTTCGACAATCCGATGCTGACTAAATATGTTATTCTTAAACTAATCAAAATAATTCTTTTGTAGGAATGTACATTCTGCCGCAAGCCACTTCTCTTCGATCACTTCGAAGCACGAACACGTGCAAACATGAACTGTCAAGTAGCCAACTGCCCCCAGCTCGTAGCCGTTAATTAAGCAACGACCAAATCACAGCTCCAAGTGATGCAAAAATGAATATCAGGAGACTTATTATGGCTCTCGTTTTTAATCCAATTAATTCATGTTTAAAACTTAACTAAATGGGAAAATGTGGTACTAATTCAAACTATGAAAAAAGTATATTAAATTGAAAAATATAAATGTTGGAAACAAATAATACGTTTTCTTCTTTGATGAAACTTTCAAGGACATATTCGATGAATGGTAAATTTCAGTTTAAAAAAAAATTCCGTCTAAAGTATTTATGAGGTAGGTATTAGTTTTATTGAAATGCAAAAATGTATAATGTATAAAATATTTTTTAAAGAAGATTTAAACTGTAAAATGCTTTCGATACTCTTGGTACACCTGAGTGAACAGCTCTGGGAATCTAACAGCCCAGTAGTTTAAATGACTGGTGCAAATATCTTCGCTCGAGCTTCCTATCATATTCTTCTCCAACGTGTTCGTTCGAATGACTTGGAAGTTTGAATCCAAACGATGTTCATACTGAAAGTATTATTATTTAGTTGTGGTGATTAAACTGAATTCAGTATCTAATGTATTACCTTATGCCTGATACTCAAAACCAAATCTGAGACAGTGTTTACAGGATAGTTTTTTCTGCGCTCATTGATGTTGTCCAAAAGCTCTGGATGAATTTTGCTGGTCCACTCTGTTCCGTATATAATAGAAGCTTTTTTATCCAATTCCTCTTTGAATTTTGTAAAGATGACATCAGACTTATTGTCCTTCTTAGAATTAATTTCCCTCAAGAAATTCATAATTTTTTCGGCTGTCCAAAAGTATGGATCTTCCAGAACTTCTTTCACGGTTGGTCGATCTTCTGGTTTCTCAGTTCGCATCTTATTCATAAGATCTGGAGCAAAGCATGAAAAATCTACATTGGCTTTGAAAAATCTGATTCCTTCACCAGAATATTTACAGGAGATCTTGACTCCTTTTTTGCCGTAACTGAACGGAAAGTCTCCATCAGACAACATAAAGTAGTAAACACCGGATAAAGAACAGATGTCAGAGCTTTTTGTCTAAAAATAGGAAAGATACATTTTATATGGCAAAATAAATTTACACGACAAAATAATTGATTAAACTTACTTTTTCCTTACCAGCATAAACTTCTGGAGAAAGGTAATTCCTCCCATCATCCGAAATGTCAGTTTTCTTAAGAGCATAGTTCGAAAGCTTAGGATAAATCCCGTCCTTTCCTACAAACAACTGGATATTGCTTGGATCCAAAGCTCCGTGAACTATGAAAACAAATAATGGTTGAAGATTAAAATGGCTTTGCGATTTTTAAGGTTTCAATAAGAACTTTTGATAAAGAATATTTTATTGATTTACCTATATCGTGATCATGTAAGTATTCAAGGCCAAGAGTGATCGCCTTAAGAAACATTTTCTCATCAATATTCTTGAAATCTTCCAAATCAATCAAGGATTTTTTGCTACCTAACTCCATGGCAATATAGAAAAATTTCTTCTTCTTCTCTACGAAATGCAAGAATTTAACCACATTGTCATGAGGTTTCTCTCTTAGTTTTTCTAAATCGCTTATGACATTTTCAGCTGTTATTTGCTTTAAATCGATCTTTTTCAAAGCGACCTCCTGCTTTTTATCGAGATAACATGTGTAAATTTCACCACCAGTCATCTTAGAGGCCAAATAGTATTTTATTCTTTTGTCTACTGTCACTTCTAATTGGTTCTCATCGCTCATATCTGAGTCATTATCTTCGCTCGAGTCGGTCTGCTTTTCATCCGATTTATTCCCCTTTGGAAGTTTTCCAACAATGTTGGTCTGTTTTGATTTGTACATATCTCCACGGTTATTATTTTGAATGGACATTCTGGAAACTTTTGAGCCTATAAATTGGAGTGCAAAAAAAATTCTTTCAGAACTGAATTCCACAATTTTTGGTTTTATCAATGAGAAGAAGAGAAAAAACTGTAATCTTGGATATACTTCAAACACAAACAAAAACACATAGAATGTGAGACGCGCGATTATTATACACATAGCATATATTGTAAAATTTTTGATGATTCATACTTGAAATTAAAATACAAAAACGATTAATTTATTTATAAAAGTTTTCATTTGCTGTCAGTTGAGGAATTTTTCGCTCTGGCCAAAATTTCAACAAAAATCGACTTCAAGAAAAAGCAAGGAAAGCTTCCAAACCTGCTCTCTATTATGGAGAGGTCAATGCTGATTTGAAGCAAGGAAAAGCTAGAAAAAACCACTACAGTATAAGCAAGAAAAAGCTTCAAACCCCGCTTTCGCAAGAGACTTTACTGATTAAAGCAAGGAATAAAGAAGACGGTTGCAGTCATCAGAAGTTTCTTTAAATTACTATTGATTATGTTATTGTGCAATATTTAATAGCCTAGTTGCTGAAAAACTTAGAAAATTCAAATTAAATTTAAATCTAAAATTTTCGTTTAAAAAAACTGATAAGCATTTGTTATAAAATAAGTAATAACATTAAACTGCTTAAAAACTTTACAACGATACAATACTTGAGACATAAAATTTCTCACATGTGCTCTCAAGCGAAATCTGATTTTGAGTACATTTTAACTTAAAATATCACATGGACCAGTTGAAAAGCTTCATTTATAATAATGTACTTAATGTGTACTATAAAATTGAACCAAAATCCATAATTTTTGGTGGTCCGTATTTGGTAAAGCTTTTTCAAAGATCTTTTTCAAAACTTATGATTTTCCAAATATCACTTTATCTTATAAAAAATCAAATTACTAACTTTCTTAATCGTTTATTTCAATGAAACCATTAAATTCTACACCGTCTTTGCTCAGAATTGTTGTTTTAAGTCACTTTAAATCAAATCAATGAATATGTTTTAGGCTATTTCACCACTTTCCAGCAAAGTATCGTGCAAATAAAGATCATAAAGTCTTTCTAGAGTGATGTCCGAAAGTATACTAAACAATTGTTGCTCGCGAGGTCTGGGTGTTGGTTAAAGAGATACATGTGTAGAAAATTCGCAAGAGAGCTTACTATTCGCGATCGTACGTTAAAAAACTGCCTTCAGTATCTATACTTTTACATCGTTTGCATATATATTCATCTTCTTTTAATTGCAATTCAAATCTCAAAGCTAATTTATTATTGAATGTTAACTGCAAAACTGATTTACCTGATGGAACAATTTCAGGATCAGCAACTGAGGGTGCTTGACCAGCTCCAATGCCATAATTTGTTTCCTGGTAATGCATTTGAGATCTATGCATATTGGAGAGATTTATGTTACCGGTTAAGTTTCCAGTAGTTATATTGCCAGTTGCTCTTTTTTCTTGTTCCTTATTGTTCGGCATTTTTTATAAAAATGAAGTGCAAGTATGTTAATGTGATTAAAACAACGTTCATGAGTATTAAGAAATAAATTTGTTATGGATCCGTGAGAGAATTAAAAAGGTATGCTCCATTTGACTTTACTTTTGTACTTTTGAACTGTTGTACATCTCACAAAATAAATTGAATTTTATAAATTGGCAACTTTATCCGTCAACAAATAAAAAATAACTAACCAATGTTTCAGAGATTGTGGAATGAGAGAGTGTTTTTAAAATATTAGAAGTCTTCAACTTCTTTTTGTTTCGAAAAACAAAAGTATATCGAAAGAATACTGAGAATAGATCGCTCACGGGATTGTGTTGGTGAGAGAAATGTCAAATGATGATTCACACATTTATGAATTATTCGCGGTCGTGCGTTATCATCATAGAGTTATATTATATATCATGTAGCGAAATTATTGAAAAACAGTCGATTTTTAGAATCTAGATTCCAGCTTTGATGTATCTCAAAACTCAGCAACTTGTTAAAAATCTGCATTATTTTTACTCAAAATAATTTATGTAGCTTTTCCTCCTCTTGGTGCAGTGTGAAAACTGTAGATAACTTGTGAAAATAAAAGAATGAATTGAAATTTACAGAGTTTAACTATTGAGCAATTTTTCCTTTTCCGCATTTTTTACCCGTTGTAAAGTTCTAGAGTAGCGAAATAGTCATCGAATGCATATCTTCTATTCATTCAGGGTAAAGCATAATCGGATGATTTGGTATGACATTTTTTTGAAAGTTTGTTTGTTTTAAAAGCACAATTCACAATTTTTACAAGTTAATTAATTAATTACTTGTTTAAAATTTCATAGGCCTGCAAACTGAAGAGTTGATTTGATGAGATGAATTGATTCTATTTATCTTATCGCTTATATCTGAACTTACCTGCCAAAAACATATTCTCAGAAATCCGCTCAAGTCCCAATTTTTTTTAAAGCAGTCAAGCAAGCAGCTTACTCAAAATATACATGCATATTCTGTACATGTATTATTGGTTACATATATTTCGCAATATGTTGAAAAAAAATTATTCCTAGAAACAATAAAATTAAAAGATATATATATTATGCAGAATGAAAAACATTTGCTGTTATTGCTGTGTTTTTTGTTGTTGTCCTATATAACATCAAAACTATAGCCAAAAGCTATGGAATTTATCCAGTCCCCAGGTAAAATAGAATGATAATTAAATGATAATAAAATGTTATTGAATTTTATATATTGTTTATTATACAAAAATAAAAAATGTTGGTAATCATCAACAACAAATTAGAAAAAAAACATATAATGTTAAAGTGAATTTCAAGCGTTTTCCATAAAGAATATCCGAGAATTTTGGATGTCTTTTATGAAGACCTTATTGCTTGTTGCATGTTGCTTGTCTCATAATTTCTTCAGTGGTTGGACGTGATTTAGGATCCATAGCTAACATTCGAGCTAACATGCCAGAATCGGTGTCAACTGACAATGAAATAGTCTTGACAGCTCCATTGAAAGGGAATGTAGATGAAGTTTTGCCTCTTTGTTTATCGTATGAGAAAGGTAAGCAGCCATCAGATACTACAAAATGGTAGATTCCAAGTAAGGAGAAGATGTTGGAATGTGTGGTCTAGAAGTATTCAAAATTTTTAACGTGAAATTCAGTTGTTTGAATGTATACAAACCGCTTTTTCTCCTTTATAGACTTCTGGGGCATCAAAACGATCCTCAAGCTTAGCCACGGTTATTTTACTAGGTGATGCATAGTTGATCAGCTTAGTTTCGCTATCCTTCAACACAAAGATGTTGCTTGGATCGAAGCGTTGATGCACTAGAAAATGTAAAAGTTTCAATTTTGTTTGATTTTTATGATTATAGATTACCAATTTTATGTTCGTGCAAAAAATGTAATGCTTCAGTGATGTCTCTTAAAACCTTTTTCTTGTCAATTGTTTTGGTTTCGTCCAATTCCGACAACATCCAAGGATTGTTCGACACAAACTCGAAAGCAATATAATTTTTAAATTCATCTTCAAAATCGTGGCAAAACTTCAAGACATTCTTGTGAACTTTAACGCCCTTCAATTTCTCAATCTCTGCCAAAATGTCCTTGGCATTAATGTTCTTTTTATCGAAGATTTTTACAGCAACGCGTTCGTCATCTTCACCATAAACCCCAAAATATATTTCAGTGCCTTCCTTGACTTTTTTTTGTGGTCGGTACTCCAGAAACTTGTCTAGCTGGATCTTAATTTCTATGGATGGAAATATTGATTAGTCTAGAGAATATGCAAAGTTTTGAATTACTCACGATCAGCATTTTTCTCAGCAACATCATTTTCAGCAAGTGTTTCAGGTGGAGAATTTTTAAACTTTTTAACAGCTATAGAAATAATTTGAAATGATAAGTTTATAATCTTAATAAAAATCAATAAAACAAGCTACTTCCTGTTGCTCGAGTTGGCTCAATCTTTTCATCACGACCATAACTACTTTCATTGTAAGTCTGATTAACATGATTCATACTGTCGAAATTGGTGTTGCCAGTTACATTTCCAGTGATGGTTACTTTGTTATCCTTTGACATGTTAAGTTTTTACCTCATACAAGCAACTATAGTATTAAGTCGCGGGCGAATATTATTTCTTGGACGATCGTCTAGAGCCAACCAAAGTAATTTCTGAACTAAATCATATGAGTGTTTTCTCATAATATCTCTTGTAAAAAATTTTGGGGTATTTCGACATATTATTACATTAAAACATGATATCAAAATGACATCATTATGTCGAAATTGTTAATTCTTTTGTTATAATAGCCCATGATAGGGTGGTAGGGAAATGGAAAACTTGTCTGTGTTTAAATGAAATATCTGAATATCTAAAAACATACAATCATAATATAGCTAATAAGAATGTTTTACATAATTTATTTCTTTGAAAAAATAAACATACTTTTCTGAGCTAAAAACTTTGGAGAACAGCTAAATGTCGGCTAAATGCTGTTAAAAAACTATCTAGATTATTTAATTATTTTAAACCTTTTCAATTTCTATTAATAAACATTCAATATTATTTAACGACTCTAATTGTCAAAATCGTATATTTAATCAGATTTAATAAAATAATTACAATTTAATTTCAAAAAACTATAAAACAAATTTGGAATTATATAGCATGCAATAAGAATTAAATAAACATGAGTGTGATTTATCTTTCATTTTTATTCAAAAAAAAATATGTTTGGATTTAAAATCTCTTCATTATACAAATAGGTCAAATTATATTTAATTTACTTTCATTAACTCATCAATACTCAATAAAAATTGCAAAATATTTTTAGTAGAAGGTCGACTTTCCGGATTAATGTCCATCATTGTTCGCATCAGTTCAGCATTCATTGATAGGTTATGAGTGTTTATGGTTGGAAGTTTTTTAGGTTGATTGGAAATGATCAATTCTGCTGTTTCATTTCCTCTGTCTTCATCATATGCGAAAAGATAAGAGCCTCCAGATAATACAAAGTAAAATATGGCACAAAGTGTGAAAATATTTGAACTTTTGGTCTGAAAACATTTTGTGAAACAGAATAAAAATTAAGTGAAAGAATAATAAAGAAATGAATATGTGAAAGAATAATAAAAACAAACATTTACTTTTTTACCGCCACGAAAAACTTCAATAGAATCAAACCGGTCAGCCAACTTTTCGTCATCATTGGATGAGCTTAGAAAGTTAATCAACTTTACTTTGTTGCCATCATACACCAGGATGTTGCTTGGATAGAATCGTTGGTGAACTAAAGAATAAAGTAATGAGTGAATATTTTAGAAAAATTGGTATTGTTCCTACCAATTTGATTTTCATGAAGAAAATCTAATCCCTTGGTGATTTGCTTTAAAATTAGTGTTGTGTCGAGAGCTCCGTGCTTTTTATATTCCATCAATGCCCATGGCTCTTTTGTCATAAGATCCAGAGCAAGATATAATTTAGATTCATTCTTGTAATAGTATAGAAGTTCAAGAACATTTTCATGAATTTCGACTCCTTTCAGCTTTTCGATCTGATCTATAATTTCTTGAGCGTTGGTGTTCTCTTTATTGATGATTTTCACAGCTACCCGCAGATCATTCTCACCATAAAGTCCATGATAAATTTCTGAACCATCCTTCACTCTTTTATTAGGTCTGTACGACAAATTATCGTCAACTTCCTTACGTTTTACTTTTCATGGAACAAATAGTAAAAACCTCATCATATAAGATCATATTAAGATGAATAAAATTTTGAAAATTAACTCACTTCCATTTCCAGTATCGACTTCTGTTGCAGCAGATTGAGCAGACGATTGGCCGACAGCTTTATTTGAAATAAGTTAACATGTGTAGTAAAATAACTCATTTACTTAAATATTATCACTGTAATGATTATACATGTAAAGAATAATTATCACCTTCTTTGACTGGGAGGGCGTCGGCCAATGGAGGGTTTCCATTATAATTGGTTTCCGTGTAACTCTGATTTCCATGTTCAATTTTTTGCAAGTTTACATTGCCTTTTATATTTCCAATCTTGATTGACCCTTTTTTTTCATCGTCGGACATTTTCGGTTTTCTGTATAAGAAGGGAAAAACAAACTATAACAATTAAATTTTTTTAACTTAAAAAATCTACATGATACATAATAAGGTATTCGAATGAGAATGAATTGAAGTTTCAATTCTGTCGCCCTCAAACTTAGCGAAATACAAAACATACAATACAAAATATATAGTAACGCATTTACTTGAACGTATTGAATCACTGAGAGCTTATTATATACTGCGGAGTTTGTAAAAATAAAATTTTTTCGTGGAATCTGATTCAACATTTCGAAATTAAAAGATTTTGCAACTGTGAGCGTATAACTTTATGTTCATTGATAACATGTTGTAATAATTTATGATTTGGTATGTGTTGATATTATTTGCGAACTTTGTGGTTATACCTAAATATTAAGTTTTGATCTTTTTCTTAGAAAAAAACTTTTGAAAAATTTGCAGATAATTATTTGGGTCATTTTATTGATACTTGCAAAAATATTATGTGAATAAATTTACAAAGTAAAATGATTGAGATATTCCTGATACAGTTTCGTCAACAATTCAGGGAATCTCACACCCCAATATGTTAAATGACTTGCTGCAATGCCTTCCTTTGAAATGTTAGAATTGTTTTGAATACTTTTTTCCAAAGTATTCTTCAAGATAGCTTGAAAATTCGGGTCTTCACGATGATGATGCTGTGGATTTTAACATGGTTATTTTTGAATTCTTTTAAAATATTGCTAGCTTTTATTACCTTGTTTCTTATAGCAAGCACTAAATCTGAAACAGAACTCAATGGGCTCCTTAATCTTACATTTATGTTGTCTTTAAGATCTTTCTCAATTTTATCAGTCCAGTCACAGGTGGCAGGCCCAAAAATAGAATCTGCTTTCTTATTCAATTCTTTTTTGAATTCTTTGAAACATTCAGTTTGTCCGTCATTCTTTGAATGAATGATTGTTAATAAGTTCATAACCTCTTCTCCGGTCCAAAAGTATGGATCTTTCAAAACCACATCGATAGTTGGTCGATCATCCGGTTTATCAGCCTTCATCTTATTTATCAAATCTCGAGCGAAGCAAGAAAAGTCAACATTTTCTTGGAATAATGTTTTTCCTTCCCCCGAAAATTTGCAGGTCATCTTTCCTCCTTTTTTACCGTAACTGAATGGATAATCACCATCAGATAGCACGAAATAAAAAATGCCGCACAATGAAAATATGTCAGAGCTGAATGTCTATGTGGAAATAATTAGTTTTTAAAGGGTTTTAAAATTGAACTAGAATGTATGTTTTCTAACTCACTCTCTCGCCACCAGAAACAACTTCTGGAGCCGCATAATTCTTAGCATCATTAGAAAGTACTTTTTTTAATGCATAGTTAAAAAGTTTTGGATGTACAATCTTCTTACTTTTGTACAAAAGGATATTCGATGGATCCAAAGCTCCGTGCACTTTGTGAGAAAATTAAGATCAATTGTTGAGTTCTTGACATAATATGTTGCAACAAATATGTGTTAAATAATACTAACCTACACCTTTATCATGTAAAAACTTTAGACCGTTTGTGATTTCCATCAAAAACTTTTTCTTGTCAATTCCCTTCAAATAATCCTCCTCTGATTCCATCAAACTCTCTCTACCTTCTACCAAATCCATGGCAATATAGAAGAAGTTTCCTTTCTCTGCTTTATACAAGTACTGCACGACATTATCGTGAGTCTTATCTTTTAACTTCTCGATGTCACTGGTTACATTTTCCAGATTAACGTCCGAAATCGCTATCTTTTTGAGAGCCGTCTCCTTCCTTTCCAAAAAGCATTTGAAGACCATCTCAGAGTTTTCCATTAAACTGCCAACATTGTATTTTATTTTGCTATCTACTATTACTTCGTTCGCATCTTCTTTTTAAAATAGGAACACAAATGTTAAAGATTATTTATATATACCTGATTAAAAATATATGGTGTTAGATAATAGATGTTAAACTGATTTACCTGGCAGAATGTTTGCAGGAGCAGCAACAAAAGGTGCTTGAACAGCTCCAACGCCATAATTTGTGGCCTGGTAACTCATAGTACCTCCGTTAATATCGGAGTTATTTACATTACCGGTCACGTTTCCCATAGTAATGTTGCCGGATCTAGCCGGTCCACTTCCTCCTTGTATTTTTTTGTCCTCCATTTTTTATAAAACTGAACTGCAATTAATGATTAAAACAACGTTCACGAGATTCAAGAAAATTTTATTGCTTTGTTTGCGCAAAGGAATTTCAACATATGTATATATTTCGCCAGGTATAGGCTATTTCGACATGTTTTGAAATACAGAATACAAAATTTGCAAAAGTCCGAACAAAGTCACATAACTCGCGAAAAACAAAGATAAATGTAGGCTTTTAAATTGATTAGATTATACACAATACAGTCATTATAATAATGCGTAAACTTTGTAATTTTTAAGATTTTTATTTTTAATTAATCGCACCCACGCATATTTATCGTGAATGATAATGATAAAAATTGGATTAAAAATATTATCAAATCTATGTAAGTATCTTCAGGGAGATATTGAAAATTTACTCAATCAAATTATGACTCTTTATACATCATTGTTGGACTGTAGCAGGGTGTTTTGAATGAATTTGGAGAACAAAAAGTTCACTATGCTCACATTATGATAAAATACAAGCACTCAAATTTTTAAATTTTTTCACACAATTGTTATGAGATTATTCGCGAAACATACACATCAACAATGCTTCAAATTACTCATTCTAGATTACTTTTAAAATTATCAATTGGACTCATAAACGATCAGTCGATAAAGTATTTTACAGCAAAATGTTTTATTCAATTTTATGGTTTACCGATGTTTTCCTTCATCATATTGTTGTAGATATATAATTTGAACGTCTTAATGCAAATTTTTGTTTCTAGATGAGTCATTGACATGTAGTAATTTTAGTGATTTAACTTATTTTAAACATTTTAACACAAGTTTAAACGATAAGTTTAATCGATGTTTTACCTTTGTGATACTCTATGGTGATACTTCTCAAAAATTTTTAATAACTCACAATAAAACTTGAATTTTATAGATTTTCCAACTGTGTTCGTCCACAAAATAATATCAACTGCCAAAACGAATGTTTCAGAGATTGTAATGAAAAAGAGTTTTAAAAATATCGTGTTTATTAATTCAGAGCTAAAAGGTATACGTGAATACAGTCAAAGCTTATACCTATACAAAGTTGCACAAGTATACTTCGAGTATATACTTACCAAAAGTATAATTCATATAGGCTTTTAAACTGTGATCTTTAATATAAAGATAATAATATTATAATTCTTGATTATACCTAGATGCATAAGCAATTTTGAGCAGCGGCGGCTCGTGATTATACAACTATGATATTAAATACACACAAAGCACTTATGTTTCCAAATTTTGATAAGGAATTTTGGAATTTATTGCTTATTAACATTGCGAAGTAATAAAAGATTTGAGTAATGAATGGTTATAACTTACAAACTTCAATCGAAAACAAACATTGACACTTATAAAATATAAATAAATATAATAAAAGTGTTATCAATATTTTATAAAGAGTCACCAAATAAACTGTGACAAAAAGTCTGAACCTAAGTTTAATACTTTTTTTGTAGAACATAAAGTAATGTCATAGTAATGTCTTAAAGAATACTGACAATAGATTACTCTCAGGATTTGCGTTTTGGTGAGAGAGATTTTTGACACATTAACGAACCATTCACGATCGTACGTTATTACGTGTGGCCATTACCAGTGGGATGATTTTCACAATCAAGATTTAAAATTCAGCCAATTATATGAATTATGCCCAGCTTTAATGTATCTGAAAAATAAATTTACCTATACCTGTTGGTGCATTAGAGGCGAATAGACAGCCAAAAATAAATAGGAATTAATAGAACGGAACTATTGAGGAATGCTCATATAAGAACCTTTTTCACATTTTTTCCCCGTTGAAAACTTCTGCAGCAGCGAAACATTTCTTTGAAAACTAGAATGTTTTACAAACATATTTCAGTATTTTTAAACTAATTAATCAACACTTTGTCCAAAATTTGATAGACCTGCATAGGGTATGTCTGTTGTATTTATCTTATAGTTCTTATGTTCATAATATCAGTTAATCTCCTGAATCCGATAATATTGAAGTGTGTTTGGATTTTTTGAGTTTTTAACTGATTTGAACATATTTCGAAAAATTTTTTACACAACAAATACAAACAAGAAAAGTTACAAATTTATGTTAATGCTATATTTTATAAAACAGTTTTTCAAAACCATAGGTAACAATGTATATTGAAGTTATTCATATACGAGATGTATAGCATACGTATTATAAATCCGGGATAAATTTAACAATATGTTGAAATAAGACTGTTTTTAATAACGAGAAATTAGTAGATATATTATGCAGAACGAAAAAAATTTGCTGGGTTTTTAGTTGTTGTAAAATTTTGTTTTTCCTACGTTTTTTTGTTAATTCCATTAAAAATACGATGTCATCATTTGGATCATTTTATTGATACTTGCTATTATTGTTATTTTTGGTATTACAATTTCAACAAATAATTTTGTGTCTATATTCCATTTGAACATTTTCTTAGATGTTGATTCTAAAATTAATAAATATTAGAACACTCTTATGAATGATTATTTTAACGATATTTGCTGACAAACTTTAATTTCATGTAGATTCTGTACAAAATTTGCAAATTCCGATAAGAAGCTATGAGATATTTATCTATGAACAGTGATGAAAGATTATTGAAACCCCGCTTTCGCAAGAGACGTAACTGATTAAAGCAAGGGATAAAGCTACCAAACCACAACTGGATGAAGAGGCAGAAGTTGGCGTAGCCAAGAGAAGTTTCAAAATCATCAAATCTAGCAATGGATAATAAATTGTAATTGATTTAGGTCTAATATAACCTTTAGTGTTGAACGGACCATAATAAACCCAAATTAACTAACTAACTAACTATTAACAAACCAAACCAGGTAACTAGCAACTAAGGTACGAAGGTTCCTCGAAGTAAATTTTGAACAAATTAATAAACGATTTTTAAGAATCATGTGTAAACTTTTCTTTTTTGTATAGACTTGTAATAATGGAAGTGTGCAAACCGCATCAATTTTTCAAAAAAATTAAATAGACAAGTGTTTTGTTATTCGTTCAAAATGTGTCTACGCCCATACCATTTGTACTGTGTTTATACCCACAGTCAATAATCATTTTCAAATGGTAATAAAATGGTGCATTGGTGCACGGCGAAAATATTTGAAAAAAGTGCTTTCGAACAAATTTGTTTTAAAATTTCTTACATTGCCTTTCTTTTTTATTTGTAATTCATCAAATACTTTTTAGTTTTATTGAACATCTTCAAAAAAATCCGGATCTAGCCTGTCCACTTCCTCCTTGTATTTTTTTGTCCTCCATTTTTTATAAAACTGAACTGCAATTAATGATTAAAACAACGTTCACGAGTTTCAAGAAAATTTTATTGTTTTGTTTGCGCAAAGGAATTTCAACATATTTATTTCTATTTCGTCATGTTTTGAAATTCAGCATACAAAATTTGCAAAAGTCAGACCAATGTCACATAACTCGCGAAAAACAAAGATAAAAGAAGGTTTTTAATTGATTAGATTATACACATTATAATATTGCGTAAATTTTGTAATTTTTAAGATAGTTATTTTTAATTAATCGCACCCACGCATATTTATCGTGAATGATAATGATAAAAATTGGATTAAAAATATTATCAAATCTATGTAAGAAGATATCTTCAGGGAGATATTGAAAATTTACTCAATCAAATTATGACTTTATTATACATCATTGTTGGACAGTAGCAGGGTGTTTTGGACGAATTTGGGCAACAAAAAGTTCACTATGCTCACATTATGATAAAATACAAGCACTCAAATTTTAAATTTTTTTCACACCATTGTTATGAGATTATTCGCGAAACATACACATCAACAATTCAGTCGATCAGTCGATAAAGTATTTTACAGCAAAATGTTTTATTCAATTTTATGGTTTACCGATGTTTTCCTTCATCATATTGTTCGTATTGCTCGTATTGTTCATATTGAACGTCTTAATGCAAATTTTTGTTTCTAGATTAGTCATTTGCATGTTCTTTTTTTGACTTTTTTAACGTAACTTAAACTTTTTTAACACAAGATCATTCCATGTTAAGTTTAATCGATGTTTTACCTTTGTGATCACTTCTTCAAATTTTCGAATAACTCACAATAAAACTTGAATTTTATAAATTCGTCAACTGTGTTCGTCCACAATATAATATTAACTGACAAAATTTTTCTGAGATTTTAATGAAAATGAGTATAAATATTTCGCGTCTATTAATTCAGAGCTAAAAGGCATTCGTGAATACAGTCAAAGCTTATACCTATACAAAGTTGCACAAGTATACTTCGAGTATACTTTTCAAAAGTTTAATTTATATGGGCTTTTAAACTGTGAACTTTAATATTATAATTCTTGAAAATTACAATAACATTGAAAATAAGTCCAATACTTACTTGAGTTTTGATCAACGTCGGCTCATAATTATACAATGTATGATATTAAACACACAAAGCACTTATTTGCTAATTGATAAGGAGTTTTGAGATATTTGCTTAATAACATTGGAGTAATAAAATGTTGGATTGATGAAAGACTTTTACTAAGAAAATTTAATCGAAATCAAACATTGACACTTATAAAAAATAAATAAATAGAAAATCGTTGTCAATATTTGATAAAGAGCAATCCAAATAAGTGTGACAAAAGGTTTGAACCAAGTTTTAAACTTTTTTTTTGTAGAACATAAAGTAATGTCCTAAAGAATAATGACAATAGATCACTCATGGGATTTGCGTTTTGGTGCGAGAGATTATTGACACATTTACTAACCATTCATGATCGTACGTTATCACGTGTCGCCATCATCAAATAAACCTTTACTAGTGGGATGACTTTTACAATAAAGATTAATTAAAATTAATTAAAGATTTAAACAGCCAATTATATTATTTATACCCAGCTTTAATGTATCCAAAAAAAGATTTCACCTTTTGGTGCATTATAGGCGAATATGCACTGCAGTCAAATTGTACACATACATAGATATGCGGTGTTTGTTTTATTTATCTTATAGTTCTTCTGCCAAAAATATTATCTCAGATAATCCCTCAAATCCGAATATTTTGAAGTGTCTTTGAATTTTTTGAGTTTTTAACTGATTTGAACATATTTCGAAAAATATTTTTGCACAACAAATACAGACAAGAAAACTTCCAAGTTTCTGTAAATAATATATTTTATAAAACAATTTTTCAAATACAATGTAATTAAACAACAATGTATATTGAAATTATTAATACGAAATATATAGCATACTTATTATAAATCCGGAATATATTTAACAATATGTTAAAATGAAGCTGTTTTTAATAACGACAAATTAGTAGATATATGTTATGCAGAACGAAAAACATTTGCTCGAATTGCTGGGTTTTTTTTTAAGTTATGTTATAAAATTTATATTTTCTACCTTTTTATTATTATTATTATAATTATAAACTTTTATTAGGACTGGCATTTCAAAACCACTTTCCGTAACGCAATAGCCGTTGTTACCATTTTCCTGAAAATCCATAATACTTTTATGTGAGCAACTTAATCTTATTAAATCTGGAATTTATCTGGGAATGTTGTTGCATCATTAGATTTTCAAGTTTCTTATCCCGCTGATCCACAAAGTACCAAAAGTCCCAAAAAACAGGGGATTTTGACAATTTTTCACTTTGTTCCAAAATATCTCGAGAACCTTAATACTTTTATGCGTAAAACTTTCCCTTATAATAATCTTCAATGACTTGAGGAAAGATTAATAAAGATCCAGTGCATAATTGCTTCACCCGCTGGTCCACAAATCGATATTAATTTAAAATTCCCAAAATTCCATTCAAAAACCCAATAAATTTTTACTTTTCACCCTATCATTTGAAAACCATAATACTTCTATGCGTAAAACTTTACTTAAATATGATCTTCAATGACTTCCAAAGCGATTAAAAAAGATCCAGCGTAGAATTGCTCCACCCGCTGGTCCACAAACTTAGAAGAATCTCAAAAAATTGGCGAACTTTCATTAAAAATTTTATTTTTTGCAACTAAAACTTCAAATAAATCAAAGCCACCAATAAATTAGCTTCTGGATTATGACAGGATGGTTGCACTACATCTAATATACAAAAATCTTATCACCAGCTGTAATTAACTCTTCCCCAACTCACAGAACATTCATAACATAAAAATATATATCTGGGATAGTCTAAAAAACGACACTAAATAATCTAAATCTGACCAACGAAGCACATTCAATCGATTTTAGTACATTCAGTCATTCACTCAAACAATATTGACTTTAAAAAGAAACACTTAGTGGCATAAAACATATTAATTAAGGCATAAACACGGCATAAACATAAATAAATGGCACCAATTTGAAATATCTTAATAATATATTTGCTAGCTTGGGTCAGTTGGCTCACTTTAGTTTACCAATTGACCCTTCGTTATAAAATATATATATATATTATTCAAATAATATATGATTCAAATGTTTTAACGGAATTAACAGTTTAATAAATGTGATCATCACGAGACCATCAGTAATTTATTAGTTATTGTATCCTTAGATTCTATGTTATATTCGGCTTATATTCTAAAAGATTTTTGTTAAGATATTTAAAGTTTATAAGTTTTCGATTTTTTAATCGTATTTTATTTTAACATGGACTGATTGTCAGTTTAAAGTGGAGCATGAGAAGATATATGAGCCGATGAGGTACCAAGAGCAACTGCTTTAATAGTATACATTGAAATTCCATAAAGAATTCGCTGTTCATAATTTGGATCATATTTTTATTGTCACCTGCTATTATTGTTATTGTTGGTACGGTATTACATTTTCAACAAATTATTTTGTGTTTAAATTTACAATGTAAAATGCTGACGATATTCCTGATACACTTTCGTGAACAATTCGGGGAATCTCTCCCCCCAATATTTCAAATGACATGCTGCAATGTCTTCCTCGGAAATATTAGAATTGCCTTGAATGTTTTTTTCCAAAGTATTCTTCAAAATAACTTGAAAATTTGGATCTTTACGATGATGATGCTGTGAATTCAAAAATTTTCGATTATAAATTATTTTAAAATATCATTATTCTTCATTACCTTGTTCCTTATAGCAAGCACTAAATCTGAAACAGATTTCATGGGACTCCTTATTTTCATGTTGTTTAAAAGCTCTTTGTCAATTTTATCCGTCCAGTCACACGTGGCAGGCCCAAAAATAGAATCTGATTTTTCATTCAATTTTTCTTTGAATGTTTCAATAGCTCCAGTCTTTTCGTCATTCTTTGAATGAATGATTCTTAATAAGTCCATAACCTTTTCTCCGGTACAAAAGTATGGATCTTTCAAAACCTCATCGATACTTGGTCTATCATTCGGTTTATCTGCCCTCATCTTATTTATCAAATCTCGAGCGAAGCAAGAAAAGTCAACGTTTTCTTGGAATAGCGTATTATCTTCACCCAAAAAAAAACAGGTCATCTTTCCTCGTTTTTTCGCGTAACTGAATGGACAATCTCCATCAGATAGCACGAAATAGAAAATGCCGCACAATGAAAATATGTCAGAGCTGAATGTCTAAGTGGAAATAATTTTAAAAAAAACTGTATACTTGAATCAGAATGTATGTTTTTTTAACTCACCCTCTCGCTTTTATGATAAACTTCTGGAGCGCTATAAACATTATCATCTTCAGAAAGCTTCGCCTTCATTAAAGCATAGTTAAAAAGTTTTGGTTGTACAATTTTCTTACTTTTGTACAAAAGGATGTTCGATGGATCCAAAGCTCCGTGCACTTTGTGAATAAATAAGATCAATTGTTCAATTTTTGACATAATACGTTTGCAAAATAGCTTAAAGATACTAACCTAAACCTTTATCATGTAAAAACTCCAGACCATTTGAAATTTCCATCAAAAACTTTTTCTTGTCAACTCTCTTCAAATCATCTTCCTCTGATTCCATCAAACTCTCTCTACCATCTACCAAATCCATGACAATGTAAAAGAATTCTTCTTTCTTTCCTTGATCCAAGTACTGCACAACATTAATGTGAGGCGTACCTTTTAACTTCTCGATGACACTGATTACATCTTTCATTTTTATGTTCGACGTTTCAATCTTCTTAAGAGCCCTCTCTTTCCCTTCAAAATAGCATGTGAAGACCTCAGTGTTTTTCATTCTACTGGCAAGATTGTATTTTATTTTATTATTTACTTTTACTTCGTTTGGATCTTCTTCTTCAAAAAATAGAAAACGATTGTCAAAAATTATTTTTCCTTAATATGCTAATATGCTAAAACATTAAATATTTAGTTTTAAATTGGTTTACCGGAAGGTGGAACAGGAACTCCTACACCATAATTTGTGGCTTGGTAATTCATTTCTGCTCCATTCATAGGTCCGTTATTATTATTACCGGTCACGCTTCCAATATGTATGTTGCTTGGTCCAGACGTTAGTCCCTTTCCTTGTTCGTTTTTTTTCGGCATTTTTTTTTATAAAACTGAACTGTAATGAAAGAAACAATATGTTTACGAGTTTCAAGAAAATGTTTTTCAACAAAAATAAATATAGCTAGCACTTTACACGAAACTATGGTCCAATTAAAAGCTACAATACTTCTTTATTTTATAGTTATGTAGAATACGCAACAGCGATGTAAAATGAGAAACGCGAGCAAAATTAATAAATTCAAGTTTGAGAATATAAGAATCTAATTATGTCTTAGGTATTAAAGATATTTTTCTTTGGATTAGTTATTGAGAATTAACTATAATTTGAACTTTTTAACAGAACTCGATCAATATTGACTCAAAAATTTGCGTACTCGGTACAAGGGAGCAAACAAGTTTAGACCATGATAAATTTAATCGATGTCTTATTACCTTCGTGTTCACTTTTCCAGAAATTTTAATATCTCACTTCAAAAACACCCAAATTAATTCAAAATTATTACAAAAATAAAAAAAAAATTAGTTTACAAATTGCCAACTGTATTCGTCGACAAATTTAACTGAACTGATGAGTGAGTGTTTCAGAAGTTTAGAGATTGAAAAAAAGTTTATATAATATCGCTTTTATTAATTCAAACTATAAAGACATCTGTAAATAGCGTCAAATATTACCTATACAGAGATGCCAACAAAAATGCCAACAAAAATGTAGCTTATATGTTGTAGAATTTTTGATCTACTCAAAGATATTTTCTACGACCAAGAATATGCTGAAGTTATGAATATCATATGTTTCGATGAAGAAATCCTTCTTTAAACTAAAGTGAAATTATGCTTATTGGACATAAAACTTTATAAAATTTGTTCTTTATTATCATGAATAAACCGGCAATAAAATGGTGCACGGCAAAGATTCGGCGTCATTAGGAAGAAACTAACTTGCATTTTTTAACACAGTTCAATCAATTTTTACTCAAATATTTCAATATTCAATATTCAAATATTTCAGACCATATTAATTTTTATCGATGTCCTACCTCTTAGATTTTTCCAAATGTTTTAATATATCACTTCAAATACGCACAAAATTAGATAAAATTATTACAAAAATTAAAAAAAATAGCCAACTGTTTTCGTCGACAAATTTATACACGATATGCTTCAAAAAAATTATGAATGAAATATCACCCATATTAACTCAAAGCTAAAAGACATAGTATGTGAATACAGTTATATACTTAACAAAAATGTAATTGATTTAAGAGACTATTTATTTAATACGTCACACTCTGACTGGGGTTTGGGGGTTTAAAATTTGAAACAAAGTATTATTATTAATATAAAAACTTGTGAAAAAGTATGACAAGGAGGCGTACAAAAGATCCGATTTCAGCGTTACGTATAAAAAGAATAGCCCCTTATGTACTTTTTTAGCGTTTTTTTTCTATTCAAAGCTAGTTTTTTACGATCAAGACTTCGCTGAAATTGTATTTATCATATGTTTTGAACTAAATTTAAATCATTCTGAACAAAAAACTGTATAAAACTAGTACTTTATAATTCTGAAAAGCATTTTTGACCAACGGCACCGTATTTCCACTGTGAGCCTTATATTCCCTGACCTTATTTACTAACTTTTTAACATAATTTCAAGTATTAAAATCCCTTGATTTAATCTATTATATTCCATTCAATCATTTTCTTAGATGTTGATTCTAAAATTAGATATTTTCTTAAATTTCGTAAAAATGCTCACCCATTAGATTACAACACTGTGCTGATACATTAATCAAACGCTATTTTTGCTGAAAAATTTTAATTTCCTGTAGTTTCTGTACAAAATTTGCAAATTCTGTATTGTAGTGATGAAAGATTATTGAAATACTATTAACAAACCAAACCAGATAACTAGCAAATAAGATACGAATGTTCCTCGCCGTAAATTTTGAACAAATTAATAAAAGATTTAAAAAAAAAAACAAATTTTAATCGAAAATAAACATTTGAGCCATGTGTAAACTTTTCTTTTTTGTATAGACTTGTAATGTTAGTGTGCAAACCGCATCAATTTTTCAAAAAAAATTAAATAGACATGTGTTTTGTTATTTGTCATAAATGTGTCTACGACGCCCATAAATCATATGTTTATTGGAAAATGTTCGTTTGTATTGTGTTTATACCCTTAATCAATAGTCATTTTCAAATGGTAATAAAATGGTGCACGGTGGAAATATCTGAAAAAAAGAATGGGTGGTTTAAATTTTTGTAACTTTCTATTTAGTTACAAATTTGTATCAGAAAATTTATCTTAAATTTAGCGAAAATATGCTTGTAACAATTTTTTCTTAAAAATTCTTCTATTGACTAATTCTGAATGTTTCTTTTATAAATAGAGTCCCTTTTTTTTTTTATTCATCAAATACTTTTTAGTTTTATTGAACATCTTCAAAAATAAAATCTTAAAAATTCGCAGATTAATTTTTGGATCATTTTATTGATACTTTGTATTACAGTTTAAACAAACATAAAGTTTACATGTCCGTTTGTTTTCTGATATACTGGTTATTGCAATTCAATTGTCACAACGACTAAATATTTTCTTCCAAAGTAGTCAAGATGACATCAAAATATTTGTCTTCACGATGGTGGTGCTGTTACAATTGGAAAACAAATGTCAAAGCTTGTATTTATATACACAAAAAATAATTTTATGTGTTGAACTGATGTACCTTGCGAAACGTTTGCAGGAGCAGCACCTGCTTGTCCAGCGGCATAATGTGTGTAATTCATTTGACCTCCATTCATGGGTGCGTTATTACTATTACCGGTTACGCTTCCAATTTGTATGTTGCCTGATCTTAAGGTGTTTCCTTTATTTTGTTCCTTTTTGTCCGCCATTTTTTATAAAACTGAATGATAAAAACGAGTTGCAATAAAAATGTGTTGTTTTGTTTGCGTAAATGAATGTTATCTTATTTCGACATAATTCGAAATTCAGCATAACGTTACATTGAATAGCCTACGAAAAATGACATCATTTATTATGAAATTGCTTTAACTTTGCAATTTTTTCGATAAGATATTTCATCTTAATAGATCTTACGAACAGATATTTATAAAACAGAATGATAATAAAAATTTAAAATATTTAAAAATTTACTCAATGACCATATACATATACACATACACATTACACATACACACAATAAAATCTGATAAAAATGATTTAATTTCAAGAAATGAAAAAGAAGAATTTCAATAATTCTTAAAATAGCTTTTTGTCATAGATAGATGCGTAAATAAAATCTGTTTTGTGTTTTCGTTGGATTTTAGCAGGGCCAAAAGTATGCGTATAATAAATGGTCGACTTGGCATCGCATACTTAATTCTCCGAACCAAATTTTTGCTAGATAGTACTTCTGGGATTCCGTTGTCAACTTTTTTTTTTTTTTTTTAATAAGTTTTTATTTAATGTCAACTATTAAAAAACTCAATAAGTTTGTACTGAATAAGTCTGTACCAACTTCAGGAGTTTTTTGCACATTTTTCTAAAAACTATAAGCATAATTATGCTGGATATTGAAACAAATCTTGTATTTAAAAAAAAATTTAAGATGGTCATTTGTAGGCTGAATTCATCATTTGTTTTGGACGAATTTGACCAATAAATGGTACACTCTACTTACATAATAATTACATTAAATACAACCAATTAAATGTTTATATTTTTTTCAAAAAAGTTGTCACATAATTTCAGTCTATGACCTATGTAGTATATTTTATGAGCAAAATATAATTTTTTGATGTTTTGGTGTACCGATGTTTCACTTATTTTTACTGTCAATCAATTTTTGATGAGTCATTCCCAGGTGGAAATATCGGCCATTTACATTAAGCGCGGCAAGGAAGAAACTTTAATTTTTTAGCACAGCTAACAAGTTCATATTGCGTTTAGTCGATGATTTACCTTTGTTAGATACTTGAACAAATTTTCACAATATAAGTTGAATTTTATAAATTGTCCACTGTATTTATCAACTAATGAATTATAACTGACAAAAAGAATCTTTCAGAGGTTGTGAAATGAAAAATATTTTTTTAATTTCGCGATTATTTTTCACATACACGTAAATTTCTAACATTCAGATATTACTTACACATAGATGAATATTCTGTAGCACTTATACCTAGATTGCTTTATACCAAAAGATTAATTTATACAGAATTTTTATTTTCTACTCAATGATAATTTTTTACGACCAAGACTTCGCTGGAATTTTGACTATTATTATATGTTTCAATAAAGAAAACTCTTTTTTAGAGAAATAAATTAATATACATAAAACAGTATACAATGTCGATACAATGTAAATTTACTAATTCTTTGAAATTACGGAAACATATTGAAAATAAATACAAATCAAGCACTGTAAAGCACGCTGTCTGAATAACAGTTTTGAGAGATGAGTGGTCACGTATTGCCAGAGTGTGTAAATAGCTCTTTTCCTTAATAGTTTTTTTATTTTTATTTATCAAACACCTTTAATTTAAACATTTTCTTAAATTAAGATTAATATTACATTTAATACATTTTTAAAAAATGATTACCACATGAGTGATGAGAGGCTATTTTCACTGGCATTTTTTTTTTTGCTGTACAAATATTTACGATATTCAATACACATAAAGCACTTATTTGAAAATTATGATAAGAAGTCTTGAGATATTTATTCATTAACATTCAAGTGATGAATGTTATTGTAAGGCTATTTATTTTAAAATTTGAATAAGAGTTATCAATATTTGATAAAGAGTCATCCAAATATGATGTCACAAAAAGTTTGAACCAAGTTTAAATTCTTTTTTTTGTATAGACATGGAACGAATGCGTGCATTAATCTTTTTTTCATAAAAATTTAGATAACTAATAAATAACCAATTTCAGTTAGACTTCAATTAAAGTATTTTCAATGGTTATTACGAAGTGAGAAAGTAGAAATACTGTGTATTCGTTCTATTTAAATGTGTTACAACGCCTATAAATCATTTTTATTGGTAGTGTGTGTTTGTTTGGTTTTTATACTCACTCACTATCATTAATATCTTCAACGAGCAATAAAATGGTGGAGAACGGAGATATCTAAATAAAACGAATGGGTGGTTTTGAATTTTAGTAGCTTTTTATTTACATACAAATTTGCAAGAAATCTTAATCATCCAAAAAAATTCCTTCAATTTTCCAAAAATATGCTTTCGAATAAATTCGTCCTCATATTGCCAATCTCTGAATCCTTCTACTTTAGCCATACAATCTATGTGATTCCTGGTAATTGATCAAATATTTAAATTATTTAGTTTTATTGAACATCTTTTTAATTTAAACATATTGACAGTCAGTACAATCATTTAAGTTACAACATTATTTATTATTTTTGAAGAATTTAGCAATATTTATGTTAATAAAATGTCAACTTTCTTCTCAGTTCTTTTTAAGTAGAATTTTTTACAAATTTAGAAGCATATTTTCTTATAAGTCGAACTATCTCTTTTTTAGACAAAAATACTAATTTTCAATTTGCAAGGTTATTTAAATTTGTTTTATGATTTCATTTAATTACTTTGGAGTCAAAAGTAAGAAAGTCCATAGCCGAAATTTTTAAAACTTGAACTAAATTCCTTACGGTTTTGAGGAGTTTTTAAAATTTTGGATTATTATTTTTCTGATTTGATGGCAATAAAACAGTTTTTTACAATTTCTTCACATATCTTTAACATTATTTTGTATTTGATTTATCTTGAAGGTGGCGATCAATTTTACATTAGGTTCTTTGGACAGCTTTTTTTTTAAATTAATCATAAATTATTTAAACTCATTATTATTTAAAATATTTCTATTCCAGAGCAAATTTTCAGTTAATAAACTAATTATTATTTATTTACTTCAGTTATTTTATTTTAAATTTTTTAGTTAAATTTATTTGAAAAATTTGTTTCAATCTCGGTAGACAAATAAAAACCAAAATGTGATGATTCCAATGTACGGTACTGGAAAATAACATTTATTCCGTATACTAATTTTTGAAATTTTAGTACATATTTTCAAGAACATAAAAAAAAATATTTAATCTTTAAAAGATTTTTGCTAATGAGTCTAATTTGATTACTTACTTTAAAAAAAATTTTATCGATCAAACTATTTGTTTAGATTGTGCAAATTAAAACAATTCAAGAAAAATTAGGAGAAACTATCGCTAAATTAATTTTAATCGGCAAATCAAACGACGGATAAACCCATAAAACTCGAAACATTTTTTAAACGCTAAGTAATTTAATTAGTTTAATAAGTGTCTCCAATTAGTAACCAGCTGTCAATTAATTGGTTTTTGGCTTGTCTTTCTCTATTTTCAGCAGTTTTATCTGCTTCTTTATTTTTGCATTTTGTTACAATTTAGATTTATTTTTCAATAATTTTTCAATAATTTCAAACAAATGTTTTATCATCAAATTATAGTCAATAATCAAGTTCAGTTCTCTACTAAAAAGTACTAGATTAACTTAAATGATTTAATTGAGTCTTTTATTAATTATTTTTATATCAATTAACGGCAAATTACTTAGAATTTATCAATCCATCAATTTATATACAAACTTTTCACAATCTTGTTTTTTAGGGGACTTTATGTCCTTCAATAATGTCTAATTACTTGACATATTTTTACGCTTACCTTAATTCAAAATCAATGCATGAATTATTTAAAAATTCATTGCCAACTGGTTAAGCTTAGTTTAGCGTTGCTTCATCAAATTTCCAAGCGTTCTGATTTGCCTGTTGAGCTCATTATCCATGTTATATAGCTCGTTATTGATTAAAGACCGCATATCTCGTAAATTGGGCAAGTGTTTGTTGTCTTTTATGTTCAGCAGTTTTGAGAATATTTCACTCCAAACATGTTTTTTTAGGTATCTGTGGCCAAGAAAACAAAAAACAATTAATAAAGTTCTTTTATGAAACTTAAAAAAAAACTAAAATTTTGTATGTTAATAATCTCACCTCGGGAACTTTTGCTTTATCTCCCAAACGTTGTTAAATTTCTTGTTGACTTGCATGTATTCTCCAAATAACATCACATGTATCGTGCCTGCTACACAGAAGAGATCTGTTTGGTAGGACCAACTACGTCCTTCCTGCATTTCTATACATGTGAAGCCATCAGTTTGAATAATCTGTGAAGAAAATAAAGTCATTAGTTTGACGAAAAAATTTAATTCAACAGCAAATATGTAAATTAAATTTTTAATATGTTCGCTTGAATATTTCTTCAACACAATAATCTTCGAAAAAATTACCTTGCGGAAGCTGTCAGTTTTTGGCCCAAACAAGGTCATATCAATAGCACATCCAAAATCAATCAGTCGCAAGCTTGGCACATGAGAATCCGCAGAAGGTCTGAAAAACCAAAACAAAATCATTAAAAGCCTCTAAAACACACAAATCTATCAAGAGCTTACATGGTCATCAACAAAAAGTTGTCTGGTTTAATATCCGCATGAATGATTTTGCAAGAATGCAAATGATCCACAATATCCAGGATCTGACTGCTGAAGTGCATCACTAAAGATTCATTCATCACCTTTGTGGTAGCTTGTCGCATTTTGTTATTGATGTCCAGTAAAGATCCAAACTGAGAAAACTCTGAGATGAGGACGCTGGCGTTAGGGGCGATCACAGCGGATGAGATGCTCATGAAACCGGTTAGCTGCAAAAAATATTTATTTGTAATAGTTGCAAAATTAATTTATAAATTCTACCTCGATTAAAAAAAAATAATTTTTTACTCACAATATCATTATTCTTCATCCTCTTCTTAACTTCTGTGCAAATATACAATTCCCAGCTATTTGGTGGTTTTTGATACTTCAAAGCAACCACTGATCCATCGTTCGTATTAATTCCTCGATAAACTGCTCCATACGCTCCTCGTCCCACTTCCTTTTCAATCTGGTAAGGAATCCCACCCAATGTCGCGGTGTGATTCTTCAGCAATTTCCCCAAATTATGATTGACAATTTTATAATCTGTCACATTTTCCCTGCTGGGGAAATTCAGCTTCACTAGCAAAGCCCTGCACAAATCAGAGCTAAACGGATCAATATCCCTCTTGGCAAAATGTTCCTCCACCGTTTTATTTGCTTTTTCTTTACGTCTTTGACGCATCTCTTCGTCATTCTCCGAATTGAAGAAACTGTTTTGTTCGCCTGTGTAAGAACACATTGAGTCATCATTCAAGAAGGAAGTGCTGGAGGTGTGCTTCTTAAGGAACTTGTACGAGCTGTGTGGGGTCGATGTTTTGGCGGCTGCGGTGCGAATTGGAGTGCTTCCAAAATTGTGACTGAAATTATTTTGGGCAGTTGGATCGAAGGAGTTATTGAATTCAGAGTTGCTCACGGAATCGTCGGTATATTCTTTGCACTGTAAATGTTGGAAAGTAAATAATAGGACAAATTTAGAAAATGTGTTTAACATTTCAGAAATTTGAGCTTTATATGCAAGTTAAATAAAATGCTATTCAATAAAATTTTAAAATAAACTCACCAAAATGCTTTTTTGTGCTTTCCTATTATTATCTTTGGCTTTAATGGTCGAGAAGCTCAACAACAATTCAGCATCTTCTCCATTGGCTTGCTCTTCATCCTTGTTGACATACTGTGAGCTCGAGCAGCTATTATTATTACTGGGCATAAAAGTCGCATTTTCACTATCATAATTTGACCTGTACTTGGACTTCTTCTTCTTTTTCCCAATAGTAGTGGTCTTAGGAGTAAATTGTTCTTGGTAAGTTGAAGGAGATGGCGAAGAAGATCTTGAATTTGATTCAGAGTTTCCACCAGCAAATGGAGCCTCAGCTTTCTCCTTCCTGAATTTGATGGTAATTCTTTTATTTGTGCTCGTGCCATTAGTGGTGGAGCAAAAACTGATGGTGGACGCTTCAATTTGCTCATCAAAATCATTTTCATCGATAATTTTAGTATTTTGCGGAACCTCAACTGTAGTTTGCCCTTCAGAATTTTCTTCGTACTCTTCACCATCATAGGAAGACTCTTCCTGCTGTTCTTCAATGATCAAACAATCAGTATCCATCTCACCACCTTGCGCCAACACCTGATAGTTTTCGTAAATTTGCTCCTGACTTCCTTGTGGTACGGGCACCTGATATTCTTGATAGGTCTGATATTGCTGGTGCTGGTAGTGTTTTGGAGTATTGGGATTGTTGACAATAACTGTTTGTTGCGGTGAATTATGGTGACTTTGTTGATGAACTTGATGGGGTGAGTGAATTTGATGAGGAGAATGAACTTGATGATTTGATTGAGAAGCTTGAGGTGGTTGCATTTGATAATTGGGCTCCACATATTGTTGTTGATTGTACATTTGATGTTGAACATATTGATGATCATGTGAATAATGCATCTGGTGTGGATCCATCATTCGATGGTGTTCATAATTTTGGTCGTACAACTGAAAGAAATGAAAAAACTAACAATATATCTAAAGTAAAATAAAATAGAAACTCACTTTTTGCTGCTGTGGATGATTTTGAGTCTGAATATTTTGTGCATGAGGCTGCTGGTAGTTTTGAGGGTAATAATTGTTGGTAGGACTTTGGTGATATGGTTGTTGTACAGGAGAATGATGGTAATTTTGATTGTGGTAAGCATTCTGTTGATATTGCGCCTGTTGAGCTGCCTGTTGCGCTTGAATTTGTTGATAGTTTTGCTCTTGAAGTCTCTTGGCTTGCTCTTGCTGTTTTTTAGTTTGCTCTTGTTGTCTTTTGATCCACTCTAATTGCTCTTGCTCTCTTTTCTTTTTATCTTCTTCCTCTTGCTTCTTGATTTGCTCCAATCTAATTTTTTCAGCTGCTATTTCTTGGAACTTTTTAGCTCGAATCTCTTCCAAACAGTACTCTTTGCCATCTCCAGGGTACACTATGTGCTTGGGGTAGAAACATTTCTTATTTTGATCGTATGGTTCTTCCAAGCAAAGTGGTGCTCGCCACTGATCAGTTTTATTGTTCCTCGCCTCAGATAAAAAATGAAGGGGATATTGAAAGCCATGCTCAAAAGTGATCACCGGAACTGGCTCGACTGGCTCAACGGGAGTATATTGTGGCTCAATTTGATATCCAGTTTGATTTTCATCATAAACGTAACTCAAAGAGGAAGCAATTGAATATGCTGGAGTATCTTGATGGACACTGGAGGAGCTGGAACCTGGCTGCGGACTATAGTATGGTTCCGGTTGCAGGTCTGACTTGAAATATTGATGCTCGTTGCTTACTTCTTGGTACTGTTCAGCTTGTTGACTTTGATTTTCTTGCTGTCCACTAATCTCTGGATCTTCTTCAGTTTTCATCCTTTTCGACTGTTGGTGAGGCGACAAAGTAGTAATTTGTTGGCGCTGTTCAGCCAATGACGATATCGTTCTTTTATTGGAAGATTTATCATCGTAAAGCATCCTTTGAGCTACTGAATAGCGAAAGTTTTTATGGGCCGCTTCAAGTTCTTCTATAGGCTCAGCTTTTAACTGTAGGCCAAGGTTAAAAATAGACTCTGCTTGCTTAAAAGCATTGGCTGAATTGAAATAGTGCGCCCAACCAATATAGAAAGCAGAACAGGTGATGCCTATTCCTTGTTGATAGAGAATCTGATAAAGATTGGATGGATTTGGCTGAGTGTCGATCTAAAATTGATTTTAAATGTTTAGTTTTAGCTTGGTATTACAATTACGATTATATCAAGATAGTACTCACATATTTTATCCACAGCTTAACCATCCTAAGATCCTTTTTATAATTTTCATCTCTTTCATAGAGAGATAGGCAATGTTCCAGTGATTTACGGAAACGGTTGTCCAGATCTATATTGGATCTCTGTTCTAACCAGCAAATGAACTGAAACCACAAATCTAGTGGATCCTCACCAATATAGCATGAAATTGCATGCTCCCATTGCCTAAAATCAGAAAAATTTAAGATCCAGAAATTGAATAACATATCAAGATGAAAAGTTACCTGATTTCATTCTTGAAAATCTGCATGGGACTATTGTTTGCATTGGCTTGCATTTGTGGAGCTGAATTCATGATGGGGACTTGCTTCAAGAAAGTGGCTGGTACAAGGTCAGTCTAGTTCCACCTTGGAGCTAGTAATTTAAACCATTATTAGAACACACACAACCAAGAGTTTCTCTAGTATCCGTTTTATTATCGCACTATCATAAGACTACTTAAGTATTCAAGCATTGTGAGCATTCATTGGTAAAAAGGTAAACAAAACATAGCTGGAAATTTTCAAAGATCACGAGGCGCATAATTAAACCTCTCAATGCAACAACTATACAAGAGCTAGTAGTATTTTAACACTGACAATCATTCAATAAGCTTCAAAAGGCATCAAATCCAATAATATAAGCGTTTTTGAAGATTTTAATTTTCACGAATGTGTTTTTTTAGTCGAAATTTTGGAAATGATTTTCTTATGAAAATAACTACTATTGGACACTTTTGATACTTGTGATTACTAGTTAAAAACTTAAAGAGACTTTTCAAATAGTGTAAAGGTATTTTAAAATGCTCTTAAGGTTCTAAATTGCACTTTTTACTTTTTTAAAAGATCAGCATTGATTAATCAACATGAGTCATTTTATTTTTGGATTATTCGACAAGTCTGAATAAAAGTTCACTGGGAATTTTATTTGAGATTGATCAGACTCTGTTGATATTTTTACCGAATTAGTGAAAAAGTAGTTTAGCAGGCAATTAGTCAACTAACAATTAAATGAATCCACTTAGCATTTTTTTAAATGATATTTATCATTTCTTGGGCATTGAAGATTACTCCAAATGCTTCATTATCAAAAAATCCGACCGAGAAGGTCACAATTTTAGTTTTTTAGTGAATCTGAAAGCGTGGATGAAGTATATAAATACACCAGAAGGCTCATTAATTACCTCAGATCAAAACATATTAAACTATTGTTGTAAAAAAAGTGTGGATGAAAGATTATCTGATCTCGTAAAAGTTAGCTCTGAATGGCTCTTCCCTATTTCTAAGGCTGAAATCTTGAAAGATAAGTGTTTGATCTACCTCAACAGACCTAAATTCTTCAAATGTTTATTTTACGAAATTCTTATAAATGAAACTTACGGACAATTTGATAAAACAGAAAGAGTACACGTAGAAAAGGATGAAATATCACAAGATCTTACTGCCCACCGATTAACCCTTTTCAAAACCATAACAAACAACCTCTTAGAATATTCCAAATTTGTTGATTCAGAACCTGAAACCGCCCAGCACAAGTTCCTTCTAACCACGAAATCTAACACAAAAACACCTGATGAAACGGTCAAAAGAATAACCTGTGGAGTCGTCTTTAATCATCGAAACAAGGAGTCATTACCAACCATCACTGTAGAAGAATTTTTCAAGAAAAAATGCCTGGATATACAGTTATTGATGATCCATAAATATGGAGTTCGAGTGAAAGATGAAAAAGCATTCCAGGATTTGATAAAATCGTTGGCTATGGCTCACGTAACTGTAGATTTGGTTGAGAAAAAGAATACTTGTACGGTTAACTTGAACCTTAATTCTTCTGGATCTGAGACAAGCAAAGGAGCTTCCTTTATTTTGTATAATTCGGCTAGGTTGGAGACGTTGCTTAAGAAGTTTGACGGACATTTGGAAAATGGATATTATGCTAAGCTCCCGGAATTTGATACCATTGATTTTGGGCTCCTTAATCAAGAGGTTTGGGTGATATTTAACAGTTTTAATCGAATAATAAATGTTTATGTATTTTTAGGAAGAGTTTTTCTTGGCGTTTAACTTTCTATTCATGTTTCCGGATCTGATTGATAAAGCCATTAACAATTTAGTGGATCAGAAATTGAATATCCACTACATTTGCAACTATTTGCTCGAGTTTTCTGGACTGTTTAGCATTTATTATCGGAGAGTTAAGGTGTTGACAGTGAGTAATAAATATTTAAATAATTAAGATTGTAAAATATTTGTTCATCTTTTTAGGAAAATCGAAGCCAAATGATGCCCGTTGTCTATGCCAAAATATATTTATTAAAATGTATTCAAATCGTTTTCAACAAAGCTCTCAGAATTCTAGATATTGAACCAGTTCATCAGATGTAAAGAGGAGAAGATAAAGAAGAACAGATCACTTTTACAAATAAAATTTTAAATGTTTTGTTTTAAACTTATGAAATTGTAAATAAAATGGAAATAATTTTTTAATTAAAGATATGCTATTTGAAAATTGAATTCATTTTTATTTGTGAAATATTTTGTAAAATCTCGTTATAAATCTCCAACTGATATTTTCGTACAGTTTTCAAAAAAAAATTTCGTGCTCATCAGCTGTGCACTAAAAAATTTAAAAGGTGGTGACATTTCAACACCACAACAATCTGATAATTTTAATAATTATAACATTTTAGTAATTTAATGCTAATTTTATTGTTTCGATTCCATCACAAAATCAAGTTACAATCTTGCTAAAATATCCACACCTTATTTTTCAAGGTGAATAGAACACAAAGAAAATATTTTGGTAAACACAAATACTACGCAATTGACAATTGCTCCTGAAAAAAGTTGAAATTAACCATTTTAAATCTTGAATAGTGTTCCAAACAAGTGTCCACCTCAAAGACACAAGAGTTATCATCATGTTGGACCTGGAAATCATTCCTGAGCGAAGTTTGGGATGCGAGCAATGGGAGTTTATTTTGGGTAGAATTTCAAAATTTATCTTTTGTTTACAAAGTTAGTAAAACTTCTTCTTTATCATTAGGAATGTCTTTTCATAGTGCCATCAGCATTATTCAAAGTCAAATTGGCATCATCAAGAATGTACAAGTGCTCTATTCGGATACTGTAAGTGGACTTTTAGGACCTTTTTTGAGATGAACTAGATTTGCAAAATTGATGAAAAATTTTGTCTAGACCTACGAGAGCCCTGATTAAATTTATAAATTGTGAGTAATTTTCAAAATAAATTTTTCTAGAACCCGTTGGAAGTGGATCTGATCATAAATTTGCCTCTGGATGGGATTCGATTGATATTCGATTCTGTGGTGCAAAAATTAAAAGCGATCGAGGTTTTCAACTTGAAACTTATTAAAATTAAATATTGTGGACTGTCTTTCAATTCTCCTGAAGTGGTGAGTTATTTCATTGTAACTTCGATTAAAACTTTTCTAATGTAGTTTCTGTAATACATTTAATTTAAGGCACCTTCCATCGAACAAATCGAACATTCATTTGGTGCAACTCATCCAGCTAGCTACGACGCTGTCAAAGGACTTTTTGCCCTTCATTTCCGTGGTCTCAGCTTCTACTTTCCAGTAGACAGCAAACTACAACCCAGCTACGCTCATGGTCTCGCATCCCTACATTTCCCCAACGGAGCTTCTCCAGTCGTTTGTAAAATGGCTCTGTATTGTGGTTCAGATGTTCATTCATGCAAAGCTCCTCCACTTCCTCTTTCTTGCTATAATCAGCAACTTTACTTGGAAAATGCAACTGTGATCAGAAATTCATCAGGAACGAAAGGATTGAAGCTTCAATTGTATACTGAAGGTTCTGTTAGAGTTTTAGAGCCAAGAAAGCAATGTTTCACTCGTGAATTAATGTTTGGTGATCATTGTCAAGATGTTTCCAGTAATTTGGGAGCTCCAAACAGAGTCTTCTTCAAATCTGAAGATAAGATGAAAATCCACTCTCCGAGTGCTCATAAGAGAGTTCAAAGCAAGCATAGCGATTTCTTCTTCAATTATTTTACGCTTGGATTGGATATCTTGTTTGACGCCAGGACTCAAAAGGCCAAGAAAATCATTCTGCACACCAACTTTCCGGGTCATTACAATTTTAATATGTATCATAGATGCGAATTTCGATTGGAGTTAGCAGCCGACAAGTGAGTGCTTTTAGAAGTGTTTTTTTAGAAGATTTATTAATTTATGATTTTTCCAGGGTTGCAGAAGACGAACCATTGAATACTCCGGTTGTCATTGGTGATTTTTTTTTAAATTTTGGTTGAATAAATCTCAAATTTTGCATGGTTAAATTCTCTCAATAATATACTAAACATTTTCTTCTCATTTCAGACGCCTACACCAAATGGGATTCAATAAACTCTCGCCTCACTCCATCCCAGCGTCCAGTGGTACTTCACCGAGCTGGTGGCTCCAATACTTCAAATCCTTTCGGCTCGACTTTTTGTTACGGCTATCAAGACATCATTTTTGAAGTGATGCCTAACAACTTTTTAAGTTCAGTTACTTTTTATAACAACAGCAGTAACATTGGAAGCTGGTCGTTGACTGGACAGCAGTGTGGCCAACAGAATAGATTGCATGAGATGCAGGAGAATCATCTTAAAATGTCTGTTTGACCATTGTGTTACTAAAATTTTCTGAACAATCTTTGTGTATTAGTGTTAAGAGACGTGAGTTAAGAGTCCGGTTTAAATTTTTTTTCTATTTCAGTTTATTTATATTCTTTTAATATATTGGGAAAACCTCAAATTTCATACTTTTTGTTATTTCTAATACAAAATATTTCATCAAAAATTGTCATTTTAAATATCCAAATTATTATTATCTAATCGAAAATTATAATTTGTAAATCAAAGTTTTATTAAGAAAACCGGACTATCTATGAAATTAAGAGTACGAAAGGTTTAGATTTATAAGCATATATTTTTTATTCAAGACATTTTAGATGAAATTGTTAGCTCATCCCGGTTAATAATCCCGTACTTCTATATCTAAAAAGTATGAAAAACTACCCATTTTTAATCGCTCATTCATGAATTGACAGAGTTCATGAATTTTGTTTGATCTACGGTTTTAAGAGCTGTAATGTAGCTACTAGAAAAGTTTCAATGTTAAAATGTAATTTGCATGTACAAAAAAAAGATTAATAAAAATTGCATTAATTTTGTTGCTCAGTGCACAAAAAACAACAAACATTTTTTCACCTTGACCAAAAAGAATTAATATAATGTTCCACCAAATTCTAAGTTGCAGTGCTAATTCATTATACTCATGAAGCGATAAATTGTTTCGTATGTATGTAGTTTGATGAGTTGTTGAATTGCGTACAAAAATAATTTGTATCATACTAAACTTAAATTTACAACTAAATCATTTATAATTGGAATTCTTTCAAAGTTCATTTTTAATTATTTACCGCCAAATAAATCAAAATACTCATGCTGCACCTGTGCTACGACTATCGCGGCGACTAAAAAAATAAAAAATAGTCGCAAGTTTCATTCTAAATAATAATAATTGTAATCGTGAAAATCAAAATAAAACCATAGCAATTACACTACCAAACTACGGACCAGTTACCAAACTGAAATAAAAGCAACATTATGAACGCAAACCAACCACCATCACAACAAACTTGATATTAAAATTGTTTTAAATTTTTCATTCAATTTCCACAAATTTTCACCTTGTTGGCCTATAATTAACTTGTGCTAGGCTAGGGATGCTGATTAGTGAAATTACTAATCAAATAATCAGATTAATTAATCGACGGAAAAACTAATCAGATTAGTGATTAATCAGCCTGTTTACTAATCAGTGATTAATCAAACTAATCAATGACGTATGCTCAAATATAAAATCCAAAAAATTTAAAATTGGCTGAAAATTTTTCCAATTTGTAATTTTTTTATGGAGTTTAATATAAATTTCGTTATTTATTATTTAAATCACATATATTCTCATCTTAAAAAAAATTTGAAGTGCAAAGCTTCACTTGAAACGTTGCGAGCAAACATTATAAAAAATTTTATTTTTTTAACTAATCGACTTAAAAAAACTAATCAGATTAGTGATTAATCAACCATTTTACTAATCAGCAATTAATCAGATTAATTCGCATTGATTAGTTTGATTAGTTGATTACTGATTAATTAATCAGCATCCCTAGTGCTAGCATAAATTCAAGCATTTCCTTGTTTTCATTGCTCATAGTTTGTTAATTGTGCTTTGTTGAAAATTTATTTTTGTGCAAAATAGATGAATTCTTATTCTATTGTTGTTTTGGAAGTTTAATGAAGGAAGAAGCTTAAGATGATGATGTCCCGGAATCAAAACTGTCCCCATGTTGATAACATTATCCAGTTTGTGCAGTCCGAGCTGTGTAGCTCCAAAAAGGTGACAAGCTTATTGTTTGCTTCATTCAAGAAGCTTGAAACAAAAGAAATTATCCTAGTCATGCCAGTACTAGATAATTAAAGCAGTTCATTTTGCTTACATTGATATCAAAAATTAGTCAAGCTCATCGGAATTCATGGAAATTATGAAATACACTGATTATGCAAGCTTTTCGATATTATTGTTTTTAATGTTAAATTTTTTGTTTTATTTTACAGGGCCTACCATGTAGTAGCTGTGAAGCAAGTGGACCCAATTTGTGGATTTGCTTGCAAAAGAATTGTCAGCAGATCGGATGTAGCGATAAGTTTAATGATCATAGCACTGAACACTTTGATGTGAGTTTGTGAAAGATTATATGTAAGGAGGACTTAGATGGTAGTGTTTTTGATCGATCAAAAATATCAATCATTTGAATTTGTCCTGATAAATTGATTCCAGCAAAGTCTTCAATTTTTTTTAATTAAATCATGTGAACTAATCTTATCCTTCTCAATTTTAGTTTAACCGAGCCCATTGTATCCAGATGAATTTATCATCACAACGGGTTTGGTGTTACATTTGTGAATTCGAAGTGTTCATGCAAAATAATGGTCAGAACCAATTCAAGCATTACCCCAACCACCAACGAACTAACTCGATGGCCAGTAGTGACTCCAATGACTCTCGTCTATTCCAACACGCTGAAAGTTTATCAGACAATCATATGCGGGGCTACGATAGCGAGTTTGACGAAGATGAAATAGATAATGGACAAAATGGACTTTGCGGTTTACAAAATATCGCCAACACTTGCTACATGAATTCTGCTTTGCAAGCTTTAAGTAATTCACCACCTTTGACAGGATACTTTTTGGATTGTGGTCAAATTGTAGACGATACTTGCAACTTGCCAAATAATCAATCTAGGACGAAACCAGGACTGGCGAAAAGTTACCATCGCTTAATTAAGGACATGTGGATGAATAAGCGAAGACATAATGGGTATATCGTCCCAAATGGTATTTTGCAGGTAATTTAATTGATTCGAGTGTTTCGCTCAAACAAACTTGAACTTTTCAGAAAAATTTGCAAAATAATGTAATCGGATTAAAAATCAACAATAATCTTTTTAGGGCATTCGCGTTGTACACCCAATGTTCCGTGGATTTCAACAACATGACACTCAAGAGTTTCTTCGGTGCTTTATGGACCAGCTTCACGAAGAACTGAAAGAAATAACTCCCGCTCCACCAACCTTTGAACCGCCTTCTTGCAAAATTCCTGAAGCTTGTATTAACAATTCGCCGTGCTCGTCTCCTTCGCCTTCCCAGTCTGAAGCTGAATATGAAACGTGTGACAGCGGCGTATCGGAGCAGTCAAGCTTATCCGATGAGATGACCAGCAGCAATATGAGGAGTAGGACAGTGTCTAGATCACCGAGTCCACCAGCTGCGACGAACTCGCCCAACCAAAGAGTCAATAACCAGAATATGATGTACAACGCGCAGAGTTGCTCACAAGGGAGTTCTGGTGGAGGAATGGATAGGACTGGATCCTCTGGGAGCTTGTCTGGACAGAATAATAATCAGGTGATTATTTTTACCTAAAAATCATTGAAATTTAAGGAATATGTTTGAATATAATTTTCATAATTTTTTTTGAACAAACAAAAATTATGTATTTTATGCAAATATAATAATTTAATGACGTCAATTAATCAAAAATTTTTAATTTTCAGTCCAAGGATTCCATCAACCAAAAAAATCAGCATCGCTCGATAATAAGTGACATTTTTGATGGAAAATTATTATCTTCAGTGCAGTGTCTAACGTGCGATCGAGTATCAACCCGTGAAGAAACATTCCAAGATCTATCGCTGCCAATACCTGGAAAAGATCATTTGGTGGCTTTACATCAATCGCAAGGGATCACTAGTCAAAATTCTGGTCTACCTTCCGATGCGGTTAGTTAATCTTACACAATTTTATTAAAATTTATCTAAATTTAAACAATTTCAGGTTTTTCCTGCAATCCAAGATACTTGGATTTGGTGGATTTTAACGTGGGTCCGCTCTTGGTTTTGGGGACCAGCTGTAATTTTGCAAGACTGCATGTCTGCCTTTTTTAGTGCTGATGAGCTCAAGGGCGACAACATGTACAGCTGTGAAAAGTGCAATAAATTGAGGAATGGAGTCAAGTTTTCGCGAGTTCTTGCTTTGCCGGAAATGCTTTGTGTGCATTTGAAAAGATTCAGGCACGATTTGTCGTACAGCTCGAAGATTAATAGTCCTGTGCTATTTCCTTTAACTGGACTGGATATGAAACCGTATTTACACAATGGTAAGTTAGCATTAAATAAGTTCAAGTTTGTTTACCACTTTTTAAACTAAACTTAACCCACTTTCTTGATTTTTAGACTGTAAATCAAAAATTTCAACTTATGATTTGAGTGCGATCATATGCCATCACGGCACTGTTGGCAGCGGCCACTACACTTGTTTTGCTAAGCACGAACCAAGTGGCAAGTGGTTCGAGTACGATGACCAATTAGTGACGCAAGTTACCGCTGAGACAGTTCAAAATTGCGAGGCTTATGTTTTGTTTTATCGCAAGCATAATGGTCATATGGCTAATATTAGATCGCAAGCAATGGAGCTGGTTAACAGCAATCCTTATCAAGCTTCGGATATAAAGTTCTTTGTTTCCAAGCAGTGGCTTAATAGGTTAGTTTTTTGTCTGCTTCAAAATTTTTATTTTATTTTTTTAATATTTCTTTAAAAAACTTTTTTCTTAAATTTAAGGTTCAACCACTTCTCCGAACCGGGACCAATCGACAATTGGTCAATTTTGTGTCCTCACGGCAATCTACTTCCCAGCAAGGCAGCAATAAATTCCTCTTTGGTTGTGCAACTCCCGCAAATGCTGTGGGATTTTCTTTACGAACGATTTGGTGGTGGTCCTGTTTGTAATCATCCCTTCGAGTGTGATACTTGCAAAATTGCAGCAGATAATTTGTTGAGAAGGCAGAAAGGAGAATTGGAAGCATTTACGGCATTTAGAGATGAGTTTCAGTACACAGACAACACTTCAACATTGTTTGCGATTAGCATGGAATGGTTTAGGAAGTGGCAGGCATTTGTAAATGGAGCTGGTGAAGATCCTGGACCGATTAATAATTCTTCGATCGTGGTGCAATCAGAAAATTCAAATAATCAGAATAGTTCAAGGATTGTTAGACAAGGATCTGATTATGCCCAGATTAATCTTAAATTGTGGAGGTTCTTTTATAAAATCTATGAAGGAGGTCCGGAGATTATTCTAAGAGTTGGGAATGATCAGAAAGCTGAGAAGGAAGCAGAACTGATCGATAATACTGAGAGTTTGTCGCTGGAAGAGAAAGAAGAGGTTGTGATCCCAATTGTGCCTGTTACGTCGCCTCTGGAGCAATCCAAAATTATGAAAGATAGCGAGAATGAGTCAAAGCAGCAAATTCAAAAGCAACAGGAACAGGTATGTGCAATTATTAGTTTTTGTCAAGAAACTTGAAACAGAAGGATAAACATTTTCTAGGAACTTTTATTGTGTTTTTAAACGCTAATAAATTTTTCTTTGTATTTTAGGTGAGCAACCCATCAATCCTGAAACCAGTGAAATCTGTCTCCTTTGAAGACACTAACGACCTGAGTAACGACGAGATGGGTGAGAAAGTTCTGAAAAACCAGCAAAATGAAAAGGATGTGGCTGGTGCAGGAACTACTTCAAGCTCAGTGTCCAAGAAAGTAGCACCAGTTGTTGCTCCATTAGAAATTGGCAAAAAAGACAAAAGAAGGGGAACCAGTTATATGAAGCAGAACGGATTCTTTGGGGTAGAAGGTGAGTGTTTTTAAAGATGTAGACTAATTACGTGAATTTTTGATTTTAAAATCGAAGAGGAATTTTAAGGAAAAATAAAAATAAATTAAAATCATTTTAAATTTCAGGAAAATATTCAGACCACAAATACATTCCAGAGGATGACCTTTCAAGCAACCAGTTGCAGGACAACAAGAAAATCAAAATGCGATACGACGAAACTCAGAGTGACAGTGATGAAGAGTTGATAAGCAGCAAGTCTCGCAAAATTGAAGAAGACAGTCATCGACCAGAAAAAATCGAGGAGCCTTTGCAAGTTCAAGTAAAAATTGCAACGACCGAGACGCAAAATCCGGTTCATACCAGGAGAAAGCCCAAGAGGCATGGAAAGAGGGCCGCCAGGGTGGAGTAAAATTCATATAGGATAATATTTTGGAAAAAACTGTGTCAATTTATCTTTTACCAAAAAAAAAACTGTATTTTCGGGCAAGGTTATGATTTGAGGATGGGGATGGAATATTTCGAACACCGATACACTAAAAGAGACTTAATTGAATTAGGTTTTGGTGGCTTTTGTATATTACGTGATTTTTTTTTGTTCAATTATTTTATCTGAAACTTTATCAACTAATTGCTAAATAATAATTAAATATTATTAAATACTAAATTATGTTTAAAAAGTTGATATATTAATATTGATTTTTTCTTGATTCAGTCTCCACCTCAAATTCATCACCTTGCACTTGGTTAATTTTCCCTCAATCAAATACTTGTCACGTTACTTCAACTTTATTAGATATTTAAGGTTTTAAGATTCTTATCGGCAGATTGGTTGAAATTTATTATATATTGTTAATTACTTGATTATTCTGTCTGGGCATGTTTTTGAGTATTTTTTTTGTTTATTGATTATCCTTTTTAATTTAAATAAAAACAAATTTGTTGAAAAAAAATCAAAATTCTATGTTAATCATTTTCCTGTAATGCAAATAACATTTTTGTTTTTGAAGATTTGAAGTATATGCTCTTACTACCGTATTATAACATTGATAAAATTTCATTGAACAACGAAATTATTTATAGTAATATATGAGTAATATTCATAACGAACAAGTAAAAAATATTAAAAAGAAAAATTTCATTCATATCTTGGAAATTTCCCCTTTTCGCTCGTTAAATTTTATTTCGAGTCTTATATTTCCCGCGCAACTTCCATGAGTTTTTTCTAAATGTCTTGTATCATTTGACTCACTTTGCATCAGGCAATGTATTTTGCGTTATCATAGACGGCGGTTTCAGAAAGAAGAGAATGGTATGCTGAAAAAATATCTGTTAATTTATTTTTAAGGTATTATTTATAATTACACATACGGTACTCGAAAAATAATATAAAATTTATGTAAAAATCGTATTATTTTTTTTTTTTAGCTATTAAAAAATTTTTTCATGGACGGTATAAAATTTGAAGAAATATCAAAGAACGATTGAAGTCACCACACCAGCAAATATTTTTTGCCTGCAAGTTTTCCCATTCATAAATGCCATACTCGTCAAAAAACCATCCGTCAATCAAATGTTTTCGTTTGGTGGCGTGCAAGTGCTGAAATGCCTTACCTCTCCTCAATCGATGTAAAGTTTTCGCCGTGATCAGACGTCTGTTTAACGCGGAGCTACATTTTTAGTCGACCTGTCTACAGTTGTTCAACTGGAAGATTCTCTCAGCAATGTCCAAGTGATCCGTGCAAGTGAAAGATTCGTGCTTACAAGCCCGTGTTCAAGTTCCTGTGCAAAATGGTTCAGTGATTGATTTGATAAAAATTCATGTTTTTTTCTTTTGTCTATTATTTTTGCATTTTTGAAACCCAGAACAAAGTGAGTACAAAAACGTTCCCGGAAATTGAATGAGAAAACGCACGACCAATTCTATTTTCAAATTTCAATTGCGAAAATTGCGAGCACTGCGAGTCCCAGATTTTGACTGAAGCTTCCAGAAATAACCATTAAAATACTCGAAAAATACAGTGCGATTTGTAAAATTATTGTGGGCAAAGGAGGGAAAACGTGAAACATAATCGCGATTTAATTGTGCAAAAAAATGTTAAAACAGTAGAGTGAATGTAGAGTGAAAATATATGAATTGAACACATTCTTTTGGTGAATCGAGCATTTTGAGCAATTGAATAAAACTGTTGGTGCTAATATAATAATTTAGCTAACACAATTAATGTTATTCAATCAAACTGTGATAAAAATTGTAGAGGGGACGTTTAAGTGTGATATCAATAATGAATTTGCAAAAACCACAGCTCGTATTCAACAATCAAGCTATGTAAATTCGAGAATTATACGCACAATACATTTGTTACATAAAATATGTTACTTTAAAAAAAAGGACGCAAAAAAATTTGAAATTTGATCTAGAATTTTCCAATCAACCCTAAACAATCAATCATACTCCGTCAATCTCCCACGATACACATATCAGCATCATTTAATTTAGTCAAATGTTTCAAGGACGACCTTCCCGAAGGTTTCCACGATTACTACGCATATCACAATGTTGTGTCATAAACTCTGTTTTATGGTTTTCATGTTGCTTCATGTTGCTTCTCGGTTTTTTCGGAAGGGCCCAGAAAGATCTTAAAATACTGGTTGAGCTTATTTGAGTGGAAAAGTTTGTTGTTTTACGGAGAGCAGGGGAATTAGGAGGAAATATGAATCAACTTGGCTTTTTATAGAGTTCAATATGAGTGGATTTCCCTCGGATGATGTCATTCGATGCATAAGTTCGATGTCAATGATCTGAAAAAGAGTTTTTGTAGCCTAATGATTTTTATTTATATCTTGGTTTTTTAACATATTGAATATTGATTTTCGATTCGTTTTGAGGAATCTTAACATATCTATTCGTTTTAAATGATCAGAAAATTTTTTAAAATAATTAAAGCTTTCTGCCAGTAAAATTCTTCGATGAATTTTCGAGTAGAAAGATAAATAAATAAAATGAAGTGCAAGCTAAAAATAATTTTAAATTAGCAGTATGCACGAAAGTTTGGTCCACTAGAGAGCCCATATTAACCCGTCCAGTGACAATTGCTCTGCTCTTGGGATGAATTTGAAATTTCTAATGATGCAGTTTTAAAGCTTAACTATCAATCTTTAAGTAAATTACTTTTTTAAAATTTTTCAACAAAATTAGAAATACCACTGAAAAAATGGTAAATTTGAATTTTTTTCTCCCGCAAAAATCTTCAGCTCGTGCTAGAGCTCTCAGCGGAAAACCCCGCTAGATTGTATGGCGCGATTTGGAAAGTTTGAAATTATATTTCATTCCGGAAAATGCTTGGAAAATGGAAGGAAAAATTATATTTCAACCCGTATGTGTTTTAACTTGTAGATATAGAGTATATTAATTAGTTTTTTCACTTTGGGTCGAAAAAAATTTTGAAGCAAAACATAGTGGAAATTTGACATTCGGAAAAACATTTTCCACTTGATTGAAAAATCCACATTTTCTTTATCAACATAATTAAGGTGTTTTGATCACATTTTCAGCAAAAATACAATTTTTTTACTTAAGGTCGAAGAAAATTTTTTGATTCATCAAAGTACAAATTTGAAAATCCGGAAAAACATTTTCCGCTTTTCAGAAAATCTCAAATTTTTTTCTCCAACACGATTGAAGTGTTCTGAAGACATTTTGGTCAGAAATTATAAAAAATTTACTTTTGAAAAATATTTTAAGAACAAACAAAGTTTTGCAACATCCGGAAAATTCAATTTCCTCTTTCAAGAAAATTTAGATTTTCTTCATCATCATAATTGAAGTGTTTTAAATGCATTTTGGGCAAAAACATATGTTTTTTTTTGTGAAATTTTAAATCATTCGAAGTGGAAATTTTGTAACAAAAAAAATATGTTTTCCGACCAAAATGCAAAAACACTTCAAATATGATTAAACAAAATCAAAATTTTCTTGAAAGAGGAATTGAATTTTCCGGATGTTGCAAATTCTAAAAAAATATTTTTCGATCCTAAGTAAATTTTTTATAATTTCTGACCAAAATGTCTTTATTTTGTTGGAATTTGAAATTTTTCTGAAAACTTTTTCCGATTTTCAAATTTGTACTTTGATGAATCAAAAAATTTCTTTGACCCTGAAAATATAAAATATTTTTTTTACTCAATATATAATTAAAACAAATTAATTATGATGGAAAAGAAAAATTTGAGATTTTCTGGCAAATGGAAACTATTTTCCGGGTATCAATGATCAAAAACCTCTTCATTTTAGTTTTGCAAATATTTTCTGCTCAAAATTTCTTTAAAACACTTCAATATTGATTAAAAATTTTTGAAAATTTTCCGATGAGGGGAAAATTGTTTTTCCGGATGTTCAAAATTCTTATTTGTGTGATCAAAAATATTTTTCGAACCAGAATGAAAACTTTTTTGCTCAAAACGTCTTCAATACAAAATAAATTTTGAAGTTTTCGGAAAATCGGAAAATGTTTTTCTAGATAACCAAATTTCCACTTTGTGTAAACATATATACTTCTTTGACCTCAAGTGAAAAAATCAATTTTTTACTCAAAATGTCTTGAAAAGACTTCAAATATGTGGAAAAAGAAAATTTGGGTTTTTTTAATTAAGTGGAAAATGTTTTTCCGATTTCCATTTTTCTACTAAGATTTGCATCACTATTTGCTTTGGCCCAAAGAACAAAACTATTTATTTTTTCTCTATACATTTATATTTTACAAATATTTGAGTCGAAATATAATATTTCCCTCAATTTTCCAAGCATTTTCCGAAAGAAAATATTATTTTCAAATCTTCCAAATCGCGCCATACAATCTAGATTCCCTTTCCTTCAACGAAAAGAAAAAGAAGCATGAAGTTTGCGATAAAAACAAAAATACAAAATTGTAAAACAAAATTTTTTGCATCCTTAATTTGTCAAATTTTCTTAATTAATATGTCATGAAACTATTTTTCTCAAGTGCTTCATGTATCTGGTAACAGTGTAAAAATTAAAGTGGTGAGTTAAATGCTCAAAGCCAAAGGTTAAAATTTGGCAGTCCTTGATTTCGATAGTTCAGTTTTAAATCTTTAATTTCTTCAATACCATTAATTGACACAGTGAACAAATTAGTTATTTACAATTATTAGGTCATATGCTATCCATATTGACAGCAAAAACTTAGGTTTCATTCAATTTAGGCATTTAAATTGAGATCTAAAATATTTTTCTATTTACAAAAAAAAAAAAAAAAAATACCAAAATTATCGGTTAAGTAGAGCCGTAAGCATCAAAAAACTCTTAACAAAATGGGAATTTCTAGCTTAGCATGTTAGAATTAATGACAGATCATTTTATAAAATCCAAGAATAAACAAAATATCCCGCCTAAAACGAGAAGCCAAAATCGAAAAGAGTATGGTTCGATTTTAATAATGAGCAGGCTCACGCATTGTGAGCTTGGACCACTTTTCGTGGGCTTTGATGGTATGTGTGAGTGTTTTGGATTTGACTTCCTGCTGATTGGGAGCCAAACCAAGATTTACTTCCAGGATTTTATTGCATCATCATATTCTCCACAAAATTCTAAGTAAAACTGCATTTAAGTTTTTTTAAATCATTAACTGTAAAGCTAAAACAAACTTAAACTAAGATCGAAATACTCCCAAGTGGACGGAATATGAAGAACACCGCTAATTAGGTTAGATATATTTTTGTTTATTTTATTTCAATAATTATTTTTTAAACATCTGAACACCGCATCTACGTTTCTAATTCAAGAAATTTGAATTTAGATATCAATTTAAGTTAAAATACTTTATATGTGAAATAAAACCAACTAAACTTGCCTTTCTCTCTAATTTTCAGGTGACCAGACAGTTTCTTTCGTTCTTTATACATTAATTGAACAAGTGTTTGAATCATCTTAGTAACAAAATTTCCAGATAACCCAGCACAATGAGGCCAAGAATTGAGAATTCAATTTGTGGTGAGTTCAATTACAAATTAATTTAAATAAATTAGAACAATGGAGCACGATATTTAGGCAATTACTAAGCGGAAGAGTCCAAAATACTAGAGTTATATTAAGCAGGACAATTTGGTGAGCGAACTCACAAAAACTCAGCGAATTAACTAAATTGAGTATTGTAGAAATGTTTTGCTGAATTGTGTACGCAAATGAAATCAGGGTAATCTACAAAGAGATATTGAACATGAGCTTGCAATCTTGTGGCTTCATTTTAGCATAACTGGAATGTTCCAGATTGGATAGAGAAAGCCTTCATGGATGAAGTTCTCCAAAAATTTATTTTAAAGTATTCAAATATTTGAAAACATAAATTCATTTTCAATCACCAGTTCTTCTCAATATCTAATAGTTTCCAATACAATTAAAAATAAATTAAACCGACTTCCACTTTTCCTGTCAAGGTCAACAACAATAATATGCTAGAACGACTGAATTATAAATCGTGTGACTATAACCCATAGAAACCGAAATTTATTATTGATATTGCATCAACCGAGACAGCCACTTAACAAAGTGCATTAATTATTCACTAAAATTTTCCACATTTTCTGGTAAATATCTCTTTATTGCTCAATATTCTATATTATTGATGTTATTTAAAGTTACAGGTCAATTAAAAATATTATCAAATATTGTTTTCCAATCGCTTTCAGATCTGACATTGACTGGTAAAATGCTTCGGAAGTCTGCTTCAGTTTTTAATTACGTGATTACAAATCGGCTTGTTTACTCAGTATTGAATGAATGCAAATTAAATCAATTAATATTTGTTATGGATTGAAAAAATCTTTGGTGATTAGACTTTTTGGGACCAAAAAGACAATGAAAATTTAGTACTTCTCTAGAAAACAATGTTAGAGTTGAGTATTCCAATCTTCTTAAAGTACCAATTTATGTTTTTATATTTATACTTGTTTCATTGAGATTTATTCTCATTTTAACAAATCCAACTGAAAGTTCCATTACAAAAGAAACATTGTTTACGACTGTGATTCCCACAATCGCGTGCGAATAACCAAGTTCAGCACAGCTTATTTATTTTCCTTAACACATAAAACATCTGAAAAGTCAACAAAGATGCATACAATAATATACTTTACATACTATCTCTTTCTGAAGACTCTTGATTTGAGGGTTTAGCGCAATTATTGAAGATAATTAGCAACATTTTACAACGATTTTAATTTTAACAGGTTCAACAAACATTTTTGAGAAGTAATTGGAATTATCACGAATTAACTCATTTAACACATCCAAATTTCTCTTAAAAATGTGTTGCAGAAAATTCCAAAAATTATCAGATTTCGGTTTTTTGAAAGTCAAAAAAATATTCAAATTTCCAAAAAAGAGCAACGATCGTCAAACGATCGCCAATTTTTGAAGCCGCAAATTAAAATTAATTGTCTGGAATTGGTTGTACAACAACAACAAAAGCATGAAAGAACAATCTCAAGGAGACTTTATTCAACTTTAATCACCAAATTGTGATACATTGTCTGTCTTCTTATTTCTCAAGAACGAGTTCTTGTTGTTTGTTCAGAGTGCGTCTACTTTTATGTTGTTATTGTTAATTTACTCATATTTGCGACATATTTGTTTTATGATCAAATTTAATTTTCAAATTGTTTGATATTTACTTGAACTAGCGTTAAAGAAACTTCTCCTTAAACTGTATAAATCAACTCTTTTGCACTTATACTTGCTCTCCTAGTTAATTTTCACTTTATTTAAAAATTTTTATTGAAAACTTAAATGTTTTTTACAATATCTAATATCATCTCAAAATGACCAAAAACACCAAATTTCAAAAAAATATTGAGACCAACCCCAATCAGCCGCATGACTGAGCCGCAACTCTCTCAGCAAATTCGAGTTCAAGCACACCAAGCTGTTGCTCTTACTTGCTGCCTTTGCGAAACACACATGTTTTTTTGAATTTGCAAACAGTCATTTTTTTTGCTCTACCACTTTCATATGAGGCAAACAGTGATAAAAAAACGATACTCAACTTGAGCACATTTTTGTTTTGCAAACCGGCTTTTTTATTATGTTTTTGCGTATTTATTCATTATATTTTTGATTCGAGCCAGCCAAATGAAGACATTGAACAGGCTAAAGTCAGCTCATGAATAGATGAAGTCATGCCCTCGTGAATTTTTGTTAACGACCTTAATTTCTACTGCGGACTTTTTTTTGGATGTCAATTTGGGTAAATATTTGGGCGATTTTGACTTTTTTGTTTGGATTCAAGAGGAAATGGCGATATTTATTTATTTAATCGTTTTTATTAGAATATTTGTTGATCAAAGAATTTCTTCCAAATGAAATTATTTTTAAATTCAGATTTATCTTTTTGTGAGAAGATTTTGAAACATTTTTGGAAGATCAATTTTTAAGTTCAATATCTACTTAAACTCAAATTTTTTTCAAAAAATTTTATAAATTGAATAAATATTTAACAAGAAATATCACTCGTGAAAAGATTTGAAATTTAAAAAGTTAAATAGAAATCATTTCCAATATCTGAAATATGATTAATCAATAATCGATGGATCATTTCAAGCTTGTCTCAAAATCAATCATCTCAAACCTCACCTTTCTCTCAATAAAAAACATCTTATAAAACAATTTCTAATCCATCTAACCTTTAATAATATTGGCAGAACCTGTAAATTCAGCAAACTTGCAAACAAAAGAATATTGCTCCACTCGTACAATCTACAGCACTCACATCAGCTAATATCATAAATCTTGCCGAGGAAGATGTACGAAAAAAGTCACATGTGCCGCTAAATGTTTGGCCAAATAAATCGTCGGCTGATATCGCTCTATTTGAGTGCATGACGTCATAATCACCCGTGCAAATTTTAGCTAGAAAAAATGTTGCATGTAATTAGCGACGTGTTAATTGAAGTTTTGTAATAATGCTGTTAAATGTATCTAAATATTGCTAAATGTTGTTTAACGACTGAGAGCACTTCCTAGTATATCAGGTCAATAATATAAACAGGCAGTGAGCCGGTTTTAACCAATTTAAATTGAATTAAGCTTGATATGCGTTGCGTTATCGGTCATAAATTTACTCGGTTGTAAAGTGCTGATGGAAAGTTTTGAACAATTTTTGGGAATTTTTTCGAGTTGAACAATATTTAAACTCGAAGTGTTGGATCTATTCGATTTTTCACACTTCATTTTAGTGAATTGTTTTGCTTGTTATATTGTTAAAATTATAAAATAACAATTTCTAAAATATACCTTTCAACTATTGAAGTCCATCATAAATGAATATTCACCTAAATTTAAAAAAATCTCTTGCAGTTGTGCACCCAAAAAAAAGCAAAACAGAAAGAAAGAAAAGATCATAAATTACAATCTCAAATCTTTCTCAGCATAGCATATTTCTTGGCGTACGTGACGAAGAGCATACAATTCTATTGCTTATGGAAATGTTTCATATTCTTCGAGCTTGTTCCTAATTAGTTTCAAGAATTCGCTTCAATTCCACTTTCTAACAGTTGCTTTAAAGCAATTTCTATAAATGTTAACAATGCCAATTGACCATTCTCGTGATAACTTCAAAAGACCGCGAATAATCGTTTTGGTGCCTCTCGTGTTTGTCATGCGATCTCTGGTTCCTGATAGCTGCTAGCTGATAGTAAGTGTTATTTGCTGCTGATAAGAGACCAAGATAGGTGCTCCAATTGTTTTTGCTGTAGTATATATATCTTTAAGTGGTGGAAAAAATAATAATTGAGTTTGTTTGACATTTTTACAACTCTTTTTCTTTGATACTTTGATGGCCAGTAGGGTGGTCCACAATCCATCTTTGTCTCAGAAGCGCGCTCCTCCAGCAAAATTTTGATTTAAATGACAAAATGAAAATTCAGTCAAATTTTCAGAATTTTCGAAGCACGTTTGGGGGTCGCTCAACGAGCCCAAAGTTTTGACAATTTAGTTGTTCAGAATTCATTTGATAAGTCAGCTCCACATAAACTTTTTAATTGATTTTCTCCATAATTTTTATTTATTATGCTAATAAGAACACCAAGAAAAATTTTCAGCCAAAAATATTAAAAAACCATGAAGTTATGGCACTAGTCTGAAAAGTCGATTTTATGCAAAAGCTGTCTAAACCGTCAATGTAACCTCACGAGCCCCCATATAATTTCATATTGTTTGTCTCACTTTTAAACACAAGTTAATTTATCCATTAACCAAATGCAAGTGGTCTCGTGACTTTTTGATGACGCGAACTGAAGTTATTAAACTTTTAGTAGACTGATGTTTTCATCGATCGCTTGTTGTTGTTGTAATCCTCAATAAATTCTTTGGTGAATGTTTACAATCCCAATTTTTATGGAAAATTCACCAAAATTTGGAATAATTTTCTTTATATACTACTTTACAAAATCTTGAAAAAAAATTTGAAAAATTTTCATCCAAAGAGTGTTCAAAAAAAGAAGCAAAATGAAAAATATTTTGTATACGAAAAGCACCAAGATTTATTTTACAACTGGTTGATTAAGGAGTTTTATTGATCAATGATCAATAATAATCAATAAAACTCCTCATTCATCAATAAAACTCCTAAATCAACCAATTGTAAAATAAATCTTGGTGCTTTTCGTATACGAAACATTTTTCATTTTGTTTCATTTTTTGAACACTCTTTGGATGAAAATTTTTCAAATTTTTTTTCAAGATTTTGTAAAGTAGTATAAAAAGAAAATTATTCCAAATTTTGGTGAATTTTCCATAAAAATTGGGCTTGTAAATATTCATCAAAGAATTTATTGGAATTACAACAACAACAAGCTATCGATGAAATTATCAGTCTACTAAAAGTTTAATAACTTCAGTTCGCGTCATCAAAAAGTCACGGGACCACTTGCATTTGGTTAAGGGATAAATAAACTTGTATCTAAAAGTAAGACAAACAATATGAAATTATTTGGAGGCTCGTGAGGTTACATTGACGGTTTAGACAGCTTTAGCATAAAATCGACTTTTCAGACTAGTGCCATAACTTCATGGTTTTTTAATATTTTTGGCTGAAAATTTTTTTTGGTGTTTTTATTAGCATAATAAATAAAAATTGTGGAGAAAATCAATTAAAAAATTTATGTGGAGCTGACTTATCAAATGAATTCTGAACAACTAAATTGTAAAAACTTTGGACTCGTTGAGCGACCCCTAAACGTGCATCAAAAATTTTGAAAATTTTACTGAATTTTTATTTTGTCATTTGAATCAAAATTTTGCTGGAGGAGCGCACATCTACGACCTCTCTGATTTTTCATACTAATTTGGACCACACTAATGGCCAGTCATAAATAAACGGTTTGAAAGCAAAAAATTAAACTGAGTCAATTACAATGAGTGAATTACAATGTTTTTTGTAGACTAATTGATGGGTCGTGTTAATGGGCTCTATTGCTTTAATGGAAGACTTGGAGGGTTTTTATGAACAATATTTTGATTCAAATACTAAAGCTTCTGTAGTATTTCAACCGCAAAAATCGTGGCAAATTAAAATTCTAAGTCATTCGACAATAATAATTTTTCGCGAGAATATCGACTAAACCGCTTGTTTAAATTGACAATAACGTGACTGGTCAAATGCGTAAGAAATTGCGCTTCAAATATAACTCGGAGCAAAACATTAATACTGTCAATACCTAGAATACTAACAATAAATAATTTAACAATCACAAGCAAATTGCAACAACAAGTATTAAAAGATTAAGAAAACATACAATGGCAAAAGAAAAATGTATCGACAGGTAAAATGGCAACTGTACTGCGATATTATTAGCTATATCGTAATTGAATTTGATAACAAAGACGAGTGTATAGTTGGCGTTAGTGGTGTAACTGCGGTGAATTAAACGGGGCATAAGATTATTGCAGTTGTGTACTTTTGCAGGGTTCGGGAATTTTTTTAAAGATGAAAGAATGTTTTTGAAATATTTTTGAGTTTGAAAATATCAAATAAACTATAAAGTATTGTAATTGAGCCTCAAACCATATGAATTTACCTGTGCTTATGTTATTGAAGACATGCTACAACAAAACTGTATTTTCTCATCACAAAAGCTGTTAATTTATACATTGAACAAATTGAGAAAAATCGTCGCTGCTGGATCTCCTTTTTGCCACTATTCCCATAAATGTCAAAAAACCCATAAATTCATAATTACCACCAGTACAACTAATTGCCAATTCGCTCACCTAAACAGCAGACAAACACAAATCCATTTCAAGAGAATTCTGTCTTTCTTTTTTTCTTAGCAAGTCGGAAGATTAAAAAATTGGCAAGCTCTGCTATTTGGTAGATAGCAGATAAGATTAGAAGGATTTAAAAGCTCAAAGCCCCCTGTGATCAACTTTTATCGGCTTTTTATGCAACAATTCTGTTTCGTTCTATCGTGTTATATGCATGATTGTAACCTGTAGTGGTCTCGTGCTGTTGTGTCGGGCAACACAAACAACGAAAATTGATTTTCAGTCGCTGATGTTCCGATATTCGATTTGGGTGGAAAATGTGGAAGCAAATAGAAAAAAATATTATTTGTTGGTCTCGATAAATTTTCTAGGTTAGTTCTCAGTTGAACTTGCTCAGGTGAAGACACACTCTTTACAATCCACTCAGTGCGGTTGGAAGAAATATTTATTTAAAATTCAAGAAATCTAAAGAAAATGCTAAAAAACGTTAGTGAAAATATTTTTTGCCGGCAAATTAAACCAGTTTGACCATAATTTAATGCAATTATTGCATTTGTTGCAAATTTTTTTGGCCAATAAGTGGAATTTTTGGCTGTTATAAGATAATTTCAACAATTTAACTGAAATTTATTGTTGAGTTTGGTCACCTAACGGCCGATTTGGGATTTCTATTTGGTTGCTGCGATTGCTGATTACTTGAAAACATGAAAATGAAGAATAGAGTTTCAGTTTACTACGATAGTGGTGAGTTTAGTGCAAGGATCTGGGGAATATAATTAATTTATTGCTTGCTGAAAGGTTTTTTGATGCATATAATGGAAGTTTTCAAGGTTATTTGAGCATTGAGAGAATGGTCTAAAAAAAATATCAGGACTTAAATAAGATAATTTTTATTTATAAGAATGCTCGTTCAAAAATATGTGCACCCATTTAGTTAGATAGATAAAAAAGTATCAGGTAACAACTTCAAAGATTCCTCCATTTACAAATTTCATCAGAAATTCAATTTGATCGGTTTAACTGAGCTGGGTATTTTTATATAGTTTACATTACAGTTGACTCAAAAAATGCAAAATATAGCAAAATAATGAATTCTCCAAGTTTCAAATAAATTGCTTAATTTGTGGAAAAGCTTGTGCAAAAATTTGCAAAAATAGAAGAGTCTCAGCTTTACTGATGACTGTCGAAGTTTTAATTATGGCGAAAAATGCTAGAAATGCACAAATGCAAAAACAATGGAAAAATTACAATAAATTTTGGACTAGGTTGCTAAATATGCTAAAGTGATTTAAAATTAAATTTCATAATTCGTGCAATATTTTTGAAATTTTGCAAAAACACTATTATACACAATTGTCGCTTAACTTCTAAATATTTCTTTTGAAAAATTCAATTAAATACTAAGTATTCATATCAATTGACAAAATATTGTACTATAGACCCCCAAAACTCCAACAGCCTAACAATCACCTATTGAAATAAATATTTTATTCCAATACATTTTCTAGCAATTTCTCGCTATGCCTGTCAATCAGTTTATTATAGCATAAACAATTTTTTCACACAATGCCGAATTTCAAAATTTCAGAATTTCAACAACATCAGGTTGTTTCAGTTTTTCAGTTGTTTAGTTTTTTGGGTGCAAAAAGTTCCAGCTTTTTAGTAGAAGTTGTCGAACATATTTTATCGATATACGTTTGGGCAGGTTTGGGCTTTGAGGGAAAGGGTTTTTCGGGTAGCAGTTTGAGCGATTGATTTGGAATTATTTATCAGTTCTATTAATAATTCAATGTAAAGTAAAAGTTGATTTAAATATCATTTTGAGAAGTTTAGTATCGTATTCAATATTCACTTAAATATATTTAATCGTATCAAATTTAATTTAAACGAAAATAGTCTTGATAGATATCTATTGTGCAACATTTTCATTATTCATTGATGAACAGAAGATATTAACAATTTTACAAATTGTAAGTATTAATCCTCGTAATGCACTTGTGTAATAATAAAACCGTCATTTTCCCACTTTTTTGCTCACGACAGATTCAAATCAACATTCACAAATCAAATTGGCACTCTAATTCAATGGCAGAAATTATATTGCATAACGACTTTTAGCAGTTTTCCGAGCAAAATTCTCCTAAAAAATTCCAATCGAAAAATCCAGCAAAAACCAAACAGACACGCAAAAAAAACTTTTTAACTGGAAAACTAAAATAAAAATTCTTGACAAAAAAAATGAAACCAGCTAAAAAGTTTCTGCCGGTTGTTCTTGAAACGAAGAAGAATTATATATATTTGATCCAGCTCGGTTGTTTGTTTGTTATTCGGTTGTTTATGCTCGCAATATCAAACAAAAGTATTAATTTGGTGCTCGACTTCATGTTCACGAAGGTCGCACATTGTTGGCTTGCTGCTCGATCAGCTTGTGCCTTGTTAAGCTTTTACATATATATTTTTCCATTCAAGCGGCCACGAGTATCATCAATAACAATTTTTCCAGCGATGTAAACAAAGTCCCAACTCGCTAATAATTGCTTTGCTCATGAAAATTCATATAATTTTGTTAGAATTTGTTCGAAGTGTGGTTCGAAGTTGGACAAATCCTTTGTTAACTAAAGCCTTTTGGCTGCAAAAGTTTAGTTATCATAACTTTAAATGGTTGACATTTTTAGGGTTTCCTAGAATTTATCTAAGAAAATAAATTAAAGTTTAAAGAAAGTATTTAATTTGGACTTTCTATTAAATTGAAATTTCTATCACAACCTGACAATTATCCAGATATCTTATTTCCATTTTATGCCCACTTTTCATATCAAGAGCCCATACCTTTTGTTTGAGTAATTACCTATTTTCGTGTCCTTCTTTGAAGGATATTGACTGGACTGTTTAAATATTGATGCAACTGTTCATTGCTTAATTGCCTCAATATCTTATTGGTTTTTTTCTTGTAAAAAAAATTGTTAAAACAAAATTATTTTGCTTTATTTCTACTTTGTCAAATATTTTCACAAATTAAGCAAGAAATATGGCTGATAGACAAAGTATAATCATAATAATTAAATAATCTTTCTTTTGCGTGGTTTCAACAAAATGATGACAACCATTTATTATTGTTTTAAGATATCAAGGCTGTAATTATTGTTATTATTATCTTTTTTCAAAGATAAATGAGAGATAAGCACGTGTCGTAAATATTTATAATTTATAAATGGATGGCATGTTCTTTAAAAATAAATATTTTGACAAGATTTAAATATATGGTGTTCTGTAATTTATTTGAGCTTTACGTAAATTGTTTTTAATAGTTTATTAAGATTTTTGCTTTAATTTATTATGAAACTTAAAAAAAACTTAAAACTTAAAACTTATATTTATAGCTTGAAACTTAGAATCTTATAAATCACCTTTATTGAATCCTCTTAATATTTTTACAGATGGATAGAGTAGGTCTGTAATGATAAAACAATACAATTATTGACTTATTGCTAGGATTGTTTGGTTTATTGGTTTATTAAGAGTTTATTGGCTTATTGGTAATTAGCGAGAAGCCATTAAAAAAATGCACGATATATATTAACATAAAAAGTATTTACTAAAAACACAGGTATATGTCGATAATAATTAGCTGATAATAGTAAATGCAAACAATAGATTACCAATAATTTTCATAGATTAACGCAGAAAAGTAAATTTCATGAGGCACGTTTATTAGGTTAATAGTTTTATATTCAATAGATCTAGATCACGCAATAAAGAACTTCCAAAGTGTAAATAATCCTGTTGTTAAAATTATAAAATATATATTTTTACAGTTGTTGCCCCTGAATTTATCTTACATAGTATCCCTCTGCTTTTCCAACCAATATGTCTCCGCATCCTCCCACACACATCATCTTTACAAAATCCACAACCCATCAAAATATTCAACAATTATTTCACAGTTTGCTCAGCCAACCGATGTTTTAGTTAAATTCATTAAATTTTATTCAATATATTTGAATCACGATCAGGTGGAATGCTCTCCACTTACGATTAGTCAGGCAATGTCAACCACATGCAGTCAATGACGCAATCGTTGTTGTTTTCTGTTGCATTGTCCTGATAAGGCACTACTGTGTTTACCATGTTTTTTTGTGTTTATGTTCGCTCAGGGAAAAACTTTCCGCCCGTCGCAGCAAAAAAAAGCTCTATAGATAGAGTGCACTTTTCATAGTTGCGCTCTGGTTGCTAATTGAGATCGCTCGGTTGGGGGTTGGGTGAGATTAGTTTACGGAATTTTTTTCAAACACAACTTATGCATTTTTGTAATTTTTGTAATTTGTCAGGGCTCCTCTATTTTTCTGAAAAATTCGGAAAATTTATTAAATCAAAAATGTTAAAGGTTAAAGCGCAAGAGTAGCTTCAAAGCTCAGGAGGATCTACCTATTCTAGAAGAAGTGATAAAAATTTATTTTCATTCCTTATAAACATCTCTTGAAGCGGCATAATGCAAAACAGCCCTAAGTTAGAAACTGCAGGAAATCTATTTGCTCTATGTTTGTTTTTATGAATTAATTGAAGAAGACACAATACATACATTTAGTACAAACAATACAGGATACAAAAAAATTAACTAAAAATTGAGTAGGAAAAAGAGATATTGTGTTGAGTTTATAGGTTAACTTCCTGGCAGTAAAATTTACTAGATAGCTTGAGAAAATTATGGTAAACAACTTGTAATATTGATTGTTTATAGTCAACGTGAGTGCGTCATCATCCAGCACGTTTTAAGGATTTGGAGGGTTTGAACAAGGTTTATAGTTTTTAGGTATAGTTAAAATTGTAAACGATGACTTAACATCTTGCTAGAGGACGAGCGAGTAATGGAAATTCAAAAGTTTAGAGAGATTTTGAGAGCTTTAGCAATCCTTGCCAAATATCTATTCCTGAAAAAGAAGCTTAAAAATGATTATCTGGATTCCATAAAAGTTCCAATTATATGGTTTCTAATAAAGTTAATTGGATTGAACAATTTTTGTACGAAATAGAAATGAAACCATATGATTTTCAATTATTATTATTATCAAAAATCATCAAAATAAGAGCTCGACTAATTGATAACTTATGTTTGCTAAAACCCATTAGTTGCAATGTTGTTTATTTTTTTTTATGGAATTCGTCACGTGTTTATATTCGGCTGATATATTCTTTGTATTCTATTGTTTTCCGGGCGTTTTAGAAGTTTTTTTAAGCTTCGTGATATGAAATTGTGATTTTTCATAATAAATATCTATGTGTATGAAATTCTGTGACTTAGCGACTCTATTCAACAATCAAAGTTATGGTATATTTGTTTACAATTGTTTCCATAAATGCTTTTGAATGTTGCGAATCTATTTCAAATTTGTTTGAATTCACGAAATGAAATCTATTATCGCTATAATAATAATTTACCTGATAAATCGTGTCGTGACTCGTGAATCACTTTCTATTGATTGTTTTTGTTTGATAGTGTGTTTTTCATAGGTATTAGCGTGAAGGTCGGGAGTTTGCTTTATTCTATTTGTGCGTGGAATGAGGATTTAAATTTTAATTGGATTTATAAGCAATTTTAAATTGTTGTCTCATTTATATTATTTTAAAATATTTCTAAATATTAAATAATTCTAATTATAATTAAGCAAAAATTTATCAAATAACAGTTGACCTTTATTTAACTTGCTCGATACTATTAAAACTCTAATCAAAACTCAAAAGTTTAACGTATTTATAGTTCATTCGCTCCCAAAAATTACATCATTTACTGATGATATGTCTAGCATCTACTCATAAATAAATCTTTCAAAAGCGCAAGAATTTCCTGAACACTTGCTGATAGTGCCGAAAATAAATTTCTGAAATTTATACTCTGTGTTATGTTTCTTTAATCTTTATGACCTACATTTGACTCGCACTTTTACTCATTTGCTCATTTGTTGGGGAAAAAAATTTATTCGTTCCACCAGATGATTATGATATTTTTTTACACTACTGACTTATGCCGACTTTGAGAATTTAGAGAGAATTAAAATATTAAAAGATTCACATAAAAATTCAATTATTTTTTCTGCCAAACCCTAAAATCACTAATCGTGAATTCATTTAGAAAACAGGCAATTATTTATCAGCACAGTGACTTGAAATTTTTAAATTATGAATTGTTTGATTTCTTGTCGCGACTCGGTAATCGCTCTTAACGTTTAAATGCAAAGTCCCTTTAGTTTGAAAGTTGATTTGTATTAGAGAGAATTAGATGGATAAAATTTTTCCTCTAATAAAAAATACAGTAACAATCTCGGTAACAACTAACTTTTACAATCAACGAACTTTGCGAAATATCCGCTCAACTTTCAGCACTTCCCCCGGCGTTGAAAAGCGAAAATAAATTACGACTTAAAGCAAATTTGCCAGATTGTCATGTATTTAAATGTTTGAATATTTTTATTAGTCCAACAAGCGAATGGTTCAAATATTGGAACGAGCCAAAAGCACGTTATCAGCCATTTGTGTAATTATAGACAATGCTTACTCGTGTGTTCACAATAGTCTATTTAAAACTCATCTTAATTGTCTTTGGTGTTGATTTTACAAGTATTTTAAGTTTTTTAAACTCTGCTATTGCTAAAATTATAGATAGAATTACGAAAATAACGAAAAAATGCCGAAGAAAGAAAAATCCAAATTAAACAATCAGAAATTAAAATAAGTTTTCTTATTTTCGTAGCGCTTCTTATTTGTGGTACTATTTGCATCTAAAAATAGGTAAATTTGAATTTTGAACACTGAAAGCGAAAGGCACGTCTTTTCAATGAAAAATGACATTAGGGTTTCGCGGTCACAGACGCAATTTTCACTTTTCAGGCGAGAAAACTGTTCGTGCAAAGTACACACGATATTTTGGTGAGCCAAAAGTTTGATGCATTGGTGGGACAATAATTTAGAATCATTAATCAAAAGTTATTCATAAGCATACTAAAACCTTAAAAGCTTTATTGAGCTTTTTCGTCATAAAATGTCGATAATTTACTGAAATTGCATTTCACTATCAGTCTCTTTCCATAATTTTTTTCTAAACCAAAAGAAATTAAGTAAGTTCCAAGACTACTAACTAAAACAAGATATCTCCATCCTCAAAACCCCAAAGCAAAACATTTTGACTCACCTTCAATTCATTTTCTTCATGCGGAAATTCTTTTTTCTTTTACAATAATTCCTTTCTTGGGCGATAAAACGAAGATAAGGCAATCTCGTGATCAACACGTACTTTTAATTAAAATCAAGATTTGCTATCATGCCGGAGATTATTGCGAATAATGCGATGAATACAACAAGTTCGTAGGAAATGCTGCAAAGAGACTACAAATTCCGCATAAATTCAGTAAATCCGAAGCACAAATACGATTCAACAAAATCTACAAGTCTTTAAAGCTCCATACACTGATACTCATTTCTGGGGGATTAAATGATAACGATACGGCTGAGATTTCCTAGTTGACGTCATTCAGTATGTCAATTATTTTTATTTAATAAAGAGAAAGATGGGATTATTAGGGAGCTATTAAAGACGAAAGTCAATTTATGACTTTTTTTGGTTTCCATGGTTTTGTCATTTATGTGATTTTATTTCATGTTCTTGAAATTTTGTTATTTAGTAATAAGGAACGATTGTGAACGAAGAAAATTTGTATAATTTGATTTGATTATTATGGGCGGATATTTCGTCATTGATGTAGTAATCTTGGAGAAATCTAGTAATTTTGAAGAAAAAATGTTATTAACTTTATGTTGATGGCTTTTTGTTTGTTGAATATTAATTTAAAAAGTTAATGAGTTTTTTTTTATGAATTTGAATGCAACATCCGTATATGATAACAAAAATTGTTGAAAAAAGACTTGTATCTAGTATTCTAGTTCACTAGACTTGTATTCTAGTTCACGAAATTCTAATTCCGCGAAATCGTCCAAGCTTTAAATTCTAGATTCTCTAAATGTATTTTAAAAATCAAATTCTATATCTTATTTATTTTCTATTACAGATGATGCCATGGAGAGCTACGGCTTTTTACGTTTTGAAGATGACTCCTTGAAAAAATCGTTTTTATCCTGCTTATCTACCATGCAGAAGAACAAAGTGTTTTGTGACGTCATATTACATGTAAGAGCATTTTTTAAATAGCAAATTGTTTGTCTTACATAATTATAATTTTACATAAATTTTACATAATTATAATCTTACATAAATTTAATTAGCTACTTAAAATTTATTCAATATAAAAATGTTACTATAAATATATTAAATCAGGTCGGAAGCACCGAGATCCACGCTCACCGCAACGTGTTGGCATGTGTTTCACCTCATTTCATGGAGCTTTTTAGCGCTGAGCAGGTCAGTACCAAAATAATTTAATTGAAAGTCGACAAGAATAATGTTTTTGGTATTTTTAGGATCAGTCGCAAGCTATCAACGACGGCAACATTCCAAGCTACAGGCTCAATGGATACATTACAAAGGAAGGACTTCAAATCCTTGTGGAGTATGCCTATACAGCGCAACTGGAGGTACCAGATGAGTTGGTAATTATCTCTATATAACTGCAATTACAAACTGATTAATTAACCTTCTCTAAAACTCTAGGTTAAAGACGTCTACCTGGCCGCCTGGCAGCTACGCATGGATCGTATCGTGATTGAGTGTGCGCGCCATCTTTCCACTGATCTGTCGATCGAGACTTGCATTGAAACGCGGGCCCTGCCAGGCATCAATCGCAACAAGAACTTTGTCAAGGATGTGGACAATTTCATATCGCAGCACGTAAGCTCGAGAGGTAACGGCTAGGCCGGAGCCCAGGCACTGATTTATCTATCTTTTAGTTTGCCGAATTATCGCAAACTGTCTCGTTCCTGCAGCTGCCTTCGATTCAAATCGAAGTGCTGCACCAAACCAAGCAGGAGATGTCAAGTGGAGCGGAAGATTCATTGAGCCGCCTGGTGCTCGAGTGGATCAAACGACAGATTAAAGAAGATAATGGATCGGTAAGTTTTCTTGAGATTTTCTAAGATTTTCACGGTTTTCTGGATGAAGTTGCTGAGCTAATGGATTTGCTGAATATTCCATAAATCCGTTAATTTTGAAGGGATATCCTCATATTTTTAAAATTTCGGGTTGAATTTTATAAAACCCCCCATTCCCCTTGAATTCTTACAGATGACAGTATTATCCGAGCGTTCCCACATGCTGTATTTGGCATTGGACAACTCGCTTCAAGATTGCTCTGACTTACCAGCTGGTCACACCGCAAACTCGGACATCGTGAAGGATTACAAGCGTTTGGCCTCCAAAGGTCCTAGCGCTAACAAGTCGCGTAGAAAGTGTTTGGCCCAGCCAGAGAGACCGAGAGTATTGATCTATTCTCGTGATATTAACAACAGAAGATATGATGAACAACACAGTGAGGATGTGGATTGGATCTTGATTGGATTGACAAAGATTTCTGAGCATACTTTTGTAGCTCTTGTGACTTTGAATGGTGCTCTTTGCCGGATATCCATTCAGTCAAGGCTAAATTCTGCTACTCTTGGCTTAACAACTCCATCGCCCATAAATACTCCTGATATCCTTGCCAATACCGAGCAAACGTTAGAACAGGCTTTGGTGACGGAAACTGATCAACCTGAGCTTTTCTGTGAAGTTGCTGCAATGTCGGAGCCAAAATGCGGTTTAGGTGTCGCTGAGTTGGATGGAAAACTCTTTGTTGTTGGAGGTTATGACAGAGCCGAATGTTTAAGATCTGTGGAGTCCTATGACCCTTTCACCAATCAATGGGTTCAACAATTAAACTTGAACGAAGCGAGAGGTCGCGTTCAAATAGCTGTTATTGAAGGTACTGTTTATGCTGTCGGAGGATGTAATGGAACAACTGAGTTGGACACTGTGGAATGCTTGCCTCCAGGATCTACCAAAAAGTGGAAGAAATGCGCTAAATTGCCATTCTCGAGAAGTAATGCTGGAGTTTGTGCGTTTGAAGGAAAGATTTATTGTATCGGTGGGTGGAATGGACAGAGTGGAATTAAACATTGCGATGTTTATGCTCCTGAAACTAATACCTGGACTAGTATGGCTCAACTGAATACTGGAAGGTGAGATTGATCATTATAATAAATCTTGATTAAACTTACTTTGGAGAGTCAAATCTTGAAAATCCATTTTATTTTAAGTTATCAGAGTTTTTTTGACTGCATTTCTAAATATATCTTTCCTTGAATATTCCAGATACCAAACTGGTGTTGCAGCATTCAAAAATAAGATCTTTGCTGTTGGAGGATCCGACGCATGGAACTGTTTAGGTACAGTGGAAGTCTATGAACCAGAACGTAGTGAATGGTCCTTCTCTGCTTCTTTGCTCACTCCCCGCCGTGGCTGCGGTTTAGCAGAATTTAACGGTAAACTCTACGCTGTTGGAGGCTCAGATGGAAGCCATTCCCTGAATTCAACAGAGTTTTACGATGAGGATACGAAAACATGGGTTGTTGGTCCAAATTTAACCACAGCACGCTCTAATGTGTCTGTGGTTGTTGTGAAGAATCGGCTGTACGCTATTGGTGGCTTTTCTGGCAAAACTTTCCTCAACTCGATCGAGTACCTGGACGCGGAAGCAAATGAATGGACCACTTTTGTAGCTCAACAACCGTTAGCTGAAAATGGTGCTAATGGCCATCAAAATGGTGAAAAGGTTGAAAATGGCCACCAAAATGGCGTCAACGGCCAAAGCAGTGAACTTTGTGACGATGTTTTTGAGCCAAGAAACATTTTATCGAATCCTGTGAACTTGAAAATTGCAAATTGTGATGCAGACAGCAACAACAACAAAAATGGAAAATGCTACGAGGATGAAGATCTCATTAATGCTCCCCCCGCGATCATAACACCAACTAGCGAGTGAAATGGTGCAAACTTTTACAAGAATTCTCTGTTTGCGCCTTTCTTGAGGATTTTTATAAAAAAGTTTATTGAAATTTTATTGTTTATTTTTATTTTTTAAGGAATTACTTGTAAAATTTTGAGAAATTACAGCTTTGGAAGCTCGGGATTGGGAGGGTTCTGTTGAAAAGTATTTGTAAATGATGGATATTTTCTGCAATTTTATTTCATTATACATTCGCCTAATTGTCACTTTTAAAAGTATTTGGAATTTTCCAAATTTTATTTTCTTACGGCTTTCAAATTTTAATTACAGCTTTGAGATTGATTTTCACTGTCAAACAGTGTTTCATAGTATCAACAGACACTCCCAATAAACAAAATTTTTATTATTATTTTTTGTTACTGTATAATTTTCTAAATTTAAGTTTGAAATCAAAATGTTAAAAACAAATTTTAATACTAAAAAACAAAGTGAAAGCATTTTAAAGCGTATAAAACGTAAAGAAATCGCAAAAACGTGATCTAAAGACATTTTTATTGATCTTCTATTGATTATTTGTCTCGAAAGCCACAAAAGTTTCGATCTGTCATGGACAACAGATTTATCAAAAAATCTATAAAAAAAACCAGACAGTGATTTGAACCAAGGTCCAAGGATATCAAATCTAACTACATTAAGTTTATCAAACAATTGGGTACACACTTTATAAAATTTAATAGAAAAAATACAGGGATCAAAAAATAGTTCAGCACCAGCAACTTTTGGTGGCATTTGATCATTGAGCCCAATTGATCCATTATCCATAGAATTAAACTGAGAAATATACCGATTCTGTCCACTTTCCACGGAAGTTCATTTGATTTTTATAAAATTTATATACAGAGTTCGTTTATTGCTTGAAATTTGTGTTTGGTGTTTTTCTATAAAAGTTCGATCTTCCAGCACGTGTTTTCAGGTCGGTCAAAAAGTCGAAGTTTTAAAACCGACTTTGAAAAATGACTTTTAAGTCAACATGAAATGGTTCTTAAAGAAAAATATCAAACATTTGAATAAACGAACGATTTTTAAACTTTCAGTTAATGGAAAAAAAATCTTTTTAACACTGATATTGCTAGTATTTTAATATTTCAAGTATATTGCGTTGGCGATTGAAGAGTTTTGGGAATTGTAGGGAAAATTTGAGACATCTTGAAAAATTTGGAATCTTTCATCAAAATTTGAGGCTACATGAGCTTACTTGAGCTTATGAAAGCTTATTAAGTAAGTTGTAGGTGAGTTTAGTAAGGAAACCAACTTTTTACAGAAAAACTGTTTTTTTAAGGCTATTTAGATTTTTTTATATATACACAGTAACTTTTACAATTTATAAATTTAAATAATATGGAAAATTTATAAGCATAAATGCATCCTAGAACGTAAATTAAGGGTTGGTGGAAGATTTAGAATCAGTTGAATAGCACTGTTGATACTTTATAGACATGTGTCATTGTGTCAGTATAAAGTGGAAATTTACTAAACATCAAAGAGAATACGAAATTTGTAAAATTACTAAAAATATCAAATGTCAAAATTATGGAAAATCAGACTGGGAGTAAAAAATACCAATAAATTTAAAATCATGAAACAAAATACACTAAATAAATTGATCATTCACAACATTTATGATTCAATTAAATTTAAAAGTATAATTTCATAAAAACTATCAAAAATTCTAGCAGTGCTAGAAAATCTTAGATAACTTGACTTCTATCATAAACAGTTCAAATTGATTCGAAATCTCTCACCAACATTAAAAATGTATAAGTTAATTGTATACTAAATCAAATTTTACAATTTGCTAAGAATTCAATGCATAAGAAAAATAGTTATTAGGATCTTTATGACTAAAAAGACATTTCTTACTATCTAAGAACCTATCGTTTCTTTTCCATCTAACCATTCAGTTTAATTTTTGGGGGATTTGAGGAAGGTAGTTTTTTATTGTTAAAAATTATTTCTTTTTTACCCTGATTTAGCCCTAACATGTGAAATTGCTCAACAGAGTTAAAACAGAGGTTTTTGTTAGCTAATTAAAATAAATTTAAAATTTACTTTTAACCAACAAAAAAAGATTTGATATTAAAAATAAATTGCTTTCAAGAAGAAAACATTTTAAAAACATAAAAACTAAGTTTCCCGCTTTTTCTACACATTCAATTAGGAATAGTTAATGAGAAAATAGGTGTAATTTATTTTTAAGAAAACTTTTGAGGTTAAAAGAGGCGGGGCTTGTGTTGGCTTGTTAAAACCAAAAGCTACGTTTCTTCTAACCTCGATTTAGAAATAAAAAAGTTTTTCGCGGTTAAAGATTTAAATTTAATTGAAGATTTGAATGTGAAGTGATGTAAATTTTTTTGCGACAAATCAGCATGTGAGCAAAACAAATCGTTATCGTCGAGAAATCGCAATAAAAGATTTAATAACTAAAAGAAGAATATGGAATGATAAATAAAACAATTAAACCTAAAATGCCAGAAACACTTTGTTAAGGATTAAGAAAAAAAATACTGTTACTGAAGATAAGAGTGTTGTTTAATTTAAAACCCCTAAAATAAAAGAAAAAGATGAGAAAAAACACAACCAATATAATGTTTTTTATTTTCTTTATTTTTTCGTTAATTAGGCTTTTTAGAGAGTTTTGGACATTTTCACTATTCATTTATTTCAAAATCTTGAATATGTCCTAGACTCACTTTTTCAGATACAAATTTTAAATTGGAACAATTATTATATTTGAGCTTTTGAAAGTAAAAACAGGGTTATTGACTGAACTAAAAGATCATTTTGGAAGAGTTAAAAAAGATCAACCAATGAGCTTTGTATTCTTTATTTTGTGGAAGTTGCTAGGTTGTAGATGGATTCTCGACTCGATGAGAGTTTTAATGAGTAAATAATTTAAATAGAGGCCTGCGTAAATTTACTTTTAAATGGAAGCTTAATTGATAAAAACATTGATTTAAAAAATCTAACTGATTTATTTTGTTCTAATCAAATTTTAAGATGTAAACTTACTATAAATTATTGTCCTTTTGAAGGATTATTTATAAAAATTTAGTGTAAAGTGATATGACATCAAGATATGAATTTTATTACTCTTTTAAATAAATTTAATATTTTAAAGATTTCCATAAAAATTTTAATATAATTAAATTTATGACTAATCTTTGATCTTGAACATATTTAATACTTATTAGACATAAATAGAGGCTTAACCTAAAAGTGATAATTTTATACGAGAATCCATCCTCATCAAATTAACAGCAAATCCAGGAATTAATGGGAATTTCCTCAAATATGAGATTTGGAAGAGATTTCGGGAATATATGTCAATGTTTATCAAATAACATGGTGAGTAAAAAACTTGTCAGTTCTAATTATTTTGCCATTACGGTACTTGTAATTAATTTGTTACGGAAGTGTAAATGTAGGGAATTTGAGTATAATTTCATTTAAAATTTGGAGTCAAACTTTGAGTGAAGTGAATTATTCTCGAAACTTGATTTCTCCACTCTAAGTTTGACAAAATTGATTGACGGTTAATTCTGATTATACGTTGTTGGTAGAATGTTGACTCAATTAGTATTCAAGTGTTAGTTGCATCAATTTTCTTGGAAGTTTGTAGTGAATATTTGTTTTAAAAAAAGTTTCACAAGTGTCCCTAAACCAGCGTATTTGTGAAATATTTCAAAAAGCTCATAGAAATTTCTAATTTTCATCAGATGAGTTTAGCATCGCCATTTCGTTTTTATAATTGACCGTTAGTTAATTAATACTAATATGCTTTACACTAAATTTTCTTGAAAAGTATCCTAGCTGATCGAAAATTGAGTCCACCTTCCACTTCTTAAATTTTATCTTTGGTTTATCAAAAATCTGCTACTAATCGACTTTGTGAATCAAAATCTTAGGTGTTAAATGTTCATGAAAAGTCCATTCCTGCTCGATAAAAATCTCATCATGATCCTTACAAAATTCTTCATCTTCGTTCATGAGTTGAGGATGACTTAAAGTGTTGATAGAGTGACGATCATCGCTTAAACTAAGATCAAATGGTGTTGTGACAGATGAAGTTCCCGTCACGGATTTGTGGTTGCTAACTGAGTCTAATGGAAGCATTTGGATGTTGGTGTGACTATTTGTAAAGGTTATCTCGTCGTCGTCTTCGTCCATAAAGCTTAAATTTTCACCATCGTAGTCCGATATTACTGTTGCTGTGAATTTTAGATCAAATAAGAATTTATAGAAGTAGAAAAGAAAAGGTCAAAATACAAATTTCCGACACTCAATGACTTTCTCAATGATCCGTCAAAATTATTGTTAAATTAATTTTTTCATTCAAAATCAAAGTCAAAATCTCCTTTAAATACGATCAATATTTCAAAAATTGAACAATATATAATAAAGTTTATGAGTGAAAATCAAATAAATAATAGTAAATAAATAATGAAAACCAGTGCAATCTACAATGAATTAAATAAATCTTGAATTATATTTTTATGTAAATAACTTGGGAAAATTGGAAAAGCAGAAGCTATTAAGAATTTCAAACAAAATCTCAAAGAAAAAACCATGCAGTAAGTAAAACAAAATGCTATTTTTAAAATTCCTAAAAATCTATTTATTGTATTTCAGTAATTCAGTAAAATCAATCCTAATTTAGTAAAACTAATAAAACTAATAAATTGTTTTAAAAATATCAAAAATCATTCAATCGCAAAAAAAAAATGTTAAAAATTTGCTATTTATCGGTAAATATCATTAACATACGCCATAGTTGGCACTACATTCCGATACAAAATAATTTCATAATTTCAACTAAGGAGATTCATAAAATAATATTTAAAATAAGTAGAATATCAAGGAATCTCAAATGTGTTAATTTGACTAACAATCCCTGCTTTATGGGATGTAAAAAAATATGTGTGAGTTTTTTCTTGTTAATTCGGCTTATTGTCTGTAAAGATCCTGTAGTTTTATTCAAAATCTCGTGAATATTTAGCAAAGTACTGTTTGTTTTAGATGCGCTTACTTAGCACATTATCAGGAAAAACGCTTATTATTAAGTGTTAATTGATTTAACTGCCAATAATTGAAGTTAATAATTAAATGTTCGTGAAGAAAGTGTTTATTAAATTAGTTTACACATCAATTAATGGAATATTGATAAATTGTAGGCAAGGTTGTTCTGTGCGGGTGCATTTTCTGTTTTTAAAATTAAAATTATCAAAAAACTTCTTCAACTCAAGCCTTTGTTAACTACATATTCAACTATAATAATTATTTAATTATAGTGTGTAAAACGCTTTCGTTAGTGTTTAGCAAAATTTTAAAATTTTTATCAACAAATAAAGCAAATATATTTTTTACTAATTTTGGCATTGATTCGAATAACAAATCAGAATAACTCAAAAATCGTTGTACTTGTTTTTTCTTCAACGACCATATAAAAACGGAACTTTCTTCTATGTTGCTCCCATTTATATGGTAGTTTAACTAAAATTACTAGAATCGACTTGGCTCGACTAACATACTTCTAAAAATCATAATCTTGTCGTTTCATCCATCAAAGGCACAAAAACAAAGTCATCGTCGTCGTCCAGATCGTGCTGATTTATCTCAAATGATACCGAGTTGGTGCTGGTGGCGCGTGATGTTGTTGTCAATACACTATTCATGCTTTTAAACGTTCTTATTGAGATCGTGCATTCACCTAAAGGCAAAATTATGGCAAAAATTGTCAAACGGGTAAATAATAGTAATTACACTCTTACAAATTTTTTAATCTGTTTTTTTCCAACAGATTTAAAATATCATATTAAGGTGCTTCTAAGCAGAAAAAATTGTTCGAAAAAATAATTTAACGAAAAACTTTATCAACATTATTTTTTCTAAGAGTGCAAAAAGTCAAATAGCTTTTAAATTAATGAAACAACGAGAATAAGCTTAAATTAAGTAACTCAATTTTAAGTGAATAAAACATGCTGAAGTTAGTAATGATTCGTAGCGGAGATTAGAAAACTCACCAGTATTGATGGCCTCTTCGTCACCTAAGTTGCAATTTTCATCGAGGTTCTCGTTATTTTCTTGCCTAAAATATACCACAAAAAATGAGTATCTTTTGAAAAATTAGTTTCAATAATTTTAAAACCAAATTATCGTTATCTCAACAAATTAATTAATAAACCAACAAAAGAAATCAAATTACGATGAAATTGATGTTTGGAATTTATCAGCTTCATCATACAAATGACGTCTGGTAAACTTACCTCGTGATAACATAATCTGTTACATTCTTCTCATTATCAGTGAAAATGGACTTCCGTAGACCAGACTTAAAATAAAACATTTTTTCATTATTTATTTCTGAATTAAGTCCAAAATATTTACCTTCTGCTCATGAGTTGGCTCAATGTACTGGCCTAATGGAAACTTAGGAAATTCAGTTTGTGGAGCGGGTGGGGCGTTTAAATATTTAGAGTTTTTCAGCTCAATAAGAGATTGCTCTAAAGATTTAATTACGTAATTGTCACTGTAGCCAAAATTTTTGCATAATTTGTACTGAAAATGAAGGAAAGAATTAAAATTTGATGGCGAGAAAATTGATAGAAAATTATAAGATTTACCTGCAAATACTCAGTCATCTGATCCATGTCTTTGAACTTGAGTAGTTTATCTTTATGCATTTTTAAAATCGTGTACGCCATGGCCGTAACAATTTTTTCGCCCTCCCACAAATAGAGATCCAGGACCCTCAAGCACAAACTGAAGGGAATTCTCTCAATAAATATCACAAAGAACCATTTCAAAGAGTAAAGAACTGCATCCAGTCCATTTTTATCAAAATGTTTCTTCAGTTTAGGCAGGAATTTGGTGAGAATTTTGTCATGATGTGCTAGTAGTCGCATCAATTTGGGGAATCCTTCGATGAAGAGACCATGCATGGCGAATTTTTGGTCAGTGAGAAGCACAGATAATGCCCAAAAAGCTTCTTCTTCGTCCATAAAGAGTAGAAGGACTCCTGCGAGCGTTGACATGCCTTGGCAATAACCAACCTACAATAAAGAATTACCATTAATGAATAATAAAATTTGAATATAATCGATCAAATTTAATGAATATATGACTAACCTCCATGTTATACATCGAATAAGCAACTAAAACATTGAATAAACTTCGCTGCTTTATACTGTATCTATCCCTATAATTGATATGATCTCTGAATTGCCGATTTACATCCGAGTCGATTTGCCGGATATCTGTGCTGTAGTTTTTCGCTTGAGTCAGCATCCTTTGATACACGTTCTCATTACTTTTTAGCTCCATAATCTTATCAATGTTAAGAAGTTTCTTCCAGATCTGTAAAGAAATATTGAAATTTATCTTATTCAATGGAACGTACTTAATTTTAAAGAAAACTTACAGGTGGTCTCAATGCATTCGGTATTCCTTTGAATATTCGTTTTTCCAATTTTTCTTTGTTTTCCTTTTTATCCCATTTTTTGAGCATTTTCAACCATTTGTCAGCCCTCGAACATTCCACCCTTTTTTGCTGTTCCTCATGCTTTTCTTTTGATGGCAAATGTTCAGCGTGAATGAATCCGTACCTATCGATTTTGAACAGAAGATCGTAATTAGGATTTTCCCAATCGTCTATCAAATTATCTGGAGTTCTCCCACGAGCATATCTTTTGATTATTGTATCTCTTTCATCTCGAGCTCGTGCCTGCAGCTCTTCTTCAGTCAGATCACAATACATGTTGTAACCTTTGATCATTGATGAGAATATATCAGAATTAATTTAAAAACACTAGAAAATTCCCCCTAATAATAATAAAGATTAGATAAACTTTACAAAACACTTATAATCAGATAAATTATAAGCACTGATTGCAGCACACTTAAGAGACACTACCATAAACTCTAATGTGCTTCAAATATTAATAATTGTGAAGTGAGCATTAATTAAATTGTTTTGCAATTCTAATAAAAGAAAGAGCGTATAAATTGCACAACTTATGTTTCAGACATTTGAAAGGATTCACGCACTATTCTTCAACAACCCGATTCTTACCGTAGTTTATCTTTATTATCTGTCCATTAGTTGGTGTTCAATTATATCAAGGAACAGCAGAAAACAACTATTTCAAGGAAAAACAAACTCGACTACAAAATAGTCGACGCACGAAATAAGTCCGATACGCTTGTAAAACGCATACAAAATACAAATATTTATATTTTGACAGTTTTTACCAAAAATTAAAATTTATTTTAAAAATTTTACTTTCAATAGATTTGATTTAATGATTTATTTAATGAATATTATACTGTAATCATAAAACTGTAGAAATAAGAGTATTCTAAATTTTAGTAGAAGCTGTAAAAATAAAATATTTGTATATCAGTTACTACCACAAATTAAATTTAAATTGTGGTAAAAATTCTAGATTAAATTAAAAGTATGCTGCTACATTTTTAATTTATGGAAAATATTGTAAAAATAAATCAATAGAATTTTGATTTGTTAGGTAAAATAAAAAAATTCAATTATTTTTTAGTTGTTGTAAAAACTGTAATTTGTGCAAAAAATGAGCAAGTTAATTAAATACATTGCAATAATTTGGAAGTTTATGGTAAATAAATTAATTTCCAGCTTGTTGTAAATCAGTCTCCAAGTCAAGTACTCGAATAAATTTTTTCCAATCCACAATAGATCCATTTTGATCGAAAACTTCAAATCCAAAAATATGTTTTTTAACATAAATTGGAGGAGTTGGTACACTTTTATGTCCACGTAAATCCAAAAAGTCCAAAAAGTCCTTCACTTCAATTTCATCGCACCCATCACGTTTCAATACAGCAAAGAACTGTTCAATCAAAGAAATATCCAAAGGAACTCGGGAGCCCCGAAGTACTGTTCGCAAAGTTTTTTCGGGTAGATACTCATGTTTTTCTGGATCCAAATGGTAAATAAACTCCTTCAAGCAAGTCAAATCATCCCAAATGTTTCTATAGATTTCCTGATGAATTAAAGACCTCATAGTTTCTCGATGCACTTGAGGATCACGATGTATTTGCATGGAGAAAAATCGGCAAAGGGTTACTATTTCTTGCTCCACAATATCATCGCCAAAAAGTTCGATCAGCAAGTTTCTAAAAATTAACAGAAGGATCACACATAAGTTTAAATGATTATACCGTTAAACGAGTACTCACTTAAAATCAGGATATGCAATCATTTCATCCAACCCTTCATCTGTCTTCCTTGTCTTCACCTTACTCAGATATCGGGCAATAAAGTCTTTATAGATTGGCTTTAAGTGATCCCGTACTTTCGAAAGGATCATAGTTGGATGGGACATTGGGTACTATAATAAGAGAGTTTTTGATTTCTGTAGTAATACCTGTAAAAATTAGACCTACATCTTCCTTGTGCTGCTCCATAAAGTTCAATGCAAAAATATCCGCGGATATAATTTCAAAAAAGTAGTCTCTAAGGATGACTTTAGATCCCAAGAAGAAATGATGTGATAAGTAAATTTTTGGGCGACTACTGGTGTACCATCCTTGATCAGGCAAAACGAATTTAGCTCGCTTGAAAAATTCTCCACCCAAAAATCCAGAATTTCTTCTAGCCAGCTCATGAACGCTTAAAGTATCATCACTTAAGTAGTAATTTATGACAAAAACTCGGTCGTTATTTTCTCGTATTTTTGAAGTCATTTTGGCACCAAAACGGAGAACCACTCTGAAATAAATTTAAATTTTGTTGCAACTCTAATGAAAAAATTTCATAGAGTGCATACTTATCATAATTAATGAACTTTTTGAAATCAACATGAGGTGCCTTCAGTTCAACACTTTTGCAATTGGCTTCACTGTCTTCATGACTTCCCCAACCATTAAACGGTGGCAAAACGCGATCGTTGTTATAGAACTTTTGAGATCTCGAGGGAATTATAATCGAATGGAACTCTTCAATACCATATTTCTGTCGATAGTAAGATTTCGTGAATTCGTCACAATCTGTTAACGTAACAATTCTCCCATAAACGTTCAGTTCTCGGCCAATCGAGAGATCTTTCTCCTAGAAAGGTATTTTAAAAAGTCAAATTGGAAGTTCGAAGGAATTTAGAGTGCTGATACCTGATAGAACTGGACATCATTACTGCTTACGTCTAAACAGTCTTGTAAGTATCTTCCACCTTTTAAGCCTTTTCCAAGAACATTTAGAATTGTAAAAGACTGTGTTCCAATTCTAGGCATTTGCGTACCTTCCTGTAAATACAATATTTGTATAAGATGTGCAAACTAATTTATTATTTACCTTGGGCAACTTCATCCTTTTCAAGAACATTCCATTTGAATCCCTTCCAGAATTTTCAGGAAGCTTTTCTTTGATCTCAATGGTATCATTCGAAAGATGGTACAAAACTTCCAAGTGTCTAATATCCCCATTCTCACAATTTGTGTCATCCCAAAAGCCTTCAAATCTTAAAACTTTCCTATCATTCTTCAAGAATTTACCAAGTGTATCAACTCGCGTGAAAGGTTTTCTTGGTTGCATGCTACTTTCTTGAGACTTTCGAAGTTCAGTGCTTGGGTCTTTAGGAATTTCTATAGGGTCTGATACAGCAATTCCTTGACGATTCAGAAAGTTTCTAGTAGCGATATCACATCCAGTTATAACATAGACTCGATCAAAAAGTCTTGCCGTTTGATTGACATTTAAGTCCAGTACAGATACAAAATCATGTTGGTTTGGTGGTGGCATAGGAACACGCTGGCGACTGATCAAACATCCCTGAGATATACCTGAGTTTACGCATTTCGGTTCACTAACTTGAATCGTTCCATCTTCTAAATAATAAAATATCTTGACTTTTCTGACTTGGTATGGTGCTCGATGAACTTCTGGCAGTGTTTCTTTGAAATAACCAAAGAAACAAAGGACTTTTTGATCATAGAGTAGCCAGGCTGGTGTAAGTGGGCCTTGTTGAGATGGATAAAGTGATGGAGCTACGTATTGGGGAGCTTCATTGTCGAATAAAGGATTTCCTCCAATTCCAGGTCTAACCGCTTCAGCTAAAATCTGAACTTTATTACTGATGTCGAAATGGTGGCTCTTGTGGAAGTTTTTTTGGTTTATCTAGAAAATAAATTGTTGTAGTTGAAGGACGATAAGGATTATTTAAAATTGATGTGTACATTTCTTGAAGATTGACCCAAACTTAAAGATAGCGGCAATGGTGTACATCTTAGCATTTTTATAGAAGCTTGAACAAAAATTGTATGAAAAATAAATTAGAATTTTCCGGGAAACTCAAAAAACTAAAACTAAAAATTTTGTTAGCAACGGTTGCCTAGAAATAACGCGCGCGGTTAAATAAAAGAGCGGGAACTTAAAACTGATTAATATAAAATTCTGATTTTAGATATAATAATCAGCATCGAGATAATTTCGGCAAAAATTGAAAAGTCACTTACATATTGAAAAAATATTACACTAAATCATTTTAAAGTGGATTATAGAGTTAGGTGACTAACAATTTATCCTGCTGGTGTTCTCGAGACCCACACAAAAGCTTCAACATGCTTTCAACGAGTGATTTGACGTTATATTCAATTCTTGGATTTTTAATCTTTGAACATTTGTTAGATCTTTACCTCACTCTTAGACAAGTAAGTTTGTCTCTTTTTAAGGTTCAAAAACAACTGATAACCAGAATTTTCAATCTTCTAGCGTGGAGTCTTAAAATCATGTAAAAAGGTTCCTAAGGAGTTGGAGGGTACACTGAATGCTGAAACCTTTGAAAAAGCTCGTGTTTACGGTTTAGACAAAGCAGAATACGGCATTTTTAAGAGTATCCTCTGTGATGTTTTCATTTCCAGTGTCGAGCTTTATTGTGGCTTGATGGCACATTTGTGGGCAAGCAGTAGAAGGTACACAGCTCAGATGGGAATGAATTCGGAAAATGAGATTATCGTGAGCTGTGTCTTTTTGATGGTGGTCAATCTTCTAGGAGTACTGAAGGAATTACCATTCACAATTTATTCAACGTTCGTTCTGGAAGAGAAGCATGGATTCAACAAGCAAACTCCTGCATTCTTCGTTAAGGATCAAATTAAAGCGTTCTTTGTTGGTCAAACCATCACATTACCCATAGTTTCTGCAATCATTTACATCGTTCAAATTGGCGGTGAATACTTTTTCATCTATTTGTACTTATTCGTTGGTGTGGTTTCTTTGCTGCTGATCACTTTCTATCCAGGTACTTATTTTTAAACATTAAAATGTTACTCAATTGCTTACGTAAAAATATTTTTAGTCTACATCGCTCCTTTGTTTGACAAATTCCGCCCATTGGAGCAAGGGGATCTCCGAACCGGAATTGAAGAACTCTCTGCGTCTTTGAAATTCCCTCTCGGACAACTTTATGTTGTGGAAGGCTCTAAGCGGTCTCACCATTCAAATGCTTATTTCACTGGTTTATGGGGCGTTAAGAGAATTGTTCTTTTTGACACTTTATTAATTAACAAAGGCATGAAAGACGATACTGAGTTAGCTGATGATGAGAAAGGAAAAGGATGTACAAATGAGGAAGTTGTTGCTGTTTTGGCTCATGAACTAGGACACTGGAAATTATCACATATGACGAAAAATTTGATCATTATACAAGCACAAATCTTCTTGGTTTTCGTCGTGTTTTCCTACTTGTTCAAGTATCAACCACTTTATCAAGCAGTTGGCTTTTCTGATGGCTCCCATCCAATAATCATTGGACTTCTGGTGATTAGTATGTACGTTTTGGCTCCTTACAACACAATCGTCTCCTTCGTCATGACTTTACTCTCAAGAAGATTTGAATATCAGGCTGATGCATTTGCAAAAGAACTGGGATTTGCAAAAGATTTGTGCAAAGCTCTTATTAAACTGCATGTAGACAATCTTGGATTCCCAGTATATGACTGGATGTATTCTGCTTGGAATCATAGTCATCCTACTTTGCTGCAACGCATGGAAAGACTTAAAGATGATAGTTTCGATGAAAATGTCCGCAGCAAGCTCAAACAGAATTAAATTGGGAACTTAGCAAAACCAAAAAAAGAGTGCAGTCACAAAGAATAACTTTTAAAAGGTCGTCTCCTCTTAACAATATGTCCTTGGCATCACTAAAGCATCGAGCAAAATAGTATTTATCAAGAGTGTAATTTTCAGGAAAATTCTAATCAAGGAGTGTGTATTCCGAAGGATATGCTGACGTCATAATCTGTGTTGTGTTTTTTAAATTTGAAAATGACGTCAATAATCAAAAATCTTCAACAAGACTATCAACAACAGTTTGAACATTCCAATAATAAGTGTTCAAGAAATAAACCTTCATAAATTTACACTCCTTGGCACTTGGCACACAATTCATGAGAATACTTTGAACTGAGTTTGATTTTCAATTAAATTTTTTATTTCTAAATTTTAAGTCATAAGATTCTTAATGAAAGTTTTATAAATTACACATGAATGAAAAATAAATAAACTTCGTTTTAAACTGAACTAGATTTTGTTTTTAAATTAGCTCGGCTGCATCATAGACAAGATATCGATTAAAAAGTCGAATCGCTTTTGAATCTCGATTTGATCTCTTCCTTCCAATAGTTCGTCGAGGTTCCGCATGAACTCATCATTGTCAGTGTAGCCTTTCTTGATCTCCTCCAATATAATTTTATCTTCGTTCCTCGTCCAACTAGGTTCTTCAGTTTTCACAGAATTATCGGAATCTATCAAATCATCACAGCTGGAAGTGCGGTCTTCTTGCACTTTTTGCTTTTTCCTTGAAGCACCTTCTTCTGGATTTTCAATGAGATTCTTGAGCTTTTTGCTAGTGACTAGAGCTTTGGAGGTGGTTGGAATTTCTGGGCGAGGGGGACTTGTGGTAGCAGCGACTGGCGATTTTTTCTTTTGGTGAGTTGGTGAGAGCGAAAGTTTTTTATTTGCTTTTGAGTTGAGTTTCTTTGGAGATTGTGATTTTTCATCAGAGCTGATGTTGGTGGTCCTAAAAAAGAAAATATTTGATCACGAATTCATTTTCTTCCAAAAATTATAAACTTACATCTCAGATGAACCATTAGGTGTTGCTGGAGGAGTTTGAGTCAACAAATGAGCAACATCTGAATATTTTTCGCCATTTCTTCCATGAACGACCGGATTTAAGCGTACAGCGTGAGCTCTCAAGGTTGGAGCATCACATAGTTTGTATTTAGAAACAACTCGAACTTTCTTTTTAATAGTCTTCTTTTCTTTTTTAAGCTCCGCTCTAGACTTTTTGACATCTACTTCAGGAACTTCTGGTTTTTCTACCACTGGAGGTCTTTGTACATGATTCCTAATCTCATGTACGCAAAAATTGCCACTAGTTTCAGTTTCACTTACAGAACTAGTGCCAGATTGATCAGCTGAAGTATTGAGAGCATCATAAGCCAAAAATGAAATCTTAGCTGGTAAAATTGTTCTGCCTCTATAAATAATCTTTCCATTGATGTATTTGACTCCACAAGATGTTGCAACCGTAACTGTTTCATTAGGACTTGTGGAGGTAGAAGCTTCAATTACATTTCCTGGTGGCTCTATAACAACTTCTTCAGTATTATCCAAAATGTCGTCACCCATCGTCTTTTTCAAGTATATTGTCTCATACTCGTTCAATCCACTCTCTGGAGGAGCCTCATTTTCAAACAACTGCAGAAACCAATCGATCAATAGTTGGTTTCCTTTTAACAACGGTAGAACGCGTGTCTTGACTTTCTCCATCGTAATATCTGGCTCGTTCGACATTTCATTCAGGCAAGCGTAGATCTTTTTGATCTAAAAATAGGAAGATTGATAAGGTGTTTTTGAATATTTAGTATGAACTTACATGTTGTGGTTGCTTAGCAAAATGAGCGTTGAGTTTCTCCAGCAACTTTCCCATGTTGGTCAGAATAAAATGTTCAAAGAATCGTCCAATCTCAGCAGCATGCTCAGGCAAGAGAAACGTCAAGAAAAGATCCAGTAAGTCAGCATAATTGGGCAGGAATATGTTCTCCATTTTCTGAAAAACAAAGCAATTAAGTAAAATTGATGCAAGAAGATTTAATAAAAATTTACATAATAAAGCTCTGGAACAGACTCAAATTCAGTATCAAACGTCTTCAATGTGGAGTGTAGTTCATCAAACAGCTCATCATCTCCGTTCTCTTTCAAAACTTTTTGTGCTCGTTCCAAGAAATTGAAAGCATAATCTAGTAATAATATAAATGGTAAAAATATAATTTCATTCCAAATTGTTGGTTTAAAAGCTCACGTCTATCTTTGTCCATTAGACACATTTCGCTGCTTCCCTCAGTTGGTGAGCTAGGCGTCATAATCAAAGCTCTATTATCCGTCAACTTTTTATTAAGTTTTTTAGAAAATTCATCGTTCTTTGTCAATTTTCCATCAACTTGTGGAGTTGCCATATCTTCGTTTGTTTCAATCTTCACCTTCAAGATCTTAGAGTAAATATCAATAGCTCTAGTCCAACAATAAACTTTAACCAATTGAGGATTTCGACAATCAATTTCGTGTGTGACCTCGAATTTATGGATTACGACGAAGAATCGTTGGTAAAGTGACTCTTTGGTCGGACAGTTGAGATTCTGCAATCTTTTTTGGCTAGATTTCACAGATTTGAACCTTGAGAATCTCACTTTACTAGTGGCAGGCAACACAAAACGTACTCTCTTATTCTTGGAAGGAGACGCAGAAGTTCTAAGTATTGAATTTGGTATGAAATCCTGCAATTGTTCTGGAACTTCTTCTGACAAATCAACAAATTCAGATGACACCTCAAAATCGTCTTCAAGCTCAAGATGTGAATCACTTATTTCATTAGCTGGAATTAGAACTGGGGATTCCAAGAGATTTGTGATGTTAATTTGAGGAATGTCTCCATGCAGTATCTCAATTCGAAAAGGATCCACTCTCTCTGTTGGTGTTATGTCTATTATCACCGGGTTGTTAATTCGTTCAACTTTCAAGTAATACAGTGGTTTTACTGCTGGAATTTCAGGCTCCACAATTTCCTCAACTTCACTTTCTTCTGACTCCGACTCTTGCAAGCTATAGTAAATGCGTCCAATCTATGGATAATAGATAGTTTTAATCAATATATAATTAAAACTTGTAAATTGATTGATTGCGAATACAATATTATTATGCGCATGAAAACAAAAACAATTCATTCTGACAACCACTGAACGCATGAAACTCAAATTTAAATTCGTTAAAGCGACTTACTCTTTTATTGCAAAACACGTATTTATCCCATAAATTTGGAAGTGTTCCTTTTGGATAATCTTTTGGTGGCTTCACTGCATTTAATTCAATATTCTCGAGAACGTGACGCATAGCTGGTGCCTTTTGGTGCAAGAAGAAGTATTTGATTGGATTTATTTGAGCATCGTTTTTGTGTTCGTAAACTATTCTTTTGAGAGATTCCTTGCTTCGAATAGGGCAAAGGTATTTGTTTACGTAGTTGCAAACTTTAAAGATCGATGGCTCACGAATCTTTGCTGGTTTACATCTGTTAAGTTCTTTGTAGAGAATATCGTGGAATAGTTCTAAACCAAAGGCGATTAAACTGAAAAATATTAGAAGTGATGTGAAAATTCTAGAATTTAGGAATAATTTTTTTGTTAAGGGGAAACTCACGTTAGTTCGGAGTTTTGCGTATCTAATTTCTTTGCTGGTTTATCTGAATCTTTTCTAAAGGGTACTTTAGGTAATAAACTTGGATAAATGAATAATGAAGAGTTGATAATCTTATCCATCAGTCTCTCGCTGAATTGTCCAATAAATGGAGATCCACTGGTTAACATCTTCTCTCTAAAGAAAAAATGTTGTAACAAGATTTCGTAGAGCTAGTCAAAGTAAAACTTACTCTCTTGAGATCTCAGAGTGAAAATATCTATAAAATGTAAAAAGGCAAATTATAAATTATATTTTTATTTTTACGCTTAAAAGTTTACATACCGGATGTACTTGCTATTTTCCCGATTATTTTCCGTCAGCTCTCGTTCCCATTTTTTACAAAACTTAATACATTCTCTTACGTGTTTCGCGTTAAAAGGAGATATTTTGGACTTAATGAGTGGCCTCAGATCATTCAAATCTTTTTTGCACTTTTCAGCTTCTTGCCAATGTACAGGATGTCCGTAACACTGCATAAAGTGTTGAGTAATCATTTGAACGTGCATTCTCATTTGCTGATCGAAAATTTCTTTTTGATAGATTGTGAAGCCCACGGCGTTGTTGTAGACCTTAAGAGATAATGATTAAGAATTAACGTTCATCCTTAAAAATCCAATATCCTTGATATTAATCAAAATAAATACTCACAACTTCTTGAGGTGGTGCCTCCTGATGCAAATATTGAAACTTTCTCAGTTTACACTCCTTATAGCTCATGCTTTTCTTGAAATCATCCGTTAAGTTAGCCAAATTCTTCACTGGGGTCTGCATTCCATGTGCATAATTTCCAGGTATATTTAAAACACGATTTTGAATCAAATCAAGAGTAGGTACTTGAAGAACAACTTGCTGATACTGAGGAAGTTGCAAGAACCCATTATTATAGTAAGCATTGTTAAAATAATTCAAATTTTGCGAAGGCAGCTGAAAGAGCTCCATTTGATTTTGTGCGTTTGGTATGAGAACTGTTGTGGTTGGAGGTGTTCCAGTAATTTGAAGACTTGGTAAACTTGGCTTTGATGTTGTTGGAGTTGACATTGAGTTGGGATTAAAAGCTTCCAAAGATTTCACTGGCGACTCGATATTAGTGGTATTCTGTATATTTTGAGATCCCAAAGTGGAACTGATAGGAGATACTGGAGTGGAAGAAGTTTTCTGCCTTTTTGCTTTAGAAGCTGATTCCCTGGTGGTGGTAGGTGAATTGAAAGAGTTGTAGAGAGTTTCGTCAACATGATCCTGAATTATTGATTCATCTACCATCCCATCCATTTCCAGCAGTTCAGATATTAACTCGTTTAACTCCTTTTTGGAGACACGAACTTCTCGGAGTTCTTCTTTGTGAACTAAAATTAAATAGCAATATAATTTTACTGGAAATAGTAGATATTTGAATTTTAATTACTTGGAACATTTCTGTCTGCAACGTATGTAGGATCATCGTCATCTTCGTCATTGTTGCAATCTAAAAATTTAAAATTCAGTAAGTGGATGCTTAAAATTACCAATCAATCTTACTTAGTGGCTTCATAAATTCGTTCAAAAATTCTCTCCATTCGCAATCTATATCCTCATGCTCAAAATCACCATACATCCCGGATTCCATATCCGGTGGAACAAAATTGGACTCTATAGTTTCAATTGCGGTTGTAGTAAGACATAGTTTCGATCTAGTTCTCGTAGCAATAATATTTTCCTGCTCTTGAAGATCCTAAAAAATAAGAATATTAGTTTCAGCGGTTACATAGTATATAAATTAAAACCTACTGTAGGAGTCTTCGGCAATTTGAATAATCCTGAACTGTCTTTACCAGGGCTCTCCATATCAGTATCGTGTTCAATTAACGAACATCCTGGGGTACTTGGCTGCGAATCTAAATCTGAGATGGTCGTCATTGTTTGATCTTCATCCGAAGGATTTTCGTCATTTCCAGGCACATATTCTTCATCTTCATCGTCTGACTTTTCAAGTAAGTCAGCTTGTATCAGAGCAACGACTTCAGAGTCTGGCTCAGTCTTTTTCAGAGATCCAAAGCCCAGCGGCTTTTTATTGAGCTGTTTGGCTTTCTGGCGAGTAAATTTTGGTATTGGAGTTTCAAGCTCGTCGTCAGAGTTGAGTGAGCTGCTGGAGTCTTTGGTTTTGTTGATTTCGTCATTTTCTGCTTGTAAAGATACTAAAGCTAGGACATGCTCGTTTTTAACAAGTTTCTGAAAATAAATATTAATAAAATGCACGAGCAATTGAGAAATAAATTTTTAATACCAGCAGCATCATCTTAACAGCATCTGGTGTGATGTTTGGACACTTGTTAATTGTGTCCTGAATAGTTCTTTCTAGTCTCTCGTCATTTAGGGCTCGTCTTGTGCGTTTTCTAGTCGGTCTTTTATCGAGATTGATTTTCAATGAATCATCGTCACTATCCGTTTCATCTTGACTCTGGTGCCCACGAGATCTCGCAGGACTTGACTTTGATGTACTCATTGTTCTATTTGGTTGTTTTTTAAGATTAAAATTGGTTAAGACATTTTCCACTATTTGTTTGTTTACTTTTTATTTTTATTTGTTACACCAAAGCTATGCGGAGGCCATGCTTCTCGACTACACCTTTGTTTTGATTTGGAATAAAATTCAAAATATTTGTGAAAATTTATTGTTTAAGCTTAATCAAGAACTTATGAGTGCTGAAAAGTATTGAACTTTAACTAACTATCTTGTGGTGAATAGTTTTTGGGTCAATCAGCTCTATATATTTGTGGACAGGGGAATAGTAGTAACTATTAGTAAAAATGATCAAAGACGTATCAGCAGAATTAATGTTATTAATGGCAGCAGGATGTGTTTTAACAGTTTCATTACTTACATTCTTTGCTAAGAGACAGATAATGAGATTCACAATTAGGTGAGTAATCATTTTAATATTAACTCATGAACGAATTATAATTGATTAAATTTCTAGATCCCGAAAATTTTGCCCACATTATCCAATTGGCCATGAAGGTAAAAAATCTATTAAACGAGAGATATTACGTCGTTTGGATGCAGTTAATAAAATTGGCTACGAGCCACAGTTAATTTTTGACGATCCCAAGTACATATTGAAGCCTGGAACAACTTTGCCACCTTATTATTATCGTCAACGAGCTGTTGAAGATGTGAAGTTATTAGAAAATGAAATCTCCAAGCAAGATTTTAACAGACATCCGAGAGACAGCTTGAGATCTTTTCTTCTAACAACTTTAACTAACGGTCCAGCAAATGGACCTAGTCAAAGATTAATTCATCAGTTTTGTGATACTTATGAGCATGCAAGATATGATCCCAGCGAATTTGGTGATGAAGAATATCACGCGTATTATCGATTACTTTTGAAGCTCATTGATTCGTAAGTTCTGTTTAAAATAAGTTTTTCTGAATATATTTATTCAATCAATTTTTCAGTGCCAAGACTATCAAAACTTTCAACAACAGCAGAAAATCCTCACCTAGTCGAACTCCTGTTAAAAAACTTTCGAAGATTCAGCCATTATTAGATCCTTCCCGTCTAAGACCTCCACCTCAACACATGGGTGGAAATTTAGAAACTAGAAATTCCAACACCAGACTTAACATGAACCTTGGGCTACAGCAACAGCAACATCAAGATGAAAATGAAATTTTGAGCATTTCGCACATTCACGGAGAGATTGGATCCAAAGGGGAGAGGCTTTAAACTAAATATTCAATGCAATTAGCTTTTAGATAAAAGTTTAAGATTCTGCCATTCCAATTAAGATTAGTGTATAGAAATACTGAACCAAAAATTATCAATAAACATAATTTATCAAAATGAAAATGTTAAAAGATTTCCCAAAGAATATTTCTAATTTATCTATTCAGTTACAAGGCTCAGTAATTTTGTCGTGCATATTCAGTCAATTATCCTCAGTGCAAGAGATTGATATCAAAACCTGTTCAACCAATTATGCTTCATTATAATTAATTAAGTAATGATTGAATCTCATGACATTTCTAAAAAAGTAAGCCCAAAATATTTCAGACTATCATCACTCGAGCTCAAGTTTTGCAGGAAGCAAGTTGTGTTTTTCCAAAGTTTTATTACTGTGAAGTGAGGATGAAGATATTAGGGATTTTCAATATTATTAAAGAGGTAATTTCAAACGCATTCAATGAAATCTCGGTCCATGGTTTCGTTCACTTGGTTCGATCTAAATCAAATATTTTGGAAAGGTATGTAATTTGGGTACCAAACATTTTATCGTTAGAAGTTAAACTGTTTTTGATTAAAGAATTATCTGGTTGGCATTCATCGTCTTTGGTTTGTATGGAGTTGTCGATCTTTCAATCGATATTTGGGAAAGATTCCAAACATCCCCAACCGTTATCTCAATGGACAGAAACAAGTTTTTTTGGAATACTAGCTTTCCGAGTTTGACTGTGAGGCACAGAGAAATTGGCATTTGAAGCTTTTGTAAATAATTTATTATTCTAATTACGTATAGGTTTGCCCAACAAGAAGAATTGATGAAATTTTGCTGCAGGATTATTTTCGGTGAGTCATATAGGAACTATTCACATGAAATATTCAACAGCAAAAAAATTTTATAGTAAGGACCCCAAAACTTTCCACAATGAGTCTGTTCAGGAGGAATTCAGAGGATTTATTAACGCTCTTGCAAAATTAAGTTTCGATAATATGGAAGTGTTGACTTTTCATGATTTTAACGTTAGCAGTGAGAACTACTTGGAATTGGTTAGGAAATCATAATACGAAATATCTGGAAGTTTATGATTCTACAATTTGCTCTAGGTATATAATTTAACATGGAAGTTCATTCCAGAGATCTCTAGTGGAACTACGAACAAGCTTTACATGTCAGACACAGTTACAGAAATCGGGATCTGTTATGCAGTTAACAGCAAAATGGCAAGTTCGGCAAAGAAATTCGCCACAATGTTATAACTTTGAACTTAATAATTTGAATTTTTTGTTTTTTGCATGTATAAATTTGTCCATAGGCTCAATACAATTCATTCAAGTAAACATTCGCAGCTTTTGAAACTTAAAAAAAAAAAACTAAATAAATTTGATTTTCAGCTACTGGAAAAAGAATAAGTGGAACCTTTTACCAACAAATGATACAGTTGTTGTGCATCCTTTAGACGGAGAAATCTACGCGCAAATCATAAATCTGTCTACGTCATATGAAGTGTTTTTCCACGGAGCAATTGAGGTGCCCGACATTAGCAAGCAGAGGAATTTCTTCCCAGAAACTGATTACACTACAATTGAACTACTGGCATTGGAAATTATCACGGATAAGGGAGCAAGAGAGTAACTCTTAACTGATTTTGATCTTTTAATTTTTTACCATGAATCTAGTTTATTAACCTGAGATTACTTTCAGCCTTAAAGTATCCCAGCGAAGGTGTCGTTTCACTCATGAGTCTGAAAAAATGACGACAGCTCCAGTTTACTCCTATAATTTATGTCGCACGGAGTGTAGATTTAGGCTATCTTACAAATTTTGTAAGTGTATTCCATATTTTTACCGCACGACCAGTAGAAATGGGAAGAAATATCCTGTTTGTGGCTACTCTGGTATAGAATGTTTGAGGAAATATAAAGGTGACAAATTTCACGTTTTAAACTCGAACTTTATCAAATTATTATGAAAATTTATTTCAAGACGAGTTAATCTCCTTGCAATCTAAGAAAATGGACCTAAACTGCCACTGCGAACCAAATTGTGACAACGCTAATTTTTTCATCCAAGCATATGTAAATAGTTTGTAGTCCAACAAATGGACTAATCATATAAGCTTATCTTGATCATTATTACAGAGGTCTCGTGTTTGGTTTTTGGGAGCTAATCTGCAATGGGGAATCAATGATTATCCAAAAATGCAGCTGAAAAGAGACTTGCTCTTTGGATTTACTGACGTTTTGGGTAAAATCTACATCATCATGGTTGCTTCAAAGATTTAATCGAAGATTTTTATTTCCCATAGTGTACATCGGAGGACTTGGAGGATTGTTTTTAGGTTGCAGTATTCTTGGACTGGCGGAACTGACTTATTTCTTCACTTGGGGCATGATCAAGACTTTCTGGACAAGATCGCGGAACAAGATATTTTCGGTGAAGGAGACTTTTTAAAAAATTCTCTTTTTGGATAACTGCTTCTTATTAACCTTAACCTGCTTCTTCAATCTGATAATTTTTGTTGGGTTATGGTTCTAAGAGTATGTTAGGCAATTCTTGAAAATCGTTTTAAAAAACTAAGTGTTCTACCTTTTTGATCATGGCACTTTGTTATGCTTTTTTTAAGTTGCTCTTCAAGTTTTTCAGCACTTTCTTTTTACTTCTTCCTAAGGAGCTGTTCATAAAATACGTAAGGCTGAGGCCTTCAAGTTCTTATCCTGACATTATTTCGTTAATTTATCTTGGCATTACATAAAATTTTGAAGTTCATGATCATACCTCGCACTTTTTTTCAAGTTTTCACACTGATTTTCGAATAACTTTTCATTGTGTTTGGCTCTTTGAATTTCCATAGCATAGTCAGTTCATATTGGCTTTTCGTCGATGTAATTGACTCTGTCCGATTGTAATCAAATCGTTATGAAATTATACCATATTTATCCAATAGAATAAGCGTGTTGAGTTGTAAAAGCATGATGAATAAACATGAAAATTAAATTATTCTCATTGATTTATTGTGTGATAGAAATTCACATGGAAATATTTAATGTTTAATTACCATTGAGTCTCTGCACTTCACTTGATAGATAATCCAATTCCATGATTTGTGGAGTGGTTTGTGGAAGTATTTAGCTTGTTTTGATGGGGTTATGGATTTAGAACCTGTTTAAAATAATTAGTTTTGATTTATTCCTTGAGCTCGTTGTTATGCACGGTTTTAAAATAAATAAGTATTGCCTTAGTTGATTATTTTCTTTCTTAATGTTTATAAAATAATTTCATTGGTAACGTCTATCCAAATCAACATAATACCGTTAAATGCTAAATTAAAATTAAACATGGTCAAACAACATCATAATCTTGAAAAACCCCATCAAAACCTCAAAATGAATTTCCAAGTGAATTAACCTCAAAAAATTCTATTCCAGCAAAGATCTAAAGCAAATTACTTTAAACCAACTCAATCAGACACAATTTAATTTCAAAATTATAAAATTGTATTGAAAATTCATATTGTCAAGCATATCATTTAATTTAATTTTATGCATGTCGTTCTACCCATGAGGGCTTTACTGCAAAAAAGAAGAGGCAATTTATCATCGGATAAAAGCATATCATGATTCATAATGTTACTAGCACTCTACAAGTAGCGATTACTTTAATGGCTTGCTAGGAGACATGAAGAGGGTTAACATATGACCAAATATTCTGCAAGCAATTTGAGATGTGGACTAGTTAAAAATCTTACCCGGTCATTCAATTTTACAAGATATTATGCTACAATCTTTCCCCCAGATTTTAAATTAGAATGACCTCAAAGCACTCTTGATATTTGCACCATAAATATTGTGTTATCACAATAGCTAGCTTATGGATTGTAAATTGTGTGACGATGACACATTTAAAATTTTTTATTTTTCCATTAAAACTATTTTCCTTTTTTGCTTTTCCTAATTTTCCGCATAATAATCAAACGATTTAACAAGGATTGGATGCTCAAGGAATGTCTGCAGATTTTCAAAGAGATTTTTAGTGAATAATATCAAGAACGTTATACTGTTAAACCTTTTAAAATTTAACAAATATAACCATCCTCTGAACTATTAATTCTTGTCTCCTTGTATTACTCACTGGATTATTCATAATAATCAAATGCTCCTTTTATCTTTATCTGACAATTGCTGCGATGATTTGATGGTCGCCACTATAGGAGAAAATTAATTTGCCTTGAAGCTTTTGCTTTCCATCTGAAATACTGAACAAATCAGTTTTAAGAGCAAAATTCTCGTCTACAAGTGGCTTCAGCTTATAGGGTGATGCTTATCACTATATAAACCTAAAGTCCTGAAGCAAAGGCAGGCAAAAATAAACTAAAAGCAGGCAAGAAAAATAATGTAATGGTCGGTTGAGCAATAAATTCTCTGAGAATTAAATGAAAAGAAGTTTATGCGACTTTATGACAAATTTAAGTGTTAGCGGCGAGTGTCGTGCGGAATATTTAAGGAGTTCACATGCTTACATGCTTGAGTGCTGCCATTCGTCATGATGCTGACGGTCGGGTACAAGGACATGAATCCTAGGATCATAATTTAAAAGCTTTTAGCTTACGCTTACAGCTTCGAATATTTTTTAGAGTTGTCTTTATTGGAGATTTGGCAGTTTAATAATAGTTTGTTGGAGTCTTTTGAAATTACAATCTAAGAAGTTTGATAGCTATAGTTTTGAATTATTGGTTAAAAAGTAACTTTCTTGGAGATATAGTAAAATCTCAATTAAAATCAATGATCCACTGCCCGAGAATAAATTCAAGCAATTCAAGAAATCTTCCCAAATTGCTCCAATTTACAGTTGAAAAATTAAAGAATATTAATTAATTTCTTGCTTCTATATATTCTAGGATTTCCCGCGATTCCTTTAATTCAATTATCGCTGACTCAATTTGAGATTTTAATTATATTTCATTCAGTTTTCTAGAAATTATACAAGTTTTCATATTATTAAGTTGAAAGATGCATTTGCAAAATTTTCTGGTAACTTGGTAGCCTGAAAAGTGTTGCCAGAAAGAAGAGGAAGCAATTAAGAAGATTATCAAACACAAAACCACTCACTTTTCAGACTCGGCTCGAATTCATCACATCTTTTAATTAAAATTGTAGACTAGAGGGTGGGTATTTGATGATTTCGATGGTGTCCAACATTATTTATAAGAATCAAAAGGATTGATTTTTTATTAACAGATTAAGAATTTTGAGATTTTTAATGATAGGTCAAATAACAGAACATTATTTACTATATAGAATACAATATTCCATCAATTATTTCCAACATTTTAATGTTTCATCAACGGCAACCAACCCTCAAGTAGTTGCTCCTTTTAATTGACTTTCCAAATTCAATTTACTTGAAATTATTCAAAAGCAATTTGGTGCAATATCTATCTCTTTGCAAACAGTACTGTACATTGGAAAAAGTAAAAAATATATTTCGCAGCGTAACTTTTTCTCTGGTAAAAGTTTTGTGTTTTGCAATCGTGATTCTTTATGGATTGAACCAATTTTCCGGATACCGATTTTTTTCCTGCTAGCAGGTTTAAATGTACCTTTAAATTGTGATGATACATTGAAAAAAAGGATGTTGCAACCTGTTAGAGTGGAGTGTTTGTGGACTTTAGTCTTGAGGATAACTGGGATGGTTTTTCCGCAGTTTGAACTAGAATTCATACGGTGTGTATATTTTATTCCATATATCGTCTGTTTCTGCTATCAGCTTCTTAAAAATTCTTGGAAACAATTCTAATCAAAATGCAATTAAACACCACAGGTTCACTAGTTCAAGTTAAATTCCTAGAAACCTTATCTGTTTTAACCCATCGAATTCGCGTCCGCAAAATGTTTTCATTTTTTGCTCAATTTTCACTCAACACCCACAAAATACCCGAATAAATGTTGGAAAATAGAGAAAATGAGGGGAAAACTACCGATTCACATAAAACTAAAGATTTTTAATTATTAAGTAGAAGTTCTTATCAATGAATCTCACAAAAAATAAATACATTTTTAATACTTCAAGGACACCTTTCAACGCACCCCTCTAGAAAATCCTCCAGCATCCAAAAAAATGTGGATTAACATCACTTGTTGATTTCGCAATCGTTCCATATTATTCAGTGTGTATTTGGATCGTCCCAAATAAGGAATTGTGATATATTCAAATTCCGAGCATGTACCAAATCGAGCCGAAAATATTTCATCCCTAAAAAGCACATAATAGAATTTTTATTGTAGTAACTCGTAAACTCAGCAGAACAGCACAAGGATGGCATTTATTTCTTAATACGGCTATACCACTTTTTACCATTCCTCAGTATTTAGGGGAGGTTTGAAGATTACCTTGGCCACTATCTACAAATCAAAGTTTGATTGAAAAATAAATAAAAAACTCAAAATTTTTGCGTCACTTTAAATTTCAATGAGAATTTAAGGACAGCCTCTTTTTATGAACATCTTTCCCGCACTTTATGATTATTCCATAATTTCTATGCTGGGAAATTATGATGACTTCATAAAGCGATGGTTAATGGTTCAGAACGATTTGTGCCTTTTCGCCTTTGTGGGATTTTACAGATTTTTCTCTAGATTTTTCTATTTTTTCTCTAAAGAATATTGCTCCACTCTTTTTTGCAGTTTGCGTGCAGAAACTGGGGTGGAATTTCACGGAATTCCTTTGCGAAAGCTGGTACACTTGGGATATCTAGTGACCACTGTAAAGCGCTTTATCCTTCTTTGTTATTTCGTTATGTTGGGAACATTATGTTAAGTAAAATAAAGTGTGTTTCCGCGCCAATTTATTAGGCTTGAGGGTTTTGTTGAAGAACTTTGAATAACTGATTGATAGTTTTAAAGATTTCAAGTTCCATAATTTTTATTACTCGAGAATTGAATATATGTAACCAGATGAAATGTCAATTAAGTTTAAGTTATCTTACTTACAAAGTTTAAGCAGAAAATATCAAATCTGATCAACATCGAACAAAATGATCAAATCCTTTTAATAAATTCTTGAATACAATTTAACATCCCTCCCTCCTACATCTATGAATTCTTGAGCTTAGAATACATTCCTTTACATAACTCTAATTAAATTAACGTAGTAGGAAATTCCGTCTTTCCCAGCATTCATCTCGTCCTTGTGCATTTAATAAATAATCAATTGAGTTTAATTTTCTACACATCATCAGAGCATCATATCATATATAGGCAGAAGCCAGTGATAAAAATATCCACACACTTTGAGAGTCTAGAAAAATGAGTTGACTTTGTGTATACCGATTGATTATTTCTGGAAAGTAGCGTTTTGACTGACTAAAATGTCAAGTTTGATTTAGGGAATATTTTCGTTTGAAACATTTTTATGTAGTAAAATCTCGCAAAAGTATGTTTTTAGAGATATAGAGAATTAATCCGTCAACAAAGCACAAATAATACGGAAAGAAGTATTTTTAGTATTTTTATTCACAGCAATTTGTTTAATATGCCATATATCGGCATACATCAGTACATCCCAAGCATATGGAAGATCAATTCTGGAGGCTCAGGGTTGGATTGTGAATGTCTGTTGCCGGCACTTCAAGTCCTCAATCCCGGCTTCCACTCTATTTGCCAATGGTGATGACATTTGAATAGCAAAATTAATTTATCCACCCAATTGGGCGATGCCCTCCACCCTCTGCTCTTCATCAGTGTTTAATATTCTGGTATAATTTCCATCTCTGTGCGAATGATGATGGTAAAAATATTGAAAAAATATTCTATACGACATTGTTCGGGAGATGATAACATTTTAATTATCAATTTTACATGTTGTTATATTCGTAGAGTAAATTTGTCGTTTGGGAAGCTGCTGATGAGGGTGTAATACATTTATAGACCATATATTACAAACATCTAAAAGGAAATCGTGGATGATACTTGTGACTGTTTTGTTGGCTTTTACTGGCTGCAGCTTGAGTTTTTGATTGTAGAGATTGTAGACTTGAAGGGAAAGATGACAATTGAATTTTATATCTTAATTGTTTTATAATTGCACCATAAATTAAATAGCTTCAAAGCTGCTTGGGGCTTTTGAACTAGTTATTGGCTTATGGAGAGGTTTATGGGAGCTTATGATCATGAATTTAAATTTATTGCCACTTATGGAAAATATGGTTCGAGAATTAATGGTTGGTCCATTTAAGAATGAGAATGATCACCTATTTGATTAAACGAATAATCTAGAAAATAATTTTATTTCTTAAAATTTCTACCACATATTTTAAAAGAATTTTCAAATTTTATTACTAACAATTTCAACCAAAAAATCTAGCTAGAATCTGGGAAATAAAATTTTAAAATTCTTTCAAAATTTTGGTAGAAAAATGATTTTATATATCTTATGATTCTTAATTAAACATAATCACCATTCGTTTCGAATCTAGAAAAAAATCATAAATAATCCCCGACGTGGGCAGCCTTGCTATCATGTCCTCGTAATTATTCTGAAGCATCAGGAATCGTCAATCATAATCCCACTCGATTCAATCTGGAATTGGCGGCAAAAATTTAATTATTCTCCAAGGGATTCACAAAGAATATCGAAAGTATTTTAATGGCTTTGCGTAATGCCTCGTCTCTATCAAAGCTCCTTCGGAATCAATTAATGGCCGATGGGAATGTACTGGCGTCTTCATTTGCGGCATTTGAATTTTTCAATTTTATCACGAAACTATTTCGGAATGTGGCACACGATATTAAAAAGCAGAGAAGGAATTTTTGTGGAGGAGGATGGCAAGCAAGCAGCAAATAAAATATCAGCAGATCTCATATATTAATATTATTGGGGATGGTTAGAGGGTTGGCCGAGTGATAAAGGATCATTATAGGAAGAAAATCGAAATTGATGAGGTTGCAATACTTATTGGAGCTTTTTGATCGGAGGGGTTGACAATTTACCTCCCTTGCCGCCAAATCTTACCCAAAGTATACTTTTTCAATACTATTTTCATACTTACTCTTTGGGTATACTTATGCAATAGTATACTATTCGTAAACGAAAATTACTCTGAATCGATACCTTTCGTATGTTTTCTGCCATACCCGAGTAGTAATACCCCTGTAGTAAAGTTTTAGTATACTATTTACTTTCTACTTATAGTATACTTGCAGTATTCTAAATCAATACTTTTTGTATGTAATCTGAAATGCCTAACCAATTACTCTTGTAGTAAAGTACTAGTATACAAACAGTATACGTTTATAGTAAATTGTTTATGTAATATTTTAGTGTGATTTTAGTTTACTATCCGTTAGTTGAATAAGTATATAAAATGAAAGATTTTAGTAAATAAAAAGTATACCTTAAAATATTTTGTATTACTTTCAAAAGTACTCTTTATTCATTAAATTAGAAAAAATTTTAAACATAAATTTTTGAAACTTATTTCAATACATAAATCTTAAATTTAATAATCTCATTACATTTACTATAGTCTCTATAACAAAAAAATATATCTTTATAACAGCCTCAAATTCTATTTTAATCTATCACGGTTCTAAGACAAATAAATATGGAAATTTGAAATTCTTGAGCTTTAATTGCGAAAATGGACGGCATTCGTTTTTAATTCTTTTTTTTAAGTTCATCCGCAGCTCTAGCCCAAACATTTTTGAATTTAGCTTCTGCTTGCCCAGGAGCAGTACCGTCGTGAAGCTTGACAAAGCATGAAGTTACAAAGCTGGTGATTATGGGATCCAATTTTTCTGGCGCTACTCCCTTGCCGCTAATTGAAAATGAAGGTCGCACATGCAGCACAACAATGTGGTTTACTAGACGACGCACTCTCTTTCCAATTGATTCGCCATTTGAACTTGAAGCAGCATATGTGTGGCTGAAGTTAACCTACAAAAAATATAAAGAAATATTTTAGCTCATTATATATCCAATCATAACAAATAAAATGTTCGATTTATTGATATTTATTTCACTTACCATGCAATCATAGAATGCTGAATTATTCAAATTACGACAAAAATCCAGAAACTCTGTTTTGTTTGTTGCTGGCATGTTCGGAATTTCGTATCCTTCTGGTACTTTATTAGAGTTGTTAATCAGGGTTCTGTTTGACAATTCTCGATATAGCTCAGTGTTCATGGTCATGAAATTAGCCAGCGAATTTTCCAAATTTTCCGTTACCTTTTGAACCACTTCCCCTACGATTGCATTTTTGAACTGTTCAAGCCAAAAAGGTACAGCATTATTTTGAGAAAACACAGGCACAGTTTCCGTATTTTCAGCTTCACTGCTCGAGTCATCACTATTTTGTCTCAAAAAATTTTCGTCGTGTTCTGAATTTGATTGAGATTTATTTTCACTGTGACTGCTAGTATCATCATCTGAACCATTTTCGGAGTTCATAGAATCCTCATTCTCAATAATTGGCGATGGGTTGGTTTGGTGAGTAGGATTTGGGCTGATTGTCTCCGTTACAATAGTGCTGGACATAAGACTGTCATAGTTGATTGGTGGCACTTCCTTTCCGCTGCGTTTTCTTTTCTTTGCTTCTGCCTCTGATGCTGTATCCTGGTGATTAATATATCTCGACTGCTCAACTTCACGCGCTGCAGAATAGGTTGCTACAAGAATTTAAAATATTTAGTGTATGCATTATATTAATGTATTAGTTGAAATCCTTACCAAAACCTTTGCCTTTGTTCAGGATTTGATTAACTTTGAACACTGCATGTTTGATGTTTTCCAACGATTTTCCGCTTTTAGCTAATTTCGTTTGATCTCTCTCAGGCCATCTAAAACATTTTCTTTTGTTGTCCGTAAACCAGTCCGCTGGTATGATAGAAGTTGTCAATGCTCCGGCTTCAATCGTTTCAACAATATAATACATCTTAACTCTGTAAAAATAAACAATATATAAATATATAAATAAATAAATTAATATGAATAAGAACATATAAATAAAATATGTAGACTAATAAATCCCATAAATTATTATTTTTAAGCGATTTTTTTTGGAAAAATACGCTGTTTGTTTTCATTTTGTCCGCCCGTCCGTCTGTATATCAACCTTAGTTTAAACACGAAACTTTTGGTTGAGGTTAGTCTAGCAAAATTGTTTAAAATTATGAGTTAGCAACAGATAATTGTAAGGATTGGCTCCACCATAAACTGATGGGATTATCTGGTTGCTTCAGACACTTTTTTGGAAAAATGTTCAGAATCATGTAATTCGTTAAGAAAACCTAATATTTTATGTTTTGGAAGATGGAACCACCACCTAACCAGAATTCAAGAACAAAATGTATAATAGATTTATTTATTGAGCATGTCTAGGGGCAAGAGTTGTTTAATGCATCGATCTTTTTATAGATTCGCGTACATTTCTGACTTCTAAAATAAATCGCTCTCTGTATTTGGCAACTGGCAATTCTTTCCTCACTTGTTAAACGATATATATGGGTTAATTGGTTTAAAATGTTAATATAACATATTTACTTTATTTAATGGTGACAGCGGAAATACGACGAATGAATCTTCTTCATGCATAGAAAAAAGTTTGCAAGCGATATCTTCCAAAGGCCACTTTTTTTGTTCCGTCCTATTCAGAGTGACTCGAAAAATATCGAATTTTGTTGAGTTGATTGGCGCACTGAAGAACTCACTCTTCTCAAAAAATGCATGCCCAATGACAAAAATCTTTCCATTGTCTACTAAAAAACTTTCGCATTTAACAATTTCCTTGTTACTTGTAAGTACAAAGCTATCTCTTTCACTTCCTCCAATTTTACTTCCGTTAAAAGACAAAGCCAAATATTGATTTCTGCAAATTTTTTGACTGAAACTAATTTTATCTCTTGATTTTGACATTTTAATACTTTCAATATTGCTTGTATTGAGCATTTCAATAATTCTATTGTACAATTGCACAATTGGAATCGTAGGAGACTTTAACAATTTTTTTATTGTGAACATAAACGACTCGTAGTCGAAAGCACTGAACTGCTCTAAGGGTCCGTGTAATTCTACATCATCTACCAAGTGGCACAAAAGATGAATGTTATATACTACTTGGTCAACTCCATAAATTTTCTTAAATTCAACAATAAAGTCAATAAGCATCACCCTTGCTACATTATAATATTGTTTATATTCCAGATTGCTTAAAATCCTAATTGAAAGGCTCAATTTAAGGAAATTCTGATAATGAATATCTGGAAGAATATTTTTAAGAGCAAAAGGACCTGCAAAAAGGAGGAATGTACGGAATTCACTTCCTTTGAAGTGGGCAAGACTTTCTAAACTTCTCACTTTTCGTTCGAAATCGCTGGGCTGCGTTAAAGATATTTTTGTTAATTTCTCGTTAATTAAATCCAAGTGTCTAGTCGAGAAAAAACATCTCATATCAATCCATAAATAAATCAATCTTTTTACACAACCCAAACAGATACAGTGCAAATAATCAATAGGCACATGTGAGACCAAACCAACATCCAAAAACTCTAAAATAGAGTGGTAATGATGATGATCTTCGTCAATTTGATATTTAAAGCTTAGATCAGTACGTAACCTGGCGTTTAACTCCGGAAAGGTCACTTTGTTATGCCATTCGCCTTCTGTCTCACATTTTGGACAGCCATGGTAGCCTGAATGACCTTTGATACCCAGAACAGAAGCTTTAGCTGGTGCATCCATAATGAAATTTCCGATTTTTATTTTTATTATTTTTCCATCAAAAGAAAAGGATTCACAAACTGATTTCAAATTTTTAACAAATGGTTCTAAAAACACATTAAAATTCTCTGGTTTCTTGTACCCCCAAAATATACCAATAACGAAGGGTACCCTTTGAATTCCTCTTGCTCTTCCCGTGATTAGCCACAAACCTGATCTTGAACTTTTTGAAATTTCCAACCCATCTATGTTGAAATCTAAAGTACAAGAATTTCCTTTAAATTGTACTTCTTTTAAAATGTTAGTTAAGCTTAGTGTTATATCCACGTGGATATATTTTCCGGGATATACTTTAACAACTTTATGAGAACGAGGAGTTCCTAATAATGTTCTATAACAAATTGGAAGTGTCGGGTCTAATTTTGATTTTAAATAACGTAAAAGAGGAACTAATGGCGTTCTTTTAATATTATATTCAGTCGCCCATCGAGCTAAAAATTTTCTAGGAGTCAAAGCTAGGTATTTATGCTTATTGTAACATAATTGATATGAGAGTTTATTAATTTTCATAACATTAAGCGATTTTTTATTTATTATTGTTAAATTGGAGGAAGTTTTAAAAGATCTACTGATTCTAGGAAAATTATTAGCTTGTTCAAGCTGAGGAACAGTTTGAATTTGATCGGTTTCAGTAAGATTTTGGTCAGATTTTGCATCATTAATGGGATTTGCTTTCTTAATTCGATAGAGGACACCTTTTTTTGATAAATATGCCACAGATTTAACCATCTATTGAGAAATAGTAAAAATTCGGCGTCTTAGTAAAAATATAGTATACTTATAGTATAGTTTAAGTAAACACAAAATTTTTTGAGAAATTTAGAATTAAATAAATACAATTCACTTACTGTTATTGCAGTCAAGAGGGTTACAGCAATAGAGTTGTCTTTTCTCTAAATAAACTGTGAAAAATGATAAAATTAGTAAAGATAGGGTATTAATTAAGTATACACTATTTAGTTTTTTGAAGCAAATAGATCTATTTGTTGTTTACTCACTTTTTTGCAGATCCTTTTCGAAGCTCACTTTAAATTAGAGTTAAGGTTTCTCCTGCACTGATTCTAATTGTCAATTTATTAATTAGATATAATTTTTAAGCGAAGCACGTCGTCTTACTTCTGATTAACGTCACACTGTGAAAAGTCCCAGTGAATCTTTGAAATGACAAGTCCCAGTGAATCTTTGAAATGAAAGTAGGCATAAGGATACTGATAATTTCTTTTTATAATCAAATAGCGGATTAATCAACAAAATGTATATGAATTTATTGTTAAATTAAGCTCTCTTTACACCGTAGGCGTAAAAGAATTGCACGTAAGTGTGGCGTAAATTTAAATCTTAAATCTGTGTATCCAGATTTTTTCGTGGAAAATCATTTGTTCTGAAATCTCATTATATTGCCTTAAACTAAGCAAAACAACCTCTTAAAAAATATAAACTTGTAGAGAATTGGGGGATTAAATAATATGCAATAAGTTGGATTTGGGCGATACAAAAAGTTTTGTTAATTAATCAACGCTATCGATTATGATTGTTGGAATCAACCATCACAATTTTATGTACAAGATGTAAAAAATTTCTCATATCTCGCGAAATGATTGAAATTAAAGCTTTATTGGACCCAAAAAAGCGAAGTGAGGGCATCAGAATACCAGTGTTTTAGGTGTGCAGTTCAAGTGCTATTAAGACTTTTGAACACCAGATTTTGAGATCCAGTGAATTTTTATGAAATATTTGGGAATTTTGAGCGAAATAATTATAGATGTGCTATTCTACTTATGATACTCTATGCAGTTGGATAAATAGAATCGGTAAGTTACTCGATATACTAATAAAACTTTTATTTAAACTCTATCTTTTATTTAAACTCAAACTTTTTGTGCTAAAATTTTTTAACATTTGCAGGAATTGTTTACGGATCTTTTAAATCTCATCTTTTCAACAAACAATTCGAAGAGAGCAAAAACAACTAGCAATAGGGACAATGGCTTGACCAGATTGTGTAGCATCTATGTGCGCTTTTTCTAGAGATGTACCAGCAAAAAAATTCATTTTAAACCTAATTAAACCTAACGCTTTGACCTTCAAGAGCTTTCAAGAGCTGAAAAATCTTAAATATGCTGATCAACAAGCAAGTGGCCAACGACATTGACTGAAGAGTGCAACATTTCAAGTTTTTGTAAAGTACTCTTTTTTCAAATCAAATGATGGCCAAAGAGATGACCAAAAGCCACAAAAGTATTTTTGTCCACTGTCACAGATTTTCGAATTAGAAGGATGGAAGAAAGTTATTACATTGTTATTTTTTTTAAATCTACATTTTATCATCATAGATGGATAATTTTTAATTAATTTATGGTTCATAAAATATTATACAAACGATATTGATTAATGCAAAAGATATGCTATAAATAAATATTAATTCTTATAAACTTTCAATTAGAGTTCTGTTGTTTATAACTTCAGCTTTATATTCCATAATAAACAATATTTCGAAATTTGTATGCTTATAATATCATATTCTAGTCCATCTAGTGCGTCAAATATATATAGCTACTTATTATAAAAATTCATCTGATTTTCATTAAATATTTGGCTTTACTTTAAAATTACTGGAATTCTTTTTCATAGTTCTGAAGTAAGAAAAACTTATACGTAACTTCCGTTAAAAAAGTGTATACTATAATAGGTAAAAGATAAGTAATATTATAGTATACTCTTTCAGTTGGATAAAAGTATACTTTTGTATGTAAAGGATAAGAAATATTACAGTATACTATTTCAGTTGGAAAAGGGTATACTATTATAAGTAAAAGGTAAGTAATACTTTAGTATACTCTTTCAGTTGGAAAAGTGTATACTATTATAAGTAAAAGATTAGTAATACCATAGTATACTCTTTCAGTTGAAAAAGGGTATACTAAGTTTAGTGCACTTTTCGTTCAACGAAGGGTATTCAAATAGTATGAAAAAAGTAAGGGTAAAGAAATAGTATGAAATAGTTTAAAAAAGGTAAGAATCCCAATAGTATACCCAAAGGGTATATACCCATTTGGCGGCAAGGGCCTTTGATTGAATTAATGATGCTCAGTTTATTTAAACATAACCTTATTTTTTTTTCTTTTCTATAAAGTTATCAATTTACTTCAATCAAATTATCCCAGATTCCCGTTTTAATAGTCTCTCCTCTTCCCCAACACATCCCAAAATTCCTGAAGCTAACAAAAAAAAGTTTTACTCTTAAACGGCGTCCCCAAATTCTCCCATCTCTACGCACTCTACGAACTCCTGCAGCTAGACCTCAAATCATATTAGAATTATCTGCACAATAGTTGGCAAAATGCGATATCACATTATTAAAACGGAAATAAGTAGATTTCCCCAATCCCTCGGCATTCTTTTTGTTGCGGGTATTTAGGAAAAATGTTCAAGCGAATATTCAAACGCTTCTACAGTTCTACATCTCATTTGTTTCCTCGTTCATACTTCAGAATAACTCAGATCAACTTTTGCTTATAGCTCTGTTTCTGAAATAACTTTTATTGTTCTAAGACGATGCTCGTATTGCAGTCTATTTGAGGATGGATTCATGACTGGAAGACTGGCTGGGGTTATATCGTGTGATGAAATGTATGAAATGTATGGAATTTCTTAAGAATCTTACATTTTATGATCTGAATTCAAAATAAGATAAATGCGGTAAAGGGTTATTGCTGGTAATATGACGTCATTAATAACTAGAAATTAGTTTTAGGAGTAAATTAGTATTTTTTCAGGTTTCCTTTTGAAGATATTATGATCGATTTATGTTTAATATTACTAGTTAAAAGTTATCTACTAGGCTGTTGTAAAGGTATATTAGTTGTAAAGTTTATCCAGAAGTCGTGGCTAAGAAAATTTTATAACGAAAGAATTTCAATCATAATCTCCAATAAACTTAAAATATCATTTAGACAATCGCTCAGTTATGTTATGCAGAGTTCACATTCCATTATTTTAAAGTCATTTATGCACAAAATTTTGATCCCTATTTATGAACTTAAATATGTGATTTTAAAATTAAAGTACTTTAAGCAGCATTTCAATAGATCACCAACATGACAGCTTTAAAGCAATTGTTAACCATTTATCTTAAACTCCTAACGAATTAAAGCATCCTCATTCTTCATTATTCTATAGAACAACCATATACAAGTATGTAGTACGAACATTATTTAAATGTATCGAAAATCATTCAAAATTAGACTAAGCAGAGTAGCAGTTTAAAATTGATGTACAGTAGAAATTGTGCTGGGGAACGAAAGCGAAGGTACTTTTATATAATTTCCAATTCATTAAACAATCAAATATCGAGCGAAGATGTGACGTGTAAAAGCGTGGATGAATATTGTGTGTAGACTGTAGATATATGCTTTATGAGTTTTACACATCACAAATGGCTTTTTTTGCAGAGTTTTTGCGTAATTTTATGGATTATTACACCAGTTAAGTGTGGGAATTATTCCATTTATTTTTAATAAAAATGCTTCATGTTTTTCAAGGTTTTTGAGATTTGATATTTATTCAAAAAATAGTTTAGAAATGTGTAAAATGTTACTAAATTGAATAAAAATACTGAAAATGTTAATTATTGTAAGTAAATTTATCTTCTAAATCAGATCCTGGAATATTTTCAATCTACGGACTTTAAGCCGTAAATTTTTTTTTGTCTTTTTTCAGAATATAAATTTTCAATCTACTATAATCCACCAATATTCAGCTTTTAGGTAGCTTCAACTACATATGCCGAAAAAAGCGGGAACCCGACACTATGAATCCAAACATCCTCAATCCACAAAATACTGAGAATCGAAGCCCTAATGGTAATTTCATGTTCCAACAGTTAAATTCTTTCAATTCCATCTAAAATAAACACACACTAGAAGGCAAATTGAAGCATCTGAAGAGCCACTTCAATAAACTCTTTACTAATTTGACTCACTTTCAATTATAATTAAATTAAAATTGACATGAAAATCAATTTCTGAGTTTCCCTTTGCTGGTGGAGTGCTTGCCTGAGTATTCTTTCTTTAATGGAGCCCGAATAAATGTGTAAGTAAAACTGGTGAAGCTGTAGATGAAAGCGGCAAAATTGAAATTGATTTTACGCAAACCTTTCACACCGAGCCAATAAAGACAATGATTGATTTTTTTTCCGTGGGTAAAAAGTTCAGCGGAACCGCGCCAAGGTCGAGCCAAATTGAATGTTGTATCACGTTAAATCCCTTAAAATTTAAAGAAAAGTAATTTCTTTCGAAATTGTTCTTTGGAAGAATTCCTTTCAAGCTTTAACCGCATCTTTAACCTTTTAAGATATATAATACCATAATGCTCAATTGTTCTATTAATATTTTGAAATAACCCAAATTCTACAAATTCTCTAAATATACTCCAAATTCCCGAACCATTGTTGCCATAGGTATATTTTAAATCTAGATTTAAATTCCCTGCCGCAAAATTGATAATATCCAATAAAGTATCATTGAATCGGATTTCTGGCAGGGTTCCAAAGTAAGAATGTTTTTTAATTTAAATATAATTAAAATTGATTGAATCTAAACGCAATCGGAGTAAAAATTGATAAGATATTATCATATATTATATTAAAATAAATACATAAATACTACCGTATTAAAAATAGCAATAACATTGAAAAGTATTTAAATTTATTACATACTCCCTGCTGAGTTCATAAAAAGACATTTAAAAAACGAAAACTATTTCGTTTGTGGTCTGCTTTCCTACTCTACGGTAGTGACAATTGAATTGCAATAACCAGCCAACTTGCGCGTATTTTCGCATAACTTAGTATGTTATTGCAATTCAAAAATATCTACCGTAGAGTAGGAAAGCAGACCACAAACGATTTAAACTACAATAATAAAAATACTATCACTGCCCCTGCCATCCAAATAAATTCATCCACAATTCCATCTTCTCCCTCAAAATATTATGTCCTTTATGTACAATTCTTTCTTCATTTCCATTGTTTTATAATTGACTGTTGGATTTCGCATTTAAAGCAGAAATAATGATAAAAATATATATTTTCATTTCGTCTCTAGCTTTATTTAATTCCTTGACAAGCAGAAAAAGCAGTTTATACTTACTCCCAGCATCTTCGTGACTCCGAAAGAAGCGAATGCAAACGGACGAATCAACTCGCACATGGACTAACCGACTGGAAGCTCGGAAAAGTTCGCAATATTTTCGCTTTGTTCGGAAAATTCGTAGAAAAATCGAGGAAATTGTGGGAAATCCAAAAATTTCATCTGACTTTTTGCATAAAAGAGGGGAATATCGTGGCTGGAATTTTATCGGAGTGTCGGAGTTACTGGCAGCCGATCGGCAGAGTAAGGGTTGGAAAACAAATATCACAAGTTTATTCATTATCCTGTTGCCCCATTGTTATAGCGCGGGCCGTTTTTGTCGCCAGAAATGATTTACTTGTTTTAGTACGAGACAAGATCTCGAAGAAGCAAGTAGTGGTGTCCCTCAGCCGCACTGCCTCATTGTACTTGCCTGTTTGGCCAAGTGGCGTGGCGCTTCGTGGTGCAACACTTTGCACTCATTTGCACTAATTGTTTAGATTCAATTAAGTAGTTTCTAGTGCCTGTTGAGTGGACGCCGACCAGACGGAGCTAATTAGTGCCAGATTTTTTGGAGGTTCGCACAGCATTCAAACGCCAAGGAAAACCAACAAGTGAGTTTAAATATGTTTTTTGCGGGGATCTATATTCTATTGGAGGTTTTGAAAGGGAAATTTGGTGGAAATTGTGTAACAGATTTTAGATTTTTGTTGCTTCAGCTTAGCATAGAGGGGATATAGTAGATAGGCGGTTGTTTACGGGAGTGACATACGTTTAATGTTTTGGTTAAAGAAAGTGGTGAATTGATGAGACTTTTATAGATATTTTAGAAGTTGTCTGAAGTTTGACTAAAGTAAACTTTCTTGATGAAATGAATTTTTAACGGAATTTGCGGAAAAGTGTGACGGAAACTTTTTGAATCAATTTTCCTACAAACATCACTAATTCGATTAAAATTGGTCGTAAATAAATTCTGTTCGTTTTGTTAAAAAATTTGTAGAATATTTGGCGTTGTATCTGATAAAAACTTGGAAAATAATATTAAAAGCTTTCAATTTAGCTGAAGTTTGAACTTTGTTCTAAAAATATTTTCATGTGGTATTTGAAAAATCTAATTTAGGAACTTATAGAAACTTGTGAACTTTTTTTTTCAATTTTAAAATTTCTTAAACCTTCAAACTTTATACAAACATCGTTGTTTATAGTATTTTTGTAATTTAACACAATTTTAGGAAACTTTTGGGGAGATTTAAAAGAATGTTTAAAACTAAATATTGTCACAAAAGAACGACAGAAATAAATTCCTTATTTACCGCTCTCCAGAGCATAATCAAACATAAACAAAACCCAACAATTTTAAAGCAATTGCGAAACCATAACTCCAATTATTCCAATTAAATTTTACTTATCATTCCACTGCAATTGCTGGAAATTCTACAAATAGCCCACATTGCCTGAATTTCTCGTTTATTCTCCGACATTCTCCGGCAAATCACTCAGATTCCTTTCTAATATCCGTTTATTTTTCCATTTAACAGGCGACAACAATGGATGGCCGATATGTCTCTGTGAATCAGCAATTTCCATAAATCAAATGCATTTGGTTGATGTGAGTAGTTTTTCATTATTTTATCTGAAAGTATCATGAACTTCAACACAATGAGCCGTAAAATGGTTTCATTGAGAAACACATTGGAAATTAATTAATTAAATTTCTTGAGAGTGAATTATGATTGAACAATGCAGCAATTAGTTATTTTAATGTTTAAGTTGATTAATAATTAGAATGATATTATTTATTTTATCAGAGATTGAAAGTAAACTGTTCAGAATTCTGATGCAAAATATCATATGAATGAAAATCTGCATTTTTATAGTTTCATTAAAATTTACTCATTAGCATTTGATATTTATTTACCTTACCAAGAATAACATCAGATTAAAATGCATGAAAAGTATCATCAAAAACTAACTAAAATACATCAAGTTTGGCAAAATGAAGATGAAATTTTGTATGCAACGGCAAATTGATGCAAACTTTTCATTTATCTTTTAAGCCAAATGAAAAATATGTAGAAAATATCAGTAATTCAACAGTTCATTTAAAGACGATGCTATGCTTACCCAACAGATATCTCGAGAAAATTTAACAATTAATGTTCAATCGAACGTAATTAGATTTTCCGATCAAATCTCGCAATCTTTCAAGTATTAATAATTGGTATTGATAAGCATTTGAGCTTTAACTTAAATTAACAGCTGGTTGGCTTCTGAGTTTTTTGCTACTTGAACATTTGCCCAGAACGTTAAAGATTGAAAAGATTCTATGGTTTCATGAGACATGCAACACCCATTAATTAATAATTACAGAAATTAAAATTAACTTAAACTGGAATTAACTCATTTTCTGGCTAATCAACTTATAAATGAATTAAAAGTTAAGTGAGTGGAATCTGCAAAAACTAGAAAAACACAATCAATCCACTTAATTTGATAGAACAATAAATTAGCAGACACTTATAAATAATTAAATTGTTGCACGGAATGGAAATATTCTAATCATTGGGATTGTTTACCCTTAATTCTGAAAACAATGATTTTGAAATCATCTTGAAGCAAAGGTAAAATATGACATTGTCTTTTTGTGTTTAACGAACAAATTTTACATAATGGCTTATTTAATATCTCTAAAAAAACATAAATCAGGAATATGTTTTGTCTCATCTCAAAGTATATATAAATGACAATGCAATTAATAAACATTTTTATTACAAACCTTTGTCAGTGTTATGAAGCGCAAGCTAGTATATGGTAAATTTTCAAACACCTCAACTTCCTTTATAAACCCACAACACGAAATTAATTTAAAAATCTGCACATAATAAATTAGATTTGTTTGTGTTATCACATTTTATTACACTTTTTACTTCAATCAAACGAAACCTCTTTCGGATTTAAACAGTAAAAAAAAATGTTGTACCAAGTTGTACAAACAGACAATATTTAAATACTCAAAATACTCGAAATAACCAAAAAATCTCTAAAAAGTGGAGCGACGGCATAACATCCCAGCAACAGATAAGCAGCATTACGAGCAGTTTGGTTTGAAATTAAACTTTAGTTGTCATTTGCAAATGCTTTATTGCAACATTTTTAATGTAATTGACAGTTAAAGTTTAGTTTTCGATCAGAATATTCAACAAGAAGAGCGATGGCGATCAGAAAAGTGTTTTTTAATAGATTTTGCAGTGAATTAGTGACTATTTTGTGAAATATCTTCATAAAAATTAATATTTCTTACTTAATATCTTTATTTTCACTTTATAACTACTATAAACATTTTATTTTAAAAATCTTATAAAAATCTTTGAAATTTAAAATAATTGTTTTGATATCCAAATTAACTTAAACAGTGTACTGAAAACTATTACATGCTATTATCTTGATTTATTCCACTCAAATAATTCCGAAATTCTTGACCATAAACCATAAAACCTTTCAAAGGGTGCCTTACCTGTCTCCCTCATTTCTCTACCAACTAACTAAATATTCATTTCATACTTTTATCTTATTACAATTTCAAAAATGTTTCTCTTCTCAATTTTTTTGCAGTAAATTTTCAGATTATGCGGAGATTATACCGAGACTATTTCGTGTACATTTCAATATTTTCTCTATGTATTTAGTTAGAATTTTCAGTAAATAATACGAGTCTATTCAGAATTAGCCTGCAAGATGCGTTAGTTTCGTTAGTTTCTCCAGTAAAAAAAATACACAAACCGAAAAGTGCTCATCATCTCTGAATATTTTTTAGTCATATTCCCGAGATATTTCAGTTAAGCTCAAATCGTAGGAGCAAACGGTTCAAATTGTTTAGTGAAGACTTTTAAATATTAGGTTTATTGTTTTCAGAAATAATTTGAGTTAAATTGAAAATATTCTAATTGTTTTGTTAAATTCATAATCTTAAAAGGACATACTCAAAAACTGTTTTTGTATAAAAATTGTCAGATGTTTTTAAAATTTTGGCAAACGTTGAAAATTTAAAAATGTCCTCAGTGATCAAAAATGAATAAACTGTGATAAAATATCTCGAAAAATCATAAAATCATGGAAAAGTGTGTATGAACTCGCCTCCATAGTGAAAACATTTCTAAGCAACATCTCTTGAAGTGTTCTACATAGCTAATCAAACCATAATAGAATTCTCTGTTTATTTATATTTCAATTGTAAGTCAAACATTTTTGCGCAAATGCCATCAAAAAACCATATGATCCATACACAAACAATCTAATGGAATTAATGAAATTAGGAAACAATTAATTAGTCAGCACATGTGTAGCGGCCAGAAGAAATTTGAATGTGAGGAGTGTGCGGGTTTTTATTCGATGTTTTTTTTGAGCTTGAGAGTTGTCGCAATTATAAAACTTTGCATTTTATGCAAGAATTAACAAATATAAAAGTTATTAAAAAAATTGATCCAATGATATTACCAAGCACTTCTAAACTTCGACGAAATTTTAGAGATTAAACAATCTTAACAGTTTAATTCACAACTTGTCGAGTTTTTCCCAAAACTATAATTAAACTGATCGGGTATAAAATCATTCCTATAGTAAGATTATCTTCCGCCTATCTCTCGATCTCTATTTTTAGAAGACAAATCATATGAATTTGAATAAATATTATTTTAAATTGCAACAATTCCGAACAGTTCGTGTTCTCCACAAAAACCCACAAAAATGGTTTCAAGTTCTGTTTAAATTAGTAAAGTATGAAAATGTATGGAAATCATGGAAATAGCTCTAATAGCGAAATTTTTGAGTATGCAGTTTTCAGAATAATTTTGAAATGCATTATGAGCTGTGATCAAGTTCGCAAACAATATGATTCCCACAACATTTGCACATGTTCATGAAATCTGAAGTGTTATAGCTTTGCTGCAATTATATTATGCATATCATATGCAGTTTTGTTGATTTCTAGCAAAATCAGTTGGATTGTGATTAAAGTGACTCTTTTAGGTATAATCTGGAGTTTTTCGGGGTTATAGAGGCATTGAATGAAATTAAATGGTGGAATTATGTCATTATTGTCTTTTAATAGAAAAGAAGAATTGTTTTGAAAATTGGAAAATTCATTCAAAATATTGTGTAGGTTCCAAATAGGTTGTAAAAAATTTTCCCGGAAAGAAAATTTAATTATTTTGAACGTGTATTGGAGTTTATTTGAATAACAAGCATTTTTAATAATTTTTTGGACGACTTTCATTGCAAAAAATAATTCAAGAACGCGTAGCGACACCTCTGCACTCTCTATAGTCTCGCTTATTTAGAGTACACATTGTATCAACACATTATATCAAATTCAATTAACATTCTTGATCAAATAGCTTTCGAAGTTTGTTTTGAGCAAATATATTCAATCGGTTCATGATACGATTTGTAGTAATTTTGGCCATCGGTTCATTGTTTGTTTTTGGGGGAGTTGAGGCTTTTGGTGTTACGAATTTGAAATATTTAGTTATTGTTTCATAAGGAGAAATAGTCTGCAAAATTTTTCAAAGAAAATAATTATGTCAGTCAAATGTATAACCAACCTTTATCTATTGGTACTGTAACTTCTAATTTGAAATGGTCACAATATTGTTCTGAAATATTTTAGCGTCATTTTAAGAGCAGTAAATAATCATACGTAATTTTTTTTGAATTACTTTTGAAATAATTATATCTCTGTAGATTTCCGATAACAGAACCAACACCTTTGTTAAATAGTAGTGTAGTATACAAATAAAACTCAAAGTATTTATATTTAATATTAATATCAAAAATACCATATTACTGCTCCATTAACAATTTATTCATACTTTTAAAAAGAGAAATCTATGGAGAATTTCCTCACAAAAGCCAAGCAAACTAATTCCATTTCAATTACTTAATTGATTCAGCAATTTGTCTTATCAAGCAAACATTTCAGTAATCTTCAATCAAAAAATGTGCTTAACCTTGGCCTTTACTTTAATTGCATAATTTCATGATCTTTTACTACAAAGTTTTGTTTTTGAAAGATTTATCTGGTGAGATCTGGTTGCATCATTTGATAAGTATTATATTTATTAGCTATACATAAATGGTTTAATAACAAAGGAATATTTGTCTCAAATTTGATATATCATAATGTTTGGTATGATGTAATAAATAATAGTTTATTAAAATATTTGCTAGTATTTCAACTCATTGAACTGAATCAAACCTGATTTTTTTTGAACATTGAACCCTATTTTTTGTCTTGAAATAGATTCAAAATCTGAACTATAAACATTCACCCATCTCTTTCCGTCATAAAAACTCCCAAAGGAATGTGGCAAAATATTGAAAATACATTATTTAAGGGATGTTAAGTGATAAACAGAGAAATGACGTGATAAACCTGAAAACCGACAAAGGTACACAGATCTCTTTAAATTCTTTAGAATTCTTTGAAGGCCGAGAGTAAAATTCGCCATAATAGAAAAATGTTAAGTGCAGAACATTAAAAGATTGACAATATTGATCTTTTTATAGAATCTTTTAAAATCTCCTGATGTTTTAGAGAAATAACATAAACTTGTGAAATGTATGAAGAAATTTTGTTTACTTCCAAAAAATATTCAAAGACACCAAAGAAATAACCAAAAGTAATGTTCTGAAATTAAGTATGCCGTGTTATTGAAAACTTTTACAAATTCGAGCTAAAGACAGATTAAAGATGGAAAGTTGCGAAGTTGGAAAGTCGGATATAATCGCAAAATCATAAATTTGCATATATTTTATCATGTTTATTACTTTTAACTTTTTTTTCAAGAAAAAAGAGAACAAACACCTAAAAAATCAAAATACCCAAGCTATGATATTTTTTTGGTCATAAGTCATTCTTTTCAATAAATAGTCGATAAATAGTAAAATTTTTGAATAAAGGAAGTCTCGATTTGATTTGAAAAAAATTAAATATAGATCAAAACAAGTCCAACACCAAGTTCCACCAAAAGGCAATCCAAAATTGTTTGTTGAACAAAAAAAGTACAAAGGAATAATTATGAAGAAAAGCCAGTCAGATTTGGAAGATTTGTTTCTAAACCAAAATTTACGGTTCACCCAAAAATTCAGGCAAAAGCATTCGAGGCCAACAAGAAAAGGAACAAAATGAGCAAAAAGCACCGTCGCTTAAAATCATTACAACAAGAAAAGTGTTTCAACCGAGTTTTAGGAAGAATTTTTGCCTTGGTCAGAGAAGCAAACAGCTATAGATTTCAGCTTCACTGATTCAAAGGTTTTAATTTTAAATTTCAATTTTACGAATAAATTAAAATTGATGTTCTTGGTTGGCGATGAACATTTTGACAGATTTTGCTTTGTTTCAAATTTATAGAGTTTTTCAAGATTGAAAGTATTTCATTTCTGACTAAGTAATTTTTAACAGTGCCAAATTACCATTTTAAGCAACTGAAACTGAACGTTCATTAAAGATCCTTCAATAAGTTTGTAAAATAATTATTTATCGCAGACAAATTGATGAATTTGGTGCAAACTTTCTCTAAAAACACAAATTAAGCAAAAACCCACAGAATTTATAGAAGTCGCAATATTTTCACAATATCTGAAATTCAAACGCAAAATTGTTAGTAAAGTGAAAACCTAAAACCATAGACTAAAACACTCGCGAATTACTGAAATAACTGAGAAACTTCTGAAAACTTTTGGCACGCTCAATTTTGTATCGTAATTTTCTTTTTAGTGTCTTCTTGAAATGAATTTATGGAAATGATTTTAATTTGTTGGAAAAATTATTTTGAGAGGACTGTTTGATTAGGAGGTTGTTTGGGTTTGCAACGAAAACACGACCAGGGATGGAGTTGATGGTATTTCCTATTAACTGCGGTTATTTACGTTCGCTCTTACGTTTGCAAATTGATGTAACAAAAATTGCGGGTTTTAAGTAGAAAATAGAAAAAGTTAATATTTTCTGCTTCAAGTTGTGGTTAGACTACATCATGATGTCTCTCATTATTATAAAATTCTAAAGAATTAAATAAATATTTTATACTTTTTGAATCATAGGGACTTTTTTTTAGTGAAATACGAAAGATCCAAAAGTTTTCCATTAATATTCTATAAATTTCAAACAACTTCACGTTCTCTAAAGTTAGACAAAAAGCGTACAAATTTTAAATTTCACTAAAAAGCTGCTTGCATCGAGTTTACACAAAACTTTGCTCCCTGTTTTAAGGATATCCAAACTCAATATTACTCAACATTAGCATTTTCCATCACCCTCCATTAAACCCTCCTTTCTCTCACTCCTTGCTATTGATAACAAACTTATATATCGATATGGTCAGTTGACTGCATAAACGACAATTTCTGTCGTCAACTCTTCACTTTTTGCACCCCGCTCAAAGTTCATCTTGCTCTCAATTAACTACTAATTACGATTCAATTAAAAGCGCTTCAACAACAACTAATTGTTTGCATGAACAACAAAAGCTGGTATCATCATCAGCTACGCCTGAAGTTTAGCTCATTCAAAAATATATGCTTCAAATTTTGTCAGAAATAATTCGATTTGCTGGCGAAACATTTTCCAAAAAATAAATAAATAAATATTATTTCGAGTATCTATGGCTATGGAATAGTGTCTTAGTTATGGTTAAAATGCTAAGATTATTCTCCAATGATGATTTAATGCATTTTAAATAAATGATCCATCCATCAGAGTAAGAAAGATTGTTAGAGCAGGTTACTAATAATAACCTGAGAATTGTCTTTAAAGTAGTTTACTTATACTGAATAATCAAAAATGTTGATGAATACGAACTGTAAAACATCTCTCCTCATTTCTCTATACAGATAGATAATCTCCTTTACTATTTCAAAATTAAATCAAGTGACTTGCAAGAATCTTTCCAAAATAGTTTACAATAGAATGTCAACTTCATTGATCTCAATATAAGCCCACATTTATAGAACATAACTTTAGGGATGAACAACATTCCCGAAAGTTATTCCATATCAAACATCTAACCACAACCCAATCACCATTCCAACTAACTTTAACGTAAAGCAAAGTTTGTCATTGAACAAGACAAAGTTTCAGTGAAAAATTATCAAATTGTGAAATTCAGTTAGCCAAAATTTTAACGAAATTTACTTGAGCAGAGATCACTTCCTGAAATCAAAAAGACAAATGAATGAATTTTGATTTTGCTCGATTTTGCTTTTGGTTTATTTCATGGTAGAGGAGGAGTTTTTAATGAATTCTTCTGTCTTCATGAATGATTACCAAAAATAATGAACATTTTTGTGTCTTATAGATTTTTCAGTCAAACCCCTGAAATTATGAAATAGACTAAATTACAATAATATCGCAATAAACAGAAAGTAAATAATTTTAAGACGCTTTTGAGACAATGTCTGCGCTGTAAGCGAGTTGGCTGGAGCTTTTGTGGACATACATTTTTAAAAACAATTTGCTATATTTAGCATTCTTGTAAGAGTATTTAAAAAATAATTGGCTGTAGATCGCTGTGAAATTGTAGACTTTTTCGGAATATTCAATTTTAAGATTTTAAACGAGAATGTCAGAGTTTTTAAATATTATAAAATATTTTACCTCGTGTTAATTATTTGAGAGTAAATTTCCCCAACGAATGCAATCATAAGAACTTCACTTCCAAAGAGAAAAGTTTAATTATCGTCAAAGACTCCAATATCTGACAATTTAATTGAGAGGAATCAAAAATATTACATCATGAATTCCTTGCACACTTTAAATTTTTTAATATAGTTAACAAAATTGTCCTTTATGCTCTAAACTAAATGGAGCTTCTTTTAAATTGAGTAAGTAGATATATTTATTTTAGCTGACACAATTTCCAATTGGTAACAAAGACCAAATCATATTTCCATTCCGCTTTTCATTGAAGTAAAATATTTCCCTTTTATGAATCGTAATTAAATTTTCAAGGTTTTTAAAAGGAAAATTTGCGTCATTCTAATCAAATTAATTTGCCTCGGAAGAAGATAAAATCATAAAATTGGATCTTTAGCGAGCATACAGGGTTGAAATGTTCGAAAGCTTGAAAATTTAGAAAATTGATGAATTGTTCAAATTTGCGTAAAATTTTGCGTTCAAGTTTATTCAACTTTAAAGGGTGGGTGGCAAATTTGTAAGGATATATTGAAATCTAAATTATTTTCTCGAAATTGTCGAAATTTTCAAATCAAGAGATTTGCTTTAAGAAAATCATTAAATTGTTCAGGATATTAATAAGGATATTCTAGTAAAATTAAGTGAGTTTAATTAAATTATTATGCAAAGATTATGAATTAATTTTACTTTACAATAAGAACGCTCGAGAGACAATTAAACGGTAATTAGAGCAACTTATCGCAATCATTTCACCAGATAAAAAATGATCCGGAAAATTTTTCTTTGTCGGAATATATATTTTTTAGTAATAAATAATACTGGTACGATTCTAGGATGATTGCCCGGTATAAAGATGGCATTCGAATTATTAAAAACTCCTGTTATTATAGCATTGGAATATCTATAATGATAGCAGTACACAACTTGTAAGTGACATACAAACAGAAAAATTGCCCTTTTATAACGAACACAATTTTAATATCTCTACCAACAAAAAATAGCAATAGACGACAGTTTAATCTTCCAGCTAGAGCATACTTTTTCCTTGGTTGTAAATACTTTTTATTATTATCGAAAGATGAAAAATCCTGCAAAATCGTAATACGATTAAAAAATAATTTTTGTTCCATTGCCATTTACTGGGGGTGCTTGGAACTCATATTTTTCATATTTGATAAATTTTTTTATGGAGGCCGTCAGGTAGGATTGCTTCTTTAAAAGTAAAGAATGGGGATGAGTGACGAAACGATTTATTATTTTATTATTTATTGGTGCTCCTAATATGCGTCGATGAATTGATGAATATTTTTTAATATGTACTGTGTAGTTATTTTGCGAGTATTTTATGAGTTATCTTTGTGATTGTAATGGGTATTTTACCGTTTTTCTGGTGACTTTGCCTGATTTTAACATTTTCAAGTAAGAGATTACTTTTTGGACAAAAATTTGCTTTGTTGGTATGATGCAAAGAATCAACAGATGTCTCTAGAGAAAATATTTTAATGGGATTACTGCTTGGTTGATAAAATTTTATCGGAAAGATAAACGAATATAATTTGCATTTTGATGATGCACTATTTTGTAAAGAAAAAGTCAAAAATTATTGATAGCATTAATCTCTTTCAAATTGATTGGTATATTTTATTTTATAAAGGTCTGAACTCTAATTAGAGCCCTCAAGCTCTTGTACAATCAAACAAAACAAAAACTAAATTAATTTTAAGAATCGTTTCGCAATGAAGTCACATTTAATTAAAACTGCAACTCTACCCACAAAACTTTTCACTCAAAGCCACATTGCATCAGAATTTTTCCAATTTTCCATAATGGAATATCCCTCTGAACAATCTGAAGCATAACGTCAAAGAAAACGGAAGCTCTGCACAAAGCATCTCTGCGGAAATAAGTTTAATTTCAAGCACTCTTCAACAGCAATTGTTCTTTCAATTGTTTCTTTTAAACCTTTCATTTGCTATAAGACTCAACCATAACGTCTGAATGCATTGAATTCTATGAATATTAAGAATAAATGTAACAGACGCACAACTTAAAAACTTAAAGAATGTAAATCCCAAAAACTCAAGATTATTCGCATTGTTTCAACTCCCAATTTCCATTCTTCTTACAGAAATAGAGCCGCGTAGAGGCTGAAGCTAGCTATGCAACCAAAAGAAGGACTTCAGCAAACAACGGAGCTCAGGTCGCCCAACAAAAGCTACACTAATCCCGGGCAGCAGTCCGCTCATCACTCGGGCAATGGAAATGGAGACGCGGGTCTAAATAACAACGGTGGGGGAAAGTTCGCGTCATTGGGCAACTTCAAAGCATGGATGATCAAATGGCGAGGCTCCAGACAACTGGTACTCGTTATTGTAGCGATTGCTCTACTCCTGGATAACATGCTGCTAACTGTTGTTGGTGAGTTACTTGTTTTAATTTTAAATAATCTTGGAATCGTATATCCGAAAAACTTATTGGCCATCCTTCAACTCTCTTAACATAGTCCTACTTGCCTTTTAAATTCAGCAAAAACTTTTCCAATGTACACTATTCCCTCTATAGGAAATGAAAGAAAATCTCCAGGAAAATGCAACAAGTTAAGCAAGCAAAATTCAACTGTTGAATTCTCTATCGAAATAAATGTTCAAAAGTCGGCAAAAAGCATAAAATTTCCTACACAAATTCACACAAAAGAAAAACTTGTTGGAGCCAAAACCAAAGAAAAAGTTATGGAAGAAACGAACAAGATTGAGGGAAATTACTTTACGCACTCAACTACTCAAGCCAAGATGTTTGGAGTATGAAAGGAGTTGATATTTAACTGTTGAACAAAAGGTTTTTTTTTCATCAAATCTCCTGTGATTTGTAAAATGTTAATTTAAAAGATTGATCCACAAATAATAACATTTTGATGAAAAGATTTAATTCTTTTTGAAGCTTTTAAATATAATTCTTCGAGCAATTTCTCAAACAATTTAATACAATTCTTGGTAATATTCGGTTGCAAAATTGCCAGCAATTTGATGGAGCGGTCTCAAGACAATTTAAGAACGACATCAGTAAATCAGAGAAGGTTTTGTCATTTTTTGGCTTTGATTTTAAATGGAGCTATTTGTTCATTGAGAAATGCATTCAATTGTCGATGATTTTTTACAGAAATCTTTGAATAACTGTATTTTGTCTGATTGTCTTGCTTACAGAGATAAACCATAGCTTATGTGAAAAGTGAAAACCTTTTATCATAACGAATGTGTTGGTTTTATGATTAAAAGTTGGAAATTTACTAAAAAACGTGATACAAGCTGTTGGAAAACTCATTCTATTTTCTAACTAATCTGAATATTACTTGAGAGTTTCAGAGATGTTCTGAAAAGTATACAGTTTATCACCTCATAAGCTTAGTATTTTATTCCAAACATGTTTGGATTTTGTAGAATTTAATTCAAAACTCTCATTTGTGGTGTAACACGATAGCTCATATTTTTGCGAAAACATTGGAAAAATCTTGTTCAAAAATGTTCTAATTTTTTAAAAACATTACAGATTGTTTCTAATTTGATAAAAAATATATTCAAAATGTAAATTGTGTTGAATACTGAAATGGTAAAAATTGGGTTTTGTACCATCAAAAAACATCAATCAACCCATCCTCGCAATCCCTCCCCCACTTTGCATTTCTTTCCCTACATTTATTTAACGACAAAAAAACTGAATTGAATCCCGTTCGATTTTCTTTCGATTCCTTCAGTCAGTTCTTCCATTGTATTTGCTTTCAAAGCATGCCGTAGCATCTCCCTGCCAGAGCTTATTCAACTGCACTAAACGATTTGCCATAGTTTACGGGTATTCGCTTTATATGTTTGCCTTCCACTTGATTAAACGCAGTGCCGAAGCAAAAGCTTTTACTTGATGTTCTAGTGTTGTTGCTAATTTTCGCACTGGTTTTCTTCTTTTTGTCGTTTTTTGGTGTGGAGATTTTCTTAAAAAGTAAAGGAGATGATCTCAATGGATGATAGAAGGTTCATAAACAGTGGAATATTTTAACATTTGATAGAATATCAATTTAAACAATTTCCAAATTTAATGAGAAAGTCTCCAATTTATGAAAAAGAAGAAGAAAGCAATCCACCTACCAAAACCCCAATCGTTTTCTCAAGAAAACTTAATGAAAATGCTTTTTAACCATCGGCATAATTTATGCATTACAGCTACTCATTATGTTGCGGAAAATAAGTGTGGCACATTGAATTTTCCGGCACATTATTCCACTTCTCGGTTGCTTTTTGTGCGGTTGCTGGTTTATGTGATTTTAAGTAAGAGAATTTAATAGAGAATAAAAGCAGTAGATGACTGTGAGGGTGTTGAGATTTAGAGCTAATTTATAGATTAACCCTCTGGTGACAAGAAGTGGTGAAGTGCTATAATGATCAATTATTATTATATTGCTTACAAGTAAGTGAGCAAGGGGAACATGGAAAGCGAGGAAACACTCCAAGTATCCTGTGATTCATCTAGACTTTTTAGATTAAGTTGATGGATCTGAATATCTAACAAGTAGTAAAGTAACTAAAGATGACGAATGGCAATTCTCCTGCCTTTCTGATTTAATATCTGCATCTCCTCGGTAGGCTAGAAGCTATCAAAGGTTTCAGGAAACACTCTCAGTGATTAATTAACAAGAGTGCCTGATTAATGTGTCTGTTAAGTGTGCAGAAGGCGAGCAGAAGGCAATTGGAAATACATAAAAAATTACTTAACGCCTTGAGATATGCAGGCTAGTGGTGAGATGTATGGGGTGGCCTGATATCTATTACTGAAAATTGTTTTAAAACTTGTCAGATTCTTTAATAGTTTGATGGATTTTTACAGTGAATTTTTATCCAAGCTTTACAGCTTATTTTTCAAAGTGTGCTAAATATTTTAAACTTTCCTAATTCCTTGAAAAACATAAAATTTCCAACATTTCCTCTGGAACACTTTTATTTTGATATTCCATAAATATTCATTACCTTCATTTAATTGAAACTCTCCCGCTCATTTTCCATATATCCCATAAATTTCTCGAAAATTGTTGAAAGATTACAAGTTCCATCTCATAATCAGCATTCTGGCAACCCTCCTCAAGCAAATAAATAGCTCTTCTTTGCTTTACTACAGCATTATTACGTATGCGCATAAATTGACTATTTACTCCTGCTTTGTCCATAAATGTAATTTCTCTTATCACTCGAATGATTTTTATTAGCATAAATTTACTGGCGTTTAGCTTTTAAGAAAAATTGCTACAAAATCCGCAGAAAGTAGCAATTCAAGGAAAAGTAAATAGCATCTTTTAAATTTTCCTTCATAGAGTTGAGAAGTTGAGGTGTTTATAGTGTGTTTAACCAGAATTGAATGAAATTCTATCTTCTCTAGCTATCTGCTACCAATCGAAACAAAACTAAGCAAATGTTTGGCCACTTATCAAGAAACATTTCGCTTTTTCTTTTGATGGAAACTTTATGCTATATCTTGAATATTTTTGTGTCTGTTTGATTGTGCTTGATTTGTTGAAAGGGCACTGTTGCAAGTTTATTAGAGTGTTGGAAGATTTCACATAGTTGTTCCAGATAATACTCCTCAAAAGATTCATGTCGATTTCTACAAACAAAATTTACTGACAGTGTTAAAACTAATTTAACATCAAAAATCTTCTCCCTGTTTTTTTGCCTCCCTGAAAAATTTCCTTTCACTACTTTAAAGTGAAATCGCTTTGTAACCATTGCAGAATGAAAAATCTCGAAGAGCTAAATCAAACAGAAGTTTTTCTGCCCCAGCATTTTCCTATTCCATTTGTTGCCAGTTCACCAGGTTTCTTATCTTTGCTGTATATTTTAAGTAGCAAAATAGATTCAAGAAATAAATGTTTTATTTAACACTTTTTCTTGCTGGCGATGAAGGAAACATTTATTGGTTTTCCACTCGCTTCACTTTTATTTGCGGCACTTTGCTGAGCTGTATAATAGTGGGGTGAGAAATTAAGGAAATGGTATGAGCACTTTAGAAAATGCGTGTAATTGTCCAGGAATTTGTGGTGATTTGTGAAAAATTTGGGGGATTTATTAACATTTCCGAGGGATTTGTGAGTGGCTTGGACATTAGTTGATTTGAATGTATACATTGAAAGTATTTCAGAGTATTTAATGAAAGAAAAGTCAGAAATATTTCAGAGTATTTGATTTAATATCTTTTTTCACAGTACCAATCATCCCTGAGTTTCTTTACGACATCCGACATCCCGACGCGCCTCTCTCCAGCTTCTCTAAGACCCCACCGATATTTTCCACACCTGGACCCAATGAAGATGGAACTGAAATATCGACTCCTGGTTATGGTGAGAGAACAAAGCTTTTTTGATTAAAAATAAATACTAATTATTACAATGTAATATAAAATTCAATCTTGGCAGAAAACGTAAGTTGGTATGCTGAACGAGAAGAACGGCACAAAGAACTTGTGGAAGAAACGGTTGAAGTAGGATTGATGTTTGCTTCCAAGGCTTTTGTTCAGCTGCTGGCCAACCCCATCGTTGGACCTTTAACACACAAGTGAGTATTCATTTTATCTACAAAAACATTCAATTTACTCTATTTGATGATTGATCTTAAAGAAAGTTCAAAACAATTAAGAACAATCGAATTTCTTCTCAGAATCGGTTATAGTATTCCTATGTTTGCTGGCTTCGTTATCATGTTCTTATCAACTTTGAGTAAGTTTATATAAATTTTTTGTGAAGAAGTTGTTATAAAGGAACTAATGAACTCAATTTTTATTAAGTCTTTGCTTTTGGCCGCACCTACTCCGTCCTCTTCTTAGCGCGAGCGCTGCAAGGCATTGGCTCGTCATGCAGCTCCGTGTCAGGAATGGGAATGTTAGCTGATAGATATACGGACGACAAAGAACGAGGAAATGCAATGGGTGTGGCTCTAGGTGGCTTAGCTCTTGGAGTTTTGATAGGACCTCCATTTGGTGGCATCATGTATGAGTTTGTTGGAAAATCTGCTCCATTCATGATTCTCTCGGCTCTGGCTCTTGGAGATGGTCTATTACAACTTTTTATGATGCAACCGTCTGTAGAAAAGTGCGAAGAGACAGATGCGCCATCATTGAAAGAATTGGTCATGGATCCTTACATCTTGATCGCTTCCGGAGCTATCACCTTTGCTAACATGGGAATTGCCATGTTGGAACCTTCGCTACCGATTTGGATGATGGACCACATGGATGCTAGTAGATGGGAGCAAGGAGTAACTTTCTTGCCAGCATCTATTAGTTATCTCATCGGAACGAATCTCTTTGGACCTCTAGGACATCGAATTGGGAGATGGTTAGCAGCTCTGATTGGATTAGTTGTCATTGGCACTTGTTTGGTGTTGGTAAGTTTTTATGGTTTAATCATGAAATTATTTTAATCCATTATAATCATTTAGATTCCAGCAGCAACATCCATCTACCACCTGATCCTTCCTAATGCAGGCTTGGGCTTTGCTATCGGAATGGTTGACTCTTGTATGATGCCTGAACTGGGTTATCTGGTTGACATAAGACACTCTGCTGTTTATGGAAGTGTTTATGCTTTAGGAGACGTTGCATTTTGCCTCGGTTTTGCTATCGGACCAGCGTTGAGGTAAGTTTGATGATGAATTTAGTTATTTTTTATAATGAATTCTCAAGCAATATTCGTGCAATTAAAATGCCACTTAAAAATAAATAAAAACCCCTTCAAGTCCGCTTTCTTCGAAAATATCCTCAAATCTCGACTTTATTTCCCTCTATCCCAAATCCCAAATAAATGTGATTCAATCAAATCGCCTTGCCATGTTTGTACAACCTTAAAATAGCTTTCAAGTGCGAGCACCGCAAACAAAGCTTTTTTGTGTCGCTTTGCAAACTACATCAGTACATCCTTCAGCAAACAGACGGGCCGATAATTATTTATAGTTTTTAGATCAATATTTGTCCAACACTTTCATTCGGCTTATTCATTTAATTTCATTTTCTCCTCTAGTGGAACCTTGGTTAACTCTATAGGATTTGAGTGGATGTTGGTAGGCATTGGGATGCTTTGCTTCATGTATGCGCCATTGCTGACCTTCCTGAAGAACCCACCGACCAAGGAGGAGAAAAAGGTAAGTCCACTCGACAATGGGCTCGACAATCTTGGGTTACAAAACGAACAGCATTTTAAAGCTATCGAGAAGAAACACGAACTGATTTGCAAAGAAAATGTTGTCACTAAATTATAATTTTGTATTTATTTGTATAATTGTTCATGTACCATCTATATTTTAAACGACTTTATGATTAGGTTTAGGCATTTTTGTGTATATTTTTATTTTTATTTGATTCTGACTGTTTTAGGGCAATTTTCGAAAATAAATGAGATTTTTATTATAATTTGACTTTTTATTATTAACAATTTTGATATTAACAAGCTAACGTTCTCTTGTTTCGATACCTTAAAATCTACTAAAACTTACTAATAAACTAACCTTACCCCCATATTTTCGTCAACAGTCTCTTATGGGCGAACGAGGCTCAGAAAAAACTGGCGAACGATCATCTGTGCGTTATGTCACTTATCAGAACGATGACGACGACGAATAAGACAACAAAAATCAACTGAAATTGTGCAACCACTTTTTAAAATTTAATATTTACTTCATTCAATAATAATTCATTCACCATCCTCACCCAGAAATTTACAAAGAACATAAAAAGATTTTTAGATTATTACCATTTTCTAAAATGAATGCTGGAATCTTAACATAAAGGACCAAAAATACAAAGTAATAGGCAACAATAATCTTTAAAACTTTCATCAAATTTTTTTTTGATGACCTCCTTAAACTGAAACACTTGTTAAATCGGCACCGTAAGCTTTTTCAGCTCTAGTGTAAAATTTCTGATGGAAATTATTCTTTAAAAACTAATATTACTCCCTGCACGTTTATCGTCAATCGTTGGAAGTTTTATGGTTTGATCGGATGATTCAATCTAAAATAATTTAAGTTTTAATGAAGGCTGTTAGGGTCTTTTAGTTATAATTTGTACTTAAGAAACGACCAATCTGTTTCATAAAAATCAATTCAGAACCATCGAAGATCACTCTTGATCACTCAAGTTATATTTTTAGAATAGCCTTTCTCTAATCCAGTTTCTTAGTTTGTTATTCAAAACAATACCTACTCTAACATTCAGTCAAATCATAAAATACCCAACGAAACATATTGCAAATTACTTGAAATCTCAAACCAATCTACCAAATAATCATCTAACGATGCTAGCTTGGTCATTTCACATCTTGAAAGAGCAGTTTAGACTTGAAAGAGCATCCTCAAACAATAAGTTTGGGGACTTCTTCCATCTTTAATCTATTTAAACGATTGGTGGGAAGAAAACTATTAAAATAAAAAATCAAAGATCAAAAAAAAAACTTCGAAGCTAAATTAAAATTTTGTCAACAGAAGTCTTAAAAGTATTAGAAACTTAAATGGGAATACTTAAAACTACAAAATATACTATAAAGAATATTTTTAATAACAAATCTATATTGTAACTTTGTAAAATTTAAAGAAAGGATTCGTATTCAGTACATACAAATTACTAAATGATGACAAAAAATCAAAAATGGCAAAAAATACCAAAATGACTATGAAATAACCTACAAAATTCCTTCAAAAATGGATTTCTAACTATTTAATTAATCAAAAAGTAATGAAAATATATTAGGGCAAATTAAAATAAAATACTTATGGATGTGTTACCTACCAAACATTGCTAAAATGGATTTCAATAAAAGAAATAAATTATTTGAATTTATCATTTAATTAAAATATTTATTATTATCAACCGGCCATCTTGAAGCATTTCAGTCCTAAATACATAAAAATATGAATTTTTAACTGAACTGCTTCACTATGGCCATCAATCACAAACACTAACGCAAAATGTAATACTTGAATAAAACTATTAAAGATCTCTAAAGTCTTAAAAAACTTTTAGCAGGTGGTGCAACATCTGCTTCCAGCTTCCCTGGAACATCCATATTCATCAAGAAGGAAATTTGAATGGCTGCAAATTCTCTTTTTCAATGCAATATGGAAACTTTTGAAATTTTTCATGTCAGCGAGCAATGTATCGATGTTCTAGTGAAGTCTCCTAAAAATATTACGTAGAGGTAGTAGATTGTAGTCCAATGTAGTGCAATAAAAATAATCTAATAATACATACGTCATGTTCACACTTGAATCAAATTATACTAGCAAATTAGCTGTGTTATTCGTGTAAACTTAACGATTAAAACAAACCCCCAAGAGAGTATTTTAATGAAATTTAATTGAATTTAATGGAAGATGCTTTAACAATGCTAAAGTTCAAGAAATAACCACTAAGCTTTAATCAAAAAAATTTAACAAAAATACAAAAAAAATAACACAGAAATAGAAAAGATAAAAATTGATGTTAAACAATAAAAATCAAACATGTGAGGAATATTCTTTAGATAATTTTCTTCTTGGTAATCAACTTGTCAAGAAATTGGTAGCAAAAAAAAATAAGATGCTCAATGTAGTTCAATGTCTAATTAGCCACAAATAAGTCTCAAAGGACTTATTGTGGAAAAATCAATATTGTTCATTATCCATGTGTGTTGAAAGCAAAAAAAATAATATTGGAACCATTTATTGTCTGAAAAAATATATATAACTAAAATTGCGATTTTTATTGAAAAATTTAAGAACTAATTAGCGAACTAGTGTTATTAATTGTGGAATCTCATATACTTTTGAAACTACTTGAAACTATATGAATTGCTGACTCAATCAAAAAACCCTACCTAGTATGTGACAGGCTGATATCAGCGTTGTACAGAATACTTTTAATTTGCATTATTTATAGCTAAGATTTGTTTTGCGGTTGGTTGTGGGGTCGTGACAGATTTTGAGTTGATCGAGAGTGGAAACTTCTATCAAAGATCATAGATAATTGAAAGATCAAGTTCACTTAAAAAAGATCACAATTTCAATCAAAATAATATACAATTCAAAAGATCGCAACTAGAATTAATAAATAGAACAAGATCGTGGATCACTCCACATTCTGATCAACCGCTATATAATTTAAATGCTTTTCTTCACATGCAAACGAACTTCACTTAAAAATCTCTTGCATATTTCTCGTTTCTTGTAATAACCTCAAATTTAAATTTAAATTTAAAGAAAACTAAAACCAAGAAATATCATATACTTACTTGAATGGAGTGTGTAATCGTTGGTTATTGTGAAAGAAAATTTTTAAAGAAAAAAGTTAATTAAACAAATTTAAATGATTTTCCAGACGACGAGCAAAAGATTTTAATTTCCAAAAATAAAATTTTGCTCCAGTTATTGTGAGTCAGACAATAACCAGGGATGATTAAGCCGAGCTCTAGTGATGGATGATGAGAGCCGGTATTTTCAATGCAGTTCTTTTGAATTTCTGTAAATTATAAAAGCTGGTACTTTGGGGTCAAACTGTAATGTTAAATAACATTGAAACAATGAAAATAATGTACCAAAAATGAATTTTCTTTGAATTAAGTTCTTTTTTATGTTTTTGAAGAGTTTATATTAAAGTTTTAAGTCCACACAATTTGCATTTAAAGTTTAATTGATTAACTAACGATGAAGTTTCTAGTAAAAAGAGCTTTTTTCAAGAATTATAAAGAATATCAAATATTAAAACTATATGCTGATGTATAAATTATATGATCTAAAAACTAACAAATCTTTAAACAAACTTTACTTATGATAATATAACATTCGATGTGACCAAATAATAAACACATTACCTACAAAGCATGATTATTGCATAACTAGAGCATAAATGCATAGCATAGATAATGCAAGAAGTATCTTCATTAAAGTATTAGCAAAGCAAATTGTTATATTGAAAAACATATTAATGAAATAAATGTTCAATTTTAAAAATGGAAAACGGGAAACACAAATAAAAAGACGATTGTTGTTGTTGTTGGCTAAAATATTGTGTTTTATTTCTCAATTGATTGGCAGAAAATTTCAGGTAATTATTGACTAAAGGAGATAAACTCAATAAAAATGTAAATTTTTGTCATCAGAAGTTTTGCCTAAATATTAATTTCAAACTCTAGTTGGTAGCGCCATCTAAACTTGAGAACTCGAAGCAGAACGTTTTCACGATGATTTTGATGGTTTGTTGTTGTTATTTTTAAACAATGTTGATGTTTTGTTATTGTTTCGAACATGCGAATGGTGGAAGTTAAGGAAATATTTAATTAAAGTGCTTTTTACGGTCTAATCTTTCACAGAAAAGTTATGGTTGGTTTATAGTTTTGTGTTTTATTCATGCAATGAGGCGAAAAGAAAATAACACTACCTGAAAATCTTTTTAGACAGTTAAAAGCATCCCATTGATTCGGTGCAAAGATACTCATATCAAACCAAATAATGAAGGACAAGAAGGAACTTAGTTTAAAAACAAGTGTACAAGTTATTGTAGAAGAATTAGAAAACCATCCTAGCTGCTGTCATGGTCCTACTATTTTATTTTCAACCAATTCTGGCGAGAAATATTTTGCATGTAGTTGCTCAAGGGATTTGAAGTTTTGTCCTTTCAAAGTAAAACTGATAGACTATTTAGCAAATCCTGGAAAGTATCAGACAACCAATTGCTCAAAGAGCATTCAATCTCTGACTTATGAAGAGGTAATCATAATTATGTAACATTAAAATGCGCTACTTAATTTTTTGATCATTTTAGGTCAAAGAACAACAAGAAGAAAATCGGTTGTTCTGCTGCAAATGTGAGGTTTTCTTCACATCTTCCAATCTTCATCAATCCCACAAAGTCATCAAAGGCCTTTCAAACTCAGAAATACTTGAGCCTTCACTTCTATTTTTAGACCAAAAAAATAACGACAAAAAGGAGGCGCAATACTTTTTCAACCAATCTTCATTAGAATTTATGCTGAACATCTTCAAGCAATTAAAACTTACCAAAGTAATTTGTATGGGTGCTCCAAGATTGCATGAATATTTGAAAAAGATGGGGATCAGGAGTATTTTACTTGACATTGATAAGAGACTAAAATACTTCAATAGAGATGAAGACTTTTGCTACTTCAATATGTGTAATTTCCATTTCTTTGATGGAACCCAAGACGAAAGGAAGTTAGATGAGTTCCTTATAGAAAATTCGTAAGATTCTCAACAATTTATATTGACAAATTTCATAAGAAAACTTTTTTTTAGTGGCGAAAGGGTCTCACTTTTCACTGACCCACCTTTCGGATGTCGCTCTGAGATCATCACTGACACCATTCAGAAACTGAGTAAACGTTATAACTCACTAAACAAACATCATATAATTTTACCCATTTTCTGGGTATTTCCATATTTCATGGAAAATTATATCGTTAAGTTCATGCCACAAATGAAAATGATGGATTATCAAGTTAGTTATACAAATCACAAGACTTACAAGGATGAAGGGCGGAAAGAAGGATCTCCAGTTAGAATTTTCACTAATGTTCCTTTGAGGTTTGATCGCCATATTTTGCTGTACATAAATTCATTTTTCATCCAAAAAATCTTTTTAGCTCCATAACTTACAATTCGTCAGAGAAAAACTACAAATTCTGTCCAGACTGCCAGTTTTTCTCTTCAACCAGCAACCTCCACTGCAAAATATGTCAAAAGTGTCCTTCCAAAAACGGATCCACCTACAAACACTGCCATGATTGCATAAAATGCGTGAAACCTACTTATCAGCATTGCAAAAATTGCTTTAGATGCGTTCAGAAAGCTCATGAATGCAAGGAATTTCAGAAATATCAAGAGTGTCAGCTGTGCTTCGAGAAAGGTCATGTTGAAGAAAAGTGTAAGAAGTTTGGGCACTTACTGAAATTTAATAGAAGAGGAGCTTGTATATTATGTGGAAAAATCAAAGCTCATGAAGTTAAAGAATGTCCAGAACGGGAAAGTTTGCTAAGTGAACAATTGTTTATGGGAGAATTGTTGTAAATTTATTTTTTAAATAAAATCTTTTATTAAAATGTTAATCTTGCTGATTTTGATTAACTTTTTACATTTTCCAGACAATGAAAAAAAAAATCTCAAATATAAATAATTTATTTACAAAAAATCATAATTTCATAATTTTCAATTTAAAAAAGCTAAATTAACCCAACACCCTAAAAGTTAGGATCATAATCTCGATAGTATTTCCTAGAATTATTATAATTGCTGGCATTGCTTGGATAAGGATAAGCTTCTGGTACATCCATAGTGTACTGTGCATCGTACTGATATTGGCTGTTATAGTGAGGCTGCTGCGGCCGATATGATTTATGGGGCAGTTGCACATCGTTGTAAGGATCATGAGAGTCATAAAACTCATCAGTTGGAGGTGGGTGGCGCTGTGATCGCCAACTATCGTAGATGTTAGCGTTACTATTCATACCAGCGGTTGAGAAACGCTGAAATGAGGATAAATTTCATATAAATTAAAGGATAAACAAATAAAGCTTTTTTAAATAAAAACCTTGGCTTTGACTTCGGGTTTGAGGTCTTGATGACGTCTTTCGTCATTCCACGTGTCATCTAAATTATAGAAATCGTCAGCTCCGTAGTTCTCTAGTCCGCCCATATGGTTTTTATTAAGTTCATTCAGCATATCAGCTGTCAAATGATTAGATGGCGCCTTCTTCTTTGATGCCTTCTTACGGCTTACCAGCTAAAAGAATGTATTTTTAATATCATTTAAAAAAAACATATTTCATGATCTTACTACTGCAACTCCAAATAAGATCACCATAAAGAGTGAGAGGAATCCAATCACGATCATCGCGATAGCCCATTGAGGCAAGAAAGAAGATACATCATCGTCGATTTCATTAGTTCCTGATGGAGTTACTTGATTTGCAATAACTGTAAATAATTATCATAATGAGGTTATATTTTTAAAATGCAGTTGTTTGAAAAAGCTAACCTATAAAATCAGTGGATACTGGATCTAGCCAGAAATTTCCCAGCAAAAATGCCTCTTTGATTTGTGGCATTGCTGATGACTCTCCATCCTCATCAATTTCACTCTTGGAATCTGGAGCTTTTTGTAAAGCTTCATGGAACATTCTTCTAATCTCCAACGTGTTTACATCCGAGGTTAAATTGGCCAACTCTACAAAATAATCAACCAGCACACTTCCCTTGCTGAAACTGTCAATTCTAACCTCCTTGTACCATTTCTTCAGGTTATTGGCGTTGCTATAAACTTCGTTCAGTTGATTTTCTACTTCAGTTGCCAAGTTTTTCCATTCTTCTGTATTATGATCCAAAAGTTCTGGAGACCAAGTGACGCCATCAATAATTCTTATAGTTCCTGCTAAATTACATTCTGTACGGCAAATTGTAGGTTCTGTTGGTCGAGGAGTAGTGGTAGTTGAAGTTGTAGAGCTGGTTGAAGATGAGCTAGAGATTTTTGGTAAAAATGAAGCGATGTCTAGTTCCTGAACCTGTAATTTACGCTGCTCCTCGAGCAATTTTTCAATAGAGAACGGAGTAGTTGGCGGACTTGGCCAACCTGTGAATTCAGTGGTCACTCTAGCTGGTGGACCATGTCTGATTGTTAATGCTGGACCTTTAGGACCTTCAACGTGCGAAGGTTTTGGTGTTGTCAATCTTCCTTGTCCAGGCTTCTTTTTCAAGCTACTGGGGAAAACTACCTTCAAACCTCCTCCACTAACTAGAGGAGCTTTGGTCGTCACTTCTTCTTCTTTGGGTGTTTCAAGAGTAGGTTTAAAACCTGGTGGCAGCAATTCCGATGCATCCTTAAATTTGAGTTTACTGAGTAGACTACTTACATCCGGAACCTCCGGTTTCTCAGCTTCTGGCAATTTAAATCCTGGTGGTAAAAATTTACTGATATCTGCACTAACTTTTATGGGAATATCAGCTATTGGGCCTTCTGGTTTGAAACCTGGAGGCAGGAATTTACTCAGCTCATCGATCTTCAAGGGAATCACTTCTAGTGGCTTTTCACCAGTTGCGGAAACATTCGATTTCCATCCAATTGGAAGTAGTTTGTTTAAGGCATCATTTTCTGTTTTGGTTTGTAGTTTGTTCAAGATGTTGTTGCCTTGCGACTCATCAGTGGAGTTTTCATCCTAAAATTTTTTTAAAAAAAGATAAGTTAGTAACCTGAAAATATTTATTATATCTGAAAAAAAAACCTTAGATTGTGTATTTTTCTTCAGTGGCTTAAGATTTGGTCCAATCTCTTGACCAGCTGCCTGAGCCTTATAAGATCTACCGATTGTTGAATTTCTTGGCTTTGACACAGGTTCTTCACTGACCTTATCCACCTTTTCTTCAACTTCTGGTTGTTGAGTTGATGTAGTTATTGGTTTTTTGTTTTTATATGAGTTTCTTGGCTTATAGCCTGCTGGTAAAAGTCCAGCAAGCTCATCGCCTTGCACATCATAAGTAAGTTTCTTATCTTCTCGTGTTCCATCACGATTTGATTCTGTGGTAGTTGAAGGTTTTGTGGTCTTTGGTTTTCTTGGTGGCTTAGCTGTTGTGCTTCTCTGTGACTTTGGTACGAATTTTCGGATCAAAACGAATGGCTTCAAAGTGGTTGCTTCTTCTTCTGCAACTGTTGATGAGGATTGAGTTGTGGTCGTTGAAGAAGTCATTTCTTTAAGAACAGGATATTCTCCACTTAAGACACCCAAAGATAAGTCAGACTGTACTCTATCAAGCTTGTCAATGATGCTCTCAGTGGATTGTATAGGAGCAAATGAAGTTGATGAGATTGCAGCCAAAGTCGTTGGTTCATTGGAAAAAGATGTTACATTTTCCTCCACTGTTTCTGGGAGAAGTCTGTCATCAGCTTCGTCAAGAACCTCTGCAGAAACATTTTCAGCTTCAGATCCAACAGTTGTCTGAGCTTCCCACTCAGGATTACTTGTAATTTCTTCAAAACGTTCAGCTGACAATTCTTTGATGGTCTTTTTAGTGTTCAAAGCGGACAAGGATTGTTTCTTTTCGTTTTGTTCGACATGTGGAAAAGGCAAAAAGTGGGCTCCAGACACACTTCTGCTTGTTTGAACTGAAGCTACGACAACCCAGTTTTCAGTGGTTGCTCGTGGTGTGCTTGATGGATAGTTTTCTTCTTCTAACTCTTCTTCGGGCTAAAAAAAAAATATCAAGTCAGCTTTAAACTTTTTCAAAATATAATTAATTTAAAACTTACCACTACCACTTCTGGTTGCTGGGGATTCTTAATGGTCTCATTGTTCATAACACTGCCATTAATAACTGTCTTTGAAGTAACAACTGAAACCACTGCTTCCCCAAGAATAAAATTGGAGTTTCTTTGTTTCAAATCAGCCTGCTCTTCTTCTCTCTTGGAATTTTCATCTCCTTCGTAGTCAGCAGTTGGTTCAGCTTCATCTTTGTCCACGTTTCCGTCTTTTTCTTGAGATTTCTCTGCATTTTCTTGAAGCGAGTTTTGTCCATCTTTGATTGTATTTTTATCAGATTCTTCATCTTCATCTTCAATTTCTTCTATGTATTCAACGTACTCCTCTGTATCGGTATCAGCATTTTCCTTGTCGTTCTTGGGCAGATAAAAGTTTTCAGTTAAAATAACGGTATTCTCATCTATCTTTGGAGGAGTTTCAGTAGATGGCTCTTGTGTAGTTGTTGTATGAATAGTCTGTGGAGGCAATGTCGTGGTTCTAGTCGAAGGAACTAAAGTTGTTGTTTGTTTTATAGGTCCATCAGTTGCCCTCAAAATTACACCATAATCTTCATCCGTATAATATTCATCATCAGATTCCGGACTTTCTTCTTCCTTATCTACCACCTTGGTTTCTTTCTTGAAAGATTCCAGAGATTTCACAGCAAGGTTGTTTGATCCACCATTATGAGTCACATTGATCTTAGGGTCTTTTAAAGGTTTCACGTTTAAAGTGGCAGTTGGTGACTTAACCTTGCTTGTCTTAGTGAATGAGTATTTTTGGTCATCAAAATCGTAGTCTAAAGAGTCAGGAGACTCGATCTTGGTTGACGAAGGAGTTGTGCTCCTGAAATTAAAACAAAACAAACATTTTATATTTTAACCAATTTTTTAACACTCTGAACAACGTACCTTGTAACTTGATTATATTTAGTCTTTTTCAATATTTCAGTTGACTGCTCAACAGGATCCAGTGGTGGCTTCGTTGTAGTCTGGACAGTTGCTCCCAATCGATTCCTGGCACTGCTTACGCTATTCAAATTATTTCTACTGATTACACTATTCTTTTGACTAGGATTGAAGTAATTATTTTCATCATGCACGTAAGGTCGTCGATGCGTTTGCACATACGCCACAGGCCTATCGTTATTCGTATCCAAATTTGGCACCTGCGGAAGAAGTAAAAATATTTTGGTTAGTTTTCGGCAGAAAATTTGAATTGATCTATAGGAACATTATTGAATTTAGTTAAATGTTGTTTGATTTGGAACATTAAATTTTGGAATAAGAACAAATGGCGCTCGTTATTGGAATCGCTAATCGTTATTCGCGGGCGAATTTAGCACGCTTTACAGTTAATTAGCAAGACAATATGGAATAAATTTAATAATGTTTGTAATTAAGGTTTGTTTGAGTTAGCGGTGTAATGTGTTGATCATTAGAATTCATTTAGAACTGATTGTTAAAGAGAAATCAAGAGAATATTAGGGTCTCAATGAAAATTGTTATTTGATCGATTTTTCTGGAACTTGATTTCAAATTCAATTTAACACACTATAAAGCATCAAAGTATGAAATCTTATATTACCTGTGGTGAGCTCAGATATGGATTACTTCTCTGCTTCTGGGCAACAGCTGGGGAACTAGGCGGGAAAGTGATATCCTGTCTATACTGGAAGTTATTACTTTGTGGTGGCCTTGGCTCAAACCCATTGAACTGAGAAATGCCTCTATTTTGAAGCGAGGAAGAGGAGAATGGACGAGGAGATATTTCAAATAATGCTGGGGTTCGGGTAGTCTGCAGAAAAAAAAAAAGATAGTTTAGATTATTAGATCAGTAGGTTAAATATCAGGTAAAAATCTAGTATCACTTCCACTTTAATTATTGGTAAAATATCCTCATGCCTTAAAATTTCCGGATCAAAAATACATGACCATTAAATCGATGTTCAGCTGTTATGCTTTAAACTGCTCGATCCTATACAACTTGGACTTTCTAATGGTAAAGCACATATTTGCGCGATTATTGGCAATAAATACTTTAACAAAAACTCGCCATAAAACCCCAACAAATCTCGTAGCAAAACAATAAAATGGAAATGGCTGCGGCTGGTTTTGCGCCAGTTGCGGGTAATTTCGATTTTGTATCGGTGCGACCTTCAAAGTAATTAAATTGTAACTGGTTGTAAAGCTTTTTAATGCAAAGCAAATTCCTTTTAGATTTGCTCGGCTTTATGGAACACGCTAGCCCATCCCTAAAACTTGAATAAAAGTTGATACTTAAAACAGATCAAAATTGAGCTGAAAGCGTTGGCTTTGAATTACGTTTAGTATAGAGTATAGACTATAGAGATAGCAATTATTTCCTGAGTTGATACATATTATAAATGCTCTAGATGTTGCGCAAAGGAATTCTTGGGTTGTGCGGGGTATGAGAGTGGGTAATAAGCTAGGAGGCCCTTGACTTGCTTTATTCTTATAAAAATTTAAGAATTTGTAAACTGATTAAAAGGTGCAAGTCTATAAATTCTTACATAAATTACTTTTTAAAGCATCGTAAAACAAATCGAATCAAAAATCTCATTATTCTTATCGACATTTCGATGTTCCCCTGAAGACAAAGGAGTGACATTTCTGGTTGCAGTTTTTCCTTGAAAGAGCTGATAATTTATTATTATTTAAAAACCATTCCTTTGCGTTCTACAGCATTCTGCAATTACTCACTTAAATTCTACCCAACAATAATCTCACAAACTCTACAATACCGTACTCAAAAAATTAAAAATCTTAATATTCAATCAAAAATGCCCATATTTTATACTTTTCTTTAAAAAAATATTTCTGCAATATTTCTACATTCTTGAAACTTTACAGAAAGTTGCCGCAGCACCTCATTCCTCAAGTACACCAACATTTTTTACACTGAGCATGCGAACATTTCAAGCAATCAAGACCAGTTTCTACTTTAAAGTTTCCAATAATTTCGTTCTTTCCGTCGCCATTTGTTTGTCATTATTTCTCCATTAATTTGGCTTAATCTTTCTTCGTGCAGTTTCCGGCACGCCTGAGCAATTTCTGAGCGATTTCATGAATTTGATGTATAGTATCAAAATGCTAAGAACCGAATACCTAGTTCATAAGTTTATGATTTTTTCAAGAAATTTAAAAAATGGATTAAGGTTCAAGTTATTCTGGAAAGATTCCAATCTCAGCTGGAAGTCAGTTAAGTGACACTCCTGAAACCACTTTAATCTTGAACAATGTGCTCTTAAAATCTTTGCTGAATTTTTAAACTAAGCTCCGGATTACAGCATTACAACATTACCACAAGCAAACTCTTTGATTCCCAAAAAACCGATCTTTGTCAATTAATTGATTTTTAATTTTTTTCAGGTTTTGTCAGCTTTATAAGCTTAGTTGTTGATTTTGTTGGTTATTGTAATAGCAAGAAAGATTAAAGGAAATTACGACACACGTTTGTGACTTTTTTGAGATTTGAGTTAGAAAAACTGCTAGCGTAGATTTCCGATTGTTGAAACGCTAATCGAATTATTGATGCTTTTCCCGATCGTTTTTGTGCACCGAATTTGAATAATGCTGAAAAGGCAGGGATTGGGCAAAGTTTACTATAAAATTATAGTAATGGATAAGATTCGTAACTGCTCTTTATATTTCATTTTTATAATGTTTCAAACTTTCCCAATCCCTGTTAATTGAATATTGCAAAAACTATCTGCAAAATTACTAAATTCTCCTAACATCAAGGAAGTATGTTTAAAGTTTTAAACCCCACAGCTCGTAGACCAAAACGAAACCCATCGATATAAAATAAAATTAGTTTTTAACATTCCTAATTTCTATAAGTTTTTGCATGCATTACTACATTTCTTTACATGTCTATAGATTTTATGTAAATCGAGCTAATATAATTACTTCACAATTATTTCATTTATTATTTCATTTATTGCACTCGGCGCGCGTTTTAATAAATTTTTAACCATTTATTCATCTTTAGCTTTATTTTGTGTTCAATAAAAATAATAATTAAAACATTAATTTGCATAACCTCAAAAGCTTCGGAACATTGTATGAAAAGAAAGTGAAAAAAACAGCGTCGGAAGAAAATGGAAACCGTTTCGGACAGTTTTCTTAATGGGAAAAACTGTACATGTGCATACATTAAAAATATTGAACGTTTTTTAAATACTTTGAACACTTTAAAGACCGCAGCTAGATATGTTAATGAGCTAAAAAGTGAAGAGTTTTATTCCATACATTGATGTAGTTAAACGTTTTGTCGATTAATTGAACTGTTTTCTATGATAAGGCTAGAAGAGGAGGGTGGTTATAATATGGTTATAATATGCTTGTTATCTGTGAAGAAAGTGAATTGAATTAGTTTCAAAATGCTAATAACTAACCCAATTAATTTTTTTTTTGACGTTTAAAGAGATGCCACATGGCATATATAACTAGAAACCTAATGATGATCCGATCAAAATTTTGATCCAGGAAATGTTCCATTTCACAAAACTATTGTAATCTTAACCTCAAACAACTGCCAACATGCTTTTCAGCGCTCCTCATTCAACACAGTTCGACACTTCACAACAATCCAATTTTGGTGACTTAATAATTTCCAAACCAACCAGTTTCCCACATAAAAGGCCAAACATTAACCGAATAACCAGCGGCCGCAGTTATTCAACGTTATAATGTTTTTAATTATTTTCGTTAAATATTATTCTTATAAAATATGTGCCATATAAATTTAAAAGATTTAATAACTTTTCTAGAGACTTTTGCGTAGCTGCAAGTGATTTAAACGCTTTTGTGCTGATTTGTGTGCTTCAAAGTGCTGCTTTTGTGCAAAAGGCGAAACCAAAATTGAGCTGCAGTTTTTGCGCTGCTGTTTTGAACCATTTTTGGACAGTCCATTAGGTGGAGTGGTTTTTTAGTTGAATTGTTTTACGTTCAAGAATTTTTAAATTTGTCAGTTTTTTAAGAATTAAAGGTGCTGTTAAGGGTGAAAACCACTTGTAAAACATCGCATAGTAATTAGTAAATCAATTCACATTTAAACTATAAGAGATACTCAATGATATATAACATGAGATATTCCAAAATATCTAAATTCAACCCACTAGCAGTCCAAGAATCCGAGCACTTATTGATTTCTACCAAGTTTTCTTTTAGATTCCATGGATTATTTGAATTCTCAGAATGCACTCAAGCCTATACAATGCTAGATCTTGGATAAAATCCACCAACCAGCACAACCAAGCACAACTAGCTCAACTTAGTAGTTTAAAAACTTCGAAAAACTAGCTTCAGATTGATGATTAGGCATTTATGGCATTTATGGATAGTTGGATTGTTGTTGAAAGTTGAATTGTTGATTTTAATTAAGCAATTTTCGTTCTTGTTAAAGCCTCATTGTTAATGAATTGCCACCTCAAGGATGTCTTCATTTGAATAATTACAATTTTTATAAATGTTTAAATGTTTGTGGAAGCGTTGGAGCCGAAAAGTGCTGTACAAAATTCAATTTACATATGTTTGTGGGGAGATTCTTATGCAGATAATTGCGAGGGAATCGAGCACAATTAGCGAATAAGTGAGTAGGTAATTGGGTTTAGGAGCTAATTGATTTTGAATAGGTAAATATTTGATTGAGTGACCAAAATATTAATGTAAGTGAATAAGTAATTAGATTTGATCAAATCCATTTATGGCGTTCAAGATCAATGAGTTTTTAGCGGGAGCTTTAAATTATTGGTTTTTGTTACATTGGTTTTTAATTATGTTTGCCAATTATTCCAATAGAACTTCACCACAACCTTGCAATTCTTCCAAAATCATTATTTTCACATAAAATGCAAATTTTAATTTATTCCATCAAATTTCACTTCCAGAATCAACTTTCACTATTCTTTCAAAAATATATTTTGGGGTTAAAATATTAAATTTAAATGTTTCTTTAATTAACAGAAATTTGAATATAAGCATCTCGATTAGCTCCCAAAATAACCCAAAAAGTACAAAATTTTACTTGTCTCGTTAGTCGTCTCTAATAATTACCGTGCTCAAGTAACCTCGGTCTTAATTTTTTCAAACTCAGCTAATAATTTATGCCCAAAAACCTCAAAAAACAGAAACTACCTCAAGAAACCTAAAAAATTATTTAATTCAAAATTCAAAACAAGTTCAAAATAAACCATCGTTAAAGGGAAATTTTTCAATTGCTTCTTATTTAACTAATTATGTTTGCTTTAATTTAGACTAGTTTAGTTTTTCTGGTTTTCAGGCAAAAAATTTTAATTTTGTAAATAATAACAAAAACACTTCAAACTCGCTTTAAAGTAACTTTAATCACTTCAAAAGTTTTCGCTCTATTTCAGCTGTTAAGTGGAATTAGTTTTGATTTTTATTCGAGCTTTGTTGTAACTCTTCTAGATCGATGTTGTTTAGCAGCTCGAAATGTTTTTTATCGTGTTTTATTCAACTATTATTATTGAGCTTTATTGAATGTTCTCTGATTACACTGGGAAAATTTTTGATGAATTGGTACTTTAAACTTAAAAATCAACAACAGAAGTTTTTTGAATTGATAACAAGTTTGATGGTTATTTATTGACAATTCGTGCATAAATGTCAATGGCTGGAAATCTACAATAGCTCTACTTTGTGATTTTTCTGTGTGTATTTATTAATAAACTTATTATTTGGATTTATTTGGATTTATTAGAAAAGGTGCGTGATTGAATCTGATCAAGTCTGGTGATTCATGCATTCATGCATTTCAATTCCCCAATGAGTGGCAGTAAAATAGTAAAATACGTTACGGCGAGCCTTGAATACAACTTTTGCGCTTTGATGTGGCTCGAGTGTTGATGAATTTGAATTTTACAATAAATTTGATTTTTTGAATGTTTTTTAAGAATCGAAGAAAGACTTCAATGCTTGATTTATATGGCCATTTAAGGAATTTGAGATGAAAACTGTGAATAATTGTGAATAATCTGCTTTTTATTAATTTATCATGAATAAGTTTTGTATGCAAAATACTATTTATATTTAATTGGATGACTATTTGAATATAATTTACAGTAAAAATTATTTGAAGACCATCGGATGATGTGTTGCAAGCCATCACTCAAATTTTGTTTAACAAAAATGTTATTTTTAATAATAAAACAATTAAATTAAATATTTAATAATGAAAATTCTTACCGGATATGGATTAAATTGGAAGAATGATGGCGTTGACGACGGATTCCTTCCATCAAAATTATCCAAAAATCCTGGATCCTGGAATCCTCCTGGTTGATTCTTAGGTCTAATTAATCCTCCCGTGCTCGTCGGAAAAAATCCATTCCTTGAGTTTTGTTGGTAATTCTGCAGAAATCTTGCTTGAGGTTGTTGATAATTCAAGAAACTTGGATCTGGAAAAACACAAAAAAGATGAAAATTAGTCACAAAATTTGTCAAGAAGTCGATAATGTTCAGTAATATTTATTGTGGTAATAGAGACTTCATTGGTTTGGCCATTAATTGACCGTGATCCTCAATTTGTCACACTGGTTTCAGCGTAAATTGGCAAGCAGCCGATTGATCAACTGCATTGAAATTAATGGAGTTGCAAAAATGTGTGTGATTCGTAGGCGAGGGGGTGCTAATTGGATAATTGTGCAAATTGATACTTTGGTAAAGTTAGTTGCAGTTTTGAAAGTTAGTCATCATTTCATGACCTTTAATAGATTTTCTTTGTAAAATTGAAATTGAGTCTGTGAAACGAAAAATCCACATAAAATTTATGAAATTTACCCCTTGTCCACTCATTAGTCGTTTATTAAACCCATGAAGCCAAGCCGACAGCAAAAAATCATTGAATAATTGCAATAAAATGTATGTCTACAGAGAAATACAGCATAAGTTTGCAATAAAGTTGGCCAAATATTTCGTAAGTTGCTTCAATTAAGACTCTAAATACAAAAAAAAAACCATTTAGCTGGTTATATTGGTTATATGGGAACAAATTTGCCTGTTTTTACTAGTTTAGTTGTTTAAACAAACCAGTAGTTTGTAGAAGTTTCTTTCATGAACGTATTTTATGGTAAAATATGCGCGGAAAGTTTAATTAAATAATTGTTTTGCAAATTAATTACTTTATGCATGGATTTTAGGAATGTGGATGAAATTTTTTCATAAATTGCTAGATTTTCTTGAGAATTCATGGTTTTTATTTGTTTTTAAGTCCATTTTAATATCATCATTCATGCTTGGTCCAAATTAGTTGGATTTTTCTGCTTCTGTTCACAATTTCAGAAACATTTCCATAATTTCATTTTTCGTACTTTTCTACTCAAGTCTAGTCCCAATTTGAGGTAATTTGCATAGTAAAATTATCACATTAAAAAGAAACTTTTTCTTCGATTTATTCGTCCAATTTCCTTAATAGTCTGTAAAGCCCATAATATAAACTCTTCACAAATCGATCAAGAACAACAAAATAAATCAAAACAGCCAATAAAATTCAAAGCACTTGCATTTAAATTAAGCACAAACAACAAAGTACCTCAAACTACAAACAACTTCAAACAATATCAAAATATTCCATCAACTCCACAAATCACAGTAAAACAATTAATAAATGCGAATGATTGTAAATTTATCTACTTAATTCATTAATTGTTTCATCTTACAAATGGTGCAATACTCGGTCATTGTTTTTATTTTTAACCGCGATTCGGCTGCAGAAACTTTTCTTTGCGTGGTAAAATCGCTAAAATCATTAAAATTGTAAAATGCGTGAGAAATTACATAAAAATTTAGCGGTTAAGTTACTAAAGATGGGTATTTAAAGAAGAAGAGATGATTGAGGGGTATAATATTGAAAGTATCTCAAGTAATGATATTCCGGAGCATTTTCCAGTTTTAAGGTCTTTATCATAAATAGAGTAAACTTCAGTAAAATTTTAAATCATTAATTGGAAATTCGATCCATGTAATTTGTATATATATAGAGGAAGAAAATTAAACCACAGTCAATAAAACCGTGCATTTTGTTCAAATATTGCTGCACGATCTTGAAATTTCAATTTAAATAAAGGAAGTGTCTCAAAACATCTAAAGCCCCCTAATTACGCCCCTTTTTCTCAACAAAAAATACACTGCAGTTACTGCTGTTGAGACTTTGAAATTTTCGAAACAAGAAAAATTGCTGAGAAATTAATAAAAGCTGCGGTTGAAAGGAATGTTTTTGCTCTAGCCCAGTCTACGCAGTTTTGCAACAAAATTTGCCTCAAATGAAGCAGTTAATTTAACTTTGAATCAAGTTAAAGCATTTGGCATACAAATCAGTTAAATATGTACTTGCGGGTCGTTTGGGAAGTTTTTCTTAATAGTTTTTTGTGGATATGGTCGATTGTTGAAGTCTTTGGAGTATTTCAATTCATTGGCTCACATATTCATTAAAAACGGAACATAATGCAAATTGGAAAAGGTGTAATTAATTTTTGAAATTTTTATTGCGAGTACTTTTGTGAAATATAATAATTGTGGTTTTTGGCGCTTTGAGTGTTTTGAAGTTTTGAACTTTATTTATTAGTGGAGCGAAAGCAACGGGAGTCTATTTTATGCTTTTTGGGGGAGATTGGTATCTTATAGGAGATACGCACTGAGATTAAGTTTTTGTATCAGTTTCTAATAATTACTAATAAATGTAATATTAAACGTTTGAAAGCGAAATGAATAGAAAATTAGAAATTATTGGGGAAATATTTATTTTACTAGCTGAAGAGCCTGTTTTTGGATTTATCTCCGTTTATTTATAAGTTATTATTTATTAATTTCTCAAGCATAGCATTTTTATAATAGCAGAATATTTAATCACATAAAATGATAAATTTCTATCGATATAAATAGAAAAGACATTTAAAATGTAATTAACTCTTCAATCATCAATACTGTAGCAAAAACCAGATTTTTTAAATAGAGTTTCTTGTTGTTTTGTAGATTAACCTGAATATCTTCCATTATTATCTTTCATTACAAGATTAATACAACCATATTGTAAAATCTATAGAAAATGACGCAAAAACATCGATAAATTAAATTCCTCATATAATTTCTTTATCAAAACATGTCGTAAAACTGATAAATATGTCGTAAAAGCGACAAAATGCACACAAAAATGTTACCGTAAAAATGTAAGATCTCTGCAATTAAAATTCTCATCAATTGATGCCGTAAAGTTTTTTGCTATGTATTCGCTTCATTTCATAAAAGTTAATAAAAGTTAACTTTCTTTGACAAACCTTTAAAAAATAATAACATAACTCCAATCTCTCTTTCTCAATGTAATCGTTCCCTGAAAAAGTTATTAATCATGAACTTCATGACCTCAGTTGATACAAAGCATCTCCCAAAAGACCAGTCAACCTTGAGCCACCCCTGCTTGTCATCTTTAGCTCACCCAGCATTAATCTTTCATCTTTGTAAACTGCAAACAAATTACTTTTGGGCTTTAGTTTCCAAAGAAAACAATCTTCAATTGTTCTTTAAAATTTTTAGAAACATGAAAAAAATAACATATTTTTGAACAAATTTACTGAACGAAAATCCTAATGAATTTGAATGAAATGCCAACCAGTTCCAAACAATATTTGTCGTGTTTGTCGAAAAGCCACAAAATTCTCATAATTGTTCCCGCCTGAGATGGTTAAGGCTGGTTGAAGCTGCTAATGCTGAATTTAACCAACTTTAACGCTGCTAATGAGTAATAAGTTGACCTTTCTGTTTGCAGCCGATTGCGCTCATTTTGGCGCGAAGCATTTAAGTCGTTCTTTGTAACGTAATAAACTCACAAAGTGTAGCATAAGGAACATAATTTTGTTGGATGATATCACCTTAATTGGTAAAAGCAGGGGTTAGAATGTCTCAAAAAAAATTCAAAAAAAATTAATGAAAACACTCAACAATAAAAGTCAGTGGAGATTTAAATCCAATCGTATTATCTTGAGTCAAAGCTTTTAGCCTGCCAATCTTTCCTTGCGGATTGAACCAACTACTACCTTGATACAAAGTATATTTTACTGAAATTTCCAAGTAAATAAATGCATAATCTTACAATAATAGCGAATAAAAATATTTGTTTGCAATTTATGAGCCTTTGTTGCACTATAAAAATTTACTCAGACCACTCAAATGACTTGAAGCATTTAAATTGATCGTTTAATTACTGCAGATTACAGAAGAAAAAAAAAATATTGCAATATATTTTTCTATCTTTAATTTACTACTTTTAATAGATTTATGGAATTATGGAATTACGTACTAAGCGAACTGCAGAAATTGAATAAAAACGCAATTAACATAGACATTCATGTAAAGGGCAACAGAAGCTCGAGGGATAATAAATTGTATAACACTCATAACAATAAATGATTTCACATTTTTAAGCTTTCAGAATGCTATGACCAAGTCCTGCTAATAACTTACATACAATTAAGTATATTACAAGATGATTAATTGAGGCAAAAAACGTTGTTTCCTGATAGAATCAATTTCCAATCGATTAAACTATAATTAAGTCTTATAAGTCATTCTTTCAACACGATTTGTTTAATATAGGGAGGAGGTTGGACCCTGTATGGACTAAAGATTACTTACTTAGAGTAACCTTATTGTGAAAATCTCTAATGTCAAGGTTTAATAAATAATTTAGCTAAATTGACTTATTGACTCCAAACTCGCTCCAAACCATAAAAAAGGCGTACTCTACCTAGGTTTGTGTAAATTAGATTAAAACCTGCAATTAATTTGACATAAGCTAAAAATTTTAAAGCACCCATATTACCTTTTCTATATACATGGATAGAAAATATCAACACATTATATTTCTTCAACTACACCAAAACTTCTTGCCTTCAAACTCGAATCTCACTTACAAGTCCGATCCATTGAGATAAAGTAACCGACAATTAAAATTCAATTAAGTCAGAATAGCCGGTGACCCACTGTTTGATTAATTAGACACAGAAATGATTGATTAGCTTAGTTGAGCTGACAAACCATTTAAGACATTAAAAGTATTAAAACCATTTAAAAACAAATAAGCGCAAGATAACAAACGCAACATTGTGGTGTGATTCGGGTGGAACAATGAAGAAATCTTGCGCAGCGATTAGAAAATCGTTAATTTGGTTAATTCATTTAATTCAATTCATAGGAAATACATTTTTGAATGTCGTTTTATCTTATAAAAGATTCCCAAAAACTCGTGAATTTATAAAATTTATGAAATCATAAATTATAAAATTTGCACTTGGATTTTAATTTTGTTAATTTTGTCGAGTTTTGTTGAAGAAAAGTCATTTTGTGAGTACTTGAAATGTCATCTTTTTTAATTCAAAGCTTTGAGAATTGCATTGAGATCGTTTGGATTTGTTTAAATTGGACTTTGGATTAGATTTGCAATTAGATTTGGGAATATGCTTACATTTTAAAGAAAGAAAGGTCGAAGTTGCACAATTCTGGGATTTGGAGATTTAAGATTTTGCACGGTTTGATTTTGTTTTTGGATTATTTATCTATCAAATCTCTTTTTAAGGACTGTGTTGAAAGTTAACACTAGACAATTAGTCAATTAGCTGGGGTGACCTTTCACATCTGCTCAATTTGAAGCGTGATTGTTATATTTTTCTGCTTTTGAGCAACTTTAGTTATATTTCTTTCAAAATATCATTTTATTCTATTATATTCACTGTAGCGTACTTAGCAGTTAGCAAAAACAAATCGCAAATAACTCATATATATAAGAAAAGGTCGTGAATATCCACAAAAGTCTAAAATTCCACAATAAATCAAAGGGATTCACTAAAATTCCCCTTAAAAATAAAAACAGTTAAAATAATCTATCACCTCTTTATTTATATCTTTAAAAAAATTCCCTCAATAAATCAATATTACTCAATCTTAAACCCATTCTTTAATTCTTCTTCATCGTGTCATACTCGCAAGCCCAATTGCGTTAAGAACACCAAATTAACCACAAATCTAACTGTAAATTACTTGCAAAATGTTAATAATGACAAATGTTCAAATTGTTCAACACGATAAACTTTTAAAGTGAACTTTTCATTGCTTAGTATTCACTATTCAAACATCGCAGAACAGTCAGTACCGCACAATTTGTGCTAAAAATACTGGCATTACTTTGTTCAGTCTGGCATCATTAAAATTACCATGAATTACGTGTTTTTGACTCATGCTTGGTCATTCTTTGGTTCTTGGTCATAAATAATCTTTAACGCAAATTTAATGCAAAAGAACCAAAATAACTCTTCCGATCGAAAATTATGCAAATTTAATTTGATTATCACAATTCTTCAATTAATTAATTTCATTCATTATAAAAGTGTTAGGGCATTAATTCATCAATAATTAGTTGTCTCGTTTGTCTGCCAGTGTCACGCCACAAGTTCTAAACAAATTTTCTCACACAATTCTGAGAGAGCTGCATTAATTAGTGCGCAGAAGAAACCTTCACGACTTTTATCCAGGAAGCTACCATGACACTGTTACGTGAGTTTCCTCTTCAATTCTTCAACTCTATCGGCATCTGCTTAAACTTAAAGAAACTTGACTTGTCCTAGTTCCCTCTATATTTTTTTTGCATGTAATGGGCAGACATGCAGTAAGCTTCATCTTCTATCAATAGACTCTTCCGAACAATTATTTAAATTTATTAGCGACTTTGTAGGCAACAAATAATAAATACACACTTATTTATGTGTTTTATGTATTTTTGCATATATTTCTCGATAATAATTTTCAATTAATTAGCAGCAATGTTGGCCAGCAGAAAGTAAAGCCATTACTGCAAGAACAATGCCTTTAATGTTTACTTACAAACAGCGAAAAAATCGCGAAAAATGTGTTTATTTATGCTTTTTATGTTGCTTTATGTTTTCAGACTTTTTTTGTGCTATTTATGTTTTTATGTATTTTCAATTAAAATTTTTCAAATAAAATTAGAATTGGAATTGCAAAAAAATCGAGAAATACTGCAGTAAACTGAGAAACTACGAGAAACTGGAATGTTTTCAAATTCAATTGTATGTAAAGTATTTGAAAATGCGGAGAAGCGACATGTTGGAAAATGTCGATTTGTTTACATGAAGATTTTAAGTATTTAGGAAGATTGCAAGCTTAAAGGCAGACTCAAACCGAAGAATATTCTGCAAAAAAATTATGCATAATTTTTTTTGTTTCCCTGCAACAAAACATTCCTTGAATTTTGGCGAATGTTTTGACTAAAGCAAACACAAAAATTAAATTCTGCACGCAAAAATGACGTAAAAATCTGAGTAAACAAGGAGTAAACACAAAAATGCGTTACATATTTTGCAGAACATTACGCAAATTTGCAGAATATTCTTCTATTTGAGTAGGCCTTAAAGCGCACTGTGAAAATTGTAAAGAAAATGAAAAAGGATTCAATACGAAGAAATCGAACAAATCAAATTGATTTAATTTAGAAAACATCGAGGAAACCAAAGAAAAACAACATTATTGAGACTTCAATTTATTTCACAATCAAAAGTCTCAAAAGAAAAACGAATTATTTAAAATGGAAGATGATCACAACCAAAAAGTAACTAAGAATTTATTGGAACATGCAATTGATTCATCAGGTTCGAGCGAGGAGGAAGAAGATTCGTCCTTTGAATCTTCTCTCAATGAAGAATCTGAAATCTCACCATTCGTTTGCTCAGGTGAAGAAAATTTGGATAGCAATTCCAATAGCTCCGAAGTTGAAAACGAGGGAGTAACACAACATCTGGTCCAGCCTGAAAGGGAGTTTAGAATTCCACCAGGAACCGAGATTTCGTACAAAGACGCAGTTTTTGGACAGCATCATCATATCAGAACTACTTATTTTGAAGTTATCATTGGATGCGAAATTGAAACATCGTGTGGATCTTCTACAACGGCATCTGAATACCCTATCTCTGAACATGCGCCCTCTGAAGATGCTGTCTGATTGAAAATGTTGACCTTTTTGAAGATTTTCCTCCAATACTGCGAACATGCGATTTAAGAAAATTTCAAGTTTATTCGATGTCATCAAATTATATTTTTTTTTTAAATTAAATAAATCATTATTTATAACAGTGTCTTGCATTTCATCTTTGTGGCATCCGCAACAGCTCCAATAAAACCATATTTCATGTAGTAAAATTCACTTTTAATTGTTGACGATTGTTCCTCGATCGCAACATTCATGGGAATCAAAAAAAAATGTGAAAAACAGAGAAAACTATTTTTGAAGGGAAACGCAACAAAAACATTTGAACTTTTTCAACAATTTTTTACACACATTTCTTACCTTTTTTTCTTTTTCCAACAAAAAGTTGCAAATGAAAACGAAATTTAAAATACTACGTTAAAAAAGCACAATGTTTTCCATTTAAATCGAATGGTTGAACCAAAATAGAATGTTTTATGTCAAGGTAACAGCAACAATTGGCAGATGAAGATGATATGGAAAAAGAAGAAGAAAATATTAATTTCATCTTTTTTGCCTGCGATTTGATGTATAACTAGCGGAATTATGCCGTATTATTGTGTTTATTGGGTATAATGTGTTACTAGAAAACAGTTTGTGATTTGAATTTGTAGGTAAAATAGTTTTGATGGATGCGTTATAATATCTATAAGTTCTTAAAATGTAGTAATCCTTATCTATAAGTTCTTAAAATGTAGTAAACCTTAAGCTCATCGTTGATCTAATTATTCTAAGAGTTCACGGTTGGGCTTTCAAGATTTCTAAGTTATTCTGGTATTTTTTGTTATATTTGGCCTTATTGGAATTAAAAACCTAACCACCTCAAAACGAAAATCTCTTGACCACACTTTTATTATTTCCAGCTTTTTAATCCCATAATAATAAAACGACTCCAATTCACAACTATTTTAATACTCTGCACCTTTTGACAGGGCTTCAAGAATGAATTCTATTCATCGGAATAATTCCAATATTTTCGCATTATAAGTTATTCTGGTATTGAAAACGACTCGAGAAATTTGCACAAATATTGCATGCAAGTCAGGATTATAAATATGCAAACTTATAGGCTAATAAACATTATCTTTGAATGTATAAAAAGTATTTAAAAGTGGCATTTAAATTCGCAATAAATTAATTTTGTTCTCCACATATTTTTAAAGTCAACAGGCAACAACAACATTAAAGCACGAGACATTTGCATAAAAGCCTTAATATCAGAAAATATTTGAAGATGTTTAAAATACCTTTAGTTTATTTGTTTTATCGCATTTTATCCAGCTTTGTGGGATGAAGTGGGATGATGTATGTTTGGCAAATAGCTTGGAGCGTATTGCACTCCTAAATTCCAACATGTGTTCATTAAGTTTTATTGGATTTTATATTGTGGCTTGAAAATTGAGTAATAACTTTATTTATGATTTAGCGGCAGAATACCATGGTTTTATTTTTTGCTTGAAATTTGAGACTTTTTGGAGCCATTCAAGAAATTGTATCGTATTTTGAAGGTTTTTCTGTTTAAAAAAAAGTTTTTTGTTTTAGAATTTGAGAGTTTGAGGTGGCATTATGCTTTAATTTTTGATTCAACTTTATTTATTATTCTAGGTTTATTTAAAAACATATAACTTGTACAATTCTTCAAATGGTCCTCATTTCATCATCAAACGGAAACTTCATCAATATTATAAACATACAAAACCTTTCTCTACGTTCAAAATTGCATTACACTTTCCACTACAAACTCTAAAAGTCGTGCACTTGTACGTGATCTCGCTCTGCATCAACAAAAAAAAATCCATTTAAAAGTTAGCCAAATTATAGCAATTAAACAGCAACACAGCATCGAAAAGTGGAATTAATAAATAAAACCCAAAATACCAAAAATCTGGAAAAACACTCGAACCAACAAAAAAATTCGCTAAAAACATTAAAATTGAGAAAAGTAATTATATTGCGCGAACAATGGTAAAGTGTAAGCAATTATTGGAAAAGAAATGGCCTGCACGTTTAATACTTTAATGATTTGATACTTTTTTTAGGCGAGAAAAAAGTGAAACATAAAATTGAAAAGCAAATTCAACAAATTTTGCTGAATCGTTCGGTTAAATGGATTTACGGAGTGTTCCAAACAATACGTTAATCTGTGCCGATTTAATCGTTTTTTCTTACGTATTATGTAACAACATTAAACTGAAACAAAACTTATATTAAAATGAGACTTTTTCGAAGTTGCTTTGCTTCCGGACATTTGCTATATTTTCATCAAGTGAGCTGATGTGAGTTTATGTGAAGTTTACTTGAATTATTTGAGGTTTTTTCGGATTTGCATCCACCGGGCTTTGAATATTTGTATTGATTTTATTGAATATACTCAAGTTGCAAGTCGAGTATGACCAGTATTATGCCTGTAATGCTTGTAATACAAGTAATGAGGAACGAAGGAATTGTAGCAGAGTCACGTTTGGTATTGATTTTTCGAGCTTATTTTGAGTTTATTTGGAGTATCTCGAGTATATTCGAGTTTTTCCAATATTTTAATGTAGACTGCGGTTGAGTTTTCAAGCTATTTGAATAGCCAATCTTGATTGGATTCATTTGCGATTTATTGGAACATGAAAATACCGGTTGAGATTTTTAAATTGGATTGAAATTTAATTAGCTAGTCCTTTTCCTGCTTCTTGTTATTCAATTTTTCTTGAGATTTGCAGATTTGCTCTATAATTGTTTAAGAAATTTTTATGGTCAAGTAAGTGTAAGAAATTTTGATTGAATCAGCAATCTTGTGGACAAATTTAAATTTTTGAAAAATTTACATTGTTAATTAATTATTTTAAGCTTCGTAAGAAAATATGCACTAAATGATGTATATAATTAATTGTTATAATTTAGCAATCTACAAATTATTTTCAAAATTATATCCACATGTCATCAATCGCCATCGATCATAAATGAATTATCTAAATAAAAACATCTAAATATTTGTTACTTAATTCATAACCAACATAAAATATTTCCACCCATAACGACAATTTGGAGCCAACTCATAATTAGCCAATTTTATGCGATCTAACAATCAAGATAAATCACAACAAGACATCAAGACAATTTAAGACACAACAACTCATAAGGCTCGTGAAACACAGAAATTCAACAAAAATTGTTATGGAATTTTATTTTGGAATTTGAGATAAATTGCAAAACTCTGCTAATTTTTACTAAAATTAAATGCTCAATCACCATCAAAGCCGTTTAAGGTTCACTCTACTTACAGTACTTTCATTTATTCGTTATTGTTTCATTTATTAATGCAAGTTTGCTGTTTATGCGATATTTATGTGAGCTTTATTAGTTCCGAGATTTTGTGAGCGTGGTGAATTAAGCTCCAGTTATTAGATTCATTTGTTTTATTAGTATTTTTAGCATTTTATTGGTATTTTCATGGTTTAAAGTTTTCCAAGTGAAGCAAAAAAAATGCAAAGTTAATACAATTTGTCCAAAATGCAAAGAAATTATCTGATCGGCCAGTGAAACCAGTTTGACCTGCAGTTTATTGGATATATTGGTTTCATACTTTTTCAGAGTATTGATGAGTGGGGGCTGTCCTTTAATGACTTCTCGGTTACTTCTAAATGAAATCACATTTCATAACAAAGTTTTCACAATATAAATAAAATAATTTGTGCAGCATGGCATTGTTCCCTAACCACCTCTAATTATACTTGCGCGCAGATTGTTTGCAATTTTCAATCGTATTTTAAAAATTTAATTCAATTCTTGGATTTTGCAGCCAATTTCTCAGCTTTAATTTGCTGCAAATGTAGAAAACTTGAACAAAAACTGAAATATTGAAAATGTAGCAAAGTCGAGTAAAGTGGATAAGTATTAAATTAAAAAATGGATTACGTAAGCTGGTTACGTTTCTTTCTTTATCAAATTGGAGAGAAGTTGTTTATTAAGCTCAGGTGCAGTGAGTATTAATGAAAAGTGCAATTTTACGGCAAAAAACTTGTTTGGTTACCTGCACCAGAAACGAGTTGAAGAGTATTCAATCAATTTAAGTTTATTGACAAAAAGATCTGTTTTTGCATTTTTAATAAATTTCAGGAAATACTGGAGTTCAAACTTCTAGCTAAATAAAACTCGTTTAAAATTTGATAAAGTGATTAACAACAAATTTCGCTGCGTGTTAAAATGATACTTTTTAGTCTATGATTTTACTATGTAAACACACCTTTAATGGTCCAAAAGCAAGTTCTAGGTTTTTTGCTAAATAAATTAAAAAAAAGTTGATTAATGAAAATGCGTCTTACAACTTATGTAAATTAAATTCAAAGTATTAATTGTTACCATTTAGACGATTTTTTTCTTGTTACACTTTTGATTGGATTTAGTCGCTGGTTTTGAAATAAGTTCAGCTTTTAACATTTTGAAAGCAAGATATATATAAATATCTTCAAGGCGGTTTGGTTTTTGTTTTCGACTTTATTGTTTCAGTGTTTTTGAGTCGAGGGGAGAGTGTGGAATGAATTGGAACAGCTGATGATGTGTATAAAAATTCTTGACTATGTTTCCTAATAGCAAGAGCTTTTAATCAGAGCACTTTTATAAATTCAAATAACTAGATACTGAGTGAAAAATTGCCCCCTCATCTCACTAAATATTTTCAATTTTATAGAGCGAAATGTTAGTGAGTTTATTAAGATGTTAAACAAACAGGAAATATTTAGCTTTAAAGAGTTTTTTGTACTTTTAATGATGTTTCTTTAGTCTTACAGTCTTTATAGACTTCATAGATGCACCTCTCAGTAAATTCACGCATTTTTGATTAAAACTACGAAATTCAGGGTTAACGAACAGAAATGATTATGTCAATTAAATTTTTGCGCGTGTTAGCCCAGTGTTCCTGTTAGATGTATGTTAGTGGAGTTTGATAATATCCAGTGAAGTTTTCTATGAAGCATATATAGCATAATAGCAAAAATGTCAGGAAAAAGTATGACATTCGATGTATAATTTTAAAAATTATTTCCCTTTAAATTCACTTTAGACATGAAGTGGATTAAATCTTAATAAGATACAACACAATCCACAAATTTATTGAACTGTAAACAAATTTTTAATTGGAAAGGGAAACTTTTTAATTGTTTTGTCAGAGAAAATTTATTCATTTTGCCAGCAATTAGAAGAAACAAGAAAATATGCAATCAATCGCAAATGACAATGAGACCTTTGTTTCTAAAACCATAGTTAAATATCATTCATTAGCATTATAGGTATTTTTTGAAGCATTTATAGAAAATACAGACCGATGATAATAATGGAGACTTTGAGAGAATTTCTCCGAACGAGAGGCTTTTTAGTGCGTGTTAAAATTACATTCCAATTCAATAATTCTGAGGGTGCTCAATAAATTCAATCAATAAAATAAATCCCTATAATGTTGAGACGCAATAAAGGTACAACAGAATTTAGAGGTTGTTCATCAATTTTGTATGTTAAAGTTTTTCATAAAATAAACATTGAGAATATTTTAGGGTTTTTTAGAATACTTGGGATAAAATTATAATATCAATTGAGGTTACACTCGAACATCCCCTGAGAGAAATGTAAGAACAACATGAATTGCAAGAAATGGCATTAAATGCAAATTTGCAATAACATAACTTAATTTTGTTTTATTTAAATGAGCAAATGTGCAAGAAAACACAAGAATTTTGGCGTCAAGTAAGAATGTTCTGCATATTTGCGCGTACAATGGATGAGGCAGGGTTTTTGAAACACTTTCAGTGTACTTAGAAAATTGTATTCTAGGACAATTTTTAAGACGATTAGACGACTAGAATTTGAAACACGGCAAAAATGCACAGCTCGAAGCCCTGCTCCTCCTCCAACCGATTTATGAACCCTTCAGGCGCCTTTCCCAGATTCTCAATTTACTGAATGATACTTGCAGAATATTCTTGCAGCTCAAGAACATTGTCTCACCGGGTTGAAGCAGCATGAACATAAATTCTCTAGTATATGAGAGTGCATGGAAGTTTGATTTTTGATTTCCTTTATGTTATTGCAAACAATTTATTTTTAGAACAAAATATACAGAAAACTTGCAAAAAAACTTACAAGCAAAATACAAAACCAATAATTTAATTTGTATTTTGATATAAAGAACATTTTTTTTTAGTTTCACGTCCATTACTCTACTAGTTTTGTTCTCGGGGGACTTAACTTTTGCTGCTCTTGTTGCATTGCATTTCTTGAATTTCCTATTATTTTTCTGCATAGTTTTTTCATATCAAGTTCCTTATAAATTTGTTAGCTGTTGTTTAATCTTTGGTGCTTGGCGCAGAAAGAACAGCGACAACAAATATCGCAGTCTAACGAAATTAATTTAATTTGCTCGCAAACAATGCATAAATTCTTTTATTCTGCGCCCACATAGCAATTTACTACCATTTTTTATAAGTGAAGTGAAATAATAATAAAAGCATAGTGAGGTGGCCAACAAGGATTGTTGAAAAATAAGAATGATAGATGAAATATTTGTGATTTTTTAAAGACAAATTAAGACAAATTTTATTCAAGTCGATTGCTTATATCCTTATTCAGTTCTTTTGAAAATAAATTAAAATGTATGAATGTATATCTAAAGTTCTGTTCCATCGAAGTGAGGCGATCAAAGAATGAGGATGTGTTGTATTAGGATTCATCTTTTCACATAATTTTGAGTCATTCTTTAAGACGATTTGCGTCACAATGCCACTGCAGAAACCCAACAAATGATTCACCATTTTATTATTACAAAATATTCTATTCAAGTCTCTAGTCACCCTTCCCAGCTTTCAACACACTCTAAATATATATAAAAAATTCCAAACTATTAACTAAAACAGTCAACAAACTCGCAAAAACCAAAAATAAATGAAAAATAGTTGCCTTAAAAGTATTTTCAAAAATGGCAACAAGAACAATAATTCACCACCTTGAATGGCTCGAAAAGCATAAAACTGTATTACAGCACACATTTTGCAGTTGGAGTTGGCGATCAAGACGATAGTTCGTTTGTTTTCTGCTATCCTACTCTCTGGTAGTGTTTTTTAAATTGCAATAACCTACTAAGTTATTCTAAAATACGCGCAAGTTGGTTGGTTATTGCAATTTAGTTGTCACTGCCAGAGAGTAGGATAGCAGAAAACAAACGAGTTATCAAAAGTCAGGGTTTGGTAGGTCTTTTGTGTTTAATTGTATAAAGTTGCAATAGTTACATATTTGAAATATGCAACAAATAAAAATTAAACTTCTTACAAGAAGAATCGAGCTAGAGGCTTGATGACCACCGAATAAAATTCTTCCATTTATGCCAAAGAGTTCAAAGTTCAATAGACTTTATCTTTTAAACAAAATTCAAAATAATATTTGAATTTTCATTTGATAGAAAAGCCTTCCAATTCCTGGCTCGAAATACAAAAGAAAATTAAATTTCAGTTATTTTCAGTTAATCGCGACTGGTCACTTAAAATATTACTCACTACCTGGTGGGAGAATTTCAACACGTTGAAGTCAACGACTCCTTTTTTCTAGAAATATTCTTCAAAACTTCTTTAAAACAATTTTTACACTCAGAAATTTCTTGAGAAGAAATTTTCAATTAAAAATAATTATTGCGTGGACATATTTGATGACTCAAACAACAACAATAATGCTTTGTAAGCGATTGAGATGCTGAAGAGTCTTTCTGACATTTGAAGACACTTCCAAACATTTTCAAACTGTGCTAGAAAATGTCAAGCCTGCCTTTAAGAATTCAGCCAAACACGAAAAATACTCTATGAGATAATAAAATTCAGCTGTTTGTTGCAGTTTGAATTGAAGTATTTTTCAAGTATTGTAAAGATTCGTAGTTTTTTAGTTAGAGCCACTCCTTGAATCGACTTATAGACTTTTAGAGCATTAGACTTTGTTTCTAGAAAACCTAGAAAACTAAAGGCTTTACTGGAGTTGCTGAATTGCTGAATTGTTGAATTTCTGAGCTTTGTGGATTGAAACATTTGCAAACATGAAAATTGTTGGAATGTTTGTGCGCCTTTCAATAAATTCATTAAGTTTCAATAAGTTCAGTTCAATGATTTGTTGCCGTATTGCATAAATCATATATAAATAACATAAATAGCAGGAATAGCATATAATAGCATTAAGTATGAGATTATTATTATTTGGGTGGTGAAGCGCAAAGCTTTTGGAAGTTACTCGTCCGTTGTGTACATGTAAGTTTGAATCATGTACTTTATTGGACTTATTTGCAGTAATTATAGAGTGTTGTAATTTAATTGGTTGGTTCTTTGCTGGGTTTTTTCTAAGATGGTTATAGTGTGTTATTATAAATTATAAATATCATTTGAACTCAATATAAACCTCAACAAACCGGTTAAGTGGTTCTGAGTTCAATCTTTTATACAATGAGATTGTTATAATAAAATTTAAATTATTGAAATTGAAATTTTCTACTGAAAAAACCTTGCTTTATTAAATAAACTCATCATGAAACCAACAAATAATAATTTCCAGTTTCGTTTTCAGCAAATTTTAAGCTAAATCATTCAATTATTATCAGTCCATTAATTCAACAACTCCGCACAATTTAAATCAAATAATTGCAACAATCGCATTGTTCGCCCATTAATTTGAAAAGTTTTTCTAAAGAATCTCTAGCCGACAGTCTCACATTCAATGATTCAATGTTTCAATGTTTGTTCCATCAAAAATTCACAAAATTTCACTTTCTGTGCGTGCTGCCGCTGAAAAAACTCAAAAACCGCCAAACTTAAATAAATTTAGATAAATAACTCAAATAGATACTTGGAAAAAGCTCGAATAATTTGAAAATCGAAGAAACAACTTGAAAGATTCCAATAGAAAGACAATCTGCGTAAAATATTATGTGGAGAGTGAAAAAAATTGTTCAAACACACTTGGTCGAGCAAATTGAATGGTGGAAAGTGAAATTGAATTTTTTTAACACTTTTTTTTGGTTTTTGTTATTGAAGATTTCGATTATTCAACAAACTATCAGCCTCTAATAAGTAAATAATTTTAATAATTTCACGGAGTGAAGTGCAGAAAGGTAATAATTGTTTTATTGGCCTCAAGGCGCGTGAGGTGCAGAGTGGCCTCGGAAGACTTGCGATGACCAAATAACATTTTGGGTATGATAAATATGGTGAATAATTTAACTGATAGATGCATTAGCTTACTTATTTGTGGATTTACGCTGTTTATTGAAATTTTGGAATACATTTAGTTTACGACGAGTACTTCAATATAACTTCAAAGTTACATACTTAACCGTCATTATGAAACTATTTCGTCCTTTCAAAAAGTCTTCAAAAACATTCAGTAATCACGCAGTTGTCCGGTGACTATTTGTGATTCTTTGATATTTTATTATGCCAACTTACAAGGCTTAATACCCAGTCGATATGAATTTAGAATTAATTTATGCTGAAATTCTGGTTTAATTCAATACAAAGTTCTAAAAGTCGTTTGCATGTCTAAAACAAGCTTTTATAGTTAATAAGTTAGAAATATTTTTGCAAGTCTTTTTTGCAACGAGACAAGAAGAAATATCTGAAGAATTTAAATATTCTTGTTATATACAGACGTACATTAATAAGATATACCTTAAACGCAAGTTCTAAAATAAAATTGCTAGATAATGAAATTAATATTATTGCAATATGTTAAGAATTCATCAAAGAATCAAACAATTTTATAGGGACTTCTCTTGAAATATAACAAGCTAATTTTATCAATACTAAAAATATATAATTTTTTGCAAGAATAGAAACTCTGTCATAAATTCTAGATTTTCAAAAACTTCAACATTCCATAGATACAAATATTTCACAAAGTCTAATAAATCTTCAATCCAAAATTCGCTCCAAACAATTTTTAAAACAAAATCAAGATCCACCAGTTTAATGTCTCAAACAATCAATAAAACCATTTGAAATGATACATTCCATAATTGACTAGTGTTGTATGTATTTTTAGGTATTTGTAGTTTTGTTCGTTTTTAGCATACAAAATGTCAAAGCGTCTACTTTGAAAATGCCATCATCCAAAAAATACACAAAAAAGATTTTTAAATACAAAAAAGCGCAGAAATACACACTCAAATATTTGTAATAAATGAAAATAATAATAAAATCTCAAGTTCGATTGCAAACAGCCAAAGTTTCTTCTCAAATATTTTAATGATCTTGTAACGATTTATTTTGTTAGTTTTGGAAGTTTTCCCTGAAAAAAGTTCCACAAACTCGCATAAAACGTAAATGTTTGCTTGAATATATTTAGTTTTCAAAATTTTGGGCAAATTTGGTATGATGGATTTTAATGAGGGGGTGATTATGGGGTCAATTAATAAAACCGTTGTTGTATTTCAACTGAGAACTTTAATTGAAATTACTTGATCAAAATTATATATTGTGTTATTTAACAAAGAAAACAATTATGAAAATCTTAAGGAGCTCAAAATTCTAGCCAAAAACTTGCCCCTCTAAACAGTTCCAAGTATACATTTTTCTCAAATGTTTTATGTTTCAATCTCTTTCAAATTAAAATGCGGGAAAAATTACACAAAATAATAAATATCATTAATGGTCGAACGGATAATTCATTGCGTTTTGATGTTTCATTGTAATTAAATGCTTAAACACAAAGGAGAAATATTAGAAAGCCGAAGCAATCGTGTCAATCAATTTTGAGGGCTGGTTGGGAAGTGTTTCGCTTGGAAATATTTTAGATTTTTTTCTAGATATTCAAAAATCGATTAACTCAATAAATAATAAGGGAAGTTGAATTTGATTTAAAAAACTTCACCAAGACATTTCAGATCAAAAAAGCTCGATTCACGAAAGATTTTTCTCGTCTTTTTTTATACATTATAGTTTTCATTAATATTATAATCATTTAAATATTTTTTTGCTATTTAGTTGATCTTTAATCAGAAGTTAAATTTCCTAAAATTGCTAGAAAGCTAACCACGACACCATTTATGAACACCATTTTTAATATTTACTTTTCATTTCTTCGCCGTTTTATGTTTTCATACTTTGTTTTTCCAATCTTTTTTGTTTTTTTTTTTAAATTGTTTACGTTAAATCTGGTTAAATCTCCCATAAATATAATGTTTGAACACAAATAATGAGCCATAATTTCAAGCTTTTCATGTATGATTGTCACCTGCATTTTCTTTAGAAAAACATTAAATACAGTTTTTTGCTTTTTGGAAGCAATTAAAATATGAATAGGTTCGCTGAGCATTCAAGCGGTCAAGTCTTTTGTGCAGCTATTCATCAGTTGGGAGTTGGTATGTAGCATTTTTGATGACTACCATGATTTGCAAGAAATTCAAGTGTTTTTATGTGCATGAATTTGATAATATGGTAGATAGCGATGAATAATTTTAAATTATAAAGTGATTGATGACGGTTCTTAAGAGTTTTTGTGTTCAAGTATTTTATGAAATTTTTTAAAGGTTTTTTTTTTATTATGTAGATAGAAATTATTTAATAATAGCACAAAGTAACAATATTAAAGATGCGAAGTTTTACAACTGAGAAGTTCAATTATTATAATATTATTTTGAGTCTTGATGTTTTAATGTCATCTATTAAATAGTAAGAAGATTATCTAGTTTCAAAATACCGTTATGACAATAATTAAAAACTAATTTTTTAAGAACTAAATATTATATGACAAGAAATTACTACTAATACTCGACAATCATCCAAATTAATTAATAAAACGTCGGACATTAAAAAATAATTTTTCATTCCGAGTTTTTGACCAACTCGCCTTAAACCCACCGCAAAAATAAGAAAGATGACTTAAATCAGATTTAAACGAAAGATAAACCACCCACACAAATTATTTGAAAGGAAAAATATTCAAAAGAAACTCGCTAAATTTAAGAACAATTCTTACATAATCCAAAACAACAGCCAATAACCCGCAATAACAGTTAAAAATCCCAAAAAACTTGATCATCACATCATCGCTTTGAAACACCTCATTAACCTCTACCGAGCTCTTTATTCACTTTATCCAATTCACTTCCAAGTCACTTCCAATAAAAATTCATAATTTTTCATACCACTAAAATTGCGACCAACACAGCTGTCTCCAAGGCAATTAAGACTTATTTCTTTCGTTGGAATCAATTTTTTCTCGATCGGCCAGGTACTTTTTGATAAAAAATATTCACAAAATCGAAAAAACCTGCTTTGTGCCTTTGAGCTGCTTTGAGGTGATTTTGAGTATTTTTAGTATTTTTGCTAGTGTTTGCGTTTTTAAATCTTTGTGCTCTGCTCTGGCACCTTAACAATGTCTCTTGGCTCAACACAAAAATGTTAATTTTACCTTTTGATAATATGTTAAGAAAAAATGCCAAACACATTTGACGGAGTCGTTGTTACATATTTTTATTCACAATATAAGACACAATGACGATTGATCGGTGGGCTAGTGCTATTTGGAGTTATTGTTATAATATCTTAAACTAGCAGTTTGTATGTAGAACATAGCAAATTAAGAAAATGAAACTTAACAACTTTAAAACAAATTGTTAATATATTCAATAAATCATTAACTGATCTGATAAAATTCCAATTCCACCTCAAAAGTGCAGAACAGTCCTCAATCACCGATCCCAATAAATTGTTTCGAAAACGAAATAAAAATTGGTGTATAAGAGTGACTTGTAAACCTTGAGAAATAAAAAAAATATGAAAAAAATGGAAAGTATTTCTGTAATAATATTTTTTCCAGCTAGAGCTGTTTTGTTTCAAACCAATGCAAAACCAAGTAAAGCCAACTAAAATAATTATATACACGAATAGTTTGATAGTTTCATATAATTTTTATAGTTTCAGCATTTTATTTGCCATTTTATTAGCTAAGTTTCGCTAGCTTTTTGCAGTTTTGCATGTCAATTAGTAGATTTTTAGTGCAAAGCCCTGTAAATACTTGAACAGTTTACATTTTATTTAAAATACACATGGAATTCCAATCACGCAGCGACTTTGACTCAGTTTGGAGAGCAATTTCAAAAAAAATTACATACATTTAGCAATCCGGGCAGAAAGCGAAATTGTTTCAAATTTGAAATTGTTTTTCAATTTTTTCGCCGAATTTCGAGTCTGTTAAGTTTACCGAAATTTTGCTATTAAACTGTTTTAGAAACTAACGTGTGATTGGATTAATTGATCGGTCGGTTAAAATATCTGCTTTGGATTTAATTCAATTATAGATGGATTTAGCAATTTTGAGAGGTATTGGGGAATTTACACATTTTTTGACGTTATTACTATAAGATTAGTTGACTTGGGGAGTAATGTGACTATTAAGATTCAATGGTAATTTAAAGAAGAGAAAAGTCGATTACTTAGTGGTATAAAAATTTAAAAATCAGTCCTGATCCTCGATTAGCAGTTTAATCAGTTCAGATAAAATTGTATATTGAAGGAAACCAAAAATTTATCGCAAAAACATATAGTCCAACCATCAAATCTAACCTGAAAAATGAATTCAGAAAAATTCCCATCGATCGCGATCTTAAAACCAATTTAAAACTTTTAATTAAAATCTATTGCAATTAATGCATTTTTAAAAGATTGTGAAGTATTTTTAATTTGTTAATTTTTGTTCACTCTATAAAAGTATGAATTATTATGAATTATTATTAAAATAATAGCTGAGGCAGTTCCCATAGAATGAAAGATTCAAATATTCATGAAATCAAAGAAATCCCGCAGTCAAGATTAACAATTAGATTTTAGTGTGCAATGTTTGCAAAAAAAAGCTTTTTTAACAATATCAACAATTCGATATTGCAGAAAAATCTAAAAATCACGGAGAATTCATAATTTAGTATTAAATTAAGCAAAAAATAATTGTAATTGTACGTAAATAAGCAGAAATAGCAAGAAACTAGCAGTGGAAGAAATTTAAAACATGAATATACAAATAATAAACTTTAATGGATTTGAACTAGATTTTATAAAATAAAATGATTGTAAGCTGTGTAGCAAAAATGCAACAAGAACGAGCAACTAGCAATAGTGCATATAGAAAAATGGCAGTGGTGGTTGAGCTACTGATTAATTGGGGGCCCAAAAATTTAATATTAGGAAGACGAGGAGAAAATGTAAGTAAATCAAAGTTTTTTTGTTCATTCGAAATTCTAGAAAGTTTACAAAAAAGAATGTATTATAATATATACCGTAGTAACGAACATCCTAAACATTCATAGAAAGTTACATTGGACTGTTTATTTATTTATCGCTAAATAAAAATGTGAACTTTTTTAATGTTATCATTTAAAATCAATCAATAGACAATATAAAAATCCCATAAACAACAAATCGTTATAAAACCCCCGCAATCGATCCCGCCACTGTTTTTTTTTCTCGCTTGGATCAAACAAGAAATTGAAAAAGTAATGTTGCAAAAATCTCACAGAGGAAGAAAATTGCAATAAAATTCATTGAATAATTGGCTGCACAAGCTCAGAAACCTACCTTGTTGATGTGAAATTAATCCAGAACTGCTGAGGACCATCAAGACGGAAAACATAAGATATCCCATTTTTACTACTGTCGCGATTGCGAAATTTTCGCCACAAACTTCTTTTTTGCTGCACTTTTTATCACGACGTTTTCTCGATGATTTTTCTATTTCCTACATGGATTTACATGCTAGGCTGTTTTTGCTCATTTTCACTGAATTGTGCATTTGTGCGACTCTTTTTTGATGGGAAATTGACAAAACTTGCGATTTCTGTGGGATTATTTCTTTATGCAACAATCTTTCGGGTTTTTATTCGCATTTTGGGCAATCGACTTGAGGTTTTGTTGTTTTTTTGTAAATCTCTTTATTTTTTTTCAGTTGTTTTGAGGTTTCTGCGATGTTTTCGCAAGGCTTATTTATTATTATGTTTAGTAATTTAACAAGAATAAATAAACAAACAGTTCACCCTCAAATCAATGGAAATACCACAACAACACTCAATTCTTCAAATTTTGTGAAATTTTGCGATTTCGCGGAACTAAACTTTATTTTCAAAAATATTTTTCGAAAAAATTACACTGCAACCACACACACTCTCAAAATGAAAAGGTATTTCTCAACTTGCTCAAGAGGTTTAACAACGCGACTGCTCTAAACGAATGAAATATTGCAACTGACTTAGCGACAGAAAAAGATTTGTGTTGGAAATGTTTTGATGGTGAATGAAAAAGAATGGCATAGAAATGTTCGCGTAAATTTTTGAGCTGTTCGCGCAGAAAAACGCGAAATTGTTCATAATGCCAACTGAATGAAGGAAATAAAATGCGGGAAAAGGTTCGAATTCAACAATTTTGGAATTAAGAAAAAGTCAATATTACTTTTGGTCAGGTTAAATAGTTTTTTTCTCTTAAATGTGCTATTTTTTCTAAACTTATTTGCTAAATAACTTCAAAGGACAAACCACCATTTTTAGTACAACATTTTATTCTTCCATTGAAACCTAAAATGTAATACAATCTTCATACATTTTTCACAATTATAATAATTACAATCAAAAATACCATCATAAGCGTTTAGTGGCAAAAAACATGATCAACAAACACAAAAAAGTTTGATTGATCGACCCTTTTCTCCAAGCTTATCTAATGCCTCTAAATTTGTCTATATAATATTTGATCGTTAATAATTAATCTATGTACATTTTGAACACTAAAAAAAACATTTTTAATCTAGAAAAATCCTAAAAAAGTCAAATCTCTTTACTATATTGTTAGACTGGGTTTTTAATTTGTTCAGTTTACAAAATCTTCAGTTTAATTTAAGGAGACCATTCATAGGCCATTCACTATTCATCTATGAATTTTTGCAGAATAAAAGATATGATATATCAATAATCTCGCCTTAAAAACTTCCTCAGTCACTAAAAACTAAAAAATCTTCCTAAATCTATCACTTATATGGCAAACTTCATTTTATTCAGTATTTTATCCATCAAATCAAGAAAAAATTCTTAAAAAATTTGAATTAAAAATCCCAAATCTAAAAAAATTGCCAGTAAATTTTTTATAAAATTATTTTAAATTTGTATCTTTCATAAGAATTGTTTGTGTGTGCTTTTTGTACCATTTCCAATCTCTTCTATATTATTTACAATATGTAAGGTCAGTAGTATTTTGTTAAAAATTTGATTCCTATCTAAAGTTAATGTTATTGTCACTTTTTGAGTTGTTAATTGTTAATATATAGTGAATCACTGTTAATCACTTTTAATCGCACTTAAAACGTTATAGTTTTATTAACTGACGAATTGGATTATTCTCATTAATTAGAGCACAAATAATAAATGCAAGAAAAAATGATTTAATGAAATATATGCGAATTTAATGGCGGATTCTGTTATTAAAACAGTTAAATGGTCAGATTTGATAAACGTTTCATATTTTACAAAAGAAATGTCTTAATGTCTTAATATGTTATTTATGAATTAGAAATGGCAAGTGATTTAAAGTACTGATTGCAATATTTAAGAATATTATCGGTTGAACGCATTTTTTACTCATTTTGAAAATAAAATATTTTAAGGCAAAAAAAGCACTCAATGGATAATTTAACTTTCAAGGGATATCCAACATTTTCATATATAATTATGTTGTCTTTTAAAATGTTTTAATACAATTACGTTAGTTAAATACAATTAGCTAGATAGGTATATAAAGTAGACACCCGACGATTTAAAATCGTTAATCTTGAATTTCAAGAAAAATATCAGAATCAAGTTTCTATTGAAAGACAATGCTAATTTTTATGAACGACCCTTTTTGCAAAATGATAAAATTATTGCAATAATATTTGAAAGTAAAGTACCAAGAAAATGTTAAAATTGACGACTCAATAAGAAAAAAAAGATCTTTCGTCGTGAAGGTCCTTAATGATAAGTTAATCATGTTAATTTTTATAATCAAGCAGCAAAGCATAGGTACTTAAAAATATTACCACACCCAATATGAGATTACAGTTTGAAACTCCTTAATATATCCTCGGGATCAAGTTGTATTTAACTTCAGATGTATAACGCGCCCACGATGAGTTGTATTTCTTCGCATTTCTGTCGTTAATGCGAACTGTGCGATGAAGAAGGTAAGCAATAATCAGGAGAATTCCCAGGAAAGAAGCACTGTCGAACTTGAAGATAAAAGGCACCAGAAGAGCCACGTGAATCAATATTTCTCCCAAATAGTTCGGCATCCTCACGAAAGCCCACCAGCTGGCCAAGATCAAACGGCGACCTTGGAAAGTAGGGAGCGTAACGAAGTCTGCAAAATGAAAATGGTTAATATTTCTAATTGGAAGTCTTTGTTTTAAAATTTAAAATGAGAAATAGCGTTTTCAAACTAACCTCTGTATTTAGCGTCAGTAGGATGCAATCGATAATCGTATTTCAATTTATTACTCAGTCTCTTTACCACCAATCCAGTAATAAACAAAACAAAGATGGCGCTGAGTGCAAATCCATTAATTTCCGTTTGTTTCTGGACGAATCTCGAAACAAATGTCATCAAGAACGGGAAAGTAGCGTATCTTAGCAACAAACCAGCTCCACATCCTTCATGACTCAACTCGAAAGAGCTGGTCAAATGATTTTCAAAGATAAGGAGGTCCAAAGCGTAGATAGAGATTAAACTGGGAATCAATAGAGACAGCTTATTGTACTCAGCGTTTTGGAAAAGAAAGGAGAATTCCTCGAATCCATGTTTGAAGAAGTCCAAGACGATTGTTAAAGCGCTGATAGCGGCATCTTCTTCAAGAATATCTTCACCGGCCAAATATTTAGGGAGCTTGATGCTTTTGCAAACGAGTGCAATGTTTATGAGAAGCAACATGATTACGTACTGGTGATAAGCAATTTGTTTGATGTCGAATCTACAAAATAAAGGAACTTATGAATAGACATCTTTTGAAAGAGAAATCGTAAAAGCACTCACCTATTCCAAGCTTTTGGGTTAACTTCAGCTCCAGCAAAAAAGTCCACCACTAGCCTTTTGCTCCTTCCGAAAGGGTTTATCTGTCCAGCTGGCCAGTATTTAGCCTTGACGTAACAAGCAGCACCCAAACCCAAAGCATACATGACACTCAAGTGCAGCAGTTGATCAACGTCACGAAAACCTGCCCATAAGTTTATTCCACAGTATTTCAGAGCAAAAATCGATACAACAGTCAAGAAAGCACTTATTAATCCAGTGAAGTTGTAGGTGATGATTCCACTCTCGCTTTGAAGCTTAACTTGTCGTCCGATGGGTAGGATGGAGAATATCCAGCATCCAGCAATTATTTCAAGTAGAAGCCAACCACTTGTTGATGTGCAGTAAGTTGTAGGCGTCTTGAAATGCTTCAATGCTGAATTCCAAGTTGATTTTCCATTGAACGCATATGAAATAGCAATAGGGATAATCTCTAACGCAATCAGCAATATGATACTTCCCCAGATACCACCAAATTCGATCAAACTATCGGGAGTTTTGCAACGCTGGGAGAGTGGTTCAGAATCATCATCATCCTCATCAGAGAACTCTTTGGTTGAGAGAGAGGCACTCAATGCACTAAGGGATCGTCTACTAGACACAGATGGTGTTGGGGTCATCTCTGACAATGATTTTTTGCCATTAGCCGGAGTAATTCTTGATCTTAAACTTTGCAGGCGACTTTTGTTTGTGATAGCTTTAATCTCACTGTCACCTGAATCATCCATGAGTGACTTTCCTTTCTTAGGAGAGAGCTCTGCCATAAGTTTTGAGTTTGCTTTAGTTATTTTCACTGGACTCAGGTTAATTTTGGGTGAAGGTTTAGGTGATGTTGGTTTAGGAGTTGATGATTGAGAGGAATCGGACTCAGTAACCTTCTTTGGCCTTCCTATGGGCTTGGTGGTCACTCTAGCTGGAGATTTAGAGCGTGCACGAGTTGTTGGTCCTTTAATAGGTGATGGAGACTCATCTTTTTTGGCTGTTGTTGCTTTTCGTGGTCTGCCTCTAGTCCTACTTTCCGGTCTCGTCTTTCGTCTGGTATCCATGTTAGTAGCACTTGATCGGAATCACTAAAATTAATTTTAAAAACGAGTTTTAGTCAAAGAAGCATCAGGTGAGACAGATGAGGTTAAAAAGAAAATTCTATAAATAATCAAAAAGCCCGCTCAAAATACAAAAATTAAGTTTATTACATAAAACTACTATTTATTGATAGTTTTTCACTCACAGTTTGTTAGTAGAACTTTTTAAGTAAGTTTGCACAGTTTTATTGATTTGTTTGGCTTTTATTCCACGAATTTAAAACAATTTGCGATTTGTACAAAGCGTCACCCAGTGAACTGTAGAACTACTAAATTTCAGTTAAATTTTCGCTGGGAATATTTCCATGCGTCACAGTCGAATCGCGGCTGCATTGTTAAGTTACTCATTAGCTCATGATTTTTGTTTACTTCAAATTTAATAAGCGAGTTTTACGTTAATTAGCTGCTTAATTTATAAATTAATAGAATAGTCTAAGACAAACAATTATAATTAATAAAAAATGAGTGAAGATTTAGCAGCGTTAGCTAAGTGAGAGAAATTTTATATTATTTAAGATTTTTGGTTAATTATCACTAAAACTGTATTAATTGATTGCTATTCTTCATTAACAGAGACTTCGTTGAAAATGTTTACATTGAAGAAAAGAAAAAGGCCAAGAAGAAAAAGATTCAAACTCAATACAAGTTAGTTATCATTAAAATTTCTTTGTTGTTAATTTTTATTTTTGTTTAATTGGCTAACTCTCTTTTTAACATATATATTATAGATATCTTATTGTAATTGATTTCGAGGCTACCTGTTGGGAGCGAACGATTCACAGGCATAAAACTCAAGAGATTATCGAGTTCCCTGCTGTCCTTCTAAATTTAGAGACGGGTGTTATTGAAAAAGAATTCCATCATTACGTTAGACCTACTGAAAATCCAATTCTCTCTGAATACTGCATCAACCTTACTGGTATTACACAATCGATGGTAGAAGAAGCTGGAGGAGCAATCCTAGTTGAAGATTGCATTCGAGAATTCGTTGTATGGATTAAGCAAACCATTCGTGAATATAGTTTGATCCTCCCTAAAACTAAGAGATCTAATATTGACGGAAATGTGGTACTGGTTAGTTGGAGCAATTGGGATTTCTGTATCTGTCTGACAAAAGAGTGCGGAAGAAAGAAAATACGGAAGCCGTCCTTTTTCAATCAATTCATGGATCTTAAAGAGATCTTTATGGTAAGTTTTTGTGAATATTTCGTTTTAAAAGCAGTTCATTTCAAATTTGAGTTTGTAGGAAAAATACAAGATGAAAGCAAAATTCAACTTCACAGAGGCTCTGACCCATGCTGGTCTAGAATTTATTGGTCAACAACATTCTGGTATCGCTGACGCAAAAATGACGGCTATATTGGCAATGAAGATGCATAAAGATGGTGCAAATTTCCGAATAACCCGCGACGCAAATCAGCACGAATTAAACAGATCATTTTAAGGGACTGGCTCAGCGCCTATAACTATGATTTATTTAAATCGAAATTATGAAACTTTCTAGTTTTTAGACGGATGTATCGCGACATTTTTTTAATCCTATCAATCTTTTTTTGATACAAAATTTATCAATTTTCACCAATCTTTTGTTCATTAACTCCGACAATTTCGTAATAAAAGCATTTTATCAAAAGTAACAAATATAAGTTTTCGTCCTTTAATAAAATTTATTCTTGACAAAATCAGATTAAAATACCAAAATTCCTAGCTTTAAAATTCACATCTAGAGTTTTTATTTAAATATTCTTTGTGGTAACTTTTGGTAGAACAATCAAAAGCTCATAATTACAATAATTCTAAGTATGCAGTATTTTCTGATGATATTAGTTGCTTTCTTAAAAAGCTTCTCCAGCTCCTTCAACGGCATCTTCAAAAATTTCTTTTGCCTCATCATCTTCCAAGGCTGCTGCCATAACTTTATCGTTGGTTTCTTTCTGTAACCTCTTTTCGTATTCTCTTACGTCTTGCATGCTCATATCGTACCACTCATCGATCCAAGTAAATGCTTGACGATGACCCAGCAAAAGAACATCACGGATGCACTAAAAATAATAGAATCTTAGTTCATTTCATTTTGTTTCTGTTACAATGTTACCTTATGAATATAATCCTCGACTTTTGTTTGGAATCCCCAAACTTCGAAGCTAGCACTGACTAGCTTATAGGAACACATGATAGGTCGATCTGTTTGTCTCCAGCCTTCAATCAATGGACCTCGATTTGTTTTAAGTGACTTATAAAACTTTGGATCTTCTTCTTCCTTGTAATGTTTGTTGCTCGTAAGATCATCGTAGGCAATGTCAATGACATCAACTGGTCCCAACTTATCATCTGGTACCTCTAAACTATTTTCAGTGGTTCCACAATCGTTTTTGAAAGTGGTGAGGATCCTTATGTTGAATTTCGGAATAAAAGAGCATGCATACTCTGTTATAGTGTAAGGATAATAGTTCCATGATTTTTCAATGACATAAAAAACTCGTGGACAGACAGCTTGGAGCCAATAAGGAAGACGGGAAGAGAGATGGATCCTTTTTTCGGTGTATTGACCTTTACCGTGTTTCCCTTCTTCATCTTCACACTCTTTATTCTCAATTACTTCTACGCCCTCACCACCTTGAGATTGTTCTAGGGAGTGTCTTGCTATCATATAAAGTTGACCGATTTTATACTGTAATTTAAGCAATTAAATTGGGTGTAAGTAAACATTATATCTGATTAAATCTAATCTTAAACAAATATAAAATAATTATGGAATGAATTATTGATTCTCACCTCTTCTACCGTTAATGGCATGCAAATCCTGTATTCTTTCGTTAGCACCATTGTGGTGTAGTTGACTTTTTGATTCTTAACAGTAATTCGATTGGTTTAATTCAACTTAATCAAACAAAACAAAAATTCCTTATCATAAAATATTTGAAGATATTTTGACAACACCCACACATACAAAACGAGCGCTAAAATCGCCCAGATCGGATAAAAATTGCGCGTGTATGGAAAAAATGTTTTGGTCGTTAAGGGAAACCAAAAATTAAACAATTGTGCATATCTCGAGACATTTTGTAGATTTTAAGATAAATCATGGAAAACGCTCGTCCACCGTCTGGAAGAATGTCAAGAAGGAGTACTTTAACGCTTACAGACTCATCAAGTCCAGCACAATTGTAAGTTTTATGATTTTTAATCTATAACGTTTTCATAAATATTTTTGCAGCTCGATACCATCGTCAGCGGCTAGTAGTGGCTTGCGAGTTGGGACTGCTTCAAGATTGACTAGTGCTATGCCAGCAAGTGGCAATCAAAGAATTGGAACCAGTCAGATTGGTTTTCATCAAAATGTAATTAATGTCCGTTAATTTTTGGCCAAAATTTATGACTTGATTTTTTTCAGACTTCGATTGCTGATCGTCCGATCACGCAGCATGGTCTTTCAGGTTCTTTATTTTTCTTTATTAAATATTATAAAGTAAATATTATATTATATTAAGAATAAAAGCAGTTAATTGCGGACTACTTCAACTGCGGACTATATTTCCAAAAAAAGTTTGATTTTTTACAGCTTCATGCTCGGACGACTTTTCTCCAAAAATATTTTTGGAGTGGCTTCGCAACATAAAGAACAATAATTTCTAAAAGATTTTTTATGTTGGTACCTTACTGAAATGCTTCTAGCTTACATTAACCAAATAGCGAGTATTTTTCATGATATTTTGTCATTTATTCCAAACCGACCTACAATCTCAAAGACATGCTGAAGACATGCTGTTTAAAAATTTTTGGTTCTGAGTATGCAAAGTTCTTGCAAATCTGTCCAATTTTTAATCGTGTTTGGAAAATTTTTATGAAATTGGAATTGTTTAGCTTCAGTGCCCGATAATGTACCATAAGGTTTTGCACGCTAATTGCGGACTATTTCTTAAGTTAATTCCGGACGTTTAGCACAAGCAAAAATTTTAATTCAAAATGTAGGTTTAGGTTGTGTATAAAGGAAACAATGACGCACATTAATGAAGTCAAATGTCAAATATTCTTTTTGAGCTCAATTACACCAAGAGCACCTTCAGCTGGTCGAAAAATCCTCCTTATTCACTAATTCTATCTTTATAACCAGAATCGTTCAATTTTAGGTTATCAGAGAGCTCAATAATTGTTCTAACGTGAAATAACGACCATAAGGACTTGTTCAACGTGACCTTGAGATGCTACTCATGGTCAAAAAATCAAAATTGTCAAATTCAAATTGAAATTCATTGAAAATATTGGTTCCATCAGAATGTGGGTGAGGTACCATCACTAGCTGCTTGTGGTGAAAAAATTTGTTTTGACTAAGTTTTTTTAACAAGGATTCATTGTCAATCTTGAGAGGAGTATAAGGAGGTGCTCGAGGTACCAAGCAGCTTCTCTTGGTGATTTTTTCTTTGATAACTATTTTAAAAGCTGTAAAAAAATTTAAAACTTTACCAAAAGCAGATGCTCATGATACCTCGACCACCTGCTCATGCTCCACTTAAGAGTGACAATAACTCCATGGAAAACAAGGTATACAAAAATAAATTTTCACCACTAGCAGGTGGTGATAGTACCTCACCCACCTTCTGATGGAACCAATATTATAAAGAAATTACCCTTTGAGTTTGATATTTTTGATTTTTGAGCATGAGTAGCACCTCAAAGTCACCATGAGCAAGTCCTTATGGTTGCTGGTAACTTGCTTTAGAACAATTATTATGCTATTAAAAACCACTTCTGGTCATAAAGTTTAGTATTAGTGATTAAATATGATTTTTCGACCAGCTGAAGGAGCTAAAGGTATTTTTGTGCTGCTCAAAAAAATCAATTGTAGTTCTATCAAAGCATTTTATGAGTAAATTTGAACCTTAATTCTTACATTTTCGAAAAAAATACTCTGATATAATAGTCCGGAGTTAACGAAAAAATAGTCCGCATTTAGGGTTGACTAGTCCGGAATTAACGTGCAAAAACTGTGGTACGGTATGAACAATAGCTCCTTAACCATCAAAAATATTGAAAATCCAAAGACATCATCTCAAAGGTCATTTAGTTTGGCACAAATTATGAGTGTCTAGAAGTATATTTGCAGCAGCAGAAGTGTGCTAATACGCAAATATTCAAAATATGAACCCAAATAGTCCGTAATTAGCATCGTTTATTCTTATATTAGTAAATATTATAGGTTTAACACCTCAAGGAAGAATTGGGACTACTATGGGAATGCGGCAGGTGAAGGACAAAAGATATTGGCAGGCAATTTTGCAATCGAAGATTCAGGATATTTTAAAAGAAACTGAAAGGCTCATGCAAGAGAAGAAGAACTTTGACCGAGAAAAATCTGCTATGAAGCTATATGAGAAAAAAGTTAAAGAAGCAGCTAAGGAGCTCTCTAGTAATTACATATGTTTTTGATAAACTAGAATTAGATTTATAGGATAATTTTTCTTAAAGCTCTTCAATCAACTTTGATGGACATGAATTTATCGTTAGACTCAACATCATCTGGAATGAATCGGCAACAAATACAAAATGAGGCAGTAGTGTTACGTGAAAGAAATGATAATCTCCAGAATCAGTTGGAACAAGTTTTCAAAGAGCGTCAGAATAAGGAGATTCAAAACAAAAGTCTGGAAGACAGCATCGAAAATGAAAAAGAAAAGATCAATGAGTTAGTTTACTCTTTAAACCAGTCGGATCAAAACCGTTACAAGGAACATCAACTGGTTTCTGAAAAGTTGCGTCAAGACAATTTGGAGATTCATTCCAAAATTGATGACTTGGCAAAGCAAAAGGAAAAACTTAGCTTATCCGTTATTAACAGTCAGGTAAATCTCATAAATTTTAGAAAGGCTTTTTTCAAATTATCTGGTTTGTTCAAGTCTCGATTGGAAGCAGTAAAGCTGCTTTCTAAAATGGGCGAGCTAATTTCCAAGCGCAATACATTAAAAGACGAAGAAGTAAATCGTTTAACACCAGCTCAGGAGCGCGAGAAACTTATCACTGAAGTTAGAATTAACAATCAGTCCTTGACCAGTATAACGAAGCAAACTAAGATTGTGTCGGATCAGCTTCAAGAGAAAAGAGATTATTTGCAGCAGATTGAACAAGATTTGGATGAAGGATCTTCTGAAAGACATATCAAATATAAAGAGTTGAAGAAAAGGGATGAGATGATGGAAAGTTTCTTGGAGACTTTTCATACAAATATGGTGCTGGAGAAACAAAGTATTTATTTTATTTGCCTCAAGATGTTTTTTCTAACTTTTAAATAATTTGCAGACATTGAAACATTGAAAAATCAGATAACCTTTGCCATTGAGCAAATAACATTACAAGGAATGAACACTAAGGCGTTTGGCGGAATGAAAGTTGATACATCTTTGTTTAACGAGAAAAATGATCTGAACTCTCAAGGTGGGTTGTTGAAAGAGTACAGCAAATTGGGAGTAAAGTTGAAGCAACTGAAGATACTGGAAAAGAGGATTCAAAAGCAGTTGCAGGAATTGAAGCAAAGTGAAGAGGATCTGCTCCAAGATATTCATAAATTCAGCAATTTAGAAGTTCGTTTAGAAGCTTTCTCGATTTAGGACAATACTGATTGGTTTTATTTATTATAGTCACTGCGCTCAGAATACATTCAAAAGTATGATGAACTTTCTACAGCATTACAAGAAGTCAAAGATAAGAAACGCGTGACTGAAAATGTGGTCCAAGAAGCTGAAAGAAGGAATAAGGATATTAAGGTAAAACTTCTAAAATATCTGTGCTTTAATTGAGCTTTCATGTAATCTTCCGCACAGGACACTTTAAAAGGAAACGAGACTTATCGCCAAATTTCCCATTTGGAAGATAAATTAAGTGACCTTTCCAAAGAGAACAAACAATTGCATGAAATTGTTGAAGAGCTTAACAAAGAATTTGATTATTCTAATATCAAACGAGAAGCACAAGAAAAAGTGGATGACTACAATAAAATGTTGTGCAAGGAGCTGCGAGCTGGAAATTTATAAATCGCTTTTTGGAATATAAAATGTTTTATTGCATATTTTATTGTGTTGTGTTAATCACATTAAGAGCATTGCTCTTGACATCACTGGTGTTGTTAATTTTAATAAAATTATTGTGGCACAGATTAATAGCTTTTGAAGGCAACTTCATCCTTGGAGCTCATCCATGTTTCAATTTCATCGACACTGAAAAAAATTTTCATTATCAAATTGTTGCTAGAGAAAAGTTCTAAATAGCTTACGTTCTTGGCACAAAAGTGAAATTTTCTATTCCGTTTTTGGTGATGAGAACATCATCCTCAATACGAACTCCACCAAAATTACGAAAGCGAGCAATAGTCTCAGGCACTAAAAATTTACTTTTAACAGGATCAGCTAGTGCAGCATCGAGTAGCTATAATAAATTTGAATCTTATACAAACAACTTCCAACCCCTGAAGATACTACAACTTACTGGATCTATAAAGTAGCATCCTGGCTCAATCGTGAGATACATTCCAGCTTTCAACACTCTAGCTGTTCTCAACCTATTAACTCCAGGCCTTTCATCTCTTTTGGGGCAATGGTCCAAGTAGCCACCAACATCATGTACATCCAACCCTAAGAAATGTCCGAGTCCATGAGGTTGAAATACTGCATTTATTCCGACGTTCATCATTTCTTCGACATCTCCACGAACAATGTTGGCAACTTTTAAATGCTCCAACATGCGACGGTTGGCCAACAAATGCATATCAACCCAAGAAACACCTTCCTTCGCAGATGAGCAGACTGCATCTCGAGCGGCTAACACAGCGTTGTAGATAATCTTTTGATCATTTGTGAATTTTCCATTAGCCGGGAAGCTGCAAGTAATATCCGAAGTATAACCATTATAATTGGCTCCCATGTCGAATAGGCACATCTCTCCATTTTTAATTGGATTGTTGTTTGGCGCTAAAATTTAAAATCATAATCAAAATACTTTCATGGAAAACTTTGCCTTCAAACTCACCAGCAGCATGCCCATAATGCAAAATAGCAGAGTTTGTTCCTACTCCACAAATGCATGTATAACTTGTGTGACGACAACCACCAACGTAGTAAGTATGAGCCAAGAAAATAGCTTCAGCTTGATACTCGAACATTTCGTCGGGTTTGATAGATCGCATCACCTTTTTGTGTGCATCTGATGAAATCTTGGCAACATAACGCAGAACTTCAATCTCGGCAGGGGATTTTATAACGCGGCTGAAAAAGTAAGTGTCATTAGGGATTCGTTTGCATATTTTAAAGATAGAACCAGAAAGATTTAAACAAAAAAACTTCTGCTATTTCCAATTTAAACATTTATTTTTATTAAACTGCAATATTCAATATTTAACGGCAGTATCTATCTAATCTTTTTAGCAAATTTAAACATGGCAAATAAATTTTACGTAAGTTTAAATCCCTTCAAACTAAAACTATCAACATATTTCAAGTCTTAAAAGAACTAAAAATTCTAATGTGCCTCAATGGCATTCTTCATCCGCTCTTTCAGGTACGCATTCAACTCCTTAGGATACATTTTAAGTTTCATCAACACATCATACTTCAACGTCACAACTTTCAAGCCCAATGTGCGAAATTGTCTGATCCTCATGGCTTGTGGTCCAATAAGGTATTCTCCAGTTGAATCAAAGTGTTCTGGAAGATGTACTAACAATGCCGTGTTTAAATTCCTTTCTTTCGAGAGAATACTTATGTTCCAGGTGTTCGTCATTCCACTGGGATGAAGCAAGACATCCACAATGAAAAGATCATTCACTGGGAGTTGAAAAAGAATCACAGATTTAGTTAAATTAGTCTGGCCACCAGCAATCTCCTCCAAATTCTGACTAATGTTGTTCACAACTCTTTTGATCCTTCCATCTTGCCAGATTTGCTTGGCCGTGTGATCTCTAGGAAGGAAAGGACCAGCATAATCCAAGCATTCCAAAGTCAGACTAAAATCGAAAAGTTTCAGATTGCCCCGGATTTTCTGCAATCGATGTGGTGGAGTGGTAGCATGCAATAAATCCAGGAAGTAGCTATTGAAGATCCGCTTTACAAAATTTAAAGGATAACGCTCCAAATATACACAAGCTAGCATGATATCAATTATATCGAAGGCTGGAATTTTCGTGAAATTCTCATCCAAATATTGTTCCACCTTTTTCCAGAATTTTATCGAGTTCAAAGGTTGGTAGTCCAATTGCCCAAAAGGCTGTAGAAACTGTTTCATGTGTTCTGGGCGAATTTTATTATGATTTAAGATGAAATATTCACCAACGCCATTCAATATGTGTATGTTTCTCAATTGGTGGTTTTGGCAATATTCCATTATCTCTACAATCAAACCAGGATCTTTAATCTTCACACATTTTGTTTTGGCATATTTTTCTAGAGATTTTTCAATATTTGGGTCGATGTAGTCCAGCTCTTTCAAATTTTGTACTATTAAGAGAAGATTTTCTTCGTCAATTGTGTGGATATTTGTGTAAAGATAACGAGATACGCTGTGCATTGTTGTGTAAGGAGTAATCTTGCAATCATTTAGGATTTGAATGATTCCAAGGATTTCACTTGTGCTTAGGAGCCACCAAACATCAATAATCTTCTTTTCGAGAATTCCTAAAAATTAAAAAATGTTAGTTTCAAAAATTACTCAGATTCTCAGCATTAACCATAAGCTCACCCAACAAAAACCTTCTAGTTGTTTTCATATACTGCAGCAGTTCATAAAGACACTTAATGTTCTTAGATGTAATCTTATTGCTTTGATCCTTAATATTGATCCAAAACTTTTCGGCGACATCGTGTCTTCTCAATTTATGTAGTACGTGAATACTGGCACAAATATCTTCAATTTCCAATTTATTCTCAACATTTCTAAGCAGTAGTTCATTCACCAAGCAATCTATAGATAAAGTCAAATCAATATGTTTTGTATAAACTTCCAGGAGTGCGATCAGCTGCTGATTGTCGTTGCTCTTGATGACACTATCCAAAAGTCGATTGTAAGTGAAAGTTTTTTCAAGTTCTTTCAGAATATCAAACAGTTCGTAATGTAACATCTTAGTAAGAGCCAATCTTGAGATCTCAACAGTAAGGTCATCATTAGGAATATTAGCAATTATGCTTAATACTCCATTTGAAGTGTGTGATCGCTCAATATTCTTAATCACTTGCTCAGGATTTATCAGTGAGATCTTATTAGAATCATTATCTTCTTCATCTGCTTCAGGTTGCTGTAAATTATTGCAGAGCGCCAGGAATTCATCTTGTCCAATTTTTCTTACAACTACTGGAAGCTCCTGTATATCACAACCATCTTGGACCAATATTGTCGTCTGTCCAATTTTGCTTTTTCCATTGTTGTTATTGTTGTTGCCATCATCCTTAAAGCCTCTCTGCTGATAAATTGTGGTTATGTGCAAGTAATTCTTGTTTGCCGTCAGTTTAGCTTGATTAAGTAAGCACCGTAACATTAACATCACTTAAGAGCTTTAATACTAGCCTATGCTAATTTATTTGGCTTGGAAAATCACTGATTAATACTAAATCGCATAATAATTGCTATTTTCCGAAGACTTTTCAGAAAATAGTTTTGTTTCACAAACACCAACAAGCAGTGAGCAAATGAGTAAATTTGTAATAGTATTGAAATTTTTCGCTAATTATATCGCAGAACTAATTGATAAGCGACTAAAGAAACAATGTTATCAAACTCACCACTCAGCAATAATCGGGAATAAAATATCAGAATCCAAAACGAACTTCTCGATACCTTCAAAATAGGCTGGTTTGTAGGAATTTCCACTATCACTGTTTTTTCCCGCCTAATTTAAAATTTCAAATTTCAAATTTCTAGTTTCAAACTATAATTAATGATTTTAGTAGAAATACATACCAAAGTTAATACCAAAGAAGGTTTAAGGTTGCTGATCTTCTCAGTAATCTGGTCAACATAGAAAACATGGTCCACCTCGTATTTACGCTTATAATCATCTGGTTTGAGAAGAGCTCCCATCCAAACAGCGTATTCTATAGGAAAATGTAGAAGTTATAATATCTACATTTACATTTTATCTGCTAAATAGGAAACCTTCCGGTAATCTTGGAGCAAACAAAGTAGTAGATCCATCCTTGACGTTTATTAAACCAAAAAAACCTGGCTCGCTTACTCCAAATAAGTATTGGAAATAAGATTCCTGCAATTAAATAATTATATATATATTAACTAATTAAATAAACTAAGCAAAACTACTTACTTGTCTGAACAAATAATCTGTATCAGTATCATAAAACCCGATAGTATCACCACCCTCCAACAATATCACAGCATTATCAGAATTCCTTACTTTCTCGTTATCTTTCTTCAGTGCATCAATGACCTGAAAACATAAATTAATAAAAATAAATCATTGAAGATAGATGCATTCCAAAGAAATCCTCACCTTTTGACGATTATCTCGGAACAATGTCATTGGTATTTGGTGAGTTTCATGTCCTTGCTTGAAATTTGCCATATTTCTAGGTTTTTTAAACGGAGAGTTTCTCAAATTGCTTAGAATCACTTGAATTTCCAATCAAGACTAAATCACTCCAACAAGTTATTTTTATGGACTTTTATCGCGATTAATATTAATACTGTTGGTGCGGTGTGAACAAGTGGATGTGGTTTGAGATTCTTTAATGAGATTATCAATTAATATTACTATTTATAATGTTAATTATTTGTTGCTATTGAGTTATTGATATGAAACGTAAACAAAGAAATTGTCAACAGGTCAAAGTCTATGCAAATCAAATTGAGCACCGTACTTCGTGAAATATGAGTTATCGATAACAGAACAATGATGTTTGCTCTTAATTGCTTATATTCTTTACCAATTATTGCCTTAATTATCCGATTTAAAAGTTTATTATGACTTTTAATTTTCTATGCGTATTCTGGACTGTTTGACTTTTCTATCGATGCACAGCTTGAGTAATTTCAAAAATTTACTATAGAATTCTTCTGAGAGTTAAATTTTTCATCCCAAATAAACTTAAAAACTAATTATTCAAAGCCACCATGAACTTCATTTTGAGATCATCACTGCGTGCGATCAGATCCGCTCACGTGCAGCCACTGTTGGGAAAGAGAGCTTTCACAAGAACTATTACTCACATGGTTAACAAAAATGGAAACATTGCATCATCTAGTTTGATAACAATCCACAAGCCATCATTAAATTGTGTGTGTGGATGTGCTGGAGCCTCAAAAATGCACACCAAAGGTAATTCATCTGAATTAACTAAATATTAAATTTTTTAGGTTATGACCGGGTTTAAAAATATTTTTCAAATTTTAGGAGAAAAAGAATTAGTTGAGTTCCTAGCTGAAGAAATAGTGTCTGAACGAAAAACTCAAAAAAGCAACACTCTGCCAACAGAAGTGGGTGGCTTCAAGGTGAAATTAGACGGTGCGGAAGTTGAACTAGTTAAAGAAAGCGACAAAGAAAAGTAAGTTCAATTTTTATTGCGAATCTTATAAAATAGCTAATTATTTGTTTCCAGAATCACAGTTTCCTTTAACGTGAATCACACAGTGGACTCTGAAGAAGATGAGCCAGATGTCAGTGGACAACCTGCTCAAGCCGAGAAATTCGGAGAAATGAAGAGCAAACCCACATTTGAAGTTGATATCAAGAAAGGAAACCGAACTCTGTCTTTCACTTGCTCATTTATATCAAGCGAGGCACAAGAAGGAGAATATAATGATGTTTTCGGAATCGATGAATTCACAATTTACGATGGAGCCTGGAACGACAAGATTTACGCTGTGGCTGGTGATGTACTTGATGGATACTTGTACGATTTGCTGATGAACTTGCTCGAAGAGAAGGGTGTGTCCAATGAATTTGTTGAGAAGCTCTCTGAATTCAGCACATCCTACGAACACACCGCTTATATTGGACTTTTGGAAGCCTTGAGTAAATTTACTGTGGATACCAAGTGAAGAGCTTTATTGAAAATCTAGATTAAAATCCATAATTGTATTTAAATGTTAAACAGACTTCTTTGGCACCAAGCATTTCTAGTGGATCCAATATTTTCAGCCAGAATCAAATGAAAAATAAAAATAGTCTTAAAACGTAACAATTTGTTTTCAAGAATGATTTAAATTTTATTTAGTTATTTACAATTTCAGGAAACTTAACATAAACTTTGAACTAAAAACTAATTTGTTTAGGGAATCTATTTCATTAAGATTATATGGCAGTCAGTAAGAGACATATCATCTTTAGAAAATCAGCTGTTTTTCTTGCTTTTGCTAGGATTTGGAATTTCCTCCTTCGAAGTTCCTAAATGCGGCTGCTCTACATCCTTTATTTCCACTTTGTGATGAAGCATCGCTTCCTAAAAATATAATGGTGGATTAAGGTTCATTCATGAGTATATTATAATTAATAGCGAACCTTAACACAATGCTGATATAATTTAAATATTGGTGCACAACTTGAATCGTCGGTGTCACCTTTTAAAAATCGTTCAGAGAACCACTGATTGAAGCACGAATCATATTGCTTCTTTAATTCATTACAATTCTCTCCAATACTGTTCATTCTTAAATTTTAAGTGGCTAGGTACAATTAAGACCTGCTGATTTAATATTTTTTTATTTTTCGCAATCAATATTTTTGAGTAATTTGAGCGAAAGAGTAGCAAATATTGTTGTTGTTGCTGTGTTGTGAAAATTGTTTTGCTCCCCGGAAAATGTGAAAAACAACAACCTGATCTACCAAAGTCTTTTAAAATGATATCTATAGTATTTGTTTTTGATACAGAGTTTTGCAAATCAGAAACAGATGATGTTTATTCTGCAGTGAGTGTTTAAGCAATATTTTTTTGATATTTCAATACTAATTTTTATTTTTACAGATTCTATATTTTCATCCTTCGTGGGTAGTCAAGACTCAAAGATTCTCCTTATGTGGGCAACTTATGGGTGTCCTTCAGTTCGTAACTGAGTGCTTTTCTAAACCAAGGCTTATTTCCTTGCAAAACGGAAAATTCGTAATTAAGAGATATGGGCGATTTGTTTTGGTTTGTAAAAATTGCACTATGCTCCTTGAACTTAAAATAAAAGTTTTATGATATATTTTAGGCTATTGGAACAGATCGTTACATTGATGAGAAAATACTTGTTCATAGAGCCAATTTGTTAACCAACATTTTTGAGCTCTACCATTATAACATCCCTTCACTTTTTGAACTATTTGATGATAGGGTCAGGTTTGCTGATAAGCTTTATCATATTTTCGAGACACATTTGCCTCTGTTGCAGTATAATGGCAACTTGCTGCAAAATATTTATAAGCTGCATTTACCGAAAAGTGCCAGCAATTTATATTTGGATGCCATTCAGATTCTTGAAAACTGTCAGAAGAATAATGTTCTTGGAGGACTCATTTTATATCATAATAAGTTAGTATTTTAATCTTATATTTCGTTAGCTTGAAAATTTACTGTTGATTTTAAAACTTTCAGAGTCCTGGCCACTCAATTAACAGCTGATTTGACAAAAATCTTAGTTGCCACTGATCCACAACGAATCAGAACAACTGGTGAGATAATCAATGTAAATTATCACATACCAAACGGTTGTCATTTAATTAAAATCTACATTAAGATGAGCGAGTTGAATCGCCTAAAGCGACAAATCAAAAGATCCACATTATCAACTCAAAACGCTCAAAATTCTTTGCCATTCATAATCAAGAAAAAAGCTAAAGAACAGACATCCTTGATGAAACCATCCAAATCAATTATTTTCACAAACATTCCGGAGGAGGAAGCTCTCATTGAAGTGCCATCACCTATTGAGCCACCACCAGAAATGAAACCAACCAGAATTGCAAAGCCAAGACCTAATCACTTGCCGCTTAAATTCAAGACAATGCAATCAAGGGATCTGCCGGAGTCTGGTATTGCTTCAATCAATTTTGATGAAACGGATAGTTTCCCAGATTTTATTGGAAGGACGAGTGTCTGCTCAACTCCTATGACAGAGAACAAGCTGCTGGTTGGACCTATGCTCTCAATTTTTGCCAACAACGATAAAGATCTCAATTTTACAATACAAGAAGAACCAATCATAACTCCTAAAATTGAAGAGAAAGTGATCACTCCAAAAAAGTTTGAAGAAGTGTTCATCAATTTTGGATGTAATCCTTTTAAGCAATTCCATCGGAAGAGCTCATGGAGCGAATTAAATCATATTAGTGAGCTGGAAGAGAATACAGAAATTTTACTGGAGCCGAGCTATAATGTTTACAATACTATCTCGGATCCCATGTTTGCCATATTCAATCAGAAGAGAATGCCATTATCAAAAGCCATGTTTGAAGAATTTCAGGTGAGATTAATATATTTTGAATGAAGATTATTCGACTATCTTTTAATTTATGACCATAATATCATTCTAGGAACTAAATAAAGTAGACCTGCCTCCAATTAAAAACAACAAGATTCCAATAATTTCCCCCAAGAAAGCTCAAAAACCAAAATCTGTGGAATCTTCACCAAAAAAGCTGGACACAAGCAGCAAAATCAAGAGCAGCAGAAAGAAAATGTTAATGTTGCCTCTAAAATCTTTAACAACCGACAAAGAACTTGATAAGTCAGCAATTATTTCGACTGGCTCATTAATTCTTGAGTCGCCATCGTTATCGAAGAACTTCATGGGCAGCCTACAATTAACTCCTTTGATGTCTAAATTGACTTTGTTGGCGATGAACGAGAACGAAATTCATTCGAGTGGCTTCTCCAGCTTCGATCTACAGACTCCGACCACGAATTATTATAGTAATTTGGAGACACCAGTCGACAACAAGTTTTTCTTGAGTCGATTGAAGAATGAGGAGGAAATTTTGGAAGAAGACGAAAGCGATGAAATGATTAAGGTTGATCTTTTCATTTGTGGACAGCAAAATATGTCGCTCATTTTGGTTATGGATGAGAATTCTTCCAGCAGTCAACCTTTAGTTCAATCCATGGTATGTTTTTCAAGGAGACTACATTTTTAAGAATGAACCTAATCCTAAGCTAATCCCTATCTTTTTTTAGTTTGACCTCTGCGTCGCTCGTTTGAACCGCTTGGAGATGAAACTAAACGATATTATAAATATCAACGTTGACAATGGAGATAAATCCAGCAATGATTACAGTTTTATTAACTTGGACAAACAGTGGGAAATCTTGAAAAGAGGAGGAGGCTGGCAATTACCAGATTTACAATCTTTGCTGCTCATGCATAATAATTTTGCTGAAAATCCAAAGATCTCTGATGTTATATTAAGGTTGGTATATGATATTTTGGTTGAATAGTTTGTTCCATACATTGAAAGTCTCATTTCAGATCCGATGATTCAGTTCTTTATGGGTACCAATGTGGAGAAACTGAAATTTTCTATCAGCAAGCATCACAAAAGCAAGCAGGACTGCCACCACCTACCGATAAAATGGGGACAATCACTTCTGCAGCTAAAAGGCGTCTGGAACGCGACCACTCTCTAGTTTTGTTTTAATTTATTTATACACGAGGACAACTTTTTTAATCAATTTGAATTGTGGACGTTCATTAATTAAGATTTTAAAATGATATTTTAATAACGAATTGTAATTTTTGGTTTTTGAAACAGCCATTCACTTTTAAAACTAATTCAGCCATACGACATAAACTATTTTTAGAATTTTTTTAAACTTGAAATATTCGATGAACGTCATCACACGTAAAAATGCATAATTTTTTCCATTCTCAGTACTATCTTGTTGAACAAAAGCAACCATGAATTATGAGCACTTGCTAATATTTGTAGCATTTATGTCTATTTTGTGTCTATTAGAGTAATCCATTGGTGTCATTTCTTGTAGGAAAGCATTATATTATCAAAATCTTTTGAATGTTCCCAAAATGTTTCATTGATGTTCCTAGAATTAGTAGATTGTAGATTTAAGAGGTTACTTTACATTTTGGCATATTTTGGTGGGGTCTGCCAAAAAATTTCAATGTGAAGAAACCATAAAAGTAGTTCAATTACATTCCCATTTATTATTTACTGTAGAAATTATTTAATGAATCGATGCCAAATTTAATTAGATTTTTATTTCTAGATCATTCCCCTTATTTTTTAAAGAAATCGTATAGTAAAATTATATGATTGTTTTAGAGTGGAACTGAAAAGAAGTCCATAGATACTCCTTTAATTTTGCCAAAATATATTTATTGTGATTTATATGATTGGATTGAGTTCTATTTATTTTTTGTTACATTTTTAATAAACAAAATATCGGAAAATGGTTTGAATTAAGTTTTTTTTTTAATGATCTGGAAATATATGTTTCAATTATTCTGTATTGTACGTAAACAAAACCCAGCTCAACAACAGGTGAAAAAACATTCCATTCTTTATGGTCATCAAAAATCAACAACTAATATCAATCGGCAACATCAGCCATTTCAATAATAAATTGCTCACGTTGTACTTTCAAAAATAAATTTGATAAGAAAATAAATCGAACACCGTACGTAGGCATTATTTTTTGTTGCTGGATTGAATTCATTGAACCGTGCGACAAATTGACTCATACCAGATTTATTTTTGGTTTGGAAATGACAAAAAGCTGGCGCTCAATTAGTATGCATGATTAGTCAATTATCACTGGTTTAGGGGATATAAATGATTAAATTTCTCTTTCTATATTGTTTTTAAAACAAACAGAACTTTGGATATTTTGTCTCCTTATCTCCTCACAAATATTCAAGGTAATATTTTCATTTATTAACTTCAAACATCAATGGTTCAATCATCACCCTAAAACCGCAAATAATAAATCAACTAGAAACGAATCAAAACACAATGTTGCATGTTTTCAAGAAACGTTTTTTAATCATTTACATCATAAAATAGACATTAAATATGTTTACAATTATTTTTTATCCAAAAAAAGAAAAAATTTTATCAATTAAACCTAATTTCCTAATAATGTATCTCTACATAGAACACAGGGCTCCAGAAACACTAACAGCATTACATTATTACATTCTACTAACGTTTTAACATAAACTGAGGCTTCCCATTGAATAGAGTGATGCAAGAAAGTTGGATGGAAATAGAGTAAAATATATATCTATGTTGAATCCAAGCTAGTTTATTGCAGGTGGCGACAAGCAAGAGTGATTTAGGTTTAAAATTCAATCAACATTAATGTTATTAAGAACTCTATTGCAAATATTAGGCTGTAAACGTCAGTTTTTTGTCTGTAACTTTCAAAAACTCAACTTCAAGTAAATTTAGCTACAAAAAACTTCAATTTCAAGAGAATTTCATTAAACTTCACTATAACTTTCAAATTTTCCCAAGTCCAACTTTTCAGCAAAACTCTACAACCAAGTAATAATTAAAATATAATATTTGCTTCATTTATGCAAAAGACATTCGAAAGATTTGAGGCTGACTTTAATTATTCTTTTGTATTTTCCAGCTCATCATAATCAAACGCACTGACAAATTCCTCATAATATATATAACTATAAAAAGTTTCAGCTAATTAATTGTTAATTTTTGCTAGATTTCATTTTAATTAACTTGCAAGACGAGTTTATTGTGTGCAATTTCAGATAGAGTATCATTTTAAGATTATACTTCAATGCAAGGTTTCTCAAATTTTTTTTGAAAAGAGGAGCAGTTACATGGTCAAGGTTCAAGTTTTCTATAATTTAAGAGATCTTTACATTTTTTAAATTTTATCAAATAGCAAATTTTCCCAAAAAAGTTCTAAAATAAAATTATTCACATTGAATAATTCAAATATTTTTCAGAAAAAAGAAACTAAATTCATGTAACTGTCCCTCTGCTTGTGTATTCACTTTTCTTACTTTCCCAATTAAACTTTTTTCAAATAGCATATTTAAAAATTTTGAGAACTCAAATGGATCTTGTTTCTTTTGGCTACGAAACATCCATTCTACAATTTTTTTTCTCACATTTTGAATATTTACAAGATCCAACGCAATAATAATTATCACAACATTATCAATAATGCATTTATAGATATTTAATTAATGCTTTAAAGTTTTTAATTTTTGATTTTAAAGGTTTAAAGGTTCAAAGTGGGTGTAACATTTTTTTTTTGATTTGGGTCGAGAACTTAATTTTGGTTGGGAGATTATTTTTTGTAAATTTAATTTATGCTTGCAAAGCGCATGGCCTTCAGAGCTTAGATTTTAATCAGTTGAGGTAGGGTTACATGGAATATTTTTAAGAAAACTCAATTTTCCGATTAAAAATCAACCATGTAAATCCTTCACTCATCCAAAAAAATTAACTCTTTATGTCGTTGAACTCCATGATAACTTTTGAGCTTAAAAGCAACTTATTTGCTTCCACTCTGAGCCACCACATCCTGATCAACCACCACCGAATTGTAAGCTGGTGGAGGAATATCATCGAGACTAGTCTGAGACGTTGAAGCCTCTGCCGATCTAATTGGAGATCCGGGAGTGGGAGTCTCTACTTCAGCGGGCAAATCCACCGTAATTGTTGTAATATTTTGCAGATTTTGCTGCTGGATGGCCACTTGATAAGTGGGTGGAGGACACTGCTTGATAGCTTCCTCGTAGTCGGGTAATAATGAGCTGTAAGCTCTTTCTGGGTGCATGTTAGAGTCGGGAATAATGTACGGCAACATTGAGCGTACGTTGTGCTGACGCAAAGTCAGATACTTGTAACAGCGGAACACAACTCCGATAGCATAGCCTTTCAAAAGAACTACGCAGATGAATGCAAAGAGAACCAAGATTGAGAGAGAACGAGGATCCATCTTAATTATCTCGTCTTTCCAAGGGAGACGCGAGCTTTGAGAGATCAAGTGATGAATCGTGCGCAGGTAGCAGATGTAGCCAGCTGCTGTTAAGCTGGTGAATAGAATAAAAATGGTTAATACTAGGAATTTTGTAGATAATGCAATTTTTAGCAGGTTTTACCATTTAACAAATAAATAAATATTATTTTAAATAAAAATATTAAGTCAATAAAAATAACTTACGTAGTAATAGCAAAATCAAACAACTGAAGGAAGAAGAATGGCAACAAATGGGAAGCCTTCCCTTTGACTGTTCCATAAATCATCATCAAGGTTATACCGATCATACACAAGCAGACCAAACCTGTAAAATAAACAATTAAGTAAATCTCAGAATAAATATTAAAAATCCACAGGCACTAACCTCCCATATCAATATTTTCATAATTCATGGAATGATCTCGGTAAGCATACGGAGGATTAATCTTGCTCAAGGCAGTTGGAGCATCCACTTTGCTCAGTGGAGTAGGCAGAGGTTGAGATTCATCGTCATCATCCATACTCTCCATGTTGTTATCAAAATCGTTCATCATGGCAGGATTTCTGATGATTACAGCCAGGAGTCCAATGGCCAGAATGTTTAGGAACTAGATTGAAAATATAATAACAATAAACAATGAAGTAATCATCTTAACATTTATTGCAGAGGGATTAAGTAATTAGGCTTTGTTTTGATTCTTATCGTCAATTTCTTATCTTATTTTGGTAAGAGTGGAATTATGACGGCGAATTGAAACGCAGATGCCATAAAAACCATTTTAGCGTGTTTCGAGTTCACCTGATGATCTTATTATCAAAATACTAATTTCCCTAATTAAAAGCTGGAACTTGTGACTCACCAAATGCCATATTCCAATTATAAATGTGGCTGTTCTAACATGAAGTCCAAAAATACACCGCCACTCTTTATTGTTTCTTGCTGTCGGAGTTGTTGCACTTTGAGGAACCATCCTGATCAGCAGCAAATTTATCATCCCCCACTAGCTTTGAAGAAACCAGCCTGTAAATAAAAGAAAAGAAAATTTCAGAAATGTTGCAATCGTTAATTTTACACGTACAGCAGATTATTAAGGTCACTCTATCAGCTTTTAAAATATGCTAATGTCATTGGTAATGCTTTTATTGAATCATAAATTAGATTAGTTTTTCTGGAATATTAATTTAATGAGTTGAGGATTGAATTAAAAGTTTTGTTGTTATTTTTTTCAGAAATTTTGAAAAATGACTAATTTGTACAATTGAATGATAAAATACCTTAGATCTGGGGTTAAAACTTTGGAAAAAACCCTTCTGATACTGTTGGACTTCTTAAAACCACCTGAAAAACTATTTTAACAGTATATTAACCAAATTAATTTTTAATTGCGATTCCCGAAATATTTTGAGTGATTGTTTGCGTGATCGCTCAAAATTTGTGCGTGTGTTCGTGTGGTGAACTAATAGTGAGCTAAAAATTTGACGTGAGTGAACAGAGCTAAAGAGTAACTCCCACAATAATTACTTAGAGAAATAGTGGCATCTGATTCAATTTGGAAATTCAATTGAATCTACCCTCTAAAAACAAAAAAGTAATAAACAACTAATTTAAAACATACAGACAATCCTCATAAATCATTTGAGATTGTAATGATTACTCATTCTTGAGTTGATATACAAATTGGTGGTAATTCTTTTGTTAAGAAACGTAAAAACGGCATCAAAAATGAAGAAAGCCGCCAGCCCAACAAAACAAGGAAGAAGAGTAGTTGGTTACAGGAACGAGGATTTTATTGACGTGGTTGATTCTGCAGTAAGTATTCGCTTAATATTTTAAACATTTATTTCATCATCGATTTAATTGAAATGAGGTTATTCTACTGGATCTCATTAATTGGTCTTAAAATCAATTGAAATATTCAAATCATCTTTAAAAACTCGTAGTAAACAGCTGATTCAGGGTAAAAAGAAGATAAAAAGTTGGATTCTTAATAAATTGTTAGGTTACTCAGCTGCAGCACAGCCAGAGAGAATTTGAATGCACGAGAGCCAAGCATATTATAGGAAAAATAAATTAGAAGAAAATTCCTGGAAAATCCGCGAAATCAAAGAGTTTACCGCCTTAAAGTGTATTTCAATAATTCTCAAATATTTAACGCAGTTTTAAATAATAGTTTAATAACTGCAATACTTTATAAGTTCAAAGTTTAATTTGCGCATTAAAATCAATAAATCAATTAAAAAAGTTGTTGGTTTCATATTCCTTATGTTACATAAATGCACCAGCTTGCTAAGGATAAAAACTAACATGGTGCTCTTATAATTGGCACAAATAAATATTAATTGTAGCCTCAACATAATATGGAACATAGCTTCAATATGAAGCAAAAACAAATAATAAAACGCCCCGCAGAAGATGAGACCGCGAAATTTGTAATGATTCACAAGCCTCCAAAGTGTCCTTCTTGCAATGTTTCTGATGATGTAAATTTAGATTTTATTGAGCAATATTATGATTATATTTATCTAGTATCTATAGATAGTCAACTTAACGATTTTTGATTTGCTTTATTTGTAGAAAGTGGATCTTGATGACATCTTCACTCCATTTGTGCAAATTTATGATGAAGAGCTGAGTAAAGTGAACATGGATGAGACGGTGCGACTAACCAGAAGTGTTAGGAATGTTATTCCTGAGGATGAAGATTGGGAGGAGAAAATAAATAAGTATGTAGGAAATTTAATGTTTTATTAGCAGAATAATAATAGAATTTCTTTTTTTAGAATCACTTGGTCCAAAAACCAGCTGAACTTATTCAACAAAATTGCTTCAATTTTGGATGCAGATCGTCTGGGACGTTTAACATACGCTAACAGACCACATGAGCCTATTCAGCGACGTACCACAATTGACAAAACCGCTCAGCGTTTTCGTAAAGCACTTGCAGAAGTATCTTGGGAAAGTACTCTAGTTCAGTGGCTTCATGAAGTTTTAATGAGTAATATGCCGCCAACTCAGGTTGCTGCTTATTTAGACGTCATGCAAGTGCTCAAGACAAAAGTCCCTTCACTTGTGGACAAAATGATATTCTGGAAACCTCATGGAAATGTGAACCAAGATTTGTTGGCTCCAATTTTGAGAAGACCTTGGCAACCAACAATTCCCAGCAAAAACAGAAAGTTGCCAGGGCAACCTTTGATTGTTGTGGTACCATCTGCTCCAAAAATGTCAACAACTCCTTCAAGAGCTCAGAAACTTTATTCGCTTTTTTCTACAATGGCTTCAGTTTTGCCAATTCAGCTTAACATTAACACTCCATCTGGCCAAAAACAAAGCTTACAGTCGGTTGCTGAACAAATGATCTCAGTGACGAGAACAAAATTGCAGGATTTGAGGATGGAGAATCCTAATAGACCTTTAATTTTGGTTGGATTCAATGCTGGAGCTGCTTTGGCTTTACAGGTTTGTCAAGATATAATTTTTTTGCAGGCTATGAATATTAATGTATAAAATTTTTTAGGTCGCCTTGGTAGAGCAAGTTTCCGCTGTAATTTGTTTTGGATTTGCTTTCAATACTGTGCACGGTTGCCGTGGTGCTCCTGATGATCACATCCTCGATCTAACCACCCCATGTCTCTTTCTTATTGGCCAAAACTCTTCTCGAACCAGTCCAGAAGAAATTGAATCTTTACGTGAGAAAATGACAGCTCCAACGTCTCTAGTTGTTCTTGGATCAGCTGATGATAGTTTGCGTGTTAGTAAAGTAAAGAGGAAGTTAGAAATGGTGACACAAGAAATGGTGGATAACATGTTAATGGACGAAGTGGCAGAATTTTCAGCAAGATGCGTTGCAACGCCACCACCAGCTCCCAAAACTCACATGCGCACAGTTCAATTAAGTTTAGCTCAAGTGCAGATGCAAAAGGTGCGAGATGCTTCTGCATTAGCTACTGATGAAAACCGAAAGAGAAAGATCAATCACAACTTGGATTATGATCCCAACAAAGCTCCCAAACAATTCTCAAATCAACGCGTCCATATTAACGTGCACAAACCTAAAGTCACTTCGGTGATTGCTTCTCAAACTCAAGACGCTTTGGGGCTGGCTATTCAGAGTATTTTGCCTGCTAATGATCCACCGAAGATCTTTGATATTACTGGTGATTCAGTCAAGCCCAGTAAGCATATCAAGATTCAAGGGAATACCTTCAAAACGATGATTCCTCAACAAGCTCAAAAGCTGAAGGTAATCAGTCAAGGAGGGCAATTTATTCACCTAAAACCAACACAAAAGATCTATCATGTGAGTACATTTTCTTGAAGATAATTTAAATAAAATTTACTCTTGTCTTCCTTTTAGGTAAAAAATAATTCAAACCCGCCATCACGCGATAATTCTCGCCCCGCTACGCCAACATCTTCTACATCCTACTTCATAAGCCATAAAGGTCAACTAATCAGCCAAGCCGCTAAAATGCAAACCCAAATGAAAGACTCCTCGATAGAGTTCAGTCCTACAAAATTTAGCATCATGAAGCAACCACACCCATCAGATAGCGAAATGGGAACACCTGATCTCTCGAACACTAGTATTTTGGATTTGCCAATTATTTTCGCAGATAATGATGGGAATATTGAAGAGGAAGTTGTGACTACTGAACCGAGTGGTATTCGATATAAACCAGTGAACAATTCCGGAATTATTAAGAAGAGCATCGTTATTAACCGTCAAGGAGGCAAAATGGTACTCATTAATAAAGGAGTTTTGGGCAAACCAATCGGAAACGTAAATGTTATTGGAAGAGCCACTGGAAATCTGCAGAAAATATTGGTGACTAATACCAAGCTTCCAAATCAGACCACCAAGATTATCACGATTCCAAGCACTACTAGCACGATGACTAGTAATAGTAGCAATAGCGGCAAGAGAGTGGAAATTATCAATAATACTTTGATAAAGCCAGCAACTACTAGTGCAGGTGAGCAGATTTTTTTTATTTTAATATAATATTTTATTAACCAACTTGTTTTAATTTTTTAGTCGCTGGAAAGTTCCAGCCCTATATCCTAAATGTGGACCATCTAACCGACAAAGGAACTTACAAGAACGTTTTCAAGCTCAGTGATGGTAAAACAGTTCAGCTGACTCGATCAGTGTCTCCAAGTCAAATTTCATCAATGGCTTCAACAAGCTCAAGTGGTATCACAAAACTCACCACAACCATCAGCAAGCAACCCTCCATTGTCATCAAATCGAACACTCTCAAGCCTTTATTGGGAAATGCAAAAATAGCTGGCATGTTAAATCGTAACTTGACTGTTAAGAAAATTAACGTGATTAATCCAAGCGGGCAACATTTGCAGCAACATCTCAAGAATAGAGCCACTGATAAGAAAGATCCCATTTAAATTGCGCACAGAAATAAATATCTATGTTTAATTATTTAAGATTTTGATAAATACAATGGATTTAAATTTTTAAAATGTAAATTAAATGTTTTAATTCTATTCAGCTGGTTTGTTGATTTCGATTTTGCAGTTTTTAAGTGCTGCCTGTAAGTCTTTCTCACATTGGGCCATGTCTTTGACGTATGGTAAATCAGATAGGACCAGCTTCTCTAATTTTGAAAACGCCTTTATGTGTGAGAGACCATGGTCAGTAATGTTACGGCATTTGATGATTTCAAGGGTCTTCAGAGTTTCTTTGATAATTGAGAGTTGAAAAATCGCATTATTGTCGATGTGACCACAATCGTTCAAATATACTCGATCGATATGATTACATCCTTCCATGTGAGGAAATCCAATGTCCATTATTCCTGAATCATTGCCTATTCAAATAAAATAGCTAAGATCAGATACTTTTAGAAGGTATAGAATAAATTACCTTCAATTTCCTTAATTTTTAACTGTGTGTTGACAGGTGGCAAACTATTATAATCACAATGAAGAACCTCTGGTGCTCCAACATATCTAACACAGGCACCATTCCTTAGCAACCACTCAGCACAGCTGAAATTGAATTAGTTAATTAGTTAATTAAATTATTTTGGAACAATATTTTGATTTTCTATTACGCAATTTTTCGAAAAATTGCTTTTTACCTTCTATTTGCTCCTACTAGCTTCAATCTATCTTTGTCCACCCTATTGAACATCATATTTATCCATCCCCATAGGTGTCGTTTTTGACCACTTAATTTTGCAAACATTTTGTATTATATTGTTTTGATTTAAAAAAAATCGGAAAAGCTGAAGCTTTAGCAGGCACTTCGGCAACATAATACCTATGCTTCATTAGAATAATTCATTTGAATGAAGCAATAAAATTCTAGGAAATTCAAAAATATGTAACCAAATCATAAATTTTCGATCAGAGCGCCGAGCGGGAATATTGTGCATTATTGCTGATAATTCTGTTGAATTCAATCTTACCACTTTCTGATCGACTTGAGTTGGTAGTTTCTTAACGAAAAACACGTAAAACTTGTTTTCATATAAAACTCAAAAAAAATATATATATTTTTTCCAACAGTTTTTTAGATTCTTTGAAAAAACACAAGATATATAAAATATAAATTTTTGGACTACAGGTACTAGATGGCGCTGTATTATTTTCAAAAACTCTTCGTACGTCGCTGCTTATGGTTAAAAAAAGCTTATTTTGAAAATTTTAGATCAATCGGTCCGATGGGTTCTGAGATTACGTCAACAGAAGTTTTTTTTTCCAAAATTTTTGTAAGCATGACAACTTGGTCATGGTACAATATTTCTATAAAATCTTCTGGAATCGATCATTTTGGGCCAAATACAAGGTTTTTGCATATTCAAATGTTTAAAATATTCTCAGGAAAAAAAAAATTTTGTATGGCAAAATGGTAGTTTGCACTACAGGTACTAGATGGCGCTGTATTATTATCAAAAACTCTTCGTACGTCGCTGCTTATGGTTTAAAAAAGCTTATTTTGAAAATTTTAGATCAATCGGTCCGATGGGTTCTGAGATTACGTGAACAGAAGTTTTTTTCCCAAAATTTTTGTAAGCATGACAACTTGGTCATGGTACAATATTTCCATAAAATCTTCTGGAATCGATCATTTTGGGCCAAATACAAGGTTTTTGCATATTCGGATTTTTCAATATAATCTCAGGAAAAAAAAAATTTTGTATGGCAAAATGGTAGTTTGCACTACAGGTACTAGATGGCGCTGTATTATTATCAAAAACTCTTCGTACGTCGCTGCTTATGGTTTAAAAAAAAACTTATTTTGAAAATTTTAGATCAATCGGTCCGATGGGTTCTGAGATTACGTGAACAGAAGTTTTTTTTCCAAAATTTTTGTAAGCATGACAACTTGGTCATGGTACAATATTTCCATAAAATCTTCTGGAATCGATCATTTTGGGCCAAATACAAGGTTTTTGCATATTCGGATTTTTCAATATAATCTCAGGAAAAAAAAAATTTTGTATGGTAAAATGGTATTTTGTACTACAGGTACTAGATGGCGCTGTAGGATTTTCTTGAATCAGCAAACGCGACCGTCTTATGGTTAAAAAAAGCTTATTCTGAAATTTTGAGACTAATCGGTCGGATGGGTTCAAAGATTACGAATACAGAAGTTCAGAAGTCAAAACCACGGACAGACATTTCGCAAGGACCCAAAATTTCGGGTTCTAGAACAAAATTTTTTTTGTTTTAGGGAAAAATAAGAAAAAAAAAAAAAAAAAAAGTTTGGATGAAATCAAGACTTCACAACTTTTTGTTGCCGAAGTAATAATTCTCAGCTCACTTGCAGCTTTCGCATAGAAATTTGAAATTAGAGCCAGAAATTCTTAGAACGTTTCATTAAAAGTCGAGGGGTTGATAATGGCAGTTGCTCTTTGTCGAAGCAAAAGTTGCTCAGAGTTGCTCAGTAGGTTGTTCAGTTGCTCTTGAAGTTGCTCAGTTGCTCAGTGAGTTGTTCAGTTGCTCATTGAGTTGTTCAGTTGCTCAATGAGTTGTTCAGTTGCTCATTGTGTTGCTCAGTTTCAAAAGTTGCTCAGAAAATTGCAAATCACTTTGTTTATATGAATTTTTGTTGAAATTTTGAATTTTTACTCATACATTTATTTTGCAAAACAAATCAATTTGTTTTTTCATGATTTTAAAGCCATTTGCAATAAAAAAAGTTAATTTTGTAACAAATAAAATTGGCAAAAAATATCGGAACCCATCCAGATTCGAACCAACATTTTTGGTAGAATTAGGATTTTATTCAATTCTTGGAGAAATTTTTTTTTTTTACTTTTTGTTTTAAAAATGTGTATCAGCATTTTAAATGAATTGAAATATAATAAAAAAAAGTTTTTACACCAAATTACACGTATAAAAATTAAAAAAAAAATTGTTTGCACAAGATAAAATCAATATTTCGAAGCATAAAACTATATTTTGGATAATTCTCCGGATACATTGATTCTTTTTGTATCAACAAATTTGTTTTTGATTTTTATGCAAATAATTTGGTGTAAGAACTTTTTTTTATTATATTTCAATTCAGCTAAAATGTTGATACACAAAAAAACAAAAAATTACAAAAAATTAATTTGCTCCAAGAATTGAACTTAAATGCTGATTCTGCCAAAAATGATGGTTCGAATCTGCATGGGTTCTAATATTTTTTGCCAATTTTATTTGTGACAAAAGGAACTTTTTTCTGTTACAAACGGCTTTAACATCATCAAAAAACAAATTGCAATGTTTTGAAAAATAATTTTATCATTAAGTATCTACATGAGATAATAAATCATATATTTCTAAAAATCTCTCATATTTGGTCACAGGTTGGGACTTAAAATAAAAAAACTTAAATGCGATTTTTAAACAAAAATTAGAATTAGCACTTTTTTGGAATTTTGAATTCATTATATTATGTATTTAAAATTTAAATAATTATTCAAGCAAAAAACTTAAAAAAGTATTTGGAAAATATTTATTTTTCATTTGAAATCATAAGAAATCATAGTATTAAATATTTTTTCTTTTAAAAACTCTGAAGATCGCATAAGAAATACAACAAAATACTCAAAAGCTCAAATAATTCATTTATAATAATTTTTCTGAATCAAAAAAGTCTAAAATTTTTCAATTGCGCGCTTAGTTGCTCAGTTGCTCACTAGGTTGCTCAGTTGCTCTGTTAGTTGCTCGGTTGCTCTTTAGGTTGCTCAGCTGTTCAGTAAGTTGTTCAGCTGCTCAGCAAGTTGCTCAGTTGCTCTTTTTCAAAAAGTTGCTCTTTGTCGACGATAAATTGTCATTATCAACCCCTCGTTAAAAGTATGCTATAAATAAATCATAAATAAATATGTTACACCATAAACAATACCTTGGTTAGTGCTAGCATTTTCTCAAAAATATTTTAACTTGATTGATACGATTTCACAGAAGAATTTATTTTAATTATGGGTTAATTGACAAGCCTACGCTTGAAACAATAGATAACGTTATCACCAATAATTAAAGCAATATTAAAATACATAAAACAATTTTAGTATATAATATAATACAAAGATATTAATAAAAAATTTAAGAAAAGTCTTTGGATTCAACAAAAGTTTAAATTTACAACTAGCATATTTGAACATTAAAAATTATTGAGGTTGAAATATTAGTAAATTATCTCATAGATATATCCTATTAAAACTAGTAGCCATTGTCAAATTATAATTTCAGCAGAAGTCACGCCGGGAATAAAATAAAACAGAAAGAACGTGAAATTTAATTAATTAAACAATAATTTACTATACTCAGCTCTAGAATTTGATAAGAAGGTTGGATTTTAGACCACAGAATAAAGAAATCCGAATTATCATTTAGTTTAACCGTTGTAGCTATGGAGAAACTACCGAGAAGCGTGCTTTCCAATATATTTGGATTCCTGGACGATAAAAGTTTGCTCAAATTGACATTAGTTTGCAGCGAATTTGAGTCGTTCATTACTTCCTGTAACGTGTTGATGAAAAAAATTACTATGGAACTAGATACAGATGATTGCCATATGTGTGGAGAAGAAAAATTGTACTTTGAGAAGTCACCACCAAAAGACGAAGAAGAGTTCTTCCAGCTATTCTCCGATGATCAATATATCGACGTCCTGAATTCCAAAAGACGCTATGTGAAACTTGAAATTAAGTGTCCCACTATTTTCCAGATTCAGTGGATGCTCAAGTATAAATCCAAGTTTTTTGAGGCTTTGGAAAAATTGGGCAAAACAGTTGAGCATCTTATTTTTGGATCAGCACTCCTGAACGCCGAGATGTTTGTGAAGATTTTGAAGCCTTTTGTGAACTTGAAAAGTTTAGAATTGGTTGGTATTACCGTACCTTGTAAGATAATGCATCCACAGGTTTTAAAATGTGAAGATAATTTGGATCTCAGCAAATTGAAGGAACTGTGCTTGAAAAATGTGTTTTTTCACTGCTTGCATTCAAATCGTAGGCCTGATTTTACTGGCTTCTTGTTTTACGATCAATTGATGACTGCTAAGAATCTTGAAAAAATTGAAGTTTACCAGTTCGAAGATTCACCAAATTATAGCGGTTTTGAGAAGTTGTTGCTACAACAGAAAAATTTGAATTGCCTGGAGCTTACAAAAGTTTCTGGTGACTTTCTTACTAGAGACATCAGTGATCAAGTCCCATTTAAGCTGGAAGTATTAAAAATGATCAAGTGTCAGATTGTTCACCCGCAAAACCTTGCAAAGTTCATTAAAACTCAAGATCAGATTAAATATATGGAAATTTCTTACGATTACGAAGGAGATGATGTAAGTTTAAAAAAAAATTATTTCAATTAGTCAATTAGTTATCTATGAGCAGCTCCATTATAATAAAATTTAAATATCTAAAAAAATTCTAGACGCCTCCGGAGGATGATCGAAAACTTCAATTAATGATCAAAACATTGGAGAAGGCGTTCAAAGAAAATACGAAAAATAAATACATTCTGCTCGAACTCCTCCGCCACAACAATAATATGATCCCAAGCTTCGATTTGGTCTTGAAGGAAGTACTTAGCATTCCGACAATAGTAAAACTGTTTGTTGGGCTCTCTAACCATAACTTCACTAAGAATATTATTTTTGGTGGTAAAAATGAGAACCTTAAGGTAAAGGTTTATAATAATTTTACTGTTTGGAAGGTATGCTAATTCTTGAATGATATTTAAGGAACTCAACTTCTTCTACACTCATGAGGGCCAGGCAGACATTAACAAAGACTTAGTACATAAGTTGGCCAGCATGTTTCCTAGAGCTGAGAAGTTTCAGGTGGCATTTGGTGCTACTAATTATAAAGGATTGAGCAAAAGGGATGTCATATCAGTCAACGTTCACTTGCAGAATATCAAGTTTTTCAAGACTAACTCGTTGGATGGAGCTGCCATGAGAAGGTTGAAGCTTCCGATGGTGGAGTCTGTTGGTATAGTAGTTATGAAAAACTACTCGGATGAGGATTTGGAGGTGTTTATTATCAACCACCCTAAATTGACCAGCTTGGAGCTGGCTAGCGCAGATTTAACTAAAAATAGGATCAAAATCATCACTTCTCAGCTGCCTGAATTAATTGAGCTAGAAATCTCAACTGATCGTAATGATAGATCAGCGATGAAAGTCTCTGACGAGACAATCAAGATAATAACAGATAATTGCAAGAAACTCAAGAAACTCAAAATCGAAAGCTATTTTGTTGAGTTCAACAAGAAGACCAAGAAATTGTTGGATTGGCTTCAAAAGAACGGTTTAGTCTGTGAGATGATTGATTATAATAAGATTCCCGATGTTGAAGAAAAGGATCAGGAAAGTGAAGACTCTTACTATGATGAAATGGGACTCGATATTAGCGATTGTTCTGATGACTCGGATGAATTGGATGATATAACGGGCGACTACATATCATAGAGTCAATATATCTTTCTTTGTAATCATGCTATCTTCAAATATCAATTTGTATTATTTCTTATAATGGCCTATTTGCCTAATTTGTTTCAATAAATAGATACTCGAATAAATTTATAGATCGTTAATTCCCGCAAAATAAATAATATCGCGCTAAATATGAATGCCAAAGCTACGCGTCGACTGTTTTAGTGCTGCCCGATTAAAATTAAAAATCAAAACAAGTTTTTGATGTTTTTCCAATTTATCCTTTAAAAAACGTCATTTCTCATCTTTAAACACATTTAGTGGATCCATCATCATGTCAGAGTCTTACGGTAGGATAGAACATTAGTTAAAATTGATTAGCTATAGTATTTATAGAAGTTAATTAATCCTTTGTCGTCTACGCAGATTATTTATTCAAATTTCTGATCATTGGATCTGCTGGAAGTGGGAAGAGTTGTATTCTTCATCATTTTGTTGAGAACAAGTGTATGTATCTTATTGTATAAATTTTGATTACTTCACATATATTTAGCTTTATTTATGCAATTTAGGCAATATTGTTTCTATTAGTCATTCAAGTTGTTTTTTCAATGATATCAATAACATTTTAATCCTTACATATCTCTTACTTTGTAGTCAAAGCAGACTCATCTCACACCATTGGAGTTGAATTCGGCTCTAAAATAATAAGTGTTGGTGGAAAAGCCATAAAGTTGCAAGTTTGGGATACAGCTGGTTAGTATTTTTTCCTTATCACTTCCTACGAAAACCTGTTAAAATCATTCTTCAAATATTTTAGGTCAAGAGCGATTTAGATCAGTGACTAGAAGTTATTATCGAGGTGCAGCTGGAGCTTTATTGGTTTATGACGTAACATCTAGAGACTCTTTCAATTCTCTTACTAACTGGCTTAGTGACACTAAAACATTGGCCAGTCCGCACATCTGCATATTACTATGTGGTAACAAGAAAGATTTGGAAGAGGAAAGAGAAGTAACATTTTTAGAAGCATCCAATTTTGCTCAAGAGAATGGTTAGTTGTTTCTAATATCTTATGTTGATCACGTGTGATTTAAATTCTCATTTCTCTTAAAGATCTAATATTCTTGGAAACTAGCGCAAAGTCTGGAGAGAATGTCGAAGAAGCATTCTTAAAATGTTCAAAGACGATACTAGCAAAGATCGAAACTGGCGAAATTGACCCGGAAAGAGTTGGTAGTGGTATTCAATTTAGCGAACAAGCAATTAGGAAAAACGTCCAAGAACGACAACGACAAGGTAGCAAGATGCCCGATTGTGCTGGTTGTAGGACTTAGAACTATGGAAATGATCTTGAAAACAAAATATGGAAAATTTTAAAATTAAGGATATATTTCGATCTATATTTTACGTTGCATGTGATAAGAGAGTTAATTAGGTCAAACGTGTCGTTTAAAGGTATTTTACTCAAAATTCATTAATTTTATTTGACTTGACTTTGAAGTCACAATTATTTGAGACATTCTAAAATTTGCTGTTAGTATCACGTTTTGTAATTATTTTGAAGAATTTTAGATTTAAATTGTCACCATGAGAAAGTTTTGTTTTAGTTTTTAAGGATTTATTGTATCAAGGATTGAGAAAATGAAAGGATAACTTTATTTTTATTTTATTTTAAGTGATTTTATTTGGCCTTACAACCACATGAAGGTTTTATAAAGGCGCATATTTTATGGTACAAAAATTAGTGGGTTTTATGCGTTTACAATATGTGTTGAAGGATAACTTTATATTTTTATCATCAGCACTATAATAACTTGAGATTGTATTGTAACTAAAAGGACAGATTCAAAAATATTATTAATGACTTCTAGCTTCAACACTTTGATATAATTACTCAAAATTTACGGCAACAACTTTATTTTGTTCTGTAGTTTCAATTTCTAAATATTTTTCTATAATAATATTGGTGAATCCATTTTCAAAATCCTTGATTATTATGTTATTTTGCTAATCTAAGTGGCTTTCTTAAAAGTAATTAACTAATTCAGAATTATCTACTTAGTAGCTGCGTAGACGTCATAAGTCATCAAATGTCGGACTTTCTAGTGGACTTTATTAAAAATGACGTCATAAATAGTATTCGCAATATTATTTGTAATAATCTTTCAAGACACTAAAACACTAACAAAAGGGTAGAATAAAGTATTTTAAAACAAACAACTAAATGGTTTCTAGCGGGTAACAGCTTCTAGATTCTGCTTCGTCATCTTGAATAATTTTTTAATAAGATTTTCTATGAACTAAATTAACTTAGGTACAACTTTACCATGTTGTACTGACGAATTGTAAATATCTAAAAACCTAAAAATCAATATTTCAATTTTATAAATGCCTAAGACGAGAATTTTGTTTTCAATATTTTTAATACTTTTTTTTTTGCAGAATAGTTTAGGAAATTATTTTCAGAAAATGTTTGCTTATCTAGTACATTGTTGCATTTTTATTACATTTTCAGTTTTTGCATAATCCTACTTTAAAGTATTTCAAAGTTATCGTACGTAATCAATAAATATAAAAGTTTTCTTTAAATATAAATATTTTTGCAAAAAAATTTAGAGAATTCAGCAAGATCTTTAAGAGAAATCTTTTAACGAACAAATTTGTTTTTGGCTTAAAATAAATTAAAAAATCTTTTAATTTAAAATTTATATTGAAGTTGAAGTTATAAAGTAATATAATTGTTCCTAATTTTTAACAGCTTGTAAAAATACTATTTGCTTCTCAAGACTACCACTGTCCAAAGGATGAACTAATTTTCTACATGAATTTCCAAAATGTTTAGTTTTTAGGAGGAATTTCAAAAAAACATTTGAACTAAACAACTAAATTAGTATAATTTACAGTTATAACTCATTAACTAAAATTATTTTAATTATGTAAATTAATAATATATAGTTATTTATATTGAAGTATGGATAGTTTGCTGCCCAAAGTCAGAAGCCCTTAGAATCAAGCAGTGAAACAACTTATGAACAACAAATTAATGTTATTTAACTTTCGAAGTAAATATTCGTCGTTTGACTCTTAAACTATGCTACTAAAATATTTTGCAATCAAAAAATATTAATGCCTAGTTCAAAAAGTCTAACGACGTTCAAATTCCTGCTTATATTCCAAGGAGCTACTGACAAAATTTGCAAAAAACTCAATTATTTTCTTCGTATTTCCTATATTGTCAACTCAACAAAATAAACAAATTAAACAATCATCAATCCTTAACTCACTTAGAAAATTCAGTTAGTTCATTTAAAAAATTTCCTCTTGTTTGATAAAAAATCTAAAATAAGGCTACAATTTATTATTTTTTTGATTAATTTGAGTTAGTATATTCTATTTTTTGCATATTACCCTTCAATTAATGGATAAAATATTTGTGAATCAATTTCTTTTAGATTGCAAGAGTTTTTCATTTTTTCTATAATAATTCAACTTTTGAGAACTTTCATTGGAAAGTTTGCTGCTATTTTATTTTTAAACAAATCTGAGATGTGACGAAGTTTCTATTTTATGGTTGTTTGAGCCAAAGATTAGTGAATAATCTTTGCCCCCACCAAAAAAATTCTCTATTATTCTTAAAAATCGAATCCTGATAAAATTTGTGAGAAAGAAGCTAAAAAAGCTTTGAAGAATATTTTACTCGAAAATCGATTAATCAATTAACTAATCGTTAAATTGGTAAGCGATTGAAGTGGCGTCAAATATGCTCCCCTCGGTCAGCAGCTCTCCATTCAAGATAAGCATATCGGCCAACTCATCAGAGCTGCCAATATTGCTGGAGAATGGGAAAAAGGAGTTTATCATGGGAAGGCGATTTGAAGGGCCAGCGTTATTCGTGACATCTTCCCTTAGTACATCATCATCATCATCGGAAGGCTTTGGTGGCTTTGGTGGCTCGGTTTTTCCATTTCTTTGAAACTCTGGAGGAAGATCGTCCATATTGCTGGTCTCAATTGCTTTTTGGAGTTTGTGAATATTGTTCACTAGGATTCGATTGTGAAGGTCCACTTGGGCGAAGCCACCTCCTTTTATCTCAAGGATAGGCATCCAACGGTAGTAGCATTGAGACCACACTTCTAAGTCTTGCACGTCAAATCGAGGCACCAGGAATTTGTCCTAAAAGTTAAAAAGAAATTTTAGATGGATGATTTTGAAAAATAAAATAATTAGAATCTGATTAATCAGATTCAAAAAAATACTCACTGGACTTGCTTGAATAGCAGGCTCAATATTAACACTCTTCATGAGTTTTCCAATATCAAAAGATTGCCTCACATTTTGATTATTATGCAAAGCTTTAATTTCGTCCAGAGCTGGTAATCTAAACGCACTTGGTGGCAACTTGGACTTGCGGTACTGCTCAATGTCATGCTCATTAAGCTGCGGCTTTCTATACAGAGGGTTTGAAAAGAGCGCAATATCTTTGTCTTGAAATTGTTCACCCCAATCCCATACTGGCCTCTGGATCAACTTATCACTAGTTATGGCCACTTGCCTGTCATACTCGCAGTTGAACTGGAATGTGTCAAAGACAGGCAAAAACACGGAATCCCAAATTGTCGTCAAGAAAGTCTCGGAATATTCGAAAGCTTCAGGGAATTGCTGGAGAAGTTGCCACACGCAATCCAAGAAGAGCAAGAACAGAGGAGACTTTTCGCTGGTTTGCGTGACGACGTGACCAAAGCGATCGCTGAAAGGATGACCTAGAGAGACCCATTCTTTCTGGATTAGCGTTTGCAGACCGGGAATTGTGCGGAAATAAGGATCCAAGACAATCTGCACCAGACTGGAGAGAAGGCATGAAAGATCGCGTCCATCGTTCTCTTGCAGGACGACAGTCTCTTCGTTCTTCAACTTTTCGGCTGCTTCTTTTGTGAACTTTAGGCAGAGCGAAACATATAGGAGCCAGCAAGATTTCTCGAGGAGCGTGTAGAATTTTGCGTCTTGAAGCTAAAAGAAGATTTTGGGTTATTTGATTTTCAATTGATATTATGCACAAAACTCACCATAAATTGTCGATCACTTTCCGGAGCACAAAGCTCTCTCAATTTTGTGAAGCTAATAAAAACATCCTGAATGCTTGGAAGCAATTTGCTCAATTCCATCAAAACTGGCTGCTTCTTGCCTGGATCACATCTTCTCACATGCTCCAACATCGTATTCTCATGCGTATTAGTAGTGAGATCAGGCAATAAATCCGCCATCCTTATTAACGACGCGTTATTCAAGCTCCACACCCAAATGGCCGATCTAGTGCATCGAAAGTGCGCTGATATCTTAAAGAAGTCAAAATCGCTTAAATGCTTCGGTATCACAAAGTGCATCGGTAGCGAATTGTTGTCAGGTTTGTCCAAGGAGAGAACGCGCCAACCTCCTTCTGTTTGAGAGATGCCACAGCGTTCTAGCTCTTGTGTCCAGTCCGTTTTTTGGTTATACATTCGGATCGCACGTGACGAATTGTAGTACTTTTCACTAAAAAGGAATTTATATTTTATTATGAATTCAATTTAATTATGAGAACATTGTAAATTTTTTTGTGTTACAGTTTTTTGAGACATTTATCTATTTTTTTTGGTTGTTTTGAATAAACTTTTTTAAAGGTCAAAATAATTAATATTTTGTAAATAAATACAAACACACCAGATGCAATGGATGATTGATGTTAAATTTTCCGTTTAACACCCATAATGACTAATACAAGATACGCACTGATGAATTCGCGCTTTAATGACTCATTTTGGTAAACTAGCGCAATTTTTTTTTGTTTACACAAACGCAAAGAAAAACATTTTCGTATAAACAAATCTCTCTCGATTCTACCTTATTAGTCAGAGTTAAAATGTATACAATCCCAAAAACTCACCGATAATTGTATAAAAACAGCAAATTATGTCTAGTAGGAAACGCAAACTTAATTAAGGCATCAGCGATGTACTTTCCCTTTCCAACATCGGAGGTTTTAAAGTCGAACGTTAAAACACGGAAGTTCTATAAAGTAAAGATTATTCAGATGATTGGGTGGAAACTCCTACATAATATATATTTCAGGACATACCTTACAAATAATCCTTATTGCATCTATTTTGTTGCTATTTTTATTTTGTGGAGTGACCAAGTTCTTTTTTCTACCAGTAATCTGGTAGATTTCGTCAATATTGGACAGGGTGACATCGAATTTTCCCAAAAAAGCATTTTCTTGGTAAGCTGCTGTCTCCTAAAAATTTAAACGAATTTGTATAATAAACATGTTTCTAGAATAAACTTTGTTGTGAGTAACGCTAGCGAGCATAATTAATTATGTTGCATTAAAAAATCGATAAAAATGAGGGAGTGACATTTGAAAACTTAAATTGAATTACCAGGAATTGCTTAATAAAATGAATTTAGAACAAAGACATAATAAAAGACAAAATATTGAACATACAAAAAAGTGATCTAAAGATTGTCCACCCCTAAAAAATGCGCCAATTCCGAAGAAAGTAAACAAAACTTTTTTGCATGAATTATCATCGGATTGTTTTTTTGAAACTCTTTCACGACTTAAAACTGATTAAAAATCATACATAATTTAATTGATCGTCACACCCTTCCTTGAGAATCCAACAATTCCAAATATTTACCGAGTTTTCGTCGTTATCATCAAAAGATATAAAAGACAATCGAAAGTTGGTGATAATCAAAAGGCCTATTTTGTTGTTGTTTGTCTCGGTCTTCTTGCTCTTGGCACTTTTCGGTACCTTTATCTTTTGAGCTATGTACAAGCCCACGTTACCCGCCCTCGCTGCTTCAATTTCACCTAGAACGAGTAATCGATTAGTAATCATAATTGAACTCAAATCAATGAAACAATGAAAAATATTAAACCTGTAAGCAATTTGGGCTTGAAATCTTTTTGCATGGCATCCTCACTGGCACCCAGTGGCTGTGAAAAATTTAGTTTATATTATATTGCTTGATAAAAATCGTGTACGATTGGGGAAATGAGCATTATTAATCAACTCCAATTAAAATTAGCTCTATTTACCTCTTTTAGATAACTAATAAAATTCGTTTTGTTTTTGGGGAGCAGTTCAGTCATTCTGAAGCTATCGAAGCACAGATCTAATGGACCAAATGACAAGAAGTAGCAATAGGGGCACTAATTAACTACACTTAGCCATATCAATTCAATTTTGAGTTTGAACAACTGAGAAAAATTTAATCGAAGAAGATAATGAATAAATAAAAGCACTAGGAATCACACCAATACTACAAGGAATCCATCCTTGATCGATATAATGGTTAAGCACTTATTCAGTTGCATTTAAATCAATTAAACATATAAAAACACATGAATTTAGTCCTAAAATCGATTTTAAATATTTTTTTGTGTTTTGCTTTTTCTGCGTGGTTTGTACTTCAGCTGTGCTGTGACAACTTAATGTTGATTAATTAAGTCGTAATCAATTAATCAGATTGATCAAGATGAGATTAGAGCTCTGTTTACCCCGTAGGCGTAAATAAAAATTTAACTCGGAAAAATTTAAGTCTGGCCGTATACGCCGTGCAGACTTAAATTTGAGATATAAATACAGATTTAAAATTTATGCCTGGAAATGTCAAACTCATCGGTCCCGATTTTTTGATAGAAAATCGTTTGTTCTGATTTCTCATTATATTGCCCTAAATTAAGCAAAACAACCTTTTAAAGAATATAAACTTGTAAAAACTAAGATTTGAATGCGTTTTGGATCATATGATATGGAAAAACTTGGGAATTGGAGTTATAAAAATTCTTGTTGATTAATCAACGCCATTGATTATCATAGTTGAAATCAACCATACAAAATTTTATGTACTAATATGCGAGGGGTTGATAATGACAATTTATCGACGACAAGAGTAAAAATAGACGAAGAGTAGGCAAGAGTAACCGAAGAGTAGGGAGTAATTGGGAGTAGCCTAAAGAGTAGGGAGTAATTGGGAGTAATCGGGAGTAACTCGAAAGAGTAGGGAGTAATTGAGAGTAGCCCAAAGAGTAGCATGCTGAAAAATTTTAAAATAAAAATAAATAAAATTAAGGCATTACTTTATGTGTATTTTAAATAAGTTTTTCCAACAAAAAACATCAAAAAAGTGCAAAAAAGTGCAGAAAAATAATTTATGACAGGATTTGAACCCGTGTGTCCAGCATCAAATATTTTTTTGCTTGATGGTTCGAATCTTGGTTGGTGCGTATGTGTTTTTGCCATTTTTTGTAAAAAATTTTGTGATTGTTCAAAATAATTGATTTAAATTTTTTTGATAATATCTTATTTGGCAAAAAAGATTTCAATTATATTTCCAACATTTGTTAACATAACTTCATTAAATTACAAAACTTTACTTAGTTTTAAATATTCAGATTTTAATTTGTATGTTTGAATAAATTTTATAATTTTTTATTATAAAAGTTTTAAACAACAACCATAAGAGATATTTATTGTTGATTATGGTTAAAAAAATTTTTTGGTCCCTATAGTTTAATTTTTTGAAGTTTAAAAAACTGAATAAATTTTTTTAAATGTCATTTTCGCCAAAATTCACAAGGAATAATTTTTACAGATGTTTTTAAAGATTTTCTTAATTTGAAAATTAATTATTTCCCTCAAAATCAAATTCAACTTGAACAATCACCAAAAATCTTGTAAAAACGGCAAATAAACATACAACTAAGATTCGAACAGCCAAGCATAAAAATATTTGGTGCTGGACGCACGGGTTTAAATCAAGACATCATTCACTTTTTTGCAAATTATTCAACTTTTTTCATTTTTTTTTTGAGGAAACCGTTTTAAAATGAAAAATAATTAAATCTGGACTTGGTGAATTTTTGCAAAAGAGTAAAATTAGACAAAGAGTAGGCAAAGAGTAGCCAAAGAGTAGGGAGTAATCGGGAGTAATTGGGAGTAACTCAAAGAGTAGGGAGTAATCGGGAGTAGGACAAAGAGTAGGGAGTAATCGGGAGTAATTTTGGGAGTAGGCTGAGGCTCGACAAGAGTAATTGTCATTATCAACCCCTCGCTAATATGTGAAAAACTCCTTATATTGTTGGCGAAATAAGTGAGATTATAGCTTAATTAAAGCCAAAAGAGTCAAATCACCCAACTGGGCCAATAGCGGAGCTCCAAATTTCATTTTGTCAGGACATTTTTTGGCAACTGTCAATTTATTCCTGAGATATAAATCTGCACGGCATATACGGGCAGATATAAATTCAGAGTTAAATTTACGCCGGACTTACGTACGCCTCATTTACGCCGACGGTGTAAACAGAGCTTAGGTTCATTTATTCAATTAATATTTGAATCACTCCCTCATTTTTGAATTAATACTATTAAAACTAGTAATTACTTACTTCGCCCAAAATAACATTAAAATTATTTAATGAAAAATTTATTAGCCGCCACAATTGCAACATCAATAATAATTATTTGTTAATAAGTATATTATGCAGTTAAATGAAATTATAGGTACACACTCTCTATTTTATCACTGCACAATAACAACTAATTACTCAATGTGTTAACGCAAATCTGAATACTGCGAGAATTGTAATGCAAAGTATTATATTTCGTTCGTTATCAAGTTTTGTATCAGTATTGTGTTTTTATTAGCACGGCTTCATTTGCTTGACTTCTACACAATGTATACAGAGCTAAACTGATCTCATTACTCTAGACTTAATTGTTCTTTTATTGTTTTTCATGCCATTTCCTTTATCATTTTTGGTCAAAAGGTGAATATAACTTTTGATTTAAATTTCGCGCTTTAAATTTTCAGCTGCTGTGTCCAGATCGCTTTCATTACGCGTCTATAGTGTAAACAAAAAAGAAAAATATTTTAATTAGCTTTTCCGAGATAAATAATGGAAATAACAACCTAAAACCAAGTTTCACCTAGAACTTAGTTCATCAAGCTTCAGCTCCTATTCCTGACAATGAACTCCTATGGCAGTGAGTAGTCTAAAAGCATTTTTAAAGCATCGCCAACAATTTTATTCATTTATATCTTTTAGCTGTTTCATTAATTTTAGTATTTTCGTTTCAATTAGTCTAGATAGTGGCTTAATTGATTTGTTTATTGGTTGGTTCATTTGCTCTACTTCTGTTGTGTGGATTGTTTGTGATGATCTAAAAAAGACACCCACCGCACACAAAAAACAATCTCTAATTATTGCATTTTCCTGGATCCTGGATCACCTTTGTAAATATCCTCGGCACTCCTTACCTCTTGTACTCCCTTCTTATCCTCATCCTACATCCTCCAAAAACATATGGCTAATAAATCCAAAGGCAAAAGTGAGTAATAGGTTTAATTTTTTTAGTTTAATTAATTTTAATTAACCGTTTAATTTGATTGTAAATAACCTAAAGGACTTTGGTCTTTGTATATAATATATCCGCATTATTAACTTTATTTCATAATAAATCTTAAGAATCCTCACAGCATTTTGCTTCAATATTTTAATTTAAAATTGCTCCCGAATATTTTAAGTGGCCACCACAGAGTCTGACGACCAACAAAGATTGAGATTCCAAGTAGAGCTAGAGTTCGTCCAGTGCCTGGCCAATCCGAACTACTTACATTGTGAGTATTTCCATCCACAGAAACTAAGAATCATTAATTTTCTTAATAATCATTCACTTTTTTCTCCAGTCCTGGCTCAACGTGGCTACTTCAAGGACCCTGCGTTCATCAATTATCTCAAGTATTTGCTCTACTGGAAAGATCCCGACTTTGCCAAGTATTTGAAATATCCGATGTGTTTGTACTTCCTTGACCTCCTTCAATTTGAGCACTTTCGCCGTGAGATCGTTAATGCGCAGTGCTGCAAGTTCATCGATGATCAAGCTATCCTACTCTGGCAACATTACACCAGGAGGCGTACAAAGACTCTTGAGACTCAACATTTCCTGCATAACCAGACAGGAACTCAGCCAAATAGCAGCCAATCCCAACCTCAAAATGGAACTGCTCAACCATCAAATCAGCCTCCAAATTCTAATGGAGTTGGACAGAAGCTTTGAAATTTTTATTCAATTTAAATCTTTAAATTTTTATTTCGGAGAAACAAAAATATAAAATAACATACATTATTCATTTATGACTTAAAGACTTTTACTTGTATTCTTTATTATTGATAGTGAGTACTTTTACTTGTCTAGTAATCTCTGATATCGTTGAGTTTTTGCTGGTTCTTTTTCTGGTTTGCTTCTTCGGCATTTCTGCACCTTGACAATCAATGTTGGAAAAATTATCACAGTTCCTTTCAAAGTCCCACTCACCTTGAAAACTTTGATTGTGCCACTTAAAATGAAATTTACTTTTTAAAGGGCAATGTCTATAAATAGTCTGTAGCACAGAGTCTCATCTATGCAATGAACTGCAACAAGTGAAAAGAGGAATCTTCAAAGAATAACGGATAGTTATTTTAAATATAATATCGCAGCATGGTTGAATGACATACTTTCCCAATCAACAATAATAATCCATGCAACATAAAAAATACACATGAAAAACTCACGGTGTAAAAGAATCTCTCATGAGGATTAAACGAATGGTAAAAAAAAAATGGCAAAAATTAAATAAATAAATAAATACCTGTGGAACATTAAACTCCATGGATTCATCAAGCAAATACCTATTTAAAGAAGCAATTTAAAATGTTTATTTGCTGGAAATTGTCGTTATCACGTTCGCTCATCTCAGTAAATTCTATTTCAACTATTTAAATGCTTGCCATATCGCTTAGGTATTTATACAGCAATAATTTATGGATGTGAGAATTTTTCAACCAGCCTTGTGCTGTATATTTAGTAGTTATTTATAGCTTTTTCTGCAATTTGGAAATGGTTTGGAGAAAGAACAAAAGATGCAGAGGAAAAGAATTATTTGTAGCTTTTCATTCAATTCAAATTAAATTGCCTTAAATTGATGTTTATTCTATGGCGGGTTTTTAACATTAAAATGTAAGTTTAATGTCTCTTGTTGAGCTATTTATTCTACCTTTAATATTAAGGTTCATCAAACTTTGTTCCATATTGAAGAAATTATTTGGAAAATAATTCAGGGTTTAAAGAATCGATATATCAAATTTCACTGCATTTTATTCATCGCAAAAATGTAAACTTTAGTCAGTAGCCATAAAGAGATTAATCTGAATCTCAACATTATTATAAACCATCTCTATATCTTAACAGCCACTTAACCATTGGAACCCTCGACCCCTGAAATTAGTGCAAAGTCAATGTCTCGAATTGCAAGCAAAACGGATGAAAACAGCAGTCGTGACTCTTGAAACCTATAAAAAAAAAATAAGAATGTATCTGCAATGCATCTTCAGGCATGAATGAATGCTCAATGCTCATGATAATTGAAAAAATTCAAAAGAAAGTAAATGCTTGTTTAAGACTTTATTGTTGAATGCATATTCTTAACTGCTATGGTGCTTTGAAGATGCAATTAGGGACTGATGCTAGCAAAAAATTGTTTCTTTATAAATACTTGATGACTTTAGAAGACTTTTGTATTACATTACTTTATATGTGGAGACTCCAAGAAATCGATTTGCTTCAATTTTTTGTTGGAATTAAATTTTTTTATGACAAAGAAATTATGGTTTAATGGTTAATTTATGATTTCTCGTGGTTTATTAAATGATAATCAAGAGCTATAACAAATTCAAATTTTTTTATGACTTTGTCATCGAAAATGCAAGATATTTCAGCGATATATTTGAATAAAATTGTTTTGCATTTTTAATGACATTCATGTTTTAAGCTTATAAATTATTGAATTTTGTTGCATATTGAGGGGTAAATGTGCAACACCTAATTTTACGAACGATGCAAAATGATATAAAGAATTTTGTTTTCTTGCCAAAAATATTTTCATCTTTAATAACCAACTTCAATTATGACTAACGAAAACATATAAAAACTTGCCCCCTCATATCCATTCAACTGCAAACAAATCTTTTTTATATCAAGAAATCACACCTTTCTTTTATTTAAGTAAATAAGTAAATTTAAATACGCAAGACAATAACGAAAGAAAACTGTAGATACACAAATTGCCATGACATTGCATTCAGACACCAAAACTGAGTTTATCATAAATTAAAAATGTGCACACAAATTTGTATTGTACTGATTGAACTTGGCCTTAGTGCTATAAATAGTCTTCTTAGTATGTCATCAACACCTCCACGCACAACGCAAGTTGTTTTTCAAACGGTTCTGATTACTTTTCCCGTTAATTGACGGTTCATTAATTTATATGTGAATGATTGACAATTTAACTGCGGTAATAATTGACTAATTTTCTTCGAGTAGTGGTTCGGAATCCACTCACCAAAAATAGTAGGTCCACACACAGCTGCGGTAGCCCTTGCCGCCAACGGGGTATGTACCCGGCGGGTATACCCCAAAAGTATACCCGATTTGTACTTAGCATTACTTTTTATATACCCTACTATTTTCCTACTTTTTTAGTATACTAAAGTCATACGAAATCTATACTGAAAATTTTCTCTGCTAATTATGTACTTCAAAAGTATACTTTTCCGTAACTAAAATGGTACGAATAAAATGCAACTATTTTGTTACTTTTTTAGTATACTAAAATCATACTTAAACTGAACTAGAAATTTTCACTACTAAATTTATACTCCAAAAGTATACTTTTTTGAAACTAAAATGGTACTAATAAAATGCTAGTAATAAAATACTACTTTTTAATTATTTATATAAAAAAAGTAAAAATATATTTTGAATTTACTTAAAATGATTTTATTATAAATTTCCCGCAAAAATTCAAAACGGAAAAGTTCAGGCTGACTTTACTATTATTTTGCTACTCGGGCTAATTTTGGTACTCGGGCTAACTTTACTACGTCTTTGCTACAGACTGTCATTAAAAAAAAAAACTGTGAAAGTGAGACGTGTTTTCTGATATCAGCTATTCATGTAAAGTTCCTGCGTTTTTCTCAACCAAATCCAGAATCGTCTTGTTATAAGGTACGTTGTAGTCTAGTTAACTTAGTTAAATGATAAAAAATTAATAATTAAGCTTATTTATATATAATTTACTAAAAGTATACTAATGCTTTACTCAAACGATACTCTTTTTTACTAATGCTTTACGAATGCTTTACTTAATTGATACTCTTTTTTTACTAATGCTTTACGAAAACTCTACACATTTTGTACTAAATATTTCTTAGTCTATAAATTTCAATTGAATATCTCATACAACAAATTGAATTCTTAAGCAGGTTGATTTCATTCTAATTGATTAGATTTTTTCAGGTTCAAAAAAGAGGCACTATCGAAGAAAATCTGCCGCTTTTTGAACTACGTTTTGATCCTGAAAATTCACCCAAACTATTATTTTTCCAGCACAAAAGTAGGGCTAAGGAATTAAAGATAAGAGCAAGAACTGTTATAATAGCAACGATAAATGTAAAAAATTAAAAAAATAAAATTTACTTGAATTAACTCTTTAATAAGTTGTTTGAATAATATTTAATATTTAATATTTAATATTTAATAATAATTAATATTTCAGCATAATTCTAATGGACCCGGGGTATACCCAAGGGTTTCTCAAAGTATACTATGAGTATACTTTAGTAAGTATTGAGTACACTTTAAAATTATACTAAAACTAAACCCAGGATCTACCCAAAAGGGTGTGGAAGTTGTATACCCAGGGTACTCTCAAAGTATACTATTAGTATACTTTAGTTAAGAAAGGGTACACTTTTGAAATTTTACTAAACCTAAACCCAGGATATACCCAAAAGGGTGTGGAAGTTGTATACCCAGGGAATTCTCAAAGTATACTATTGGTATACTTTAGTAGGAATTAGGTATACTTTAAAATTATACTAAAATTTAACCCTGGGTATACCCAGGTATACCCTAAAGGGTGTGGAAGTTGTATACCCAGGGAACGCTAAAAGTATACTATTAGTATACATAAGTTAAGAAAGGGTAGGTTTCTGGGAGGGTATACCCCATAAGTAAGTATAGATTGGGAATACTATTAGAATACCTGGGGTATAGTTTGGCGGCAAGGGTAGGCTTATAACCCGCCCAGTATATGTGTTATTATAGATGAAGCCGTAAAATACTTCTAAGTATTGCATGGCGGTCCTATCCCACAACTAGGGATGTAGCACCAATTTCATTCATTCATTCAATAATTGACTAAATAACCATTAAGTATTGAATATAAGCTGAACCAACAATTCATTTTTTCACGAAATTGAGCTGATTACTTAACACTCTATTTTTCTTATCTTAAGAAATTGTGTTATTTCAAAAAAACCACATGAAGCGTGTTGAGCTTCTTTACATCTTTGCCCGTCAATAAACAATGCATTAAAATTTGATTTGATTAATACATTTTAGCTACCACCATTAGTTTTGCCTGTGGGCGATAGGTCAGTAACGAATTGATTGAACCGCCAATTGAGCAATTAATTTCAAACATAATTGAGCCATATTTTTACAGCTGAACAGTGGAAATCACCAAGAACAAAAAGAAAACCAAATTGCTCATCATCGTTCGGTAACATCATACATTTTCGCTTTTCATTGGAGATTCTTCTGCTTTTATGATTTCTAAGTTTCATTGAGTATTTAATGATTTTCTTGTACTTAAATATTTAAGTTTTTCATGAGAAAGTATGTTAAAGCTTTGAAGCGCAAGTATCCGAGATAATGATGGCTTTTATCACGTATAAAAGTATTGCACAATTATCCGGTAATTTAATAGTTGAAGAATTTGGTGATAATGAGGAGTTTTCTCCTTGAACTTACCTTAACGACCAAATAATTATTGGTTTGCCACCATGAATTTTAATGAAAAAAAATGTGGTGTTTTTGCTTTTATGCTTTGATGCAATTTATAAATTTTGTTGAATGATTTTATGGAAACATAAAAACATACAAGATAATGAAAATTTAAAGACAATTTACCAGTTTAACATCAGTTTTTGTAATGAAGATTTCTCAAGAAGATAGGTTTTTAATAAAAGAAAATGAAACCCATAATGCCATAACTCTTTAATGAATAACTTGGAATATAACATAATTATTTTCCATTATCATCGAGCTGAAAATTCATTGAAACCACGATGTTGGTTCTTCTAAATTATTAATAAAAAACTTCCTTGCTTCAATTTTTGAAGAAACTTCTAACAAATCGTCATTAATTGAATTTGTTACAACTTAAGATGCTTCACCATTTAAATTCCATTAATGAACAGACAAGCGTAGTATAATTTAATAACATAACTTACAAGAAACATTGAAATTAAAAGGCAAATCATGAATAAATTAAAATTATCTTCAGTAAATAAAGTAATCTTGAGATGAAGGTGCGAAGAAGCAATTTGTTTTGTTCGAGTGAACAGAAAATTTCCAAGATTGATCTCCGAGCTTTACGGTATTTTTGAAGTAGTCAAAAGCTTCAAAGATGCTCAAAAAATTAAGATCACTTTAAAAAATGTTCATTATTAACGGAAACATCTTCGAGCCTCATCAAAATTCACGAGACAATCATTCCATAAGCCACCAATTCATTCAATTGAAAGTTTTAAGCTAAGCAACATTTTCTCCTTCAACTCTCTTTCATTTCTGACCAATCTCCGAAAGAAATTTGAACCTCTCACCATTAAGTTCAGCTTCGAAGAAATTGCGCGCCAGTGAGAAGACTTCTTGCTCAGTTTCATTTGTGCTTCGAAAGTCGATTGGATAAGACTCGCGTGGCGACTAAGCAAACGGTGAAAAAAGCAGTTAGACCAGCAGCAATTAGTGCTGTTTTTATATTTTTGCTGTAATTCTGTTGTTTACGCAATTAAAATATCAAATCAACATAAATTGGAGTGGAAAGAAAAGTCAAGAACTGCAAAATAATTGAAAAAAATTCAAGATTATAATTGAAAAATCTAAAATAAAAGTGAAAATGTTGTTAAAAAATAAATTTGTGGTGCTTCTAATAGTTTTCCTAGTGCTCTCGAGCTTGTGCGATTGTCGTAAACTCAAGAAAAAATCAAATAAACTGAAGACCAAAAGTAATCGCATAAAACATCATAAAAATCCCAGTATAAACGAAAAGAACCACAAGCAGATGATTTACTACCAAACTCGAGAGACAAGCCAACCAAACTTTATTCGCTTGTTTGTGATGCGAATGATTTATGGAATTGCAGCTCAGATGGGATTTGAAGACCGATTGGCGGGATTTTTTGCACCACCAAATGTTGACGAGGACGGAGGTTTCCTTTCTGGACTTACTGAGGGTCTAAGAGATGATTTAGGAGATGGATTTGATCTAGGGGGATTGTTCTAGAAACAAATGAAGAAGTATATCCTCAGGAAAAATGAATTGAATAGCTTTTTCTCCAATTCATGCGATGAAATAAATAGTAAATCATTCGATTGTTTCAAAGTTTTTAGCAATTTATGCTTTTTTCCCATCAAAATCATAAAAACATGCAAATTTTTTGTTAAATTGAATGTTTATTTAAATTAAATGGAAGATTAGTTTGTTTAAATTTTGTTCTTTATTATGTGAGCTGTAAAATGTTAATGTAAAGATCGTGGCAAAAAGTATAAATTATGAATTCCTGCAGCGCATCCAACATCTCACAAGCCCACAAATTGACCCACAAACTGACTCCATTATCATATTACTATTTTTGGATTATTTCAAAAATATTTTGAAGCTACATTTTTCTTAAATTAATTTTCAAGTTCATGCAAGTGGAAAAATGTTTAAAATATTTTATTGTAAACATAAAAATTAAAATTCTATAAGTTTACTATTTTGAAAGTGAAGATTTTTGCGAAATTAAATCAATTTAATCGGAAAAGAAATTTTGTCCACTTCGGTTTTTCTTCAATTTATCGATTTTTAATCAAATTGATGCAAGTGGAACGAATCGTGTGTTTTTGAATAAATGTTTGAAATTTTCTTGGACAAATATGAAATAGTTATGAAATTTAAAAAAAAATTTAAAAAGTTAACTAATGCACTAATATATCTTGCAGAATAAAATCTAAAAATACTTGAGCTCTAGTTGAGTTATGATTGTAACAGTATACAGCACCGTGATCGTTAAGAGGCGGATTTTTAGATTATACTGCTTAGGTTGAACCAAAATCAGCGTTATTTCATATATTTTGTTATTTGCTGGAAAGAATTACTGAAAATTTTACTCTAAATTTATTGCAAAACATTAAATTTTCATAGAAGTTAAATTAGCTAACAGGTGTTCACTGTATAAATTAAGAACTTGGCAAAAAACCATAAAAATGTTCCATCAAATCACCACAATAATCGATTTTCCAAATGATTGATTGAATTTTACTTGAAAAACTATAAAATTTCCAATTATATTTTCACAATTTCCCATAAACTTTATTGATGTTTGTCGGAAGAAATGCAATTAATCTAATTAATCCATTAGGCATTGTTTGATTTTTAACCTGAATTGCCGCACGTTAATCACCAGCTTTTCATAACAAGATTAACGAAAAATTCCACAATTGATGTCTCTCTTTGTTTCAAAAAAAAAGCCACAAAATTCACTGTCCAGTTTCGCTTTTCACAGAAGACAGTAAGAGAATCGTAAATCTTATTGTAAGAAAATTTTAAAAATCACGTAAATTACATTAATAAAATCAAAAAGTATAATTTAGTTCCTGTAAATCGCTGGTCGACTACTTTAAAAGCTTACCGAATTTTTTTTCAAGCTTGATCTAAAATTTGTAAAGATTGAAGATAAACAGTTCAAGCAGTTGGGCATCAAATGCAATAAAATGTAATGAATTTCACTTTCTGAATCTTTTTGCATCCATTTAACTTAATTTGGTCTTGAATTCAGAACGAACAGCTTAAACATCTTAAGAAAACTTGTTAATGATATGCAAACCAGACCACGCAAATTTCAATGATACAGTGACCGCAGAATACCAGATACCTATTAGCATTGTGTTATTGTGTTAAGATGTTGTCAGTGAAAGCAGCTTAAAGTCTTAATAAGTTAATCAGCAGTTTGCGAAGGTTGAATAAATATTTTAGTGAAATTTGATAGTGCATTTCCGTTAACAGACACACAACGAAATCTGTTAAAATTACTGGATTTACTTGATTTTATTTGATTTCTTTAAAATCTTCAATTCGCTCCAAACTAACATTGCAATGACAACGAAATTTATTGAAAACTTGATTTTACTTGAATTAAACCAAAATTAATCGCTAAAAACAATTGCGAAGAAGTTTAATTTGTCAGTGAAAAAGTTTCACATGCGAAGCCCCAAAAATCGAAAATGACATTAAATTCTCGTAAAATACTCATAAAAAACAATAAAATACACATAAAATTTAAAATTGCGGTAAAAACTCAAAAAAGCGAAATCTTTACTTTGACCGTGAAATTAGTCTCCGAATTTCCATAGAATCGCGTTTTGTCGACTTATTTGTGGGTTAATTGATTGCTTTGAAATTTCTTTCCGCAAATACTCTGCGAATATTGTCGCTTTTTTACCGCATAATTCAAAGACTGTAAGTAAATCAACATTTTATGGTGTGAGATATATGTTGACTTAACTGTTAAAGATACGTGTTAATTTGCTTAAAATCTAAGAAAGATGTGCGTAGTTTTGTATAATCTTGTGCACTTAAGACATTAATCAGATATGTGGGAACAGACAAAATTGAAGTGTATTCCTTTCCAATTTAGAAAACAATAAGATTTATCTATATTAATTATTTATTTTTAGTTAAGGCTCGTTAAGTTTGTCATGTTTGTTCAAATATATATTTAATTTTAAGTGGTAGAATTATGAGAAGATTTTTGTATGTGTGTAAATAATAATAATAGGTGATATTTTATATAAGTTGTCATTGTTGTAAGGATTGAATAAAGATGGTTACATAAATATTTATTGTTTTAAATCATTGAAATTAATAAGATTCTTTTTGAGGCCCTAGCATATTTATTATCAAAATTATGTTATTTCCAAATGTCCATTAGATAACTAAATTTGTAAGAAAATAATTTAAAACAAACATTAATTGAAAATAATTTCACTTTTCTGATCGAAACTGAAACAAATTAACATATAATCATCAAATTGCACTTCTTAACTGATCTCGCAAAAATATCGCTCGCATTTTCTTTCACGCACATTTACCGATTTTTGAAAATTACACCATAAATATCTTGAGATCGACAACCAATTTCTTTTACGATAACTTTCGCGACATAAATGCATAAATTAAGCGTTGATTAACATAATTGAAAAAACTTTTGAGTTGAACGTCGTTTCATGCATATAATTTAAATAATTTTGGACTTTGTCTGCAATCACAATCAAAATCGGACAAGAATTAAATTAATTATTTTAATTAGATATTCATCATTCTGAGCACAAAGCGAATCATTTCTAGGGACTGGAGGTGATGTGCATATTGAACATGTAGGTTGTGAATTTTCTGAAGATTAAAGGTGTAAGTATGGGCCAAGTGCTTGTGGGTTTAAGCAATAAAGCGAGAAATGCTATTGTTTCACTGAATCGCATTATTTTGCTAAAAAGTTTGCATCAAAATCCTCATTCTTACCTGACATATTATCTGCTTACCAAACACTGCCACAATCCAGAACTAAATAAATCAAAATCCGGTATGGCTCCACTTCCATCATCGATCATTAATCAAAAAAGCACCGCAAATAATATCTTAGATATTTAAAAAAACCGCCATAATATCCAGAAGAACATTCTTGCATGCAACATTTTATTTATTAATTCAATAATTCAATAATTCAATATTTCAATCAAAAAAGTCAAACAAACTACTAAAAGTGTGTCAATCAAGCCGTTAATAATTCGAATAAAAATTCATATGGTTTATTTGATTTTAATTCCATCGAGTTTTATTAGTTTTATGGCGTTTTATGGTCTTTTCCCTTTCCGAATAAAAGTGGCACGAGAATCTCTATCAAGCTGCATTTATTCCAAGACTTTTAGGAAAAAATTACCAAAAGACCAAAAGAAATGAAAATTTAAAAGTTTTATCAGGAAAGTCATCAGCTGACAGCTTCCATTTACTTATTATAGCGACGAAACATTTAATGTTTTCAATGTTTTTTTGAATAAATTCGAATAAATTACAATTTTATCTCTCCATATATTTATTATATAGGAATAAAATACAATATGGTATAATAAATATAAGCCACTATCTTAACTACCTTACTAACAAACTATCACTATTTCACTAATTTATAATGTTTTATGGGTATTTTTTGTAACTTGGAATTTAATTGTAGAATTTTGAAGCGCTATGCTTTTTCAATTGATGTAGATTTGTTAATTTAAATAATAATAAATTGCATCAATAATAAGATTTTAATGTCCTACAATGTGCTAGAAGCTTCTTTAGAACCACAATTCCTTTTCAATCACTCAAATTACACAATTCTACAAAAATTTTCTAAGTGCAAATGCTCCCCAACATTTTAATTTATTTTAAAGTTTAAAACAAAAATGAATCACAATTTTGGTTAAGCTCATTTCCTTTTTTGATGTTTCGCATGTTCCACCAGCTTTTACAGTTGTGAGTCGGATATGGGATCTCAAAAAAAAAAATAAATAGCGGATAATAAAGCGAGTCCACTTATCCAACCCCAGATTTCACTATCCAGTCACTTTTCCAACAGTTTCAAACAATTTTAACAATTTCAGTGTTTGTTGGATTTATTGAAAATGGCATTACTGGCATTTTCGGTCATTTGCGATTTTTTTCATTTCTGAGACTTCTTTTAATTTCAAGATATAAAAGTCAGGATTGTTTTAAAACATTTTAAGGTATCATCTCAGCTCCATTTTTGTCATTGTTGAATGAAAACGATGGCTTGTGGGCTGCAATTGTTAAGTGTTGCAGCGATACCATATCCAAATAATTGTTTATAAATATTTTTTCACTTTGGTAGTATGAAGAATGAATAAATTTTGTTAAATAAAGAAGCGACATATCTATCCATCATTCTGTTGTTATATTTTTGCAATGCCGCGATTTATGCCAATCTTCGAATCTGGAAGTAAACAATGCAAGACGTTAAAAAATACAGTAAGCTTAATTTGTCGTCCATAAAGAATGTGAATGTCGGTTAAACGCGAGTTAAGTGTGAATTTAATGGTGAACAACGAGTTGAACGGTTTGTATGCTAATTAACTATGTATAGTTTTATGGTCAACAATGAATCATTTTGGCAATGAACCTCAATTTTATAGTGAATTTAATTGCTTTTTATATTTAGCGTGATTTAAATAGACAAGTTGGTTGATATATTTTATTATAAGCTTTTACGCTACTCTTAGAAAATTTACATTTCTTAAGAAATACTGTGATCTCCTTCTCTCTCTATAAGCCTTCAACAAATTAAGAATACAGAATCTCGAATATAAAATCAGTATTAATTTAAAGCAGTTTTAATAATTAAAATATAGCAGTTTGCACCAATTGATTGACCACCAAATGGAAAAAAAGTTTGGGTTTAATTTAAATATCTTTTCAAAATGAAAACTATCAAGTAAATCATCTTGTTACACTAAACAACCATCAGAAAATCGAAATCTGGCATAAAATCTTGGAAAAAACTATCGGTTAGTCCGCTTTATGAATTTTTGCAACATGAAGTCTGAATCACCAACACAACTAGCAGTTTGCATCAATTTAATGACCACCAATGTGTGCATCAATTAAATGGCCACCAATATTTCAATGCTTTCAATTATGATTTTGTAATTTGTAATGATGCAATTTTGAAGCAAAACTATCAATCTTACGATATATAACTTTATATCATAATATTATGTTGATTTGTCAGTAAAATTTTTTTGATAGTGTAAAATATCACCCGAAAACCAAAGAAATTTGAATATTTTTTTTACCGCAATTTTTTCGCTCGTGCTAGAGTTCATGACAAAAGAGCAATTTTTTTTTTGAAAAAACTGTTGATTGTTCCACTAAAAATTATTTCACAAAAAATACTTGTAGTATTCCGAAAATTCTTAAATTTTGTATCCTAGCCTCAAAGTGTCCCAATGTTAAAAAAAAATGACGTCACCGGAATCGGATATCAGCTGATTTCCGGTTTGGTAAAGGTTTAACTAAAATTGCTATACAAAATCATCCCGTTTCTCGATCTCTTCAAAATTTATACAATTATTGTTTATTAGGTTCTCTTTTTTGAAAAAAAATTTTAAAATTCAAAAATTCAAGATGGCCGACAAATTAACGGTCAAAATATTTTTTTAACCTAAAATTTTTCAAGTTTAGAATTTTTTAAATAAAAATTTTAAAATATTTTTGAATAGCCTCAAGTGTCAGCTTTCCAGGAAAAAAAAGTTTTTTGAAAAATTTTATGTTTAACGGTAGTTAACAGCTGTTTAGCTAGGTAAGATCAAAATTGACGTTCTAGATGAAGGAATTTGATCTGGTCAAATTTTTTTTATTTTTATTAAATAGGTGTATTATAGGATGTATTTTACAAGTTTTCAAGATGATCGTCTAGATCTTCCATCGTGGGTGTCAATATTAGTATAACCTAGCTTATCAGCTGATATCTCCTGATAGACATAATATTTATCATAAAGCTTTTTTTTCCTGGAATGCTGACACTTGAGGCTATTCAAAAATATTTTAAAATTTTAATTGAAAAGATTCTAAACTTGAAGAATTTTAGGTTAAAAAATATTTTGACCGTTAATTTGTCGGCCATCTTGAATTTTTGAATTTTAAAATTTTTTCAAAAAGAGAACTTAATAAACAATAATTGTATAAATTTTTGAAGAGATCGAGAAACGGGTTGATTTTGTATAGCAATTTTAGTTAAACCCTTACCAAACCGGAAATCAGCTGATATCCGATTCCGGTGACGTCATTTTCTTAACATTGGGACACTTAACGTTGGGATTATTTTCATTCAGGATGTCGATTATCAAAACAAAATTGTTCATATGAAATATCAAAATAAAATATCCCGCCAAAAATTTGAAAATGTTAACAAGAAGAGTGCAGAATACGATGTTAGAGTAAAAATGTAAGCAACTTTGCCTGGCCAATAAATTGGTGCAATGTAGCAGTTTGCACCAATTGATTGACCACCAAATGGAAAAAAAGTTTGGGTTTAATTTAAATATCTTTTCAAAATGAAAACTATCAAGTAAATCATCTTGTTACACTAAACAACCATCAGAAAATCGAAATCTGGCATAAAATCTTGGAAAAAACTATCGGTTAGTCCGCTTTATGAATTTTTGCAACATGAAGTCTGAATCACCAACACAACTAGCAGTTTGCATCAATTTAATGACCACCAATGTGTGCATCAATTAAATGGCCACCAATATTTCAATGCTTTCAATTATGATTTTGTAATTTGTAATGATGCAATTTTGAAGCAAAACTATCAATCTTACGATATATAACTTTATATCATAATATTATGTTGATTTGTCAGTAAAATTTTTTGATAGTGTAAAATATCACCCGAAAACCAAAGAAATTTGAATATTTTTTACCGCAATTTTTTTCGCTCGTGCTAGAGTTCATGACAAAGAGCAATTTTTTTTTGAAAAAAACTGTTGATTGTTCCACTAAAAATTATTTCACAAAAAAATACTTGTAGTATTCCGAAAATTCTTAAATTTTGTATCCTAGCCTCAAAGTGTCCCAATGTTAAAAAAATGACGTCACCGGAATCGGATATCAGCTGATTTCCGGTTTGGTAAGGGTTTAACTAAAATTGCTATACAAAATCATCCCGTTTCTCGATCTCTTCAAAAATTTATACAATTATTGTTTATTAAGTTCTCTTTTTGAAAAAAATTTTAAAATTCAAAAATTCAAGATGGCCGACAAATTAACGGTCAAAATATTTTTTAACCTAAAATTTTTCAAGTTTTGAATTTTTTCAATTAAAATTTTAAAATATTTTTGAATAGCCTCAAGTGTCAGCTTTCCAGGAAAAAAAAGTTTTTTGAAAAATATTATGTTTAACGGGAGATATCAGCTGGGAAGCTAGGTAAGACCAAAATTGACGCCCAAGATGAAGGAATTTTATTTGGTCAAATTTTTTTAATTTTTCTTAAATATGTGTATTACAGGATGTATTTTACAAGTTTTCAAGATAATCGACTGGTTCTTCCATCTTGGGCGTCAATTTTAGTCTAACCTAGCTTCCCAGCTGATATCTCCTGTTAAACATAATATTTTTCAAAAAACTTTTTTTTCCTGGAAAGCTGACACTTGAGGCTATTCAAAAATATTTTAAAATTTTAATTGAAAAAATTCTAAACTTGAAAAATTTTAGGTTAAAAAATATTTTGACCGTTAATTTGTCGGCCATCTTGAATTTTTGAATTTTAAAATTTTTTCAAAAAGAGAACTTAATAAACAATAATTGTATAAATTTTTGAAGAGATCGAGAAACGGGTTGATTTTGTATAGCAATTTTAGTTAAACCCTTACCAAACCGGAAATCAGCTGATATCCGATTCCGGTGACGTCATTTTCTTAACATTGGGACACTTAACGTTGGGATTATTTTCATTCAGGATGTCGATTATCAAAACAAAATTGTTCATATGAAATATCAAAATAAAATATCCCGCCAAAAATTTGAAAATGTTAACAAGAAGAGTGCAGAATACGATGTTAGAGTAAAAATGTAAGCAACTTTGCCTGGCCAATAAATTGGTGCAATGTAGCAGTTTGCACCAATTGATTGACCACCAAATGGAAAAAAAGTTTGGGTTTAATTTAAATATCTTTTCAAAATGAAAACTATCAAGTAAATCATCTTGTTACACTAAACAACCATCAGAAAATCGAAATCTGGCATAAAATCTTGGAAAAAACTATCGGTTAGTCCGCTTTATGAATTTTTGCAACATGAAGTCTGAATCACCAACACAACTACATTGCACCAATTTATTGGCCAGGCAAAGTTGCTCACATTTTTACTCTAACATCGTATTCTGCACTCTTCTTGTTAACATTTTCAAATTTTTGGCGGGATATTTTATTTTGATATTTCATATGAACAATTTTGTTTTGATAATCGACATCCTGAATGAAAATAATCCCAATGTTAAGTGTCCCAATGTTAAGAAAATGACGTCACCGGAATCGGATATCAGCTGATTTCCGGTTTGGTAAGGGTTCAACTAAAATTGCTATACAAAATCAACCCGTTTCACGATCTCTTCAAAAATTTATACAATTATTGTTTATTAAGTTCTCTTTTTGAAAAAAAATTTTAAAATTCAAAAATTCAAGATGGCCGACAAATTAACGGTCAAAATATTTTTTAACCTAAAATTTTCCAAGTTTTAAATTTTTTCAATTAAAATTTTAAAATATTTTTGAATAGCCTCAAGTGTCAGCTTTCCAGGAAAAAAAAGTTTTTTGAAAAATATTATGTTTAACGGGAGATATCAGCTGGGAAGCTAGGTTAGACTAAAATTGACGCCCAAGATGGAGGAACCAGTCGATTATCTTGAAAACTTGTAAAATACATCCTGTAATACACATATTTAAGAAAAATTAAAAAAATTTGACCAAATAAAATTCCTTCATCTTGGGCGTCAATTTTGGTCTTACCTAGCTTCCCAGCTGATATCTCCCGTTAAACATAATATTTTTCAAAAAACTTTTTTTTCCTGGAAAGCTGACACTTGAGGCTATTCAAAAATATTTTAAAATTTTAATTGAAAAATTCAAAACTTGGAAAATTTTAGGTTAAAAAATATTTTGACCGTTAATTTGTCGGCCATCTTGAATTTTTGAATTTTAAAATTTTTTTCAAAAAGAGAACTTAATAAACAATAATTGTATAAATTTTTGAAGAGATCGAGAAACGGGATGATTTTGTATAGCAATTTTAGTTAAACCCTTACCAAACCGGAAATCAGCTGATATCCGATTCCGGTGACGTCATTTTTTTAACATTGGGACACTTTGAGGCTAGGATACAAAATTTAAGAATTTTCGGAATACTACAAGTATTTTTTTGTGAAATAATTTTTAGTGGAACAATCAACAGTTTTTTTCAAAAAAAAATTGCTCTTTGTCATGAACTCTAGCACGAGCGAAAAAAATTGCGGTAAAAAATATTCAAATTTCTTTGGTTTTCGGGTGATATTTTACACTATCAAAAAATTTTACTGACAAATCAACATAATATTATGATATAAAGTTATATATCGTAAGATTGATAGTTTTGCTTCAAAATTGCATCATTACAAATTACAAAATCATAATTGAAAGCATTGAAATATTGGTGGCCATTTAATTGATGCACACATTGGTGGTCATTAAATTGATGCAAACTGCTAATGAAAAAATAATGAAAAAATGCATCCGAAATAAAATTTCTCTTCCTTGGGAAGAAATATTCAAATTAGTAAAAAGTAAGATATTGATCAACAACCTCCGCAATTAATTTCAACAAAGAGAATTCAGAAGAACTTTCCCTAATTCACGATACTTTTAGGCAGCTTTGACTTAATGTTTGTTTTTTCATTAACATACTTAATTATATACTCAAAACTCGGTTTAACTTTTGTTTTCTAAATCAAACAATCGAGATTCATAAACATGAAATATCATCAATTTTTTATCTACAAGTCGATAATAACTCGAAAAACTTATTAAATTTGGATCTTTGTTGTTCGCATCTTCGCAATTTTATATTAAAAAGCGAAATTAGATTTTTGACATGAAGAAAGCATTAAATTTGTTGAATAATAATTGTTTATCTTGCTGTGGAAAAGCAATTTAAAGTAAATATGTTGGAGATGAGGTAATTAAGGCGCTAAAATATCTAAATTGCTTAATTGTTTTCAATTTTTTTATTGGGAACTTATCCATCATTATCTACAATGTTTTGCAAAACAACTGCCAAAACAATTTGTATGGCATAAATCAGAATAAATAGGTGGAAAAACGATTTTATACATTTTAACTGTTCAACTATTTTGAAGGTGGTGATATCAAAATTTTAGAAGAATTTTGAATATTTCAAATAACATCAAAATTAATTTTTTTTAAGAAACTTGAATTAAATAATTTTATACCTTCTGTGAAATACTCAATAATTTGCTTTTGAAACATTTTTGCTGGTAAATAAATCATTTTGCAACTTCGTCTTGTTTAGATTGAAAATTTAATTTTAATTTCAGTTTAATGGACTTTTGAGTTCTTTCCATCAAAAAATAGCAAAGTAGAGAAAAAAGAAAATAACGTTAATTTTGGTTCAACCCAAGTAGTATGATCCTCCTCATAACGATCACTGTGCTGTACTGTTAGAATCATAACTCATCCAAAGCTAAAGCATTTTTTAATTGAGTTTTCTGCTTAGTATATTTTCTGCATTAATTAACTTTTTATTGTTTTTTTATGAACCATGCAAATATTTTACGTGCAAATATTTGTTCAAGATAATTTAAAAAACTTATTCAAAAAGCACACGATTTGTTCCACTTGCATCAATTTGATTAAAAATCGATAAATTGAGGAAGATTCCTAAAAATGGACAACATTTCTTTTCCAATTAAATTGATTTAATTTCGCAAAAATCTTCACTTTCAAAATCACTAACTTGTAGAATTAAACTTTTAATGTGATGTTTAATGGAAAATATTTTAAACATTTTTCCAGTTCATGATCTTGAAAATTAATTTAATGAATTTGGAAACTTGACTCTAAAATATTTTTTAAGAAATATTCCGAAAAGAAATTGATAGTGGAGTAAGTTTGTGGGTCAATTTGTGGGCTTGTGAGATGTTGGATGCGCTGCAGGAACTCACAATTTATTTTATTTGCCACGATCTTTACATTAACATTTTACAGCTCACAATACAAAGAATAACATTCACACAAACTAATCTTCCATTTAATTTAAATAAACATTTAATTTAGCAAAAAATTTGCATGATTTTATGATTTTGATGAAAAACAAGCATAAATTACGATAAAGTTTGAAACAATCGAAAGATTTATCATTTCTTTTGATGAAAAAGCGACGAACCTTTTACTATTTTTAATTTTCCTGAGCATTACTTCTTCATATATTTCTAGAAGAATCCTCCTAGATCAAATCCATCCCCTAAATCATCTCTTAGACCCTCAGTGAGTCCAGAGAGGAAACCTTCGTCCTCGTCAACATTTGGTGGCGCAAAAAACCCCGCCAAACGATCTTCAAATCCCATCTGAGCTGCAATTCCATAAATCATTCGCATCACTACCAAGCGAATGAAATTGGGTTGATTAGTTTCTCGAGTTTGGTAGTAAATCATCTGCTTATGGTTCTTTTCGTTTATGGCGGGAGTTTTATAGAATTTTACGCGATTACTTTTGGTCTTCAGTTTGTTTGATTTTTTCTTAAGTTTTCGACAATCGCACAAGCTCGAGAGCACTAGGACAACTATTAGAAGCACCACAAATTTATTCTTTAACAACATTTTCACTTTTATTTTAGATTTTTTAATTATAATTTTGAATTTAGTTTCCAATTATTTCGCAATTCTTGATTTTTCTTTCCACTCCAGTTTATGTTTAATTTATTTTAATTGCGTAAACAACAGAATTACAGCAAATAAATAAAGATAGCACTTGCTGTTGGTCTAACTGCTTTTTTCACCGTTTGCTTAGTCGCCACACAAGTCTTATCCAATCGACTTTCGAAGCACAAATGAAACTGAGCAAGAAGTCTTCTCACTCGCTTTGCGCGCAATTTCTTCAAAGCTGAACTTAATGGTGAGAGGTTCAAATTTCTTTAGGAGATTGGTCTGAAAAAAAAAAGAGAATTGAAGGAGAAATGATTGCTGAGCTTAAAACTTTCAATTGAATGAGTTGGTGGCTTATGGAATGATTGTCTCAGGAATTTTGATGAGGCTCGAAGATGTTTCCGTTAACAAAGAAAATTTTTAAAGCGATCTTATTTTTTTGAGTATCTTTAAAGCTTTTGACTACTTCAAAAATACCGTAAAGCTCGGAGATCAATCTTGGAAATTTTCTGTTTACTCGAACAAAACAAATTGCTTCTTCGCGCCTTCATCTCAAGATTACTTTATTTACTGAAGATAATTTAAATTTATTCATGATTTGCCTTTTAATTTTAATGTTTCTTGTAAGTAATGTTATTAAATTATACTACGCTTGTCTGTTCATTAATGAAATTTAAATGGTGAAGCATCTTAAGTTGTAACACATTCAATTAATGATGATGTTAGAAATTCTTCTGAATTTTGAAGCGGGGCAATTATTTACCAATTGAAACAAAAAAATGTTCTATAATTTTCAAATCGTAGCTCTTATATGACACGTTAGTCGAGAAAGTACCCTGCAGTTTACTTTAAAAATAAAGGAATACAAATATGACGAAAGATGAAAATAATATTATTCCCTATAGCCTTGAACCTCAAATATAGTGAAAGTATTTGCTGATGGAAAATTAATTGCGTTTCAAGTTTTCCATTCAAGAAACATGAGTTTCAGTTTCTTAAATTAAAACCTGCCTTCTTGAGGAATCGCAATTTTTTTAGTCACTCCTATTGATGTTCTTTGGATTAGATCTCTTAGATTGTGTAAATTACACTAAATTACGGACCATATCATAAACCATCCAAAAGAACTTGTCCCATTAATCTTCAGCAGCTCAAAAACTGATGTTAAACGGTTAAATTATCTTTTAATTTTCATTATCTTGTAAGTTTTTATGCTTCCATAAAATCATTCAACAAAATTTATAAATTGCAACAAAGCATAAAAGCATAAACACCACATTCTCTTTCATTTAAATTCATGGTGGCTAACCAATAATTATTTGGTCGTTAAGGTAAGTTCAAGCAGAAGACTCCTCATTATCACCAAATTCTTCAACTATTAAATTACTGGATAATTGTGCAATACTTTTACGTGATAAAAGCCATCATTATCTCGGATACTTGCGCTTCAACGCTTCAACATACTTTCTTATGAAAAACTTAAAAATCTCAGTACAAGAAAACCATTAAATACTCAATGAAACTTAGAAATCATAAAAGCGAAGAATCTTCAATGAAAAGCTAGAATGTGTGATGTTACCGAACGATGATGAGCAATTTAGTTTTCTTTCTGTTCTTGGTGATTTCCACTGTTTAGCTGTTAAAATATGGCTCAATTATGTTTGAAAATTAATTGCTCAATTGGCGGTTCAATCAATTCGTTACTGACCTATCGCCCACAGGCAAAACTTTTGGCGGTAGCTGAAAAGTATATTAATCAAATCAAATTTTAATGCATTGTTTATTGACGGGCAAAGATTTTAGGAAGCTCAACACGCATTGTGTTGTTAAATTGTAAAATAACCGGGAAGATCTATCGGAAACCGTTGGATAAATATTTTGCGTAGAAGGTGATGATTAATCTAATACGGTTTTAAGAAAAACTTGAACTTTATTGGTCTTGAAAGATAATTAAAATAAGAAGAAAATACAAATGAAACATGGAAAATTCTTATAAACAATAAAAAGTTGCATAAATTAAAAAGTAAACTTAACTTAAAAGTTTCTTAGTTTTCAGAATCTTTCATGAAAACGCGGAAAGTGCGAGATTTATTCATAAGTGGCCGCTTCAGGCACAATTTGCATAATGATTTTTCTCTTGGCGTCATAAGTAAATCCATTATTTTTGAAGATTTCACTGCCAAAGAATTCATTCAAGCTGTGAACATCAATTTGCTTGGCTCTCTCCTGCAAGTCCTTTTCTAGCACTTCCACATGAGTGGCTTTAGGTCCCTTTTTATAACGAATGTAAGCCAACTGGTCCAAAGTCAATTGTCTCAAAATAAAGAAGAGCAGCTCGGAGTAATCCTTTTGGAAGCTCAAATACTTCTGGAAAGTGTTTTGCATTTTCTTCATAATGCTGAACTTTTGGGCTTCAATGAAACTTTCCAACATCATTCTGATGGCCATATTTACGTCCACATCTTGAACAGAGTCACGCAAATGCATTCGAGCGTGAGCTTCAGACATTCGGATGACACTTTCGATGTGACGTACTGTGATAGGTAAGCTACCGGTAGCGAGAGATTCTTGACGGAGTTGAGCGTACATTTTGGCGATTTTGTCTTGGTCCATATTCTGTGAAACAAATGATGATAAAATTTGAATACAGTTAGAAAAGCGGAAAAATTTAAATAAATTAAGTAATAAAATCAACTCACCGACAACTTTGGTCTGACATTCTCTTTAGAGTAGACAATATATTTTTTCAGTAAATCCTGAGGAATTTGCATTTCATCAATATCTGAAGTCAAGTCATTCTCCTCCGTGTTGGTTGGATGATTCTTCATATGTGATTTGACAACAAACAACGCCAAATGCTGATCTTTCATTGGATCAAATTCATCCTTGACCACGCACAAAATGTCAAAACGTGACAAAATTGGCTCAGATAAGTTAACGTTCTCAGAGAAAGTCATACTGGGATCGTATCTTCCTCCAATAGGATTAGCAGCAGCAATGACAGCACAACGAGCCTGGAGAGATGTAACAATTCCTGCTTTAGAAATTGAAATGGACTGTTGCTCCATCGCTTCATGAATAGAAGTTCTGTCACCATCGTTCATTTTATCAAACTCATCAATCAAGCAAACACCTTGATCAGCCAGCACCAAAGCACCTGCTTCTAAAGTCCACTCTCGAGAAATGGGATTTCTGCGAACATAAGCAGTCAAACCAACAGCACTAGCTCCCTGTCCCGTTGTAAAAACAGCTCGTGGTGCGATTTTTTCAGCATATTTCAAGAATTGTGATTTGGCCATTCCAGCGTCTCCACAAATTAAAACATTGATATCTCCTCGGATTTTATGCTTGTCACCAGGATTCTTCGATTCACCACCAAACAGAGACAAGGCTAATGAGCGTTTTACGAAGTTATGACCATAAATTGATGGTGCAATGCTGCGAATGATGCGGTCGCTTATGCGAGGATCTTTGCTCAGTTTTTGGATGGTTGAGACTTCTTCGTCAGTAAGTGAAGAAACTACTTGCTTGCAATCTTTTACCAGGAGGTGGTTGGCAATAATAACTGTGGCAAAAACTGGGAAACCCTGAAAACAAATATGTGTTAGTACTTTTCTATTTATAGCCAAGAATAATTGATTTTAAAGGATAAACTTTCATAAATAAAACTTACATGATCAGTATTCAAAGATCCATCATAATTGTTGGTGTAGACTCCAGTAACTTCTACTTCATCTCCGGGTTTGCATTGATCACACAAATCAGCCAACAAAATACAATCTTTGCTTCTTGGGATGCGACCAGCTGGAATTCGGCCAGGAGATTCTTGCAGGGTGACTTTTTGGTAATTACGGTAAAGAGTTTGCTCCATGTTGATCTAAAAATATTTAAATATAAGAATAAGAAAGGTTTTTTTTTATTTAAAAAAACTTACAGAAAATGGGCCACCCGACTGACATTCAGGGCAAGATCCTGGTTTCACTTCCGAGTTTTGGTTCTGCACAAATGGTCCTAAGATGTATCCACACTTAACGCAATCATACTTGATGACAGAGAGCTGTGGTAATACTCCAGTAGTTGAAGTCACCACACCAAGAGTTCTCACTAGCTGATTTAAATGCAACTTTCTGAAAGTTCTCAGCTCTTCAACCAAAGGCAGTTCACTGACTCTCACGTGAATCTCTGTGGTGACTCGCTCGTAAGAGGGGAAAATACTTAGAACCATTTCCATGGCAACTTTATCAAATATCTCAAACATTTGCATAGGAGCTTCCGGCAAAAAATAGGCCAAAACGTGCTGGTGATTGGCCAGTTCAGCAAAAACAACCACAAATGAAGCTTTGTTTTGCTCGCACATTCTGCGGATTCTATCTCTGTAAACGTGTTGTCCACCAGCGTCAACAAATGTGCGCAAGAAATTCTTGAAGCGGTTGGAAATCTCAGTTCTTGGCCCCAACATTGAAACCCATTCTTTAACTGTATGTCCTTTTGTATCTTCCAAATTTTCAATGGATTCAATCATCTCTGTTTCATCTTCTACTTCACCGACCATGGCTTTTTCAGCAGCTCGTCTCTTGGATCTTGGAATATCATCTTCATCATCGCTTTTGTCGTACATCAAATTACGGTCATCACGATGAATTCCAGCAGCTCGATCTCTGCGATTCATTTCTTGTTCGGCTGCCACACGCTCTGAATCAGAGATATCACTGTAATTGTCTTCATCATCTAACATTTCAGGATCATAACGATCCAAGCGAGGATTAGGCATGTAGTCACTAAAAAAATTAATTGTAAGTTGGTGAGGGGATAAGCGAGTTCCAAGTAACTTACGCTTCCATATTATCTCCAAACAATTCTTCTCCATCTCCTTCATCTTCATCTGCAGTCAAATCCCCTAAAAGTTCAGCCTCGTCCTCAAATGGCTCGAAATCTTGAACAGGTGAAGCACGATCTTGACTGGGACTCATGATAGCACTTGGAGTTGGAGGCATTGGAGAATCTTCCAAATCATTCTATATAATTTAAAGAGCAAAATTTTAATCAATTATTTTTTGATGAAAATTTATCAGTTCGAAGATCTTACGTTTGGCTGCGACATGATGATGGCTAGCACTAGAGCAAAATAACAAATTAAACACTTGAAAAACGGTATTTAACAAAGAAAACAATTTAATGTGTTCATAAGTCAGAGAATATGTTATTGTAGTATATATTAACACTCTTCCCGCTTGATTTTGGAGGGAAATTTTTTGGCTATACAGCAAAGAGATAACGCATAGAAATTTTAAATTTTTTCGACTAAGAAGTTAATAGACCGTTATAAATATTTGTAAAATATATATTTCGTTTTATAAAAGACATAGATATATTAAAAACTTGTACTTATTCTTTACCTCGGAATTTTGTTTCTTCTGAGAAAAAGCTGAAATTAATAAAATGCTTCCTTTGAAAACAAATAATACAGACTTGCAGGGTCAAAAAAGTGAAAAATAGCCAGACTTATCTTTTTAAGAACTTTATTTCAAAATGAAAATGATCAATAACTATTGAATAACTTTTGGCTTCTTCCCTTCTTTTCGCTTGATTTCCACTCTTCGCTTCTTTTCGGCTTTAAGCTCTACCAGTGTCTCCATAGTCTCATCATACTCGGCATCAAACTCGGCATCCAACTTGGCTTTTTCAACTTTACTTAGAGGAAATCGTTCTCCCGGGAATGCATTCCGTAATTCCTGGACGTACTAATTCGATATGAAAAATTTATGAAATTAGAAAATCTTTAATAAGTGTTTAAAAGTGTACTTCTCGAAGTTCAGCAACAGTTTGTCTTTCGCTTGCTAAGTCTATCTCCAACTGCCGATTCTTCTTTTTCTCTTCTGAATAATAAATAGCTCATGTTGTCTGATTCTCTGCTCCTATTAAAAAAATGCTCAACTATTTATTAAACAAAAAATTTCGCAAAAAATCCCTTAGAACATTTCATTAATGAAACCATATCCAACAAGACACACCGATTTTACTTTCTGCTATTGAAACATCTTTGGAATCTACCGAAAACGTAACCTTTAAAAAGTCATATCAAATGAAAATTATATCTTAAGTGAAAGGGGTTAGATTTTGAGCTGGTTGTCGGATACTAATTAAAACAACCTTTAGTGCAGTTTCTTCTAAAGAATATTTCAATTCAATTCAAGATTAACTTAATTTTTTGTGACTTTACCGTGTTATCTCTTTTAATTATTGTTGAAATGAATTTTGAGGGTGCAATATCTGTCAAAAAACTGTTAGTAGAGTTGCTGATTAATTATATGGTAATCGATTAATCAAACTATTAAACGCGTATCAATCAGATTAATTTCTTTTTTAGATGAGAATGCTCAAAAACGACGAAACAAGTGTTCAGCTCTAGAGTAAGTGACCATAGAACATTATGTTAGTATCTTAAGAAATTATTAGAGCCAGAAGCCTTTTGATCAATTTATTTACAAATTTATATCTGTATTATTGTTTTAAGAAATCCTTGACGCTTAGAAGATTTATGGCAAGTGGCATCGTAAAAAATCTCAAGAATTACCCAAAATGACGTTGATGAAAGTACTTTAAGCCTAAAAATATTAACACTTTTCCCGCTTGATTTTGGAGGGAAATATTTCTCGGCCTCAGCAAAGAGGAAACGCATAGAAATTTAAAATTCTCACTACTAAATAGTTATTAGACCGTTTTATATGTGTAAATTATATTTTATTCTAAAGATCGTTTTATAAAAATCATTTATTATATATCATATTCCTCATCTTGGCTCAGATCTTCTTCGAAATCACAGCATCCATTCTTTTTCCGAACAACATCACCCCAGAGAAATTTGGTTTCGCATATTGGACAATCTCCAGCAATTGGAACATAATGACCGTCTTCTAAACATATTTTGGCGAAACATTTGAGATGTGATACTAATGTACATTTTGGGTTTATGCAAAAAACTCGTTCCTCTTCCAGTTTTTCGATATTTTGCATACATAAATTACATTCTTTGCGATTTCTCATTTCTTGTTGCATTAACAATTCTTCATTAGTAGGTTGAGTTTGAGCGTAAAGTTTCCGTTTCTTAGTTTTGATCAGTCCATAGCAGATGTTCATATGTTTAGGTAATCTTTCTGGTGGGAACTGAGTAACAAAATCTTGTTCAAGCCATCTGACCTTCAAAGGAAGTCGGGACCATGGAGGAGTATTTATCATCTCTGTCAAAATTCTAAAGTGATAATTAAAATTTGACTCTCCTCTTTTCTTTTTCTGAATAGTTTCAATTGTCTTCAACCTTCTAGAACTTTTCGGATTCTGCCAGCCCCATTCAAATCTTAATGCTGAAATATTATCAGGAAATCCGTGAAGAATAAGAACCATTATCCATGGACCAGAAACTCGACTTGTATGCTTAGCACCTCCATATTTGTGACCTTTGTTGTGTTGTATGATTCTTCTATTTGGATTCACTGTATATCCCCTAAAAAATGATCCATAGAAAAATTAATACAAGAATTTTTAAATATTATTAAAATGAAAATAAAAATTTTATAGCATATGTGAAACATTTTTGATTATTTTGTAATTATTTTTATAAAATTGATTAGAAATACGTATTGCATTAATAAAATACAAAAAGTTGAACAAAATAGGTGTTAATTAAGTGTTTTTATTCAAAATAATCAAAATTTTTTGGCAGAAATTGTGAAAACTTAATACATTGTAGAATACTTACACATAGCAGCGACCACAAAACTTTGGATCCTCATTCTTATTGACTAATAGATATACTCCATAGAAACTTTCAATTTCCTGCACGATATCCATCCTCCAGAGATAATTTAAATAATTGTGATTTTTTTTGTTATTGTTTACAATTTTTCAGCTGCAGCATGGGATTCTAATATTTAAAAATATTTTCAAAATTTTAAAACCATTTTTATTTTCTTACAGAATTTTAAATTTAAAAACTCTTCAAACATTGAAAGATAAACATCTAGGAAAAGGAGGAATAAGATATGAAAATACTCTTCAATTTGAATCACACTATCAGTCTACATGAATCAATCAATAAGTGAAGTAGCCACTTTTTTCTTCCTGCGGTTTTTGCCTTTGCTCGGTCCTGGTTCAACAACAACTACTGATCCCTCAGCAATTTCATCTTTCATAATCGACTTAGAAATTGTATTTTTAGCTTCAACGAAAAACATTAAATCACGCACTTGTTCCTTAAGATCCACTACTTCAGCTTCCTTCGCCTTGAACTTTGTTTCTAAACCAGAGTACTTGTTTTGCCAAGAAGCATAATCAAGCTGCGATGCTTTTCCAAACTGTTTTTCTTCGGCCAATTCCTTAAGCACTGTGGTTAATCTACAAGATAAATTTCGATGTCAGTTATCAAATAATGAATAATTTAATTTGAAAAACTTGCTTAGCATTCATAAAGTTAACTTTCTTCTCAACTGTCGTCTTTTCCTTCGTCATAACTTGCAATTTATTATCCAAAGCAGCATTAGCTTTTTTAATAGCTTCTGTTTCCAATTGACTTGCTTGACGATCTGCTAAAATTGTAGATTCAATCCTAGCCAATCTCTCTTCATAATATTCTCTCTGCGTGTCCAACTGTGATGTCAACAAATAAGTAAACTCTAGCTGCATTGAGTCAACTTTTTCTTCACTTTCAGTGCCTGGAGCTGGAGTTGCAACAAGCTTGCCATCAGTTTTATTCTGCAGTAAGCGATGAACAAAGTTATCGCCAGCGTAGTCCCAAACGCGGTTAGTTCCTAATTGTAGGGCGTAAGTATGGTTGGTCTTGTGGTAGTGAGAAGCAGCATGTCCGCCTTGATATCGTCCACAGCCAACGTGCCCACAAATCAAGCATATCCAGAGATTGTTTACTTGTGAAGCAGCCTCACTTCCCTCACACTCCATGCACTCAGAACTTTCGCTTAATTCAGGAGTTTGAACATATCGACAAATGGGACAAGTACTATCGCCCCACTTCAAAAGACAACCAGCATGGAATGTATGGTTGCACAAAATTGTCAACACACCATCAACGCTTTCATCCATTCTCTCCAGGCAAACTGGGCATGTTGGGAGCTCAGTGTGTCCTGGTGGAGCAGTTCCATCATTTCCAAAGTCGATTCCAGACACCCAGAGAGCATGACAGAGCTGATCTGGCTCCAAGCTGTTATAAGGAGTTCCGTTGTAAGTGTCATAAAATTCCTTAGCGGATTCAACAGAACGAAAGTCCAAGAGAACCATAAATTGATTCGGTGAGCCATTGCGCAGAATGCGAACTGAAATAAAATAATGAATACTTATAATAGAATTTAATATCCTTGAGTTGTAAAAATGAAAAATTGTAAAATAAAACTACTGTATGACGTCATATAATCTCGATTTCCACGAAATTAATGGAAAATCAATAATCACTCACCATGTTGAATAACTGGATGACATGGAGCAATGAAATTTAGGATATCGTGACAATTCAAGCTTGATGGAACCGCTAGCAAACACAAAGTAACAGATCCTCCTTCCTGCAAACTATTGTTTTTATATAGATGCAAAATACCCTTTGTTACTTCCACAAAAGGATTCCCCGAGAAGAAATTCATCTCTCCAGGTACTTCTGGAATGGGCTCAACTTCATCTAATGGTGTCTGTTCTCGCGAACTCTTCGGTAAAACTCCTTTTGAAGCTGAATCGAGAGGAGTTTCACTAAGAACATTCGCATATGTCTCGATTTGAATCTTTTTGGCTTTGCGCTGACCACGAATTTCATTTGTGAATCTGGTATTGCTTGGTGTTTCTGAGGAGACGGCTCCAGCTTCTAGTCGATCCAATGGAAGATAATTTTCTTTGTTAGTGACCTTATTTATTGTCAATATTAATTCGAGGTGGATTTATAATGTGTACCTTTATCATCCATTGAGAGGCTGTCGCTGAATCGTTCCGTAAGCTCTATTTTAAGCCTGCAGAGGGAAAACATTCGCTAATTACTATATTTATAAATTTTAAACTGAAATTGAAAATTTTGTTTTTGTTTTTGTTTTGATGTAACGCGCAGCTTTAAAGTATAGAAATCGTAAGCCAGGCTGCAGTGTAGAAATCGTAAATAAACAAAAAATTATCAAATAAATAATTTTAATCTGGATTTAAGTTGGAAAACATTTAGAGAAAACAAATGATTGAGAATTATTTAGAGATCGATGGATCCACACATTCTGGATCAGAAGTTTCAAAGAAGCGCCGTAAAAAAGAAATAGTTGCATCTTATTCCCAACTTATTGTTCCTGAAAAAATGAAATCTTGTTGTTAGTATCTATTTTACAAAATATCCAGTTAAAAATCTCTTAAATGTTTTTATTTTAAAGATTGGGAATATTTTGGATTTCCTGGTGATGCAGAAGGAGTTATCATTACGAAAGAGAGAGTAGTGTGTACTATTTGTTTTGCTCAAGTTGCTTATTGCGCCAATACTTCAAATTTAAGATCCCATCTTAAAGTCAAACATAGAGATATTTTTGAAGATCTTCAAATCAAAATAGAAACTAGAGTTGAAACTCATTTTTCAGAAAATGGATCACATATCAAAATTATTAAGTGTAAGCATTTAGATCAAGAAGAACAAGCTTTCTGTGAGATTGAAACTACTTTTGACGAACCTGAGCAATATGAGGTGAATTTTGTTAGCATAATTGTTTATAGATGATGTTTTTTAAATGTTTTTCTATTTTAGGAAGTAGTAGAGCAAATATCAGCTGAAAAAGTTGACGCTCCTATGAAAATAGAATTACCCATTATCGAAAGTATCATTGAGTCAACGTTTTTAGAAAAACAACCAGAAACCAGTTTAACTTTTCAGATAATGAAGATGATAATTACAGATCTACTCCCAATAGAAGTAGTTCAGGGCCCCGGTTTTATCTTATTGTTAAAAAATTTCAATAAATCGTCGAATATGCAGTTACCGAATGCCAAAGCGATAGCAGATTCAATTCAAAACTATTACAACCATTTAATTGGAAAATTTTATACACTTGCACGACAATCTATCAAAACCAACAACTTTAGCTTGTGTTTTGAAAAATGGGAAAGTTGTGAAAAAAAGAGTTTTGTTACAATCTCTGTGAACACCTTAAACGCGAATTATGAGCTCCAAAATATTGTGTTGGATGTTGTTAATCTAAATGTTGATTGGAAAAGCTGGTTCCACAAGCACGAGTACTTGAAAATGAACGATAAATGCGTAGCTGTTGTTACCAACTATGAAGATTCAAAATTAAAGGAATATTTTGTAGAAAATACTCAAGGTAATTTATAAAGTTTATAAAGTTATAAAGTTATATGACATACCAACTCATTTTTAATTTTAATTTGACAATATATTTAGGAATTCCAGTGATTCCCTGCCTTGCAACAAATCTTGAGCAAGCTATTTCGGACGTCATTTCGATTGATACTGTGACTCATAATTTGGATGTTATTTTGAGGGAATACAATCAACATCTGAAAGATGGCAACAGATCTGACCATTGGCTGAGCAAATTTGATGACATGACGGACCTCAAAGAGCTTATTGATAATGGCAGTTTAGAAGTAGAAACTGATATTGCAAATATTATCAACCATTTCATTGAAAGCGTTAATCCTGTAAAGGTTAGTTATTTCTCAGTAAAGTTGCTTTACATCATTCTAATATTTTTCATTTATTTTACAGACTTGTCTTGAGGTACTTTTAGACGTCTTGCCCTCTGCATCTTTGATAATTCCTCTCATCAAGGAGGTCATAAACCGTCACTTATCTGGTAATTTGGAAGATAGTCTAAGAATTAGCATGAAAAACGTTCTCAGCAATATTCTACCTACCGAGTAAGTTTTTCTTGATTTCTCGAGTCTTTCAACAATATATTTTATTGATTTTTTCAGTCCAATCACATCAGATATGCTCAGCACAGCAACATTCCTTGACCCTCGATTTAAAAACACGGGTGAAAATTTTGAAGTTCATGATGTAAAGGAGTTTTTAAAAGCAGATATTGAGAAACGCATGAATGCAGACAAAAAAGTTAAACTCCAAATTGCTGAAGATCCCATTAAGCAGGAATCTAAAAATAAAAGTAGATTTTCGTTATTTTTAATGATTTTGATGTTTTATAAATTTTTTACATAAAATATTTTGTTCATCATTTACCTTGTTTCCTAACATTCCCTTTTATTTTCCAGGACTGAGTTTCATTTTTAATTCCAACCTGATCGCAACTTCTTCATCCAAAAAAACTATTGCCATCCCGAAGTTTGACAACGAGTTCTCAAAGTATATCAGTGCAAAAAGCTTTGGTATCGAGAGTTGCCCAGCCGAGTGGTGGTTGAGTAACAGCTGTTTGTTTGAGCATTTGCGAGTTTTTGCTCAACGCTATTTTTGCGTACCTCACTCCTCACATTTTAGATTTAAGCTCAATTTTAAAGAAAATGAGGACTTTAAGAATAAGAGATATGTGTTGACCGGGCATTTGGTGCCAAAATTGATGTTGTTGCATCACAACAAAGATATATTTGAAGGACTGGAGGATAGTTTTGTTCAGTTTTACGAACCTAGCATTAAATAATGATAAAAAATAAATTATTTACGGTGTTTACATTTTACTCTTGAGTTTTATTTTGTAGCCGAAGTGAATCTGAAAAATTAATCAATTTAATTCTCAAAGCTTCTCTGCAATTCGCATTTAATTCAAAGTCAATGCATGAAAGTCATATTGGTTTTGCTCATTCCCTTATTTTTATTCCAAAAACTATCTAATTAAAGATTTTCGGTAAAATATCTACTCTAACAATTTTCAATTTCAATAAACAGCTAACGGTCTGGCTAATTTAAAATGACAATAATAAAAGTAATCCCCAAAAGTTGAATGAATCTAAAACATGAGTCAGACTTTACAAACATGTTATCAATATCCATCATATTTTTGGAATAATCAACGTGTTAAATTTTGTGTTGTAAATAAATATTGACACAAAAAATAAGCGTGTAAAATTGGTGATTTTCTGCAGTACCGTATAATATATTTGGCGAGCAGAACAAACTTTATAATTGACTTATAGAAGTTTCGTTTTACATAGAATTTAATTTTAAACTATTTGATATGTTTACATACACTTTTAAACACACCATCGTTACAATAAAAAAAAGTAAAAAAATCAGTTGCAATTAATTTTATTTTTGGTAGAAGTTTAACATATTAGGTAATGCAAATTTATTAAAATATTCATGATTAATGGTCTATATACGATTGTTTGCTACACTTGGTTAAAACTATACCGCTTATTGACAAAAAGCTGGAATAGAGCAAAAACGAGCTGTGAAAATTCAAACTAATATAGTAATTTTGAAAGTTTCTTGGACTGAAACATTAAAATATATCGAACCTAACATAATGATGTATGAATAATCCAAATTGTGTCAAGTTTTATGAACCGATAAAAATTTTGATAAAAACAAACAAAATTTCCCAAACGGCAGTCCAAAAGCCACCAAAATCCACCAAACGATTTATTTTGTTATTCATGTTTTTCGCATTTTCTGAGCGTTCTCCGAAAAAATCACCGATCGTCGCATTTTGCGTTGTTTTGGCTCTCGAATTGATATAAAGCAAGATAGAAACAAAAAAGTTGGTCAGTTGTTTCCGAAGCTTGCGACTGAATTAAGTCGAAAAGAAGTTATTCGGCTGAAAGTGTTTTACTAAAACTTTAGATAAGATGATGCTGCTTAAGTTTGTAGTGATCTGTGTTTTGATTTTTGGAGCACAATGTAAGTTTGAGAAATTTGAGTTTCAAAGGATTTTAGAAAGATTCTATAGAACTTTTTGATTATAAAGATTTTAAATAAATTCTATTAAAATATTTTAGAGTTGTTTGAAGCATATTTTCACAAATTAAAGTTAAAATAAAAGTAATCTACTTGATTTTGAACTATTAAGCATACATTTATTAAAAACTCATGCTCGCTTTTTACTAGATAAACATATTAAAGCACAATACAGATTGCTCATGAACCGTGAAAGTGTTGCACAATTATTATCATCTGACAAAATGTAAATAAATCACAATTGAAATATGTTAATGATAATATATGGACAGAAAAATGAACTGCAAAATAAATGATAGAGAGGTTTTTGTGCCAATTCTTTAACAAAAGCGATATTTAAGTGTTGGAAATCTGCACAAACATTTGGAAAAACATCAAAATTTTTAAAACAGAAATATTATATAATGTTTTATTCTGTTTTATTCTGGTTTAATAAATACAAACCGGCTTTTAGACTAAAAGAAATATTAAATAGCAAAAGCATCATCAAAATAGTCATGATTCACACTAAAATCACAATTTTTTTGTTGGCAAAATTAATAAGAAATAAAGTCAATCAATCAATTTTTTGGAACGAAACTTACCATTTCAATATTTAAACTAAAATTATCAGCTTCTTCAATATGTTTTTTGACCTTTATTAACCTTGAATTGGCTTGAATGTATTTATTTAAATATGCTTTATATTCTTTTGTAAACACAATTAATTGCCTTAAGTCCACAGTCTACGAAGTTTTATGACTTTAAAGCTGCTCTAGGTGTTTGTATTGCATGAAACATCATTAAATTTTATGCAAACAATTCAGCTGTTTTTTATTCTGCGGGTTTTCCCAAGCATTGAAGTCTCAAACAAGTTTGTATAAGATATAATATATATATCTTATATTAGGGTGTTTCTTTTTGCAAGCTTTGTTGAAATATGCTGCTCCAGTGGCCATTTTTTTTTCCTTTTTAAAATATAAGAATTTTGGTAAAATTTTTTTTTTTTTTTGTTCGGTCTAAAGGGGTGCGCTGATTTTTTGAAGATTTGAAATTTAATCAAAGGTGATATTTTGGAACCTTAAGTCAGAGTCTCAAGGAAGTTGATAATTTTTATAATTTTTCTGTATTCTATACTCCTTAAGCTTTAAAATGATGTGTGTGAAATTTTTTTACTGTTATTGGTTAAGACTTAAATCTTATAAGGAATGGTAAAATTTTTAAGCTTCATCGAACCGTTGAAATGGCTCAAACACCCAATTTTTCGATTGAGTATTTTTTTTTGGAAAAAAGATATCTTACTAGACTAAATCAAAGCTGCTGAATCCAAATCCGGGCTTAATTGTGGTCTAAAACTTCAGGTTTTCCGTTAAAATTGACCCGAGTGAAAAATAAATTATTTCAAAAAACTAAGAAATTTTTCAATTTACCATATAATTTGAACTAATAAATTCAGTTTCTCATAAAACTTCTTAAAATATTCACAAAAAACTCATAAAAATGTTTCTATATTGTCAAATTATTAGTTTTTTTGAAATAATTTATTTTTCACTCGGGTCAATTTTCACGGAAAACCTGAAGTTTTAGACCACAACCAAGCCCAGATTTGGATTCAGCAGCTTTGATTTAGTCTAGTAAGATATCTTTTTTCCAAAAAAAATTACTCAATCGAAAAATTGGGTGTTTGAGCCATTTCAACGGTTCGATGAAGCTTAAAAATTTTACCATTCCTTATAAGATTTAAGTCTTAACCAATAACAGTAAAAAAATTTCACACACATCATTTTAAAGCTTAAGGAGTATAGAATACAGAAAAATTATAAAAATTATCAACTTCTTTGAGATTCTGACTTAAGGTTCCAAAATATCACCTTTGATTAAATTTCAAATCTTCAAAAAATCAGCGCACCCCTTTAGACCGAACAAAAAAAAAAAAAAATTTTACCAAAATTCTTATATTTTAAAAAGGAAAAAAAAATGGCCACTGGAGCAGCATATTTCAACAAAGCTTGCAAAAAGAAACACCCTAATCTTATATTTATCTCTCGTGATAAAATTGTTTGCCTCAGGATTATTTGCTTATTGTTCTGTTTGTTTTAAAGGCAATTAAAAAAAAAAAAAAAAATTTGCAATTTTTTTAAGTTCCATGCAATATCCATTAATTAGAAACTCCAAATGAATGATAGAAATTAAACGAAATAAATAAATTCTTCAAAGATTTTTTTATGATATGTTATTTTAAAATGTTCAATAAAACATAACTATATTTCAAATTTCGAATTTATAAGTTTGTTAAAGATCGATAGATATTAAAGATATTAAACAATATCTTGACCTCATCAGAATTTTATTGAATGAACATAAAAACATTTAAAAGTAAATTTGAATAAATTATATTGAAAACATTTTTCTTCAAGATTAGTTTTGAAAAAATCTTTTAGCGAATTGATGGATGACAATTTAAGAAACAAAAACAAGTTTTTAATTTGAATAATTATTCATTGGATCAAAAGTTTTGCAAACGAGATTAAAAATATAAAATAGTTTTTGATAGTTCAATGAATTGAAATATGTCTAGAACTTTTAGCACAATTTGTAATTAACAATCTTTATTCAAAATATTCAGCAGCAAGAACTAAACGCCAAGCCACAGGTGGCTGCAAAGTTCCTGAACTACCGAATGGAAAAGTCTTCACTCTTTTCTTCGCAGTGAATTACGCTCCAGGCGTTTTGATCAATAATGGAGAAACTGTTCAAGTAATTTGCGATGACGAGTACAGCTTGGTTCAGGTTGGAAGAAATGAAATTAATTGCAAGGACGACAAATGGCAGGGACAATTTTCTGAGTGCCGAAGTGAGTATTTTAAACGAGTGATCTATAGATCGCAGATCAATAATGCTTTATATTAACGTCTTTTGTCTTTAGAATTATGCCCCAGTAAGCAAGTAGTTGGAAGATCCAAGAGCTCAAAATGTGAGTTAGAAGGAAAATCAGTTCCTTGTGAAAAAATGGCAGCACCATCAACCATTGCAATGATAAAATGCAATCAAGGATACAATCTAGTGGATGGTGTTGATAGAGCTGTGTGCAAGGAAAATGGAAAATGGGATACTTCAGCTCAGTGCAGTCCAAATTGCGGCAAATCTGCAGATCATTGGATGGTCTCAATCTTCAACAATTCCACAAAAACATGCGATGGAACAATAGTATCGGATCGTTTGATCATCACATCTGCTAGCTGTTTTACTGGAAAATCTTTCGGATCTACAGATACTTGTTTAATGAGCCCAAAACAATTCAAGGTTGTTGTTGGAAAAAATGTGCAAGAGCTTGGATCAAGCGACCCACGCTACACTTTTAATGTATCTCAAGTCAGAGTTGCATCAATCTTCGGAGGAGAAGCTGGAGATTTGGGAATTATTGTTTTAGAACACGCCATTGAATTCAATGATAAAATTGCACCCCTTTGCATTAATAAAGTGGAATGCAATGATGGTTTAACATTATTTGGAGGTGCTTCAGAATATCTCAAAAAGGTGATCATCGCTGCTGATGAAACCTCAGAATTGAAACTGAGAGCATTGGACGATAAGTTTGAAGTCGATCTTAAGATTTGTCATCATCCTTCGGATTGTAAGGTTCCTAAGGTTAGTCTCAAACATTTCAACCTTCAATATTTTGATTTATATTCGAAATTTTAGGTTAAAAGTGGTATGTTGCATGGAGTAACTTCAGGAAATCATTATATTGTTGGAGATTATTCGGACCAATCTGAAGCTCTTATTGTGTCGTGCAAAGAAGGATTCTTTATTGAAAGTGACAAACCTGAAGATAACACAATTTCATGCATCAAAGGAAAATGGAATAAACGATTCCCTCATTGCCATAAGCCATCTGATTGTAAAATACCCGAAATTGAAAATGCTAAGATAAAGACGTCTCAACCAGGTGACTGTGAAAATGGCCATTATGTCAATGACATGGAAAATGTTACAGTATCTTGTGCATCCAAATTTTTGCCAGAATTAAAGAAAGAAGATGATAAATTTATTCACTGTTCTAATAGCAAGTGGAGTAAAGAATTCCCCACATGCCAAAAATTCTGTTCGCCCAAAAAAATTCAGGGTCAAACTGTGAATGCTGTTTGCGAGCGTGAAGGACAGAAAGTGTCTTGTAATGAAAATCTTTGGCCAGGAACTAAAGCTCAAGTATCATGCAACACTGGATACCAACTTAAAACTGATGGACCAACCTTTGTAACTTGTCTTGAAAATGGACAGTGGGATAAAGAAGTTATCCGTTGCGCAACTGTTTGCGGTAATCCAAGAACAAAAGCTGAATCAATTTATTCAACCAGCAAAGACTCAAGCATTCAAGATGTACCATGGACGGTTCCAATTTACAAAAACTTCAGACATAGTTGCACAGGCACAATTTTATCCGAGAAGCTTATTCTATCTGCTGCTCGCCACTTCTTTATTAGAGAAGAATACCCAAATATAGTTATGCAGCCTTTGGAAAAGTTCAGAATCTATGTCGGAAAACATTTAAGAGACATGAAAGCCACTGAAAAACTACCCACACAGTCTTTTGGAGTCTCTGATGTGCGAGCAGTCCCCAACTTTGTTGGCATTGGTCAATTTTTCTTCGGTAATGTCGCATTGGTAGTCCTTGATAGGCCAATTGAGTATACACCAAATATTGCACCTATTTGCTTTGACTTTGATTCTCAATTCTCTGAGAAGATAATTCCACCTGGAACAGTTGGTCTTGCTTCAGGCTGGGGATATACTTCAGGTAGCTTTCATTATTATAGAAGAGCTAGTTATAAGAACAAATTTCAATAATTTTATTAATTTCAGCTGATGTGCAAAGTGAAGTACTTCAAAGAATTTTGATGCCAGTTGGTGACACAAAGAAGTGTGAGGAGGAAACTGGACCAGCATACAAGAAATTCTTGACTCCTGATAAATTCTGTTCAGGTATGTTTAAATTTAATGAATAAACATTTCATTTTATTTAACCACAAAATATTATTAGGTTTCCAAAATGGAACAGGATTATGTAACATCGACCCAGGTACTGGAATAATCTTCCCAAGACAAATTGGCGACAAAGAAGTTTCTTTTATTCGTGGAGTTGTTAGTAATAACAGAATAAGCGAACGTTGTAATTATCCGTTCTACGCATTTTCAACTGATTTGGAAGTTTATGCTCCATTTATTAAAGCAGTTTACAACGAGTTTGTAGAAGAACTTTAAATATCATCATAAGTTTATGATTTAAGTAGCATGTAGGACTGAGGTCAAAATTTTAATAAATTTTCTATTAAAAATATTTTAATGATTTTATATCTTGCTTTTTTATTTTTGGCATTAAAGATTCATTTTGAATATCAAAGAGTACGGCAAATATCCTGAAAATTGGTATAGAAATAAAATTGCAAAAAATCCAACAGATTATGGTAGTAGCGAGGTAAGATTTTAAAAGAATGCTAGCCCCACGAATCGTAGATGTTTCAAAAACTCACATATAGATCGCGTTATTAACACAAAATTCAAAATTTGATTTCAATTCAAGAAATCTCTGGGCCTAGTACAACTAAAGAGAAAAAACATGAAATTATTGATCAAGATATATCCTTTTTGATTTCAGTTCCGTTTATAAAGATAACCGAGGACGTTTTGAAATCAGTTGAAGAACTAACCTCTTTGACACTGGAAGTTTTCATCGTTCTAAGTTTACCACTTCTTCAAACATCCATGGAACATTTTAGGAAAATTGAACATGAATTAACAATATTTTAATTGATTGAACTGTAGTTCTTCAACTAAAGTCGAATAATTGAAAACAATAGAATACAGTGAACTTTAAATTTTTTATATTTTATTGTAGAAGAGTTTGGATAAGTCTGTTAACTATTCAAATTAACTAAAACTGAAAGTTACTAAAGACAATCTAAAGCTTCAAAACAATTGTAACTATCTAAATACTTGAAACTTTAATTTGACTTGAAGTTCGATTTAAAGTTGTCGACTCAAATAAGTATTAATAAACCTGTTTCCCAAAACAAACTAAAACAGTAAGAAATTGGATTCAAAAGCGATCAGGTTCTTGTTATAAATGGAGTATATTCGGAAGCAAATCACCTTATGGGAATATTTTGATAATGACACCAATTTCTTCAAGCATAACATCAAAACATATGAAATTATTGGTAAAATAATTTCAATTGTACTAAAAATAATTTAATCAACTGACAATATTTTCTTAGGATTTTCTATTTGGAACACATCAAAGCGCTTTCAAACTTATGCATATCTGTGCATTTTTTTAATGGGCGGCCTTTATTTTTTTATGCTGTGGGATTTGTATAACAACATCGTCAACTGGGAATTCAACAATGTTTTGGAGAACCTTACCCTGTCTTCAGTATTCTTTGTTGGATATTTTAGATTCGCTGCTTTGGTGATTTTTGAGTTTTAAACTTTATTCATTTTATTAATTTTGAAATTTAATCTAGGTTATGTATAAACAAACATGTTTAGATTTAATGGACTTTATTAATTCTAAAACATTTCAAAAGAACGATCCTGAATCTTTTGAACTTAGAAAAACTGGCTTTCGATCGAACTTTCGACTACTCATTACATTTTTAGCTATGGCAAATTTAACAATTTTAGCATTCAACATATTTCCGTTTTTTGAAAATAAGAAAAAGTTCATGGTTCCACTATATTTTCCAATTGACTTTCATGTGCGATATAATCTTTATTATGGAGTTTATTCTAGCATGATTTTCTCTTCCTGGCTTTCTGGTTCAGGAATGTGTACAGGTTGTTTGTTTGCAAGTAGCTTGGTGGGGTTATTAAGTAATGAATTCCGGGTACTTGGAGCAGCTTATGACAAAGTTTTCGTTGAAATTGAAGGAACTAAAGAAAGCTCTGAAGAATATTACGAAAAAGTTCATGCTAAATTAAGGAATAACGCTATTCAACACAGTCTACTTCTGGAGTAAGTTTAAATAATAATTGATTATGTATTTCCTACTGACAAATTTTCCAGGAATGCTGAGAAACTTCAAAAGATGTTCTACTTACCGATGATTATTCAAATGGGAATGTGCTGCTTTTTATTGACTTTAACTGGATTGCAGTTGTTAACTCTACCAGAATTCTTTTCTGTTCAAATTTTTGCTCGAATCCAACACTTGGGGTACACCTTCATCGATTTATTTATATTTTGCTACAGAGGAGAAGAGTTAATGAATGAAGTGAGTTCTTTTACCTTAATATTGATCGGATAGAAAAACAAAATTTTTGATAAATATTTATAGAGCGCAAACATTCAAAACAAGATTTATGAAAGCAAATGGTTCAATTTAAAATATACTTCCAAAAACGAAAAGAATTATAGATCCATTCGATCAATGATTATGGTTCCTCTAACCAGATGCAATAAGCAACTTATTCTTTCTGGTGGTGGAATGGTTAATTTGAACCTGGAAGTATTCATGGCGGTAAGATATAGAGAATAATTTATAGTGGAACGAATTTTAATATTTTATATTCAGACTGTGAAAACTTCATACTCAGTACTCACTTTATTACTCAATACTGGACAATAAGTCAAAAAGAAAGGTGGTATTTTCATTCTAATTTACATTAAAACAAAATAAACTTTAATATACATTTCGATTCAGCGTCAACTATTCTACTCAACACAGGAAATTAATAAAAAAGTAAATTGTCACAAACAAATCTAATTTATTTAATATCATAAAAATTTAATTGTTGAAGAATAAAGTAATTAACATATCTTATATGCTATAAATAAATAATTTTCATGTAAATATTTTAATGTATTATTAATCCTTTATATATCATGAGTTTATCAATAAAAACTAAATAACGTACTTCATTATATCGTTGGTTTTAATTGGATCATCATCGAAAATGGTTTTATTGAATCTAATCAAAAGTAATTGGTACAAATTGGAGAACTTTGATGGGAGTACTGACTTTTTCAAGCATAACTTAAGTTGCTATCAAATCATTGGACTCTCTATTTGGAACAACAGCTTGCGGTATAATTTATATAGGATATTTTGCTTCGTGAGTTTGTTTTTCTTGTGGATCTTCATACTTTGGGATCTCTACAATTTTGTGAAACTGGCTGACTATGAAAATATTTTGGAAAATCTAACAATTTCGGTTTTTCAAATGTCAGGGTTTTACAGGTTTTTTGCTGTGGTAATATATTTAATTTTTTTTACAATGAGTGTTAGTGCAGTGCATCTTTTTTACAGATCATGCATAGGAAACTCTACAAAGAAGTTATGACCTTCATAAACTCCCGAGCTCTAATGAAAGATAATTTACATTTCATTGAACATCGTCGAAAGAGCTTTCAGCTCAACCTTAAAGTGATATTGTTTCTGTTTGGATTTGCCAATCTGACACTTCTAGCATTCTACATTTTCCCGCTGATTGAAAATAAAAGAAAGATGCCACTTCCTGCATATATTCCCATCGATTTTTACGAACATTATCTGTTGTATGCTGTTTTCTACATCTTTGTAATGTTTCCTTGCTGGATTTCAGCATTAATTTCACCAGTTGGTTGCTTGTTTTTCAGCAGCGTAATAGGGTTTCTAAGCAATGAGTTTAAGATCCTTGGAATGTCTTATAAGGAAATTTTAAATAACGATCTTTCACGTGCCCAAATTCATCGAAGATTGAGAAGGAATGCCGTTCACCATCAAGAACTGCTTAGAATCTTTACGATAGTACAAGATGTACTTTACTTACCAATGTTAATTCAGATGGGAGTTAGTTGTTTGTTGCTTTCCTTTACAGGATACCAAATCACTGTTTTAAAAATTTCAGTGAAAAACCCTCCAATTATTGGAGGAAACTGGGATTCCTCCAATGATTGGAGGGTTTTTAGTCGCAAAATTATTGACAGTCGTTTGCGGGTAAAATTACCCGCAAGTATAAAAATGCGAAATTGCCCGCAAAAGGGTAAATTTAGTCGCTTTTAATTTACACTGAGCTTTCAATTTAGTACTAAAAATTAGTTCTAAAAATAAATAAAATGTTAAAAAACTACAAATTTATTATATTTCACATTTTATTTCAATATCTAAAAAATTTCTTGCAAAAATAACAATTCAATTACAAACATGATTCGATATCTCGTTGAATTTTTGCTGGGCTGATGTTGGAAGATTCCTAGTCGGGTAGGGTGTAGTTTGGAAGGATCACTTAGACGGTAGTTTTTGCTGATCGCCGAGATTGAACCATTTTGACCTAAAATTAATGAATTTATTAATTGAATTTTCAAAGTCTTTTAAAATTTGTTCTACAGTAATATGAAATGAATATTTTTTAACTTACAGAGGTTGGAAAAGTTGATGGTTTTCTTTGCTTGGTGTCTTCTGGATAGTATATATATTTGAATTCCAATAGTAACTCCTTTTCGGATTTATCAAGTTCGGTATCAAATGCAAGAAGATCAATTTAGCACCAAACTCACGGGAAACATGAATTCTACCAGTCAAACTATAATATATTAGGATACTTAATTAATTTATATATCTTTGTTAAACATATTATTTTAAATCCTTACATTAGTGGCTCTTTTTCCAATATCTTATCTTGACTTAGAGATCATCTCAATTGGAATCTAGCACCTTTTTGCTCTTCTTCGTGGTTCAAGTTCTGCGTCAAGTTCTCTGAAGTGTGACTTGTGTCCGAATTGCTACTGGTGTTGTGCGTGATACTATTATTGTTCATCAAATTATAAAGTGCTGGATGAACAACAATCTCTAAAAATTTTTAACGTTTTAAAAGAATTCTTAGGTTTTATAGTTTAAATCATCATCACTTCATACTACTCGTATTCAATAGGTTTCTACGTATATCTACCTTTTATCAGCTTTTGGCCCTTCAGCTCCATTTAAATGAAAAATTACGAAACTCATCCGCGTGCACTCACAAAAAAATCTGAACAATAGTTAGAGTATCCGATGTTTTATCGATGTTCGAAAAAAACGATTAATCGAATCGAAAAACATCGATATTATATCGATGTTTTAAATTTTCGATATATCGAAACATCGATGTTTTTTCGGCAACATCGAAGTTTATTGAATATTTAGTGTCAAAAGCAAAAATTCATTTAAAAAAAATATTTTTTCTCTTTTTTTCTTCTCTCTATTGAACTAGTGCCGAAACTCTATAATTAAAATACTTATTTAACGATACAAACTCTGTATCTTCAAAAAATTTAAAAATTCAATCAAATTTTTTAAAAATTTTGAAAAATAAGTCGTTAACATCGATACATCGATGTTTAAAAATATCGATGTTTTTAAAGTCGATGTTGATAAACATCGATGTTTTCATTTCCGATTATCGATATTGAATATCGTTTTTCATTTTGAAATATCGGATACTCTACACTGTATTAAATTTTTCACACAAGCGTGGACATTTTTACATTGCAATGCAAAATTGTCCTCTATCACAGGAGGATTTTTTTGACAGATTAAATCAAGTCCGCTTTGAAAGGACAAAATTTTGCGCAAGAATGGATAAAAATGTTCTATCATAGAAGACTGTCGGATTTTGACGTTTTCAGTAAAAATATTTTAAGTCGCCGCGTGTGTCGAGTTTTTGTGAAAAAATTCGATTAAATTAGTTTTAATCACGTTTAGTCCCATAGAAAGTGTGTTAAAGTGTTCATAAACAATCATTCATCCAGATTCGGTAAGTTACAATCCGTGGATTTAGCCAGAAAGGGTGGAATATTCGAAATATAGAGAAAAAAAATCAGTGCTTCGTTCAAGTCACATAAGTTGCTCGATTTGTTTAAAAATAATGGACTTAACAAATTTATTAACAAAAAATCTTTGTATTTTGTAGTTCTACCAGAATTTCTCCAAGAAGCTGAAAATTTCCAAAACGTTTTTCATTTTGATCGGAATCGGAAGTAAGTTATTAGGATTTCATATATCTTAATAGATAATTATGTTTCGATTTAAAACTAATAACATTATTTTTATTTCAGACCCACTGCAAGATTTGTGATAACTCTTTAAAAAACTTTTATTTTTTCCATTTTCAGATAGTATAGTAATTTTTTTCTAAGTATTTATAGATCATTTATTTTTTGTATATTTTCTAAGTAGAATCTTTGTTTAATGATAAATAAAATAGATTATATTGTTAGTTATTTATAAATCTCCTTGTTTTCATATATGATTCCCTATTTCAAGCAATAAATAAAAAAAAAGAAAGTTCAAAAATAATTTGCCTATCGATTATCATTTTTGTCCTCTATGATTGTACGTTTTTATGCATTAGTTTCAAAAATAAAATGTGTCCGTGCTAAATTCGGTTGCCACCTATCATAGCGGACATTTTTCCCTATCGAAAGACAAAAAAATGCGCTATCAAAGGTGGCAACCGTTTTTTGTTCTTTGATAGAAGAAAAATTTGTTGTTCGAAAGGGGACATTTTTCAGTATTCTTAGCAAAAAATTTAATACAGTGTAACAATAGTGATAAACTTGACAGTTTGCGACTAATTTTACCCGTAAAAATCAAAAACACCCGTTACCGAGCAATTTTACATTGAATTGGACCAATTTTACCCTTTTAATGGAGCGATTTTATCAAAAAAATCGAGGAATTTTACCCTTAATCTTAATTCCCCGTTTTTAGGGTAAAAACTCTCGTATTAAAGCAGTTTAATCCCTCCAATTATTGGAGAGTAAAACCTAAATCGCACTTTCAAATTTTAAACAGTGAATGCTTACTACTAAAAACATATATTCAGTTAAATTCGTAGCAAGAGTTCAACATCTTGGGTACACACTTTTTGAATTTTTCATTTATTGCTATCAAAGTGAGGAGCTTATTAAAGAGGTAGATTATTTTAAAACGTTTGAAGCTTTTAAAATGTTTTTAAACCAACAAGTTTGATTCCAGAGTTTTCGAATCAATGACAGAATATTTTACAGCAAATGGTATGACTTGAAGGACGATAAAAATGGAAAATATCGATCCATCAAATCGATGATTTTGATTCCTCTAACCAGATCAAGCAAAAAACTCCTAATTTCAGCTGGAGGAATGACTAATTTGAGTTTGGAGACATTTATGGCGGTAAGCTCAGTATTTTTGATAAGTTTGATTGATAAAACGATTTATATCTATTCCAGATCTTGAAAAGTTCTTACTCGGTTATGTCTATTCTCTTGAATAATAGGAATTGATTATATTGATTCTTTTTATACGTTTTCAAGCTCAAAATGGCATTTTTCCATAAATCGAACTCAGGAATTTTTCTCAGGAATATATAATTTATGATGATGTTTTAGAAGAAATTTAATTTATTTTAATTCAAACAATTTTCAAATAATTTTCCAATCTCAATTAAGCATAAATTCATAGAAATTCCATCTTCAATGACAGAGTTCTTGGTCGGTGATGTCCATTTTTTTAATTCCATTCATTTGATGAATTTTTAACATAATGTCAACAAGCCTATGATTATAATAAATTCTATATCAATAACATGTACTTAAGGATCAATTAATTATTATAATGCGTGAATCACAATACTTTAAAGACTTTAGAAATTCTTTTGAACATTCATTCAGTAATTGTATTTGAAAAAGATAAGTTTCGGGTTCATCATGAATACTTGTAAGAAACTCTGGAGTAAGTGGACTGTGGAGTCATTTCGATAATGAAACAGATTTTTTCAAGCACAATCTTTATCTTTACACGATGTGCGGTGAGTAATTGCAATTATATAAGATCCTTGCTTTTACTAAATTTAAGATATAACACTTACAGGCTTATCGTTATGGCAGAAAGGAATTGTTTATAAATGGTATAATATATGGTGCTCTTTAAATGTGTTTTTCTTTTGGATTGCAATGATCTGGAATCTGCAAAACATCTTTTCATTGAGAAAGGGTGGCTTAGACTTAGAGCATTTGCTTGAAAGTTTATCCGTGAATATTCTGCATTTGACAGGAATAGTTCGATACTTTACAATGGTAAGAGACAAATAATCACTCAAGATTATGCATCTTCCAATTTGTAATTCTAGTTATACCATCGAGTGATTTACAATGATATTATGAAGTTTATAAATGAACGAGAGTTCAAAAAACATAATTCCGTCGTATTTGAAATAAGGAAAGAAAGTTTTATTGAAAATTTAAAGCTCATAATTGGTTTGCAAAGCGCTGGACATTTTACGCTGATTGCGTATAATGTTTTTCCTTTGTTCATGCAAGGTTGGAAATTTCAAGGTCCTGTATATTTTGGAGTCAACTATAATGTTTATCCATGGGCTTATTACTCATTTTATATTTATGTATTTTATTCATCCTGGATCTCATCCATCCTGTGTCCAAATGGATGCTTATATTGGAGCTCACTTATTGGATTCTTAAGCAATGAGTATAAAATTTTGGGGTTGTCTTACAAAGAAGCTTTTGAAGATGATAAGTCGATAGAAGAGACTGAAAAGATATTACAAAGAAATGTAGCTTATCACACTCGCTTGAATCTGTGAGGAATATTATATATCACTCAAAATATAGTGTTTATCTTTTAATTTTTAGACATTTTCTGAAATTGCAGAGGATTCTATATTGGCCTTTGTTCTTTCAAATACTGGGCAGTTGTATATTACTCACGCTTACTGGATATCAATCGATAGTTAATGATGATGGCTTGGTAAATAGAAGTGCTCGCTTTCAACACATTAATTATACTTTTCTCGAGTTCTTTGTTTATTGTTACAGAGGAGAAGAGTTAAGGAGTGAGGTAAAGGTTTTTTTTGGATGAAGACAATGTAATACTATTAAAATTATTCAAGAGCACACATATCGCCAGTAAAATATTTGAGACAAAGTGGAATGAATTGAAGATTTCGGTAAACAAAAGGAGTTACAGGTCAATCAGATCGATGATATTAACATCCATATTGAAAGCCAACCATGAGCTAATTATAACTGCTGGAGGATTTACTAAGTTGACTCATGAAACATTCACTTCGGTAAGAAAGCTTTAACAAATTCATCTTTTTGAAACATTTTGATATATTATTATTTAATTTCTGCACTTTCAGGTTGTTAACTTTTCCTATTCAATGTTGACGCTATTGCTGAATAATAGGAAATAGTTCATTTGTTCAATTTAAAAACTCAACTTAATTATATATAGCTTCAAAATCTTATCATGAATAAAGATTCTTCAAAATTGAAGGAAACATGATATTTTTTATTACTCTACAAAAAGCACATTATTTATATGCTTAGCAATAATAAAGTAATTAATATCAATTTAAACATGCTGTAGTAGCTATTAAGTATAAGGTATAATTTCAATCATTTATAAATACATTATAAATCATTTTATATTTCGAAATGACTGAAATTCTCCAATTGAAACAATATGTAATTAAAAGTAATTTAAATATAGGTCTTTGTTATTTATCATGATTTTATCAAGTATTTTATTATGGAGCAGTTCTTGAATCATTTTAATAAGAAATTGAGACAAGATAGACATCAAGGAGGAATCTATATCCTCCTTAAGGATGGCAATCTTCAAGAAACTCTGGGATCGATGGAGCCACTTCGATGCTGAAACAAACTTTTTCAAGCATAACCTGAATGTTTACGCAATGACTGGTAAGTGGAAATACCTTAAAGTCTAATTAAATGTTCTTTTAATCTTTTTGACTTCATAAAGGGATGTCATTGTGGCATACTGGATCCAGATTTAAATTTTATCAACTAATATGCATATTAAGTCTGCTTTTAATGTGGATTGGACTGTTTTGGGATATGTATGACCAATTTTCAAGGGAAAATGTTTCTATAGAACGGACTCTAGAAAGTTTGACATTATATTTGCTACATTTTACTGGAATTGTAAAATATTTTGCAATGGTTAGTAACTATTTCTTAACTAACTACTTAACACTTAATAACATATTTTAGATTTATCATCGTGCAATCTACAATGACATAATGAAATTCATTAACGCTCGAGAGTTCCAAAACAAAAACCCAGTATTTTTTGAGATAAGGAAGGAAAGTTTTCAAGAAAACTTGAAAGTAGTGATTTCTCTCGAGACGACTGCATTTTTCGCAATTCTAGCATTCAACATCTTCCCTTTTTTCCTAAATGGATGGATATTTCAGGGTCCTTTTTATTATGGAGTCGACTATGATGTTTATCCATGGGCTTTTTATATGTTATATTTATCAATTGCTTTTTCATCCTGGATATCATCTTTACTATCAGCTAATGGATGCTTATATTGGAGTTCTCTTATTGGATTCTTGAGCAACGAGTATAAAATTTTAGGGTTGTCTTACAAGGAAGCTTTTGAAGATGATCAGACAATTCAGGAGATGGAAGAAAATCTACGTAAAAATATTGCTCATCACAGTAGATTGAATCAGTAAGAAATATTACACATCTTCTAAATTATTATGTTTATCTTTTAATTTGTAGGAATTTTCTGAAACTGCAGAGTATTCTTTATTGGCCGTTGTTTTTTCAAATGATTTCTAGTTGTGTTTTGCTCACGCTCACTGGGTATCAATCAATAGTGAACGATGATGGCTTGATTAATAGAATGGCTCGTTTTCAACACATCAATTACACTTTCCTTGAATTTTTCATTTATTGCTACAGAGGAGAAGAGTTAAGGAGTGAGGTTAGATATAATTGCGATTTCTAAATGATGTGATATAAAAATATTTTCTACTCTAAAGAGCACGTATATTGCCAATAAAATCTTTGAGATGGATTGGAGTAAATTACAAATAACAGAAAACCAAAAAAGTTATAGGTCCATAAGATCTATGATTTTGACATCCATCTTGAAAGCCAACCACGAGCTTACTCTTACTGCTGCAGGATATTCTAAGTTGACTCATGAAACATTTACTTCGGTAATATAAGATATAATAAGTTTTGTTTTTGATTTAACATACATAAAATTATAATAACCTCCTTGTGTATTCCCAGGTTATCAACTTTTCTTATTCTATGTTGACTCTCCTATTGAATAATCGGAAATAAATTAAATGTCTATGAACAGGAGTTTACGAATTAAGGTATTTAATTGTAGCCTTTTTAATTGTTATAGAAATACGAATAGAAAATAAAACAATTTTGAGAACGTTCACCAATTCCATCACTTTATTGATTACAGCTCATCAATTAATAATAATTTAGTACAGTACAAAGAAAAAAAAGCTTTAAAACTTTTCTTAACCAATTATATTCTATGTAAATATTTATACAACATAAGAATCGATTAATTAATTAAAAGTTTCTACATAATGTAAAGGAAATTTCAAACCAATTCCTTGAATAAATATGCCAAAGCGTCAAAGCTTCGCGGCCATGAAATTAAAACAATATTATTTTTGGAACCAGAAAAATACGATCCGAAAATAATACAGCAAGAGGATGAAAAAACAATATTGATGAACGTTTTTCTCGTACCTCTTCTGTCTTTTGATTGCTATTGAAAAATGAGTCCATATAACTTGGTGGGTTCACTGAGTTTTCTATACTTTACAGGTGATCTTGTCTCAATTCCGTCGTAACATTTGTTATAAGTTTGAAAGAATTCCTTGCATGATGAAACTATAACGAAAGGTCTAAGCTTTTATAAGCTTTACAAAAAGCTGATGCGTGTTTATTTAACCGAACGTGCAACTTTAACAGTTAAGATTCATTTTAAATCTTCTGTTTGTATTTTGTTACATATGTTATGATCTTAGAAGTTAATGTTATTTAGTTTATGTAAGCACGAACTCTATGCAAAATTGTCGTTTCTTTGGAATTTCTTATTTCATATTTTGGCGCACAAATTATTCCACTACAAAATCTTATAAGAAAACAAATCTTATAAAAAGCCGATGCACCAGGTGAAAGAAAAGATTTCTTGCTGCACACATTGCCTTGATTTTTTTTCTTATAGGTTTTTTTTGGTTCAACCCTTTTCTGTCGCTCTTCTGGTAAAATACATTTTACATTATGACTACACTTTGAGCAGTTCATAAAAAACTGAGTAAATGCATGAGGGTAATTTTATAATGATTTTTTACAGAAAGTTAAAAAAATGACACAATTTATTCATGAATAAATTTTTTTAAAACTTTTTTTGGAAAGCAAAACCAACATACTTTTTTGTTCGTTATAGATTTTTTTAAGAAACGGAAACTTTGAAAACAATAGGGTTTTTTTTTAAATCAAAAACAAAAAAAAACCCATGAAAATAGTGATCATAAATTTTTAATTAAATTTATTAGTTTTTGACTTGTGCCTTGTGTTGCGTGTCATCCTTTGAACAAAATGTTTATGTTTCCCATTTTTTTATATTTGAAATGGTGAAACGTCGTTTGGTCAACACGCATTTGGTCAACACGCATTTGGTCAACCACGTTTGGTCAACCACGTTTGGTCAACGCCACGTTTGGTCAACTGCACGTTTGGTCAACTGCACGTTTGGTCAACTGCACGTTTGGTCAACTGCACGTTTCGTCAACGCCACGTTTGGTCAACTCCACGTTTGGTCAACCACGTTTGGTCAACCACGTTTGGTCAACCACGTTTGGTCAACCACGTTTGGTCAACTACACGATTGGTCAACTGCACGTTTGGTCAACTCCACGTTTGGTCAACGCCACGTTTCGTCAACTCCACGTTTCGTCAACTTTTTAAATTAATAAAGAATCTACTAACAAAGTAAAATGAAACACAAAAATGATCTATTTGGAGCAAAATTAACGGAAAATTTGTGGTATTAAGGTACAAACTGAAAATATTGTGCAAAGAAACAAACCTTTAACTCTTAATTTTTTAAAACCATTTATTCAAAAACCATATGTTTGCCGCAATGGTGAGTTCTAGCAGATGTTTAAATTTTTATTGGATTTATTGGTAAATGTTAAATATTTTTTTTTTTTCTTTCTAATGCTCTTTATTGACGAATTTTCATATTGCAATAATATGAATTAATTGAAAATTACACATTCTCCTTGAGTCATCTTCAAACACTCAGTAGTCTCCACAATTTTTATTTGCTTCCTCTTCTGGTAGTAGAAGCTCAGATTACTGTTCCATCTTGATTCAATCCTGGTGGTGTTCACATTTCGGTCCCTTTACACAGGCTTGAGGAGATGACAGCGGCACCGACTTATTGGCTCAAAAATCTTGCATATGCATTTTCTGCAAACTCGATCAGTTTTCAGGTTAAGCTTTAATGATAGACGTTTAAAGGAGCACCCGCACTAAAAGTGTTGGCGTCTATCTTCACCCATATAACTTGATAACCAAAATTATTCAGCAGGGAAAGAAAATTTTGACGTTAAATTTTGATTTTTTTTTAATTTTGTTAAATATAAAGCGAATTAATTGAAAATTAATTAATTATGAAAAAGAATAAAAATTTCAAATTTCAAATTGTATTAAGGAATTATTCAAGGAATTTTAAGTATTAAATGGTCAAGTGACCTAATAAAGATGTGTGGAACCAAATTTTACGATTTTATTTTCTCTTGTTTTCGATAAACAATATATGATCTTAAAACTCATCAATATGTTACAAAATATTTTTTCATGAATATTTTAAAATTGAATAACTTTTATGAAATCAAAATAACTCTTGAGTCTTCTCATTTTTATTATTTGACAACTTCTAGGAATTTTGTTAATTTACTTAAAATGATTCCCAATAGGTTTAACAGCAACGCTGATTAAAGTTGTAATCACATCTTTATTAGGTCACTTGACCATTTAATACCTAAAATTCCTTGAATAATTCCTTAATACAATTTGAAATTTGAAATTTTTTATTCTTTTTCATAATTAATTAATTTTCAATTAATTCGCTTTATATTTAACATTTACCAATAAATCCAATAAAAATTTAAACATCTGCTAGAACTCACCATTGCGGCAAACATATGGTTTTTGAATAAATGGTTTAAAAAAATTAAGAGTTAAAGGTTTGTTTCTTTGCACAATATTTTCAGTTTGTACCTTGATACCACAAATTTTCCGTTAATTTTGCTCCAAATAGATCATTTTTGTGTTTCATTTTACTTTGTTAGTAGATTCTTTATTAATTTAAAAAGTTGACGAAACGTGGAGTTGACGAAACGTGGCGTTGACCAAACGTGGAGTTGACCAAACGTGGCGTTGACCAAACGTGGAGTTGACCAAACGTGCAGTTGACCAATCGTGTAGTTGACCAAACGTGGTTGACCAAACGTGGTTGACCAAACGTGGAGTTGACCAAACGTGGCGTTGACGAAACGTGCAGTTGACCAAACGTGCAGTTGACCAAACGTGCAGTTGACCAAACGTGCAGTTGACCAAACGTGGCGTTGACCAAACGTGGTTGACCAAACGTGGTTGACCAAATGCGTGTTGACCAAATGCGTGTTGACCAAACGACCGACAATCATTTGAAATTCTGTTTTTTTGATTATTTTATGGTTGATTTTTTTAATTATTACTTTTGGTCCAATACAAGAACGACCCTAAATTTAGCGAATAGAGCAAAAAACAACCCCCTGAAATACAATAAGCAAATAAGAAAATTGAGTGCCAATCGCTGAAAAAACTACTAGAACCAATCTGATAATTAAAATGGAAGCAAAAAATGATAAATGAGCATTTTGATTATTAAATTAACAAGGGAGGAGAACGGGTGGAAATCTTTTGCTATTTATGCTATCACGTTTTGTTTATTAACAACATCTAACAAAAGTCAAGATTACTATAAATAGGTGAAGAAAAAAAAATTATGAATTCTGAAGTTGGTGAAGTTTTTAAATAGATCTATGTGACCTTATCGAAAGCTTGATATAATAAATTTCACCCTTGAACCACCTTTATTTTTTTTTGTCCAGAACAAAAATTATAGCCCACCCAATTTTATATCTGTTTTTTAAAAGTATGAGCTTTTTTGCTGCTTTTCATGATTTTTGGGTATTGAGGGTGTTTTTCTGTTGTTTTTCTCGTGTTATGATTATCATTCTGCCTGCAAAATATTTTTTGTTTATTTTCTGGTTTTTTGCGCTTTTTTAATTTTGTCTTTTTTGTCAGAATAATGGATTGATAATTTTATATTTGTGGGAAAATATTGTATTGTTTTCACTGTTTCAAAACGTTAAAAGTCTTTATGGATATAAAAAAGTGAAAGCTTATTTTGCCATGAGAGTGAAAGCTTTCAAAAGCCTATACATAAAACTTGAATGAATAAGGATGAAACTTTTTTGTGTAGCTTGTGGTTGTTTTGGCTAATAAACAAACCTGCTATGAGCTCAAGAAAAACAGAAATATTACTTGATAAATTTCCAGAAAAAATACTGATAGGCGTTTTTCGGTTTATTCTTATTTTATTTAAATATTTGTTACGCACCAATCTGCAGATAATCACAACCACGGCAATTTAACAAAACCTAACTGGCAAAATCACGACATCCAGCAAATGGCGACATAAAATCGACCTTCATTTTTTCAATGTTAGTAACTATTATTTTTTATTAAACAGGAAGTTAACTTACCTGAATACATGAATAAATACCTTCACATCAAACGCTCAAAGGATTTTTTTTGCTAATTTCCATACAAAAAAGATTAATTTTCAAATAATACTTTTTTCATCTAATTTGAAGCAAAAAATTGGAAAAATGAAAAGAAGGGTATGGTTTTTACAGTTACACCGAATTTTCCAAAATTATGCAAATCCTTCAGATCCGCCAAAAAAATGCATGATATACTTGAGACTTTTAACTGTCTTATAAAGTTCTACAAACGGTTTTTAAATACTTAGCAACGTAAATTGAAGAAAAGTCACGTTGATCACGTAAAGGATTGAAAATATTTTTAATGAATTTAATCAGGACATTCCGAGGTTTCTAAGGATACAAGACTTTTAGAATTATCTTTCTTTGATGCAAAAGAAAGTGGTTTGTGGTTTATTCAAATCTTTATTCAAATTTCCGGTTAAGAAAATTTAATCCTTTCGACGATTTAAATTTTGAAATTTCATTAATTATCCTTGAACTCCTTTTGAATGCTTGAAAGAATTTAAATTAAGAATTCATTTATTGCCGACTTCTTGCAGCATCTGTCTTATGTTGCAGGACTAATCGATTTTTTAATGAAATTTTTTCGTTTGCTGAGAAAGGATACAAGAACCACGCTATATACTTATTCAAATTTAACAAAAATATATGTTGTGATATCAATCATTAATTATGTCAATAAAGTAGAAATATTTCCTTCTTTTTGCATAATAAATTGACATAGGACCGTCCTTAATTGGATATTTCATCATTTATTCGTTTCTACCTGTTGCAAGAATAAATTACGTACCCTCAACTGTTTTTTAATGTCTTGCTTTTTAATACTGACAAAGAGAAATCAAGAAAATTTCAGGAATCACCCTTTCATTCTGAAAATCCTGGAATACCCAAAAATTTACATAAAAACCCTGAAGAAAATTATTCAGGATAAAAAAAATTGTGACCTCAGATTTTCTGATTTTGTCTCTAAGATTTTTTTTTCCTTTTGATAAATTTGATGATCCTTTGGCCTCGAGCGTTCTTCTGATATGTTCTTCCTGGATGCTTTTAGAGGAACCATAGTTAGTGTGTGAAAAAAACTGCATAGTTACATTTTGATGAATGATTACTCTTTATTCTTTTGGCAATGAAACTATTCTGGGAAGATCATTAATATTGTTAATGATCGAAAACATTATTTAAAAAATTCTTGTGAATTTTTTTTCTTGAAAATGAAGAGGAAGGAAGTATTGCAGTGAGACGACAGTCGGAAATTGGAACTTAAAATTGGTTTTCTCTAAACTCTAGGATTATAAACATTTGCAATGTCAATATAATATTCTATGATAATATGTTTAAAAAGAATTTTACTTAATTTAAATAAATGCTGAAATTCTTCAAAAGTTTGACCAATGTGATTCGCTGAATCAAAACAGTCTATAATTTTCTTTTTTCTAAGAATTTCTTTTGAGCAAAAAAATATCCCAAATTGTAAACATAAAGTCCAAAAAGCTCAAAAAATGTAATAATCTTAAGCACTCTTAACAAGCCTTAAGTTGCAACGACGAAGATATTTTAACGTTTCCCAAAAACTGTTTCATTTCCTTCCCTATTTCAATTTTGCAAGATTTGCATCTCTTAAATATTTCATCCCTTTATGAAGCTGCCAAAATCAATAAACTAATACAAGATTTATTTGCATTTAACAAGGTGTTTGCTTCCTATTCTTCTATTGTTCAAGTGGTTGCCTTCCACTATGCAAATAATCTTTCACATGCAATAAATCTTTGTTCAATATTAAACAAATATTGTTTTTTAATAAACCCCTTGATGCAATTTTCTCAGTAGCTGAAGGGTGCAAAAAAGTGCAAAAGACATACGGGGAAGTTTATAGCTTCTATAGATTGAGATGCAAAGAAATAAAAAATTTAGACAATGTTTTTTGATAATTAAGATGTTGGTTACCTTGAAGATACGTACTTTTGTGTGAAGCTAGTACATCTTGAAAATTTGTAGGGAATACTTTTGCATGTCTTATAATAAGTGCACCAAATTTTTTAATTATAAACTCACATCAATCCTGTTTAAAGATTCCAGATCTATGAAGAACTTATCAATGTCTGTAAAAAATCATCAACTTATTTTATAAAAATAACCAGCAAATAAACTATTTTGCAAAGTCATAATTCAATAATTGCCGTGTAAATCAGCGAAAGGGGTTGCAAAAGATTAAAAGTATTTGATTCGATAATAATTCAATAAACATTTTTACATTGTGCACGCTTGAATAAGCGTCAATAGCATCAATAGCATCAATATCGGTAATTGTGTATTGATTGATTTTAAATCATTATTTCTGGTTTCAATTGAAATGCTTTTTTTGTTGGCATCCTTTATCCTTTTGTGTGCACCTCGATAATCAATTACTGAAATGAAAAATTGCGATATTTAAGTTTTTATGGAAATATTGGGATTTTTGCATGAAAATGGGTTTGTAAAGAGATTGAGATGATTTGGCAGGAAATTGAGTATTTAAGTATGCAAGAGGTGTCTCGTGGAAAGGAACTGTCTGGGTTTTTTCATTTGGAATGAGATTGGGTGTGATTAATCTGTACTTTTATCAGGAATCTTGTTGGAAATGCAAAAATATATAAATTAATAGCTATCGCCTATAATTTAGACATTCCTTTCCAATCGTGAGAAATTTTTTAAATTTTGAATTAGAATTTTCCATCAATTTTTTTAAACTCGGGAACAACTTTAAATTTGTTATGATTTTACTATTTTTTCAAAGTTTCTTCTGAATATGACCTCTCATTCTTACATGCAAAGATATCTTCCTCGCGATTATCATAAAATCTTTCAAAATGTATAATTTATTGTTAGTAAAATTCTTTTTTTAATGCCTTTGTTTCATCTGCGTCGGTAAAGATATGTTTGGGTGAGATGTAAATTAGGGTGAAGCCAAGAAAAAATCGTGAGAAAAAATTACGCGATATCATTGTTTGTATCTGATGTTTAGAAAAAATGTGCGTCCTGGTTTTTTGTTTCTTATATGAGGAGAGTGTTTGTGTCATGCCTGATTTCTAGTAAAAAGTTTAAAAGCACTTCAACTGTAGCTCCAAGACATCAATAAAATTATGAGATTTTTCAGGATCATCAGTTTATTATTAAATTTAAAGAATGCTAAGAAAAATCCACAAAATATAAACATTTCTCACATATTTTTACTCACAACATTATCAAACTCGCATAAAACCAAAGAAAATTGAAAACCTGATTATGCAAATTTAATAATACTTATTTGCTTTTTTATTCTCATCCAACAATCATGATTTACCACTACTTTTCTATTTATGCTCGCGTTCTATTCCCGTTGCATCTCCCGAACCGCGATCCTTTCTTGCATATTATTATAATGGGAGACCCTTTACCTTCTAAATTTCTATGTAAAGCTTGAAAGCATCTAAAATACTTTAGAAAACTAACAAACTAAAATAAAAATTATACAATAAATCCATTGTGTCTCAGCCGGCAAAACAATCGACAGTGAAACGAAATATTTTAGAATTAATGCCCATTCGCAGTTCACCCTTCTCTGCAGCACTCTAAAGGCTAAGGCAAAAAGGTTAAGAAGCATCCCTTGCCTGTTCAAGTTGCCTCAAGTGAAAAGAAGATTTTTCGGGATTTCATCCTTTCGCGTATATGCAAATGAGCCTGCCAAATACTTATTTTTCTTATATATTCCTTAATGACGATGATACACGACATAAAAAACCTGAAACTATTTTTTTGGTTTTTTATGATTAAAGAATGATTTCGAGTTTTTATGGGAACCAAAAAAATGTGCATGAAGTTTATGAAGACTTGTACAACTTTTATTTTTTAAGACCAGCAGCATCTTGCACCCTTCAATGGATTTTTTTTGTTTGTTTCAAGCGTTTAATATGCAAAGCGTTGTCTGTTAACGGTAACGGAAAAATTTTTGTCCAGGATAACGTTTTCTCTTATAAAGGCATGAAGAAGGTTTTTTCATGTTTTTTGTTACACATTCTAAATCAGGGCATTTTGATTTTTAACCATAACGTTTTTTTCAACAGAAGCTACTGAGGAGATAATAAGGTGAATCATCCAAATAATTCTCATAATCCTTCAAAAGGACGGGGTCAGTTTTTGAAGGTATTTCATTTTTTTATTGGTTGAAAATGCACGTGTCATTGAAATTAAAAATATATGGTTAAATTAGTTTTTATATGATGAGAACCTGCTGTCGCAAGTTTATTAGACTTTATAGCGACAAGTAAAAGGTCAAACTTAAAACTATAATTTAAAAGTCTTTCAAACATCTGATTCTTAGGAATGAAGTCATAATCGGATTTAAGTATTAAATGACATCTAATTAATATAAATTCAAGAAGCAAAAAAATTGTCTGCTGCTGTATATTCAAAAAAATATCGTTCAACCTACAATATGGAGCTTTCTATATAAAATAAAATAGATCCTGACCTATTTTCTTTATTCCCCAAATCATCTTTATCCATCCATCACCTCCAAACAATGAGAACCCAAATCTAAAATATTCTATAGAAAATAAATCATTCTGCCAGTAAATATGTCTTGAATGCAAATTTTACGATTTATTGAAAATTTTCAAAGAGCTCGAGAAAAATCAATAAAAGCGATAACAATAAAATGTAACAATGACTCGCCCGATTTGCATAAAAATGCTTAATTCTCTTGAGGCATGTTTTGAATCCTTTATTTCATGATTCCTTTCTTTGCGGAGAAATTCTTTTAAACTATCCTCCATATTTTGCCGATACTTTTCATAATTTACATATTTCTTTAAAATTTGCATAATTTGTCTCAGATTCATGCCGATTGTATGATAAAGAAAGAAAATATGTGTGAAAAACAAACAAAGACGACACAAAACCGTTTAAGGACGATTGATGACACTTGAGCCAAAGGACGACAGTTTTTCTATTTTTTGCCTTGATTTTGCATAATTGTTCCGATTGTGTGAGAAATCGATTTGTTTGATCAGTTATTTATGTTTTTTCAGGCTTCAGAAAAACTCATAATGTATTCAGAGTGCGTAAAAAATAAATCTTTTGATATGTAAGGAAGTTTCATAATCTTGTTGTTTTGTTTAAGGAAGTTTCAGGAATATTTTGGTAATATTTAGATTAACGGCAAAATTTCATAGTTTGTGGTTTGAATATTAATTAATGTCTTTGAGAGTCAAAGGACATTACATTTTTTAAGTGTCCATTCTCATAGAGAGAATGCATAGAAACTTAATCCAAAATTTCCCACAATTCAAACGATGAACTAAACAACAATCAATCAATATTAATCATTTCCTCCATTTAACCTTAAGAATTTGCATCTGTTCTTTATTCCCATAGTTTCAAACATATGAATATTTCAAGATTCAATTTCTTATCTCAATTATCTCAGCAGCATAACAATTTCCGAGAAAGCAATTGAAAGTGAATATCTGGTGCATCCTTTAAATACATCCTTAAAGCAACAACATATGCTTCTCAATACTTCAATTGTTTAAAAATAATAATTCTCTCCAGGAACAGAAATTCTCAACATGCAAAACAATCTAGAGACATGCAAAGCGTGAAAATCTGAAAATCATCTTAAATTAATTAAATTCCTACGAAATTCTCCTGAATCCCTTTCTTAAACAGAATTTTCACACACCAAGGCGCTCAAATCCTGAAATCTTCAAAAACTCAAGAAGTACTTCCCCTTTCATCCAATTGCATCAAAACCAAGCATTTATCAGTTGATTCCTTTCTTTTTTTATTCCCCGCAGCATTAGAGAGTATTAGTAGCTATTCCTGTAGTTACTTCCAACACCAACTCAGAAATTGAAAAAAAAACTCAAAAAGGATTCTCCATGTGTTACCACGACGGAGAGGCAGCCAGGACTTTTTGCAATGTCTGTCTTAGCGTCTGGCTAGCAGCAGTTAGGTCGGGTCATGGTTTTTAGCGAACAAAAAACGATTTCTTCCACATTTTTTCCTCCCAAAAGTTTCAAGGAACGAGCGACTTGCTTGTGAGCGCTTCTTTAAATTTTTTTTTTGGGTGGCAAATCCTTACTATTGTGTGGCTGTGTTGGAGCATAGTGAGCAAAAAAAAACTCATTGCCTTATTTTGTTGCTGTGATGAAGCGAGAAAAAACTCTTTTGGGGTTGTTTAGGGAATATTTCGCTTAGATGATTAGCTTAGAGTGTTTTGATGGAAAATCTAATTTTTGTTTGCTTGTTGGTATCCTTTGAAATTATTTTGCACAACTTATGAATGATATTCTTATAAACATATTGTAAGACTTGGAAGCTTGTTGAAAGAAAAGATTGATGATGATTATTTTTCATAAAACTGTTTGGAAAGGACTGAATCGATAAATTTCGGATTCTTAGATTTTTTAGAAAAGTGATCATAATATTAAATGAAAATTTTTATTCAAAAATTAAAAAAAGAAACATCAGTCAAATGCAACCCCCCACTCGCGAGAAAAAAACCGAAAAGGAATTTTTGGAGCGCAAAAAAAAAATTGTGTTGGAGAAATTGATGAAAAAATCGATAAAGGCAGACGAAGCTTTTTTACTGGATTTTACTTGAAGGAAGGAAATTGGTAAAATTGCTGAAAAATGCTGAAAAAGCGGTGCAAAATGAACTAAATCAGTAAAACGCTGAAAAGCAGCGATTTCAACAGAAAATGATGCAATTTGGCTTTGATCTTTAATCCTTGTTGCTTTGAAGTATTATCGGAGGTCTTGTGGGATGTCAAAGAGTTTAAAAGCTTAACAGGATATATTTCTATGTTGCTGATGAACCGAGGAAGCTGATTTATTCATGATTTTTTGTTGTTGGTTTAACTATAATTAGTTGAATAATAATCCAAGGATTTGTCAAAAATTGTCAAAAATTCAAAATGAATTAATTCTTTCTAAATTCAAATAATTGACTTCAATTGTCCAACTGAAATAGAAATTTGTATTACTAAACTACAATATACTTACACAAGACTAATCTTAATGTTTTTTTCCCTAGAAACAAAAATTAATGTTCCACATATATTAAATATGTCTTTAAAATACATAATGTCTTGAACATTCTCAAAAATCCACCCTCCATTAAATTTTCATTCATTAAGTTATTTTAACAATTTCAACCACAGCTTAATAAGTAAATATCTTAAGTAGTAATTTAAGAAACATCATAATGTAGATTTTGAGCAATTTAATAATAATAAATAATCTAAAAGCAAAAAGGAAACTCCAATATTTTGTCATCAAAAGGCAATAAATTAGTTGTCATACAAAGATTCTTTGAATATCTATGATATCCCATTAAACCATGAAAAGATCCCAAAAATTGTAAAACTAAAAAACCCAAAAAGGATAACCCGATAGTTCGTTCAACTTTCGCACGCTCACTTTTCGTTTTACACTCTAGAGACAAAAAAATTGATCTTTCCTTTCGTCCTCCAACAATTTTAAACATCTTTTAAACTCCAAATGTTCCTTTTTCAGTTTTTCGAGTTTTGAATGTTTTTTCTGTGATGTCTCTTTTTAAGTGCTTCGTCATAACTCATGGTTTCACTGTGATTTTTATTTTTTGGTGATACAGCGTCTTGAGGGAAACTTGTGTGTTAAGAAAAAAAGGTGAACACGACCTAATTTTCTGCGTCTAATATATGAAGAAATATGGGGTGTCTACGACTGGTGTATTTTGGATTGGATGTGGGCTCGGACAGGGTTTCTCATTTCATTTTGTTGTTTTATAAAGAAGAAATATAGTTGCCTAAACCCTGTCCGGAGTTTTGTCAAAAATATTATAATTTGTCACAAATCTCATGGTTTGCGTTTTTTTCCATTAAAATTATGTTAACATTAAAATTGTTGGAAGTTTTGTGGCTTGTAAATAATGATGTTTGAAATACGATCGTGGGAAATTAATTTAAGTAATTTCCCTTTTTCAATTTTTCAGCATGCATAAGTGATTTGTTTGTACAGCATGTTCTAATTCAAACATATTGTTTTGTTCATTTAAATGCACTTGATGAAACCATTTTTGTTAAGTTTCTAAAGAAACCACAAAATCTTTGAAAAAATCATTGTAATCAGATCCAGGAACACAGAATTACAGGTGCCCTCCCCAAAACAAGTAAATCAAGCAAATCAAACAAATCTTTAGAAAATTGAGAGTTGATTCTCTTTGTCTTTCAATTCTTTGTTGGCATTGTAAGAAATCTTAACCCTTTCTTAATGTTTCTTTCAAATTCTAAAGAATCTCATTCCATTAGAAACCGAAATTTATTTGATCAGATCAACCAAAAACGAGATAAAACTATCAAAGAACAGAAGAAGGAAAATGTTCTTTAAGTGATTCGAAAATATTCAAGATTATTTAAATTTCCCACGCGATTTTGTGATTTTTCTTTCTTGAATTCTCGGAGGATGTTCCGCCTCGATGTTAAGAAAACATTAAAATGATTTAAATGAACACAAATCATATCCAACCACAGAAATATCTACAAAACAAAGACATCTGTTCGGGTAATTGCTAAATAAAATTAGATTTTTGGAGTTTTTGAGATTCCAATATATTGTGATATTTTGTTGAAAAATATTTAACAAGTACTTCATAATTAATAAATGCCAATTTTTTTAAAAGACTTTATATCTTCCTGAAAGGAAAAATAGGCCCACAAGAATTGTATTAACCTTAAAAGCAATAACATTACCGGAAACAGCCTTTTGCATATTTTAGGAGCAAGGACTTCCACAAAATCACCCATCCAATTAAACAACCTTATTCTTATGAATATTCTTCACGTGTCTCAAATGATATAATTTCATAATTAATTAATTTGTCTCGGAAATCTTCCAAAAGTCCCCAAGTCCCCAAAAAAAATAAAAGAAACACAAAGAACATGAAATTAAATAGAAATCCACCTAATAAAAATATTAATTGCTCTTTTTTGCACATTTCCACTTTCAGAATTCAACGCACAAATTTCCCGCATGAATTAATTGACTGCTTTACCTGTCGTTCATGAACCCAGGCATCATTAAATTAATATTTTCTGCACACTTTGTATATTTTGGAGAAAGGTTGGAAAAGAAAGGCTACTTAAAGCTCGCTCAAAGAAATTTAAAAATAAATCATCTAGAATCAAAATGACGTAAAATTACTCAGAAAAGTTAGAAATTCTGGATAATAATAAGTCTATAAATGAGATTCAATTCAAGTTAAAAACGGTTCAAAAGCCAGTACAGTTTATCTATGATGCTAGTAGACTTAAAATAAAGATAACAGAAATATTTGTATTAAAAAAAGTAGAGCCTACAAAGTATTTAAATTATATATTTTCCTCTCCATTCAGTTCTTAATTGGGCGCACACTTTTTTCTAGCCCAAAAAAGATTATTTTTATCAGAAAAAACTCATCCTTCAGCAAATGCGGCAGGAAAATTCCACAAAAACAAAATCTTCAGACCGTTTCTTGAGCTTCCGAGAAGACATTTTTATTGAAATTTTCTTCAGCTTCGCATGTATCTCGTGTCTCGTGTAGCTCATGTTTTTCCATTTATTTTATTTGCCAGACACTTTGTGTCCTGTGCAGGCTCGTGTGCCCAATTTGTCTTCTTTTGCTTCGCCTTTCCGTACCAAAAAATAAAATAAAAATATATTGGGAATTCTTGTCCTGTGCAGGCTCGTGTGCCCAATTTGTCTTCTTTTGCTTCGCCTTTCCGTACCAAAAAATAAAATAAAAATATATTGGGAATTCTTGTAAATATTAGGATACTTAATATTATAAAAAAAAACTTTGAGAGTTTTCGCAAATTGAATTTTCCAGAGTTTTTTTCTCATTGTTATTTTTAATTTCTTTTGTGTTTTCATATCGCATGTTTTTCCAATCCTCCTCGAGTTTTCCAAAAGTTTTACCTCAGGTGAAAACACACAGGTTTATAAAATTAATTTAAGATATTACTAGTAATATATTTTTTTAGAAAGACAGATTTTGTTATTTCATTCAAAATTTAAAATTTCTACTTGATATGCAACTTCAAGAAATTACTTATAACTTAGGTAAATTGAATTGATGTTACGAAATTCTTGGTTCAAATGAAATTTTGTTTGTTTTATTATAATCCCCTGAAATTGTTTAACACTGTAGTCTTTTTAAAAAGAAATTAGTTTTCAAATAATTTTCAGAGAATTTTAAATATCTAGCATTTTCTGCATTCCTAATAAAAAAATAACTTTTTCACCAGTGAACTTTTCTACCGATGCAAAAATTTGCCTCTGTAAATAGAATATTTCAAGGTCACGCAGCATCAGACATCTCTCCATATATAATTCTGTCCATTTTTTATGTTAATTTAAAAATGATAATGTCACATAGCAAAGAGGCTGGAAAAACATCGTCAAGGACGTGCAAGGATACTTTTCTGATCCCTTTTTTCGCACGCAGTTGGTTTTTGCTCATTTTTATTGAAATTTAACAGCATTATGGAACAAAGATGACAATTTTGTTTGCCTCTTTTTCAATCATATTTTTGTAGATCTTGGCAAATGTTGAGTTATGAATTTGCGACGAAGTTGAGGATTTTTACTGATTATGTTTCATTTTGGAGAATATGTTGTTTTAAAGAACACACAAATTTGATTGAAATGAATGATTTGTATATTTATTTTATTGTTGATAAATTACTCAACAACAAAAAAAAAACACATGTTTAAATTATTTCAATGTGTTTGCGCTTACGAAGTTTAAAGTTTAAACACAATTTAAAAAGATCTTGCAACTTTAACTAAACAATCCGTAAAATTCAATACTCGCGCAACAATATCTGCAAAATCTTTTCTATTCATCTTTTATTCCAAATAATTCCAAATAAATCCCAGAAAGATTCGCAAATCGTAATTACATTTTTCAAGGCCTTTCTTAATAATCTTTCAAAAATACACAAACTGAAAAAGATCCAAAGATTTAAAGATCCAAGCGCTGTTATTACACCAAAAAAGCTACTTGAAAACAAATCCACAAAACTAACCAAAAATAATCCAAAAATTTCCATTTCAATGGAAAATTAAATTACTGTGAGTCGGTGACAAAAGAAACGCAAATTATTATGTCTTACAATTCCAAATTGCCTCATTAAAATCGTTTAAGATGTGGCAAACATTAAGTAATCGATAATGATGGTCAGCTCCACATTTTCAACTAAAATTATTCAGCCAAAGTTTGGCAAAATCTTGCATCATCCATAATTTTCCCAAAATTTTAAAATCTTATAAAAATTCAAACATTTAAGTCGAAATAATAGTTTGGAATAATTCAAATAAAGTCCGCGCAATTAGTCGACAAATATTTTACTTTATCTTGTTGTATTAAAATAGATGTACTATTAGAGTGGTCTGATGATTCATTATATTTTTTTTTTCAATCTTGTTATTATTTTTTAAAAGGAAAATTCATCCATCGATATTAAAGAAAATTTGTACATAGGGACTTCTCCACTAAAAATCTAAAGCTGCGGCTCGATCCAACAGAAGTTTTGAGAGACAAAGCGGGCAGTAAAACAATGAAAAATAAAATGATCATCATTATAGCGCATTGTTAAAATTCGTTTAAATCTCAATTACTTCAAATTAAGACGCTTTGGCCGCAAATTACGCGAGATCTTTTTGCCTCAGCCCGCCGATCCAATAAATAATTAGACAAGCAATATGCGTGTCAATGCTGAACTTAAATGTATTTTTGGCGGAATTTAATTGCGATGATGCAATTTTGAGTCAAGTAATTTGAGATGGTCACACTTTTTCTTTAGATTATACTTTTGAGTTGTTGCACATTAAGAGAATGTCAAAAAATTGACTCATAATTTTGATGATTAAATTATAAATGTTTTCGTCATGAGAAAAATTAAGAAATAGTAATGACAAAAAAAAAAAATTGAAAGAAATTGAAAGATTTAAAAACTTCTATGAGAAAGTAATCTTTGATTTATAAAGATTGATCCCTTATTTTTCATCGATAACTCAGTATTAATTAGCAAAATCACCGACTGAGACCATCAATCATTCATATATTCATTGTAATACATTGTAATAAGTTACAAAATTTCAATTAACACTTTTGAGATTGAACCATCATAACTTTTAACCTCAGGTTTCATGTTCATTTAACAGATTTCACTTTCAAAAGGTTGAAAATCACAAGATACCACAAGAAACTCTATAAAACTCATAAAATTTCTATACAAAGTAAAAGCAAATAAGTCTTCAATCTGCGGGCTAATTTTTTGTTTGTTGATCGAACTGGCATCAGGTGAAAACCTGCTATGTTTTACTGTTTTATAGAGCTTTACAAAGCTTTGTAAAATATTAATAACTGAGCAAGGTCAATTTGTATCAATTTACTATGTTACATTATATTTCAGGTTATCCGTCAACTTTTTTTCATAACATATGAGTTTAATGTGTACATATATAACTTTTATTCAGATACCTAACTGTCACTAAAAATCTGGTTTTAAAAAATTATTCCTCTAATATATTAACAGAGCTTAAAAAACATTAAGAGCATTTATTAGAGTATATTTTAAGAACTGCTTAAAATTTTATGAAAATGGATTATGCTAAATTTAATTGTTTTTATTTCTAATATACTTCAAACACGTTTTCAAGCTTTCCTTAAATAACCATATATGCAAAACATACCAAATGAAAGAATTTGATAAGACTTTAGCATGCCAAGTATTTCCCAAGCTCTCTTAAAAGCAAATATAAAGAAGATTCCCTGCAAGCAAAAGCATGACCCAAATATTTATGTTAAAGCGAGCAATTACAAGCGCAAATACCAGCAGCACAAAAAATCCCGAACATAAGCTGGCAACTTGGAAACAAGCGTCTCTTTAAGTCTTTTAGTCTTTGAAAACATCAGCCAAGAATTTCTCAAAAAGTCTTTAAAGACAGTTTGCTTCATGGACTGTAAGAACAGATTAAAATAAAAAATCTTAAGCAACTAAACAGAAGCTGAAGTATTTATAAGAAATGGCAGGAACATACAAATCGCAGACAGGTAACTACAAACTACATACTTCAAATACGTTTGATACTACAGGAACTTACAACATAATATAATGCACCAATAAATATAATTAAACGGGCAGCTCCGACATGTTTTTGTCTTGTTCTTAATTACATAATAAACATTGAAAAGAAGGGAATCGAAGTCAACAACATTTTATTTACGCAGTCATTTAGTTCTTTAATTTGTATGCATGAAGTTTATTGAAAGTTTATAGGTTAAAAAATGGTTGTCCAACCATTGGCCTTTAATCCTGAAAATATTTCTGGAGAGTTAAACGATTTTGACAATGTTTGTTGGTTATTTTGTTTTAATATATGTAGCTGTCGGTTAGCAACTATTTTAGAATCAAAGTGTCTACTAAAAATCTAATCGCTACGTATCTCAATAAATCAACAATTATCCAAAGATACCGCACAACGTAGCCAGATTACAAGCCACGCAAAGTCCACAGTCTTAAACTTTATGAACAATAAAACAATTCCTTTAATCTTCTGGCATTTTCATGTTGCAATTTCGGTTTATGCTCATTCAGTTAATTTGATTTTAATCAGCTCGATAGGAAGCGCAAAAAGATGAGGTTAAGTTGCAAAAATAATGTTAGCATAGCATTACAAGATACAGCTAAATTTATGTTTGCTAATGTAATGTCAATGTATCTTTTACATTTTTTTTGCAAGTCTTTATGGCAACAGCGACAAAAATGTTTTGTAATGTAACTAGAGACAATAACAGAAGCCGACAATATTTTACAAGCATTTCTTTGCATAGAGCTTTTGAGAATTTTTGGCCTTTTAAGCATAGAATTTCGGAGAAATGTATTGTTCCGCGAATATGTAACATAATAATCTAAGTAATTTACAAGCGACTTGATTGATGTAACTTGCTTGATTATTTACATACAACAGCTTTGATAGGATTTCTCTGAAAGTTTTACTCTGATTGTTGTGTCACCAGCTCCAAAAAAGGAGAAAAAGTCGTTGTTTTTTTAAATATTAGGTAACGAAAGTTCTTTAAATCATTATAATTTATTTTGTCTTACAAATATTGTGGACTAAACAAAACATTTCCATTATACAAATCTTCAAGTACAAAAAAACAATCAATAAATGAAATAAAATAATGCTAACTGCATTTGATTTTTCCATATAATCCTACATAGTTAGTGACAATAATGAAATATATACTTTGTGTCTAAATTTAATCCCCCAAACTTCCAAAGCCGAAAACACACAAAAGTACACAAGTTGAATAGAAAAACATGCAAACAGGTATGTTAATCGAAATCGAAAGCAAACAATGCTCACAATAAAGTTTTAATTGTAAGACAAATTCAATCGGAGCTATAAGAAACTATTGGAAGTTTGGAACAAGAAGAAATCCACCGAAAATTGGCTTTTGTGCTGTTGTGTTGTTTATTAATGACCTTGTCTTGGCAATTGTTTTGGCTTTTTTTTCGTAGACACAACTACAGTATACTATGCTATACATTACTTTATTAAAGTATTTTAGTCTTTGATGCAGACTAGCGAAGTATTGTTGAGTGTTACCCGATTTAATTGGATGGAAGAATTAAAGATCTCTTTGTGCGTTTCCACAGTCTCATTAACAAATTATTCCGAATTATTGGGCTTAATTGCCATTGAATGATTTGCTGTTATTTTATTTTTCTTAAATTTTTTTTCGTGATTTTATTTTTTTAATTTCAAAATTAGACGAAAAAAATTGTTTTATGCACATCTCCAAATAAGATCTCGAGAAACCCAACAATTTGAACAATTTGCATGACTTTGATTTTGGATGGAAGGTCAACCAACATTATTCGGTAAATTTTGCACTTTGCTGGCAATTGCCAGGCAGCAAATTACTCTCTGAAGACGTTTGAATGCATGTCGAATTGAATTGTTATAAATTTTTGGTGTTTTGCAGCTTGTAGATGTGCAAAGTGCTGCAGGTTTAACACCGTTAGGATTTTTTTTTGGTTGTTCAATAAAATTTTTTGCTATTTAATTTAACTTGTTTTAGCTCAATCATCTTTAACAACATAACAGTCGTAAAATGATCTTTAGAGGATTGAAGTATTTTTAACTAAAAATGCACTCTTCAACACTTGAATCCCAACAGTGCAATGTGTAAGCAGTCTTCAATTCAATTAGCGATCATTGTTGCTGAAAATTGGTGGCTTGTTCTTATTATAAATTATTTCGGTGGTGCCAATTGCTCTAACGAGTGTTGCAATAATAATTGCTATACAGTGCAATAAACCACAATTAATCTGTAATTTGTCTGGCTGTGGAGTTTTTATGAGGAAAGCAAAGGGGGGTCTTTAAACTTAAATTGTATGAAGTTTAAGCAAAGTTTAAGGTTATGATGGTCGATGGGGAAAGCCAAGATCATTGCTGTGGCTAAGAAAATTGGGTGGTATGTTAGATCATCATAAATTAATCTTTTGTCTGAATGTCTTTTAAACCTTTCATATTAAAGCATAAAAATTAAAAGTCAACGATTTTCTTAAGAAAACAAAAATTCAATAATTGTCTTAAACTTCGCATCCAAGAAAATTCTACTTCTCATCATTTAAATTATTTCTTGAACTTGATCTTTCCCGCAATATTCCCTCAACAGTCAAAATAGCCCATCGTCTTACAAGACAACTACACCTAATTAAATAATCAATATCACCTCCAATGCCCCCAGAAAAACCTCTAACACCGTCTCCATAGTCTCACAAAATTCAATTTTCACATTTTCGAAAAAACACGCATTCAAAAATCAGTTTTCTCGAAGTCTTGAAGTTTCAATGAAAATGTCAATCAAGCCAAAAATTAACGAATTCACTTTGCGCCGAGCCAAAACAAGATTTGGTTTTAGATATGTAGTGAGGGAGGGTAGGCAGTGATGTATGTTTTTTGATTTTTTTGAGGTGACATGCATGCAAAGTAAATTAATTGTATTGTTTCAACTAAAAAGTTAAAACCTTCTTAAATTCATTTAAATCAGACAAACTGTAACAAAACTTTAACTGAGAGCATCATAAATAAGACATCATCCAATAGCAGCCCCCCTAAATTTATTAATTTATTATTTTAATTTGAAAGGAAGTTCAAAGTAACAAATACACATGATTTTTCGGCTTTAGCGGTTTTCTAGTGTTGCCTTACCTAAAATTTTTAATTACAAACTTGCATAGTAGACCAATTAAAATATTTCAGAAAATCACAAGGAAGCATCTCACTTCCAAATATGAGGCAACCAACCAATAATTAATTAACTTTTATAAATTTTAATTTTAAAATAATTTTTAATGTTCAATGGCACAATGTTTGAATCAAAAATACTTTTCCGTGGGCAAAGTCAACACGCCAAATTTCAATCGCAAGACTTGCGCTCAGTAACCATTAGGCTGTGCTTTTATTGAAAACCCATTAAATTGTAATCTTGATGCGCAGAGCGGTGATTTGTAGATTTTTTGGTATAATATAATCATCATTATTTACATAGTAATTAGATTTTTTGTATTATGTTTTTGTAAATTCACAGCAAATCCGCACAAATCTAAGATTTCTGCTTCAGAAATCATCAAAATCAAGAAATCATGTTCGTGCTCGAGCAGCAGCCACAAACGCCATATGATCCCGGATAGTGGTTGATTAATGTTTAATTGATGAATATTTTGGATACATTTTGGCGCGCAATTCTCAACTTGGGCCAGCGCTTGAGTGATTGTTCAGGAAATCTTGAGGATAAATCTTACAGCAATCTCAAAGACACCACAAACACTTTAAACAACTCTTTATTTGTTTGAATTTGCTGGCCAGCTCGCAGAATTTATTGCTTTCAATATAGCGTAGTAATCATTTCAACAATTCAAATCTGTAGCAGATTTCTTGAATGTAATGTCGAATAATGTGAAAAGAAACCGTTTGTCTCAGGTGCGTAGGCTGGTTGGATTAAAAGCAAAGCATAAATTATATAACAGCATTTAAAGGCAAGAAAACACTTATTATTTCAGAGTTTCTGTAAAGCTGCTATTGCCTTGGTGTAGTGTTATATTTATGATGTTTTAATGTTTCTATTCACACTTATGAGTAAAATTTAACCAAGAAATGACTAAATTATATATCGTATAAAAATATAAATTATATACTTAACTATTATACTTACATTCACAATTTGTTTGTATTCATTCAGACTTCAAGCCATGCATGCAGTCGCTTACTAGGTGCTCTAGGAGCTTGATTGTGAGCTTAATAGGGTGGAAGTTAGGGGAGCTTCTGAATTTTAAAAGCATATCGGTTTTATTAGTAATTTAACATTTCAATTTTGAAAGTTCAAATTTTTTTCATGATCTATTTATATTTCGTTGCCTTTAGATTACTTTTCTGGTCCGACTAATGTCAACAGAATAAAGATCATCCATTTCGTTAGTTTGCATCTCAAAATTTCCATCATCGTGATTTCCAGAAATGAAAATATTCGAGTATCGCTTATGATATAAAATTGTTTGAATTATGTGCTCATTGAATTGTCGATATAGTTTGATTCTTGCTTCTAAATTTGTTATTGCAGGTTGCAATTTAGAGCTACTGGAAATTTTTTATAAGATTGGGTATTTTAGTTTTAGTACCAAATTTACCTTTTCATGCCAGACTGAGTAAATTTAGATTTTCGTATTTTAACTGTTTTCTTGTTAATTTTTCCCATTTTATCCTGAATAAACTTAACCACTTCTCACTGAGAATTTTGAATGTCCTTCTATGTTTGACAGTTTGGACATGACTTCCTTGTACTCAATAGCATTCTGCGGTATAAATTGAGTTGAAAATCCCCCAAATTCCCCCCTGTTATGCCTGGCATAATTTCTATGATGTTTAATAATAGATAAAAATCTAAATGTATGTTTTTCGTTATTTCACTTCACCTTGACCGTTGAGTGTTTTTTAATAAATAGATATTAAGTTGTCTGGTTGGATTTGTACGTTTATTATTACGATTTTCGTTAATTTTGCGTTAAATTGCTTTTATAGTTTGCCATTCAAAGCTCTTATCGATTGCACGAACTCTATTTCGCCCGTGCAGAACTGTAGAATAGGTAAGAAGCATGTTTTAAGTAAGCAACTACAAGTTTTTGGTAAAATGTTTGAACTCTCCAAAAACGCTAAGAAGTCTGTACAAGATTTTTAATTAGCAGATTGCGCGGAATCTGAAGCAGCTAATAACTTCATAACTTCGTGATGGAAACAGCTTCCACCATTATTCTATTCCTATAGGTTGATGGCTCAATTGAACGTCCAGGAATTTAATCGCTTTGTGAAAATCGCCCGTTTTGACATATTGATTTATAATTTATTTTCTTTGTTGTACGAAAAATATTGTAATAATGATTTTTATTGCAAGCGAAAAGTTATAGAACAATAACGGCTAAGAGAGCTTCGAAGTTCAATAAATAACTGATTGTGATCTAAAAGCCATTCTTCAGACAAGACAATTTTACAATTTTCTTTGAGCGTCATGTTACAGGAATTGCTTGTAATAAATATTTTACTTTGGAACATCTTGAAGAAGAAAGTTCAAAGATGCATTTTTTGTTTAGAATTTAGAGAATTTTATGAATAAGCTCAAAACATTTTCATTTAAGTTGATAGAGGGGCTTTCATTTGATATAGAAATTAGGTTTTTAAAAGATTTAGAAGAGATCGGTTTCTGATGCAAAGGTTTTTAAACATTTTTAAATGTTGTTTTGATTTAGTTTCATAATAGTTTTTAATATATTTAAAAATTCAAAATTGAATTTATCGTCATACCCTCGCCCACAGGAAACTTCTTTAAAAAAATTTTCAACGTGATACACAATTAAAAAGAAATTTTGCTTAAAAATTTATATTTAATAATTCCTGGAATCTGCTTTAAACTAATTGTGCAATATATTTCTCGAAAATCGTGCATAATTCATTGTTCTGCGAAAGATGCAGCATTTCTCCGGTCGATTAAAATTATTGTTTTACAACTTCTGTGCAACCTTAAAGCAACTACTTACTACTGGAATGTAAAGTTTCTTATATTCGCAAGTATAATAAGACATTAGTTAGCAAATAAACATGTCTCGCAGCAATATACGACTTTCCGATTCAAATGAATATGGATATTGTCTATTAAATCACGATTAAGATCAAGATTAAAATCTTTGCAGTGTACAAACATAAGATCGTATTATAAAATGACTTGGCGAGCTTGGAGAAAATTTTGTATCTTAAGAAACTTATTGCTAAACCTGTAATATTTTTTATAGTCGATTAAATTGAAAGAAAGTGAGAATTTTAAGAACTAGACTGGTCATTTTTTTTTCTTATCGTTTGTATTACAAAATTATAAGTGCGTTTTTCATGAATTTTAGAGAATTTTTAAAATAAGTATAATTTGTAATATTTAATTAGATTGCATCATTTTGTAGTGCAAATATTTATACTATGAGATTTAGAAATTTGAGGTTCCATTTCTTGTTATTAATTTTAATGTAAAACAAGAAAATAAATTTTTCTGAACGAGTAAAACTTCAAGTAAACTAAAGAAGATTGATTCGAAAATGTGAAATAAAAACACATCAAACATTATTCAGCTCCGCTTAAATTAAATTCAAATCAAAAATTGTTCCACTGTGCATCAAAAATTCAAAAACCAACAAGAAGATCCATGAAATTTCTGAAATTTGCAACGTCTTTTTACATTCTTAGAGCTAAAGCTAAAGCACGAGCTCAACTGTTCCCCGCAGTAATTGATTATCATCGCAAATCTTAAGCAGAATATTTTGAATGTTGGCTCGTCGTTATGGCTTGAAGTTTAAAATATATTAAATCCAAAAAACTTCAAGTAACACAAAATAATCAAAATACCACCGAATAACTCGCAAATAACTCATTGTATGAATCAGCCCAGCAAAACTAATGAATCGAATATTTTTCAAAAAAATCTTTTGAATAATTTAAAAGCTCAAGAAGTAGTTGAAAAAAAAATTCTTTGAGATTCTGAGTAATTTCAAGGACACCGAGCCAAATTCGACAGTTTTTGAAAAATCTATTTTAAATTTATTCTTACTGTTCAACTGTAGCACAAACAAGAGTAGATAAATAATCTTAAGCCCAAATTCTTATTGAATAATTTTCTGAAAAGAATTATTTCTTAAGAAATCCATGCACAGTGTGATCCAGCTGATTGATTTCCACTATTCCTCCAGCTAAATTAATTGAAACTTCTTAAATTTGACTGGAAAGTTGAAGCTGATCCAAATCTGAATTTAATGGATTTTTAAGGTGATCTTTGAGTAGAATAAAAATTAATAAGAAAGCATGGCGTCCGATTAAGTCAAAATAATTGAATTTAATGATTGAAATCTTTTGAAATTTTATCCACGAGATTTGGGCCTCACTTTAATGTTTAATTTTAACAATTTTCTTCAGACACTATTTTGTTTAGGCCCTTTTTGGAGAAAGTTGGAATTACTTCATTTTTTGAAATATTCGACAATATTTTGTTTTTCCCTCATTAAGGGATAACTACAGTTCAGCATAATACACAAATCCAACAAACTTTTAAATAGAAGGGCCATAAACTATTTTGTGGTCTCCATTATTTAAAATATTAGGAGCCAAGTGCTTTTCACGACTCTACGCGAGCAATAAAATCTCAATTACAGATTATTTCCGGTCATTAAAAAGCTCGTGTTGATACCAAAGACAAGCAAAACAGTCGGGAAAAAAAGAAAAATAAACTTTATAATTACTATCTCGATAGCTTGCCCGAATATTTGAATTTCTGAAAACATTGAATTAACCGAGAATTAACTCCAAATTAACTCGGAAATTCAGTTGAATGTAATTACGCAACTTCTTGAGCTGCTTTTTAAGATCTTATCGAGAATGTTTGGATACAAAGTTTCCCCAATTATTTTGGTTTACCAATAAATTGGACTTGAATGACCTGCTAAAATATATAATTATGAGAATTAAAGGACAGATAAGTGGAAAAGTGAGAGAGCTGAGATTTTTGACTGTCTTGTTTTTACCCGTTTAATGTTTGGTTTGTGGACATTTTTCACTGTCTTGTCATATTACAATGAGTTTTTGAAGGAATGCGTTGTATAAAAAAGTGCAGCTACAGTAGTTGATAGAATTGAATAAAAAAGTTACAAAGTGAACCAACAAAGTGTAAAACATCCCAGCCTCCTCCAAAATCCACGATCCCAGAGCAATTAAATGAAATGTAAATTTCACATATTCGCTCTCACCTTAATTACAGGTGTCAGAAAAATTTATTTACATAAGCAGTTCAGAACGAGTTTTTCAAAAATTGTAATCTTAAGTGAAACTGAAATAAGAAGCCAATTCCCAATGTTTCTGCAGCGAGAAAAAATAATAATAATATCTCTAGATTACTTTCAATGCCTTTAATTCATGTTTGATTCAAACTTTTCAGGTGTTCGTGACTTTAATTTTGCATTTTCTGTGTTGTTTCTTAATTCCACATACTTTCTTAGCGATTAAACACGCACAGTGGCAAAAATATGGAGGTAGTCAAAGAATTATGTCTAGCTAACATTTAGTTCTGTTTGACATCATCAACAAATATCGAAAATAACAACATCATTGGAGAACTCCTCATTTACCACAACCAATAACAAAAATTCCGAACGTCCCCAATCGTTTAATTATGCAGCCAAAGCTATAATTCTGAGAGACAATCGCATGCTGTAGTTGATTAAGTTTTTTGGGGAATTTGGTGATATCAGACCAATCTTAGAGATTGTGATCTCTTGAATGACCAACAATGAAATATCTTAAATTAACTTTGTGATCAAAAAGGTTGACTTTTTGAGTTTAATTGGATGAAGTAAAAGCTTTGCAATTTAAAGTAATCTAAGAAAAATCTATAAAAATCTTAAAAGCCAGGAAATGAACAAATAATGATTTAAAAAGTTTAAATTTTGGCGCGACACGCATATCGTACGCCTAGATTCTTTTATAAGCATGCCTTAATAATCAACGCCTAAAATCTAAACCTAAATATCAACATCAAAACACCAGACACGTGTTCCTCAACCAACTTTGACGACCAGAAGAAAGGATTGTCGCAATCCTTTTGTAATCCTTGTTCGCAAACAACTTTTATAACTTTCATCACTTTATTGTATGTATCAGAATTTTATACCTGCTTCCATTAATTCCTTTAGCTTTCAAGTTACTTAAAAAATATATTGAGTTGCCTGCAAAAATATTTGAAAATATCCTTTAATCTTTTATTGCATAGTTTATGATCTTCTTTAGTGTTTGAGCAGCAGACAAAACCAATATAATCGATCAGCACCCTTTCTCATTCTTCGCAATTTTTTATTGTTTGGCATTGTTCGTAGCATCTCGGAAATATCTTAAACTGCATAATTTTGGAATAATTGCCAATTTTATGATAGTTATGAATTTTATTTTATTGTATTTGTTGAGTTTATGAATTTTACGATTTTTGTGATTTTTATGATTTTATGATTTGCAATAACAAGATCTTTCAGAATGATGATAAAAAAGGATCGGTTGTTGTTGAATGTCAATACATTTAGGTTCTAAATTTTGTTTTGACGATGGAAAAATCAAGAAGTATCCAACATGAACTACTGAAATTCTTGATAACTTCTTGGAATAAATCAAACTCATTCAAACATCATCAAAAATTAAATACCAAAACAAAATCCATAAATTAATCACGTACTTTTCAAACTCTTAAAGGTTACTAATTACCTTCTCAGCATCTTTACAGTTGATGTAATTTATTAATCACAAGAAGATCCAATTTAAAATGGTTTAAAAACATTATTGAACGGATTATCAACTGTCATGATCTGAAGCTGAAAACATTACTTTATCATGTTAAGAAACAGCAGCAAAACTCACTTCTCGATCTTCTGTGTGTGTCAAAATCAATGTTCCATAAATTTTAAATTTTGCAGCAATTCAAGTTAAAGGGGAAGTTGATGATGATTATATTAAGTTAAGCAGAAATATCAGCCGACGAGTCATTTCTGCCGTAGATTTGCATAATAAATTCAATTTAGTATTCAATCAGGAGGTTGCCTGATAAAAATGATTTCATTCATAAAAAGGAAAGCATCAGTCATCAGGCATCTCCAGCAACATCCACGCTTAATCGATGGGAGCTCTTGAGTTTTCAGTAAATAAAAATAAAACAAGTAAAAATGTTGAATGAATCTCGTAAAACTGCATTAAATGGTAATGCAAAGCGAAATTGTAAAATTAAAGTGAATTTGCTGAAAATAATTGAAGTGCATTAAATGTATGTATTTCTTGTGCTTTTGAGCTTCCAAATCGTTGGCAGTCGAATTTTCGTCCGTTTATTGGCTCATCAACGTCGGAAATGTATAATCACGTTTAATGATTGCAGTAATGAAGATATCATTAATATTACATTGAATATTTTTTGACCTTTAAGGGAGATGATGCAAATATATTCTTTTAATCCGTATATGTAATTAAATCTTTGCAAAGAAAGATCTCAGAAACATCCATAAAATAATAATCCAAGGTTTCAAAAATGTTTTTTATTCTAGAAAATTCATTTGTTAGAGCTTCAATATAAATATTATCCAACATTCACATAGAAATTGGAACCTTCAGTGCTCATTGAAATTTTACAAAATTCATAAATCATCCTGATGACATTTTCAGTGAACTATTTGTAAGGATTCTCTTGATAAAATGACCTCCAAAAATTGCTCCACGCGGGTGTCCTCTCAAATCTATCACAATTTTCCTCAAGAAATCTCACGAAATTTGATACAATTTGTGTTCAATAACATCTAAGTTACTTCGAACCAAATTCTTCTTGCGAAACGTTACATGTTCTTGTGTGATCCATGTGATCTGATTTCATGCGCCTAATGTAAGTAAAAGATTACCTTAGAAGTTGAATGCGATCAAAAAGGTTAGTTCAAAATCTTCACAAGTTAAAAATGATTTTGATATCAACAGATTTTTTTACTTGGGACAGATTTCTTGCACGAGCAACTCGTGCCACCCAAATTGAATTTTTTGTGTCTCTGATTTGCGTAGAAAAAAGTAATGTTGATTATGATCATAAAGGTGTAGGGTACTCGTGTTGGTGTTTAAGGATGGATTTGATTGCCATTTTTTAGAAAGCAATATGAGTTTTTGATTAGAAGCTTGAAAGTTTTCAAGTATCATCACTTGGAATTTAAACACTCTTGGATATAAATATATCATGTAAAATATTGCATTACAATGTATCTTATTTAATTATATTTTGAAGTATAACTTTAATTACTTTCTAGTGTCTTCATTCAGTAGTTATTTTCTTGATAAGATATAAGATCACTTGACATTTTTATACTCTAAAGTAGGTCAAACATATCATTGTGCAGTAATTAATTACTTCGCTTAAAGTACAAGCAACATATTATTAATTGGGGTTTCACGGAGCAAAAAAATGACATGGTGCTTTTTAGTCTTTTCCAGTCAAGATAAGAAATAAGTTTTTAACTTGTATGAAATGAGTCAATTAATTTGCCCAAACCATTTAATGTCTTTCAATAATAAACAGTTGAAACAATTTCATTAAATTTGCGTATCAACCAATAAGAAAGGTGTGCGAACATACAATTACTCAAATAAAAAGTGTAAGTTTAATTTATTATTCGTCCACATTCGCATAATTAAACACTTCTACTCATTTGACTTCCTGTTTTATTCGCACAAGTTGCATTACAAAATGGCAATTATATTGCAGTTGGAGAAAATTTAATATTCAAATGCAATCAAAAGGGAATCAATAAATATTTTCTCATGGAAAGTTAAACACTATTTCTATTTTCATTTTCAATTTAATCACAATATAATAGCCGGTTTATCAGTGTTTTCATCCATCACATCCAAAAAGCTAAACATGTTTTTTCAAGCATACTAAATCTTTAATTAGGTATAGATAAGAGGTTATCATCCAAACATTTCTTATATTGGATACCGAGACTTTAATATTCTTAAAATTATCAAGTCATTTGGAATTTATTTTTTCAAAGTACTTATCAAAATAAATTCAGAGGAGAAAAACAAAATAATTGAATCACTGTGTTATATAAATTTTCAAACATAATAAAACAAAACATGTATGAATGAACTGAAATAAAAGCCTAAACAACAAATTTTTTCTATCCTGTCTTTCATGCATGAAAGTTTGACAAAAAAATTTCCAAAAGCAGTTAAAAGTGAATGAACCAGAAATGTTTTCAAATCAGTCAAGAACGTGTCCAGGAAGTCCAATCTTGCACACACGAGCCAAAACAGCTAAAGAAACTAGAAGACTCTTTTTCCTTCAATTATCAGAAAAAAACCTGTAACTTTTAATTCGTTAATGTTTTTGTCTAATCCATGAAAAAATTAGAAAAACTTTAATAAACTCCAAATTTTTTTTCTGGAAACTAAATCGATTAACTATTTTTTCTCTTCAGTTATTAGACAAAAAATTCATTCATGAAGTTTATAGTTTTTACTAGATTTTTACTGAGTGATTGAACACTGAACATCTTTGATTTAGAAGATTTATTTTGTGAATTCTTTGATGAGGCAAAGATTTAGATCCATCAAGAAACTCGTGAGCAACGAGATTATTGATAATTTAATGGTCGTGTCTCCGCCAACTATGGAAAAACTTACCGAGCTAAACTTATAACAATTAACTGAATATTTTTAACAGCCCAGGTGGAAATAAATGCCATTTACACTAAGACATACACTAGAGAAAAAACACTAGAACCTTCCCCGTAGAAACACTAAGCTTAGTGTGGTTTTAAAACACTAAGCGATTGTGTATGTTCTAGTGTATCCTAGAGTGGAATTTTTGAAAAATTAAAAAATATAAATTTTAATTCTACACTAGAATATTCTAGAAGCACATAATTTTCTAGTGTACTTTCTTTTTTGCATCTTTTTATAATTTGGATTTGAACTGCTGCCGCACATTTGTGAGGCAGCGCGCAATCCACTCGGCTGTATTGCCAACTAGTTTTATGTGACTTTTAACTTACTTAAGTAACCATCAAACATGTAATATTTGAAAATTATTTATTATTAAAATCGCTCACATTTTTGGCAATAATTAATAAATATTAAACGAGTGATTGAAAAAACATTTTGGATATTCTTAACAATATTTTTCCGATAAATTAATAAAGGGTTACTACTAAAGTTTTTCATGAAATTTGAAAAATCGGCAAAAATAATATTTAAAAAAAAGATTTTAAAATCATCATTTTAAAATTATGTTTTAAAAAGATGAAATAATTTTGAATACTATTTCAAAATTAAAAAAATTTTATACGTTAAAAACATTGCAAATACACAAAAGAAATACCAAAAAGGCTTTCAACAGCAAATTCAAGAATATTAAATCTAAAATTTCGCCAAAAATATTAAAATTTGAGTTTTCAAGATATTAAATTTTCCACACTAGAAAACACTAGAATACACTAGAAGGAACACTAGGAATTTAAATGTTCCTTAGTGTATTCTAGTGTGGTCATACACTAGGATACACTAGAGAGCACACATTTTCCTAGAAGCTAGTGTGTCTCTTAGTGTATCCTAGTGTATTATTCTAGGAAAAAGTGTACTTCCTAATGTATTCTAGTGTACCTACATTAGGACTTGAACCCGAATTCCACCTGGGAGGGACTAAGATTTTATTATGTTCAAGTAATGTTAAATCGGATATATTAATCTATGTGCTCGAATTTTGACTTTTTTTGTTGCAATTTTGCCCTACATGTTAACTTATAGTGCAAACAATTCATCTAGATAAGAATATGATATTAATATTTATACAAATTATTTTAAGAAACATGTTTATATATTAATAAGATCTGTCAATAGCCCTGCTCCAATGCAAAATGATTTGTTTTGATCTTTTCTCGCTTCTTCGGAATCTCTTCTTAATTGATCGGAAACTTTTTGCTCCTCAGCTGATGCCACAAAAAAAGATGATCTGAATATTCAATTTTTTGCTTCCATCAAACAACTCGTGACAGCCAAAATACAGAAAAAGTTTAAAAATCTGAAAAAACTGAGAATCAACAAAAAACTTACAAATAACGAATTTACAACCATTCAAGTGTGAATCACAATAAAAAACGAGAAAAGTGCGTAAGTTTTTTTGTTGAGGGTTTTTTATAAATTTAACTTTTTTTTTGTAACATTTTAAGATGGTTGTAATTCTTGGGTGTTTTCTTGTGTTGTTAGTGATGCTTGTGAGGCCTTGTGATGCGTTTTTAGATTGATTTTTTATTGAAAGGTCTGAGATGCGTGAACTAATTTGATTGACTTTTTTTTGTTGAACCTGCGTTAGAGTCTGGATTTTTGGAAGATTATTATCGATGATTTTAGTTTTTTCATCCAAATACTTGTTGATTACTATAAATGTGTAAGTAACGATTTATTATTTTATGTTTTTAAATTCAGAGAGTAAATATTACAAATTTTATTTACCCAAATTTACTCCCTTCTGCAATAAAACTCTTCGAAAAATAAAAAGATCCCAAAAAATATGACATAATTTCACAACTCAATATATTTGTCTGGGTGTCAATATCTCTACTTTGATTGAATTCTGGAAGGTTACCTATAATAAATGAAATGTCAAGTTTTTTCCTCTAATTCTCAATCCTGAAGAAATGTATCAAATTTGTTTACCATCTTACACCTGCCATATAATCAATTTCAAAGAAAAGGCCCGAAAAATTTACATTAATAATTTGCAGCTCTTCAATTAGTTAAATGAGCCTAAACTGTGATAAAGCTATAGCTAATCTTCAATAACAGTAAAACTGAGTTTATTGAATTAATTCTACTTATCATGCAACTTAGTCAATAACGGTTCAAACCTAACGAACTAATATTTACCAAAAGTCTCGTAAAAGTCAAAACTATAGCTAAAGTATAGCAAATTAGCAAGATTGGCTAAAATCAAAAAACTCCAAACATATTGGAAAAATTAGAGAAATATACGAAAAATTAGCCAAAGAAAATTGCATTGCGTGGCCCAAGGTTCAACATTAATCCTATTAGCTCGCCTGAATCTATTTTTCGCCTTAAGAAATAATAGAAGAAAGAATTCGCATATGAAAATAACGGAGTTCACCACGAATTCTGAAAACTCAAAACTACTGATGAAAGAACTCATTCATATTTAAATCCTACAAATTAATTATTTAATTTGGTCTTAGAGATGTTTGGTTGGAGACTTAATGACTATCCAGCCTTTCGTGCTGTAATAACCGAACATAACCAAATATAACAGAAACTAGTTGTGCAGCTTGGGAGCTGAGCAGGACTTCTCCGCTAGCATAGAATGGTGTTTTCATTAAAAATTGTTTTAAAGTGCTATCTCGTTCTAAAAATCGTCTGATGACCCCCAGATGAATTCCAGCAGGTAGTGGAACAAAAATTGATGCAATTCTTGACAGAACTTATAATTTCAAACATTTTTTCTGAAGAAATCAATGTTAAATCTCGATTTTTGGAGCTGAGAATAAGCGGAACCAGACTGATACTCCAAAAACTTGATTTTTCTTATTTTCTGGACGGATTATGAGATTCTAGGACTTTTTCAAAAAAAAGTTGTCTGGTACCACCAGATGACCCCCAGATGACTCCCAGCAGGTAGTGGAACAAACATCGATGCAATTCTTGACAGAACTTATAATTTCAAACATTTATTCTGAACAGACCGAATTGCTATCTCTAGTCGTTCTCGAGTTCTATATAAAAACTAGATTTTTCTTATTTTCTGGACGAATCGTGAGATTTTGAGGCTTTTTCAAAAAAAAAAAAGTCTGGTACCACCAGATGACCCCAGATGACTCCCAGTAGGTAGTGGAACAAACATCGATGTAATTCTTGACAGAACTTATTATTTCAAACATTTTTTCTGAAGAGACCGAAGTTGTATCTCTAGGCGTTCTCTAATGCTGAAGCTGAGAATAAGCGGTACGAGGCTGATCCTCCAAAAACTTAATTTTTCCAATTTTCTGGACGAATTATGAGATTCTAAGATTTTTTCAAAAAAAGATGTCTGGTACCACCAAATGACCCCCAGATGACTCCTAGCTGGTAATGAACCAAAAATCGATGCACTTCCTGACTTAATTTATCATCCCAACATTTTTTCTGAAGAAACCACAGCTGTATCTCAATTCTCTAGTTTTTCAAAATAAAAGTTTTTTTGTATGAAAACCCCGACTTTGCTTCACGGAAGTGGTTCTGGTGACCTAAACGGTGGAGTCATCATCACCAAAAATATCAGGTGCACGATGGGAATAGATTCCAAGTCGATTGGCATCAAAAAATCCGGAATCGGTCCGGTGGGAGTTCAGATCGATCGTTTACAGTAACCCCACCGAATCACCGAACCACCACACGGCCCTTAGTTTTTCGCATTTCACGGGTCGGGGGTTCAATATTTTCCGGATTTTTTTTTACAGGAATTTTCTTCAACTCAAAACGGACAAAAAAAATATGAGATATTTTTGAGATTTGTGTACAGGGAAGTCAGGAAAAATCAGATAAGGTTGAAAAACCCTGAAAATGCTGTCACGAAAACAATACTTCTCCGTGTTGCGGAGAAGTAAATATAAAAACTAATTAATGACGTCATAATTCTTGGAATTCGCTAATTTGAAGCATTGGGAGCATTTAAATTGTTTTGAGTTAGGTCTCCGAAAAAATGATCATAGCAAAATTTTTCATCAGTTATAGACCATTTTGTATCATTATATTAAAATGGCATAAACTTCTTACTGCTCTATTTAAAAGGTAAAATGTTTAAATTTATAACAATCGTCATTTTCCAGGAGACCTTTTTTAAGCATTCAATTAAAAATTGTTGCGAACTTTTCTCGAGTTGTTTTCAAATAATTCGAATGTTTCTCGAACTTTTTAACTGCTAAGACATAAATCTTCAGGAAAAAATATTTCGGGGACCTGTTTGAGTCAATAATAAAACCGTTTCTTTACATTTTAAAAACATTTTTACATTTTTATATTTATCTGTCGATTTATTTTTTAAATGTGAATGTTTTCCAAACTTTTAATGCGGCATTAATCGCAAAAAAATCTTAAAGCAATCGGCTAGTGGCAAATTTTATCTGAATTAATACAGTAGTAGAAAGTGCAGAGCATTCACCTGTCTTTTGATGGATGTGGATGGATTTATGTTTAAACAGCTTTTCATCAATCTTTCATTGACAAGATATTATGCAGAAATTATGTAAAAATATTTTTTGGTTGTAAGTGTTTTTGTTTTTAAACAAATTGCAGTTTGGTAGCTGTCTTATAAAATTGGAAAATTTAATTCTTCTCAAGTATATCTTTTTGTGTCCTCAGATATGTGGAAATTATCACTTATTATTTTTGAGATTGATTGGAACTTAAAATTTTAATTAAAACCATTTATAATGTTTGTATAGAATACAAATCAAAATCTTAGTATAGAATGGTATAGTATCACAATTCTTTGATTGTACCAAACTTTTAGATAGTTCAGTGAATAATTGTTGAATCTACTAAGAAAAAATAAATTCAGATTATTTGTGTGCTTTCATTTTGTATATTTAACATTTACTTTGAAACGACAAAGTTTAACAAATATAGTCTCATGCAATACGATCAATAAATCATTTTCAAACATTTTCAAACATTCCACCAAAAATCTCCATAAATTCTCATCAAAAAGAACAGATCACTGAAAATAACACAATACAAAGTTGCCAAAATTGATGCAATTTTAGTTATACAAGCATTTTAACAGTCTATCATACGCCAATATTTAAAAATTACATGCGAAGCACATGTGAATCTCTCTTTTTGCTATCAAAATCAACCATCAAATGAATATCCAAATATTCGACCGAAAAAATCAGCAGAAAAAATGTAAATTCTTTTAAATTCGCATTAATTTGTAAAGAAATATAGCCAATTCGCAAGCTCACAAAATTTGTTCAATAAAGAGGACGGATAGAAATGATGTCACATATCATAGATTAAGTAAGATAGCTTTAACTATTATTATTTACTTTAGTTCAAAAAGTTTTTAATAAAGGAGTCATATTCCACCCAACCCCCTCCTCAAAAACTCAAAAACCAGACCTGACGAAAGATTCTTGATAACCAACCAAAACCAGTTTAAACAATTTTTTGATGCAATCAAAAATTAATTTAATCGATACTTTGCCGAATCCACAATTAATTTTAATTTGAGGAAGTTTCTTGCGGGTAATTACCCAATAATTTTGCTGTAAAAGTGACCAATTAACCAAAGGACTTAATTGAATAATGCGAATATTGCCATCTGTCAACTTTATGCTGTAAAATTATCAATTATGTTAATGATCGGCATAAAATCGCATAAAATTGACAGAAAACATCAGCACATGGAAAGAATCTTAAAAAGTGCAAGAATTGTGAAAGATTATGAGTTTTCGGCAAAAAAGTGCAACCTGATATTTTTAATGGACTTGCTTACATGATATTAAATTAGCATGAAAATAATGATTAGCGGATATTTGTCAGTTGAGCAGTAAATTTGGAAATTTGGCAATTTGGGTGGCTTTTTTCATGGACTCCAGTTTTTGCATTGAATCTATTCAAATGTAAAAATTTGTCAAATCTTGAAAGACCTTAAAATGTTGTCAAACTTAAGAGAAATGACAAAATCTAGGCAAAAATAGATTGAACTAGTCGAAACAGCATTGCAAGGCAAGTGAAAGATGTGAAATTTAATATTCAGATTGGATTATTCCTACAAAGAGGGGAAAAATACTAAAGCATGATTCATTAGATTATTACCTGTAGAGATTCCTGAAGCACTTAGCAATACAAAAACAGACAAACAGTCAGAGTAAATATCCAAACGAATTCGAAAAACCCACATTAAAAATAAATTTGGGGTTCACATTCACTTCATTCTAGTCCAAATGCAAATTTCCATTTATTATTGCCAGTTATTGCTTTTTGCTATTCAACTGGCGAGTTTATTGAATTTTTGTTGAATTTCACTGTAAATTCAAATTTGACGAGTTCTTATAAAGTTAAAGATTATGCAAGAATGCCAAATTTAATTAAGCTCGTGTAAGAATTTTTGCATAACTTGAAATGTCAACTGGTCTATCAGCGCGTTAAGATTTCTAGAACAAGTCTGGGATAAGACTTTAAGTGATTATTAACATGACTCTTTTTCAATCTCTTGAGTTAAATCTTGGCTTGTTTGCCTAAAGTGATATTTGCGTCCTGAGGCGGTTTAGTTGCAATTTTATGATTGTAGGTCTTTGTAAAGCTGCAGGGTATTTAGATATACTTAGTATCTGTTCTAGGAAGTTCTTTGTAGATAAAGGTATTTTGGTATGTATGAGAACTGGTTTTAGACCAGAAATTACGATTCTGCATGTTGCAAGCTTGATCGATATGAAATTGTTTGATTAACTACAAACTTACCTAAATTATTGTACATAAGGCCTGGAATTTGAAGGATATAATTGTATATATATTTACAATACAATTTCAATATATGTGTACATTCTGTGATAGCTTATTGCATAAGAAATTAATCTCAAAGAATTCATCATGTATTTAATTTAAATAAAATTCTTAAGATCTAATCCACAGCTCCAGACTTTTATTAACCTGTCGCTGTTCATTCTTCATTTAATTACCCAACAAAAGCCACCAATTAATCTACAAAGTCAGCCAAATCAAAACATGTTTATCATACTAAAATCGAGCTCTGATCGACGGTGGAGTAATTGCAAACTCGTTCATCAGATTTTATTGCAAAGCACTATAAACCAAGCTTAAAAGACAGAAAGGCAAGAAAGGCAGAAAGTAACAAATAATTTTAACTAATGTAAAATGTAACTAATGAAAACATTAAGAAGTAAAAAATTTCAAATTGAAATTGGTTAGAGTGGATTGGCGAACGCTAATTGGATCACAGGAGACTTGACGACTTCCGCTGTTGATTGGTGCAGATTTGATCAAGGACTGTTTATTATTTGCCACTTTTGCAATAATTACTATCTTATTATTTGATCTTTAGATAAGCTCTGTTGAAAGTGTCTTGGAATCATAAATCAATTTGAGTTTTGCCATAATTAAATTGTATTGTTTAAAAATTTATCAATCTATTATTTTAATTGAGTTAGTCTCTTTTAGGCATTGGCATTTCATTGAGTTTTTGAGAAAAACAGATTACAGATTACGAAAAATGTATCAAGATCTAAATACACCTCAATACAATCCAAATAAAATATTATAGATTGTCCTTTAGAACAGTTCCAATGACCATAATTATGCAGATTTCTATCAATTCTCTAGAAAAAAAATTAAAACTTAACTTTTTGACCATTAACATGCAAACCAACTCATCCTAATTAATTATCTTGGAGATTTGTTTGTCAAGAGATCATCAATTATTCAAAAATAATACTATTCTAACATTGATTTCGTAATTTAGCGCTAATAATTTATCGAATAAAATTAATCATACTTTTTGTAGTTTTTGACAAGATTTTGTTATTTTTTCTAACAATTTGTTCAAATTGCCAATTTTTCCGAAATTCTACAAAGTATTGAACAAATGGGAAGATTTTTATATTCACATGAAGTTTGCATATTTAATTAAAAATTTGTTTAGCCTATTGTTAATCCAACAAACCTCATCAATTTGCATTAACAATTAAAAGAAAAAATATAGAAAATAGAATTTTTGATAGAAATAAGAAGCGAATTCTTATTAAAAAGCAATCAAAAGAATAAATTTAAAAGATTAAATAATTTTTCAAGCATCTGAAGTTCTTTGAAACAATCAGTTGATTTTCTACTCAATCTAGTAATAATTTTATTGCTCTTTTCGCAGCAACACCAAATTTATTGGATTTATTGGAAATAGTCGAAAATATCGTATCATGTTCGAAAAACTTGAGAACACTTGGTAGAAATTCTGAGAAATGCCAAGAAACGCCAAGACACGATTAATTAATTAAGAAATTTAAGAAAACGAAGAACTTTTATACTTGATCGAAGCTAATGAAATTTAATCTGCTGCTGTAATTTTAATTGGCAAGGAAATCTGGTGGCTTTTTGTTAAGTTTGTTTGCAATTAGGAGGAGGTAGGCACTTAAGAGAATTTAAGTTTTCTTAAGAATTTCGAGGATTTTTTTCGTGTAATTAAGTACTGCAGAGTCTTGGTAAGATTGGAAGTCGTATATTTTATTTTGAGCATCCAAGTATTTCTCCTCTTGGTGAATCAAATAGAATCTTGGATGTCTCTATAAAGTATACTATACGGATGAGTTCGTTGATTACTGTATTATGTTAAATATAATTGAGATTGAATCCTATGTATTATATATATACATTTATCAGCTCTTTTAAACTCATCTAACCCCTTTCGTGATTAAGTTTGATCCGTTATTGAGCATAAGTCTTCTTCAATCCATTTTTCAAAAACATTTTATTTGAATTATTTTAATCATCACAAATTGGGAAAATCGAGAAAAATTGGTAAAATGAATATACCATCAAAGAGAACCTTTTTTAGGCCAAATCGAGTTTGTACCGCGATAATAAATTAAATAACGTTTTGATCATTCATTTTGTTTTATTACCTTTATTCAATGTTTTCGTTGTTTTTTGCGAGTTTATGTATTTTTATTTCGCCCGAAGGAGCTATTTTGGATTATTTGATTAAAATTTCATTTCGCGGTTTTTTGTTGGTTTTTTGGGTTAATTGAACTTTTGAGGGATTTTAAGTGCTTTTTTTTTGGTTGGGATGTTTGTTGTGTAGTGAGGGTAGGGAATTCTATTGATAAATTCTTGTCAAAAAATATTCTGGTACTCGATTAATTGTATTTAGTAGCCTTTCCATTAAGGCTTCAGAAGATACTTCAAATAAATTGTGGACATATACCACATAAAATATATTTCTGCAAAAAAAGTTTCAGTTACATAATTCCAATTTCTTTGCAGTAAAACATTTTAATACATTCTTGAAAGATCACCAGATGATGAAAACATGTTAATTCAAATTTGGTCAAATAAACAGTTAAATTCATGTTAAGTTAAGGAAAGAAAGCAATATATTTAGAATAAATTTCAATTTTCTCCTCATAACTTAAATTTATTCATAGAAAAATTCAAAAAGCCAATAAAACATTCAAAACCCCATAAAAACAAATCAAATCAAGTTCAAAGTCTCTACCAAAAATAAAAAACCAAATACCGCACCCAACCATAATTAAAACAACAAGCAATCTTAAGTTCATTCACTCGTAGTGTGTGCAAAAGTTCAAATCATTCCAAAAATATCAACAAAAAAGCATCAAAATATATCTAAATTTAGACGAAATATAGCGCTTTTAAATATATTTGCACAAATTTCAAATCTTTTCGTATCTAATATTACTCGAAAATTTGCTTGTTCCAGTCAAATAATAAAATGGAGCGATCCCAAATTCCAAGAAATACTCCATAAGTTAGAATTTGCAATATCAAAATATATCGCATTAAACCCTCGTCAAATCAGTTTTGGTATAGTTTCGTTTTTATAGAAAGTCCAATAAAATATCTTTATTTCAGAAACGATTGGTGTTTTTTGTGATGTCCTGCAGACAAGCTGTGTGACATTTTACAATAGGTGAAGAATGTATCCTTAAATAAAGGTTCAAGGATATCAAAATTGCTAGCCAATACGTCTACATCCCTGATTGCCTCAAATAACAAAAAAAATTGTCTGAAAAGTATCAATAAGGTTTTAAAAATAATTTAAAACAACTTGCAATGCAATACTCAACCTACTATTTTTAAATAGGTTTGCCTTTTTAAATGATATTGCATATGAATTTGGTATTTTTCCAATTTTGATACATTTCTGATATTCTTGCAGATATTAGTTGTAGATATTGGAACATTCTTGAGCCACTAATAATATATTCAAGGTTCAAGGAAGTGAATTTATTGTTTTTTATTGGATTTATGAGCTATAATTTCGTTAACCGACCTTTTCCTTGTTTATAATTTGCCAAGAATTTTATGAGAAAACTGTTGAGTTTAGTAGATATAGGAGTCATTGTCATTAATTCAGTTTTTAAAAGGTGGGAAAGATTAAAAAAGTGACCACAGCGATATATTTTCATCCAGTCCAAGACATATATTAAATTTGACGAGGACCTTTTATCTTATATTAAAATTCTAAAAGTCTTCTCTAATCGCCTCCAATTCGATTGAACCATCAAAAAATATATGTCTTCCTTGGAAACATCTTTAAATTCAATTCACATAACTATTAACAACATGAAATGAAATAAACCATACTTTAAGCCTGGTTGAGCCATTAAAGCAAATTTTTTATTAATTAGTTTACAAGAAAACCGTCTCAGATCTTATATTGTCTCTTTATAACACATCATAAATAAATTAAAAGTCATAAAAATTGCTAGAAACTTGTAATTCTGTATTTATTTGTGGTTTTCTTAATTTTTCAATTCGCCAAGAATTTTATTTCTTTTATAATAAAACTTTCTTATTCTTCCAAAAAATTTAATTAATTGATTGGTTGATAGAAACATTTCTATGGAAATTTTAAATTTCAAATAAATGTTGGAAATGTTTTCTGTAAATTTTTTGATGAGAAACGTTTTATCTATTTTATGACTTTTAAATGAGGAACAACAATCTGATTAAATGAATTTAGATAAAGATTTTGTATTTTTGATAAAATATCTTGACTATTACTTTGGCAATATTCATATACAAGGTGAATATTTTAAAATGCTTCAGAATCAGTTTAAAAAGCATATTGTTCAGTTAGTATTTTAAGAAGAAATTTATTATATTTATTTAAGGTGTGAAGAAAGTTTGAGATTTGAAAACTTAAAAATTTTCACCCTTCACAAATTATCTTTTTATTTCAATGTACAGATTAAAAATTTATTCATTGTCTTCAGTTCTATAGAAACTTGAAAAATATTAAATTAATAACTCGTTCTTGATTTTCTTAAAGCCACAATAAAAATGTGAACTAATAAAGCTTAAAAACATCAGAGGTTGAGAATAAATAAATCTCTCAATACAGCCAAGACTACATCATTTGAACACCTTGCCAGCCCATAAAACGAATAAAACACGAAAGAACTAATAAAATTCATAAAATTCAAATTTGGTTTAAGATTTGATGTGACAGGTGAACAATTTTATGGCTTTTATTGGTGGTTGCGCTATCTCAAATTCTTCAACATTTTGAGTGTCTTAAGATTATCGGCCGGCTTAAGATTTGTGCCAACAGAAAAAATTGTGTTTTGATTACATTGGTATTTTAACGGACTTTGGTGAGCTAAAGAAAATACATCAAGCGAAAGAAATGTCGTAGAAAATTGCAAATTGGCACTTTTTGAGGTTAACTAAACGACTTAAATGTGCTTAAATGAGACTTAAATGACTGAAAACGTCTTGAATCGTCTTTTTCTCAACTATCGCCAACTATCGAAGCTATCAAAACTATGGAAAACCATTCAAAACTAATTGAACTTTTTAAGAAAATAATTTTAGTTAAGAAAAAAAACTGTTAAAGTTAAATGTTTGATATCCGTTCATATTTTTGGCTCAAGAAAGTAGGAAAGCAAATATTGACTTTATTATGTTGCCGGGGATTTTTGAGAATAGGGTTGACTTTTCATAAATTGATTGTCTATAAAACACACAAAATAAAAAATAAATTCAGAGAACTTTACTAGAACGATATTGACCGTTATGCATTTTCATTCATAAATATTCCAGTCATTCGTCTTAAATCCACATGACCCGCAATTTACCAAAAATTACTTACATCGAAGATTCACTAGACTAAGGTTGTCTTCTTACGCTGCGGACTTTTAATCTAAATGGCCAACACACTTTCTTAAGCAAGGCATAATAGCACTTGCTAGCCAACTTCAAGCTGCTTCAAACAAACCAACTCACACATGAAGATGACTTGCTTTTTTGCCGTCCATCAGGCATTCAGCGACAATTAGTTGTGGTCACTCGCATTAGGTGAACAGTTTGATTTCGAGGTTTTTTGGAGTTTTTGGAGTTTTCTTTGAAATCTTCGAAAAATAAATTACAAATCCAATACAATTACTGGACACTATTGCGACGTCTTTCAATCTTCCATAGATCGTTTTTAGATTTTTGAATAAGAAAAATTATATAAAAATTATAAAATCTCTTTTGGGTTATTTTGGTTTTTTTGTTATTTTCTTCGAGAAATCGATGGTGCATTAAGAGACAAATTATGGATGGCTCCGCGACGTGATACTTTTATGCGGGCAGCTTAAATTTACGCTAATTGCAGTTGAGATAGTTTGCTTCTAGAATCATCTTGGTTGAGGCTTTCTCTGGAATTGCATGGGGGCAAACCCTCATAAAATCTTACTTCAAGACAGTATGAAATCCAGAAATCCCCCTTTTGCCTTCAAATTGGTCCAACATTAGCCTAGCTTACCGTTTAATGTGCCAAATAATGATTTGCTCCGTTTCCAGATTTTTTTTATCACCTGTGGCGTTTGAGCCGTTTTTGCCCAAAATATTAATAATTCATTTGATACTTTATTCTGTAATTGAAGATTTTTTCCTTTCAATAATTTTTCAAAGCAAAATAATTTCTCGAAAAAAATCTTTAGCAAAAACACAAAAGAAATTGAAATGATTAAAAATTTAATAATTATTTTTTGGCATATGAGATGGTTGAGATCCATGCCTATTTAGTTGCTTTGAATCCGAAATAATTTGGCAATTTTGGTAATTTAATTTTCTGGATCGTTTTCTTTGATGGATTTTTGTTGGCTGGTGGAATTAAATTTCACAGTTCAAATTGAAGAAGTGTGTTCTCCTTAAAAATCTACAAAATAAAAAATGTTAATTTTATTAATTTAAGAAATTGATTCGCTTCATTAATAGTTATGTTGATCACGAGCCAAAAATGGAGGAATATGGAATTCTATGATGGAATGTTATGGATTACTTATTAGCTATAACATGTGACTTGATTATTTTTTTAAACACATCATATTGCAAATAAATTAAATGTTAATGAAATAAAATAATTTTCGACAAATTTGTATATAAAACGGCCAAATTTGAACATATCAAATAAATCTTTTTGGTTTATAACCTTGAAATCTAATCTTTAACTGGCTTTTAATTCATTAAGACTGTGAAATTATTCAAAAATACTAGAATTATATTGAATTCAAAAATATATTCAAAAAGAAATGACGCATTCAGATGACTTATAAATTAATTCTTCCTCTTTCTAATTTATGAAATTATTCATTGAAAAAATGTTTATCATGCTGATCAAATAAATTCAAATCAAATAAATTGCAAATAAATCGATAAACTCTCTGCATTAGTCCTGCATCTTATATATGGTACGTACGTCACTTAAAGTATTTTAAGATAAATGGTTGAATTTACGCTTTCTACAAAATCTACAAGCCAAGAGCAAACAAATTAATTTGCAGGCACTTTAAATATCATAGAAAAGTGCATTGAACCATCAAAATTTTAGAAACACCAAAAACTACCCAAAATACCACCCAAAACGGTTGCAAATCTCTTCAAAAAAACTACTTGCAAATTTTTTGTGCAAATTAGCGTCGTGAATACTTCAAATATTTCTCTAAATTCATCTACGAAATCGTAAAATATCGAATATCCGTCAAATGTCTCTAAAATGCAAATCTCTGATCTTCAAAGTGCTAATTAAAATGATTTTGTCACTTACCCAGTTTAGATGAGTTTGGAATTTTGGATGCTAAAAAATTAAACTTGCAAATATTGTTTGATGTATTGAATTGTTTTTTGAAGATTTGGCGAATATTTTAAAAACTAGAAACTAAAATTCCATATTGGCTCCGAGTTTTTACAATTTGAGCTGCTTTCGAGATTTTCTGCAACAATTTCCTTTGAGATATCGTTTGATCTAGTTTGACAAAATTTTATGGCGATTTTTAGTAGTTCGCTTTTATGGAATGATTTTTAATGGACTTGTGGAGCCGAAATTTTTCGTTGTTAGCAAAATTATGGTTTAAGTTTCAAATTTGCTTGTGAAAAAACAAAATTTTACAAATATTTTAGGAAGTTTCTCTTTTTTAATTTTTTTTTTTAAGTGCTCGGATAATTTATCAATCGCTTGAAATACTAAATAAAATATTCTATTATTTGAAAATAAGTTAATTTTTGCAGAAAATGATAATTTTGTTTAAAACATGCGTGAGAGAACGGAAGTTTTAAATTATACAAAACATTCTTTTCAGTCGCAATCATATTTTCTATTACTATCACATGGGACGCAGAAAGCATTAAATCAACGAAGCATTAATTCGAAAAGCAAGTGTTGATCTTAAAGGTCATAATTTTGATCACATTCTTTCAAAACATACAAAAAATCAGTTAGAACTCTACATTTTAATGGTTTGGCAACACAGTAATTCATTGGATGATGCAAATTGATTATTCTTGAAGCTGCTTAGATGATGTATTCTAACTATATTTAGGAGGTTTTATTTATCATTTGATGTTGGAATGAAGTTTGATTACGACATCGAAGTTTCTGGTAAAACACTTTGATGAGTGTTAAAGTAAATGTCGAAATTCCTGAATTATTTAAGTTACTTTTTATTTTGATTGTAGAAGTTACACAGAGAAAATAATTTTGTTACCTAAAATTTTTGATGTATTTGAAATTAAGTTTGTAAGTTAATTAAAATTTTCCCTAACTGTACTAAAAAATTATTAAAATTTAAATAAGTTACAAAAAAAAGTAACTTTTTATTTTCTAATTTCAGTATGATTCAAAACATACTTTTCTGAGTGTACCAGAAACCACAAAATAAATTTTTCTAAAAGACCATTTCATTATTTTATTTCAAGGACCTTCTTCATAACTTTGATGAATCGTTGATCAGAAAATTAAAATTACTTAACAAAATTGTTCAAAATCTTTTGGAGTTTTGTGGCTTTTGAGTTTATGAAAGCGTGTTTTTCTCGATTCAAAATTTGTTTAATTTAATTTCACGGATAATCAATCACATTCAAAATAATTCTATGATGTTTTGTGGTATTCTTGGAAATAATTTGAGATGTTTTGGATTTATAAAAATATTAGAGAGAGATTCCGTAGTTCCTGTTCGACTTTTATTGGTGGCTTGAATTGTTTGTGGATGTTTCAGTCATTAGGAATTTAATTTGAGCTGGTTTCTGGCTTGTCGTTAATTGATAGTCTCTTCATATTTAAATATTTTAACAGTGCGTAACTTTTTTTGTGTTTATTAATTATAAAAATAAATTATTTAGCCAAAAATTTAAATCTGCTTAAATACAGCAGAGATTTTTTTTGTAGTTTTTTCATAGATTTTCTCATAAGTCGAAATCTATATAACAATATCGTAGAAATAAAAGTTTTAAGTAGAATGGACCTAAATATCCCAACAAAGGAAGAAATTATCTAGAGAATGTAGATTGAAGGATAAGCCTAATACGGAAGAATACTCCCACGAAAGCAAGAAATCTGCACAAGGTGTTAAGTGTTGTGCAACATTATTAAGTAACAAGAGGATCAAGATATTTGGATTATTTTAAGATGTTGGCAGGAAGAATAGTGTAATTTCAGGTAGTTTCCAAAAATATTACATAAGTTTTCTTGAGAATTCTTCAAGATTTCTAGTAAAAACGAAAGCGAAACAGCAAAATAATGAAATTTAATTGATTTCTTTACTACAGTTTATGGGCTAAGGATGAAGAAGAGTGATCGAAGAATGACAGAAGGCGAATTTCCCAGACTCCTTATTTGTTTTCAGAAATTGATGGTAATTTTGTTAAATGTTTCCTTCAAATATAACATAATACACTATTGTATTTTAAATTATAGAGTTCAAGTTTTAAAAAGAAGGATACATAAGTTGGGAGAAACAGGTCCTTAGCTCTTGGAACTTTCATCTATGGTTTCCAAAGATTTTAAAAATATTTGCAAGTACTTATATGTAAAATAAGAAAATTTTTTTTCAATAAAATCACTTTTGAACTCAATTTTTAAAGTAAAATCCCAAATACCTTCCAAGAGATAAAGATTTGCATCTCTGCCCGAAACCTAAATCCTCCAGGAATCGCGTTTTCTTGTCCTTATCTTTATCCCAATGCAAATAATCTTTTCTTTTTTTGGAAGCCGACTGTCCTCATGTGTTGGTTCTTCTTACATTGAATTCTCCAACAACATCGCAAGAGCACAGCTCGAGCACATTTATTCCGGTTTTAGACTTTATTCAATACAGAAATTTATATCAAAAGGTTTTTTTCTCGAAAACGTGGGAAAAAGTAATAAGATGCGTTGTTGTTGCTGCTGGGCGATGCAGGCTGAAGGCCTGATGCTAAGGCTTTGAGGCAGGCTCTCGTGGGGCAGGTAGAAAAAAAAATACGAAATCGTCAAGTTCAAAATTTGTTGAATTGTCTATAGAAAAAAAATCTGAAGATGATTTTGCTCTCGTTTTTCGTATTAATTTGAAATAAATGTTTTGCTTTTTTCCTGTAAATCTTTTTTCCAGTGAAATTTGTAGAAATTCTTAATAAAGGATAAGCTTAAAAAAAATATATTGCTGCGTCATACATTTTTGTGAAGTGCTCAAAATCCCGGAAGAGTTCGATTTCCTTATATTGGCTATTTGAAACAAATACTAACAAAAACACATCAGAAATTACGTCATTTTATTCAAAATTCGTTTTGTATTATCTTGAGTACATGCTCATTTTTGTTGTGCGAAAAATCCTTACACATTATGTCATTATCAATAAATACGTGCTAAATTGAATGCTGGATTCTTTTGAAATTCTCTTTAAAAAAAATCAGAACAATTTTTGGTCATTCTGCACAATTCTTATCTTCAAATTACAGATATAAAAACGGAAATTGATTTTGTTCGCACTGAAATATTTTTGTTTTTAATTCTTAATTAGAGTATCTTAATTACAGACTTTAATTTTAAACAAAATAAAAAATATTTTTGCTCTCAACAAACATTTGTACTGAAATATTTTATTGAAATACTGTAAGAAACCTCGACGAAACCACAAAAAATAAATTTGAATCACTTTATATGTATTTTCCAATGTATTTTTTGTTTTCTTTCGAATAAAGTGTAAAAAATAAAAAATAAGGCACACGTCTTGAAAGTTTTGTTGTTGGATATTTGTGTGTTTGAACAAAAAAGCGAAAAAATTGGAAAAAGTGTTTATTGTAAATTAAACAACCATAAACATCATAAAAACTGTTAATGAAGCAATAACAAAATGAAAATAACAATGGAACCTGTTCAAGGGATATTTAGTTTTTTTTTCGAGCTTTGTATTAGAGCTGATGACAGACTATTTATTATTATTGTGGGGAAAGTATTTGAGTACCGTTTCTGTATGGATTTTTTAAGAATAGAGACAATGTATCAATATTATTATTTTTTGTTCAATAAAAGTTTTTACTAGTATTGCGTAAATGAAATAAAGTTTTTATTTTTCATCTATTCTTAAAAATTCTCAAATAAAATAAAACATTCTCTAAAATATTTTTTAAGGAAAACATTTTAATCAAATCCATCACTAAATTATCTAAGAATCCCAATCTTGAATAATCTCGAATAATTAATTAATCGACAAGAAATCAACTAAAAGACCGAGATGACTCTGCATAATCCAAAAGATAAAGCGTTTTGAAATATTGAGATGTCTCGAGACGCACAAATGATTTTAAAAATATAAGGTCTGCAATTGGACCTTTGGCTCCCATCAATACCTTCAGTTTCATCAATTCCCTTTTCATATCAAAAATTTGTTGAATATTTCAATTGATGTCTCAATTTGTTCGATTTCACTTTAAAATATTAAAAATCATCTTCCCAAAATTTACAAAACATTACGTCACACCAATAATTTCTAAATTAGCAAGAAGAAAACCAGAAATAATGTCTAATTAAGTGTCTGCGATCGATTCGTGTGCCCAAAGACTTTTTTGGATTTTTTTCCCACAATAGATTCTGAGAGTTTTGCTAGAGAAGTGTGTAAGATGTGAAAAACTAAACATTTAATCAAGAGACTACCGAAAAACAATCAATAACAATTATTTTCTTATTCTTTTGGGTTACCTAATAACGGATTAAAATGGGAGACTTAAGTAATTGTGTGATCATTAGATAGAGCAGAGGTTTGAAAGATGTTTTATCAATTTATTATGAAAAGTAATTATATATATGTTATATACGGTACTACGGTAACCTTAAGTTTTAAGTTTTAACTTTTTTATTGCGAAATTCTTAAAAATCCTCAAGAATGTATGTTCGTTATGAGTCACTTCTCAACCCCTGATTTTAACAATTTTGAGTCCACCTCGCGACTTCTGAACATTAAAATCATGTTCCAAGTCAAAAATACCGAAATTTATCGAGAATACACCGAACGATTCATCTCACAAGACAAATTTCTAATAAAAAGATCTTGAGACCATTATTAAGGAATGATTAAATTAATTTTGAATGTAAATTATTGGTTGATTCGTTTTACTTCTGTTTTTGTGTTTTCTTCGAAATTTTCAGTAGTTCCAGTAGTTTTCTGAATTTTATTTATTTCAAGATCAATTTCTTACCTTTATAATCTTTAGACATAATTTTTCTTTATCAAGAACACAAAGCGAAACAAAAAGAATTTAAGTTTGAGTAAATTAGATCGATTGTTTTAAAACAGGATTTGAGTTTTGGATAATGAAGCCACATGTGATTTTATGGATATTTATTGGAGGCTCTAGGTTCTCAAGAGTATTTTCATTAATTAAATGATTTTAAATTCAGGAGCTGATTTTGATGTGAATTTGAAATTTAAATGACAATAAGAATATTAAATCAAGTGCATTAACTTTCATATTTATACCTTTGGCAATGACGCAACATCCTTAATTTATATTTTTCTTGAATCTACTTTGAATTCGAATTTGAAGAAAATTTTCAATAGAGGGAGAAGTTGTTTAGTAAATTGAACCAAAAACACTTTGAGAATGAATTAAAGAAATTGGCGAGAAGTCTTTGCAAAAATTTCTTTGACCAAAATCTCAAAATTGCTCTGGGATTTTCAAACATTCTTGGAACTATTGAGCTACTTATTTTATTTCACAAAGAATTTTTCCCTGTCTTGGCAATTAAAAGAATAGAGATCACTAGTCTCTCCATGAATGATTAATACATAACTAAGTAGTCAACTCTACACAAATAAATCAAGGAGAGAAATAGGACAATGTGAATAGAAATCATAGAAAACAGGGACTAAATGTCCTGCAAGCGAAAAAAGGACGAAAGAGGGCAAGAGGTCGTCAACGTTTTTTTCTTATGTATATTAAGTCGCAAAATATTTTAATACATATTACGCAATTTTTTCAAGGGCATTAAGGATGGTTGGGAAATATTATGTAGATCTAAATCTGAATCACCTAAAAACAGAAATTTTACGCATTATGAATTAGTCATTAGCAGCTCAAAATCTTTTTAAATTCAAAAGATTTATCGAAGATTTCTGATATATTTAGAAATCGCTTCGTTAATCTTTTTGAAGAGCTGGACATCCTCGAAAATATGTGATGAAGAAAGCGATTTATCTTTCCATGTGCAATAAATTTTTAATGTATCCAATATTTCTTATCATTTATGGTTTTGGGAATAAAATTGTTAATTTTGTTAATGTAATAATCAAATTATTAATTTCTGATTAGAAGCAAGGAAAAGCTTTCAATCCCGCTTTCGCAAGAGACGTAACTGATTAAAGCAAGGGATAAAGCTACCAAACCACAACTGGATGAAGAGGCAGAAGATGGCGTCAGCCAACAGAAGTTTCCAAATCATCAAATCAAGCAATGCATAATATATTGTAACTGATTTAGGTCTAATATAACCTTTAGTGTTGAACGGACCTTAATAAACGTAAATTAACTAACTAATTAATGTCAATAGATAGGTTAATACATTGCGAAAAGATAAGGAACATAAATCTATAAATGAATTGAAATAATATGAAAATTTAACGGATATTTGATTAATCATTTTAATGGATTTATCGATTTGCAATTATATAATCGCCTGGATTTATAGAAGGATTCTAACTTATTAGGTAAATAAAGAGAAAAAACTTCGGCAAAAAGACGTGTTTGAATTATAATTAGTTAAATAGATTAAAGATCAAAACTTCAAGTGTCAACGAGTGGTGAGAGCCTATTGAGGCATTTGATTAACTGTTCTTTATACCTCTTTTCATAATTCCAGAAAAATATCGAGTAGAATGGAAAATTTTGGAACAGAAATGGCTAAAAATCTCAGCACAGATGCAGTTTTCCTCATTCAGCATCTCAATAAACATAGTTATCCCGAATCCATTAGGCTTATGGAGCGAGCAGTAGAAGAATACGAAGATTTCAAAAGAATCTCCAGAAATGCAAACAAAGAATGCTTAAAATACATGGGATCGCTTGTTGCTGGTTTAAAATGTATGATCATTGCCTGTAAATTGCTGGACAAGATTTTGACTGTTGAAGCTGTCAATCTTCAGGACTTAATACAACTTACAACTGAAGCATACAAATGCAAAGATTTGCCCACAATCATAATGGCTGCTGCTACCTCATTCACCAAAGTGTTCGCTAGACAAAACTACTACGGTATTGCTCGTGTTTACATGGTAATTTCTAATAGTTGTTACAAGATGTTCATCACGTCACATAGTGACAAGAAAAGCTATTTCAAGAAAATTGGATACATCTTACCTGTTAATCCATGTGGAATGAAAATTTCGACTCTTCTCGATGAACTAAAGTATTTCGTTGACGTCTTTGAAAGTTCTACCATTGCAATTATGAAAGATAACTTTGAAACCGAAGAGCGAGACAACAAGGAAATGATTTTTGATGATTTGTTGAGAACGCTTGGATTGGAAGATGAATACGAAATCCCAAAACTGGTTAGAACCTTCAAGCAAGCAGAAAAACTTGCAAATCTAATGACTGTTAAGTTAGATCTACTGGAAAAAACAATGCAAGAAGAGCCTGGGCTACAACTAGATTCCAGTAGTTTTGAATTCGAAAACATTATTGTTCACTTCAGCTACCATCTATGGAGAGGCGATACTGTACATGAGCTTAGTAATTTCCAGAAATTACCTAAAGAGAAACTCGTACTAATTGAAGCATCGATGAAGCATTACTACTTTCTGTTGAACGAGTACTTCAAGAAGGAAGATTTTATCAAATACAAGACGATTCCTTATTTTAATAAAGATATGCATAACAACTTTTACATGTAGGTTTATTGATAAAAATATTTTATTTTTCATTAATATATATTTTTTATTTAAGGAATGTGACTGATAAGATTATGCTAAATTATGCCTGGATTGTTGAATATCAGATCAGCAACTTGATTTACTCATCAACAAAACGTGAAGAGCTTCAGCCACAGGTTCATGAGTTAAACATTAAACTTCGGGACTCGATCGTTCTTTTGACGAGTATTGTGCAATTTGTGGATGAAAATCCAAAATATCGTGATCCCAACCAAATCAACTACATCTTTCAAATTGCGCAACTTTATCGAATGATTTGCTTGAAAAACAAGAAAAACGAGGAAGCAAATCTATTGAATTCCATTCCATTCATCAAGAGATTCGTGCAGATCCTTAAAAGTGACCCACAGGAGTTTAGACACGCTATAATTTTATCAGAAAAAAATCCTCATATGATATGCAGTCTAGGAAGATCTGAAGAATGGTGGATTCAGCAGATTACTCATATCATTGATGTTAATGAATACATTAAGAAGTTTCGTACTCATTAAATTATTTTGATCATACATTTATGCTATAGAATAAAAGCAAAATGTATAAATGATTAATTTGTCAGAAAACAGAGTCAACAATCACGATTAAAAATAAAAACTCTCAAGAAAAACAAATTAATTATCAAATCTCACGCAATTCTCGAAAATCTTCGCATCAATTCATAAAGTTTTGTTTTAAAAGATTGTACGGCACGTGTAAGCTTTTCTTCAAAAAAAAAATTCATTCTGTTTATTTTCATTTGTGCGAAAATCTATGTTAAAAACTGAAAATCTCAAAACTGAAAAAACTCGCGCCGTCAAAAAATGCGAAATTTTTCTCAAAATTTTTTTATTGTGAAAATTTCGCAAATTGTGAAAAAAATTCTAAAATAGAAAAAAATGGAGGTCGACGGCGTTCTCGAGAAAAGTCTCAATTTTCTCAAATAGTTTTTGTTGGCGAGTTTTCTGGTTGTACTGGTGTGAGTGCCGGAAAATGAAATGGAAATTCTTTTTTTGTTGTCCCAGTGTGACGTCACAGACTTTTCTATTTTGGTTTTTTTATGAAAAGATTTCTTTGTCGGCGCTTTTTTCAGTTTTGCGTAGAATTTGTTGTTTGAAGATGAGAAATTGACAAGAGTTATTTTTCAAGATTTTCTATGAAGATTTTTTCAGCAGTTTTCTAAAGAATTTGAAAAGCATCAAGAAATCTTTAAAAGCTACAAAATATTTTAGATACTTCAAATATCCTTTCTTAACCTTTTCTCAAACATTTCTAAGAAAAATGTCTCAATTTCATAATCCTCATCGATTCTATTATACTTTTGTTTGAATTGTGAATGAATTGTGTCTTAATTGGTTGGTCGTGTGCCTCCTAAAAATATTTGACAATAAAGGATGTGAAACATAAATTAGCACTTTTCGAAGTATTTTCTATCAAAAGGAGTAACCGATATGAAAAAGAAGAAACGATAAATTACAAGATCCTTAAAAAAGGTTTCGAGTAACTTTTCATTGATGAATCCTTGTTGTTATGGTGTCTGGCGCAATTTTGTTCAAAGCCTCAATAGAAATATAAGGAGACTCTTCAGTTTAGATTTGGAATGTTGGAATACATAGCTTTTGATGATTCTTATAGTTAAATCTAAAAAAATTTCGATTGCTACCAACTAATGAACTTGTTTTATTTACACAGAAAAATTTAAAGTTTTAAATAAATTTAAAAATATATAACAATAATAAACATTTTCAAAATTTCTTTATTAATCTCAAGAAGAGCTTCTAAGAAAACTCCAATAACACCAAATATCATCAAATTAAGCATAAATTAACAAAATGCACCAATTCGTTCTAAGAATCTGCTAAAAATAACCCAAAAACTGACAAAAAACCTAATTTATGACTTTTATTTACTTCTTGCAAAAATTGTGACGCTTTGTACAAAATTTATGCGAAATTGTAGAAAAAACATTAAAAACATTTTGTGCACAAATTTTGGCAACATTGCACCCGAAAATAAATAAAATTGAAACATTTGAATAAAAAAACACGAAAACAAAACTAAATTGAATAAGCAAAAAAATTCTAAAGAAGCTCAAAAAGGAGTGACGTCATAGTTTGCGTTATTTTGGACATTGTGGGAGTGTTGGTGCATTATGATGAAGTTTATGAACAGATAATGATTTGTTTTATGATTTTTATGACTCAATTAAGCTTATTATGCAGTTTTGTGGATGAATTTGATATTTGGTGTTTTGGCGGGAAAATTTAAATAATGTCTTTGTTAGAACTAAAATATTCTAAAATTTGACCTCTTTCAAATAAATCTCATTAAAATATTCCTGGACAATCTCAAGAAGTTTTTCTACGAAGATCGAGAATATATAAAATTGCTTCAGGGCACGTGTATAAGTCTCGAGCAGCCAAAAAATAAGAAAATCACACAGAAAATATATAAAATTAAATTTTAACTTTTGGGCGAGAAAAGAAAGAAAACGAGAAGAAAGTTCGGAAGGAAAAAGTCTGAGGAGTTCAAGGACCTGAAGAGGAAACTTTATTTGGAGACTTTTTTGTGGAATTGTTTAAAAATAAGATTCATTTAATTTACTTGCCATTCCCTGCAAAAAGTTTGCCCAAAAACTGCCAAAAGACCGAAAAACTGTCGAAATTCATAAAGTGCTGCTTTGAATGCAAAAAAGAAACAGAATTTGAATAAAAAATTAATAAAAAGACTCGCTAAGAATAAAAATGCAAATTGAAGCGAAAAACTGAAAAAAAAACGAAGCAACCAACACCAGCACGAGCTGGCCAGCCACACAAACATAAAAAACTGCCAAAAAATCTAAAAATCTGAAAGAAAAAACTGAAAAGAATTCGAACAAAAAATTGTTTTTATTTTTTCATTTCTGGAAGACAAAAAAGTTGCAATTGGGACGAGAGGGAACAACAGGTTGAATTGATATGGTCAGTGTTTATTTATGTTTTTTTAAATATGGATCATCAGTTAATTTTAATTGATATTTGGAGAGTTTTTAATCGATAGTTAATTATGGTTTTTGGAGACTTTTTGCGTTCTGGGTTATTTTGTTTTAATCACCGTAAATTTGCTTTATGAAAAATTAAAACATCACCTGTGTTTGAAAATAGAAGAAAATATTTAAAAACCTTAGTCAATAATTTAAAAAGTCCACAAAAATTCTGAATTTCATTGAAACTTTACAAGACATCTGTTTTTCTTTCTTATCTTCCACATTTTATTTGCATTCTCACAAAATATTGAAGATTAATGAAAATTTCTTAATTTGTGAGACATTAATTATTGATTTTTTATTTCCTCGCTCCAACAACTTTTTGGAGGAAGCGAAATGTATGTTATTTGCTTGTCTGGGAGAATCTTTTGTTGGCTTTTTGTTGGCTCGGGTCATGGACGAAGAAAATCAAGAAAATCGATTTTCTTGGGCTTTTCTTTGGTGATTTTTTAGTTTTGGAGGTTTTTGGTAGTTTTTGTAAATTATGTGATGGTATCTAGATTTTTGATACTTCAGAGCTGTTTAAAAAATATTAAATGAAAAATTCCTTTGAAAAAATTTCACTAGGATAAATTCGCCCAAAAACAAGTTTCGCCTGATTTGATTTCACAATCCAGAAGTATTTTTTTTTTCATGCGCGAATAGCAACAAAAGTTACACATGCAAATTTCTTACAATTTGATTTTTTTTAGATGTGAACAAGAATGAGAAGCTAAAACTCACCAAAAATAAACTCACAAAACTTACAAAAAACGCAGAATGTTGCATGGAGAATTTTGAATGTAAAAAAGTGATTTGAATTTAAAATTTATTGTCTGAATTTTGATAAAATAACCCTTTGATGAATTATTTAATTTTTTTGTGAGTTCATCAATTTGTAAAGATTTCTATAAAACTTCCCAATTTTATTTCATTCGTTAAAAATATCCCTCTATTATTGAGAACTGTAACAAAAATTTCTCAAGGATAAACTATGTAGTTTTTAAATAAATTTTCTACAAATAAAATAATCATGTAAAATAAATCATAAACACAATGTATATAAAACATACTTACAATAAGACAAATTATATATTAGCTTAAAGTCATAAAAGACTGGCACTAGAATTAAGATTTCAACTTATGTACACAAAAATTGTATTTTCTTTATAAAAATGACAATAAAATACTATTTTGACACTATTGAGAACTGTATTTGGGCACTGTTGCCAACTCTTTCAAAAATTCAATTATTATCTATCGAAACCATAAAAATTAAACTTCGCGAATTCCGCCAAAAAAAAACGCAAATCACCCTCGCGAATTAATTGTATTAATTGGTCCACCAACACAATGAAGAATGCAAGTAAAACAAGTAAAGAACTAATCGCAATATTCGAGCATTGCAAGATTGTATTGAGCAACCTTGAGCGCATAAAAAATCATTTTTTTTCGGTGATTTTGGAAGAAAAAATCAAATAATTAAATTTTCTGAGCAAAAAGAACTCGAGCTCGTCGTTTTTGTTGTGAATTTGTGAAGTTGCTTGATAAAAATTCGGAAACTGTTGAACTTTGTTGCTCATTTCCGGATTCTCTACAAAAACAACAACATCAACAATTTGGAAATAAAATTGAAAGTGTTCTCGACTTCTTGGGTAATTTTTCTGTAAAATTTTTTTCGTCACCAAATTTTGAATGAAAAGCAAACAAATTTCTTCTGATAAGCAAATTGAATGATTTTCTAATCGAAGCGTTTTCGAGTATTTTGTATATATCGTGTAAAAAAAATGATAAAGAATTGATTTGGGAGTCTTATCAATTTCTTTGAGATATCAAAACGAAGCACGAGCGTGACAGGGATATTGCAGTTTTAGATATGCTCGAAGGTTTTTTTTGTGTCTTATATGACGGGAAAATAAATTTTCACTCTAAATTATTTTTTATTAAAATTTATTGGATTGATCTTGAAAATAAAGTTTTGGAGATTTGCAAAAAATTCCCTCTTTTTGATATCTCAAAAAAATATGCACATGCATTTTGAATAAACCCTGCTATACTTACCTTCAAAAACGCCCAAATACCTGGAAAGCCCCAAAAATTAAAACTGCAAACTTTCAAATCCCCCCCAAAAAATTCTGACAAAAATTTTTCATCTAAATTTTTAAGTGATTTAAAACAACAAGACATATGCTAGATCGATTCCGTAGAAAATTAGTGATTTTGCATAAAATTACCAAAAAGAAGAAGAAAATTAAATAAATTAATAAAAATGAGTGGAAATGATTTGAGTAAACATTCGCTGACTCTAAAAGCTAATAATGGTCGATGATGAGCCAAGCAAGAGCAAACAAGATGCTGCAGCACAAATTTAAGACAAGTGGCTAGACCCAGAATTTTTTCGCTAATTTAGGCAGGGGTTCCTAAGCAAAAATTTCTCGACAAAAATTTAATTTAATTTAACTCATTCTAATTTTTTTTTTTGGGAATTTTTCTTTTAAATAATATTCTACACCGATCCCTGCCTAAATTTCTTGAAAAATTCCAAAAAGCTTCTCTTTCTGTTTCAATACACCAAAAATTTGGCTGAAATGATTGGCAAACATTTGCTCAACCAGAAGCTCAATTTGCTCAATTTGCTTTTCTAAATTGTCGACAGCTTTTGGCTGATTTAATGGATGCTCGAGATGTACTCGTACTGACCCCTTGAATTGTTTGGTAGGCTAGCCAAGAGGCTCTTCAGTAAGAACATCCGTATTTTGCTATTATTTTTAAGGAGTTCTGTTTTTGTAGAGATTTTTGTAAGAAGAATAAATAGAGGGTTATTTTTGGATTTTTCTGTTTAAAATATCCCAGTATTTTAAACTATTTTTTTTGTTGAAAATATTCTGAAAAAAATAAAAGAAGTTTCATCTTAATTAAAAACCAAAAAAATTCACTTTTAAAATTTTATTTTGTCAATTTTAGAAATTAAAAATGCATTATGTACAAGATTCCTTACACTCAATTAATAACTAATCAATTAATAAAATTAATGTCAAATTACCGAAAAGAATTGATTTGCAAGAAACATCCTTTTCGAAGTTAATCCAAAAACAAACTAATTTTATTTGCTAGAAAAATACAAAATGTAAAATTACAAAAATTACAGAGTTACCAAAAATTTGAATTAAATGTAAGTTGGCGCTCAATTCAGTAATTAATTAATTAATTGTCTAATTAAGCGACGAAACAATTGTTCTGGAGGTAATTGCCTTAAAGTCTACAAAACAAATCTACAAAGTTACAAAATAAATGAAAAATTCAAAATAATAACCCTAAGAATCCTAAAAATATCCTTTTTTCCTTTTTGTAGAGAGAAAAAATCACTTGGAGCTCACTTGACGCTCTATCCAAAAAAAATTTCCCAGTTTTTTTTATATTAAAAATATTAATTTCAAATTTGCCTTAAATTTATGAATTTTTAATTTCTCTTTTCCAGTTTTCTTTTCTAAATCCAGTCCTTCCTCGAATTTCCTAAATTCTTGGTTTTTTCGCTTACAAAAATAAAAAGTACGTTCACTCTTTTGTTGTGGGTGCCATCTAGTGACCGTTTTCACTAAATTTCTTTGATATTTCAAGTGTTTTTGATTTTTACACCTCAATGTTCATTTTTAAAGTCAATTGACGTTTCAACTGTCAAACACCTGAAATTTCCTCTTTAATTTTGTTTTTACCTAATTCCAATTATTATCCATTTTGATATCCACCAGATGGCACCACATTTTTTTACGGCCACTCGATATCACCCACATTATATTCAAATATTTTCACAAAACATCTCTGAATTATCACTAAAATTATTTAAATTTTTGAATTGGCCTTAAAATTTATTTTACATTTTTTTAAATCTTTGAAATGATTTTAATTTCATTTTATAAGTTTTTTTCTTGGATTTTTAAGAATTTGTAACTTTTACAATTATTTTCAAATTGGTTTCGTATTTTTTGAGGATTAAAATTTATTTTGGGGAAAAATAACTCAATTATTTTTGTTGGAAAATTTAATTCAAAACTTTTTAGATTTTCTCTTTTATTAAATGTGTTCTCTTGCATTCTCGATTTTAATAAAATCTCTCTTCAAAATAAATAAAAATATTTGTAGAGAAAATTGGAGACCCTGCTCTTTCTCTCTAAGTTTATTTAGTGAAAATAGAAAATTTTTGAAATTTATTTTTTGAATTTTAGAGGGCAGTTTTCTAATTTTACTGAATATTGAGGTTTCCTTTTGTCTCTCTTCATTTCTCTCTCGATATTTTCTTACTTTTAAGTCGTTTCTTCCTCTTAAAGAAGGAAACATCGATTTAAAGTATTTGGCACAAAATTATCTCATTTTCTTCAATCTGCTCTTTCTCTCTCATTCACTCTCTTCACTCAATAATTCAAAAATGGAAGGTAATTCAACAAAATGTCTAAAAAATAATAATTCTCCAAACTACCCATAATTTCCCAGTATTTTCAAAATTTCTCTACTCTACATTCTCTTCCCGTCTCTTTTTTCTCTCAAAAACCCTAAATCTTCTTAAAATTTCATAAAATTTACATCGAAAAGTGTGAGATCTCGCAAGAACTACCTTAAATTACCTAAAGATGAAATCACTGGATCCTAACATGTCTAGGCACCTCCCATAAATAACGTAATCACTCCTTGAACCTACTGTTTATCCTTGCCGGCCACTCCGATGCCAATCAAATGCTCTCCCGCCATCAAACCGCTGGGTTGATGTGCGTAATTTCTAATCTGGTGTAAAGAGATCAGCTGATTAGGGAAGTTCGCGCCATTTTGGGCGACATTTTTGTTCTGGAAACTAAGAGCATCGTAGATGTAAGGACGCTGAGCCAGCTGGTGATGTTGCAAGGTGTTCAAGTGAGTGGGCATCGAGTTGATTGGAGTAAATGCAGAGTTTGTGGTGGTTTTTGTGAGGTTAGACGCGTCGTAGGCGCCGCTAGTTGTCACCACGATCGTTGAGGAGGTCGGTGGGTTTTGTTGGCTGGAAAGATAAGAAAGAGAAGAGTTAGTTTTGTTTTATAAATATACAAAAATCAAGACTCACCTTCCATTGCCGGATTGGCTTCCATTCTGGCTGGCAGCTGCCGCACTAGCCGCAAGATGTTGCGCCAAGTTGGAACCTTGACTTCCCTGTCTAATCACCACAAGATCTTCTCCTTGCTCTTCTGCTCCATTGTTGCTGTTACCAGCACTTCCATTGCGATGATGTTCGAGTATTGCTCGGTGATGTGGCTGAAGGTGCTCGGGATGACCTTGTTGAGCTGCCGCGTGCTGGCCTAGAGCAAAGTCGTATTGGTTTTGCTGTTGTTGCTGCATAGCTTCGGCTAAGGTGGCCGCAGAGTCAGGGCTCACTTTTGGCCAGTAGGGATGTTCACCGGAAACCACTGGAAAGTAAGGAAAGATCAAATTAGTTTATATTCAAAAATTGGCGCCAATTTCATCAAAAAGTTAATTAACAAAATACTTACAAGTAGCTGCATTATTAATGCCCAAATTTCTGGCGAGTCCTAATCCTCCCAGTCCACTCGCTCTTTTCTCTGCCCTCTCAATATGTTTCTGGAGATGTTTGCTGAGATAAGTCTCTTGAGTGTAAGATTTCCCGCAATACTGGCAAATGTGAGTTTTCAAGTGTTTACTTTCTTTGTGCTTAGGGATGTGCTCAAGGAGTGCACTCTCATCTTGGAAGCATTTATAGCAAGAATTACACTTGTAAGGTTTATCAGTTGCGTGACACCGGGAGTGACTTTGCAAGTTACTGAGCTGAGAAAAAGCTTTCGGGCATCCTGGATGTCTACATTTGTAGGGCTTGTCTCCCGTATGTGTTCTTATATGCTGCTGGAGATGAGAAAGTTGAGTGAACTTGCGCTGGCAGATCTCGCAACGGTAAGGTTTGATTCCAAGGTGGATTCGCGTGTGCTGAGACAAGTAGGAGGAGTTGGCGAAGGATTTTGGGCATTGAGAACATTTGTAGGGTTTTGTTTCGCGCATGTGAGCTTGTGTGTGCATCTGCATCTCAGTTTTGCCACCAAAGATCTGCAATTAAGAAAATTCTGGATTAGTTTTAATTTTTAAACAAAAAAAATACTGGGATATTAATATCGAAAAATCTAAAAATAACCCTCTATTTATCCACCTACAGAAAAACTCTCCAAACCCAATTCCTCCAAAAAACAGAGAAATACGGATGTTCTTACTGAAGAGCCTCTTGGCTAGCCTACCAAACAATCTGAGAGGTCTCTACGAACACATTTCGAGCATCTATTAGATCAGCAGAAGCCGTCGACAATTTAGAAAAGCAAATTGAGCAAATTGAGCTTCTGGTTGAGCAAATGTTTGCCAATCATTTCAGCCAAATTTTTCGTGTGATGAAACAGAAGGAGAAGCTTTTTGGAATTTTTCAAGAAATTTAGGCAGGGATTGAGTAGATATAAATTTCAAAAAAATTTCCCAACAAAAGTTAGAATGGGTAATTTTGAAGCTTCACTGGAACTTTCAATGATATGGGATAATTTTTACTTCTAAACCCCTGCATAAATTAGCGAAAAAATTCCGGGTCTAGCCACTTGTCTTAAATTTGTGCTGCTGCATCTTGTTTGCTCTTGCTTGGCTCATCATCGACCATTATTAGCTTTTAGAGTCAGCAAATGTTTACTCAAATCATTTCCACTCATTTTTATTAATTTATTTAATTTTTTATCTTCTTTTTGGTAATTTTATGCAAAACCGCTAATTTTTACGGAATTAATCCATGTCTTGTTGTTTCTTTGATTATTCATTATTTTATTTTTGATTTTAAGCGAATTTTAAGAGTTTATTTTTAGTTTTCTTTGATTTTGTAGATTTTTGGTGAATTATTCATTTTTTTTCTAGTTTTTTGAAAGTGTGAAGTTGTTAAGTATTTTGGGGAATTTCCGCGAAAGATATTTTTTTGAAGTTTTTTTATTTAATGGAATTTTTGATTAAAAATTTAAATAATTTTAGTTAAATTTTAATTAACGGCTACTTTTTAATTTTAATTTTAAGTTATTTGAGTTACGGCAAAAAATATTGAATTAGAAGTAGAAAAACCTGGTTTAAATAAACTTTTGCTAAGATTGCAAAAAAGTTAATTAAAGTGTTATTTAAAATGAGACATATTTTTTCTGACCCACAAAATTGTAGAGTTTATAAAAATACAAAAGAAATAATTTCCCACTTTCTATCAAGAAAATAAAAATTTCCCTTTATTTTTAAAAATATTCTCATTTTCAGTTCTTGTAAGAAGAATTTCAAAAATATTCACATATATTTCAGTGTATTAATGGCGTTAAAAATTAAACCTCTAAAGAACATGAGAACAAATGATTATTTTTGGACAAAAGCAATAAAATCTGCCAAATTGGCAAAACTCAAACCAATTCAAACGTTTTGAGTGCACAAATTAATTTTGGCTGGCTAATAAAACGTTTCAACAGTTCTCAAATTAAATTCGATAAAACTTTGGATCAAAGTCGTTAAATTTAGTAAAAATCTGAATAAAATAGAATTAATGGGTTATTTTTAAATTAAACCATTAAAATGTTTGAGTTATGTTTGAGTTATGTTTGAGTTTTTATGGAAGAAGTCATTGAGGAAATATTAAGATAAAGATTAAGGAAGTCGCTTTCTCATCCACTTTTCATGTAGTTTCATGCAGTTTTAACGATTTCTCAATAATTTGCTTAAATTTCAATAAAATGCTCGTATCACTGGAATTATAAGAAAAATTTGAATTTAATTGGCGCTGTTATCAATAAGAAGAAGGAAAAACATGAGAATTTAATTAATAACAAAACTTCAGTCATTTTAGTTCTAATGGGAATTATGAAGAACTGTTCTGTCATAAACCTGTTTCTTACTTCATTTACTCAAGTAAAAATTTTTTCCTTGTTCTCTACAACAAGATTTATTCGAGACAAACAACTTATTCACTTTTAATGAATTTTTTGTTGGATTTGGTTGAGATTTCTTTAATTTGGAGAAAAAAACTATTAAAGTTTCAGTTTTTTGTTGAAAAACAGTTCTAGACTAGTTTTGTAGGTTAATCGGTTTTTTTGATCTTAATCTTGAAGTTAACAAGGAGTTTTTAGTAATTTATGTTGGTAAAAAAATTATTTTAATAGCAAAAATTTTGAATCTTCTTAGAAATCCTTAATTCAAATTTTTTTTGGAGTTCTAAGATGCAACAAAGCACAAAATGCACTTAAATTTGTAGAAATCATTAAAAATTTGAAAAATGTATTTAATTCCAGAAATTTCAAAATGACAGTTTATTTAGAAAAAAACTCTAAACATCACTAGGAGGGAAATATTTTAAAAACTCTCCAAAATGTAATCTTCAAGTTATATTCCACAAGTTCAAATAAAAAAACTGGGGAATTTGTAATACCTAAAAACCTTCAAAATTTATATCTACAAACTGCAATCCCCAGCCACGCTCGTGCTTGGTTTTGATAACTCAAAGAAATTGATAAGACTCCCAAAATCAACTTCCTTATCATTTTTTCTACACGAAATATACAAAATACTCGAAAACGCTTCGATTAGAAATTCATTCAATTTGCTTATCAGAAGAAATTTGTTTGCTTTTCATTCAAATTTTACAGAAAAATTACTCAAGAAGTCGAGAACACTTTCAATTTTATTTCCAAATTGTTGATGTTGTTGTTTTTGTAGAGAATCCGGAAATGAGCAACAAAGTTCAACAGTTTCCGAATTTTTATCAAGCAACTTCACAAATTCACAATAAAAACGACGAGCTCGAGTTCTTTTTGCTCAGAAAATTTAATTATTTGATTTTTTCTTCCAAAATAACCGAAAAAAATGATTTTTTATGCGCTCAAGGTTGCTCAATACAATCTTGCAATGCTCGAATATTGCGACTAGTTCTTTACTTGTTTTACTTACATTCTTTATTGTGTTGGTGGACCAATTAATACAATTAATTCGCGAGGGTGATTTGCGTTTTTTTTGGCGGAATTCGCGAGTTTTAATTTTTATGGATTGGATAGATAACAACTTGATTTTTTGAAAGAGTTGGCAACAGTGCCCAAATACAGTTCTCAATAATAGAGGGATATTTTATCAAAAATCAGGCAATAAATCTTTAATTCAAATCACTTTTTACATTCAAAATTCTCCACGCAACATTCTGCGTTTTTACGAGTTTTTTGTAAGTTTTGTGAGTCTTTTTGGTGAGTTTTTGATTCTCATTCTTGTTCACATCTAAAAAAAAATCAAATTGTAAGAAATTTGCATGTGTAACTTTTGTTGCTATTCGCGCATGAAAAAAAAAATACTTCTGGATTGTGAAATCAAATCAGGCGAAACTTGTTTTTGGCAAATTTGTTCCACTGAAGTTTTTTCAAAGGAATTTTTCATTTAATAATTTTTTAAAAGCTCGTTAATATAAAAAATCTGTAAATCATCTCATAATTTACCAAAACTACCAAAAACCTTCAAAACTAAAAAATCACCAAAGAAAAGCCCAAGAAAATCGATTTTCTTGATTTTCTTCGTCCATGACCCGAGCCAACAAAAAGATTCTCTCAGACGAGCAAATAACATACCTTTTGCTTCCTCCAAAAAGTTGTTGGAGCGAGGAAACAAAAAATCAATAAATGTCTCACAAATTAAGAAATTTTCATTAATCTTCAATATTTTGTGAGAATGCAAATGAAATGTGGAAGATAAGAAATAAAATCAGATTTTTGTAAAGTTTCATTGAAATTTAGAATTTTTTTAGACTTTTTAAATTATTGACTAAGGTTTTTAAATATTTTCTTCAAACACAGGTGATGTTTTAATTTTTCATAAAGCAAATTTACGGTGATTAAAAAAAAATAACCCAGAACGCAAAAAGTCTCCAAAAACCATAATTAACTATCGATTAAAAACTCTCCAAATAATCAATTAAAATTAGCTGATGATCCATATTTTAAAAAACATAAATAAACACTGACCATATCAATTCAACCTGTTGTTCCCTCTCGTCCCAATTGCAACTTTTTTGTCTTCCAGAAATGAAAAAAATAAAAACAATTTTTTGTTCGAATTCTTTTCAGTTTTTTTCTTCAGATTTTTAGATTTTTTGGCAGTTTTTTATGTTTGTGTGGCTGGCCAGCTCGTGCTGGTGTTGGTTGCTTCGTTTTTTTTCAGTTTTTCGCTTCAATTTGCATTTTTATTCTTAGCGAGTCTTTTTATTAATTTTTTATTCAAATTCTGTTTCTTTTTTGCATTCAAAGCAGCACTTTATGAATTTCGACAGTTTTTCGGTCTTTTGGCAGTTTTTGGGCAAACTTTTTGCAGGGAATGGCAAGTAAATTAAATGAATCTTATTTTTATTTTTAATTTTTTCTAGGTTTATTATTTTGTGCAGAAGTTCTCAAAATTGTGGACAAATTAATCTTAAATTCCCCAAACAATTCCACAAAAAGTCTCCAAATAAAGTTTCCTCTTCAGGTCCTTGAACTCCTCAGACTTTTTCCTTCCGAACTTTCTTCTCGTTTTCTTTCTTTTCTCGCCCAAAAGTTAAAATTTAATTTTTTATATATTTTTTGTGTGATTTTCTCATTTTTTGGCTGCTCGAGACTTTATACACGTGCCCTGAAGCAATTTTACATATACTCGATCTTCGTAGAAAAACTTCTTGAGATTGTTTGTCCAGAAATATTTTAAGGAGATTTTTTTAAAGAGGTCAAATTTTAGAATAATTTAGTTCTAACAAAGACATTATTTAAATTTTCCCGCCAAAACACCAAATTTCAAATTCATCAACAAAACTGCATATAAGCTTATTATGCAGTTTTGTTGATGAATTTGAAATTTGGTGTTGAGTCATAAAAATCATAAAACAAATCATTATCTGTTCATAAACTTCATCATAATGCACCAACACTCCCACAACCTCCAAAATAAAGCAAACTATGACGTCACTCCTTTTTGAGCTTCTTTAGAATTTTTTTGCTTATTCAATTTAGTTTTGTTTTCGTATTTTTTTATTCAAATGTTTCAATTTTATTTATTTTCGGGTGCAATGTTGCCAAAATTTGTGCACAAAATGTTTTTAATGTTTTTTCTACAATTTCGCATAAATTTTGTACGAAGCGTCACAATTTTTTCAAAAAATTAAAATAGTCATAAATTTGGTTTTTGGCAGTTTTTGGATTATTTTTAGAAGATTCTTAGAACGAAATATTGCATTGTGCTAATTTATGCTTTATTGGACGTTATTGGGTTTCATTGGAGTTTTTTTTCAATTTATTTTTTGATATTTGAATTAACATAAAAATAATAATCGCTTCCTGAAAATTATTATAATATCAATTCCTTTAATTTTAATTGTAAATATTCATTTACTCCAAAATTTATTAGATAATTATGTTTCTAAACTTTCTTAATTCTGAATTTCAGAAATCTTTCTTTTCACATTTTTTTTTCCAGTTTTCTTTTTATGGTGCACAAAATCGCGCCAGACACCATAACAACAACAATTCATCGATAAAAAGATTTTCGAAACCTTTTTTAAGGATCTTGTAATTTATCGTTTCTTCTTTTTCATATCGGTTACTCCTTTTGATAGAAAATACTTCGAAAAGTGCTAATTTATGTTTCACATCCTTTATTGTCAAAAATTTTTAGGAGCCACACGACCAACCAATTAAGACACAATTCATTCACAATTCAAACAAAAGTATAATAGAATCGATGCGGTTTATGAAATTGAGACATTTTTCTTAGAAATGTTTGAGAAAAGGTTAAGAAAGGATATTTAAAGTAAAATATTTTGTAGCTTTTGAAAGATTTCTTGGTGCTTTTTAAATTCTTTTGAAAACCGCTGAAAAACTCTTCATAGAAAATCTTCAAAAATAACTCTTGTCAATTTCTCATCTTCAAACAACAAAATTTTTACGCAAAACTGAAAAAAAGCGCCGACAAAGAAATCTTCTCATAAAAAAAACTAAAATAGAAAAGTCTGTGACGTCACACTGAGGCATCAACAAGAGAATTTCCATTTCATTTTCCGGCACTCACACCAGCACACCCAGAAAACTCACCAACTATTTGAGAAAATTGAGATTTTTCTCGAGAACGCCGTCGACCTCCATTTTTTTCTATTTTAGAATTTTTTTCACAATTTGTGAAATTTTCACAATAAAAAAATGTTGAGGAAAATTTCGCATTTTTTGACGGCGCGAGTTTTTTTAGATTCGAGATTTTCAGTTTTTTAGATTTTCGCATAAATGAAAATAAACTGAATGATTTTTTTGAAGAAAAGTTTACACGTGCCGTATAATCTTTTGAAATAAAAAAGTTTATGAATTGAGAAAAGTTTCAAGAATTGCGTGTGATTTGTTTATTAATTTGTTTTTCTCTTGAGTTATTTCAAGTTCTCTATTTTATTATTGATGGGATTTTTGATATGGTTTTTTTAAAAATCAAATACTATGCTAATAAGACAAATCTCATTACAGTTGATCAATTTTGAAATTTGAATTATTTAGAAAACAAAAAAAATCCAATAACACAATTAACATCAACATCATGATAATTTAATGAAATTCGAGTTCATAAGTTTTGCAAATTGACACAGTGATAATATTTCCATATCAAACGATTTTTAAGAAATTATAAATAAAAGTAAAACTTTAAAATAATTCTAAAGAAAATCTTAAGAAAGTGAACACCATATAGAATTCAACTTGTATCATATATTTTTAGCTCATTTTATTTTTTCAATATTTAATTTTTTACTACTGTACGAAACGGAAGCAATCTCCATTCCTCACAACAAAAATTCTTAGAATAATTACGTATTTTCCTATAAGAAGTATTTTTCTTTCTAAATAGTTCTGACAAGAGTTGCACTGTTATGCTATAAAATTGGCGCTAGTCTTCTCTTTTCTTTTCATGTATGCAGTTTTTGCATTTTTGCATTTTCGAGAATATTTTCATGCATGCTCTTCCAGATATGTTTAGGGAAATTATTTTTGTTGGAAAATTTGTGGTAAGGAAGTTTTTTTATAAATTCAATTTGGATTGATTGGAAATAAACTATTTAGAATTTTATTCTTATATGATACTTAAGGACATTTAAAATAAGCATAAACTATGATCGTTTCAATCAAACTGCAATCAGATTTTTGATTGAAATTTTGTTCAATATTGAAAATAAAGTCTTGGATTCTTATCTTAATATTAACTTTTGATAACTGTATCCTTAAAAAAAACTCTTTACCTTAGCGTCATTCATTTGCGCGTCCGTGATGGAGAGCGGCGTGGGCGGCGTGGAGGGTGAGCTGTATTGCTGCTGCTGTTGATGATGGCTGTGCTTCTGCTCGTGATGTTCGGGACTAGGATTATGGCTGGGCGCCGTATTCCTGTTATCTATCAGATTATTATTATTGTTGAGATTATTCTTGATAGTGTAATCTGTGACGGCGATGGTGTTCCTTAGATCGCTGAACTGCTTGTAATCGTGGATTATTTGGGCACTTAATCCGCGTTCATTGATCGATCTCAGCTGGTCTATGGAGCGATGCAAGTATTCACCGCCGGGAATGTCTGCCATTTGTGCCATCAGCTGGTGTGGAGAATTGTGGAATTCGAGCCCCCCTGGCCGGTAGTCCACAGGGCGACCCTCCAGCTTAATTGACAGAATTTTCGGGCTGTTTTGGCGCCGCTTTTAATTTTGTTTCAAGGAAGGCACGTAGAAGTTTTCTATAATTTTTATAGATTAATTATTTTTTGAGTGTTTTTGCGCGTTTCCTCTGAATTTACTATTAAATTGTTTTTTTTTGGATTTTTGGCGGTTTTTTCGTGATTTTCAAGAAAATTTAATTTCATACAAAAATTAAGATTAAAAAAACTCTTTTATTGTTGTTTTTTTTTCTGAACAATTTCTCAAGACAGTTTTCTTAAGAACTTTAAAAATGAATGAGTTTTTAAAATAATTTTTTTTTGCTATCAAAATAAAAATTAGCAAAATTAATGTGAAATAAGGCACCAGTCTATCTATTATGTTAGCTCAGTCAGCTCATCACTTGTTCTTTTATTTACACTTTCATTTGATTCTTCTCCAAAAATTCAATTGTCTTGTTTGTGATTCTCTTTAAAGAACTCTTTTTTGCTTTTTTGCCCAACTGCTCTATTGTTTCATTTGTATCGTTTATTTCACTGCAATTTTTGCAATTTCGCTTCAACTGCTCGGGTTGTTGTTGTTTGGGGCTTGGGCGCCAAAAAATATAGTGGAGTGAGTTGCGCCGCACTTTGAGCAATTTTTCTGCCGACAAGATATTTGTTTACTCACAAAACTCACTGGATGCACCACTAAGACTCTTTCGAACTTCTTTTTAAATTATGTTTTTTGACAAACTGTTTTACCGACAATATTCCACTTTTATCCTTTCTATGTAATTTTCCAGGCTTTCTTGGAAAACTCTTTGTTAGCAATATATTCTTATATTCTTACAAAAAAACACAACTAATAGAACCGAAGAAAACTAAAAAGGCGACAAAGTTGTGGAGCTGTCCAAGCTTTTCGTACCGCGAGTAAAAACAAAATACGTCTGTTCGATACGAGTAAAAAAATTTCAATAAAAAATAAACTGGGGTTTCAGAAAAAAGATCTCTCGTAGTTTGGCCTTTTTTCGGTTTTTTCGCTGAGAAAAAAAATGCCGAAAAAATTCACGAGGCAGTTTGAGGGGAAGGCGATTTTTTCTTTTTTCCAAGAGTGCAGCGGGTTGTGTTTTTGTTAGGTAGAATGTAGTTTTGGTGGCTTTTTTAATCAAAAATTTTTTTTTTAAATTTAAATATGATATCAAATTTGTTCTTAAAAAAATTTTCTTAGAAAACATTTTCTTAACCTTTTACGGATTTGAAGAATTTTTAAACATAGTGAAAAATGAGATTCATAAACCATACAAGAAATTTTCAAAAATTCACAGAATTCCACCCAAAGAAACCGACCCCTCGACAAACGAATTTTTTCTCATTCTCTCTCTCATTTTTTCCTGTCCGACACACACAAGCAAATTTTCCCTCACCACATTTTTTTTTTCCTTCGAATCTTGTAAAAATTCATAAAACTCATAAAATCGGCAAAATTCTTGCATGTATTTTTTTTTTGGATGCGAGAATCTTGAGAAAATTTTGGAAAAAAGAATATTAAGGAAGTTGCATGAAGTTCAAAAGTCGCTACTGTTCCTTTAAAGTATTGTTGGTATTGGAGTAAAACTATCGAAAATAGCTGAAAGCAACATTTATGTGTTTATGGTGTTTTAGGAGGAGAAAAATCTTGAAATCTTCACATTGGTCGATTTTAGATGTAAGAAAAGACCCCTGCAAGTTTTTATTTCTAATACAAATTATTTCTGAGACATAAAATGTTCCAAGATCAGGGGATGATTTAAATTTTTTGTGATTGACTCGGTTATTAGTTACTTGCTTGGTCCAATTCTTAATTCTTTCTTTAAACAAATTTCTTCAATTTAAAATTTTTTTGTCCGAATCCAAAAAAAGCTTTGAATGTTTCTTTCGATATTTTTTTTTGTTTCCGAAAAGAAGTGTAAAAAAATAAAAAATAAGGCACACGTTTGGAAGATTTGCTTGGTCTGTTTTTATTGGGAGTTTCTTTAGCTTTTTTTTTCTTCGAGTTTTGTTCAGCTTTTTGCTTTTCTGTGTTTACAAACAACAAGCAAAAAAGTGGTTATTGTAAATAAGACACAAAAGTTATTAAATGAAGATGATTTTGATGCAAATCTGGCAAGTTATGGTTATTGTGAGACATTTTGAAGTTTATTGAGATGATTTTGGATGATTGAGTTATTGTCGCGGACACTGACTTTAGATTTTATCTTTAAGAAAACAAAATTCCAAGTATTTAATCTTTTTGTTTGCAAATCTTCGATAAAAGTTTAAATGATGCAAATTGGATCTTTAAAATTTCTGATAATTTTTAGATTTGGAATCTTAACGGTTCGTGTTTTTCAAGGAATTTTTAAAAGATGTGTGTTAAGAGGATAAGATTCTACTGTTATAATAATTAATCTTTATAAATTTAAATTCAGACAAAAAACTTCAATCATTTGATTTTTAAGACAAAATTGTTCAAAAAATTTGGTAGAGCATAAAAAAACAATTATTCTCTCAATGATATTTCAGGAAAGAATTTTAATGTAAATAGTTCGCGGTGAACACTCTCAAGCTTTTCGACGACAGCAAAAAAGTGAATGGATCCTTAATACTTTGTCTCAATATTTGCGTTACATCTTTCGTCGCTTCAGCAATAAAACAATTATCACTTCAATAAACGAACAAACTTGGAGTAAACTTGGAATAATGTTTGAATACTTGTAGCTGCTTTTAGCTGAGCAATTGAATAAATTTGTCCTGCTTTAAGACGTTGCTCAAGACATCTCAAGAAAAAGGTATTTTGACAAGAGATCTTAAGGTTTTTGTTTTATTGCTCGAGAAGGCTTCAGAAAGAAGAGGTTTTTGGCAGTTCTTGTAGGCTGGTGACGTGTTTTCTTGGGTTTTTGGGAGTTTTGTTGAATTACATCTTCAGACATTTTTCTATATCTGTATTTTTACTTAAGATTTATATCTAAATTATGTTTCTACACAGTTTAAGATAAATTTGTTTCAAATTTCCTAAAATTTCTGATTAAATCCTAACAAATTAAACATTTCATAAAAACAACAGCATAAAAAAGAATCACCAAAATATTACAATAATTATTCAACGAAATGTCTGCCACATCATTCAACGCAAGATAAGCTTTGATTAAGTAATCCGAGCCAATCCATCTCACCAAAAAGTCAAAGAAATAGAAGAAGAAAGGAAACATTTCAATCATTTATTTTAACTTTTTGTATGTTCGGCATCAGTTTGAAAACATTTAAGAAATTCGAAAAACTCCGAAAAATTATTATCAGAAAATTGAAATCAACAAATTACAAATTGGTAGAAATCATAAAAAGCCTCAAGCAAAGACGCTTGAGAGGAATGACTCCACAGAAAATCTGTTAATGTCTCAAGCAAATGAGGCAGTGCACCTTTGGCCTCCATCAATTTCGTCAAATTCATCAATTTTCTAATTTTTCAGTAAATGTGATGGTTTTTTAAAGATTTTTCATTTATTGAAATTATCGCAATAAGTATTGAAAGCGGTTGAAAGTTTTTTTTTAGTTAAACGCGATAAAAGATATTTTTTAAGATCTGTTGAATTTTGAAAGATTTGTTGAGATTTTGAAGATTTTGGATTTACATAACATTGCTGGGCTTTAATCGCCTTAAACAATCGAAAATCACAAGAAAACAATCAATAATAATTATTTGGTTATTCTTCGGTTATCATGGATTAAAATTGTAAAATATATCAGTGATCATCATTAGAAGGCAGGGCTTTTGCAGATACTGTTTTATCGAGTTACTTAAGACCTGCATTTAATAGATCTTAGTCCACCTTGCTTGCTTGGAAAATAATGTTTTCAGATCTCAAAAATACCGAAAATTATCGAGAATACTCTGAACATCTTACAAGACAAATTTCTATTATAAAGATCTTGAGACCATTATTAAGAAATTATTATTAATTTTGAATGTAAATTATTGGTTGATTCGTTTTACTTCTGTTTCTGGTTTCTTTGAGATTTTCAGTAGTTTCAGTAGTTTTCTGTATTTCACGAGTATTTTATGAAATTTGTTTATTCCAAGATCAATTTCTTACATTTTTAATCTTTAAGAGGTAATTTTTCTTTATCAAGAACACAAAGAAGACAAAAGAATATAAATTTTAGTAAATTAGATCGATTGTTCTAAAACAGGATTAAAGGTTCGTTCGGATAATAAAGCCACATGAGATTGTGTGGATTCTTATTAGAGGCTCAAATTTCTCAAGAGTTTCATCTAATTAATTAAATGTTTTTGAAATTCAGGAGCTGTTTTTGGAAAGAAAAAAGAATTTTAATTTCATGATTTATCAAGTGCTTAAGCTTTTCTGGTCATAAGAATCGCCCCAACCATTTATAAGTGAAAAAACTGAGCACCCTTCTCAATTGAAATTACGTTTTATTAAAACTTCTTCCAATTCATTCAAAAAAGAAATAGAATTTTATAAGAAAGGGAGAAATTTTCCAAAGAATTTCAAACACACAAACATTTCCAACACTTTTCTAATGAATTGTTGGGAGATTGAAATAATAGGCGAGCATTTGATGCAAATTCTTTCTAGCTGACAATTTGCAAAACTATTGAGCTACTTATTTTATTTTACGAAGTATTTTTCCCTGTCATTTGTAATACTTTGAATAAAGTCCACAATTCTATCCATGTATGATTAATACATAACTAAGCAGCCAAGTCTACACAAATAAATCAAAAAGAGAAGACGGACAATTTGAATAGAAATCATAGAGAACAGGGAATAAATTGTCCTGCAAGCATAATAAAAAGGACGAAAGAGGGCAAGAGGTCGTCAACGTTTTTTTTCTTATGTATTTTAAGTCGCAAAATATTTCATTACTTATTGCGCAATTTCTTCAAGGGCATTAAGGATGGTTGGGAAATATTATTTAGATCTAAATCTGAATCACCTAGAAAGACACAAAATCTACGCATTTTGAAAATAGTCATTAGCAGCTCAAAAACTTTTAAAATTCAAAAGATTTATCGAAGATTTCTGAAATATTTAGAAATCGCTTCATCAAACTAATTGGACAGCTGGAGATCCTCGAAAAAATTTGATAGAACGAGATATGGAAGATGATTGATCTTTCTTTGTGGTTATTCTGTTATTGTAACCAAAATTTTGAAGAATGGTTGATTCAGCAAATCACTAAAATCGTTGATTTAGTAATGAATTTAGCGAAAAGTTTCGCATTAATTAAATTGTAAAAAGGTGTTATGGATATATTTACCTAAATAGAAATAAAAAGGAAGAGGAAATGGAACAAAAACACTTCCACGATTTTTGAGCACTTTACATATAATTTTAACAACGTACAGCAGCAAGTTCATTTTTCTTGTACTCCTTTATAAGAAATGCAACAAGTTTTGCTTACAGAATACACAGAACAATAAAGCAAAACATTTTTTATTTCAAATTAATATGAAAAACGAGAACAAAATCTTCAGATTTTTTCTCTATAAACAATTCAACAATTTTGAACTTGACGATTTCGTTTTTTTTCTACCTGCCCCACGAGAGCCTGCCTCAAAGCCTTAGCATCAGGCCTTCAGCCTGCAGTGCCCAGCAGCAACAACAACGCATCTTATTACTTTTTCCCACGTTTTTGAGAAAAAAACCTTTTGATATAAATTTCTGTATTGAATAAAGTCTAAAACCGGAATAAATGTGCTCGAGCTGTGCTCTTACGATGTTGTTGTTGGAGAATTAATATATAAGAAGAACCAACACATGAGGACAGTCGGCTTCCAAAAAAAGAAAAGATTATTTGCATTGGGATAAAGATAAGGACAAGAAAACGCGATTCCTGGAGGATTTAGGTTTCGGGCAGAGATGCAAATCTTTATCTCTTGGAAGGTATTTCGCATTTTACATTAAAAATTGAGTAAAAAAGTGATTTTATTGAAATACAGAGTTGCTTATTATTATAAAACATAAGTACTTGCAAACAATTTTAAATCTACAGAAACTGAAGTAGTAAATTCTGAGAGTTAAGGACCTGTTTCTACTAACTTATGTATCCTTTTTTTGAACCTCAAACTCTATAATTTACAACACAAAGCGAATTTTATTCTAAAGAAACATTTAACAAAATAACCAACAATTTAAGAAAACAAATAAAAAGTCTGGGAAATTCGCCTTCTGTCATTCTTTATCCTTGGCCCATAAACTACAGCAAAGGAATCAATTAAATTTGATTATTTTGCTGTTTCGCTTTCGTTTTCACCAGAAATCTTGAAGAATTCTCAAGAAAACTTATATAATGTTTTTAAAAACTACCTGAAATTACACTATTCTTCCTGCCAACATCTTAAAATAATCCAAATATCTTGATCCTCCTGTTACTTAAGAATGTTGCACAACACTTAACACCTTGTGCAGATTTACTTACTGTTATGAGAGCTTTCTTTTTTAGGTAGACATAGTTTTCCTTATCCGATCTATAAAATCTAATTGATTTCTTCCTTTGAGCTATTTTTGAGTTCATTCTTTATTAAATTTTGTTTGAGAGAAATCCGTAAAATAAACAGATATCTTAGAAAATTGCCCAAAACCAAAAGATGTGATGATAAGAAAAAAAATAATGTCTTGCCAATAAAAAGTGTGGGAGCCAGTTTTTGCCAATAAAAGGAATATATAAAAATATTGCGTTTCTCTAATATAAAAATATAGATTAATGATTTAATATTGAGGACGTGCAAAATGTTGATATATCAATAAAATTGATTCTTTTGAGAAATGTATTTTTACAATGTCAAGACTCAATACCATGTTTGTCATAATCTTACGACATTTCCCACAGCTTCTTGTTGAAATGTCTCAAAATGAATTGAAATATGTTGCAAAGATTTTTGGTTTTGATTAAAAGTTTCAAATAAATCTTTGCTGACCACGCATTCGAACCAATTTCAAGACACAAGCTACAATTTCAACTAGTTTTCAGAGCTATGAATGGATATTAATCAAATTGGAGCAGTTTTATGGATTTCTAGAAAAGTAGACTGTTGCTTTTTGAATGTGAATTAGGATGATCGTATATTGATTTTATGGATTTCATTTTATCAAGAAAGATTATATAAACGGAAATAATGCTCAAAATATTAGAAATATTTTAGTTTTTGACAAACTTTGCCATTTATTGTTATTTCACTTTTGAAAATTTCATTTCACTGGAAGAACACCAAATTAGAATGATTTGAACTATTTCAAAAACCAATTTTCTTTGGAAACCATCAAAAAGCGTCTTGTATCTTAATTAATTTAATCATCAAATTATTTCAATTATCCACACGATTAGTAGACCAAAGCTGACAAAAAACAAAACAAATTAAATTCTCATGGAATTAAACAAATTTCCAAACTTTTTTGTAACTTTTTCTAACCAATTCCAACATTTTAATGAAAATAATTCGTTTTGGCATTCTTCAAGACAAATTCTAAATTTGCATGAAAACAATTTGACGAAAACTTGAAAGTCAAAAACTCCCCAAGTGAAATCCATTAATAAGTGGCCTTTAAAGCAACATTAGGTTGCGAGACATAAAAATTCCAGAGCAACATACAAACACGAAAATTAACTGAAAAAGCATTAGAATTGCTTGCTAATCCAGTTTCTTAGTTTCTCGGAAATTCCCTGTAAAAAACAAATATTAACGATTTTTTTAATTACAAAACTATTTTCCCATTTTAATGATCTGAAAATGATTTACAAAATACAAATCGCGTGAGTATCAGAAAAATTCGCCCAGTTCATCAATGAAATAGTTTATTTTTTGGTTTTAGCGTTTTATGAAGATATTTTTGATTTGAAGGAATCCGCAAACGATTGAATAAACCGAAATTAAATAAAAATGTACAAGAACATCTCTCAATTTTAAGCCTCTAGGCTTTGCTGCTAAGTTATTTTGATGAATTTGAATTTTACCGTGAGATTTCTCATCAAATCTTATTTTACATCGATAATAAGTCCTCGAACACTATCAAAAACCCATCGTAAAAACTTTCCAGCTTCTCTTTTTATTCTCAAGCTAATTTGTCTCTGCGTAAATTCCAATTATATTCCAAAATTTCCAAATAATCATCTGTGCACCAGATTCTCGCACTAAATAAGAAAAATCTTTTAACATTCATAAACTTGAACATAAAGTGTTAATGAACATATCCAAGTGCTTGTTATGTATTTGCTTTTTTTTTGTTCCAATTTTCGATGATTTCAAATAATTCTCCAACGATTCTTAAATAATTCAAAAATTCAAGTAAAAACTCTTTAAACAAAAAAGTGCTCGTTATATAAACAATTTTGAAAAGCGGCATTGAAGGAAAGAGATAGTAAATGTGACGCGAGTTCGCGGGTGTACAATTTTTTTTATCCCACGGAAGTGATCAACAAAAAAACGATCCCCAGTGGATTCTTCAACAATTATGAAATTCAACAATTCTACCAGATTCTACATTTCATTGAGATTTCCTGGATATTATTTTTAATACATTTTTTTCTTTTAATAAACATTAAAGGCCAAGACAAAAATCTTTACTTCCTCACAAAATAATTTCTATAAAAAATTATGAGTCCTTAACTGACAAAAGTATCCTTTTGGGTTTTTTTCACATTCAATTTGAATATAAAAAGTATAAAAGAACCATTTGGAGGATATTGTCCATTCACTATTTTTTTCTCAAGACGTTTTTCGTCAGATTCTTCAGATGTCGTCAAATTCTCTTGTGTTATATTTTCTGTGTAAGAGGTTGTGGGAAAAAAACCAAAACTTTAAAGATATAAAAATATTATAAACTTTCGTTTTCTTCAAGTCTTTTCATTATAAATGGCTCTTTTATGCGTTTTAATGTTTTTTATTCTGTTTTATTTCTTTTATTCGCGTCCTTGAGGTTTTTATATTATTTGGAGATTTTTCTGGTCATCCATGCGGTCCTTAAATTGATTCATGATTGTTCTCAGAAGATTACAAGTATTCTAAGGAAATAATTTCTCAGGGAGAAGCACCTGTTGCTTGTAATCTTACTTTGTGTCTAGTAAACTGTCTACTGTGCCTTATTGTTCCAATTATCTTTCCCAATCGATCTAAGATTTATTTGATACACAAAAGATATTTATGAAAATATCAAAACATTATAGCAAACACTGAAATTAAGGGTTGAATATTTTTTTCAATTCTTTGTAAGATTTATTCGAGGGTTTATTTTTCTTTTCATTAATTGTCAATAAAACCAATAAAACTTGGAATATTTCAACACAACAAGGCACGAAACACATAATTCTGAAGCAACCCTTTTTGATCTGATTTTAAGTGAATTTATGCTTTTGATATTTTTGTTTGAAATTCAATACAATAATTAACTTTCTATTTCAATAAATTTGTGATATTTACAAAGAAAACCACTAGAATTGATTTTGGTATTGCAATCTTTAGGAAGTTAACCCTTTGCATTTAAAAGAAAATTACTGCTACAGTGGATTTATTAATGTTTATTGGTTATTACTCAAAAATTAGAGATTTTATGTAAAATCGTTGGTCTGGAGAATTAAAGGATAAGTTAAAATTAAGAAGAGCCTGTACTATCATTACTTTTAAAAAAATATTAAAGACATCTAGAACAATTCCCAAAACATCGCATGACATAAAATTGCCGCAAAATTAAATTAAAAATAATGTTAGATATTATTTTCCAATCAAAAATATCTCAAACAACAAGATAAACTTTAATGTTAATATTGTTTGTCTTTAAGCTGCCATGGACCATAAGTTTAACGGACAAGACAATTATTTTTCAGAAATCCAAAAAATCACCTGTGGCTATTTCCATCTCGTTTCTCCACATTTTAAAATCTCATTTGATACTTTATATTTTACAAAATACAAAAATTGTAATTGAAGATTTTTTGGCCAAAAAACACCATGAAAAACTTGAAGAACATCAAAGAAATGGTTGAACTAATAGTAACGAGAAAAATGAAAGAAAATAGTTTTGCAAATTAATTTTAATCAAATTTAATAATTTTTGGCATGCAATGCTAGTTGAAGACTTTAGGTGGAATGTAACAAAGAACAATTTGGAGTAATTTAATTTCCTGGAACGCTTTGCTGGAGACTTTTTGCGTAGAGTGTGCTGGATTTTATTTAAGAGCGTTTTTTGGGTGGCTCAATTTTGGTCATTAAATAAATTGGAGGAAAGCGGAATAAAAGGCGTCTTAAAAATATTAAATTTTCTTTGAAGTCGAGTACAAAAGTTCCTAAAAACAGTTCAAAGTAGTTAAATTGCGATCAAAATAGATCAAATATGATCAATAAAAGTTCAAAGACAATAAAAAAATATCAAAAAACGATACATTTTGGCTCGCTCATCTTAAAAACAGAATGCTCCAAGTGATAAAAAATTTGGAAATTTGTTTCATAAATTCTTATCTTCTTAATAATAAATGTACCAAAAAACCTAAAACATCACAAAAAGATCATGACTCACAAAATTCGCCACACTTTACAGTTTAAAGCACAAACAACAAGTGGATCTTGAACTTGTCGTTGAACAATCTGACAATCATTGCTTCATTGCTCTCTAACCATCACCGCATCCCATAAAGAAAACATATTTAAAAGAATTTATAAAAAAATGGCCGGCACAATCAACTTTAATTTTCAATTAATTCACCGAAAAACTGTTCACCTTAATTCGAGTGACCAAAACTGATTGCGACTGATGGAAGCTGGTAAAAGACGCAAGTCATTAATGTATTGAACAATTTGTGTAGTTTTACAGTGTGGTGTAACGTTGAATGGCTTTAAGACGCGCGATAGGCACCGAGAAATCTTCGAGACTTCAACAGCATCTCGAATTGATGAAAGAAGAAGACTTCCGTGCCCAAAAAATGAGAGATGAATCTATGATGAATGTGGTGCTTTGACGAAGCTTAAATTGCCAAAAGATTTATGTGGACCGAGGAAAGTCGAGTGTATGGAGTTTAGCACTGTTAGGAATTCTTGATATTTTCAATAACATTTTTGATACATTTCAATCGTTTCGATCTATTATAGTAAATTATTTTTTAAAGCTATTTTATTAAATTTTTAACCAAAATTACCAACAGTTCCCTCTTAGAAATATTCTGCCTGTAATGCCAAAAATAGTAAAACAAACATTTGCTTATCTTTTACCATTTTTTCGACCGAACTTGAAAAACTTTTAAATTTTCTTAAGATCAACCAAAACGCTCAAGATCTTTTACACGGGACAAAAAGTGAAGAGTCACTCTCATCTCAACTGGAAATAACTTGAATGCCTGCAGTAGTAAAGTATTATAATGTATTTTAATGTAGTAAACTTACCAATAGATGAATTTCTCAAATATTAATCAAGAAAGCTAACCAAGCTATAACTGTTTCTCTGCTTTGAAAGTTCAATTTCATTAAAAAACCATTTGGACAAATTATGTCACACAGTTTTAACCTCAAAAATTTGTTAAGATGCTTTTAGTTCCAAAAGCTTCAAACATCTTCAAAAATATAGGAAAAAGCCACGCGGCGGGCCAGAAGACGATTTGTGCATTTTCTCCAAACAAAATCACAAAATGATGCTGTTAATGCTTTTAATACTATTAATTTAGAGTTTTTATGTTTTGCCGGTGATCCCGGAAATTGCTCATTACACGGATGATTTTCTGGAAGAAGTTTAAATCTTTGTTTCACACTTAAAGACATGACTTTAATATGTTTAGGTTTGAGATGCGTGCAAGACATTGATGATTTTGAAAATACTTTTAAGACAAAAGGCTCATTCTTACAACCAGAAAACTATGATCATGATCAGCTATGATTGAAGGCCTTTTGATGTTTCATTGAAGCGCAGACAAACTAATGACTTTTTAATAATATGACTGCGTCCATTTGACTTAATTAAAGATTTGGAGTTTGAGATTTTTTGGAAGTTGAATGGAGTGGAACAAAAATGTTTTTAATGTTCTAATTTTTTTTCGAAATTTATTTTATTCAATAAAGTGGCGTTTTTTTATAATGCGTAGGGTTAAGTCAATAAATATTGTTGGACCTTCAAAAAATTCGTGCAAAACACTTAATACTTCTAAATATATTTGACTCACTGCGGTGATGTCATTACAAAATAAATGTTTTCTTAGAAAATTAAATAGTCGTACTTCGTTATTTGCATGAAAACGTAGAAATATTTATTTACAAGATACACTTGAAGATCAAAATGTATACAAAAATGCGTGAAGCCTTATATTTTGCTCAAACACAAATTTTTTGCCAAATTTAACGAATATTTTATTAGACACAACACTGATAGTAGCTAAAAAATTAAAATAAAACATGCGTAGACATAAAATGTTTTGCATCTCCGCAACAAAAAATAGTCTGTTGAACATCTGAGATCTTTGAAAACATTTAAATAAAAATGAAATAACAGTCAAACGGAAATTGTTCCATTTGATGCGAACATCGAATTTAATGACAATTTCGATTATATAAAATGTGAAATAATTAAAAATGCATTAAATATTTTGTGATGACTTTATTGATCGATTAAAGCGTCAGTTTCATTTTACTTTGAAGTTTTTGGTTTATATCAAAAATTATGTACTTTTAAAGCATATATTATGTTTAGCGAGTTTTTTTAGTACATTCTCCAACCAAAAATCAAATTTCATCGTAGAGCTAAAAATCAAACAGTTGTAAAACATGAAAATGTGCTGGCAGATAAATAAAATGATAGAAATCCACCTGTCTAATCAACTCTTTCAAGTAAATATTATTTTAAAATTTCAATAACAGTATTTCTATAAAACTATCATATTACTTTCAGTAGTGAAACCATGTAAAAGCCTGTTCAACCTTCTACAACAGATTGATTCAAGTTAATACAATTAAAAACCAATTTATTAATTTATGGGTGCATTTACAATTAGAGAGAAGAACAAGTTATTAATTTCTAAATTTTGTATTTTACAACTTGTAAAAATAAATCTTATAAAGTCGTAAAAAAGAAATTCTTAATAAAGTGTTATCAGGTTTCAGTCACCGTTTAATTTATTAATTAAGTAACCGAAATCTACAAGACGCTCCAAGAAATTTCAAAGCAACTTTCAAGAATATCAAAAATCGCTGTAAATTACCTTTTTCTCGTTTAATTAATTTATTAGGTGTTGTAAAAATGAACAAAAGCGACGAACGAGCGTCTTGAAGATTCAAGATATAAATTAATTATAATGTAAATAAAAAATCGTAGAAATCTTTTATTGACCACAAGCTCAAAAATAGCAGGTTATTCAATAAAATTAAATAAAAATGGGCTTTTATGATTTTGTCTATTTTGACACAAGAACTAATCAAAAATTAATAAAATGTTTTGTAAAACAAGTTGGCAATCATAAAGACGTGAGAAATTTCGTGGATTTGGAAAAATATGGAGGCTTTCAATGCTAAAATAATTCATTTTAATTGTATAATATACTAATTTTCTTTCTGTGTCTAATTTCTTTGAAGATTTCAAAGAAATTCCAATAATAATTCCTGGAAACCCAGTTTTATAGATCAGATTTGAAAATGTTATTTAATATGACAAAATATATTTTACAGTGTTGAAAGCGTTAAACTTTTATTTAAAATAAATTTGCCTTTTAAATTTCAACCGGCAGATTTGCAAGTTTTTTGACCTGACATGAGAACGCATTAAAACAAAAGGTCCATGCTTTTATTTAAAAGACCAGACAATTATATAACAGCGAACCTTCCTCAGAAAACTAAGATCAAATGGTTTTGGGTTTCATTACGATATGATTTATTCCACAGAAAAGTTTTGCATTTCTATTAAATCTATTTTTTAAATGAATTTTCTTCTTTTTAGACGATAACTTTAATTTGAAGATTTCTAGGAAATATTTTTAGCGTTTATCTAATAATTTCATACATGTTTGAGTTTTTTCAAAATTTAGTTTTTTGCTGCTTTTTGGTATTAAATATGATTATGGTTTTTTGAAAGCATTTATTTATTGATAGTTAAAAAATGTTGTATTTAGCAGGGCTTCATAAAAAGATTTAAATCTATTGAAAATGTTGATCAAAGCTCGGAAAAACCAATTCAACATTCTAGTGCGTTGATTTAATTTTTTTTTCATTTGAGAAACCATTTAGCCAAGCAAAACTCTGCAAATATTAAATTTTGGCCAACGACCCCATTACTAATTTCTTATTCACCAGCAATTTCTTAAATAATGTCATGTCAAGATGTGTTTTCTATTTGGTGAATTCGTCGAGTAGTCCAACAACAATAACGCTGGCCAAAACTTCAAAACTCCAAAAAATTCACCAAACTCTAAAAACACTAAAAGGCGGAATGAAACAAACAGGTTGTGTGATTTTGATGCAAATTCGATAAATCTTTTTAGTTTTTATTTTGTTTTTTGCTTTTTTGGAATAAGTTTGAGAAATTTGAATAAGATAAGTATAATGAGCATTTGCATACGGTTTATTCCAGTTTCTGGTTGGAATGAATTTAAGGATATTATTGGGAAAGATATTTGGATTGACGGAACGAGGTTTTTAGTGCATTGAGTATTTTTGGAGCTTGGATTTTTAACTGAAATTGAAGTTTGGGAGTAAAAAGAAAATCTATTTCTGAACATTAACAGAATTCACAAGGTAAACCTCTTTGCTTTGCATGCACAATTAATTTATCGAACGAACTGATTTCTTTGATATATCAAATTGATATTTTTTATTGTCAGAAATTAGTGCCGACGACAAGTTTCCTTGTTAAACTGCGCTAATTGAAAAAAGATCACATTTTAATCATTTAGCGTTTTGCGTAAAATAGCTCAATAAAATCCCTTTGATCATTTTTTTTTCTTATAGACTGGCGTTGAATAGTTTAAATTTTCAAAGAAATATCTCAATAAAATCCTTTTGATCGTCTGTATTCTTCAGAATTTCGTTGACTCGAACAATTGAAGTGATATTATTTGCATTATAATGCAATAATCTATTGGTTTAATGTAAAAACTTCAAAAATACCTTGCAAACGTCTCCCTCTCTAACAAACCATAAACACACTTGTAAACCTCTCAACTAATGACATTCCCAAAAAGCCAAAACGCCAACAAAAATGTATAATTGAATATTTTCCAATTAATCAAACAAATGAATGACGCTTTGTTAGCACAATTTTTCATCGAAACTTCAAAAAAACAAATCTTGACTAGTTAAATTATTAAAAATGATCAAAAGTACTGAATTTATTATTGTAAATTGTTGTAAATTATTGTAAAGTATTAAAAATTATTAAAAACATTTAACGTTTTAATGTATTAACGCATAGACTGTCCGATGGAAAAAATAAGATAAATAATCATCTTGAAGATTTGTTTGTCAAGAAATCATCAATTTTATCGCAACGCGGGTAATTAATTGATTGCCATTTGTCATACATAACAGGCCGTAATCACCATTTGTACAGTGACTTTCTAAAATCTAAATTGATGTGCAAGGCGCAATTTGGGGTCGATTTTGGAGGTTCTCTTAGTACTACTTCTGGGTTTTTATGTAAATTGTAAGAATATGGAAATAAAACACTATCGAATGCCTAAAATCAGGCATCTTTTATTCTTTCAAATTATCATGAAAAAAACGTGAAAAACATAATAAAATACGATTAATTTGTCAATAGAAAAATAGTGATTGTAGACAATCAAGCTAAAATCTGACTTAAATCCGAATAGAAATCATTTGATCAAAACCTCTCAAAAATATCCAAGCTAATATCTAAATCAGTTTTCTGCAATAAATTAATTTGCTCCAGCTAATAGAGAGACCAAAAAGTCCAAGCAACCAAAAATAACCGAAATTTAACAGCAACCAAACAATCTCTGGCCAAGCATCTAGCAGCAAATGCTGAAAACAGCTATAACTGGTTTTTTGCCCGAATTTTGGGGAAGGGGTTAAATGATTGAAAAATAAATGATTGAAAAATAAATGATTGAATAGTAAAATGATTGAAATATAAATGGTTGAAAAAAAAACGTATGAAAAATAAATGTATGAAAAATAAATGTATGAAAAATAAATGATTGAAAAATAAACGTATGAAAAATAAATGTATGAAAAAATAACGTATGAAAAATAAATGTATGAAAAAAAAATGATTGAAAAAAAAATGTTTGAAAAATAAATGGTTGAAAAATAAATGGTTGAAAAATAAATGGTTGAAAGATAAATGCTTGAAAAATAAATGCTTGAAAAAAAAAGTCCATGAAAAATAAAGAAATGAAAAATAAATCATTTGAAAATATATAAAGGGTTGAAATATATATGCTTTTTTAAAATATATGTAATGTTAAAAAAAAAAGAGCTCGAATGATGAAAAGAGGGGCATTGTGTTGATAATTTAACATTTGTATTAGATTGAAAATTTGAGCAAAATTGGAGTCATGCAAATGGATTTTGTAGCAAATCAAATGTTTTTATTTTAATTTTGAATAATTTATACTTCGATTCTCAAAGTCCGAAATTTTTAATTTTGACTCATTCTCACATTTTGATTCGAATTTATTCTCAATATGATTTTTTAATGTTCAGAACTCATAGAAAATGGTTTGAAACTCATTCTTGTCTGAAGAAATGGGATAAAATTTGAAAAATAGGATTATAATTTCTGAAACGTCAAAAAAAACTTTCACGGAAAACTCAGATTTTTTTTAAAATCACTTTCATAGTCTGTACTACGCTTTACAAATCATTAATTTATTATCAATAATAGTTTTAATAAATTTATTTTTGACCAAAACATTCGGCAAAATTCACGTAATTTTTTGTTGCAAGGAAACGAAAAAAATTCTGCATAATTATTTTGCAGAATATTCTTTGGTTTGAGTCTACCTTAAATCTTTTTTTTTAAATAAACTTTAAATAATAGCTCGATAAATCAATTTGTCGAAATGAAATGCTCAAGATTTTCAAATTTTTCAAACAAAAAATTTTACATTTCAAACAAAAAATTCATACGTAGTGAAAAAAAGATTCCCAGTTATATTTATTTAAAAAAAAATCCAAAAATCATTTTTTTAATTTCTTTCAATTGATATAAAATAAGTTTGATAATTTTTCAACAAAAACCTTAATTTATGCTACACATTTTAAATTATGAACTCACTTTAAAAACACTACCCCTGTTTTCATCATTTAAGCTATATATTTTTGAATTTTTAATCTCTAATAAATTATTTTTCAACCAATTATTTTTCAAACGTTTTTTTTTCAAACATATTTTTTTCATACATTTATTTTTCATATATTTATTTTTCATACGTTTTTTTTTCAAACATATTTTTTTCATACATTTATTTTTCATACATTTATTTTTCATACATTTATTTTTCATACGTTTATTTTTCATACATTTATTTTTCATACGTTTATTTTTCAATCATTTATTTTTCATACATTTATTTTTCATACGTTTATTTTTCAAGCATTTATTTTTCAATCATTTGTGATTCAATCATTTATTTTTCAATCATTTTACTATTCAATCATTTATTTTTCAATCATTTAGCACTCTCCCGAATTTTGGGCTCCGCGAATTGCTTTACATATTTTTATATTTTTGGCACAGGTTGGCTTTATAATGCATATTAGAAATATTTAACATGTATTAATCATAAAACCGTTTGTGAGGGCCACTTCGAAACTGATCTAAATTAATATCAGTGAAAAATATGTTTTTGTTTGGAATCTCCCCTTGAAACAATCAATCCCAGTGTAAATAATTTGATTTGATTTTTTTCACGTTTACAGAAATTTTAATTCCTCTAACTGAGATCGTTGTTAATAGATTAGTGGACGAAACTAGAGAAAAACAACCAAATACAGACAAATTCAACCAAAACACAGAAATAGCAGCTAGTTGTAATAAATTAAGTTGTAGTTTCAGTGACTGGAAGTTGCCTAATCTTTGCGCGGTTTCTGCTTGAAGCAAAGGTGGACTTTTGTCTGTTGAGAATGACAATGGTTTGAGATTACAAAAAATATTTTAAAAAATATTATAGACACTGATCAACAAATTATCATCACAGCTTTTTGAGAATTAAACTCGATGTCAGTATTTACTTGCCAATGTCTAATAATTTTTTCATAAATAGTTCATTGAAATTAAATTTAAAGTTCGCGTTTCTGTCTTTTTTTGTAGGGTTCCCCTAAAGATTGAAACATAGAGAGTGAAAGGATTTCAAATACTTGATATATTAATCTACTTTCAAAGCGAGTTGCCTGAAATTCACCTTCCTTCAGTTAAAATCATCAAATGTCTCCACCAGTTAATATAAAATTGTAGAAATAACCAATCTCGTGTTATGCAATCAAATATTAAACTCACTATTCAAAGATTGAACACTTTTAAAGATTTATTAAGATCAAAATTATGGCATATCTGCATTAATTATCCTTTATTTTTGATAGTTATGATAGCTTTTCAATCTTTAAACTGTTTGTGCTCCAAAAAGCAGAAAAAGTCGTGATAACTATTTAAAGACTGATCAACAGGTAAGAAGACAGGCTCAACCAAATATGAAAAATTCGGCAATATGTTAATATATAACAAAATACTGAAAAAAATTGTTTATTAAATTTGCCTGCAGAGTGGAAGTGAATGTGGTTCTGTCAAAGATTTTTATTTTTTGCGGAATTTTTGCACTTGACTAGATTTTTGCTGCATTATGTTGAAAGGAAAAAAAAATTGTTGACGAAGTCTTGTGACGTGAAAACCACCCAAAATGCTCATAAAAGACAAATAATACTGAATTAATAAAAGTATCATTTTTATTGATTTTTTTAATGCTAATTTCATAAATTTAGATATCAAGTAAATATCATGTAATTTAATAATGATAAAGCAAAATCATTTTAAATTTTTTTCAGGCAAAGTTTCTGTAGGCTGTACAAAATTCATGTGATAAAACCACTATTTCATTTCCAAAATTTTTCAATGATACGATATAATCCAAGTCCACCCGAAAAACTCCAATATATTAAAACTTGTATGAAATATGGATGAAAGTATTGAATTACAAGGATTTTACCGTTTGCAGAGTTTTATCTATTTTTAGAAGTTTCTATGAAGTTTGAATTTTGCAAACAATTATAAATAATTAAATTTCTGATAGCTCAAAAACTGGATATTTCGGTAAACTCTTAAAATATACTCAATCATATATCACCAAGACTTTATTTTTCAATAGACTAAGCTCATGGATTCGTAAACAGGTGGCATCTATAATATTTAATTAAGTTTTTGTTGCGGGGTTTTTACTCAATTAAGCAAATTAACAAGAAATTATGGATGATTATGACCAGAGATTAGCGCAAATTTTTGTCATAACTCAATTTTCTATATTTTTGAGAGTTTTTCAGATATTTCTGCATTTTTGTATAAAAATTGATGTTCCCAAACTATCAAGAAAATAGCTTTAGGAATTAGCTTCAAAAGCGTTTTATTACCATCTTTAGTCGATAAAATAGATTATTATGTCTCATTTTAAATGCAGCGAGGAGTAAGGATTTGCATATTATTTTCAAGTCACCTTTAAATTAGATATTTGAAGTTTTATGCATAATTCTGTGCAACTATTTATGATTTTGATGAATATTAATTTTGCTAGTTTTCGGATTTTTAATTAAAAACATTAACTTTTAAATAAATTAATAAATTATTAATATAAAAGTAAACAAATGGGAATTGTGAATTTTTTGATGGAATATGACCTCAAAACTTCATAAAAAACAGGCAATATTTGTTTTTCTTGTTTTTCGGGGAAATATTTTGTCTTATCGTAATTTACGGTTTTAATATTTTGGCACTTAAAAGTTGATTGAAAACGATTTAAGGAGAACTGAAAACATAAATTTTAGACTGATCTGTTCTTATAACACTGTCGGTCAATTGTTTTCTTCCTTCTACTAAAAATTATCCATAAATATATTTTTAAAGTCAAAATTAAATTTAAAATAGTTTGTTAAAATGCTGATACCATAGGGATCTTATTTAATAAATAACTTGCAAATATCCCAATTTAAAAAATGTCAATTTAAATTAACAGTTTTCAAATCAGTTTTAGACTATTTATGGAAATGATCGTCAAGAAACCCAGCGTCTTGAGTTCCAAAGATTAAATTGCAATTTGCGAGTTGCTAAGCTGTTCAGGTGAATGAATATCTTAAAATATCTCTTAACATATCTTTTCAAATATCTTTCAGCTTAAGCTGTTTTAGCTGACTTTCTATAATATTTCCGAAGTATATAAAATTCATAAGTTTTTGTCGCCAAATCGCTGGAATGGCATTGAATTAATAATAGTTTTTTGGTGTTGCCTTAAGTCAGCTCCACAAGACACTTCACATATTATTTCTCTAAAATATAGAAATATAGAAATGCTTGTTAAATGGCCAAACAAACAAAACTATAAACAAAATCAATAGAAAATCTCACAAAGGCTTCAAAGCGAATTTGATTAGATATATTGCGTTTGTTATGCTAAACGAATTTAATATAATTTAATAAATTTGAATTTTCGTGCAATCTATAAACCGTAAAAATTTTGAGAAGTTATTTGTTGTTGTCATTTTTGTAAGTTTATTAGTTTATATCTTAATCCTGACGTCACCGTTCAATTTAATTTGTGTGGGAAAAAATATTTCGTTTGCAAAAGTTTTCCGTTATTTCTCGGTTATATTTCTATAAATATAATAATAAAACGTTTTTATCGATACTTCAAGTCACTGTGGAACTTTATTTAAATTAATATTTAAATACAGAATACTTGGGAAACATGAAAAGAAAATTAGCTAAATTATTAAACAAATTATGGAAATCGATAATTTATAGATTGGCCTGTCAGAAATTGCAATCATTTACCTGTTTGAACGAGAAATAGAAAGTGGTCCCCAATTTAGTGCAATTTTCGATAATTTACGGTGAATTTGGCAAATTGGTTAATCCGTTATAAACTTCACGTTTTAGGAACATGCAATCTGTTCGGCCTTGTTACCATAACTCATGAGTTTTTGCTAAGATCTTTTTTTGGGCCACGTTTTTAAGTCAGTTCCAAGGCATCGATATTAGCAAAATAATTCCAAGACAGTTCCGATTTTAGGCAATATTTCACCGAATTCATAAATTAAATATTTCCTTTGAAAACTCCATAATTTATTTCAATTTGGCAAATTGGTTGTATCACAAAAAACCTAATATTTTATTGCATTTAAATTGGAAGAAAATATTATAAAGAAAGTTGATTTTCCTTTTCCCCAATATTCGCAGCAATTTACAGTTTTAAGAGCAGTTTTAATGATTCCATCAAATTCTGTTCTATATACTTTTCCCAAAATCCTGTTAGCAGTTATGAAATATAAAATTATTTAAATTCAAAGGAAATTCTAAGAAAGCAGTCCAATCTTCCTTTTTCGAGTAAATTTTTACAGTTTTAATGTTTTTTGATGGTTTATGCCAATTTATTTAATTTCTATGGGAAATTAGTTTTCAGGCTTTCTTTAGAAAAAATCTTAAAAAAGGAATTTCATCTTATTCAAGATATTTTCAAAATAATATATTTTTTCTCATAGAAAAATTGTATGTTTAAAAATTTCATAAAGAACAGGCGTAACGGGATCAAGGAAAAAACTCATAAAGAAAGGATCTTTGTCCAAGAAAATTAAGTTGTCGGACCAAAGAAGACCGGATTACAAGAATTACTGCAAAATCTGAGAGATTTCGTCACCTTGTCCTTATTCATCCTTTCATCACCATCAACAAAGGTTCAAATTGAAGTTAATCGGATTTGCTTGTAAGTCTGTTTGTGACCATAAATAATTATACGTAATTCGTTTAACTTAATTTAAAGCTTTTTGTTGTTTCTTCTTTAAGTAAAAAATCACATCACACGTACGGCAATAATGTTGCATTCTTCCATGCAAGAAAAAACTCAAGGAAAAAAATTGAATAACTTGAAAAAAATCAATCACGCAACAAAAACTTTTAAATTAGATCTCGAGACGCATCACAAGCATTACAAGCATTACAAGCATCTTAAATATTTAAGCTTCCTACAAGTAAAAAGTTGCTTACGCACTTTTCTCTGGTTTTTTCATAATTTCTTACAACCAAAGCCGATCTTTGCTGCTTCACACTTTTTGTTCAGCCTGATGCGATACATTGGAGCAATTTTTTGTGGGCCTGTCACGAGTTTAAGATGAACGCACGAAAGCAAAAAATATTCAAAATTGAAGGAATAGTTTGATCAACCAGATCATCTTGAGATCGTGAATTGATCGCGAGGAAAAAATTGATCAATTAAGAATTACAGAAAGATTTCCGAGAATTGGAAGAAGAAAATGAAACTAAATCATTTGCATGGCGATGTCAGGGGTTTCAAGAAAGAATTTCACATAATTGGTATTTTTGAAGAATAAATTAAACTTGGACTATTTACAACAAACTTGCTTTTTTCGCCCTGCCCACCTCACACATCACACATAATAATAATCTACATAAAAAACTCAGTCGAATCTCAGTTGCTTTTTTACACGCAACGATCTTTTTAAATATCAATAATTTAGTTTTTTTGTGATGTTTTTTGTGAATTTCTTCAAGAAAAAAATTCAAATCGTAAGACGGAAAAAGTTGTGAATGAATTTTTTTCAATCGTTGTGTGAAACTGAAAAAAGTTGGAATAAAAAATAAATATTGTTTTGATTTGTTTTCTTTACCGACTTTTTTTGTTCTGTTTGGTCGACTGTTTTTTTAAGTAATGAAGTTTATAAAGAAATAATGATGCAAACACCTTGTTCATTACTTATGAGTATTACGGTATTTTGTGATCTTTTTCTGTAGGTTTCGAGTTTTTGGATTCTGGCGCACGACGGATTTTTGATTGAACTGTATCGGTTTTCGTGCGACTTCCTGCCATTCAATTTCATTTTTGGTTAAATCTCCAATGTTTGTAGAAAATATTAAAAGAATAAAAAGTATAATATATCTTGAAGCGCCATTTAAGATTAATTTCTTAACGAACAAAGAATTATAAAAACTATAAAAACTGCATAAAATGCTGCATCTGAGTTCTGTTTTTGAGTTGATCAGAGTAAATCTGAGGGGCAAATGGAAAAAAAAAACTGTTATGTTTGCTCAATTATGTTGCTTTTTCTGCTCCTTCTGACCAGGTGCCTTTTATTTGCCTTCAAGACTTTTCTCATTTGTTATGGAGTTTTGATGTTGTGCAGATTTCAAGACTTTAAAATCGTAAATCTTTAAAATATTTTTTATTGTTGATATTTTCTCATTTCCTGAATTTTTATTGTATATAAAATAATTGACGAATTTTGGATACATTGTATTTATTTTCGACGATGAAAAAAAACCTTCGACATTATGTCTGAATAAAAAATTGAACTGTAAATTTATTAAAATTAAAGAAATGTTAGAAGAACAAAAAAACTCAAATTGACTAAATTTTCTCAAAAAATTGTTATCACATGATAAGAAACCTCCAAAAATTCAAGCAATTTAAGTGGAAGTGATAACCCTTAAAATTGACCCAATTAAGTGACGTCATACATTCTTCAACAGACTAAATCGAGTAAACCAGCCCAATTCATTCAATTCATTGTTTTGTGAATATTCCAAGTAATTTCATATTTTTGCGAAATTTTTGTCTGTTTTTTTTATGGTTCAAGTATATTGAAATAGAAGTAGCTGATGATAAAGAAGAGTAAATTTATTTATTTCGCAATTGTGTGCTTCACAATCAAACGACAGAGATGTGAACAATTTATTGTTTCTTTCAAAGTAATGATGTTGGATTAAACAGTAGAATTTGCAAAATATTGAGGAAGCTGCAGATTCTTTTTTAATGGGCTAGGAGGAATTTATGCATTGTGGATTAAATTTGCTTTAAGATGTCTAAAGAGAGTTATTTTGAAGATTGATGTCGATTATTTTGAATGATCTTTTAGTGAATTGAAGAATGTCTAATCATTATAAGAAAATGTGATTTTTTATTCATCAAAAATCCTTGAAATAACAACAATTTTTCAAAAATCTAACATCATCACAGTTCATAAAAAAATCAGTTCACAAGCTCGCCATCAATTAAATCTTGCGCAATTCGATCACCCAGAAGACCAAAAGATCATTTTTGCAATAAACCAAAAAATCAATCAGCCGAAGAAATTTAATTAAGTGGATACCAAACAAGGTCTCACATTACACTTTACTATAATAATTTAAAATCTTTTAAATACAGAGCGAGCGAAGCATTTTAAAATAATTTTTGGAGAAATTATGGCTCGAGTTTCTCAAATTATCTCTTATTGGAACACCCACGTTCAATTTTTTGATGAAATTTATAGTGTAGCAAATATTTAGCAAGAAGCTAGACAATTTCTTTTAGAAAACCTACACACGAATTTTGTTTTTAATCAACCACAAAGTAAAAATCTTTAAAAGATATAAAAACTACAATGAGGTTTGAGTGCGCGCAATTTATCATTTTATTTGTGTTTTCATATTTTTGTATGTTGAACAATTTAATGACGACGCGAGGAATATTCTTTATCTTATATATTAATAAATTTTATAAAATAATTTTCTTTGAAACTCTAAATGATATTTTGTAACAATAAAATTTTGAAAACGTAAAGAACCAAGAATAATGAGTGTCTGAAGGAACATTGTTACACATGAAATATTTGTGCATGCTCTTTTGATTGATGATTATTTATATTTGATGATTTGGGCACTTAGAAGATTTATATCTCGTTTGGTCTAATACATTGTATCTAATTTTATATATTTGATTTCAAGATTTGTAATATAGTTTTAATTTTCAATAAAATTCTCTCAGTGCCCACCTCCACCACATTAAATCTTTTCTGATGATGTTAAAGTGCTGGTTCTCTGAAAATCCACTGAAACATTTTTGTGGTTAAAAAGTTCTTTATAATAAATTGTGAACTGTCTGCAAAGCTCACAATTAAATCATATTCGGTTCCGAGCGATTTTGAGGTTAATTTGGTCGTACCCATAAGATGTTTGATTTATTTTTTCTCGAAATTTTTGTTGTTTGGAAAAAAGTAATCACACTTGTTTCTTTAATTGAGGCGCAGGTTTTGCCCTGAAGGAATTTTTATTTAAACTTCATGGTGATGTATTGGATTTTTGAATTTATTAAGTTTTATAACATGTCTGGTGCTATTTTTGTCCGTCCGTCTGAATGAAATAAAAACGGAACTAAATAGTCTTAATGCCAAAATAATTTATTTTATAGTTATCTCCACTATCCCATACAATTAATTTGCATTCATTTTCAGTCGTTATTTTTGAGATCCTTCCAAAATCCAGGTGATTTTCTCATTGAGAATCGTCAAATCTGATTCATTAACTAATCAAATAAATCGATTTAATGATTAGATAATCAACATTTATTCAAGATTTTTCTAGTAAAAAAGTCGTGTTTCCAAATTTAGATAATTAAAGTACAATAGTAAGATTGAATAACATACTTTTGGAAGTTTATTGATGGTAAGTACGCACTGACTTCGAAGTTCGATTTAAAAAACTACACAAACTTTTTTAGAACAACATTAAAAAAATGAACAATCCTGTAAATATTTTTGTGCGAAAAATGTATCTGGAAGCAAGATTAATGATGCAAACGTATATTAAGAAGGCATACCCAGAGCTGATTGTATCGTTGGAGCAAATGATTAAAGAATATGAAACTTTCAGAAGTTCCAATCTTATCAAAAAACAACCATGTGAGGTGTTTCTGGAGTCACTAGTTGCTGGATTGAAGCTTATCATGATTCAATCGAAATTGAGAAGCTCGGCTATGAAACTAGAAGAGATTGACCTGGAGGAACTCAAACAACTAACGCTCCAAGCATACAAATGTAGAGATTTTCCATATGCTCTGGAAGCTGCAGCTCAAGGACTAGTTTCCCAGTTTCTCGAACACAATTATTACGGTATTGCTCGTGTTTACATGACGATCACGCTTAGTTGCATCAAGATGTCGGTTTTCGCCAATGAAGACAAGACAAGTTTCTTAAAATACAATAGAATAATTCCACTGGAGAGTTTCGCAGTAAAATACTTGTTAAATGATATTGAAATCGAATACTTAACTGACGTTTTCGAGAAATCCGCAAAAGCCATTATGCAGGATAACTTTGAAACCGAAGAACGAGATGCTCAAGAACTGAATTTTGATGACATACTGATAACACTTCAATTAAAAGAAGAATATGAATATGTTCCAAAGCTCGTCAGATCCTTCAAACAAGCAGAAAAACTAGCCTATTTGTTGAACCTCAAGTTGGACGGCCTAGAACAGGAAATAGAAGAAATTCTTCAAGATGGAACATTTCCAATATCAGAGATTGACTTTATCAAAAGACATATTTTCTATTTTCAATGTCGAGGTGTTTTATTCTACGAATTGAGCATTTTTCAGAAGAATCCTGAAGAAAAGCTGAAGCTCATCGAAAAATCAATGAACTATTACAACACTGTGCTTAACAAGTACTTCAAAATGAAGGCTGATTTGATCAGGATTAACACTGTTTTTCCGAATAAACACACAATCAACGTTTACAAGTAAGTTGATAAGCTACATAAATTTCATTATTTTAAAAATTTTCTAAAAATTTTTAGTGACGTAATTGATAAAAATTCCATGAACTACCAAGCTATGATCAGCTACAAGATGGATAACCTTGTGGATTCAACGTCATCACGCCAAGAGATTCAACCTAAGATTCAAGAACTCAACATTTTGTTACGCGACATTATTCTGATGCTAAAAACGTTTCTTCAATTTGCAGATGAAAGCGAGTACTGTGATGGTGATAAAATCTCTTCCATTTTCCTGATTGGTCGCTACTATCGGTTGATTTGCTTGAAAAATACGAAAAATCAGGAAGCAAACTTGAAGAATTCCATTCCGTATATTGTGAGATTCATTCGTATGGCCAAAAACGACGCAGAAGTTTACAAGAGCTGTGGTATAATTTGGACCAATAATCAGAAGCAATTTTCAGAGATGTCGTACGATGAAATTGAACAGGCCATTGATAACCTGGAATATATCAGAAAGTTCCGCAACTGTTAATTTCGTGAATGTTGCAACCAAGAATTTTTCTTTCGCTAAACTAAAATCAATCTTGAAATGAATTGTAAAGATGTTTAAAAATAATATCTTAAGTTATCCTAAGTGAAAGTTGGAAATAAACATTGGTTAGAAAATGTGTAGAATAACAGACTTAAAATAGTTCTAAAAAAAAATCTTATTCAATAAAATGTCTTCAAAATTTCATTAAACCAACTAAAACCGCATAAAGATCTTTATTATGAAAATAAACCACCGTGAGAATTTGCCAAAAAGAACAAAAAACTGTTAATTTTTTCATTCAATGTTCATTCATAATAATTTACATCAAACTTGAAATGCACAACTCTCATTTTTTCTGAATGGACCTTTTTCAATTTGATTGAGAACGACCTAAATTCACTATGCTGTATGAATAGTAACAGGAAATGAAGCAACTCAGAACCCACGAAATGAAACCAGGAAGAGAGTTTTTTTTGCGAAAGGAGGTTTTTTTGCTGGTGGACGGAGGGCAGGTGGAGGAGGTTTAAATTTTTTTTGAAATTATATGGGTTTGTTTTTCAGTTTATTTTGGATTCGGAGATTTTATTCCATAGTTTTTTTTTTATAAATAAACTAAACAATCAATTTTATTTTTTCTTAAAAAAATCATACGATAGAACAGAATTTTGCATAAATCAATCAAACAGCGATTACATATAAATTCACCGCAATTTCATTGTTGGGTACTCCTTTCAACACAATCTTTTCATTATACCTTTAGCCTTATCTAAAAATCTTTCACAACGCCAACAAAGAATCAATAAAGGAGTAAACTGTTGGAACAACATAATCGCTGAATGCCTTTTTCTGCATTTTATTGCCACGTGAATTTCCTTATACAATAGAAAAAGGATTTTATGGCAGAAGTTTGCGGCTCTCTGTCGTCTGCAATTCTTTATCAATCTATACTCAATCTACCAGCAAACAGCAACAATAGAAACCCTTTTTCTTTATTCTCATAGTGTTTTGCTTATTGCCGATCATAAAATCATAAAAACCATAAATTCTATCTTCAATCATAAAATTGGCAATTATGCAGTAAAAATATTTAAAGATATTTTTGAGATGCAACGAACAATGAAAGATTGCTGAACAAGGAGAAAGGGTGCTGATCGATTATATTGGCTTTGTCTGTTGCTCAAATACTAAACGGGATAATAAACTATGCAATAATAGATTAAAGGACTTTATGTCGCATTATTCTGCAGGCAGACAATGCCATAAAGTATCAGCAAAAGAGATAATGAAAAAATGCAGGTAATAAAAAACAAAAGTGATAAAGATTCTTTCAAACATGAATTACCTTAAAAATCTTTAAAGTTTAGTTTTCTGTGTTAATACTCAATTTTTGTGTAAAGTTTGCAATTATATTCGAAAGCTTATAGAAGTTTCTTTAATAATTCTCAAAAATATCTTAAGCCGCAGTTCACTCTTTCCTTATTATTTGAATAAAAATCAAATTCTTACCTGCGGACACATTTTGCATTGATACTTCTTCCCGGTTTGAGACAAATTGTGTTTTGGCGTGTGGGAGATTGGTATAGATGGTTGATTGTGAACTGGTGAGTTACTACTTGAAGATGGATTCGTTTTCATTACATGACCATAAAGGTTGTGGTGATTATCATCTGGAATTTGAAAGATATATATATTGAATACAATCCTGAAATTTCTTCACATTTTAATTATTATTACACATTCTATGTTTTTATCTACAAAATTTCTTTGAAAAATACTTTCATAGTTCATTTGAAAAAATTAAAAAAAAAAACCTATGCAATCATTTTCCCCCAAAGTCTCAAGAGCGTCTCCAATCTCCAATCAAATAACCAAGAAAATTAAACTATAATTTAAGTTAATTAGATTTTGATGCAAGAACCTCCTTCATTCACAAATTTCATAGACATGCGATTCGGACGCGATTCAGAAAAACTGTCCATGCGTGTCTGTCTCAAAGATTTCAAATAGATTTCAAAGATTTTTCATCTAAAAAGCAATTTGACTTAAAAGTTAAAAAGAACCTTATGAAATCACTTTAAAACGCGAATGTCTTAAGTTTTCGGGGCTTTTTAATGAGATATTGGACTTTTAATGCTTTCATGTTTTTCTATGGATTTAATACCAAGCAGCGAGATTCAATTTGTATTATTTGTAATTTTGGTAATTTACGGCATGGTTGTTACAGTTTAAACTATATTTCGACTATTAAAGGTCAATTTTAATCTTTATCTTGGGGAGATTTCAAATAAATTTAAAATATCACAAAAAAATTAGAAAATTACAAATTGGATATTTTTTGTTGAAGGAATGGTTGAGAATAATTGAATATAATGTAAATTTAGTTAATTTTACTCTTAAGCTCAACACGCGCTCTAAAAGCTAAAAAAACTTTTAAGAAATTCGAAAAGTTAGAAAAATTTCTTAATTGCCGGAAATAATTTGTAATGGAGATTTATTTCCAACTTCTTCGAAAATATCTTAACAATTTCTTTGTTATTTCTTCAATTCTAAGCCGAAAATTATTATTCGTCAAAATCAGTGCTTGAAGAACACGTGCATAATTTAATTAAGAAACTATAGCATTATTCCTGCCATTATTCTCGTTAAATTGAAAGCCACCTCAAGTGGTTTCTTCAACACACACCAAATCTTTTAATCATTTTTCAAAGGCAGACGTGGAAATCAATAATTTATTAAAAAAGTATTAAAGTGCTTTGTGAACTTGCCTCGTCATGCTGGGTATGTTTCATTAAAACACAATTCTATGCTTGATCATTCTGAGTTGAGTCTTTCTGAGGCATTTGGCTACGAAAAGTGTCTTAAGATTTAATTCATCGCGTTCTTAAAAACCGAAAATAACTCGATATAACCGCAACATGCCGTTGAAGCTCAATAGTTTAGTGGCACTGTTGAAAATATCGCTTCAATTAAAATTTATAATTTGAATAAAAATACTTAAAACTTTTAAAATTCTGAAAAATAGAATTAAAATGTTTTATAAAACCCAACAAAAATTTCACCAGTGCAATCTTTTAATTCAAAATCCACTTGTCCTTGAAATATTAACACACAAAATAAAAATTTAAAGTCTTTGTAGTATTTGGAAGTTTATTGTACGTCTTCGTCGTCTTAGCGCAAGCAGGAATACAGAAAATTAAACAACTCATTAGGCTTTGTGTGTTTGGTGCTGTTTTTATTGCTTTACAATTTGAAATTCTACTACTCGGTTAAACTACTCGAGATGCCGATCAAAAGTGTTTTGAGATGGATGAGATGCTTGAAATGCTGAATTGAGAATTTGGTCGGTGTCTTGGAGAATATTATAATATGGAAATGAAATCTCAGGTTGTTGTTGACTAATATTATTTTTAGTGTTAAATTTTTGGGGTTTAGTTGAAGAAGTTCATGATACTTCGCATGTACAATATTTTCTAAGTGTATTGTCTCAAGTTTTAAGATTTGCATAAAAATTCTATATACTGAAAAATTGGATTGTTAGTTGAAAATCATTTTCTTTAAGTTTGTCACTGTGATGTTTTTGGTGTATAACAAGTTTATTTAGATAACCATCAACAATGAAAATACTGTGCCGTCTAAACAATCTCAATAAAATTTTTATATCATCAAGTCAACAACAAAATTGCTCTTTAATCTCAATATTGATTTATTACTTACTATCAGCAAACTTTCTTATTTATTTACTCTAGAAGACAGAATACAAGACATAAGTAATAGTTTTTGCAAGAAAGCCTTCAAACTAAGACAATGTTACAAAACATATCCAGCATTAAAATGTTAAGCAAACATTTCACCAGGTTTCACTGTGATGTTCTCTATTTGAAGTCTTTTGTCTTTTAGCAACATAATTGTTATTAGTACCTTTGAAACCTTTTTACACCTCGAATGTATTTTGTAAGATCAAGTTATAAATGTTTCTATAGAAATAATAATTATTATTATCGAAACATTCCTACAAAAGAATTTTCCGAAAACTATTTTCTAATGCACAATGGTCTTCCATCTTCATTTACCATATTACATTAGAAAAAATTACACGATGCTTGGGCAAGATCAACAAATAATTATAAATCAATATGTCAAGGTGAAGATGCTCCGAGTCGATTAAATTCCTCTTAGCGTACAGAGTTTATCGATGGCTGGCTGGCAGCACAATGCTAAAGGAAGCTGCTGGTAATTATTGGTTGGAGAACGTCAATTTCATATTTTCTTATTATTTTCTCTCTCGGGAATTTTAATCGTGGAGTTACAATGTAATATTGTTAAGACAAGTTGATGCGGTAATTCACTTAGAAAGTTCCAAGAAGCAAAGAACTGTGTAAGATGACTAAGACGACTTTACATAATATGATCATGGAAATCAGATCAGGCTAATTTGAATTTTTTCTTGGAAGTTTGAGGGATTTTCTCAAAAAAATGTAAAAGCTGAGGTAGTATTTTTGGCATAGACTTATGGATAGAAAGATGTTAGAAACGAGTTACAAAATATTTTTTTTTTTCCATAATTTGGTCTGAAATAATAAAAAAATATTCGAAATTTGTTTTGATTTATAAATTTTTAATTAAACAAAAATCCAAGCCTTGACATTTGAATCCGCCTGACCGTTGCACCAACAATATTCAAAATGTCAGTTTCCTAAAGCCTCCACAAGATAATTTTTCAATTAAACTATTTGATTGACTCGCTCATTTAATTTCGACGATAGTTTCTTTACTTCCTCCTCGGTAACTGAACCACTAAGCAACTGCCAAGATACCACAATTAATAACTAAACAAAATGAACAAAAGCCCAAATTGTCTTGTTAGTTGCTCACCAAGTTGATTGACATTGTCATTGAGACTTCAGGCTTGCTGAATGAGAAATTGAAAAATGAGAATCCGAAAAAAGCCATTAACTTGATATGTTAGATAGCTAGGCGAAGCAGTTATGTGCGTTCTTTTGGATCTTTAAGAAATCTTTAATGAAACTTTTGAGGAAATCTTCAAAAATCACCCAAAAAGTAATTAAACAATTCCCAAAACTCCAAAAGTAATTTTAATTCGCGAGATTAAATTTTAACGGTTCGAGATCAGCGCATATGTTTGAATTTGCAACGCTTCTTGAATTCCTTGCAAGATCTTAGCAGATTTCTTAAGTACTTGCTCTTTTTCTCAAGTTTTTCAAGTTCTTCAAAATATTTTTTCCATAAGCAGTTTCCCAGAAAAATTCGACAAATTAGTAAATAGCGCGAACTCTCAAAATGCTTGAAAATTTACTGAATTTCCAAAAAGTCAGTTTATTGCCAGTAAGAATTGAAATATAATTGAACAATAATTTGCACTTTTTATCGAATTAAATCTTTAGTGCATTCTTGCAAAAGTTTGAAATTATGAACCGGCAAATTGGCTTTTGAACAGATCTTAAACTGTTTTGGCAATTGCTTAAATAATAATTTAAATGCTCACTCGAAGTGCAAAACCCCATCAACCTTTTTCAAAGTCATTCTACGGACGGTTGAAGTTTGTGAAGTTTGTGAAGCTTGTGATGTGCATTTTGGTGAAAATTTAAATTGTTATTAATTGAAAAAATAAATAAATGTTCGTTGATTCTTGATTAAAGAATTTGGAATCTCGATTTAAGGCAATTAACTCAATTTTTATTATTGTGTAGAAAATTAGGTACTCGTGATGTAATTAATAATACTTCTTTAAATACGCTAAAATGAGTTTCAAGAGATTTGAGGTTAAAATAAGGAATTCTTTATAAAGATTATCGTCATAGACTATTATTTTTTTCAAGCATCACGTTTGAAATAACTTTTTTGCCGTGTAATGTCTACCAGACGTCTACAATATCATTGTCTTAGGAGGATCCTTAAACTCCTGTTTGAAAATAAAATACAATGAACTTGTTAACTTAATACAAAGCTTGTTTCAAAACAATTTCAGTGAAAAGTTTAAATTCTTTTTAAAAACCAAACCCTTCTTTTATTGTTAATTGCATTATTATTCAGTCGAGACTTTTGAGTAGATGCTTACATTAAATGAACACCTGTTTTAAGATATAAATACACTTTTAACTTTTGTGGAACTTTTCAATTAGTCTGTTCGGAAAAGTTTTAAAATTCTTGAAAGTTTAAAAACATTGATGTAAACGAAATATTTTCCAAGGGAATTCCAACAAAAATCAACACTCCAAGACATGGCAAGACATTAATAAGACAACATTAATATTCTCACCTTTCTGTCCACTCCCTTGATTGTCTCCTGATTTAGCCTGCAATAAATCCAAGCAAAATATCATTAACCATTTCGAAAATCCATGGCGATCGCCGAGGCAACCGCAAATTGTGTTGTACCATGCAGAGCATAAATTTCAAATAATCCAAATAATCCAAAAATAATCCAAATAATTCATTTAATCCAAATAATTGTTTAATTGCCTCAAAATTTCAATTAATTTGGTGGAAATTACAAAAACGTAAAAACAACAAAAAGTATCTTTGAATATTCCAAAAGAAATTGGTGCTGCCTTATGAATTTAATAGTGAGTATTGTGATAGAAGGTCCACATCCAATTCGTTCGCTTCAAGCACCTCCAAAAACCAAAAAAAGTGCTCATTGAACCTGTGTGCCTCGCTAGCGCTGCTATTTTGGAAAAGTATCCTGCTGCGTCTCGCAATGCTTATTTGGTCTTGTATTAATAACCATCATTATTTAATCTCAGTGAGCAAACAGCTACACAAGCGTAATCCATCAAAATCAGCATTAGCATTATGAATATTCAGAAATTTATATTTCTTAAAAGTATTTTCGTTGGAAAAACTGTTCAGGCCCAACTGGTGTGTTAGATCTTAGATCTTTGATTTGAGTTTCGAGATTTGGCGGATCGAAATTTTTGGTTTTCTATTTTGGGTTTGGGTACTGAGAATACGTTCTGTATTTTAAATTAACGTCTTCGATTAATCGATTTTTTGATTTCAAATTTATGTTAGGAAGTTGGTGGAGATTTGACGATAAAATGCGTAAATATAGTCAGGAAATGGTCTCTGAGATATTTGTGATGTAGCATCTTTTTAATTTTATTGAATCTATTTCCTTCTAAATCAAAACACTTGAGAAATTAAATGTTTGAACCATAAAAATATATTTAATTGAACAATTTATCAATTTTCAAACCTCAAAAGCATCAAATAAACATTTTCCCAAACATCTTAAAGCTTCACAATTTAGCAATTGTATATCTAAATAGAGTCTCTTCTTGACATTGACACGCAAGCCAAAGCTTTAATTACTACTAGATGGTATCAATGAAAACATCATCATCATATTTAGCAATGTATAAAACAAAATGTTCGCAAAATACTTAAAAAGTTAGAGAAATAATAGTCTATGATAATAGTCTTCACAAGTCATCATTAAGGTGAATTTAAATTTTGGTAAAATCATTTTACATTTATCTTGGGAATATTTGAGCTATTATGCAAACATGTGCAACTCGTAACGATATTATGGAATAACAATCAAGAGAAAGAACTAGAATATTATTGCGTCAGTCGTTGACAATTGTATATGCCAGTTATGCAAAGTATTTCATTGTTTTATAAGAAAAGAACTTTCTTAACAATCAAAATTTGTCAAGTGGTTAAATAACGTGATGAATGAATCATAGTAAATACCTCAAAACGATCGTTATAAACATGTGTGCCATTTAAACTCGAAGCTAAACATAAAATCTATTTAAGCCAAAAATCTAGCGGGTAATATAACCCAATTTAGTTTTTTATTACATAAAAGCTCGTGGACTCCTTAGAGCACAAGACAGCAAAAAAAAACACTCAAAATCAACAAAACAATCAAAAACAATATCTTAAATCCTTCAAGTTTTCATCTGCAACGCAAGAACACGTTCGAGAATTTCTTCGTATTTTTTAAGGGCAAGCTACACGCGCTTAATACAGTATTTATGAAATATGGAATTTTTTGTGGAATTTTTGTGGAATTTTCCGGAATCTTTTTAGAATTTTGCGGAATTATGTTCAAGGAGCCGAAAAACAAGTGAAACGTGTATCATAAATAAAATACTCCAGGCTTCGCTTTGTTTTCGTTCAATTAATTTATTTGCTGTGATTTCCACGCGTAAAAATATTCCACTTTTTGTAATGTTAAGAAAATTGTAATGCAAAAAACAGACGAGCGATAAAATATTTATGTTTGCGGTTTTATTTGTAAAATTTTATCAATTTTTTTTTTGGTATTTTATTAAATTGAACTTAAAACAGCAAACATCAATTCATTTAAAGGAAAAATATCTTCAATTAAGAAAACACTTAACATGTAACCCATATTCAAACAAAATCCGTAATCTTTCTCTAAAATCAGTCTCACTAGAACAACTCTCGATTTCTTGCAAAATTTGAAAAAAAATGTAATTGGTAATTGACGTCTGTCTCTACAATGTCCGTCAATTATTGTACAATCATAGTGGAAGACAAAGACCAGCATTCCCATCATCACAAATTATTCACAAGTGCCAAAATCATCTAATACTCAAAATACTCGAACTTAAAATGCTCTGGCCACAAATAACGCTTATTACATTCAAGGTCTTTCTTAAATATCCAAGAAATTGTTATTACACAAATAATAATTATTATGATGCTGGAGATTGTATGGGTGGTGATTTTTTGATGATTTTTAAGAAACTAAATTTATTAATTTTAAAATTTTAAAATTTCTAACTGCTTTTAATTAATTCAAGAACTGGCTGATCAATCTAATTTTCATTTTTCATCCAATTTATCACCATCTTCACCCAAAATATACCAAATCTGATAAATTACAAAAAAGGCATCAATGCGCGATGACATAAGAAACTTCGTCGCAATTGATGCAATTAGCGAATTACATAATGATATTCGATTGTGACCGTTTGTTGGACATTTAAGATTTTGTAGAGAGATTAAAATTTTGTAAAACGTGCGGCGCAAATCATTAATATAATTTGAATACAAATTTTAACGTTGCGGTGTCGATTAGCAAACTTGTTTGTAAACAGATCTCAAAATTCAAGTTTCAAATGGAGAAAATAAAAAAATTATATGAAATTTATTAAAGATCAAGAATAAGATTAAAATCCAAATTCCTTCAAGGACCCATTAATTATCAAAGACTATCCCAAACAATTTTTTTCACACATTTTACACTTTTTCTTCTCAACTTCCTCCCTTTCCCAATGTTGTCTTAAAAAGTGCCTTAAGAATCTCATTCATCAAAAGTATTTAAAATCATTAAATTCCCCACACAAAGTAAAACAGCATTACAGATGTTTTGTTTTAGTGGTTTTGATTTGTGTTCATTTAAATTAGAATAATTCCTAAAATACTCAAACATATTTAAATGATTTGGTTGAGAATGTTGAATATCTTGAAAAGTTAGGGTGGAACGCGATACTCAGTCTGCTTCAAGTCTCGAGAAAGTAAAAACGCGTGAGAAATTTGAAAAGACATTTGCGTGGCATCTTCCATAGAATTTGTAAACTCACTTTTTTTGGGAATACAAAAAGATTTCGGTTTCGTTCTGCGTAATTTTACCTTTATTGACGATTTCTTGTGGAATATTGAACCTTTTTGCGTCCGCCTTTGCATTGAAGACATTCAATTTATGGAAAACAGATAAAGATGAAAAACTCTCGATTTTGAAGGTTGGGTTCACATATGGGAATTTTATTAGTGAATTTTTTCAATAAAATTATTTCTTAAATTAGTATTTATTCAATTTATTTAGTTTTATATCTATTCACAGAAAATGATTCTACAATGCAATCATCCCTTAAATTCAAAGGATAAGATTTCTTTCAATTTTCAACGAGTTTATTGAATGAAACACCTGTTCATCTTTTTATGTCTATTTAATATATTTGATGTTTCACGATTTTTTGTGTGATTTTTGGTATTTTATAAAAAAACAAATATTGTGGTGTTTTTCTTTTTATTTGAAAGAATGAAATCTTAGAAATTGTCTCAATCTTCAGTGTAATCAAAAACAAGATGGAAAAGAGCGTGATTGATCAAGTGCGATTGCTTTCAATGGCCTTCAGGTGCTTCTTCAATACATTGCGTTTTTTATCAGAGTTTTGTTGAAGTTTGTTGAAGGAGAGAATTAAGAAAATCGTCTTAGGTTAAGAACCTCAAAATGTTATTGATGAAAATAAAATAATGACTAATTATTCTGACGTTTTCTAATCTTTATTGAACTTAATAAAATTTACAATAATTGTCTATTTTGCATTTATTTATTCGCTTCATTAGATAAATAAACTTACTTATACATTTATTCTTCTGGAGTTTATAACGAATTTCTTTAAAACAATACAATCTTAAGAATTATGGCTACAATAGGGTTAATCAAAGTTTTTAGTAATAATTGTTCATTAAGTAGTAAAATAGTAGATAAAATTATTGTGGGTATAAAATCTTGCTAGTTAAATAAACTATTAAAGATTTAAAAATACTATAGGTTTGAAATTTAGTAGCATAGAATAGTGGGTTTAAAATAAAGTAAGTTTGAAAAATAGTTGGTTAAATATTTGAAGTACCTTAAACTTTAGTTAAGAGGGATTAAAAAATAAAACCAGTTTTTTTCCTTCAGATGCCTGAACTGAGCTAAGCATTTAATATTCAAATCGATCCCACAAGGATATGGCACTAAGATCGTTGAACTTTGACTTGCCTTAGAAAAAGTGTGAGACGAGAAACGGAGAAAACTGAAAAAAGCTTGTAAAAAACTCCACACAAATTCCATGAAAATCTAGAAAAATGTGTTCTTTTCTCTCCCTAAAATCCTCCAAAAAAAATATATATAAAAAAAGTTGTAAAAAGTCTCGTTTGCTTTTGTAAATGGTGAAATGGTAGCAATTTAGCTTCGCACATTCATTTCCCAAAACACACATTAGGGACATTACCAGCCACATTAAGAGAGCACATAAAAAAGTGTGCGAGACTGTGAGACACTAAAGTGATGCAAAAGGCAGCGAGGAAAAGGTGAAGCATCAACCTGACCTCTTTAATGGTCCTTTTTCCAGTTTTTGCCTCAACAGTCAGAGTTTGTTTTTTTTGTTGGCTTTCGGAATTTATTTGAATTGCTGGCTGGTGCTTTGCGGGTTTGTTTTGGCTCCAGGGAGAATTTTTTTTGTAGTTTTTGTAGTCTTTTTGGTTTTTTAGTTTTAAGGACCACGAATTTTTTTGTTTGTTTGCAGATGCACATCATTCTTTTGAACTTGTTTGGCTCAATTTGGTTGGAAAGATATAAAAAGGATGAGAACAAGTTGTTAATGAAATTGAATCACACGGTTTGTTAGTTTTTGTTTTTAGGTAAAAATATTTTTTAAGGAATGTTTTGGACCTTTTTGTGTTTTTTGAGATTCTACGGATTTTGTAAAGAGAGATATCTTTTTTATTCTGTTTACTAATTAATTGGTTTAATATGCCTGTATTTGACATTTCAATCGCAAAAAATATTAATGTACGGATTTTTTTTTTATGTTTGTAAGTTTGTTTATTCTAATTTTTTCAAGTATTTTCATTTAAAATGTCCAAAAAGTAACCCCCAGCGAACAAATTTAATCCAAAAATAACACAAAGCCCAGAACACAGCTGAAAAATTTTAAAGATCCCCATAACAAACTCACGACAAAGAAAACTCCAAACTAATAAAATTGTATCAAAATTTATTCAAATTGTCAGTTTATATGTTTCTTTGCTCCAGTTCATCGTTTCGCTTATTGTGATATTTTTGTAGATATATTTTTATGAGTGTGGAATTGTGTGGGAACATTTTTATATATCAAACTCCGTACATCATAACTTCGTATAAGTTTATCACATGCTGCGGCAATAAAACATCCAAAAAGACATCCACGGTGTCAAGAACTCAGTAAATTTCGAGTAAATTTCAGAAAGAGTCGAGGAAAAATATGAAAACACTTAAGAGAACGACAAGTTTTATGCTTGAAATTTGAATATTTATTAAATTAAAACACATGTTGCTTTATATTATGCTTATATGCTGCCGCATAAGTATTTTATGCTATGTTTGTGTGTTTTGTGCTTCTGTTTGTTTGTTCGTTTGGTTTTAGTATTTATTGAAATATTTCATGGCATTTTTATTGAAAAATTTTATTATTAAAAATCTGGTCAAACCAATTACTTCAATGATATTATTCCGAACTTATGTTTTACAATATGTGTTATGAAATGTTATTTTTTGTTATAAGCATATTTTTATTTTTTGTTCCAAGTATTCAAAAATGGATGTGAAATTTTAAATCTTTTTTAATTAAAATGTTTCAACAAAAAAGATCTAAATGATTTTATTTAAAGGTCAATAAAATGTTTTACTAGGATAATACTTTTAAAAAATCCACGAAAAAAGTTTCTGGAAAAACCCTTAAAAATAGACCTTAATAATTTCCCGTCTAATTCCATCCCATAATCTCATCATGTTTCAAATTTATTTTTGACGCGACTTTTTTCTGCCAATACGCTTTGTTGTTGCATCCCGCTGCTTCCTTGCTCCACTCTCCACTTTCCCTGCAAGCTGCTACAAGCTTTTTCCCATGCTAACTGCTGTCTGCCTTTATTGATTTTTCCATCAATTCTCAGCTTTTTTCCGCTCAACTTTTCGCGAGTTTTTTCTCGCAAAATATTTTTTTATCCAACAACAAAAGGCAACGATTTTTTTTCCAGCTCGGGAATTTCTTTTGCAGTGAAAACTTTTTTTTTTCAACACATGAAAAAAAAATGCTTACTGCACACATACTTGGGGCTAGTTGACTCTGAGTAGACTGTATGTGAGCTGGTTTGGGGGGTAAAAAATGGCTGAAATATTTGCCGAATGTTTGAAGGCCAACAGCCATAAAAACGATCCTGACCCAGCCTAACACTGGCCGGGCCTGAGTCTACTGTGAAATCCTCTCTCAAAGGCTCAGCAATCACAAAATCACCCTTTGCCTGTTCTTGCTTGTTCTTGGTGTTTGTTGCCGAGCTCGTTGTTACAAGCAAAAGTTTCCTTTTTGCTACTAACACAACTGGCAGGAAAATGGAAAAAGCGAGAAAAAAGAGTTTCGTGGAAATATGTGGCAAAAAATCCTTTAGCTGCTTTTTTCGTTGTGGCTTTAAGGGGAAGCGATTAGATTTAATTGTGTAAGTGGATGTGAAAAGAATGTGAAGTGCATTTTATGGTTTCTATGGAAATTGAGTTTTCTCGGACGAGGTTTCTTAACAAGAAACATAAGAAGTTTTTATAGTTTCAGAGAAATTTGGTAAAATGGATGGAATTTACAAGTTTTTTCTAAAGCTTTTATGTAATGTTTAACTTTAAAGAATTTAAAAGCAAGCAGAAATCTTTATGAAGCTGCGGCAATGAAACGTTTTACATATTTAATCTCATGAAAATCTACTCATGGAAAATTATTAAATAACTTAAAAATTGTTCAAAATCACCCTTCAAAAAATGTGATCAAATTTGTTTTCTTCACCTTCATTAAATAATGCAAATCAAACCAATAACCCCGATCAGTTCAGAAGAAATTATGCAATTGTCCTTAAACTGTTTACATTAGTCAATAAAAAGTTTTCTTTGCACCTTTGTGTATCTTTCACACATCCATCAATAGCATAAATAACTAAAAACATAAAAATACATTGATTTGCATATTTAAATCATTTGGATGAATTTTAAGAATATTTTAAAGATTGCAGGCTATATTATCATCGTTACATAAGATATCTGTGAGCATTTATGCTAAATGACAATTTGAAATTCAATGCATGAAATAAATAAAATTTTACACCAAATATGCAAATTAATTGGTATAAGGACCTTTAAATCTAAATACCAGGAGAATTTTGATACATAACTCAACCAAGGATGCCTAGACCGAGCAAAGACGTTCATACCATTGTTCGCATTACATTTAAGAGGATTCCGAGCATGCCTCAATTCTATTTCCAATTTTTATGCAAATCATGTTCCATTGTTCGAATTTATTGTTATCGATTTTGTGGAATTCTCATTTCTGAAGACTCGAAGAATGGAATTTAATTTAAAGCACATTTTCAATATTTGCTTTCTAATGCTTGAAATTTTTTTTAGCGAATACATAGAAAATGTTGAATTTTGTTTATTATTCAGGAAGAGCTTTAAAGTTACCTTCTAACAAAATACATGAGATTAATTATCGGATCGACTCACAAGTTTGCTTATAGTCTTTACAGGTTTTGTTTTCCCTTTTTAAATTTTTTACAATTGTTCTAAATTTTACGGTTTTATCAAAATCTCTGGTATTAATTTGTTATTTTGATTTCTTTTTTTTTTTTAAATTTAAAGTTTAAATTATTAGTCCACTGAAAAATTTCACAGGGACCTTTCTTACAAAATAAATAAAATACAGCTAAGAAGATTGATTTATCGGACCTTTTCACATTCTTTGGTTAGATAAAAACTGCTGCAAGCAAGATGAATTTTGCTGTAAAAGGAAAAAAGCTTTCCCCGAAATTGGCTCTCAAGAAAATGAACTTTTCTTCTCGGAAAAGCTCCAAATATCTTTGAAAACAAACCATATATCTGTAACCGTACATAGTATCTCTGATATATCGACGTAATTTAGCATAAAAAATGTTTTTCCTTCACACCGCATAGCATGAGTTGTGAGCACTGTGAGAAGATTAATCTTGGGTGCTTTGCTTATGGAGAAGTTTTAGCGAAAAGTTTTGGGGAATGTTTTGGAGGTTTGAAATTTTTTGAGAAAAATATTTTGAAAAACTTTTCACACATTTTTTGATAGAAAATATTGGTTTGGATAGAAACATAGAATAAAAGTTTTAAATGTTTAATTAAAAGGCTCAATATTTTATTAAAATCAAATGGTCAACCTTCTGATTTATTTTAGGTCAAGGTTGTTGGGCAATTTTCAGGTGTTCTCTTAAACACAATTATGGATTAACACAAAAAAATTCTCGGTCTCGAATTTAAAATTAGCCTTCTACAAAAAAACTTCTTTCCTTTAATACCTTTAGAACATCCAAAAAACGTTATCCCAGACAAAAATTTGTCCGTTACCGTTAACAGACAACGCTTTGCATACTAAACGCTTGAAACAAAAAAAAGATCTATTGAAGGGTGCAAGATCTTGCTGGTCTTAAAAAACAAGAATTGCCACGTCTTCGTAAACTGCATGCACATTTTTTTGGTTCCCATAAAAACTCGAAATCATTCTTTAATCATAAAAAACCAAAAAAATAGTTTCAGGTTTTTTATGTCGTGTATCATCGTCATTAAGGAATAGAAGAAAAATAAGTATTTGGCAGGCTCATTTGCATATACGCGAAAGGATGAAATCCCGAAAAATCTTCTTTTCACTTGAGGCAACTTGAACAGGCAAGGGATGCTTCTTAACCTTTTTGCCTTAGCCTTTAGAGTGCTGCAGAGAAGGGTGAACTGCGAATGGGCATTAATTCTAAAATCTTTCGTTTCACTGTCGATTGTTTTGCCGGCTGAGACACAATGGATTTATTGTATAATTTTTATTTTAGTTTGTTAGTTTTGTAGAGCATTTTAGGTGCTTTGAAGCTTTACATAGAAATTTAGAAGGTAAAGGGTCTCCCAAGATAATAATATGCAAGAAAGGATCGCGGTTCGGGAGATGCAACGGGAATAGAATGCGAGCAACAATAGAAAAGTAGTGGTAAATGATGATTGTTAGATGAGAATAAAAAAGCAAACTTAGTTTTGAAAGTGATTTGCATAATCAGGTTTTTCTGTATTATGGAAAAGATGATGGTTAAGGAGATTTTGAGGAAAAGATTTGAAATAGTTTTCAATGATTCAGGAGAAACCGCTTTCAGTTTCTTCTGTAGAGTGTGAGAAAAACAGTTTGATTTCGAAGATTAGGAATAAAGATTTCAATAAAGTTCTAAGAAGATTTGTGGAGCCTTAAAGATAAAATTTGAAATCTTCGCAAAACATGAGGAAATCAGGTCTCATTCTTTAATTTTTCAGACTTTACTCAGCTAAATAAAATTATTTACATTTTTTTACCCACAACCAAAAATCTCCCATTTTATAAAAAACATTAAAAAAATTCTCAATTTCAAAGTAAAATAACAAAAAACAGGATTTTACTCCCATTAAATTTCACTTTGTATTTTTTTCTCGTTTTTTGTATTATTTTTACTTCGGCAACAAAAAGTTGTGAAGTCTTGGTTTCATCCAAACTTTTTTTTTTTTTTTTTTTCTTATTTTTGCCTAAAACAAAAAAATTTTTGGTCTAGAACCCGAAATTTTGGGTCCTTGCGAAATGTCAGTCCGTGGTTTTGACTTCTAAACTTCTGTATTCGTAATCTTAGAACCCATCCGACCGATTTATCTCAAATTTTCAGAATAAGCTTTTTTCAACCATAAGCAGCGACGTCACGTTAGTTTTTATAACTCCGACAGCGCCATCTAGTACCTGTAGTTATCATTTTCCCATACAAAATTTTTTTTTTTTTTTCTGAAAATATTTTAAAACATCTGAATATGCAAAACATTGTATTTGTCCCAAAACGATCAATTCCAGAAGATTTTATGGAAATATTGTACCATGACCAAGTTGTCATGCTTACAAAAGTTTTGGAAAAAAAACTTCTGTATTCGTAATCTTTGAACCCATCCGACCGATTGGTCTCAAAATTTCAGAATAAGCTTTTTTTAACCATAAGCAGCGACCTCACGTTAGTTCAAGAAAATCCTACAGCGCCATCTAGTACCTGTAGTGCAAAATACCATTTTACCATACAAATTTTTTTTTTTTGAGATTATATTTCCGAATATGCAAAACCTTGTATTTGGCCCAAAATGATCGATTCCAGAAGATTTTATGGAAATATTGTACCATGACCAAGTTGTCATGGTTACAAAAATTTTGGAAAAAAAACTTCTGTTTTCGTAATCTCAGAACCCATCCGACCGATTTATCTCAAATTTTCAGAATAAGCTTTTTTCAACCATAAGCAGCGACGTCACGTTAGTTTTTGAAAATCCGACAGCGCCATCTAGTACCTGTAGTGCAAACTATCATTTTCCCATACAAAATTTTTTTTTTCCTGAGAATATTTTAAAACATCTGAATATGCAAAAACGTTGTATTTGACTCAAAATGATCAATTCCAGAAGATTTTATGGAAATATTGTACCATGACCAAGTTGTCATGCTTACAAAAGTTTTGGAAAAAAAACTTCTGTATTCGTAATCTTTGAACCCATCCGACCGATTGGTCTCAAAATTTCAGAATAAGCTTTTTTTAACCATAAGACGGTCGCGTTTGCTAATTCAAGAAAATCCTACAGCGCCATCTAGTACCTGTAGTGCAAAAAACCATTTTACCATACAAATTTTTTTTTTTCCTGAGATTATATTGAAACATCCGAATATGCAAAAACCTTGTATTTGGCCCAAAATGATCGATTCCAGAAGATTTTATGGAAATATTGTACCATGACCAAGTTGTCATGGTTACAAAAATTTTGGAAAAAAAACTTCTGTTTTCGTAATCTCAGAACCCATCCGACCGATTGATCTAAAATTTTCAAAATAAGCTTTTTTTAACCATAAGCAGCGACGTATGAAGAGTTTTTGATAATAATACAGCGCCATCTAGTACCTGTAGTGCAAACTACCATTTTGCCATACAAAATTTTTTTTTTCCTGAAAATATTTTAAAACATCTGAATATGCAAAAACATTGTATTTGTCCCAAAACGATCAATTCCAGAAGATTTTATGGAAATATTGTACCATGACCAAGTTGTCATGCTTACAAAAGTTTTGGAAAAAAAACTTCTGTATTCGTAATCTTTGAACCCATCCGACCGATTGGTCTCAAAATTTCAGAATAAGCTTTTTTTAACCATAAGACGGTCGCGTTTGCTAATTCAAGAAAATCCTACAGCGCCATCTAGTACCTGTAGTGCAAAAAACCATTTTACCATACAAATTTTTTTTTTTCCTGAGATTATATTGAAACATCCGAATATGCAAAAACCTTGTATTTGGCCCAAAATGATCGATTCCAGAAGATTTTATGGAAATATTGTACCATGACCAAGTTGTCATGCTTACAAAAATTTTGAAAAAAAAACTTATGTTTTCGTAATCTCAGAACCCATCTGACCGATTGATCAAAAATTTTCAAAATAAGCTTTTTTTAACCATAAGCAGCGACGTACGAAGAGTTTTTGAAAATAATACAGCGCCATCTAGTACCTGTAGTGCAAAAATTTATATTTTATATATCTTGTGTTTTTTCAAAGAATCTAAAAAACTGTTGGAAAAAATATATATTTTTTTTTTGAATTTTATATGAAAACAAGTTTTACGTGTTTTTCGTTAAGAAACTACCAACTCAAGTCGATCAGAAAGTGGTAAAATTTGATTCAACAGAATTATCAGCAATAATACACAATATTCCCGCTCGGCGCTCTAATCGAATATTTATATTTTGGTTACATATTTTTGAATTTCCTAGAATTTTATTGCTTCATTCAAATGAATTATTCTAATGAAGCATAGGTATTATGTTGCCGAAGTGCCTGCTAAAGCTTCAGCTTTTCCGATTTTTTTTTAATGATTTCTGTGTCAAAGGAGCGAAAAAATAAACGGCGAAGGGAGCCAGCAACTACTAATCAAAAGTACTTGTTCAAGATCTTTTATGTCATTATCCTATTCACCGTTCGCGCATTCAAGACATTTTTTAATTTTATAAAATAACCAGAGAACAATAGCAGCAAAAGATTTTTTTCCTGATTCTTCAATTTTCGAGTTTGTGAAAGAAAAAATTAAGTCGCGGATTTTTTTCTCACCGTTTTTTCTAGATTTCTTTAATTTGTTCGTGTTTTGATGCTAGCACCCTTATTTTAATATTATAGTATTTTACCAATCTTACCCATATTCTTGTTACAATGATTCTCGAACTCAATGATTTTTTCCGGGCAAATGAAACAAAGGCTGGCGAAAGTTAAAAAAATGTACTGCAACAATAAATTATGTGCTTTAAAAAAAATACGCGAGTAAGAATAAAAAATGTGTAAATAAGAGATGTCCCTTCATCTGCATAAGAGGAAGATGTAGATGTAGAGTGGTGTTTGTTTTATAATCTTTACATGTTGCCTGATTGACATTAGATATTATTTTAATATTTTTTTAATTTAATATTTGCAGTATTAAATTATTTTAAATTGTCGTTTTATGTTTTGAATTCTTCGAAAATTCTCAAACTTTATTGTAGAGATCTTTTGTAACAGAAACATTTCCATGACATTATCTTTCGTAAATATCTACTACATTTATCAATTTTACATTATTTTTACACAGACTTCAGGCAACCCCAAAATTATCTACCAAAACAAAACGAAGCCACGAGAATTTTTTCTCGTTTCTCAAATCTAAAAAAAGTCCATACGCAAATCACCCTTTTGTTAAAAATCCAAGATTCCCTTTGTAAATTTCTGATTGCTAATCATCAATTTTCTTTCTCGTTCTATCTCCGAATTAAAAAATAGGCAGATAAAAAAAAAATGGAGGATCGTTTAAGTAAAAAAAAAATTTAACTGACTATTTAATAAAAAAAACGACAGTGAAGACTTTTTCCTGCTCTTTAAAGAAGTGAAGCATAAAATCTCTGCTGATTGTATTTTAATTTGAAGAAATATTCGAAATGGTTTTTAAGCTATTTTTCATAATTCTATAAAAAATATAACTGACAAAATTGTTTGGTGTTTTAAAATAGCACGTTCATGAGTCATGATCAGTAAAGAAATTATTTGCTGTTGAAACACTACTTTTACTGTGAAAAGAATCATTCAAAGGATAGTTCGAAGAACACTTTTAAAACATAAAATAGTTTCAATAAAATGCTCCACAGCATTCTTTAAATATTATCAAAATATTACAGCCCACCTATTGCGTTACAAGAATATTGGATAAATCCTTAAAGATCCCGCTACATATAAATTCATCCATAAAATTTGCACAACAACGGCTCGCGGCTTAAAATCCCAAGAAAACCTTAAAAGTTTTCTAATAAAATGCCAAAAATTCAGGACCTTTTTCCAATCCTCCAGACAGTGGAAATATTTAAGCGGCTGATCCTGTTAGACGATGGTCGGATGAACTTGTGCGAACTCAAGTCTTGGTATGTTAATTGATGGTATTTTCAATCTTGGATGGGATGCTTATAAAATTCCTAAATTGTCGTAAACTCGAAAATGGTGCAGTAAATTTTGGGATTTTTAGAGAAGGATACAATTTGAGGATTATGCTAATTATTGGCAAAATGTGTTTCAGGCGAGTTTCAGCATCTTTGAATCTATTAATTTTTCGCATCCTTATAAATCTTGAAGGTCCTCCGGCAATTTGCAAATTTCATGAAGATTTCTTAAATTGTTCAATGTTTGGGAAAAAATATAAATCTTTTAAGAATTTTTACAGCTTGCTCTAGAATTTCAGATGTGCTTTGCTTGAACTGATTTAGGGATAAATTGCTTCAAAGACAAATTTATCATAATTAATTACTCTCTTAATGATCCTTAGCAAATTATCCTTTTTGGAAGATCTCTTTTGAATTTTGTTGGGTTTTAGCAAAATTGCGATAAACTCATTTTTCATCGAGGAAAATAATATTGGATCGATTTTTTTAATTGATGAATGGATTGTGTTTAAAGGAACCCTTTGGAAAAAAATATTGAACATATCAATTTGCGAAAACATATGGTTTTGAATTGAAGTCAATAATAATTGATAAATGCATTTCATTGAATTTTTTCCTCGTTTTGTGATCTTTTAAATTTTAAGTCTGATAATGTAGATTATGAAGTTTAAAACAATTTTTTTTAAGTTTTCAAATAAAAAATTTATAAATCTTATAAAACATTTTTAATAAGAAAATCTTTTAAATAATATTTTGAATGTGTTCCCTATAATTGACTAAATCAATATTCCTGCACCCTTTTTATGATATTTTGCAATACCTCATCTAACGACTCATCCGACAGAAAAGGGTTTATTAAAAAGAAATATCTGTCAAATAAATTTCCTTCAATTCATCGGTAAAATTGCATCAACTTTATTTGAAATATTCAACAATAGAACAAAAAGCGAAAACAGCAAAAATAGTTCCTAGTTGAGCAAGGAACAAAACCACTTGAACACATAAAATCACACAAAAGGATGAAAGGATTGAATAGAGCTGAAAAGATTGAAAGGATGAGAATTGCGCAAACACCTTGTTAAATGCAAATAAATCTTATTGATTATTATATTGCTGAATTGCTTGTTCATTGCTTGCCATCAGGTATATGTTATATTGAAGGGATCATTTCGGAAAATGCAAAATTACAAGGATTTATGTTTGAAAGGGCTGCACGAGCATCAAAGGGTCTCAGCAACATTGCAAATATTTTGATTGTTAATACAATCACGATAAGGATCTTATTGGGATTTAATTTGCTTTGTTGGCTTTGTTGGATTTAGGTGCTGTTTTGAGGTTTGACGTCTTGATTTGCTTTTGTTAATATTTAGCTCAAAATAAAAAACCAACGTTTGTTTTGAAAAAAATTTTAATTTCCGGAATATGAAGGAGTCTTAAAGAGATTGTTAATAATAACGAATAATTAAATAAAAGTATAACTGCATTCTATTAATTTCTATCTATGAAATCGATAATTTAAATTGACATAAATTGAAATTTAATAAATGTTAAATAGTTTTAAATGAATCTTAAGATTTTTATTATAAAATTAATCATTGAAACATGTCCTTGAAAGCTATAAGTATGTTTCATTCAACAATCATCTGCTCTTCTCAATATGTCTTACTAATGGATTTTCTCACCAGGATCTTCAAGCAACACACATCCTTTCAATATAATTTGAATAAATATTTTTCATCATTAAATTAGATTAATGATTTGAAATTGAATAATTTGCCCGACCAATTTCTTGAAGCATGAAACAATTTCGTATTTGAAAGGAGAGATCCTTCAGAATACTGAAATTGAAAATAATTTAAAGAGCCTAAATATACTGTAAAATTAAAATAAAAGGATAATCGCTTCGTATATGGTTAAATTCAAGACAATTCAGTAAAAATTCACGGGCAGAGTTGTCAGGCAGAAAAATTATAAAAAAGGTTTTGCATAATTTTTTTCGAGATTTTAGTTTCTCACACAGAACTGTATAGCAAACAGGAAAGGCCTGAGGTGACGGCCCAGAAGATCCGAGAAAAGTCTGAGGAGACAACAGTTAAGCATCATTATTTTCCTCATACATTTTCAGTTTTTATAAAAAATATAAATTTATGCAATTTTGTAAATACGAGAAGAAATCTACTCAATTTATGCAAAAAGGACTTTTTTCCCTTTTCTCCTTTTCACTATGGATTTTCTTGGGGTGAAGAATATTTTCTTCATTTCTTGCATCTTACAGTCTTAATATTGTCTTCGTCTCAATTACCATAATTTTCTCGTTTTATATACAACGCTTTTTTTGTTCACCCAGGTTCTTGATAAACAAAATTATCTTTTAATGTTTTAATGCTTTTAATGCTTTTAATGCTGCTTGAGATTTATGTTGAGCAACAGGTAGCAAAATCAGCAAACTTTCCTGAGCAACCAAAAGTTTGTTATATTCGCAGAGAAGACTTAATAAAGACTTTACTGTATGGGTGAAGTTCTTTGAAGCAGGAATGATTGAGATTTGTATATTAACAAGAATTAAATTATTTACTTTCTGGTTTTTAAGTTTTCAAGAAGTTTTAAGTACTTTTAGGATTATTTTCTTTAGGTAAAAGAAAACTTCCTAAAGAAGGTTATTTGATGAAACTTTTTAATATGCTTATAAAAATTTAATTTATGAAATCTTGAAGAGTTTTTTATTTTATAACGCGTTTTTATTCATAGTATTTTTAAGCTATCCAATATTACTATAAACACAGCATATTTCTTAGCTACAAAACTTTTGTATGCTTTTGTTCTATTTCAATTTTCTGATATTTTAACCAAACTAATACATTTTCAAAAAAATCCTTGCAGTCAATGATCCAATTGTAATCTTCCCCTGATCAAACAATGCCCGCTCTATAAAAACGAAAAACTAACTTTTAATTGACTTTTCACACTTTAAAGCACAATATTATCAAAAAACTCGCTGATTATCGCGGCAAGGGCTCAAATTCATTGTTCAAACACAATTTATGTACAAAAATACGAGTATTAACAATTTTTTTTCACATCAAGCCATTTCGATTTGCACAGAGTAAAAAAGTTTTAAAGTTGAAGCTTGAAAAATCAAAAAGTTGGCTTTATTCCATTAAAATGCCTTCAAATTCGAAATTACCAAACAGAACTCGATTAAAGCTATAGCGCAATTTGGAATAAGGCTCATTACATTTTTTCAAAAAGAAATTTGCAGGGTTTGGTGATTTTACTAGAAATTGAAAAAAAATATGAATTACAAAAAAAAAATAATTATGAGTGATTATAGATAAGGTCAAGAATTGAATAATGGTGAGAATTGAACCAATCTAACCCAATTAAGAGAAAATCATAGTATACTCATCTAGAATGATTAGCAAAAACATTAAAGTTAATTAAATAATTTTATGGACTGCTGCTTGTCCATATTTGGACCGAGAAAGCAAACTAGTTTTATTTAATATTTAATATTAATGAAGTTAAAAGTGTATAGTTCAAAAGTAACCACCATCAAACCCTGAACTGATCTCACCAACTCCACCGAACCAAATTCACCGCTCCTCAGCCAAGGGAACAGCGCACAGTTTAAATTTTTCAGTGTAATTTAATCAAACGCATTACATGTGTTCACTTATTTTTTCCTCCTAAAAAAAATCCTTCCATAAGTTGTATCCGAAAATATCCTAACCCATAAAAGTTAACAAAAAATTCTAACGACAAAAGCGCGTCACTGACAAACAAATTTTTGAACAAAAAAAGTGGAGAAAAAAAGTTCATGAATAAATTAAATTACATTTTATTCCATAATTTTGAATGAAAAAATGGAAAATCGTATAAAAAACGAAAGAAAAAGTTTTCAGGATCGAATAAAAAAAGTTCTTCCAGAAAAAACTACCCTCACAATTTTTTATTTTTAACCTTCTGTCTTGTTCTACTCTGTAGATCTGATACATAGAAATGAAAGGGTAACCATTTTTTATGCACGGCTCGAATTTTTAAAAAGCTACAAAAAAACCTTTGCATGTGCGTTACACAAATATTTATAGGTTACATTTTTTTTTGATGCTGAGCAGAAGGATTGTTTTTCATCTTTACATTTGTTTTTTGGGTTCACCTGGATTATCTAGGCGCCAAAAATGAAAATTTCATTAAAAAATGAAATAACCCAGTGGTCACATGGAAAATTGAGGATTGAACTCAATATGACCATATCATGGAATTAATTTAATTATTTGGTAAATCTAACTGTTTTGTTCTTTAAAAGTCTATTTTGCCAGGACTCTCACCTCATTCCACATATAATGCATTCCTTCGGGATGATGGTGATGATGATGTGAGCTGCTTGTCATATGTTCTGCCATAACTGCGCTCATCCAATGGACCAGTCCTTGTGCAGAATTTTGTTGTGCTGAAGACACAGCAGTGGAAATGCCAACATTCCCAATAGGAACTTTAGATTCAGTTTTTGGCTCTAAAATTGATTGTGTCACGTGCGAGTGGATAACAGAGCCACCGTTAGGGCGTCCACTGGTGTTATCAGGATGCCAGTGAAAGTGAGAAGGTTTCTGTAATTATAATGAGTTTAGTTAAACCATGTTAAACTTTATTGTACGATTAAGAAAAGTTTGATCATTATTTTATAAGCTTTTTATTGAAAAACAATGAAAAATAAGGAACGTTTTATTTATTCCAATGGAACATTTAAAAACACTTTAAAAATAAAATCCACTGAAAGTTCAAAACACGATTAATCCCCTGAAAACCCTCGCAATTGCCATAAAACTCCCAATCCCTCCCTATAAAAAACAATGTGGCCATAAAATCAAATCGCACCTCTTCATTTTCTTTATCATCAGACTTGGCGGCTTCATCGGAAAAAAGCAGATTGCGTGGTATGAGCGATCCAGCTGAGCCACCTCCATTTCCATTACTTTTATGATGACCCTCCATGGTAGTCGATGGATAGTCGGGTGTCTGAGTGATCTGGGCTTTTGGAAAAATTGACGTGTCGAAGAGCCGTTTGTACAAATGGGAGGGAAACAGGAACTGATGGTGTTTGGGAAAGTTGCCTGAAGGAGCTTGATTGTAGTTTGCGTGGAAGTTATCGGTAGGCGATGCTTTGTTGTGCATTTTATCCCTTTAAAAGGGGTTTTATTAGTTTTGTGCTTCTATATTGAATTTTAAACTTTCACTATTAAATTGGATTTTATTGGTTTTATTGATGAGATTAGTATGAGAAGGAACTATGTAATGGCGTTTATAGTTTATTCATAGTGCAAACAAATTGCTTTTGTTTGTAGTTTTAAAACCATCTAGCACAACTAAACAATTTTACATAAAATTCAAATGTTTGTGCTATATTGTATACTATTTTTTTTATGATCGACAAGATGCTGATTATTGGATTATTATTTTAAAATTTTCGTTCACATAATATTAACTTTTTACATCACCAAGCCACTACACATTAAAATAAAAAGGGCTTAAAATTAATTTTTGGACAAAGCACAATATTCCTCTATTCAGCCGTTGATTTCGATATAATTCGCACAACTATCACAGTCATCATCAATTAGATTCCCAAGATTTACTGATGAGATCCTCGAAAAGCTCAACAAAGCAAACTAGTTCAAACTATGAAAGTTTCGAAACATTTTCCCCAAAAAAGCTCTTCCTAAAATGACGTCACTTCGCGTAATTATACATTCAACAATTACGAAGATGAACTGCACTAACACTACAATACCAGTAAATACAAGAAAACATAAGAAAAACACTTGTTAAGTCTAATTTATGTGATTTCAGTTATTTATGAATGAATTTTCATTTTGAGTAATTTTTTCCAACTTTTAAAGGTTTTTCTTGAAAAGTTCTTGGAAGCTTTTTGAAACCTTACATCACAATTTTTTTTTTGCTTTCTTTAAACTCATTCATTTAATTCAATAGAAAGTTCACAAAACTTCATTTAATCCTTTAATCGGCACGTTCAAGCCTATTTTTATTTACAACTTCCTTTCAAAGTCCACATTTCACCTTAAAATCCACCAAAACCGCAAATATTCCACACGACGTGCAACGGCAACGCTTTCCGCAAGAAAACTCTAATGAAAACTAAACTACACTGGAATTGTGCAAAACATAACAATCTTAGGTATTTTTTGTGTTCGCCTTCGCCGTTGCTTGCTTTTTTTCTTGGGGATTTTTCCTCGTCTTCGCGTTTGTAGCGCTGTGTATGGTTGTGTATTTTTGCACTGAAGGAAGTTTTTTTTGTAGGCTCAAGGACTTTGTTTGTAAGTTGCACCAAAATTATTAGTGTAAACTGTTTTTCTTGAAACGTGATGACATAAATTGATTTATTTTTAAGAAATCAAATTGAAGTGGTCTACAAAGTATTTAGAGGTCCTTAAATGAGGCTACATCCCAAAGCCCCAACATAACTTCTCTCAGTGCTAGTTGTATGTTGTATTCGAGGAAAATGTATGGAAAATTGTATGAAAAGCGAACTAAGCAAAGAAAATAATAACAATAACGATAAAGCGAAAAAAATGGTGAAAAACTATATAATGTGTTTTTCCATTGTAAGTCTTTCTGTATGTCTGTATGTCTGTATGTTTGTATATCTGAATTGGATATTTGTTTGCACGACTGTGTGGAGGAAAATTCTTGCTATTTATATTTGCGACGTTCACGTCTTGACGGTTTGGAAACTACTTCTTTTGGCTATACTTGCAGCATATAGCGAGCTGTATTGAGCGCTTTTTGCCCGCTATTTTTTTTTTGCTGATCTTCCAACGACTGCAGCGACATTTTCTTTTCATTTCCCTATAAACCATATATTTTTATGTATGTGCATATATGTTCCAATAACAACCAGCGAAACCCATTTTTTGCTTTGATATTATATTTTTTCATGCAGCAGGATTGCAGGGTTTGAGATTTAAAAAACATTCTTGGGAACTTACAGCAGAAAAAAATACTACAACAAATTGAAATATGATAATTATTTAATCAGCATAAAGATAAAATATCATATTTTTTGTTATTATTTCTTCAATTTTGAAATAAGATGATATCACAAGACTAAATAATTCTTATTGTAAGAACCCTGCAAATTTTCCTCCAAAATTTCTTCATTTTTTGTATGTATCTTGAAAAATAAAATTTCTAGAAAAAAAAAATGAAATTGAACAGAAGAAACTATTCTATATCTTCGTTTAAATCCATATCTGTCTAGATGGAGCTGCATGTTCTTTTGCAACAACACACATGTACATGACGTTCAGCAAGCAGCAAAAAAAAACTCCAAGCACTAAAAAACTAAAAAGCACTAAAAAAATTGCACATCGATATCGCTAACAAAAAAGATATAAATTTCTTTCATTTCAAGAAATGAAATTTGAGACATAAAAAAGCATGGAAAAACATGGCAAGAATCGCATAAAAAGAAATTATTCTTTTGCTATTCTTCCCTCAAACCCAAGGAACCCAACTACCAAAAAATAATGTACAATATCCCACGGAACTACGGAAGATTGTATGTATTGATATTTCACCAACGCCCGCCCCAGAATCCGCGATAATCGATCCTTCCACGTCCACCTACTCGCTTGAGTCGTTGGCTGCTGAATAGGCAGCTTATAGAGGGACTTGTGGTTTATTTAACATGCTGACAAGTTCATTTGATTTGAGTAGAGTTTAATGTTCTCATGAACTTCTTAGAAATTTTATAATTGATCTGTCTTTTAAGAACAGAAATCAATTTAGATCAGAAGATATGACTCTAAAAGCACATCTAAAGACTCTTCATTGATTTTAGGCCAAAGTTATAAATTAATAGAATTTCCAAAAAAGAAATGAATTTTCAAATATTTTTACATACAATTTTCAACCACATATCCTTTCCACTTGCATACAAGAAAAAAAAAAACCATCAACAACAGCGCCAGCAAAAAAATCCAAAAAACCAAAATCCTTCCGACTGTTTTATTTTCCATCTTAGAGGTGGCTCATAACGAACGTTATGCTCAGCTACATTTAGCAGGAGCTGGAAAGAGTAGATTATTAGAAATTAAAGTATATAGATTGTTTATTTTTCAAAACGTATTCTATTAATTTTTCTGCAAAATATTAAAGTTTTCCAACAAATATGAACCATCTCTGATATGCTTTTTCTTACCATTCTTTTTTTTTATCCTGCATGAAACTCAATTTTTTTTATTACTTTTTATGTACAATAATTTTTCTTATTTTCTTTACGTCGTTTGCTATGTGCTCGCCTCAATTTTCTTCGTGTATGAAAAAAGAAAATACCAAGAAAATAAAGAATTGAAAAAACTGAAAACACACACTTTAGCTGAAAAAGCTCCAACAACGATTTTCTTGCTTTTCATGATTTTATTCTTACATTCCTTATGTTTGTTACCGTTCCTAGTTTTTCTCCAAATTTTCTTGATTTTACCGAAGAAAAGGGTGAAAATAGAGAAACATTGTTTTTGTTCGGGTTTAATGCCATTTGTTCAGTTTCCTTTTTTCACGATTTCTTGTGAGGATTTTGTGTTATTATTTTTTTTTCCTTGGTTTTGCTTTTAAGAGAATTGGGTTATTTATCAAAGCGAGTGCTGCTCTTAATGGTAATCTTGTCTTGAAACTTAGGCTAATTGAAAAAAGTATGTTTTTGAAGACCAATCTGTCTTTAATAATATTTCGACTTCTTCAAATTGTAAAGCGAAAGTTGAAGAAATCACATTTAAATATTGCAGAATTCTTTTGAATTCAATTAAATTCATTCTCTCCAAAATAAACATCCGAGCTTCCCTCAAAAACAGTTTTCACTACAATTATTCCACAATATCTCAAGGTTGTTGTGAAATTGTGAATGAGGAAAATTAAATTACAAAATTGTGTTCAGAGCTTTTCTCCATTCAGCAACTGCAAAACAGAAAAAATACAAATTGCTACGAAAAAGGGAAATTATGCATGTACTCATTTTGCAATTTTCCTCATTCTACAATAATGCAGGGTAACTTGTGTAGTACTATATATATATACACTAGCTATATTAAAATAATCCTGCTTCGTTTGTCTTCTTTTTGCAATTTGCTTGTGCATACAATTTGTGCAATTTGTGCCAGCGTAGAAAGTGAAATTATTTTCTGAAACTACTTTCCTTCATTTAATTCTATATTTCTGCTTTAAAGTTTGTTGGAAGCTTTTAATCAGAGCTTGAGTACTTATAAATAATAAATGGAAAGTGTTTTTTTTTCACAACTTTGTATTTATAAACTTGATGTAAATATAATAATAAAAAATGATAATGAGGTGTGAGGTAATTAAGAGTTGGTGTTAATGAGGTAAATATTGTGGTTATGACAGTGCCAACCTGTTTATTTTTAGCCAAAAAACAACATTTAATTGATTCGAAACGTGTTTTGGGATATTTTGGCTGTTTACTGAAAATTCCACAAGCCCGAAATAAATTTAGTCGAAATTTAGTGGTTGAGAAAATAAATCAAATTATAGAGAAGTCTGAACATAATGAAAAGGGTTAATACTTCTCTCTTGACTAAAAAAATGGAGCCACCTCACTTAACCCGACATTAATCCCATTCTCCAGAAAAGTTCTTAACGACGATGTTTTATGTGAGAAAAAAAAGTGGTTAGAGTTTTTGGTGTTGTCTCAAGTTTCCTTGGGAAATCTTTCCAATTTTCCTTGAAAAAAAAATTGTCATTAATCATTTTGATGCATTTTTCTCTTTTTTTTTGAGACTGCCAAAACAATCCAAAGTGTTCGCAAACAACCACGATATATTTTACAGATATTTTGTACTATAGCATACTTATATAGTCTGAAATTTATTTTATTTTTCTAGAAGCACTTTAAAGCGCAAAATCTGGTAATTCCACACATGGAAACTTTGGACAACTCTGAAAACTTTTAAGTTTTGGTAAATTTTGCAAACAAATAATATATATGAGAGTTGATGCTTTGAAAATATTCCTGAATTCGCAAGCCATAATCAATTTAGAACAATATTATTCAAATTTTTGTTGGTTCATTATAACATGACTTTGAAATACCTGTATTTAAGATGTAAAACCGGTAGTAAATTTCATGATATAATGAAATCTCGAAATTTCTTGACAATTTTGAAAATATTTTTTAGCTTATTATCAGTGATATTTACATATTAAATGTTAACAGTTCTAAAATTTGTCTGCTATCAGTTTGTGTGATTCTACAAATAAGATTTCATAACATAAAGTTCAGTTGAAAAGTTTCACTAATAAATTTGCAAAAATTCAGTAACCATTCAAAGCTGTGTTTTAAAAACATTTGATTGGAGACTTACTCACAAATATTGTTTGATTAGGGTATGTAGATGTTAGTATTTCATTATTGTTATCAGTAGAGTAAAATACAGCCAATACTCGGCCAATTCAATTTTATCTTTTTTTTACTATGATGATTTTATATTTAAAATATAAAGAATCTGTTCATCTTATTAGTTCAGTTTGAATTTTCTAGTGAGCAGGTCAAAAGTCTGGATCCTAACAATTTTTAATTATAAAGTAAGTAAACCGATAGCCTATTTATTTTTAACATCTTAAAAAATGCTTTCAAAATATTAAAATATTTTTGTGTAGGATGATTTGGCTGATATTATTTAGTGTGATTTTACAAGTTGACCTTCATGCTGCACAAGAAGAAGAAGGCAAGACGATGCGCTTTTTTTTAACCACAACAGAAGGCTGTCATAGTACTCAGGAACTCATTTTGGACGATACGGACTCAATCTTGAATTCTATTTATAATACATCGCTTCCATTAACATTTGTCGTTCATGGTTTCCAAAATGACAGAAACTCATTGATCAACAAACGCATAAATCATGCTTATCGGTTCAAAGGTGGATCAAACGTCATCATTGTGGACTGGAGTTTTGGATCATTAAAAAGTCTTACTCAATACGACGCAGTTGCTTGTAATTTGAAACCATATGCGCAACAACTTGCAAAGTTTATTGATTTTTTGAGTGGAGTTCACCAAAACATGTTTAACGTAACGACAATTGTTGGTCATTCTCTTGGAAGTCATGTTGCTGGCTTAGCAGGGAAGTATGTGACTAGAGGAAAGGTTGACATGATCGTTGGGTTGGATCCAGCTGGTCCAGGATTTCATCTTGACTCACCAGACGAACGTCTCAATGTTGGAGATGCAACCTTTGTTAAAGTAATTCATACTGACATTGAATTTGGATTTCCAGAACCTATTGGTGATGCAGATTTCTTCCCAAACGGTGGAGAGTTTCAACCAGGATGTTCACAGTATTTTCACACTAAATCGCAGTTAACGCTACCGATAAAGGATCTTCAAAAACAAATTTGTTCACATAGTCGTGCTTGGGAGGTTGGTTTTCTCTTAGCTAAATAATTATTAATGATCTACATGATCTACTATTATTGATCTAATATTTTATTTGATTTGTTTGATTTTAGTACTTTGCGGAATCCGTTGAAAGCAACCAGTTTACAGGGATCCAATGTTCAGAATCTTTCCAGAAAACTATTGAAAATGGATGCACCCCAACTGGAATAGCAATGAAGATCGGTGAAATTCATTCATATGAACGGAAAAAAGGAATATTTTATGTCAAAGTCCAGTCAACATCACCTTATGCCATCGAAGAAAATCCAAATCTCTTATTTCAATTCAAAACTATAGTTTCCGTGAGTCAAAACTCAACAAAAGTATTCCAGCGTTTATTAAAAGTTTTTGTCTATGGTGTTAGCCTGTTTTTGTTTCGATGTTTTGTTAGCAGCCTGTCATTTTTATAGGTAACAACAGGGACTTTCAATTGCTTCCATATATAGCCCTAGATATTCTTCCGTTTCTTTTTAAAGAATATTTATCAGTGTAATATGGAGAAAGTTTTACAAACAAGCTCAACAACAATTATCGATTTCCATTGTACAATTTTTGATAGTGCTCAAGCTTTATTCAATGTTAATAAAAGTTTAATAAAAGTAGAAAATCAAAATGAAATCATATATCTGCAATGCGTCAATCTGAAAGAAAAATTAAAGAGTTAGTACTTTATTTATGAAACAATTTTATTTGAAAGAAATTATCGTCAAGATTTTAATTTCTTCCGTTTTGAATTTCAAGCAACTTCATTAATAAAAATTTTAAACACTCATTTCCCCACGTAAACACAAAACCTCCAGTAATTTAATATTTTAATTTTGTTCGGCAATTCATAGAATCAACCGCCAACTCAACAAGTGCTCAATTAATTTGTGGTTTCAGCAAAAATGTTGAATGAGCTCGGAAAATTGCAGGAAAATTATTAAAATAAAATATGCATTTCCTGGCTCGTTTTTTGTGTGGAACGAGGGTGTTTGTAAGTTCCTGTAAATATGTTCAATTGGTTGATTTGAGCTTTAAGGTTGAAAGCAATTAAATTTTATGTTTTTTATATTTTTTGGAAATCTTTGTCTAATTTTAACTTAAATATGATCAATAGTAAAATAAAGTTCCAAACCAACATAGAATCTCCATCCTGTCCATATGGACATCAAGAATAAATAATATTCAAATCATCTATCGTCATCCTCACATATGTCATCCTCGTTTTCCCGTCCTAAGATTATTTTTAATATCTTACAAAAAAAATGATATGGATTAAAAAAAACTTACCATTATTCCGACATTATCCAACATTATTACAAAAACACCAACAACAGATGTGCCTCGAGCCCATCTCTAATTAAAAAAAATTGAATCAATTTTATTCTAATTCTCTGCAGCTCCTTAATAATTTTTTATAATTTCTTATGCACAAGATGCAACATCCCGCAAAGAAAAAAAATCAAAAGGGTTTAGAATGCTTACAGAAGAGATAAACTTTTTTACTTTCATTTTAAAATATTTGAATAGTTTTGTTGATTTTCTATTCTTCGATTCCAAATTTCTGAACCAACAAAAAATTTTGAATAACACAAAAAGGAAACTTTTTTTCTTCTGCGGCGTCTGTTCCTTCTAAAAGTTTTTTCACTGTTTTCTGGAACAAAAAAAGTTCCCAAAGAAAGCAACAAAAAACTGAAAGTGAGGGAGTTTTGTTTACTTGCCTTTTTATTCAAGTTATTTTTAGGTTGAAGTTTTTTGTTGATTAAACTTTTTTCATTATTTTTAGCCCTTCGAAAAATTTGAGGCTGTCTTTAAATTTGAAGTTGGTTTGAAATTTAATCAGTTTGACATTTCAAGTTATCTAATTGTCAATAATTCGACAAAATTTATTTAAGTTGAATTTTCAGAATGATGTGTTGCAAAAGCTTATTTGCCAAAAAATTACAAAAAACCAACAAAATCTCCACAACAAATTATTTAAGATTCTAGATTTTGTCCATAAAGGGTTAAATTTCAATTTAAACTTTGAATGAATCGAAGAAGTTTCAAAGACAAACTTTTTTTGTGATGCTTAATGTATCAGCTGTTTAAAGTGTTTTTTATGATCTGTTTCATGCTTACTCACACACTTTGTTGTAGCTATCTGGTAATTTAAATTCCAATTTTTTTTGTGGGAACTTTTTTTGGTGAATGAATCGAATCATTTGAATGGTTTGTCTTGGAAGTTTGAAGTGTGGTTTCCAATTTGGGTCGATTTGTATCAAAGATAGTGGCTCATTTTTTGTTTGGTTATTGTGAACGTTTTCGGCTGTTAATGTGCGTTCTGCGTATTTAAAGTATTCAAATTTAATTAATTTGGTTAGTGATGATTGATTGTTCCTGCGTTAATTGGTTTAAGAGAATGAAAGTCTTACGCAGTAGTTTTTTGTTGATCATATAGAGTGATGAATAAATTACATTGAATAGAAATGGCTGTGGCTAGCAATTTTTTTTCTTTAAGGAAAGGTAATGGAAAGTGGTATTTGAAATTTTTTAAGCCAATATTGAGGTTTTTTTTTTCAAAACCTTAATTATATTCCAACAAACTGTAAAAAATGAACTCTTAATGAGTTTAAGCGTTAAAGCGTTATGTGATATTTAAAACATGTAATTTGCAAAAGCCATCGATATTCAAACCAATTTAAAAAATTTTTTAAATTATAAATTCAAATTATAAAAGTTTTCTTTAATAATGTTATCGTTAATCTCAAAATTAAGTTACAACAAAAAAAACTCTTTTTTTGGTTTCAGTGGTTTTGAAGATTTTATTAACAACATTTTTATTTTTTGTGATCGGTTTAAAATCAATTTTTTAAATTTTGGATGCATTTATCAACAAGTGATCTTTAAGACATAAGGAAAAATATTTTTTACAGAAAAATATTAGCAAAAAGTTTAAAATATTTCAATTTTGATAAAGTTTTTTTCAAAACTAAACACTGGACTGTTTTTTGTATAATGAAACCAAAAATCCACAATCAACATGAATCAAAAATTTTCTTATTTGGACTAAACAGCAAAAACTAACATTCAAAAAAAAATCCATTCAAAATCCTACCAACAAACATTTTTTATTCTCACCAACAGTTCTGACCAAAAATTTCACACAATATAATTTATAACATAATTAGTTTTCCATTTTCGCATTTTCACATCTGTTTATCATGCAAATACATTTATAATTCATTTAATGAGTTTATATTTGTTTTATTTGGCTTTTTGTTTGTGTGTTTTTTATATTTTTATATACTTTGGTGGTTTTGGTTGTTTGCTGGCTATAAGTTTATTTAGTGAATTATTAAATAATTGTATGATATGAGGTTTTTTGGTTGTTTTGTGTGTAATTTAATGATTTTATTAATTTTGGATGCATTTATCAGAGCTTATTGAAAATTAATGGTGGGAAAATGAGGCCTTTGGGAATTTTTTGGCGGTTGCATTAAAATTCATTGAAAAGTAATAAAAGGTGACTTTTTAACCTGATGATCCTGATATTTACAACCTTTATTATTTGTTTTTAGACAGATTTTTAAATGTGATGAATAAATTCATAAAATTTTTATAAAAGACTGTAAAATTATATCAGTTTGAATTAATATCACCAAACTTCCACAAATTACGTAATCAAAATAAATAAGAGTATGCAAAGAAAATGCTCCACACACCAAAACCTCCAAAAAACCTCTCTCCAAGAAAAACCACATATATTATGGGTCGATAAGAAACAAAAAGAAAATCCTGAATAACTGACATTTGTTGTTGTTGTAGAAAAGCTAGCAAGAAAAGAAAACAGTGAAAATAAGAAAATCGATTTGATTCAAAAACGAAACACAGAAAATCAGGAAAAACGGCAGAAACATGAAAGTTATAGTCAGTTTTTAGTTAAGATAGGTCGTGTTGCTATAAAATAAATCGTGGGATAGAAATTAAAGGCACGAAGACACATTTAGGGGATTTCAAGAAATCCCCGATTTTACCCCAAAGCTGCTAAAGTTAAAGGAAAATTTCTCTTTGTAACTTGTCTAACAAATATTTTGGGGAAAATGGCACTATCCTATAAAAATAATTTAATTTAGCAATTTGAAGAATTTTGATAAAAATGGCAAAAAATGGGGAAAAATACATTTTTTAAATATAAAAGGCCAAAAATAACACATCAGAATTGGGTAAAATGGAAAAATAATAAAAAACGAGAGCTGCAAAAACATCCAGAAACCATTGAGCAATATAAAAAAAATAATCAAACAAAGTCGATGACGAAGAGAAAACGGTTTCGATGTTGTTTTTGTCAGAATTTTTATTTTTCAGTGGCAATGACGATCAAGTATTTTTTTAAAAGAGGTTGTCTGTTTTTTTAAAATAAGGATCAAATCAGATTTTTCATATTTTAAAGGAAAATTTAAAGAAAAACTTAAAGTGTTTTAAAGAAAATTTTGAACTTGATGTAACGAAGACTGAAAATAATAAGTTTATTCAAGGTAAAATTTTTATCATGCATCCCTGCGATCCCACCATAACTTTATTTTCGTTGTCTCGTGTTTTCCCTCAAAGACGAAGAAGAATCTCCTCCAAATATTGTTTTTCCATCAATTTCATTTTATCAATTTCCCATAAGAACTTTTTTTTTCGAAACATCTCAAGTGTTTTTTGTTGCAACTTGAGAACATTTTCGAGAATAATTTCAGAATTCTGAGATGCTTTCTCATCAGACGCTTCTGGGGAAACAACATGAAACATCCAAGAAGCTTCGAAATCTGGAAATACTTAAAAACTCGAGAAACTCTAAGGCAAAAATTATTGAGCGAGTTTCATGACGAAAATTTATGACAAAGTTTTTGGCGTTTTTTCAGCAAAACAAAAAATGTAATTCATCTATTGTACAGCACTCAGAACCAGAAGCCAGCAAGACTCATTTTTCATTTTATCTGGAAAATACTTGCAAAATCTCACAAAATTTAGAAACACTTGAAAAAAAATGAATAAACAGAATCTTGTGGATAAAGCAAAGAACTAGTGAATATTTCCTATCCTGCAATTAGATTACAGATTATAATTTTATTCCTTTCAGTGTATAGAAAAAAAAATTAAAAAATACCAAAAATGTTGAAAACATAAAAGTTTGTTAGTTTTACTTGAAAATCATAAAATGATTGATGACTTTTGCATCACATTTTGAGACTTGCTTGCAATTTTACAATTTCTGTCGGGATTTTTGGAATGTGCAAAATTATTCGGTCTATGACTGTATAAAATTGCAATTTTGTAACGAAATTTTCATGTTTCGTTATTTTGTTTGGAATGGTTTGAAATAGATGAAAGGGTTGAGAAGCCAGGAGTTGTAATAATATCACTAAAATGATATTTTCATGGAGAATGTCATCTCTTTCTAATATTGGAACGAACGTATATCAAGGTCTTAGATATTGCATTGTTAACAGTTTTATTTAAGTTATGAAACCTATACCACGACCATCATTGATCAATGACAATTTTTTTTAAAAGTGTTTCATTAATGGTTAATTTAATAATTTTTGGACCTTATGGCTAAAATCCTTAGATCAGGGAAAAATGTGAATATTAATGAAGATTAAATTGAAAGCAAATCCAAATCCAAACAAATAGCATTTGTTCTCTTTCGTGTTTGCTTAGCCAGCAAAAATTCTGCCAAGATTAACCTTTCAACATTTTCTCATTTTATTTTCTGTTGACCGATTGTTGAAATGTGACTGGAATCTCATAAATTTATAATTTGCGCGCATTTTTTTCCACAATCTTTTTCAAAATATTTTTTCAATATTTACAAAAAAAATCGCGATTTGATTCGCATTCTAAAAATATTTCCACAGATTTTTTTCATAATTCGGAAATAAATTCTGTAAAAGTTTCTTGAAAAATTTCTGGAATCCCCGCAGGGGAAGTCACTTCTGATTTCTTTAATCCTGAAAGCTTGAAAAGTGTCTAGACTAATTTTCTGAAGAGATAAACGATGTTGTCTTGAAGATGTCTTATCAAATTTGCCTGAAGAAAAATTATCTTCAAATAGCGAGTTTATTGTATGAATATCAATCAAATTGAACAAAAACATATGATTTGTGATTTCAGGATTTTTAGCGAAATAACATAAAGATATGATGACATAAATTAAATTTTTTTTTGTAACACAATGTAACTCTAAATTTTCTATTTTATAAATTCATAAAATCTTCAATTTTCTGGAACCAAAAATACCTAAAATTTTTTTATATTAATTGGATCACAATTTGAGCAAAAATAGCAAATTTATACAATTTCTTGCACAAAAAGGAATTTTTGCTGTTGCTTCAAAATCCAAAGCACCACCAAGCACCAGTATATCAGCTCTCAGCAAAAATTCGTCGCAAAATCACAAACCACAAACTGAAAAATTCAATAAATATATAAAATCAACACAAAATTCTTTGTCGGCGTTTTTATAAATTTTTTCCTCTAGACAGAATCTTGAGGAAAATATCTGAGGAATACGAGAAATATCAGAAATTGCGACGAAATGGAACAATCTGCTGAATTAATCAAAAAAGAATCAAAATTTGTAATTTTCCGTAATTTTGATAAGCCGATGATTTAATTTTTGCTTTGATCTTGGCAGGGGACACAAAAGTCAACCAACAAATTTTTTAATTTGCGCTGAACAGCGACTTTCAATTGATTTTCTAACGGACGGTCACTTTTTATGGATAGAAGTTTTTTTCAAGGTATTTGGTGGGGTTGAGTCAATAAATTGTTTTTTGTTTTTCAAATTATGTAATTTTATTTGGCGAGACTTTTACCTAGGGTTTCTGAAACGGGAAATTGGACTTTTTTCGGTTAGTTGATGCTACAGCTCAAAAAACAGTATATTTTTCTATTTTCTGCTAAACTATCTTAAAGAGTATTAAATAGCGGTTCTAAAATGGTATCACAATAATTTTTATCATTTGTAGTTTCCCGATAATAATGTCACAAAGTCAAAATTTCAGGCTGATTTCCCGGTTATTTCCCGGGAATGAGAACCGGGAAATCAGCCTGAAATTTTGACTTTGTGACTCCATTACCGGGAAACTACAAATGATAAAAATTATTGTGATACCATTTTAGAACCGCTATTTAATACTCTTTAAGATAATTTAGCAGAAAATAGAAATATGTACTGTTTTATGAGTTGTAGCATCAACTAACCGAAAAAAGCCCGATTTCCCGTTTCAGAAACCCTACTTTTACCGTTATAAAAAAAGTTTTAAAGAGTATGAATATTTTGAAAAAGATTTTTCAAAACTCATTTAAGTTACGTAAAATGAGAAGATATAATTATATTTAAAAGGATACAACCATGTTAGTCAGATTTTCCTAGAATTCAGTTGAAAAATTCAAATAAAATATCCTCGCAAGAAATGTCCTTTTGTGTCCTTAATTAGTAAATACACGAACCACCTATGTTTTGAAGTAGCGTCCTTAATATCCTAATTATAGAACTAATAATGGTTAATGTCTTGAATTTTTAAGAGTATTTCTCTCAGATTTTTTTCAAAAAAGGATCTGGCTACCAAGATACTGATTTTTAAATCCTGAATACAAACAAAAACTTGATAAGTACATCCATGAATGCAACTGCCGGCGGCCTTTCGTTTGATTTTTTTTTGTTAATACAACCAATAATGATCAAAGATGATAAACCTTTTCTTTTGTGGTGAAATTGAAAAAAAAGATAATAGACGCTTTTAAAAACCACGTCAAAATATCAAAAACCCAATCATCTTATTTAATTATTGATCTTCTTCAAACATTCAAACAAAAGCGCCAAAAAAACTGAAAACTGTAGAAAATCAGACAAAACCCAAAAAGTCTGCCAAGCTCCTAAAACGAATTTCTTTTCATCTAACTGCTGATTTTCTGACTTTTTCTATTGAAACTTCCAAAATTCAATTGTCTTGAACTTTCATGATATAAAAACAAGTTGGAAGATGATTGCTGAGCTAGTTGAGAAATCGGTTTTTTGTTTTTGAAGTAGTTGGAAACAATTTTGGGTTTTTTATTAACTTCAAAAAAGTTTGGAGATTTCGTTCAAATCATCTGTGTAACAACTTTTCTCCTGTTTGCTGTCGTGAATGGACCGGAGACAATCGGACACTAAAGTGAAACAAAAATGAAATTCGGTATAAATCACTGTAATCACTAATATAAAATAAAAAAATCGTTGAAATCTCAAAAAACCTCCAAACCCCACAAAACCAAAATTAATTCCATCAAAGCAGACAAGAAGACGTTTTACAAAGTCTTCTCTGCTATTTATTTGCGCAACAACAATTAAAATATTTTTTCTTAACTGTTTTTTGTTTGGAAAATCCACAATGTTATTTTTTATACTGAAAATTTTTTCGTTTTTATTTCATTTATGGCCACTCAAAAGTATTTGCAGTAAATTTGCAGGTATTTGGTTGACACGAGTTTGTTGAAGCAAAAAGCCACGCAAGTCAAAAATCACCAAAAAGTTCGACTTATCCAATTGTTTGCCATTTTAGAGTTGCTTTTGGGTTGCAATTTTCGCTTTCAATTGGCGTTTTTACTATTTTCTGTTTTTTCGCGTTTTTTGTCGATTATTGCATTGTTTTCAATGTTGGACACCAAAAAATGGGTTGGATTTTTTGTCATGGGAGTTTTCAAAAGGGGTTTTTATTTATTTAATTTTTTTCCAAGTGGATTTCAGAAAATAATAATAACGCCTTTTTGATTGTTTTAAATTCTTACCATAAGTAAAGTTTTCTCAAAAGGAAATGTTCGAGTTATAAATTTGTTTTATGTATTTTTATGACCATTTTAAATTAATTTTATTACATTTTATTACGTGAATATAAAATTTATTCAAAATATTTCAAGTTTTCTACGGTAGAAACAAATGTTGCGAAGTGTTTATTAAAATATTTTCAACAAAACATTAAATTATGGAATTTAAAATTCGACATGAAACTTTAAATCATAAGTTCTTACAGTGAAGTTTTTAGGTTTTGTTAATTCTCAATATTATAAAAGAATATTGGATTTTGATTTTATTTTTGAAAACTGAAGAGATTTGATATTATTAATTGAAACACAGAAAATATAAGTCATTAGACAAATGACCACAGTTAAATTATTAAACATGCATTTTAATGTGTTTCTTGAGGAAGTTTTAAAACGTTTAAAAACTTTTTTTGCTAATGTATGACCCATAAAGCTTAAAAACCGACTATAAACTTGCATTTTTTTTTATTAATCGGAACTTCATATATTCAAGTTCCGTTTACGTTGTCGCGACCTAATTATAGAAATCTTCATTATTTATTTCAAAGCAAAGAGCGGAAATCTCAAAAACCCGTGTAATGAGAACTGCAATGCATTTAATTAAGGTAGATTAAAATTACGAATGCATTTAAATTAAACAAGCTAAACACACTCCACTTAATTAAAAAAGAATTGTCAATGAATCATCACAACATTTTCTGCTTTTAATCAAAATTCAGGGGTTTACCCATTCCTCGTCATCTCCAGTCAAAATCTTCAAAATCTCTAAAAGCAGCTTAAAATCTACAAATCCAGCAAAAAGCGATTAAGAATCTCTCATCGTCTTAATTACATTTTCTACTGCCTTCTTTTTGTGGGCATTTTGCAAGTTTTACTTCACCTTGCAGTCCGAGCTGCTGGCGTTTTCAGCTTAATTGTCTTTTCTAATGGATTTTTCCTTAACTGCTGATAAATTTCGTTTGGCAATCGATTCGGCGAGCAATTTGATTGATGATTGTTTCATTTTGGTCTGGTGAAGCTACTTCAAGAAGGAATGCCATCATCTCTTGGCTATTGGTGAACAGGAAGTTCGCATTTACTTTACAACCTAACGATTTGAGAGATGTTGATGATTTCTTCAAATTTTTCTTGATTTTCTTAATTTTCTTATTTTGTTAATCAAGTCGTTGGCCGATTTTGAAGTTTTAGTTAATCTTCGTAATTCTGTATCGTTTTATAAATATTGTTAATTTGAAACAATTGCATGTTTATTGATTACTACACACCAAATTAATCGCTGAGATGCGGGTTCAAGCAATTATAAATCAATCAAATGTCAATGTTGCAAGATAAGACTCTTGATTTCATACTTATTGATTAAAATACTTCAAAAAAAATTTTTTGAGGAATTTAATAAAATAATAAATAAATAAAAATATTTTTAGAAGCCCAAAACAACAAAAAAAACGAATTGCTCAGCATTTGGACCTCAATTAACGACAAAACATAAAAATTACGCAACAAAATCGAAAGCATAAAAAAATGTTCCAGAAGTCAATTCAAAACCACAAAAGCCAAAACTATTTAAAGTACTTAGTTGTGTACATACACGTTTTGATATATAACCTCAATCTGGCTAATTAAGCGAGTGCTTTTGGTGTCTTTAATAAATCGGTGATTTGGACTTAATTGCAGATTAAAATACATTAAAATACATTTTCATGCTTCCGGTGCTAAAATGTTCATAAATATTAAATACAAATGTGCGGTTAACCAAAATTTGCGCCAATAGTTGGAGCAAATTGATGCAAGTTGAAGGTTAAATCCTTTCCCTTTTCAAAGCACATATATGGATTAAGTGGCCAATTAGCTGCTTAAGCCATTTTGGCCAGTCACGATCGAGAAACAAATAGATTTCTGAAGTTTTAATGATTTGTAGCATTGAATTATTAGTAGAGCTTGCCAAGTTGCGAATTTGTCAGAAATATTTTCATTCTTCGCAAATATATTTTAAAAACTTAATCCGCAGCTACAATTAATCAATATTTTTGGCAATTAACGCATGAAATTTTTCAAGGACACAGCTTCAAACTATTTTTCCAAAAAATGTTTTTTGCTTCTATGTTGCGTGTGGAGATGTTTAAAATGTATGTTTTTGAAAGGCTAATAATTAAAAAATGTTATCTATCATTAAATTATTTATATCAGTCTAAAATTTTAATCAACAAAATTGTTTTAAAAAATTGCTAACACCAAAGACGTGGGTTTCAGTCTGGACGTTGACATTTCTATCGATTTGTCCATGTGGTGCAAAACATTCAAAAGTGGAAAGAATTTTGATTTCAAGAATATTCAGTAGGATTTTGGTCACAGAATGATAAAAATGCCCAAGTTATGGACACCAGACCAAAATAATTAAAAAAGTTGTTACTCAATTGTAAAATTATGCCTTAATCAATAAGATCCATGAAAGTTTATTTTTTCAATAAGTGTAATAATATATTATTTTGTTTGAAAATTGATATATTTTGTATCAAAAAGAATAATTATGGTAATTATGTTAAGATTGAGAAAAACCTTTTGCTCTAAAATAATAAGATATATTTAGAATAATACAATCTAGAATCCTCCTAGTCTTATCCTCCGTCTTATTTTTATTATATTTTCATTTAAAAAAAAAAAAAACTGTTTACAAGTTCAAAAATTAATAAATAGGTATGCCTTAAAATAAATACTGAAAAAGTGATCAGCTGAAATATCAAAAACCTAGTGTTTTCCATTAAGAAACAGTAAATAATCGAAAGAATTCATTAATAAAAAGTAAAAATGCAATCGAACTCGAATCAAGTAAAAATATTCGGAATGTGCTGCAACAAAATGCAGAATACTCGTTTACAAGCCTTTTTTTGCCAATCAACCAATATAATAAATAAAATAAGTAAAATAATGAGAAAATAAGAAATGCAATTAAGCAGAGGAAATGACCGGAAATGCACTTGTTAGTTGTTTTTGTAAAATTAAGCGAATTCTTTCTCATTTATTTCTTCAATAATTTGATCGCACTTGGATGCTGTATTTGCTGTATAGCTGTCTGATTGGAATCAAGTGAATGAATTGAAATTTTTAAACATTAATCGCTTTTTTATTGCAATTTAATTGAGCTTATGTGAACAACTTTTTTTCGCTATTTTTGCTTCAGCCGGAAACTCCGCGATTCATAACTGATTTTCATCGATTCTACATGGAATGTCCGGTCTAGTCTTAAAAGTTGTTATAGCGCGGTATCATATGGTAATTTTTCTGAGAAATGTTGGAACGAGTTGTGATATGTTTTTAAAATGATGAGCATAAGGTTTTCACGCTTTAATGTCTGCATCTTTAAGAAATATTTAACCATGTTGTACTCACTTTAAATATTTGAAATTTATTCCTGAAACTTTGAGACTAAAATAATAGAACGTTTTTAGAACACTAATTATAAATTTACTAGGTGAGGTTTAATTCCTCAGTTGAGAATTTGGACCAATCCCGAAGATTTTTTTTTTTGAATTTTGATTATTTTTAATTTTAGATTATTGTAGCCAAGGTCTTCAAGAGCTTAATGTTACCCCCTCATGTTTTTTTGCTTCTTCCCTTACAGGTCTGGCTCTGCGAAATTGAGGTTATGGCAAAAGTACTTTGACAACTCTTGCCGGATTTTTTGGACCGGACGGTTCTTGACAGCTCAAATTTTTTCAGATTTTAGCGCACTTTTAAAAAATCAATTTCGCCTATTTTGCCCGTTTGTCCGAAAAATTTTAAAATTTAAACTAATTAATTAGCAATAAAATTTGCAAAATTTTGGTAAACGTGTGATAAAACAATATTCAAATTTCATAATTCATCATAAAAATACAAAGTGAGGCATTTCAAACATTTTTGGGAAATTATCAGCACCTAGACAAGCATTGCGACTTCTCGGCAGTTTTTTGTTTATCGAACATGAAATATTGTGAAATTGAATTGAATTAGCAAAAATAATATTTTAATGAAAATTTCGGCATTACATGCAATTAAATACCATCAAAACGTTGAATTTCAAGGAGCCCAGATTCTTAACCATCGTCTATATAGTTTGAAAGTTGTTCCTGAGTGATTAATGCAGAATATCATTGTTTCCTAGTTTAAAAGTTAAAGATTTTTTATCGAATGTTCTGATCGTTTTCGAAGATGGGATCTTTGATTGGGTAACTGATGGTCAGTAGTCAGTTAAAAACACTTTTGATTGCGTTTGTATAAAGTTCAGTTAAAACAATTTGATGATAATTCTCTAAAAATTCATCTAAAAACGAATATAACATCAAATTTCAGCTAATCTTCAAACAGATGCAAACACAAGCACTTACCAGTTTCCTAATCGAAGATCCCATCTTCGAAAACGATCAGAACATTCGATAAAAAATCTTTAACTTTTAAACTAGGAAACAATGATATTCTGCATTAATCACTCAGGAACAACTTTCAAACTATATAGACGATGGTTAAGAATCTGGGCTCCTTGAAATTCAACGTTTTGATGGTATTTAATTGCATGTAATGCCGAAATTTTCATTAAAATATTATTTTTGCTAATTCAATTCAATTTCACAATATTTCATGTTCGATAAACAAAAAACTGCCGAGAAGTCGCAATGCTTGTCTAGGTGCTGATAATTTCCCAAAAATGTTTGAAATGCCTCACTTTGTATTTTTATGATGAATTATGAAATTTGAATATTGTTTTATCACACGTTTACCAAAATTTTGCAAATTTTATTGCTAATTAATTAGTTTAAATTTTAAAATTTTTCGGACAAACGGGCAAAATAGGCGAAATTGATTTTTTAAAAGTGCGCTAAAATCTGAAAAAATTTGAGCTGTCAAGAACCGTCCGGTCCAAAAAATCCGGCAAGAGTTGTCAAAGTACTTTTGCCATAACCTCAATTTCGCAGAGCCAGACCTGTAAGGGAAGAAGCAAAAAAACATGAGGGGGTAACATTAAGCTCTTGAAGACCTTGTTGTAGCTCATAATTTTAAAATCTCCAAAAACATGTTCATAACAAAATTGATTAAATAAATGATCAAAAAACTACAAAAATATTAAACATCAAGCAAAACAGGCATCAGCGCAAATTTTATTAATCAAAAGCCCATTAAAGTAAACTTATCTCTTTAAAATTAGCTACCGTCTTAATCTTTGCAACATTTTACTTAATCTTACATCAAAAACATGTAATTACAGATCTCGCTGCTAAGACTGCAGCCGATTTAATGTTCGAGTATCTGAGTAAGTTCACAAGTGAGCAAACTGCAAAAAACTTGAAGTTTTCTTCAGTTTTTCATTCAATAATTATTTGTTTTTATTTCTTGACTTATAAAACTTAAGTAAACTCAAGTTTCGAAGAAAAAACTCGATAAATTGTGGATTTTTAATAAAACTATTTTCAAAATTTAATTCTTGTAATTCTTGTAATTTGCAATTAATGACTTGTTCTTACAACTTGTGTCCCGTTTCTTATCAACAACATTAATCTTGTGTAAAACTTGAAATATTTCCTATTAATGATGCAATTAAATTGAAGTTAGATATTAATGCGAACTTTTGCTTTTCTTTTAGATACAAACTAGAGTTGTTTGAGCTGGAGTGTTGAAGAATTTTGTGAATTAAAATCATATATTAAATTATTAGTTTGCTAGAAGTTTTATGTATTTTTCCAGATCATTTTATTAAAAAAAATATTGGCTGTTTTGCATGAATAAGTTTTACAGTTGTTGTTCTTGTTTGTTTCTATTTCTGTAGATTCTGGATCCTTATTTAAATTATAGTTATTTAAAAAATTGAAACTGTGTGGATCATTGTATGATCGTCTGATGTTCGAATCTTCTCCATTAAATTATGGTTTGCCAATTAATTACTGTTTTTTTTTTTTTAGTTTAATTTTCAAATTCAAAATATGAATTTTCAAAGATACATATTTGATCATTTAGTATATTACTAATTAAGTTCCGTAAAAAGCCTCCACAAGCTATAATTTAACATTTTTATTTCAAATTCAATTGAGTAAGTTGTGTGAATTTATGACATAAAAGCATTTAAGCGGCGAAAATTATGAGCTCAACTTGGTGAGTCTGAATATTTAGAATAAATTGATACCACGAATTGCAAGAAATTGCAAGAAACTTGTTTGGTGGATTAGTGTGGTCTGATGCTCATAACTAAGAAAATTACGATTTTAAGAGAATTATGAAGTCAAGACAAAATTCATGCAAAATGTTTGTCGCAAATAACTCATTTCTGACATATTATGTGTAATTTTGCAATTTAAAATTTAAAATTTTTTGTAAAAATAATCTGAACTGGAAAAATTGTCGGCTAAGTGCACCAATATCGCTTACGTCTTAATTAACTAATGTGTTAAGTATTTAGTGTTAAGTCAGAGAGACTTTCATTAATTATTTTTGGATTAGTTTGATTCAAATTAAATTATCTAATTGAATTAGTTGTTTTGAGCTGAACGAGTTTTCTTGAAATGAGAATTTTTCAGTAAAGACGAATTCAAATATTTAGATAGCATTTAACATAATAATCGAATGATCAAGTATCAACTATTGATGAAGGTTAGTTACTTCATAATAACTAATGATTCTTAAAACTTTTGATCATTCAGCGATAATTTTTAGATGTTTGTTGATTGGAAAACTGTCTATATTGAACTAATAAAGATCTAAATAAATTTTTAAAAAAGAAAAAAAATGTTAAGACCAAAAATATCAGAAACAATATTATTACTTCTGGATTTAAACTCAATACTTTTGACGTTGACAAAGTTTTTCAGACAGCAAAAATTATTTTTAACAACAACCTTAGTATTTAAATTAATTTATGAATATGGCACCAAATAAAAAATACCACAATTCCTCCTTAATAAAGCGATTATTTCATTTCAAAACTGAAAACCAACAATTTACGCTGATTTGCATTTCAACAATCAATCATCGCATTTGCACTCGTTTGTAATTATTTTTAATTATCTTCCGTAAAATAAGTAAACTGAGTAAAATGAGCATCTAAAGCAAACTGGAAGAAATCTTAAGAATCGCCGATCGTGTAAATTACAATAAATACATGTTATGACTTAAGTCAAGTTGGAATAATATAAATTAAAAATCCACCTCGCACGTCAAAATATTTTTCAAAACACTCATAATTTCCTTGCTTTGGTTCACGTTTTGCCGGCGGTTACAACCGCTTAACTACTCTGAGTAGTCTTTGCTTTTACGTCTTCATATGAGAATGATCAATCACATCTTTTGTTGGCGCTTGAATTAAAGCATATAAAATGTTAAGTTGCCCAAATATTAGAGTATAAATTGAAGGATCTTTGTAAACAGAGTTTTGTTAAATGCAGTGACAGGGTTCGATTCCATCTGCATAATCTAAGAGAATAGATTTCCGGCTACATTTTTACCGATTTTTTTTGCTTCTTAAGTATTTTATTTTTTAACGGTTTCCATAGTGCTACAACTTCTGTAGATTTATTATATATCACTTTTCATTATTATTGCAAAAAATTAAATTTTCCAATAGAATATTATTTCATTTATTTTATTAATCAGCCAAAGACCAAACCTATAACAAGAAATTTAGAGCATTTACGTGGAGACGCTCCCAGTGATTAATGCTCGACATGCAAACACTCAATAAGACAAATCATTAGATTATTCTGGTATTTGGTTCTGTGAAATGGCTGCGGATTTTCTAACGCATTTTAATTACGGTTCTGCCCTGATTTTAATCAATCAATCATTCTTCTAAATTGGGAGATGGTAGCTAATGCTGTGAAGAAGCCATGGAGAAAATATGGGAAGGTGAAGTTTTACAGATCAGCGTTGGAATGTAATTAAGACGATGACAATTCCTTGATTAATTATTTGATGGAGACGTGAGAGTATTTAGAGTAAATTGTGAAAATGTACGTTTGAGTGAAGTTTGCAGATTTTCTTTGAGTTCTTTAACAAAAAATACGATTCATCTATCTATAAAATTGTTAATCTTAATTTCAAATCACAAGATGCACTTCCAAAAATAAAATGTTAAATTCCAAAATGAAAATCCAGCAAACAATTGAACGTTTTGTCAAACTGTTGTGAGGTTCTGACGATTCGAAAATTCAACGACTTTTTAACATTTTAATCGCCCAAAACGGAATAAAAGAATGCAAAAAAAAATTGTAAAAAAAAATTTAAATCAGAATAATGATTTAATTATTATGAATTCATTCGGAATTTATGAATATTTTTTTGAATGATAGGTGAGTTCAAGGCTGTCAATATGCAATATGGAGACATTAATACATTTTTTCACATTTTTCTTTGTTTTTCCAGATTTATGCGAATATTACAATTTTAATAAAGTTTTACAAAGTAAAATAAATTCACTGATGATTCTTGTAGCTTTTATGAGTATTTCGTATTTGTAATATATTCCCAATAGTAGATGTGAATGTTAATTCAGCTTGTCGTTGCTTGTTGCATGTTATCTGGAATTGACACTGCGGACAAAATTATTAAGATCTTGTGTGACGGAAAGGAAAGCTGTGTTTGCATCTATTTGTTGCTTTCGAGGAAGGGGTGGATACTTTAAATTTATGAAATTTTTTTGTCAATAATAATGTCAAAAACTGTTACTTAGTTTCGGTTAGAAAATTAAATAACATTTATTTGAGCATCTTGATGATCTATTTTTTTTAATTCTTGGATGAAAAATATTTTAGATTACACCCTCGATCATTACCTCCATTAGGCGATCGTCAATTCAAACGGCCAAGTCGACACGAGTCGTCGTTTTTTCTTCTAGCATCTCGTTCACGTTCTGCCGACCATAAAACTGGTGCACAAAGAGATAAGCAACAACTGATAAGCAAAGCCATTTGTTGTTGATGGACAGCCAAAATGTCTCTATTTAAGGATGCGAGTCGTGTTGTTCACATGCTTCAGCGTGTTTATGGATATGCTTGCTCTAGAGTTTATAACAATTAACATTCTTCGTCAGCTCACAGTTAAGGAAATTGCTAAAAAGATGAAGCGTTTGCTGAATTTGCAAAGTTTACCAGAAGTTTGCCTCAAAGTTTTGGATTTGTTGCGAAAAGATTTTAATCTCAAGAATTGTGCAGTTTTGCGAAAAGATTGCCTGATAAAATGATTTTTATGGTAATTGTTGGATGTGGCGAGTATTTAAACTGAAAAGAGTATTTATAGAAGAGTTGAAGCTTTGACAGAGTACAGGTTGTTGGTGCTTCTTAAGAATAATCAAGTTTAATAAAAGGAAAACGTTTCGATGTTTTGTAGTTATGGATTTTACCATTTTTGGACCATTTTACGATATTTAATGGTTACCTACATTGTATTTTTAAGATGTTAAATTAATATTTATTGGTTTAGATGTGAACTAATTTTAATCGAATCGGGCAAAAAAAGAGAATCTAGTTTATTAGCATGTAAGATTAATAACTTGAGGATAGCAATACTAGATTCAAACTCGTGATCAGTATAAGGAGTTATGTTGAATTCCATTTATGCAATTGACACACAAATCTGATAAATTTGAAATTGATGATAAAATACCACAGATATAGTTCTTGTAAAATACCATACACATTAAATCAAATCTTCTAAAGAAAATTTTACAAATTTTCTTTAAAATTCCATCACAATAAATCAATTTTAACATTTCACCATAATTATTTCAAGAAAATATTCCCATGACAATCCACCACGATCCAAACAATAATTCAATCGAACCACAATCTCCCAAACCACTAGTCAATTTCCATACTCCAATACTTTTAATACAATTCTTGTTTTTGCCGGCCACAAGACGATTCGCTTTTTTAATTCGCCAAAACCACGCCCATTGATTAAAGAAGCAAATAAAAAGAAAAATGTCTTTAAAATGTCTTGCCCGGCATTCTGAACCAAACTAAAGCCACCTCAAGTGGAATATTTTACTGTGCAGAGTTCTCTTGAATTGTTATTCGAATATTTGCTGCAATTGTGAATCAAAATAAGTTTTACCTTTGTGTTGTTGTGGCCACATTTTTCTCCATTTTGGTCAGATGTAAAATTGTGCATCTTACAATTTTGCGTGATTTTTTTGAGATGCAAAGGAATTGTGGGATAGGGGTGTACTCAGATATTTTGAGAACTTTTGGAAGTTAGAATAATTTGATTCCGACCTTTTAAATAAATTTTTACTTCTTAGGAATTGGATTCAGTAATAAATTATAATTTTTTTATTGAAAGTTCATTAATAGCATAGATACTTAGATATATTATTGAGAAATGATTTAATTTTTAACTTGTGGATAAGGATTGCAAAGCATGTCTTCAAAAATTACCTTCTATGAATGTTTAAAAAATTTACTTAAAATTTTGAATACTTTACGCACCTATTAAAACAACTAACAATAAATTCTCCCCTGCCTATGAATAATACTGAATAATACTCAATAATATTCTTGAGTTGCTCAGTGGCCATAAAACCTGCGCGGCCAAGAATTCCAATCACTTTTTACCGTGCACTTGGCTTCTGTTTAGTGCTTATTGAGTTTTTCATGCACCACCAATTTGATTGTACTCCATTCAACAATACATAAATGATAAAAGGCATTGTGTAAGGTTTTAGTAAAATTGTGCAGAAATTGTGTAACGTCTTGAAGATGCATTTCTGCCAGAAATATTTCAAATTAATTGTTTTTTGTTCGGTCGATCTGCTCAATTGCTAAATAGCTATAAATTACAGTTGCAGTTTGCACTTTTTGTGTTGGAATTGCACTTTCAGTTTCATTTAAAAGGTTCAGTTATGAGTATAATTGTTGCTCATATTAATTAAGGGAAATTTTGATTACTAATGTTTTATTAATCATAGCCTAAATGTTAGAAACTTTTGTAAACAAAAGGGAAGAGCCTCAGTATAACGGATTAATACAGCTCGAAACTTCGTAGATCTGATATGCTGTTAATATTAAATCTATGTTTTCATACATTTTGTTTTTTTTTTAAATATATTTTTTGGTTATGGCCACCTAAAACACTGTTCAAAGTCTGATAAAATAAAGAAAAGTTCAAAACATAAAAGAATACACTCTTAATACCTAATCAATTAATTCGATCGAATCAATAATGAATTTCTGGAAATCAAATTAATTGTCCATTTACAACGAAATATAATAATAATTAATATTTAATGGCATTTCCTGACAAAGCACTGCATTATGGCATTACGTAGTGCACACCTTGTCTGCTCACTAGTTGGATGATTAGCGTTTTGCCGGCAAACATCAGCAATTTAGCAAATATAAGCAGCAAATAGCAGATGGATGAACATTTTTCGCTAATCGATTGCAGGGGTATTAAACCATTTAAACCGTAAATGGATACATGTATCTATATTGTAATACATTTGATACTTTAATAGTAAATTCAGTAAATTTCGCAGATTGTCGGCAAATTGAGTAAATTGAGTAAAATTGTCGGTTATTTCTGGAATTGCTAATGATGATTATTATTATGATGACTGCACAAAACTACAAAAGTTGGCAATTCCTATATAAAAGTACAAAACACTGAAAGCGAGCTAATCACTTTGATCCCCGCAACATGAAGCTGCTTTAGTTTGTGGGATGTAATGAGTCATCTGATGGCTAATTTGGTAAATTGTTTGTGGTAGATTAGAAAGATAGAAATTTAGCTAGAAGAACTTTAAGATTTGAGGTATTAGGATGTTTGTCTTTAAGATGTTTTTAAAAAAAATTCAATAAAGCATTATACAAATCTGATTGCCTAACAATCAAGAATAGAGTTCCTTTAAATGATTTGCCAAAAAAGCTTTTTTTTTACTTAGAAAAAATTTATTAGATAATTTATTTTTCATTTTAAAAAAACTTCACAAAAAACTTAAAATTCCACCAAAAATCAATAAATATAAATTCAATCAAAAAATCAACCGCACGTATTCCCAAAAGCCACCAATGCCCACAACCGTCCAAAAATTTTATCAAAGTCCCATAAAATCTCCTCCAAACCAAAAATTATAAATGCACTAGCCATCCCGATCAGATGCAAGATGTTTGTTCCCGAATGATTTGGTTTTTGCTGGCCTCCATGATTTATTGATATCAAACAACGAAACATCGCAATATATCGCATTAAACGGCAAATCAAAGAATTTAAACAGGCAACTGTTCACCAAAATCCCCAAAAAATGAATCCAAATTTTTCGAAAAACTCGCAAACGCAAAAAATCGAAACGTGATCGACATTTTATTCGGACCAATTTTAGATTTTTCTTCTGAGATATTTTTGAGCAGATTAATATTTAATTTTGTGATTGAGGAGGTTTCAAATCGTGAATGGTCAATCGAGTCAAATATTGGTAAAATATTTGTTTTCGTGGCGTTTTGGCAAAAAAAAAATAAATTAAATGAATGCCAATAAACGAGTGAGGATTCGAACCTGAATCGTACACTTTCTCAACTTGTTTTCTAACAAAGTGTCCATAATTTTATTTAGTTATTGCAAGTTTAGATAAATCAAAATTCAGTAGAAATTCTCCATCCACCAACAAACACTCAACTGACCACAATCTGTGAAAACAATCTCCATCTAATTCTTCAGTACACATTAAAGCTATTTTTCACATTTTCCTTCATTTCTGGCATTTGGCAAACAAACGATTCAGGTAATCATCCCCTGTCTCATTTGTTTGTCTCTAATTTCCACCTCAAACACAACCAGCAACCAGAAATGTAGCGCTATGTGGCCTCATCTAATAAATGCTGCAAATTTGTGCTGCGAAATAAATTCCAGGCAATTTTTCTTCGGTTACATGTGAGGGGGGAGTTGTGAGCAGTTGCAGAAGGGAATAGGATGGATTTTTGAATCAGATAATATAATATACTAAATTTAGGATGTTTGAATTGTTTTTAGCAAGTTCTAGTATTTTTTTTAAATTTTTTCCCCCGCTTCATCTTCCACAGAGGGGTCGAAATGAGTTCACTGTTTATTTTTTTAAAACGATATATCCTTTTTCCGAGTGATAAAGCACCCCCAGTCAAGTCCATTCACAAATTACCTTAAATGCCTTCATTGTCTCTTCTTGAGCAGCAATAACGCAATAACGCAATAATTATGCTAGTAGAGATTTTGGTAGAGTGGAGGTGGAAATTTTGATTAATTTCCATGAAACCGAAACGGACAATTTGCAGACTTTTTACGAGGAAAAAGGTCAACGAAATTTAATTTAGACATTTGACCGTTTCACATGTCGACTTGGGGACAATTATGAGGCTGGTGATTGTCACTGATAGTCACTTGAAAGGTTAAAACATGGAAAAAGTGGCCCAGAAAAGGATACATGAGTTGGGTGAAAGGTCCTTGAACATTTGTCACGTAGAATTTGTAAAAGTTGTGAAGTTTTAATCACGCTGGATTTTTATTTGTGACGTGGAAATTTGAGGAATTTAATTCCAGAGTGGTTGAATATTAATTGTTTAATAAAAAAAAAAACATCAAGGAGATGAGTAAAAAAGGAGCTATGCCATACGAGAGCAGTAGTGAATTGTAGGATTTGAGCCAACCAACACTATAGAAGATTATTTTCACGACGAATATAATTAATTGAACTGCAAACTATAGCTAACATACTTTAAATTTTGATTTCAGTAATCATCTTTTATTTCTCAATAAAACTAAAAATTTCAATCAATAATATATTTTACAAGCAAAAACTAAAAATTTACATGTTCAAAAAAAAATCTTTCCAAGGATTTATAAAGAGACGATTTAAGTGAAAGGGAATCTTCATATTGATTTATGCTCTCCACCAAAAATTTGCAACAATATACCAAAAATATTCCAACGTCATAGAACATCCTAAAACAGCTCAAGCAAACTGGAGAAATTTCATGCATATCAGATTCAAACAGTGATAAATTGTAAGAAAAATATCTCTACAGTTTTTCTACATCTTTCAGTAGTTTTCCCAGTCTTTTCATATTCTCCTGAATTGTCCAGATTTTCCTGGCATGTGATGGCCATAAATAAAATAGATTTTCACTTTACATATAAATAGCTGGAAATTAGGGGGAGCGAGAACTGTCCGAAAAAGCCAAATCACCAGATCACTACATTTTAGGGAATTGTGAGAACGTTTGCTTAAGTATTTTTAGATGCTGTTATACATGGAATTTTGGCATATTTATTGGAAATTTATTGAATAATCGATCATGTTAGATTATTTTTGATGAAGATTATTGGTGTTTCTTGTAGTTTTGGTAGGAATTGAAATAACGTGTTAATAAGTTGATAAATATTCTCGATTGAAGAATTTCGCAAATATCTTATTCATTGAGCAATATGTTTTTGACTTTTGTTACAAAAAAACTTCTGATTTTAATGGTAAGAACTTTGAGGTTGGCACACTGAATAGAAATCAAACTTTACATTAATTAGCATTATTTAATTTTTATGTATTTTATATCTGCACTCGATATCAAAAACAACTTCATAGAAAAGTTTCTAAAAAATATTTGAAACAAATCTTTACTGAATCGTTTATTTTTTGCAAGTTCAAACCTCACGAAAAGACCTCAATTCCACCTTACTCGACTCAACACTTGCCAATTAAATGAATTGACCCATATATTGCATAATCAATCATCTTTTCCAATCACCAATAATTGCCAATTTCCTCTGAAAGCTGCAATAACCGGAAGGAACTGTTGAACAATCTGATGACAGAGAAATTAAGGCAATATAGGTCAGCACCACAAGGCAATACAACACTGTATCCACTTCCACTTCCATACATTGTCTGAAGAGAACAAAAAAAGGTGATTTGATTCAAATTAATAATTACAGAGACATGCACCGGATCTTTAGTGCCATTTCCATAATTTTCATAATTTCCATAATTTTTAACTGCAGCTCGCAGCGAGACACAACAACTGCTTGGCTTATATGCAATTTCAAGAACTGCATCAAGCAAAAAGAGCAAGAGCAGTCGAGATTTCCTGCGGCTATGTTGAAGTTATCAATGGAAAAATTCAATAAAATACATTTTGTGGTAATTACGGGAGCTATTGAAGAATTTGTTGACTGAAAGATGTTTTTGGATGTTTTTGGGATTTATGAGCTCAGTTTTATCTATTACAATTTAATATTTTTCTAATCTCAAACTCTTTTAATTTAATTCGTGATTTGATATTATATTGCTTACGTTTTGCCGGCGGACACATTTACGTTGCAAAATTAAAATAAAAATATATTATATATACAAATTTGCCTTGCAAAAAATTGGATTGCAATATTTCAATCTTTGGATCAATGAAATGATTACTTGATATTAACGTAAAATAAAATGAACTTATTATTTAGATATAATCTCAATATTGATTTTAAGAAGAACAATAATTAAAAACTGCACAAAACTCTCCTTCCAACAGAAAAATCTCCAAATCTCCAAAGTGCAAACTTTATTTACAATTTCCCGCTGCAACACTTCCATTGTTGATCAATCTTTGGATATTGTTGAATACTTTTTGATTGTGCCCCAATGGTTGCTTCGCTACTTGTTTCTATCTTCCAATTCAATCGACCATAAAGCAGCAAAAGTTTACACAACTTTGCTAATAAAATTATCGCAAATCAAAAGCACACCAAACGCCAATAAAGCGAAAAGTTTGGCCCAGTTTGAGGGTAGGGAGCTCATGGTGTCTTTAGTTTTTAAGGTTTTAAGATTCCTTTCAAATTCTTTAAATTTTTAAGATTGTTTTTATATACATGTTATTCATAGGTGGAAATTTTAGATATGTTACCCATCTCAACTAATAAATTGTCTTAAGTTCGAATCTTACAATGTAAATCGGATTGCAAAACTATTTAAAAATAAAATTTTTATGACACATTCTCCACACAACCCTTTTTCCTTCAGATTGAACTGTAATGATAATGGACTTTTAAAAACTTTTCCATTCTTTGCTCTATTTAATGTCTTTATTGCTCTAACCGAACTTTCCCAGCCTTTTTTTCGAAGCAATCCTTGCGGAGAAAGCCAAAAAGCAAATAAAAAAGTTTCCTAAAACTATCGACAAGTTCTCAAACCTTGCGCCAATTGGAGTCGCAATTTTATTGCAAAACTTTTTCGATTATTTGAGTTTGATTTTTTTGGAATTTCTTGGATTTCTTTTTGTTTTATTATTCAGATTAATTTGTATTCTAATTTTAAAATGAGAAGACCATCTTTGAGTATAAATGGAAACATTTCAGATTTCCATAAGACATTTATGGAATCCTCGGGAGATTAAGATGAAGATTGAGCAACAGATCGTCCATAAAAAAGTTTTTTATTATTTTTATGGTCGCGATAATTTAAGAAGGTTTATGAGGGGACGTTTTTAACCATGGTTGACTATTTACTCAAAAGTATTCAAAAAATTTATTTCTAATTCAACTCAATAGTTCATATATAATTATTTTTACATGAAAATTCATACAGCAATAAAAATCCTCGTAAAGCACTTGATCTGTGCAATTCATCGAGAATATACAAGAAAGGGTGCAATTCAAGGTCGCCAGCACCATAAAGACTATTTTATTGCCAAAATCATCAAAAAGGGGGAAGAATATCTTATTTACATTATTATGCACATTATGTACGAATTATGTTCTTTTCCCTTGATTTCCTGACCCGAATTCCATGATTTTCTGCATATCATCGATTTTTCGAGTTTTTGCTTGAAAATTTTGCAGAAAAAAGCAAATGATTCAACAATTGAACAATATTACAAAACAGCAAATTTCACTGAAAGTCAGTAGATACCCGACAAAAACTTTGGTTCACATAATTAATTAAATTAATTATGATGGCGCGCATTGAGACTAAAAGTGCGAAAAAGCTGCAGATTAACAGCCGTTTAATTTAATTAACATTCCACAGCATTGCACGCTTTGAGCTTCAAGAGATGAAAAAGCCAGAAAAAGTTAACAAAAAATAAAAATCCAAACGCAATTGTTGTTCTCAAGAATTTTCTTTGCGCACTTTTTGTTGGAAAAATTACAAAATGTTGGCGGGCAAAAAGCGCGGGAATCAATTAATCAACAATATAAAATAATAAAAGTTATAAAAGATTTAGAAAAAAGTTGAACCAAAAAAGCGAGTTATTAAAAGAATGGATAGCTTTTTTGCCGTTTTTGTGCGAGCTGCAGTTTCATTCAGTGCATTCAATGCACACTTTAGTAAACAATGGAGAGCAATTAAACATATTGGCACTTGCGTGGAAATATCAAGTTTTTCTTAGATTTGTTGCTGAAATGTTGTAAAGATTTAAAAACCTTCACGCATTCCAAAATTTAAATTGTTGAGTTTTTTCCTTTAAAAGTTTTTAAATTTCGTGGCAAAGTTGCGTAAGATGTGAGTCAGCTGAGCAGGTTTGTTTTGAATAATAACTATTTAGTTGAAAGATCGCTTCAATGATCTTCAAAATTTTGTTGTCATGAAATGATTTTAATAAAAATGGATGCCAACTACAAGACAAAATGGCGAAACCGTTTTGAATTTGAATATTTTCATGTAATATATATGATGTAGGACATACTTTATAATCAGTTTTTTGTGATTTGAATTCTCTTTGTTTTGGGGAGCTTAGTATAATCTTCTTCTAAAATATTTCAACAATTAAATATTTGCTAGAGATCCTTTAAATTGCAATCCACAAAAAAAACCACAACAAACTTCCAAAACTATCGAACAAAGCCACTCCAAGCCACTCCAAGCCACTCCACTCAAAGACAAAAGCCTCGCCTAAAAAACACCAAAGACATAAAGCGCAAGACATCATCGTCATTGAGCATCAGCAACGTTTGTGCAGAGTTTGTGGTTTGGCATGCAACTCATTGGAGCATTTGGAGCATTCAGGGAATGCTTTATGGAAATTGTGAATAATGTGAAGCAGAAAAGGCAGACAATTTGCTCTCAATGCTCTCGATGCTTCTTTTGATTCGAAAAACGACTATAAAATAAAAAATCAATGACCACCACGCCCTCAAATCGGCTTTTTGTATGCTATAGTTTTGCATGTGCGAAAGTGAGATGAGATGCATAAAATTGCAAAAATATCTAGTGAATTTTTTTCATGGAAAAATGGTGCAGTAAATATTTTAATTGGAAAATATTCAAAATGAATTTTAAGAACTATGTAAGTGCTCTAGGCATGTCTTGTTCAAACCTTCCGTTGAAACTTTAAAATTAAAATTAATCAAGTATTTTGCAAGTAAAATGCCCTGATTTTTTATTTTAGACAACATAACCTTGAAAGAAACCACAAAAACTGCGAAAAACTGTTAATTAAATAATTTTGCAATTTGGTCAAAACCAAAAACTATAGAAAATAATATTATATTATAGATAATAATAATGATATTTTTGATGGCACGCAGTGAATGTTCCAGCTCGTTTGTATTGTTTGTTTGCTTGTTGAGCTGTTGATACTGATGTTGTGAAGGACGCATCAAAAACTCAAAAATTCCACCAGAAAAAAAGTAGCAAATTAATTGAAGGGAAAAAAACGCTAAATCCACATTTAATGTGATGACAACATTTGGTGGCAATTGGTGTCTTTTTTTGGCGGTTGATTGCGAGCCGGAAATGCAAGAAGCAAAAAATGGTTGAATAAATATTTGGGAGTCGCAGCGAGCTGATGGCAAATGAAACGATAAATTAGTTTTTAATCATTGGAGATAATTTGAGTTGTTGGACAATGTGTGGTCTCAACTTGTGAAACAAAATAGCATACAATAGAGTAATAGTTTAGATTCGAGAGGTTGATATTTTGGTGAAAAACGATTAATTGATAATTAAACTACAAAATTACGGTTAGAATTTGGAGGACCGTTGATTTTTGGTGACCTAATAATTTTGTAATTGAAATATAAAATATTTATTTGATTATTCAAACAATTTAGGCCTAAAAAAACTCGGCGAAAGCGTCTTCACTTTGAAGTGTTAAATGAGCAGCAGAATATACATTGAGTAGCAGATATGGAAATCTTGAAGTCCAATAATTAGAATATTCCTCAGGAAGGTTGCCATAAATTCTTTTAATTTCAATTGGTAGTTCGTCGTAATGCTCACGCTGAAAATATGACAGAATTAATAATATTGCTAGAATAAAGATTTAATTACTTTATTCCTGATCGCTCTTAAAAGTTGTCGAACAGATCTTCCATCATAACTTTGAGGCCTAGTTCCACTTAAATCATTCCTTGCTGCCTTATCAATGATCTCCAAAAAATCTCCGCCAATAGTTTGTTGAGACTTTCCCTCAATTTTAGCTTTCATCTCTCTTTTATTACGATCATTATAATCTCTCCCAGTAACCCGATTTGAGACGGCAGTTATAAAATCCAGGATCTTTCTAGATTTCCAGAAAAATGGACTTTTAAGAACTTTTGCAGCTGTATTTCTTTCTCGAGCATCGTGTGAGACCAAAGAATTAATTAAACTCAAAGCTAAAACCGAGTCGTGTGTGAGCCTACTTTCAAGTTCCGGAAAATCGTAGCGTCTACTACCATTTCTAGATAAAACGGGCATTAATCCATTTGTGATAACGAAGTAAAATACACAACCCAAAGAGTAGAGATCAGCTGGTTTATTCTGTGGATGAGACAAAAAATATTAATCCGAGTAGATTAAGTAAACAAAACTCATACCGCTCTATGTTGGTTTTTAATTTCCGGGGCCATCCAAGGTCCAGAAGAGCAGTAACAGCTCATAGTAGAGTTTTGATTTCTAGTCAATACTTTAGCACAACCAAAATCAGAGATTTTAACAACATTTTCATGTGTAAAAAGAATGTTATCTGGCTTGAGGTCTCGATGCACTAAAAATATAAATTTTCTATTAAATGGAAAATTAATTTTACTAATAACCCACGTATGTTCTTCGAATGAAGATGGTTCAGCCCACTTGTAATTTGATATAAAACGTCTTTAACAGGAACTTGAAAGCATAAATTACTAAAGTTCCTATTAAACACATAATCATTTAAATTAGCCATGCAGAACTCTAGGGCTAAATAATAAAACTCTTCATCCTCTTCGGTGCAAAAATATCGGACCACATTTTCATGCGCATCTCCTCCAACCAAAGCCATTCTCTCACGATCAACTAAATCCACGTATTGCTTGCTGACTTTCTTAATGGCAACATCTCGAGTTTTTTCAAATCTTCCACGGTAAACGGTTGTTCCTTAAATTATTCTGTTATTAATTGTTTGCCAAGAGTTAATTTATTTTAAATATACCACCGTGTCCTTCGCCGATAACATGTTCAGAATCGTAAGAAATATTACCTATACGGTGCATGCTTGATAAAGTAGAATTTAATTGAGTACGAAAAAATTTTGACACAGTGAATTTGAGCACAGAATTTATAAGCAGAGTTGATGTGATCATTTTACTTTATGTATAATTTTATTATTTTCTAAAAATTATTTCTGTGATTTAAATATTCCAAAAAATATCGAACAGATGCTGAACTTTCATGCAAAACCTCAAAATTTTTCATTCAACATGAAAATGTTAATATGATATCCAAGAATAAATTTGAATGTTCAATAAGAACTTCATGTTTTGACCTAAATTTATTCAACAATTAGATGTAATGTTGTAATGTTTTAATTAAACTTACTTCAAGCAAATAAAAGTAAATAAACTCAAAAATGATTTGCAAAATAAACTAAAATAAATAAGCAAATAAACAACGATAACTTCAATTAAATTCAATAAAATGGCATAAATAAATAAACAATTAGGCAGCGCTCTTGAATTCAACTTTGGTCGGAAATTTTATCGAAGCATTACTAGCAGCTGTTACGAGCTCGCAGTTTTTGTGGTGGATCAAAGACTCATCACAAATTCAGGAAATATCTGCGAAAACACTCAGAACATTTTGGTATTTTTTGCAATTCACCAGAACAATTGAATTATAATTTTTAAAGTAATTTAGTTGAAGAATTTTTGTCCAAGGACTGGACAATTTTTTGTTTGAAGTTGCATGATTAGTAACTTTTGGATTTGAAATAGACAATTTCTAACTAAATCTACCTTCGCTTTTCTTCTCTGAATATGCTAAAATTAAAAAATTTCGTTTTTTTCGAACAAACTATTTTTCTGGCCACCTTTCATGCAACACATGAATACAACACAACCTTTTCTTATCAACAAAAACTCAAACATTCTTAGCACTTTTAATTGTGTTTAATGATGGCTTTTATCAGCATTGCTACCATATCTTCGTTAAAATACAGTTTAATGTACTTCACAACTCAATGCTTCTTTTAATGCATTCATTGCTTTTTATATGCATTTTTATATGGGCCAATTGCACGCAGCCAAAGGTGAACTAAACAAAGCACTTTAAACCTTCTTACAGGTGCTGGTCAAAAGTATTTCCATTTTTTTAATTTGCTCGATACCAAAATATTTGCTACCATTTTTGAATCGCATTGTAATTCATTTTATACCATGGTTAAAATTGACGAGCTCGAACTTTGAGCTTTAAAAAATAGGCGTGCGTGAATTTTTAATCTTCATTGTGAAGTATCAAGAAAAGCTGATCCGTCATTAAAAACAAAATTTTTGAGAAGTTCAATTTGAAAATGGACTTACTAATTAAAAATTGCTCTATCTCCCCCTCGCCCAGCTCTTACTTGCAAGTGCACTTGGCAAATTGCAATCATCTCGAACCATCTTAAACAGGTCGCAAAAACAGCAAATACTGCGCAAAAATCCAGCCCGTTTTTGTGTCCATCATAAATTTCCTTTAATTGAAAAATAACACCACACTTTGCTGACTTTGCTGACTTTGGCTCATGCTCAAGTAAAAATTAATTGAAGAATCTGGCAGAAGCTCCAAAAGGTGCTTTACTTGTGCCTGCTCGTGCACTTTTATGGTTCTTCATGCAGTTGAAAAATTACGCGAAAAGTCTGCGTTCCAAAGCGTCACATTCAATTATTTTTCGCTGTAAATTCTAAACAATTTTATTTATTTTTATTGCTCGTTAAGTTGCGCACTTTTATGGATTTTTTTGTGCGTGGAAAATTGGTGAATAAGTGTAGTTTATTTTTGTAATTAATGTTTTAAAGAAATTCTTACAAGCACAATGATTGGAGTATTAAAAGAATTTCATCAAACTATTAGTTAAAATGTTTTTGTCAGATTAGAATTATTTTGTAAAATAACTTTTGTTACGCTTTATTGAACTTTAAGTATCTTTAAGATTAAAATCATTACTTAAAATATCAAAATATTATTAACGCATACTTTATATTAGTATCACCTGAAAGTAGAATAAGTTTGCATATTAATCATCAAACAAAAACTTCTCTAAAGTATGTTGAAAGACAGTTCTCTGAGGGGGTGAAATTGTTCGTAATGAATAATACAGAGGGTAAAACCTCAAGCTCTACTCTCAATATTTTAATAATATTGAAGTTAAGTTACATGTTTTTGTACATCAAATATCATTTCTAAATAAAACTATAGCAAGATTTTATGTTAAGAATCATATTATCTCACTTATTCTCCAGTTCTTACAATAAAGATTATCCATCTTTATACTACCATAACAAAACACGTTGCATCAAAAGTTAAACGCAATACCATCGGCAAGAGCTTCTGGGTGTTAAAACCACTCTCATTTCACACAAAGACCGACCGCGCGGCGTCTTTTATGTCTCGTCATGAACAGTACAATAATCAAAGGCTATATCCAACAACACTTTTGCAAACACTTTGCACTAAGGGATTATAACAATAATCGTTCGAGTCAATTTGAACTAATTTTATTTGCACACAAGTGTAATTTTGGTCTGATAGCTCTTGATGGAGAAAGTTTTGAGATTGAGATTAAGATTAAGTGATTGATATGAGTTTTATTTTTATAAAGTGGATCATTATTAATTTTATGTGATTATATTTTAGTTTTCAATCAAAATTTCATAAATAAATCAATATGAAATCATTTTTTTCAGTAAAAATATTTTAATAAAATATCCGATTAAAAAACAAACCTTCAAATGAAAGGACATTTTATCCTGATATTGTGGATGGTTTGGGAAAACGATGAAATAATTCTACTTGTTCAAAACAAAGGCAATCAAGCAACCGTAAGAAATAACCAGAGCACAAAATAAGACGCCAAGTCATCATGATGCATTCAGTGTTTGATGGCTTTTGCTCTGCACATGTAAAACTCGATGGATTTAACTGATATTGGATACATTTAACATAAGATTGAGACTGGGATTAGAAATTGATATGAATTTATCTATTTTACTTTAAAAATAATAGTTGTGCTATCAGAATTTACAAACTTTGATAAGTGGATTTAAAAGGCACAGATTCTAGTCCCACATCATTTGAATCACAGATGTATCAACCTGTAAATAAGGAAATTTTTCAGTTTTTTTTTGTCCACATATTCTTATAAACATAAATTCAAAGATTTCTTTTTTAAGGAATAATCACTTCATTTTAAATTAAACTCAATTAAAATATACAACTTTTCCATCCAACCCCAGCACAAATAATCCAAAATCTAACTCAATCCCCACATACACATCATCAATAAAAAAATAAACTACCACAACGTGATGCAGCACAAACTAATCCTTTGCCTTTATTAGCCTGATCAGGTTCTACCTCGCCGCGCAATAAAAGTGGTAATTGATATAATTCATATGATGCGCTTAAGAAAACAAACAAAAGCCAAACAATAACCCAACAATAACCAAACAGAATTAAACAAAATTAAATAAGAAATCGGAAAATAATGATTTTGGAAGTGGTTACGCGGATCGTGATTGAATCAAGTTGCAGCAAGTGGAATAAAAACATAATTTCAGATCTTCTGCAAGCGGAATAATTGCAATAGGAAATTGCGTCCAGAAGTTTTGCGGATTAAGCAATTGCTGAAGGAGAGGAGGCTGCAATTTTCCAGTTTTGATGAAGTTTATGGTGCTTTTTTGTATTAAATCATTTATTTTTTGTGTGCAGAAGCCGAGAAAGGGCTATGCAGGGCTTTTCACTAGTATTTTTTTTTTGAATATTTAAAATTTGAAATTTTTTGAAAATTTAATAAATTTCAGTTAAAAACTTTAAGAATTTGGAAAAATTTTTTTTTGAATCCGCAGAATTGATTTTTTATTCTTTTTCTATTAATATATAATATTTCAGTTTAAAACCTTGACTTTAACAACTGTTATTCAATTGAATTGTATAGTGAAAACAAATATTAGTGTTTGAAGGATTTTTGTTTTCTCTAAATCCTCCCAAGCCCCTATCATTTTTCAAAACACTTTATTCCCTTAAGGCCAGATTACATAGCATAATATTATGCCAAATAATATTATTCTTAGTTTTTGGTTTGATAAATTAGGCAAAAAATAATATTATCAAACAAATAAAATCTTTTTTTGTGCGTTATTCAATTTTTTACTGAAATGACGATAGAACATTGTTTTTAATAAAACAAATTAATTAACATGTTGTTTTTTGAAAAAATTTTGGTTTTCTCCTGCACTTTCGGAAAAATGCAAAAGTGTGAGTGTTTAAAATGCCTAATTTTATGTTGGCCTAATATTATTCTATCTGTTGTCCCCTTTTAAGTGTAAACTTTTTTTTACTTCTTAAAACAAAATTTGCGTGATAAAAAGACGAATAAGAATTGAAAAGAAAATTTGGGAAATCTACGGGAAAAACACTACTTTCACTCAACTTTCAGTCAATTTTTGAAATTTACTGAAAGTTGAGTGAAAGTAGAGTTTTTCCTAAAGTTTTTCCAAATTTTCTTCACACATAAAATTTGTCTTTTCAATACGCACATTTTGACTATTTTTTGAAAAAAATCCTTCAACGGGAAAATGGTAAGAAGTTGAAAGAAGTAAAAACTTTCAGTGATTTTCTTTCATAGTGTGTGGACCGCTTAAAGCGTCAGTCAATTTCAGAAATTTACTGAAAGTTTAGTGAAAGTAGAGTTTTTTCTAAAGTTTTTCCAAATTTTCTTCACACATAAAATTTGTCTTTTCAATACGCACATTTTGACTATTTTTTGAAAAAAATCCTTCAACGGGAAAATGGTAAGAAGTTAAACTTTCACGGTTTTTACTTTCATAGTGTGTACAGCGCTTTACCAAACAAATATTTCTCCTATTCTCATCGCTTTGTTCTGAGCCGCCTTGACGAAAATTGACGAAATGTGTGTTTTAATGTTTTGATGTTGAGCCGAATTTATTGCAAATCGCATCAAATAAACCATCTTTCGTCCGTCAAACCGATCAAACGCTAAATTCCGTTAGACTCTGCTAAATTCCAGCGGCTTAAACAATTTTTAATCGACCTTTTTGTGGCCTTCTAGGTGTTTTTTGCTGCGAGGCAGGATTTTTGATGCACTTATTAGGTTAAATTAGAGGAAAACTTTTTTTTTGATATTATTAATGGAAAATAAATTCTTTTAATCAGAACTAATGAAAAGATTTTCTGAAAAACTAGATAAACAACGATTAAATGTGGGAGTTGAAATCTCCATATATATATAAGTACTATTAATCCTTAAGTTTTTTTTAATTTTTTAATTAATGGAACAGCTGTGAGTGACAAAAACTACATCTCTCGATAAGTAGCCATAGTAACATTACGTCACAGTATCCATAACTCCAAATTATGTGGCGGCGCCTTTTAACCAGAAAAACCTGCAGAAAACACAAAAAATATCGGCAAAAAATGTAATAACCCAATTATCTTTAATTAAACCAACAATGTTTTCACACTTTTTTGTCAGTTTTTCGGAAATTACAAAAAAATACGAAAAAATATCGAAAAAATACCTCAAAAATTTAAGGTAAAAATATTTTTGGTTTGAACTTCATGTCAAAGTCAATCATTAATCAAAAAGTTTTTGACTTTAAAAAAGTTTTAAACAACAGGAAAATTGGCAAGTGTTTAATAATTTACTTTAACAATATGTTGGATATTCAATAATAATTGAATTTTGCATTAAAAACAGTTTTGAAAATTAAAACAAATATCAGCATAAACATAAATTTTTTGTCTTTTTAAGATTATTAATCCATTGCTAAAATTCTTCCCAATTCCCACAAATCTCTCTCCAAAAATCCCCAAAACCAAAAAGAAATAAATCATGCCACAAATACAATAAACGAGAAAAAAGTCGAAAAGCCAATTGGGAGAAAATTCGACACATTTTGCTTAGAATGAAATAAATAATAATTTTTCAAGATTATGAATTTATGATAACACACATGTCTTGGATTTCCCAAGCAAAAAGTTTTACGAGAAAGTCGAGAAACACATGCAATACAAGAAACACGATGGGGTAACATATTTTCCTTGAGATCAACCCAAGAAGAATCCTTTTTTAATACCATATTCTTTTGTTTTTGGTGTTTTTAGAAAGGAGGGGAGAATAATTGTTTAAGTTTGGCGATTGTTACACTATTTTAATAAAATGAATTTTCATACAGTTTTCAAACGGAGTTGACTTAAGTTTAGAGGGTTTAACTCCTCAGTCCTCATAATTCAATCGTATCTTTATAGTTGCGGGTTCGTTTTTTGCAATCAATTTTTTGAACAATAATTAGTCGCAATGAATTGTTTTTTTAATATCTAAAAATCTCACCACCCTCCCCTCTCCCACCAAGCATACTCTTATTTGATATTCCAGCAAGGTTTTATGATTATTTTTGGGCTCCTTGCTCCAGCAAAAAGAAATTATAAATTAAAATCGAGAAAAAGCAGCAAAACCACATATGAAGCAATTTTTTGGTGCTCGCCTTTGTGCTGGTGGAATTATAAGTGGCATGCCAGAGATTTTCAACGAGAGATTAAACAAAATTACAAAACATTTCGCAAAAGATTACAGAAGCACTTTTCCTATTAAATTATTCATCTAGCTGAGGACATTTGAAGGATTTTTGGAGCCTGCAGCTTATTTACTCTAATTATTGTTCTGACTTTCTAAAATGTGCAAGTTATACAATTTAAAACGAATTAAATTTAATAGAGATGCATGGATGTCTAAATTTGCTAAATTTGCTGAAAATTTATTAAATTATGGGCCATCATGAGGTAGACCCCGTGGAATCGCTAAAATTGATGGTTTTTGTGTATTCTCAATTTTTCACATGCAAATTTGGGATTTTTTGATACTTTGAGTTACAGAACCTATCATTAAGTACCGTTTTGGTTTTATTTTGATATATTTTTGATGGATTTAGGCAAGTAACGCGATTAGGCTGCGAGCAATCAAGCACACCAAATTTTAATTTATTGAAATAAAAAAAAGAAAATACTTTTAAGGTTGTCTGACTGTCCTAAGTTGCTGATCAAAAAAACAATTGAAAGCAAATTTTGTAGCAAAAAACATTAGGTTCTCTCAATGAAATAAGAAAATTATAGTCTTAATGTGAAGAATTGAACTTCATCTTCTCTTTTGCTATGTAATCTCAATTCATGTGTTTATAGCTGACTTTTAAGTCAAATATGATCACCAAAAATTAAAGAGCGCAATCCTTTCCATAAACACCCCAACTCTGCTCCCGATCAAAAACAAACCGTTCAAACTTCTATTCTATAATGAATCAAAACCACGCAATATTAAACTTTTGATATGCAAAAATCATCAAAATTGCAGCCACCTAATTTGAAAAAAGCTTCTATAAAAATTTCGTTTTAAAACAGCTACCAAAATCACCAAATACACCGAAAATCTTTAACTCACAAATCGATTATCGTCGTCTCACCGAAAACTCTTCAAAATGTTCAAACTCTTCAAAATTAATCTTCGCCGAGCAAAACTATTAATTTGCTGGTTTTGCTGCATTTTACTGCATCGTTCGCCAAATCACCCGAAAATCCATAAAATAAATATTTTACGAGTCTGCGAATTTAACAGTTAATTTTTGCGCGTTTTTTTCGTTGCTGCAACTTTCAAACTTTTATAGATTTCTGGCAATTTCTCATCGAGTTTCGCGTAAGGTTTGCGATCGTTGCCATGTTTGCCCTGATCGATGGTAGACGATCAACTTATGAGCAACTTGGTGAGCCAAAAAAACGTTTTAGCTACTGTAATACATAAATTGATTGCCTTTTTCAATTTTTTCTTTCGTTATAATAACATATCATGCAGTTTTATGGTCTATCGTAAATTATTTAAAACATTTTAAGTATTTGAAGGTTTTTCGACTCTCTTGAGGATTTGGAAGAAATTTTATTTTAGATCGTTTTTGGAGATGATTGACTTGTTTTTTTTTTAAATACGGTATGAGAAAAGCTTTGTGAGAATCTTTTCCGGGAATTTTTGACCATGCTCTGGAAATATGATTGTAAAACTTTTTTAAAAAGTATATGAATCTCTCAAAAATCCTAATTAATTTTTGGGATAATTTTTAGTTTGATACTGTAGATGTTTTTTATTTTCAAGGAACTTTATTTCAGCGTCAGGAATGATTTACTCAAAAAACCTAATTAGACAATACTAAACAACAAAAACAACACAATGCACATTTTCTTGCAAACAAATCTTACCAACTTCCTTTCTCCAATTTCCTTCTCTTACGTTTATTTAAATTAAAACCACTGACCCACACAAGAACTCTTAGTAACTACATTATACAATATTGAAATTTACAATACAATTTACAAGATAATTCAACAAGAAGCAATAACAATAATTGTCCGAGTAAAAAGATGCTTCACTATCAAGTAGAAAAAAACCATTTAGAATGAGAAAATTCAAGAATCTCTGAATAATTTGCAAATAATCCAAGATGTTCAAGAAAATCTGAAAACAATGAAAAAATGCAATTTGTTTGATTGTTTGGATTTGTTTGTCTGGTTGCCTGGTTACCTGGTTTGTGGTCCTACAAATATTACAAACATACAAACAACAGCATCCGGTGCATCTGATATTCCAATAATCTGATATCATTAGGCAAAGTACTGAGATTGACCAGAGACATTCATTCAAGAAAGCAAAAAGTTGAAAGAGATGGGAGCTTGTGAATAAGTTTTTCTGTAAGTTTTCAAAATTTTAAAGTTTGCTTTAAAAAAATTAATTTTTGCATCAAAGTCTTTGAGGTGTCATCATTGATAACCGGCCTTCAAAAAAATTCCGCTAAATTGTTTTACAATGAGTTTTTTCATACTCTCTTTAAAATTGCCTTTATATTATCAGTTTTTTTTGCGTACACATTTTAAAGTATTCTTATGATTTGATTACTTTAGGCCAGAAATTATATCATTTCCCGCTTTTCGTTGTTTTCGAGTTTCAAGAGTTTTGCGCATAATTTCAGTAATATTTTGTAATTACCTCGAGTAAAACTTGTAAAGTGTGTAATTTCACTCTTTTGACTGCATTTTCGTCGGTCATTCAAGATAATGATTGATTTTGATCGGTAGTGATATAAAATGTTTGTCATTTAGGCACTTCCTGTCCAAATTTTGTGATGCAATTATACTATCGGAATTTCTTGGGTTTTGGATGCTGTTAATAATTTCAATTTATACTGAGATTTTTGACTCAATTTCTTGTACCGGTAAATTATAGTCAGAAGTTTTGACATATAGCATCATTATATTCGGGTTCAAATCTCATTGAAATAGGTAATGATTCAACTAAATAATTTGTATTTTTTGGTAGATTTTTAACTAATTTAGCAGTTTAAACCAATTCCACCCGCAACACTAATAAACCCCAATTTGCAAACCAAAATCCCGCAAAACACTCCTCATTAAAAATGAATGCCTTAAAATTCCGCTTGAATTGTTACAAGCATTAAGAAAACATTTCAGCATAATTTGCTCGTTTACAATTCATTTATTTTGCAATTTATAAGTTCATTCAACATTAAAGCATTATCTAAGTCTTTATAGTGTTTTCGAGCTCCAGTGTTTGTATCCGATGAAGCATCTTTTGCATATGCAAACAAAATTCAGCAATGTATGAAGTTTCCATTCATTCGAACGAAAAATCATTTGGAAATGGCATGAAAAGGCCATAAAACATATAAAAATGATAAAACACATTATGGTTGATTAAAATTATAAATCATGCATTTTCAAGTGAAAACAACAGATCAAGCCTTTATTAATATTTAATGAGCGATTTTCCTGAATTTTAAATTTATAAATGAATTATGTTGGTGACTTTTTGGGAAAACAAATTTTAATTGCTTTTTGGTAGTTTATTAGATGAAAACATTTGTAGATCATAATTCCAGAATTCCTTAAAAAAGATGAAAATTAAAGCTTAGACATAATATTTTGGTAAATCTAAAGAAATCAAACTATTTCATAACTCAAAGCCAACCCGACTTTCTACATTGCTAAAAAAAACCTCCCTCATCAGATTTGTGTGATTTATTACCAATCATCAAAGGTTTTTGCATATTCCATAGTTGCAAAATCTTCTGCCAACCCCGAAAATTGATAACAGCACTCACCATAGATTCTCAGAACAGCTTTCAAATTCAATAAACTGAATGAACCGAGAAGGAACTGCAAAGGCGATTATTTAAAAAAGATCCTTAATAGTTCTTAATAGTCCATAATAGTGAAAATAACCTCAACCTATCTAATACTCTGGAATATCAAAAAACCAAATAGGATCACAAGATGTCCCCATACGTAAGTCCATCAAAACATGCAAGATAATGAAAATGCGGTGAATGCGGTGAAGTTTCAGGTCAACTTTAACATACACAAACTTTTCTGACAGCTTCACATAATATATGGTCGCATTACCAGGCATTACTGTTTAAATTCATCCTTGAAAGATTTGGTAAATTGTTGAAATAAATGTTAGGAAAGCAGGAAAAGGAAGCAAATTAATTTATTTACTGTCGTCTTAAGAAAACGTTATCACTTTGCTAGAAAAGTTTGTATTGTGTAGAATTGTATAATGGACTTGCTGGTATCTTTTGATGGTCTTTATACACTGTTGTAAAATTTGGAAATACAAAATTTGTTCATGAATTTATGTTCATGATTTAAATGTAAACAGTGTGAACCTTAATTTGATTTAAGTAATGGCCGAATATTGTAATACGGGTATGTTTTCTCTATGGCGTTGATGGTTGGGACCGTTGTGATAGAGAGAACAACGTGATATGGAATTTTAAAAAATTATTTTCAGCAACCTTGATTTTTTTTGGGACTGAAAAATTTTTACGCGATAGAGAGGATAACGCCATAAAGAGTTTTGTCTTAGAGAAAACATACCCGTAAATCTAATATTATTAATCAATCAGGCGCCATAAACTTTAACCAGTAAAGATTTTTTAAACAGTGAATTAGCTTGGCGAACTGCTTCACCTTTGAATAAGCTTGACTACTAAATTACCCAAAATTTATTAAGAAGACTTGCGAGAATTAAGTGTAAAATCCTTTGTTGACAACAATAAACCTTTCTTGATTATTTCCTTCCTTGACTAATTTCTTCATTAAATTTATTAAAAGACGTTCACGCAAATGTCGGAGAGACTTCACCCTTTTCAATGTTTGCTCACTTTTATCCTTGTAAAGTACATTTAAATGCTCCTAATGTTCTTCATAAGTAGTAATCGGCAGCAAGTCTTCCCTTATTGTGTATCTAGATGGTGTTTGTATGCAAATATTATTTGTCTTATGTGTAAGCAAGTGGCGTAATATCTGGTTAGGTACTTCATTATTCAAACAAGTGAAGAGAAAAGTATTATTTTACATAATAAACGTATTAAGAACAATGTTTAAACAATTTTCTACCCATTTTTAAGGAGATTAGACGAGTAAAAGTTGGACTGAATAACATAAAGTCGCGATTACAGATAAAATTGTGTTAGAACGCTTTGTTTTGGATTTTACATCAAAAATATGTAATTATATTTGTTGTAATCAATGATCTTTTTGCTAGAGACCTACATCAGAACAAACGACTAAAATAAATATAGATTCAGATCATTTACAAAAAAAAAACATGATTGCGGTAATTATGTTATCATGCATTTTAATTTGTGGAATAACATTTTATAAAGTAGAATTTTACCAAAAATATGAGGTTTGTTTGAAAACCTGACTTCTAGTATAATTTCCTCCAATATTAAAAAAATGTATGCGCCTTGCTTTATAAGAATAAAAATTATTCACATGATCTTCTTTGCGAAAATCTCGAAGGGGTTGCAAAAAATTGAGAATATGTGTTTTATTGATATAATATGCACAAATATTTGAAGATAATAATTTTTCCATAATCCTCTCTTCCTTCTAAAATCTACCAACCAAGATAGAAAATTTAATTTTAAGGTTCTTTAAAAATTAAAGTATCTTCAACTATTTCTAAAGTCCTCCAAACTGCTTTAAACTGTAAAATAGCAAAACTGTAAGAGATCGCTGAACAAAATAAATCATTTGAACGTGTCTTTATGGCAAAAAGTGCCCATGCGGTAATAAATGTAGTTGGTGGCTTGGAAGCCAAGCATAGGGTAAACTATAAAATATGTGTATTAAGTCATTCTGTATGAATTTATGGGGGGGTTTTTGTTTGAAATTTGTTTGTTATGTTTGTATGTTTGGGGAACAAAGCCACGCGAAAAACCATGAGACAATCAGGAAATTATTAAATGGATGGAAAATTTAAATTTATTGTACGTGGAGAATGTTGTCATTAGTTTCTTGTGTGATATTTTTGATCTTTTGAACAATAAAACTATATCAATTCATTAATCTAAGCTGAAATGATCTCAAAATTTGAAAAATTGATTGATTGTGCGTAGTTTACAGTTCAAATCTCATGATCATGCTTATCATTAAATTCCGTAAATGTAACTTTGTTTTTTTTGGTATTTAATTATTATTTTGCTATATTTTTCTATGATATCCCGAAAAAATATAAAAACTGCCACTGTGTTAGGTCGAACAAGTAAAATAATAAAATATTAAAATAGTTTTACAGAACAAACAACCAGATTAATACAATTTTGCTTGTAAACTCTGTAACTTTTTATTGCCGCAGGAGAAAAGACATTTTTCAGATTTTCTTTACCGGCAAAAAGCCAACATGTTACAAGGGATTTGCGCTTACAGGAATAAAAAGTGGATGCAGGGATTCAACCAAACATTTTGAATAAAATTTGAAGTTATTGTGAGTAATAAAGCCCTTCCCCGAAACCGAATACAATAATATATACTCCAAACAATCTGAAATAAAGCTGTGAAAAATTTTGAAAAAACGATTTTTAAAATTTAGGAGCATGAAGAGCATCTCCCCCTTAAGAAAAATTGTTTATTATTTGAATAATTCCCCAATTTTTTGCCTTTTGCTTGCTGTTTATTTTGTAAAATTGTGAGGAATTGTGAAGAATTGGGTATTATATAAATAATTCTGTTGATTTTGTATAATTTCATAATTCCCATAATTTTTCAAGGACTTTTTTCAATGAGATGGCAATTTGTTTGTTCATGGAAGAGAAATTGACGGATATTAAATTAATTTTTTATATATTTTATTTTGGGGAAAGTGATATTGAATATTTGGTTGTTGCTGTTTTTCGTGACTTGAGGATGAACAAATTTTGTTTATTTATGATGAAATAGTTTTGAATTAATAGAACAAATTTAAATTGAGTTTTGGAATAGAAAACCAAATTAAAGTAAAAAACTGAATGATAATACTTTGAGTTTACCTAAAAAGACTCTTAACTAAACAATCTAAATGATTAATCCTACACCATCAACTTACAAGTCGAAAACAAATTGAATCAAGAAACATTGAATCAGGAATCGGAGTTTGTTATTTTACCAATTTAATTAGCATTCAGTAATTACCATTGTTGACCTTTTTCCGCTTTAATTGTTCTATTTAAAATATACATTTCAAACCTTTAGTTATTTTAAAATTCCATAAAAACACGCAAGAACGTTGATTTAACAAATAAAATCATGGTTCAGAATAATTTAAAATAATTTAATTCAGTTTAAAGCATTTTGAATTAAATAAATTAAAAAAGGACTCGATCCATGTTTTCAACCATTGAACCATCAAATTTAAAAGCATTGCTCAATTTCTCAATTTTTCATTATCCTCGAAATCTGAACATGTTAGTATATCATAGGAGTTATAGATAAATCTGGCTAGGGAAGAGTCGCTGCAAGCCAAGCCCGAGATTGATTGCAGTTTGGGGCTGGAAAGGAAAAGAGATGTATGTGACATTTTGCCGTAGCCTTGTCGATGATTTATTAGCTTTTATCATCCATTTTTATCCTGTTTATTTGTTGGCAGTTAAGCTGCTCCGAGACTTACATGCTTTTTGTGTTTAAATAATGATTCTTCTTCTTATCGATTGGAGACTTTTTATTGCGGGAGATTTCCACAAATCATTTAATTGACCTAAAACATGGATATCAGATGAAAACTGAGAAGAGATAAATGAAGTTTTTCTGGGCTTGAGGACAGTGGGGTTTGATGATTTTATTTTGTTTGTAGATGTTGTCTATATTTTCATAAAAGTAAGTAAGAACAAAAATATAAATTAGTGGTGGAACTCCCATATAACAGCCATCAGTCAATCTTGGATGGTTTTTATTTTTAAATACCTGCTTTAAACATTATAAAGACTTTTTTGCTATCTTTAATACCTTACCAGATTTCTTCATTACATGGAAAATAATTTAACATTCTACAAAAATTCTAACACTGGAATTCCTTAGAAAAAACTTTTTTGACTTATCTTAATGTGCAGTTTAAATGCAATTTCTGATAGATCATTACACAAAAAGTAGCTACCATATAGCTTCAAAAAACACTTAATGATTTCATTTATCAAAACGAAACACTTACGACGCTCAATTGTTAATTGAATAATTTCTTGGCAACCTTTTTTTGTGCAGTGTCCGAGCCCGTTGCAAAAAGCAATTCAGTCATAATTATTTTCTTATTTGTTTCCATAAAAGTGAGCGGAAAAAGCAGGAATTAAATGAAATTAATATTAAAAATTGCTTCAAAGTGCAAAAACTCTCCATTGCGTTTAATTTTATCATTAAATGATGGTCATGGCATGTGCAGCCGTAGTGAGAAAGGCGAGCCAAAGCGCTAATCAGCGAGCAAATCGTGATCTGAAATGAGGAATGAGTGGACGAGGTGTACTGTTAATTTTTAAAGAAGTTTGTTTCGTTGTTCAATCAATAATGAAGAAACACAACTCAAAAGCTTGAAAAAGAGTAAAATTATTTTTCTAACCGAAAAAGATCTAAAACTATTCAACCTCCTCCTCACTATCCCCAACATTAAACTTTATAATTTGCCAATGTTCTGCATTTTGATGATATCATTAAATTGAACCAAAAATAGAAGAAACATTCATGTTACGTTCCGTTGACCTTCAAGCATTAAAGGAGGCTTGTCCTTTTATGATCCCAAGAGTCACCATTGTAATCATTGTATGATCTGCTTGTTGGTAAAGTTTGTGGACAATGAACTGACCAAGTTAAATTATAACCCTAGGAAGTCAGTTGTAAGTAAAAGAGATTTAAATTCGATTAGGAGGGATTATTTTGGGTTTTAGGAACAGGGAGTTCTTGGGTTGTACTTTTGTTTGACTTGTTCTCAATATTTGTTTATGGAGTGTTCTTTTAGCAGCTTATTAAAGTTTTTTTTGTGAAAGTCTTTTGATTTTTTTGTTAACTTTGTCTTTAAACTTAAATGTTGATGTTTTAAATTTTTGGAATTTTCTTAAGTTGTCCCCAAACACCAATTCAAGACACTTTACTTTTTTTCATGGGAACTTGTTCTATGTTTTGAATTAGTCTTTAAAAAAAGTGAACTATATTTCTTACTTTAAAAAAAATGTGAAATATTTCCTCAGACAACTTTCTTCCAAAAAACCTTCCACCCTCAATTCCTCCAATTTTTCTTGAATATTTTCCGCCAAAAACTCTCAAAATTTCTCGAGCAGATATAAACTGTGACATCGACTGATCATAAATCATTTGACAAAGAAAATTGTGTAGTTGATTATTTATTTATTTTATTTATTTTCCCTAAGATATTTTGACTCAAGATTTTCCTGCAAGAGAACTTTGGCAAAAAAGTTGGATGGGGTTGAATAATTTTTCTTGAAAAATATGTCAGAAAAATTCCTTCCATTCAAAAGCTCATAAATTTACTTTTTGCTGATAGGAAATTGAATTTTTAGATTTTTTGAAAGGAATATGTATTTATTTTAAATTTTCAAAGTTTATTATTTGTTTATTTATGTTTTATAAAATGAACCAATAATTTTAAGTTCTAAATTCTTTAATAAACAGAAAATAAAGTTTTTACTTACATACTGTCGAATTTGAATTACATTCACCTAAAGATCACATTTCCAATAAAAAATCCGTCGTAACCTTAAAAAACCCCGCATTAATTTATCCCAATTAAAATTGGCAGAAAGCTCAGAAATTAATGATAATCCTCTTTGCTTCCGAAAACTCATAAAATCATAAAATCCATTTCTTATTCTTAATGAACCAGAAAGCCAAAATAGCAATGATTTAACCCTTAACAACCACACTCTGCCGTTTGCTCCAAGAAATTCCACAAAATCCACAAAAATATGCTCAAAAGATTTGCCTTGCTGTCTTTTCCACAAAACATTCTTTTATACATTTTCTACATTTTGTGCTTGGCTCGGATGTTTTTTACTTTTTCCACTGTTTTGTTAAAATTTGCTCGAGTTTTGCTGTTTTGGTTGATAAATAACTAAAAAAAATGGAAAAACATTTTTGTTAAATGATCAGCAGATTTGTATCTTTTGCTGGAACAATTTTCGTACATACAATTTAAATAAAATTATGTTTGTGCTCGTTATGCTCGGTACATACAAGACCACCAGCAGAGGAGGTTAAATCTTCGTGGAGAGGAAAGTTAGACAAAGTTGCTAGCTAGGGAGATTTTAAGAACTTTATGGAACCTGAGACTTGTTGTGTATTTTTAACAAATATGCATGGATAATAAGATTCATTTCGACAATAAACAAAGCTCTATTGATTTTTAAAATGATTTGATTTAGAATTTTCCACTCGGGCCACTCCACAAGCAGCACCCACATGGCAGAAACTGTTTTTTCGGCTATGTCGGCCGTAAAGACGCCATTCACTTCCGACAAAAATGTCAACGTTAACTAGCAATCGCTTGTGACTCTGCCAAGCACGAAAGTCTACGAAAGTCTACGCCGACAAGTTTCCATTCATTTTCATCCAATTTCCATTCATTCTGATTCCCGCACTTTACTATAGATTTGTCGCTTTCCTTTTGAATTTATTTATTATAATATTTTTACCATTAATTTCCTTCAAACTATGCTAGAATAGAAAAATATATGAACATTATTGTAGATATCTCTGCGACTGAAAGGCAAATGAAAAATTTGTGTCTCATCAAAGGGAAATACATCAAATCGTCGACGCAGCGTAATTTATCTAGAAAATTTGTGCAAATGTTGTTTGTCGAGAAAGAGTTTTATCAGATTGGCTGGGAAATTGTTGGGTGCTTTAGGAAAATTGAGGATGGGGATGGACAAAAAGGCAATTTTTAATAGTTTATGCAAAACTAGTTTATTTCTGACATACATTCTTAGTTGGACAGTCGAAAACAAAAAATTTCTACCTAAAGTCCTTCCCTCGAATTTCCAAAACTGCAATTATTCCAATAAATTGCAGCCCGGAAAGCCTCAGCATGTGGTCTCACTATTTACCAATATATCTTCAAAATTCGATGTCTCTGCAATTTTGCAGCCAAAACTTTTATCTCCTCAAGCACTCTTAAATCCATTGTAAGTAGCAAATTCAAGCAAACTTTAAACTTCTGGCTGGTCCATGTTTGAGCAGCAAAAACAAAGAAAATAAAAACTCAAGTTGCAATAAAATATAAAATAGTCCCTTCCGGCTGATTTATCGCCATTCACACATTTCACACCATCAATTCCACAGATGCTGCTTGAACCTGACTTGTGGCAATGCAATGTTGTTTCATGTTAAGTACGGGGTGCTGTATGTGGGAGATGATCTCGCTTATGATATTTTTTATTACAAAAAACCTTTGTTTTATTTTTCTGGTGGTTTCAGGAAGATTTATGAAAATTCAGCTTCACAGCTCTGGATTTTCTGGATTTTAATGTTTTACTACTTCCTCATTGCCTCAATGCCTCATACTCCAAGATTTTATACATTTTAATGCTGCAATGTAGACCGAGCAAAGTCATTAATCCGAAAAGATTTCTGGTCTTTCTCAGTTTCTCGGCTTGCTGTCATAATAGATTAAAATGATTGATTTTGGCTTGCCCACAACTACCAGAAATGCCTTTGGTCCTTGCCTCGATTAATTATATTTATTATATTTATGTTTTAATGTTACTAGGGGCCTTTGTCTGGTAAATAGCAAGAAAAAACCTATGTATATCATTAAGATTCTTTATAGTTAAGCTTCACATAATTACAAGTTTAAAGTATTTCTCAAGCTTTAATATTCGTCCACTCACCATAAAACCTTAATAGTAATTGTAGTATTTTCCTTAATGCACTTTAATGTGATACACTTTTAATTTCTGCCGCTCATAAACGACTTGCAGATCCCAAAACATCTTAAGGAGCAAATGAGGTACATTCTCATGCCTTCAGGTTTTGCAAAGCCATAAGACCAAATGGCAAAAATGGCAAATTACTCAGCAAAGATATAAGTATTAAGAACAATTTCGCTTTGCACATTTTCGCTCATCAAAACTGCAAAACAAAACAGCGAGCTTGAAAATGCAGCAAATTTTAAAAGCAAAAATCAATATTTGCTGTTTTTGGCGTTCGAGCATTCAATCAAGTGAGGCCTGCAGAAGGTGCAACAAAAAGAGAATCTCCATCAAAATTGCTACTGCATTTACAATTTACATGATGATAATTGATGGGTATTGGATCGGCGATTTATGCATCTTGTAATTATTTCTTTTAATGTTGGATCTTCCTTTTTTACCCGTTTCTCGCATGGCTTTCGTTTCTGTTTTTGTTGGATTTTGTAGTTTTTCTTAAGGTTGCATCGATAATTCTCTTTTTCTTGAGTAGTTTTTTGTTTTAGAGACCACTCAATGTTTTTTCCATGGATTGATTGTATTGCTGTCCGTAAAATTTGTTAAGTCTCTATTGCACATTTTATTAAATTTTTTGCACGGTTGGGTCCTATTCGACGAAAAAAAATATTTTAGTATTGATTACAAAATAATAAAAAAAAATAATTTAATTCGCAAAGCAAGATATGTATCTTCACTAGAACAAATTATCAAGGGGAATTGAACTCGATATCATGTTTGAAATTCTAGTAGAATTTTTATGGTGTACTATTCACACATTTATTAGTACCGTGAAAATAAATTATTTAAAATATTCTGAAAACTCATTTGATGTATCAGATGATCCTCTTCTTAATTTATTTTTTGTTAATACCTATTTGCTTCATATCCAGTAAATATTATAATACTGCAATAATTGTTAAACATCTTGGCAGATCTTGATGCCTTCTGCTGTTCTTTGGCACTCATCAAGCGACTTATGATAATGCATACGGACTTTAAATGCCCTTAATTGCGACCTTTCACTCACTATATTTGGTTAATGTTTTGCAATTGCCGAGCAATTGCCCTAATTATGCGAAGTTTTCACAAGTTTTTTTGTAATTTGTGAGTTTTTTGGGGATGATGGCACGTGAAGATTTTCAGAACAGTTTAAAAATTTGTTGAAAATTAAAATATATCCAAATTGATTTCGTTTAGATTGTCCATTTAAGTAAATTTTAATCAAAAAATAATCCTATGGATCTGAGTGATGAATTGAGAGGAATCGAACCTCCACAGATTTGATTAGATTTGTCAATCGCAATAATCTGGTGAGTCATAATTTAATAAAAAGTAGCTAAAAAAAGTTTCATTCATTCATTCATTCATAAAAGTTGGCAGCAATATTAGTGAGTTATGGTTTTCATCTCTTAATTTACTGTGTGAAAAAGCAGTTCTAAGAAAAGGCAGCCAAATTCACTTGATAATAATTAAAAAGCCACTTGGAAATTGTTGAAATTGGAATTAAAAGAATTTCAGAATTTCTAATGAAAACACAGAGGAAAAAAACAGAAAAGAGTCTGCAATTTATCAAACAAGACACAATTCCAGTATTTTGTTGCAAAAAATACGCACAAATTCTTTTTTATGCTTTTTTCATGATTTTCAATGTTTTTAATTCTGTTAATGCTCCAAGTGTTCCGAAAACAAATGTAAGGCAAACATTCTTCACAATGTCAAAATATATTAATTATCATTTGTTCTCATGATATTTCATAATTTAATTTTAGCCAGAGAAATGTACAATTGCATAAAAAGCAGTCGAGGGAAAGAAGGAATTCCATTAGTAGCTTTTGAGGGCACTGTTGAAAATTATTTTTAATTTAAATTATTTATTTATGAAATATTTACAAATCTTCTAATAAATATAATTGTTGTCAAAGAAAGATGAAATACTGTAAAATTAAATAATAAACCTTATTTTTAACAGTGCCAACTGCTCCTCTCCATATTCAGCCGCTGGTTCTCACCACTCGCAAAACATTCGCATAAATTTCAAGTGAAATGTGCTTGCACTAACCGAATGATACTCATAACATTGTAATTTGATTTTTAGCATTTGAGTATTGTAGTAATCTGCTTGACGAGGCCTTTTTGCTGCCAGTTTGCCTTTGGGTTGTGCGGCCAACAGATAATGTTTCCTTAATCGCTCTGAAAGTGCATCACCGAGCAAATTATGGGCAGATTATGAGGCATTTCGCCTGTCTTTATGATGAATTGGCTGCTTCTTGATGCATATTAAGGTCGAATTACAAGTTGTGAACAAATCGCTATTTAAAGTGTTAAATTGCCTTTTAAGTTTGTTTTAATTAAATTTGCTGTTTTTTGCGTACTAAATTTTTCCTGCTAAATTCAGAAAGTTTGAGTAATTTTTTATCGTAATCTTTGTACATTTGTTTGCTGATAGAACGGAGAATTTCCTTAATCTTTCAATAAATCTTTTTTTGCATCATATTAGAATGAAAATTTTCGAGGTGCTGAGCAAAAAATATCAATTTAATTGATTGTGATATTTTCAAACAAATATTGTGAATAATTTCTAAAATATTATGTTTTTGCTTGAATGGTCAGACGTTCAATATTTAAAAAATTATTAGTCTGGGAGAAATTTCAATTTGCCGATTGCAAAGGATTTCCACTTTTTTGACTTTTTCCGGTTTCTTCGAGTTCCACAGAAAATTTATATAATATTTAGATTTGTTGCGAGGATGGAAATTATGGAAATATTTTTTAATAAGCAAATTGTATTCATAATGTAGCAATTTATTGGAATAATCGATGATTTCAAGCAGAGTTGAATCAGGGAACTTAATTTAAAGGATGAACAATGCCCTTTTTGATACAAAAGTTTATTAAAGTTTAATACACTTCTGCTTAATGAAATATTTTTAATATATTTTAAGATTTTCTGATATTTCCGAATATATTCAATCATTGGTAATTCAGACTTTATGGAATAGACAATACTGAATATTTAAATCCACCAACTTACAATAAATTCCAAAATTCATTTAATAATTTTTCATATCCCTCCCTTGGAATCCTCCACAATATACAAGATATCATCGGAAAACATCGAAAAAACAGTAGAATAAAAATAATGAAGATCAATTTTAATTTAATTCAGTAGATTCAATAATTTCAGAATTATTTCAACAAATTCACTGAATTAAATTAAATGCGGGCACTCTCGAAATATCAAAATCACAACGAATAAAAAATATCTTACAAAGAAGCTGCGAAGAACCAGAAGAACCAAAAGAACAAAGCAAAGATTAAGAAATGTCAAAACAATAAAAATCAGGAAAACGTTGCAAAAATCACTTTTAGAAAATATTTTCTGAGCAAAAAACGGCTATTACTGTTTGTTTTTTGAAGATTTCTGTCCCAAGACAAATTCCTGAATTTTTTCCTGAACCGAGAGATTATTGCATTTATTTGAGCATTTATTGTATTTATTGTATTAAAATGTATTAAATGTATTAAATTGTTTAAAGGCGGTCAAACATGAAAAAGCTAAAAAGTAGGAAATTCTCCATAAAAAACATTTCAAGACTGTACCGCCGAATATTTTCCAAATGAAGGTTTTTGCCAGCCAAACTTTAATTTATTAAATTCTGCAAAACTCTCCCAAAAATGTTCGGTAAAAGTTTTAGAAACAATAAAGTTAGAAGTTAAAGGAATTCGTCAATCTCCGCAAAATTCCTCTAGAACGAGAAATTTCAAAATTATATTGAGTTTCTCAAATTATAAAATTTATAAATTTTGAGTGACTCTGCAGGAAAAGTTGAAGCCCGGCAAGTCAAACAACCACTTCAATAAATTTCAAACACATTGAATAAATTTACACAAAACGGGGAATTACGCAAATTAATTAATTAGTGGGAACACTTTGCCTTTTTGCTAAAGTCACTTGAAACCCTTTTTGCCCGGCACCTTTTGCTTTGTGTTGTGCATATCATGACTTGAAGTACTATGGGAGGTGGGCAGGGTTTGAGATTTTCAATTAATCAATTTAAAATGTGTTTGAGTTTTTTAACAAATTATCTCAACTCCCATAAGCGATCAATTCGAATAAATAGTTTATAAATTATATATTACTAATTGAAGCCACCCCATCCCTGCCTCACTATCAATTTACGTAAAACAAGTATGTTGGGATACTTTCTGCAAAGTCATTTCTGCTAAAGGTTCAGCTTTACATTAAAAGCGCCAAGATTTGAAATGCTTTCAAGTGCCTCACATTCCAGCATTACAACATTACACATCAAAACCGCTTAAATACATGAAAATATTGAAATTGTGTGTTTGGGGAACAAAAGGCTTGGAACTCACAGCCACTTTCGAGGACTTAATAACGTAGCGCTTGTGAATAACATGCAATTATTTAATTACTTTTATTGCGCTGGTAAAGTATTTTTAACTTTTAAATTAAATTATGATTATTATGGCAATTTTAATATTTTATTTTGATGCTTATATCAGAGAATTTATTATAAGAGTCATCATAATTATGATGAAATATTTATTAGCCAGACGATTGGATCGATACAGCGTGCAAAATTTATATTGAAGATTGACTGCATATACCTATTAGTAATTTTATTTTGGTGTCTTGAGGAAATTTTAAATAAATTTAATGAACTGGTCTTAAAATTATTTTAAGACACTTCTTTATTAATTGGAAAATCCTTAAATTTATCATGTAAAATATTTTCGTGAACTTGAGAAAACACTAATACTTTGAGTTTAAATTGGATCAACACTTATTTGCGAACCAGCCGGTTACAACTATCTTCTCAAAACTCACACAACACAATTAAAAGTCATCATTAAAGTCAAATTAAATATATTATTCCAACCCCAACTGAAACTCCCATCATCATCATCTCATCAAAAAGTGCGTAACGATTTCCTTCGTTTCAAATTCAGATTAACGACAGCTGACGCCGCACATCCATCTGTTGTTTCTCTTGTTGCCAGCCAATTTAAATTGCAATTATTTTGGCTATTCGCGAGTTTTATGCAAATCTTCGCAGATAATCCAGTGGAGAGGTTTGTGAAGACTTTTAGTTGCTGGGAATAATTGAAATGCATCAAAATGAAGTTTTTGGTGAAATAAATGCACAGTAGCAGGTTGCAGGAGTGTTGGGTTAGATATTTAAATTAAACTTATATAACTCATAAGGAAATTTGTTTGTTCCCATATTATTTTAGACTTCAGTCATATTATACGTAAAAAAATTCTTAACAAGATATGTGTTCCAGAGTTGAGGAAAACTGGGATTCGATTCCCAATATCCATTGTAGGCTCTATATTGTTTTTTCTGACTTTTAGAATGTTTTTATTTTTTGTTAAATTGAAATAACGTTTGAAACATTTAAAACTACTAAATAAATTTTTTATGTTTATGGGACACCAATTAATATTGAATTTACTCGGAATTTACTAAACAAAATAACCTTCAGTGGCTCCCTCTACTTGCCAAAAACATCCACCCAAAAAATAGCATCTCAACCCAAAACAAGCTTGACATGACAGGTGGTAGAAAACAAGATTTGCCTGCACATCCGAACATCAAAACATCCAAAAACTATACAAAACGAACAGAATAATGTCAATCAAGTCTTTAAGGACAATCAACTATTTGTATTCCTTATTTTTATTCCGCATATCTTTTATTTTAATGATGATTACTGCAAGCCACTGAGACTTGAAGACTTCACGAGCTGCAAGACTGCCAACGACCGAAAATTGCACAAATTGCTAAATTCGCATAAAAATGCATGAATACAAAATTACCTGAAAATAAATAAAAATAAGGTTTATATAATTTATTGCAATATTTGGGTGATCTTAATGTCGAACTCTTGTGTTTCCTTTATGTTAAAATATTATGCCAGTTTTTTTGCATCGAATAAATTTGGATATCTATAAAAAAAAATGCTACAAAATTTAAACTTTTACGCGAGATGATTTTGTTTGTAAAATGTTGTGGATCTTTTTTTGAGGTTGCCATATCAATTGTTTATTTTACTGAATTTTTCTTAAAAACACTTGTTAAATTAAGATTAAAGCATATGAGTTACAAAAAAGTCTGATCAAGCTATCAAAATCCAAATGTACAATCGACATCCTAAATTAAATATTTGTTCTTCTGGCAGCCCCCCAATCTTCCAAAATACTCCGCAAGTTCAAGTCAAACAAAGAAAAAAAAATCTGTGTTGCATTGTTATAATATTACAAGCATTTATCTCTCAATTTTATGCAAAAAAACATGCAAAGCCGGAAAAAATCAGGAACACAAAATTAGTCTCGAAAAAAGTTCTTGAACAAAAAAGAGCAAACTTCAACGAGCTTCAACAGTTAGAAGCATTTAAGACCAGTTAAACAGTAGGGCCTCGAAATATGTTGATAAGTTGCTATGAAAAAAAAACATGAAAACATAAAAAGTATAAAAAAACATCAACAACATAAAAACAATGGCAAATAAATTGATTATTGTAATCAAAATGCTCACAAAAAGTTGCCATTGGAGTGGAGTGAATGGACATTTGAATCGTTGATAAAGACATAATGGGGCTTTGAAATGTAAATTGGATGATTTGTTGGATTTTATTCAAAGTACAAATTTCGGGACACCAAAGAGGAAGTTGGATTGATTTTTAGTAGATAGATTAAAGGTAAGTATTATTTTATGGAATTTTTTGTTAAGAATTGATGTATTGTTTCAGTTATTTTATGCTAGACAATAAACACTTATACTTAAACAAATATACAATAAACTATAATTAAGAAAAACCTCCAATCTACATTAAATAATGAACAAAATCTTTTTCTAAAGATAGCTCCACTAAAAAAATGTTACGCAAAATAATTACTAGTGCATTATATATTTCCTATTAAAAGTAAATAAAAATTCAATAGTATCTCAAGTCTCTCGGCAAGGTAGTAATTAAAAATCATATAAATGAATATTCTGATCAATATAAAAACTGATAAAAACCTTTAAATATTATATTTTACTTTAACAGCTCAATAAAATTAATAAAAATAATCAAACAATGATTAGCGATTCATCTTCATCTTAAGGGCCAATTTCAGCAAAAACTCTTACTGCTGAAACCTTCAAGCAGAAGCTAACTTACAAAATATTTACGATAATGCTTCTGTGTAATGAAATCCAGTAGTAAAATCCACGAACATAAATCAGTCTTTTATGGACTCGTACGAGTACTTGCGCCTATTTGAGCTTTCACAAGAAACCAATAATGATCGATTCTTTATAAAATGCACTGCAAAATGCATTGAAATGTTTCAGGAGGTATCATAATGTGTTGATTGCTGGCTGTCTAATAAAATTGCATGAGTTATGAACTTGAGCAAAACCAATTGCAAATGGATTTTGAAGTTTTTTTTTTGTTCCGAAACCACAAATAATTTAATTGGCACTCGGTAAGAGGTGAAGTTAGGAAAAAGTATCAAAAGATCATATGTTTGTATCAAAGCGAGTTCAATGTTAGTTTATCATTGAAGTTCCAAAAAAAAATGCAACCACCACAACTGAAGACATTATCCAAATAAAAAGCATTAGATTCGAACTAAAACTTAACAATCACTATAGTTATAAGTTAACTAATCATAATTAATTAACTAATTCTTATAAAAATTTTAATAAAATGATGGAAAACTATTAACTCCTCCGTTAAAAACTGTTAAAAGTCCACGTCTGTCCCTTAAAACACAAAGTCTGCTCAATTTCCCTCAAAGATTCCATAAGAAGTCCAATAGGAAATTGATAATTTGCTCACAATGTTGCTCTGCACTGCTTTGGGTGGTGCAACATATTTTTAATCTCCATTTTAATCAATTTTGTAGACTTAATTTATGGCGAAGCTTGCATTCTTAAATTATAATTAAAACCATAAACCATATTTTGCCATATTTTCAGTGTTTGACGTTATCTCTCGACCACAACTATTTCATGTTTAGTTTGCAACTGTTTTCAGTTGTATCCTTCGAGTGGTGTGCCGTATTGCATTTTAATTAAGGCGAAACTATTTTGTGTGCTTTTGGAATTTTGGTGAATGAGATGAGAGTTTGAGATGGAGTTCGTTGGAGTTGGAGCAATATTTTTAATGAATTGAAATAGTTTTGTGTTTTGTTTGCTCCGCCATAAATTGTGGAGTGTGTGACTTAAATATTAATTTCGTGGTTCTGGATGCTTAAATAAGTTGTCATATTTTAATTGTTTTTGTATTTTTGAGACTTTTCGTGTGGTGAACAAATTTTCGTCTTCTCTTAATTAAGTTTGAAAATTACAATGTGTGTTTTTTGTTTAAGAATAAATGAAAATATTATTTAAAAATATCTTGACAGCGCAACAAAGTTGCTTATGTAAAAATGTGACTCAAATCATCGCAGTACATCGATTAATAAATGGCTCTATCTACATATAATCTCTATTAATCCAAAATTCTAGCAAACAGTCTAAAATTAACGACATTTGTACCTGTGATATCACCTGAATTCAAATATGTTTTTCGCATAATTGATGTTTATGACAAATAATGACATCAATTAATGCCATCAGATTATTTCGCTGCTGAATCAACAAGCAAATGAAAATACAAATAAAATTATTCAAAGTTATTCAAAATGATAAAATTATCAAAAAATTACGAAAATCACAATGATTAATTTATGGACTAATTTGCTGCTTAAAATCACAAATAAAATCAGAAAATTTGAAAATAATAAATTACTACAAAATCTCCTACAAATCAAATGTGTCTGTTTATCACATCATTTTGACACAATTACCGAGTTTTACTTGAATTACATTAAATTACATCTAAAAAATATTTTTCTATAAATTTCGTTAAATTTTGTTTAATTTGCTATTTTATCACCTCAACTATTTCAATTGTAACAATTTCCGAGCCGGATGCAGACAAAATTTAGGAAATTGTGAACAACGTTGCATAATCACTCATCTAATTGCTTGGACAAAGTCACAAACCGAGCAAACAAATCAATTATTTATCATTTTATTGAGCGAAAAAAGCTTTTCGACCGTTTGAATAAATTATGCTGTGTTTTTACAGAGGCTGGTAGGGCAATGTAAAACTCATAAATCCGTCTTACAAAGTTTCTTAAGAATTTAACTTAAAATAAAATTAGAACTTTCGATTTAGTCAAAATAAATTTTCAATGTGAAAAAACCTTCCCAACCCTGAATCTGTCTAGCTCTAGCATAAACAAAGATTTATCCAAATCTACCCTCAAAAGTCCCAATAAAGATGTTTCTTGGTTATTCTGATTATTCTAGTTGCATGACTTTCTTCGTTCATTTATTGCAAGACGTCGTCGACTGCAGACCAAAGGCGATAATTCATTTCTGAACGATTGGTTACACTTTATTTAACCCTTTCATTAGAAACATTTAATTTTCCGAAAAGACCAGCGGCACAATGTTAATTTATTAATGTTATTTTTGCTTATGCAGAGAAAAGATTTGCTGAGTGGAGGAGAATGGGAAATCAGAAAATGTTTGAAAAAATTTTACTTTGTGAGAAAATTTATTTCAAAGAATTTTTATGAAAGATTTTCTAATGATTTTAATTTTAGTTAAGATTCATTTAGTTCTCTGGAACAATATTTCTTATGAGTAAAAAGAAAATTGAGCTGATCAGGCTCCCCCAAAAACTTAAAAACCTTTTAAGTTAAAGCTTGTCCCAAAAACTCTGTAATTTGATTGTTGACCACTTTCTAATGTTTTCTAAAAATCCAGCAAAGTCATAAATGGAACAATAAATTAAGCAAGTCATTGGTCCTTAAAAATCTATCCTGAAATTAAATGTGTTCACTTTTTAAAACCTCTGAAATCCATAAATTCTAAAATTTTCACATTTTAATCAAATCTGCAGCATTTTCTCCAAATTTTCTAGTAAGTCCTTGTTTTTTAATTAATTACACAAATAAGGAATTGGTCACTTGAGGCAAAAACTGCCTTGTTATCCTTTTTCGAGTTATCCGGAGTTTGCAACAACAACCATTAGTCCAAGTTAAACAAGGCCTGAGAAGGAAGAAAAATATGAAACAATTTATATTCGATTATCAGGAGTATCCGATTAAAATGTGAATTATGACCGAACGAGTCCTTAATGGACATTGCTTGGACGGTCAAGTGGATTTACAGAATCTTAGAGGAAAAAACAATTTGAAAATTTCGTTATTTTGATATTTTGTAATTTTGTAAATTGACTGTAAAGTTCAAGATAGGGTGGATTTCAGGAAATGTAGAGCTGTTATGGAAGAAAGGCGGCAAGGCTTCTGGAACATTTTAATTAAAGGATATTAGATGATATAAGTGTCCTTTTTGCTGTTCCACAACAAATGATACGAAGAAAATAACAAATAACCGTAACGGAGCCAATTAAAAGGAGATTAAAGGAGTTTTGAGGTTTGTTTCTTAATGATCGAAGGTGTAGGATTGGACCCTGTGAATTTTTATTTGCAGATTTGATGAATTCTGATCTTAGTTTGTGGAATGCTCATTTTATCATTAAAAACATTATGTTTTCTATATAAATTCTATTTAATTGTTGAAATAATAATTGTAATATTTCAAATTGGTAAAAAATTAACATTTTTATAGCACTAGATTCAATAATTACAGTGCACAACAGGATCTTCCCCAAAAAGGCTGCATTTATGAGAAAAAACTCACTTTTCCTTCTTTCACCGTTGCATATTTCTTGGCTCGTGAATTACATTTTCCCTTCTATTTATTTAAATTTAATTACATCACTTGTGATGCTCATCATGTGTCACTAATGTGCGTCAAATATAACGCCTTTTTAATTCCATAATATCAGTAATAAGCTGTTAAAATGCTGTGAGCCTCACACCACACCGATTTGTAAGTGTAGAACTTGGAATAGAAGCGGAGTAGAACCGTTTTTGCCTACATCTAATTATATCACACTTAAATTGGAGATATACTGCGGCAAAAATAATAAATAATACACTGTAATCAAAAATCAGTCTATTTTCATAAAATTTCAACTTTTAATAAATTTTCATGGTGAAGTGGATTTGGTTGGTGTTGTGGCAGAGAGGGAAGGCTGTAATTTTCAAGATATATGAGATATTTTATATAAAACATAAACAAACTCATGTCAAAAATATGTTTTTTTAATTTGGCCAAAATAAATCTATAAATCTTTGGTCAGCTTCAAAACCTCCGCCTTACCTACCTGCTTCGCTCCAAAAGCAACACCAAGCTGTTGTCGCTTCGATTTGAATACTTTCTGTGTCACAAATTCGCCCAGTTTTTTGTTGTTCCGGTAATTTCCGAACAATAAAAAAATGATATGAAAATAATAAAATGATTAATAATCGAGTTCATCGTTGTAATTACACGCCGCGGTGCCTGGTGGAATGCACTTCAATACTTGAATGCCACCAAAAGCAAAGACAGAGAGCGACTGCGGAATTGCTGCAACATCCGTCGGAACTGCGACCGAAATGGATCTCCTGGAATTTGATTGCATTTTTGCTGATTTTATTGAAGGCAATTCAACTTTCCAGGGCAATTGTCAAGTTTGATGCGTTTTATGTGTTTCATACGAGATTCACGGTCGACTGGCTTTAACATAAAAAAATCTTCTAAACTTCCAATTAGTTTTAATTAACTTTTCCACCCGAAATTTGTGAAAATGAAGCGCGAGTTAAAGTTTAAGTGTTTCATCATTAAATCATTTAAATCACATAAATGTGCGTGTCTCGATCGTTTAATGACTCAAAGCATCCGAAAAAACTCGAAAATGTGAAAATACTGAAAATACGGGAAAAAGCATTCGAAACAACTTTTTTATGCACAATTTCTCGTTAATTTACTCGCCAGGCGCAAAAAACTGGCAATTCATCTTTAAGCAAATATTTTTCAATTTTTGTAATTTTTGCCATATTTTCCACAAAGCATTGCTGAATGGTTGCCTGCCGGCTGGTTGTAGACTTATTAATATTATTTCCTTTGGCACAAAAACAACTATTTCATTCATAAAAATCCGTAAATATGACACTTTTTTAGTGCTGGGAGTTTTTTTGCCCGCGAGTGTACTTGCGTTTCGAAATTGAGATGCGTTTTTGTTGCTTGGAAAGTGAGTTTGATTTTTTAGTCCGGAATGTTTATGTGTTGGTTAATTAAGTTTTTCAGTGGGTGGTGAGGCTTTGAATGACTTCTGGGAGCTTTATGACCATTGTATTCAGCGTAAAGAAACAAATCAATTGATTTTTGGAACCTAAACCTATAAACTAAAGTAAATTAAGTTTTTCGTACTTTATGTAAATGTATCGCTATCTATTGAAATTTACTTTGAATCATCCATAAAAGCCACAAACTTGATCAACCTGCTTCAATTAGAAACTAGTTGTGCAGCTTGTGAGCTGAGCAGGACTTCTCCGCTAGTATGGAATGGTGTTTTCATTAAAAATTGTTTCGAAGTGCTATCTCTAGTCGTTATAAAAATCGGAATAAACATCGATGCAATTCTTGACAGAACTTATAATTTCAAACATTTTTTCTGAAGAGACCGAAGTGCTATCTCTAATCGTTCTCGAGTTCTGGAGCTGAGAGTAAGCGGTACCAGGTTGATCCTCCAAAAACTTGATTCTTATAATTTTCTGGACGAATCATGAGATTCTAAGACTTTTTCAAAAAAAAGTTGTCTGGTACCACCAGATGACCCCCAGATGACTCCCAGCAGGTAGTGGACCAAACATCGATGCATTTCTTGACTCAACTCATCATCTCAAACATTTCTTCTAAAAAGACCGAAGTGCTATCTCTAATCGTTCTCGAGTTCTGGAGCTGAGAGTAAGCGGTACCAGGTTGATCCTCCAAAAACTTGATTCTTATAATTTTCTGGACGAATCATGAGATTCTAAGACTTTTTCAAAAAAAAGTTGTCTGGTACCACCAGATGACCCCCAGATGACTCCCAGCAGGTAGTGGACCAAACATCGATGCATTTCTTGACTCAACTCATCATCTCAAACATTTTTTCTAAAAAGACCGAAGTGCTATCTCTAATCATTCTCGAGTTCTGGAGCTGAGAGTAAGCGGTACCAGGTAGATCCTCCAAAAACTTGATTTTTATAATTTTCTGGACGAATCATAAGATTCTAAGACTTTTTCAAAAAAAAGTTGTCTGGTACCACCAGATGACCCCCAGATGACTCCCAGCAGGTAGTGGACCAAACATCGATACATTTCCCGCCTCAACTCATAATCTCAAACATTTTCTGAAAAACACACAGCTCTAGTTTTTCAAAAAAAAATGTTTTTTTTTGTATGGAAAACCCGACTTTGGGTCACGGAAGTGGTTCTGGTGACCTAACCAGTGGAGTCACCATCACCAAAAATATCAGGTGCACGATGGGAAGAGATACCAAGTCGATTGGCATCAAAAAATTTGGAATCGGTCCGGTGGGAGTTCAGATCGATCGTTTACAGTAACACACCCACCGAACCACCGAACCACCGAACCACCGAACCACCAGGCACACGGCCCTTAGTTTTTCGCATTTCACGGGTCGGGGGTTCAATATTTTCCGGATTTTTTTTTACAGGAATTTTCTTCAACTCAATACGGACAAAAAAAATATGAGATATTTTTGAGATTTGTGTACAGGGAAGTCAGGAAAAATCAGATAAGGTCAAAAAACCCTGAAAATGCTGGGAAGAAAACAATACTTCTCCGAATTTTGCGGAGAAGTAAATATCAAATTAACTACAAACTACGTAAATAATCAATAATCACCCAAAACCTTAAAGAATGTTTATGAATGACTTTCTCGATAATTCTCCATCTAATCATTGTTTGTTCCGTCTTTCAGGAAACTCGTTCAACTGTGATGAGAAAACAATCCAACTAGATTCTCTTCCACATTTCTATCAGAATTTACTATGAAAAACTGAATTACTCGATGATTTTGTAAAATATGCTGGAAAAACGCAAATCATGTCACCATAAAAATGCCCTACGAAATTCTTAAGAAATCTTGATAGTACCCACAAGCTTTAAATCTATTTAGGGTGGTGTTGTTGGATGGAAAATTTTAAAATTCATTCTTTTGAAGATCAATTAATTCACATATAATTTTGCTCTATAACGTATACTTCCAACATCTAGAATTTAGATGAAAATAAAAATACGGGTAAGACTCTCAGAAAGTTCCCTAAAAACATAAACAACAAAATGCCCAACATAAAAACCCTATTAAAATCATTCTAACTGCAATCCGCACCAAAACCAGCAAAAGACATTGAAACCGAAAATTGAGTTTGTTGGTCGCGATTTCACGCAAGCCCCTGAAAAAAAGCAGCACAAAATTGTCCCACAAGATTGCTTGATTTGCTGGTAGGTTTCAGCTCATTCTTGGGTGAGCACACCGCAGAAGCGAATGAATGAATCGTAACCAGAGGCTTTAATATGATAATTGCTCAAGCAGAGAATTGTTGATTTTATTGCTCCAGAATGACAATTAAAAACTAGAAACTTTCACGCCACAAAAATCGCTGAATCTTGAATAAATTTGAAAGGCAATTCATGGGCGCACAGAATGTCAGTGAACTTGTGACGGAACGTGTGTGACGGAATGTTTGTGAGTTGTGGGAGATGTTGAGGGATTTTATTTTTATTTTGGATTTTCTGTTATGATCAGCCTCTTATTTAATATTCATGAGAGTTTTCTCAAAAGCTTTTTATTTTGCTTTAGAAAAAAACTTACCGACAATATTTATTTCAATAGATAAGGCGTCAACTTTTCAGCTTCATTCAGTTATAAAAAAACCTTGTGTATGTAACCATAAAAACCTCATTGAACTTTAACTTTTTCCAACCGCAAATTGCCGCAACTACAAAACTGACTTCATTTAATAAATTTAAAACATTTAAAACATTTAAACGATTTAATAAAATATAGTCAATTTTACAATCAAGCAAATAAATTAATTATCTGATAAAAGTGTTTTTGTCATTTCCATGCAACAAAAATTGCTAGCAATAAACATTTTTCTAATTAAATGGACAAAAAGTGTTGTGCACTTTTTAACTTTTTTAGTGCTTGAATCAATTTCTTTATTCAGTATAATTTTGTATTTAATGTTCATTTGTGTATAGTTTTTCCAGAGGACAAAATCGAGTTAAAAATTATGTATTCATTAGTTTATTAGCTTACAGTTTTTGTTCAGGGGTGGGAGAAGGAAGGTTTTTGTTGGAATTGATATGGAATTAAATTGTAGTTATGTTTTTATAATTTTTCTTTGATTAAGGAACATATATAAAAACATTCATTAAATAATTTGAAATATATTTTCTTAATAACTTCTATTCATTTCACGTATCTTTGATTTAACACATTTTTAGTTCCTTAAAAAAATTAAAAAATCGTTTATATTAAAAACAAATTCTTTAAGTTTCAAGAATTCAAAAGTTATTCAGTCCCAGATCCAAAATCTTAACTATTTTCCATATCCAATCTAAATAGTTGCATAATGCAATTATTTTTACTCTAGCTAAAATACAATTTAAATAATTGTGCTAATGTCTGAGACTGTCCATGAATGGTGTATCTATGATTCCAGAATTTATCGACATTTGTTTGTAAAAGTTCGATTTTCAAACATTCAAAATATTTTAAAAGATACAATACAATATGCTCAACTAGCCCCAATCTAAACCAAAAATTTTTCCAACAAAGATGCCATACAAACTCTAGCAAGACTCAAAAACTTTTTTAGTTTTATGCAATCAAATTAGGAAAAGCACAAAAAGTTGCATTCAAATTTACTCTATCTCTGTTGCACCACCCTCTTTCTCGCTCTTAAACTCGTGAAACTAGCAAAATTTACAAAGCATCAAATACAAAGGCAAGCAGCTACAAAGCTAGGATAGATAGTTTATTGTTTGCATAGAAAAAGCTCCACCAAGCGCCCGAAGCACCAAATCCAAACACACGCAAAGCTTTTTTGACTGTTTTGTTGCTTTCGCCTGATAACATTTTCTAATATTGTTGAATATTGTTGTGTAGTTGCTTTGGTCGACTCTTTCTTGCCATATATTACTATGTTAAGTATACTTTACTTTCAGCTTGCATGTTGGTGGTCGTGGAAGGTGCAAAAAGCTGTATTTATTTATGTTGATATTTTGCCATATAAAATAAACAGTTTTTTCTTTGTTCCAGCCAATCAAAATGGGTTTTTTGTACAATAAAATCGAAGCATTGTGTCGGAAGGCGTGGAAATCTATCTCTTGCATGCGGCTGCGTATTTTTCAATTCAAGAGTGTATTGTATTGTTGCTGATGTAAAGTTTTGCTCAAGAAAATCGAGTTTGCTTTCAAGTTTTAAGCGGACTTTTCTTCATAAATAAATTTTTTGGAGAATTTAAAAAACCGTGAAAATTTTTAATCATTAAAGGTTAATATTTTTAATGAGCTTTTGCGTGGGTTTCTCATAAATCATAAGAAATTTAAATTCATGCAAAGAAATTTGAAAATATATATTCGGTAAAATTAAGAGGATTGTGGAATAGCTTTAATTTCTATCGTCAAATAAAGCTTCACAAAGCTCTTTTGAGCATAAAAGCTTATTATATCAAACAAAGCTTTTCCTTTGACAACATAATTTCTCCGCAAAAATATTTTTTCCGCATAATTTTCTTACAAATTTCTTCACTAATTCCTTCAAACAAAAGACAAGGCAAAGGAAACTGTCTGCTTTGTCTACTTATTGTGTCCATTGTACTTATTATGTTGCTTTTATGCTTTGTTTAGTTTGTTTGTTCAGTTTGTTTCGTCAAAACACAAGCAGTTTTGCGGGCAAAAAATCGCGCAAGAAAGCGGAAGTTCAAGTCTGATGGAAATTTTTCGTCATTTCTTTTCCCAAAACAGCGAAAAACAATTAATCAAATGATTTTGCAGTCATTGAAAGTAAATAAATTTGCGTTTGGTTGAGTTTGGTATTGTCAGACATTTAATAGGGGGACTATTTGTAAATTTGATAATAAAACATGCAGGATTTTTATGATTTTGAGAATGGTATTTGTTTTCAAAGTAGTGTAAACCAAAAAAGATTTTGATTTAAAATTAAAATAAATTGTAGAATGCAAGTTTTTTTAAACTTGTTTTTAATCGAAAATTTACAGTTACATCGAAATTACGTCTAAAAAGCATTTTAATTTGGGATTTGAAAAAAGATAATATATAATTTGACATCGGACAACATTTCCAGAATTGCATCCAATTTATCACAATAAATCTCCATTAAAATCCACAAAATCAACCATACAGAAAAAACTGTCATCCCATGACACATTTCTAACAAATCACATTCTATGCAAATTTGCGAGCTGATTTATGTTTCAATCCATTTCATTTCATTCTAAGCTCATTTTCAGACAAACATTTTAATTCTCTTTAAATCAAATTCTAACTCGACTTGCAAATTGCATGCAAAGTATTCAAAATATTCAAATTATTCCATGCAGAACAACTTGCATTTCATTGACTGCCATTAAAATCCGCTGCTAAACAAAAAGCCTTAAGCAAGACAGTGGAACTTTGAATGACACAGTCTAATCGTGACCTATCTCAAAAATTCCGCCTCAAAAAAAATCCATCCATCGAGTAGCTCGCAATTCTCGAGACTCGCACCAGAAAAACTGCAGCAAAAACTTATTAAAGCGAAACTTTTTGTGCCGTCTTCATTTTCATATGGCCGGGGTTACAAAAACCAGCAAAATACTTGCGAGCGCTTTTTTCATGTAGACCATTTTATTACAGTCTCATATAAATAATTTCTTTTTGCATTGGTAATAAGTGATGGGGCTGGGTTCGAAGTTTTTTATTTTGAGAGAACAAATTGATGGATTTGTTGGTAGAGATGATGTTTTTATGGAGGATTTGGCAAGGTCGACATGGATTAATATTTTAGGAAATTTTGGTTGTTTCACAATTTTTTGTCTCATATGTGGAATTCTTTATTATTATAGTAGTCTTCGTATCATTTAAGTTTCGTGGACTCTAAGCACTATTAAATTGTCTAATTAAGATGTAAATCATGTATCAACTAGTATTAAACGATCATTCAAGCAAGTCTAGAATTAAAAACTCCGAACCGAGCCCTTTGCATCACAACAGCTACCATTCACAAATATGCAACAATTCAACAATTCCACCGAACATTTAGACAAATGAAATAATATGAATTTAAATTTCCCGCAAAATTTTGCACTGCCATGAGAGCAGTTTTTGCCATTTTTAATTTTTCGAATTTTATTTTCATAATTGTAACAAGTCTCAGTTTTTCCGTATTATGCCGTTTTTTTTCTTGCGCTAAATGGATGCGATATAAAAATAACAAACATTTCACATGATTCGAATGGCAACAAAGCAAACAAAAAATACTTTAAATATTTTTGCACCAAATGAAATCGAAATTGCAATAACGAGGAATGAGAATCATGTGTGCAAAAAGTAGTTTTTTGGTTGTTGATGATCCATTTCTTTGATTTCTGGAGCTTTAGTAGGTTTTTAACGTTTTTGTGAGGATTTGAATGGAGTTCAAGGATGCAGGGTATTTTAATTGATCTTTTTTGGTTTCATTTGGCACAATTATAGTTTTATGAAAGTTTTGATAGTATTTTTTTCAGTAATGCGGGTGAAAATCATTATAGAATTTATGGTTTTCATTTGTGTTTTTAGTTTTAAAGAATTTACACTCAAAAATAAAAATAAAATTGTAATTTTAGATTCATCCAAAAACTTTAGATTCGTGTTTTTTTAAGTTGATTTTTTAAAACTTAAGAAAAAATAGAAAATGCATTTCTATCATGAAATTAAAAATCATCGAATAATCAAATTAAAAAGAAAATAATTCCTTATAAACTTCAAAACTCAAAAAATCCTCGCAAAGCTCCTCAAAGAGAGAAATTTTCTCTCTACACCAAACAAAATATTTTCTGTTGGCTACAAGAAAGCACCTCCAACACCAACACACTGACAATCAGCAAAAAATCCACCTCTATTCCAACATTTCTACAATTCTACAATTTTGCTTCAACAAAATTGAAGAAATTTCATGATATTCAACCAACATTGAATGGTAAAACATTGAAAAAACATTAATACCATCACAAATATGAAAAGCTCCTCCAGTTCTCCAGCGCAAGACAACAGCAGAGTTGGCTGGAAAAAAGATTATTTTATTATAAAACGATGCTATTTTCAAAATTCTTTTTTATTCAATTTGTTGTGTTTGTGAGAAAAACACGGTGTTGTGCCGGAGTGGCTTTTTTGCGGGTTGTCGATTCAGGAATTTGGCTGGTTTTTCTTCTACTCGTGGTGCTCGGTGGTTGCTGGTCGCAAATAAATTTTATTGTGTGCATTTCTCGGTGAATATTTGTGCTAAAGACAAAAATAGAGAAAAAGCAGGAATTATTTTTGGGCCAAGAATTTTCGCCAGTTTTTTGCGCGATTCGGACAGTGGCTGGTTGAATTGTCGTGAAGTGGAAAACAAAAGAAGCTTTTGCTTTTTAGCTCGTGGACATTTGTGATTTCTATTCTAGTAAGAGCAAATACCAAACACCGTTTCGTTTGGATGGACGACGGTTTTTCAAGCGCTCAGATTTGAAATTTAAATATCGCTGGCGAACAGTAAAAAGACAAGTGATTGTTGTGCAAGAAAGGAAATTTTCTTTTGTTTTGTGAAATTTGTGGATTGTAAATTTGTAGAATTTGATGTTATTTGATATAAAGTGGTGGAAAAGTGAATAATTTTGGAAAACTGTCATTCATTTTAATCATTATGATTCAACTTGAGTGTAATTAAAAAATTATCTTGAAAAACTAGTGGAAAACTGAAAACTAAAAGATCGCAAAATATCAAATCTATAGAATATTTGAAAAAAAAATAAATACTTCGAGCAAAAATATTTGAATTGGAAGGAAAAAAGATTAACGGAAAAACAACAATTTGGCGGAAAACTTCTCTAGTAAATTGAGATTTTAAGTGGTAAGTGCAAAAAATTTAAATAAATATAATAAAAATAAAGTGTCTCCACATGAAAATATAAATCTACACTACCGTAATATTTTTACAGAATTTTGTGAATTAGGCCGATTAAAAATAAATTCCAAGAGTGGTTATCAATTTTCCTTGAAAAGCCTTCATCATTTATTTATTTTACGCAATTTTAATGATCGGTATTATAAAAATATATTAAGGTTCAATTAAATAAGGGCTTCCAAAACAAAAATAATTTTTAAAAGTTAGGTTATTATTTTCCTTGAAAATCAGCCTTCATCATTTATTTATTTTACGCAATTTTTAATGATCGGTAATATTTTCATTTGTTTTTAAAATTATATTCAAACCTTGCTTTTAACTGTTTCGTTAAATAAATTGAACTATGCAGGACCAAAGTTCAATTTTCTTAACAATGTTAAAATTCAAAAAAACAAACATGTTATCCTAATTTTGTTTGTTAGCAAAATGCACAAGCACAATGTTTATATGAATCAAATTCTGGTATTGTAAATATTCGAAATATCTAGAAACAGCAGAATTTTTCATATTTTAAAACTGTACCTTTTGTTGCTAAAAGCTGAAAACAGAAATTGAAGCACAAGAAGTTTTATTAATTGTTAGAACAATTAAAACTTTAAAGATGGGAAAATATCTTTCATATATTTTCATAGTTTTTGAATACATTACGGTGTTTTTTGAAGGATTCTAACCAACCTTGTTTTTAAATGTTTCACAAATAACTATTAAATATAAAAGAAATTGAACTATGCAGTCGTTTTCAACCAAAGTTCAATTTTCTACTGATCTATTATTCAACACTCACCACAAAGTTAAAATTCTTGGCAAAATAATACATCACCTGACCAAATATTAACAACAAACATGTTATCCTAAATATTTAAATGCGTGTTTGTTTGATGACTTGCACGTTCTAAATGCATCAAAACACAAGCACAATGTATTATATGAATCATGACATTCATCAAATAACTAGAATATAAAAAAATTATGTGATAATAACATGCTCGTGTTTACAAATTATTATCATCTTGTTACTCGTGCAAGGTTTTGTTAGTTTGAGCGTTAAAGGGATCCTAATCCTTCTTATCATTCAAACGTTTTATGGGTCTCATCGAATGAATTGTTTTGCGCATTTAATGTTCTATGGAATATGAGAGGCATTTGGTTCATGTGCTGAGTATAATTGAGTTGATTAACTTTTATGGATGTTCATGCGCTTTGTTTTTGTCAATGAATTCATCGTTGATAAAATTGAATTGTTCACTTTTCCCGCTACATTTTAGACAAAAAGTTGTTTACGTGATTATCATGGAAAAAGTGTGGCGCGTTTTGATGTTTTTCTTCCTTTACTTTATCAATTATGATTTACATTAGATCTTCAGCAGTTTTTTTTGACAAACATGCAACAGTACTATTTTTTGTAATGATTAATGTTATTCAGACTGAAATTAACAATATTTTCAGATTCAATTTATGTCTTAAATTAAAAAAAAAGCTTTTTTAATCCTCAAACAACCTCAAAAAAACAAAAATTGTAACAAATATTTCGAATCAATAATAATAAACAACAGACATAAAACCGTTCAATCCAAGAAAAATATTCAAATGCATTTAAATATTAACCCCAAACATTTCTTTCAAGCTAAAATAAATAGAGCTGAATTAATTTCAACACCCGAAACCGCTAAAACAAACACTTTGCATGCCATTTAAACCATTCAAAACATTTAAAACTTTTAAAACATTCACAATTTTCTCTCTATTTCTTTAATGTTGTTTGTTAATCCACTTCCGGACTTGAAAAGTCGCTAAACTCACTAAATTCACTAAATTTGCTAAATTCACCACCAAACGGTATCTGTTTCAAGTCTCAGAGTCTCAGAATACAAATTTGCCACTGTATTTAAAATAACAGCATTTAAGACATTTCAAACTAATATTTATGACCGAATAAAAATAAATTTGAATGACAAAACTCGCAAAAAAAATGTTTTTATAGTGAAACATGATGTTCTTAATTCTGCCTTTTGTCGCATCTTATTAAAAAGTTTTTTTTTTGTGACTTTTAGCTTTGAATGGAAATAAAAACACTTGGAGAAATAAATGTGCTATTAGATATTGAGGCAAAATAAAGAAACATTTTACAAAGTTTAAATTTTGTTGTTACATATGCAAAAAACTTTTGTTTATAATTTGTTTTTTGTATGCTTGTACAAAAAAAAACATCAATAAATGATTTATCTAAACAAAAAGAAAAGTAAAAAATGTACTGTTTACAACCAAAAAATTGCTAAGAACAAAACTTACAAGTACTAAAAAAATATTTTTTTTTGAGTGTCGCATCATTTAATTTCTCCAAGTTAAATGTTAATCCACCCGAGAACACTTTAATAGTTTATTTGATTGGTTGTTCAAACCCTTTAAATTTAGTTCCCAAACGACAAAAAGGCAAACATTTAAATGTCTTGCAAATATACCAAAGAAAGCAGAACAAGAAAAAAGTTTTCAAAAACGTTGAAAAATAAACTGGAAGGAATAAAAGAAATAAAAAAGATTGCGACACCCAATTTCTTGACTGCCAACAATTTTCAACTTCCACACATTTAATTTGATCCAAATGTTGTCTGTCGATATAAAATCCCAGATGAAAAAATTCTTCAAAGTGATCTGATAATGCAGCAAAGCAGTAATTTAGTAATTTTGGGTTCAAGAAGCAAAAGCGGTTAAGATTAAGATCAAGGGAGAAATATCAAGATGACTTTTGACTGAACTATTTAATCATTTAATCACTTTATCCAGCTAATGAGGCAAATTAGGTTGATATCCATGAATTTTTTTTTTCTCTCGAGTTTTTAGCCTTTTTTAGATAATATTATCGTCGTACAATAAATCATAGAATGTGTCAATTTCGGACTTGATGTATATCAAGTGCAATTGCTTTCTTTTATTGCTTATGTTTTCTGATGCACTCTTAAATTATTTTTCACAAACATAAAAGTTTAGAGGTTTTCCATAATCATTGAAAAAACCTCGGAAAATCCTAAAATAATTTTAAATCCCAAGAAACTTTATCACTTTAACAATCTAATTTTCATAAATTCAAAATAATCACTATAACCTTAAAAGTACTCAAATGTAGAAAAAATAAAATCACTTCACCAATTTCAAAATGACATTAATTGGATTTGAACCCTTGACTACAGCCTCTCTCCAGAGATAAATAGAACTCAAGTCTTATCGATAACATTTTATATTTTAAATTTATCATAATTAAATAATAATAATTCAGATTCCAAGTAGTTTTTCCAGTGCTAAATTTATTTATGGAAAAGTCAGGCATTGACTCAAAATTGGCAGCAAGTGGATTTTTTTGATCTCGCTGATCATGTTTGACAAAACGCATTCGATCAAATTAATTAAACAATTATTTACTTGCCTTTTTTATAATATCTTTTAGACACACTTGAAAATGTAATGTTTCCTATCTTCCAACATTTTTGCTGTTATTTCTGCCATTCCAGCTGTTTATTAATTTTCTTTCGTTATACTTTGACTTTTCTATGATTTATTGAATTGAATTTTAATTAAAGCTTAAATAATAATAAATAATCATAAATTATATCATTAAATAGCATTAAACTCGAATAAACTCGACTAAACTATATTTTTCCTTTTTTTTTGACTGCAAGACTGCTAGAAAAATCAATAAATATTTGTATTCAAGTTTGTTCAGTTTATATTAACTCACGTTTTATTAAAATTTGCGGAGAAATTTCAGGGATATGCATGGCTTTTTGGTTGATAAGTCTTTTTCGAACTTTTTTCGAAAAATGATTTTACCTCGTGTTTTTGTCAACCGTTTTGTCAACTTTTTATGAATTCCCTTTCCAAACCCTGCCCTCCATCCCATTCTATCTTATCTGCATCAAAAATCAATGCACATTTTGCTCTCAAAGAAGCGCCACAATCATGAATCAATTCATAGCAAAATTATCAATTTCTTCAGTTTCAATAGAAAACAAAACCAGCAACTTGATCAATCTTGGTCCAATAAAAAAAACACATTAATGCGCTCAAAAGCCAACAGAATCAAAACAGTAGCTAACAGAAGCTCAAGAAGCTCGGCAGAAATTACTAATAAATACATAATCTGTTTTTTGTAAGTATTTACAATTTTCAACAATTTTTTTGTTTAATCGAAATTGTCCAACAACAACATGATCGCTATTTTTTCAGTTCACAAATTTTTCGAAAAAATTTCGCAAATTACAACAACAACTGCGCAAAAGTAAATTAACATGGAAAAGTTTCATTTTTTATTAGTTCAGCATGTCAGACAGTCTTTTTTATGTTTTAATTTTTTTTCTCCTTTTTTTGGATTCGTTATTGTTTTAATGTTTTAATGTTTTCTGGGCGAATTTTATTTTTTATTTCTACTTTTTATTTTTTATTTCAATTTTGTTGTAACATTGAAACATACATAAATAAATTAATTAGTTTATCTTTTTTCTTGGCTGTCGAGCTGTGTGTCGTTGCCAGTTTGTATTAATATTATTTGGATATTGAACTTATACATTTATGTAATTGATACGGCAGTTGTAACTTGTAAGGGACTAGGGGTGATGGCGATGGAGTTGGAGGGTTTTAATGCTTAAGAAAACATATTTAACATTTTTAGTAACAAAAAAAACCCATGTTACCCATGTTACTCAGAACTAGATCAAGAGTATAAATCAATATATGTAAGAAACCAATAAAGGCTTGAATTTTGATTTCATAAATTCCACCTACACCACTTCAGCTCTAAATAAATAAAAAACGTTCCTCACGATAAACTACCAACAACCATCCCCAACCGAATACGCAATTACTTCGCAATAATTAATTGCATGTTCCTTAACCAAACGACAGAACCTTTTGTGCGGTTTTCTGGTCTTTGTGCTTTTACTTGCCGAATCAGAGACAAATTCGGTGGTCAAAGGCAAAAGATTATCCGATAATTTTGTTACATTCAGTAATTTCAGTAATTTGGTTGACAAATGACTTTTTGAATCTGGAAGCTCGTGATGTTTAAATTAAGCGGCAATTTAGTTTTGTTTCGGTATTATGGATGCATGTTGGGACAATTGTGGTGGTCTCGGTAGTTTTTACAGGGATATGAAGTTCATCAGAATTTTTGCAGAAATGCTTTATAATTTTTGTTGTGAATTCATGACCAAAAAAAAACATGTTAAAAAAGTTTTTTGAATTAATAAATAAAAAAAAAATCACAAAATATTTTTCTTACGAAAACAAGTCAAAAGAATTAAACCTTCTACTCCAAATATTTAATCCACAGATTTGTATTCTGTTTTAAAATTTTATTTTATTTTTACCGCTAAAACGAGTTGAATTTAAAACAACAAATACGAGAAAAACTGAAAATTATATATTGAATTGAATTTCAAAACATATTTTTGAAGTCTTAAAATCAACACAACTCTCCCAACCTTTGCCTCTTCTCCCAAAGAACCGTTTTTCTTACTTCTTACCGTTTTTGCTGCATTTTTCAGGGAATCTTACACCTTGGGTGCTGATTTGCAATTAAAAGCAATTAAAAATTCAATAATTTTTAAATTGATGATCGCTCAAAAAAGGTGACGAGCTGATTTGCATCGCAAGTGACTTGACTGCTTTCAGAAGTGAAGACTGATCAATTTGATTATATTTCCACGTATTTTTAAAACGTTTATTTTATGTATTATATTTATGACGAGTGTTTTAAGATCATTAAAATATAATGTTTTATGGTTTTTATTTAAATAATAATTTGTATTTATTGAGGGAGCTTTTGATAAAAGAGTTTTTAGTGTTTTGAGTGCAGATAATTATTCAATCATTTTTGCAGAATTTTTCGTTAAATATTCTGCTTTATCACAATTTTCTCCTTTTTAAAATCTTTGAAAAACATTATAGTGGATTTTATGGTTTGATCAATTTTTTTATGCTTTTTGGGGATTGAAGTGACTTTTTATGCTTTTATAATTGAAATTGTGGACAAGATTTTTATTAAATTAATATGGTTGTTTTTCGTTTACTTTCGGAGTTGTTAAGGAGCTTGTTAAGTTTCTTTGATATAATTTATAATTTTAATCTATTTTTCAGCATTGGTCATATTTTAGGCGAATTTCGGTAGAATTAAATGTTAAGTGTTTATAAAAAAAATTTTGGAGTATAAAATACTAATTTTTTTGCTAGTAAAAACATACACGCTAATAAAATTTAAATTTCAATTTTTAAATATTTTTCTAATATTATTCCAACAATTCAAAACTGAAATCTCAGGGTTTGAATTTTGTCATGGCAAAAATGGTTTTATACATACATTTGTATAAAACTATGTATTATACGTATAATACCGTATAAAACATGTATAATACATTTCAAAATGTATAAAACCTCAGAGAAGTACATTGAAGGTTGGTGAAGCTTACAAACGTGGTACAAAGTTGTTAGACCTAATCTTAAAATTTATCTTTTTCATAGTTATAAATTATTATAATACTTTCCTGCCAAATCTTTATGTAATCCAATTTTGTTGGTAAAGGTTAAGGCAAGAAAAAGAGTTAAATTCCGTTGTAATACATTTCCTACTAGTTTTTTTTGTTGCGAATTCAAAAGTCGAGAAATTTAGAAATCCTAAATAATTTTCAAGAATATCGTTTCGAATCATTATCATTTTGTTTCTGAAAATCAAAAACATGTTTTAAACAATGTATTAAAAAATATTTCGTAAATCATTTTTTGTGGAAAATGCATCAAAGCTGTAAAAATATTTAGTAAAATTTATGCGTACATTTTATACGTATAAGAATAAGATCATAGAATCAAGTCACTATAATGAACAAACAAGAACATGTATATTCAATAATATTTATTTTTTCGATATTTTTCACACTTTTACAAATTATTTTTTGGAAAATTATGAAATTTTCTAACACATAATTTTTACTTTTCCAAATATTTTATCAAAAAAGTAAAATATACGTGAAAAAATCAAATTTATTTTAGTTTATAATGAAGAAAAGTTTTCAACTAAAAGTTATCTGTGAGTGGCGTATTTTGCAATACCGTCAACTCAATATGTGTCGCTAAATCCCACACCCTTAGTTTTAAATCCCGTCAAAATTATGAATAATAGTAAATTGAATTAAGCCGTTTGATAAAATACAAAAAAAAGTTTAATCTGAACTTAAAATTGCATGTCATTTCATAATTTAAAAATTTTTTTACCAATGTGAAAATTTTGTTGGGAAAAGTTTGATAAAATTTCTTTTATCTTTTACCAATACGAAATAAATTAAAATAGAGTATTAAACATATATTCAGATCATTGAATGATAAAATAAACATAAAATATTTATATTGTATGTTTAAAATGCTTCGAAATGTCGATTATACCTAATGAGAGGACCCTTTTTGTCGGGATTCCAAAATCTAGAGGAGGGAATTATAGTTGAAAACTTGGATGATATTTTAATTGATTATGAGAAAACTAGAGCAAATTATTTAAATTTTTCAATTTTTCAATTTTTAAATTTTTCAATTTTTCAATTTTTAAATTTTTCAATTTTTTTAATTAAAATTTTTTGCGCAAAAAAAATTCAACTTAAGTTGTGTCCTAAATTTCTCCTAAATTGTGTCTAGAAAAAGTGACGGGATTCTATGATTGGAAAATTAAACTGACCATATTTCAAGGTTTTATACGTTTTATACAAAATGTATAAAACTATGGTTTTATACATACGGTATAATACATGTCTAAAACCTCATGTATAATACATAGGTTTTATACATTCCAATCCCTGTGAAATCTTAATTACAATACTTATAGGCATCAAAAAAACTAGAAAACTTGAACTTGCGAACCGAAATGCTTGCAATAATACTTGAAACGAGTTCTTGAACAAAAAACCTGTGAAAATTCCATCAACTGCAAAAATTATCATTCAATAATTAATAAATCATTTTGCTGTTCAATTGCAGTGATGTCAAGACTTGAGAGTCTTAATTACTTGAATCACTCGAATCTTTACATTTTTCTGATACATAATTAGCAACTTTTGCTGCAGTTTTATTAATTTTATGATGTGACATTAATGGGCAGTTTGATTGATGATCGAATTGTTTTAATTGATTTGTTTTTAAATTTTTAAAAGACGATTATTCTTTAAGTTTTTCATAAATGGTTTCATTTTTTTATATTAATTGATCAATTTATTACTTAATTGAGGATAAATCAGGAAATACTTTGTAATGATTGCAAAACCATTGATTTTCGATGTTTCGCTGAAAATTTAATTTCAAAAACATGATAACCAAATGTTTCAAAGACTTGAACCAATTCTAGTCGGAATTAACTTAAAATTTGGAGAAAAAAATATTCTCAAATCAAGCCCGAAACGATCGCCGATTAAAAATAGAATTCAAACTTAATTATTTCCAAATATCTTTCCAAATATTTAAAACATTAAAACTTAAATAAAATTTATGCCACACTTATTACAAGAAAAATATTTGAATAAAAAGTGCATGGTGTCTTTAACCTCCAAAAATATTCACAAAGCCTATAATTCGTCCAATTAGTCGCTCTGCATTGTCAAAATTCATGCAAATTGGTAGTTTGCAAATTTTTCTGATTCGCTTTTGAACTCATTGCAATGTACTTGCAAGTACTCTGTAATTACTATTCAAATTGTATAGTTTTCAAATGTGCATTACGAGATCGTTTCATATACACCTCAATCTTATTAAGTACAGGTCTTTTTGTCCTAATGACTCTGGCAAGATGTAATTTTGTTGTAATTTCAGTTTTTAATTCGATTATACAATATTTGCTTGCGATCTTTTGACTTTTTGAAGTTTGTGCCAATAAAGTATCATTTACATTTTTAGTTTTGAATAATTAATTCTGAGAACCAGACACAATTAAGACATAAAGCTGAAAAACTTAAGGTAGATAATATTTTCTTTAAAAAACTAAAACCGCACTTGACTTCAAATTTTATTGGACAAGATTGTTGAATTTTAGTGGAAACTTCAAAATTTAATGTTTAATGACATAAAAAAAAAAAATCATTAATTTAGTTGATCTTGAACCTTTGATTGACAAACAAGCTCTTAAATGAAAAACTCCATTCAATAACTCGTAAATATCGAACCATAAACCATAAAACCATAAAAATACGGTAAAAATTATGCAAATTACAAAAAACTTGAATTAAAATTTGATTTTCTCAGGTGTCTTGCAATTATTCCGTCGGTCAACGAGAAAAATTCCAAAACTATTTGCATTTAAAAAACGTTAAAAAATAATATTTTTAGAGATGATAAATTTGTTGTGTATTCAACAACAAAATATTTATAAATTTACTTCTAGAATATTACATTTTTTACTTCGAAAATAATAAAAAAGAAGATTTTTTGAATTTTGAAAAGGCTTTCAAATTTTTTGAACATAAATTTCTTGCAGTGCTAGAATAAACTCAAAGAATGGCTTGTGTATATAAAACGGCCTAATAATTGTCCTATTATCCATTAAACTTAATTATTATGATCAAGTCTGGCCACAAACTGTATCATTATTTACACTCGACTGTGTTGCGACTTTGTCTGTTTTGCTTCAACGCGAACAACGCGAACAAACATCGCCACAGTCATATTTTTGATTTTTTTTGCCATTCAATCATCGCTCATAAAACTGCAAAAATGTTAACAAAATCCAACAAAACCAACACGCAATGAAGAATCGCATTCATAAAATGAATATGCGTTATGGAACGATTGATGTGAGAAAACAGTGTCATTTATTGTTTTAATTTGAGATTCTTGGTGGTGGAATTGAAAAAAAAAAGATATTAGAAACAAAAAAATTTGATCTAACTCCGGGACATGAACCTAGTTTTAAAACCTACTTCGAATCACTGAACTTTAATCTAGTTTTTTAACTTCTTACCATTTTTTCCCGTTGAAACCTACTTCGAATCTTTACTGAAAGTTGAGTGAAAGTAGAGTTTTCCTAAAGTTTTTCCAAATTTTTTCTAAAATTTGTCTTTTTAATACGCACATTTTGACTATTTTTGAAAAAAAAAATCCTTCAACGAATCTTTAATCTAAATAATTTTAAATTGTTTCTACATTTTCTTTGATGTTTTATTAGAAGTATTAACGGATTTAGACGATAAGACTATAATTCAAAATAGTTTTTAAATTTCAAATAGTATCTTTGTTGGGTTCTATAATTATAGTTCTGGTTTTATTTATGTGTAAAGTATAATTATATTTTGAATTTTAAAAAAAATCTTCAAAAACCGTCGCAATCGCATCAAAAAAAAAATTCAAATTTGCATCAATATATTCAATATAAAAATAATTCAAAAGTACATAATTATCATTAGTGCAATAAGCGATTAACAACGCTAATTACGCCAATGTGCGTTTGTTCTTAATGACAGTGCAGTGCACGCAAATTTATTTAAAATTTATTGCCACAATATAAAATGCAAACTCACCACTTTAATTATTGAATGAATTTGAATGAATTCGGAGTTATAAAAACGGATGAATTAATTAATTGATGCTTGTGATGCTCTTTTACACATTTTCGTTATCTTTTTTTGTTTTCTGTATTAATATTAATAATTCTGCGTTATTTCTGTTGTTTTGTGTTATTTTGAGTGTTTGGAGTATTCCGAGTGTTTCAATTATAATTTCATAATTTGCGGGACTGTCGCGTTTTTGTTTCGGAGTCGGAAGTAAAACATTTTAATTAAATTAATTGTGGGTTTGGGTGAAGTTTTATGGAACGGACACGTATTATCTTCATATTATTAGTTTTTTTTTAATGAAATGAGAGTTCAATTTTATATTTAATTTTTTGCTGTTTTTGCAAATAATTCGAAAAATTATTTAAATTAGTAAACTAAGAAGAAAACATAGTGGACTTGACTGGTAATCATTATCGGACTAAACATAAATTTTATCTAGTCAAGTCCAAAAACTAGATTGTGTTCTTAAAATCTTAGTTTTTTTTCAAATTTCAAACCACAGTGAGGAAATTCCAAGGTAAATTTACATAAACAAACCATTACCAAACTCCACACTCTAAAAATGGCGATAAAAATTCCTGTAAAAAATTCCGTAAAAGCAATTAATTTAAATAAAAGTCTATTAGAATATTAAACATCGGTACGTGGAATCTGCCCAACAATTTGCTGTTTAGCCAATTAATTTCCATACTAAGCAAATTTTCCTTTAATGCATAAAAATGCATTAACGATTCAATTTTTTTTCTTTTAATTGCTAAATAATGAATTGTAGAAAATAAATTATAAAAACATAGAAATCTTAAGAAGCCTGGAAGAAAAGTTGAAGAAAATCTGTTTCCATAAAATATCCTAAAACGATGGCAATTCCAGCAAATTTGTTCATTCGCACGTGTTAATTAACGTTGAAGGCAAAACTTGCGCATAAATTATAAAAAAGTCTTAAAACAAATCCAAGCATGCTTTGATTGATGAAAAAAAAAAACATAAATAAACTTCCATAATATTTTTTATGTAAACTGTAAAAGACTTTTTATATATTATATATTTGGAATTATTTTAACCTTGAACTCGACGTCTTGCATTTTTAATCATCGATGCGATTTTCTTATTTTTTTGCAATGCTTTGCAATGTTTTGCTGGTTATATATTTTTATTTTTGCATTTGCAACTGAAAGGAGAAAGAAAAAACGCATCCAAATCTCCATAAAATACAAAAAGGCAAGAAAAACTCATAAAAATGATTCGATATACATTTGAAACATCAGGACAGGGTTTGGCAAGTGATGTTTCAATCTTGAAATGATTTTTGTATTTTGAAGATTTATAGAATAAAAAAAGGAAGTTTTAAATTTACTCCGAAAATAATTGATTTTTGAAAATCCAATTAAAGTTGGTTCTTGTATCGGATTGAATGTTTTGCAATCAATAACCGTAAATTTTGGGCTTTGTTTCTTGTTTCCCTTAAATGGCCAAAAATTCTAATTGAGAGATTAAAAATTTTTTGAATTGCGTGACTCCTAAGCCCTGAAAAAAATGAATAAATTAAACTTACCTTATCCACTTCATTGCACAATTCTAAACGTGGATTTTCTTAGCTTCCCATTTGCTATTTACTATTTAAAAAAATTAATTAATAGATTTTTAGTAAAACATTTTTATAGAGGAAATAAAACAATTTTAATTCAATTAAAATCAAATAAAACCAATAAAATCGATAAAAAATCGTTTCTCCATCATTTCTCCATTTTCTCAATTTCTTTCTATACAATGCGGTAAAAAAGTATTTTCTCCCATTTTCGGACTTCCATTTTAATTAGCTAATTAATTGGGTATCAATTAAAAACCATTGAACAAATTAATAAATCATTGGACAGTTTTATTGAAACGTTTATGGAAAAAAGTGAGCAGTTTTAAGATTTATTTCTTTTAGGATTTCGGTGTTTGTTCAAGTTTTATGATTTATTCCTTAACTTATGTTCAACATTTTTACAATGTTGTTTTTAATTAAGAGGTCCCTAAAATCTGAAAATTTTATCTAAAAAGAGCTTTTTGGAAAAAATGGATTTGACTTACGTTATTTGGAATTTAAATTTAAATATCAATGTTATGCGCAATTTTAAGATTTCCCAATAAAAATATTTTATTGGATTGTTTTTTGTAAATTTTTTATGCTTATTATGATCAAAAGTGCCACAAAAGCTCTTTCAAAAGCTATTTGACATTCTGCGGTTCGAATTTATTATTTTTCGTAATTTTTCTTTGGTGCTTTTTTAATTACTTGACTCGGTTGTTTGGTTGCTTGGTGCTTGATTTATTGGCTTTACACTGCTTTTGTAAAATTAGTTTTTCTTCAATTTTTTAAGTTTCCCCAGTGGAATTTATTGACTTTTATTGCGCAATTTTTTTGGAATTTAATTAGATTGGAAAGGTTTTCCGTTGCAACTGAATGAGTTTTTCGGAGTTGATGGCAGGGGCTGTGAATTGTGCTTTTTTCGAGATTTGAAAAAATACAAAACTATTATACTAAATACTAAATACTTTGTACTTAAATATTTAATTTAAATTTTCCCAACTTCTCCAACCCTGACTGCTACTTAATTTTTTCAAAAGCGGAAATATTTGAGAGTCATTGTTGAGCAATTAACATTTTGAATGAGATTTTGTAAGCGAAATTTAATTAACAGAAGAAAATGTCTAGATGAAAGTATCCCAAAAATAAGTTTTTGTTTGGCTGAGTCATTAAATTTTGAAATTCCTTGTCTTAAAAAGAGTTTTGAGAATTTTTAATAATTTCCTCAGATTTAGAGACTTTTAATGATTCTCAAAAATGAAAATTAAAAATACAACTGGAACGCCTGAATTTATACTATCATGATAACATCTGTTCTAAAAGCTTCTTTTTATATCTGCAAGAGGGCGTTGTTCTTTCGGAAAAATTCAATGAAATTTTAAAATAGATGGCGCTTCTTCGTATTTCGGTTTTCACGCTCCTTTTACACCTCTGAACTTCCCTTTTCAAATATATTCAAACAAAAATGTAAAAATGTTGGAAAAATAGGAATGCATAAAATTCTCTACCAATTTTATTATTTTATGCATTTAACCAAGAACAACGCGAAGATATCAATCTAAACGACTCCGCATATATTACTATTTTAAAGTTTTAAACTATGTTTGTTTTTATTGCATTTACTTGCAGTTACTGTATGAAATTACTATTTACATTCTGAAAAATCCATAGATTATTTTATTTGTAGAGTGCACTCCGAAAAATGAAAAATAATGAAAATTACTGGCAAAAAATGAAAATTCCTGAAATATTTACTTAAGAATGGTAGTTTTGGAATAAAAATGGATTCGCGCCCTTATTTGGAATATATTTTGAATACATTTGAAACAAATACATTGCAGAAGCCTATTCGGAATTTGCATGAATTAAAATTTTGCATAAAAAGACGATAAAATGTGTGTAAAACAGGATTTTGCTAGGTTTTGTCCATTTACAAGTTTTTCGGAGTATTTATGAACTTTCTCGATTTCATGTAAGATGGCGCGTGCTAGCAGTTTTTTCGGACTTTGATTTAATTTAATTAGAATTTAGTTTGAATTTTTATGTTCATGCACACGACTGTCCAATTCCCTTTGAAACCTATTTCTTAAAAAAAACTTAAGCATCAATTAATTACTTTACATCGTTTGTGAGAATTTGTCATTCCAAAACTGCCAAAGTAGCGAAACAATTAATTGCACCCGATTAAGTCTTTCCTTCCACTTTGCTAGAATTTCAGTCACTTTGATTGATTAGCAATTGATCCTTGGGATGTTCCTTGACTGTTTATTTTGTTATTCTTGAAAATATTTCCTTCAGAGAATCTTATAAATCTATCTAAAAGCATCTTCGGAGTTAAGAATAAGATTTGAGGGGGAGGATTCAACTTTTGATAAATCGTTTGTTGCCTTTGCTCAGTTTTGCTCAGTTTACTGCGGAGTGTTCCAATAATTAATAATTATTTGCTGATTAATTGATTTTAATAATTTTGCATTGAGTTGTTGAGTTGTTGGCTGAAAAACCCGCGAATAAATTGATTTTTAATGGAATTTAAGATGTTTTAGAGGTTTTAGCTGTTCTTAAGATTATCAATAATGTTAAAGTAAATTTTAATTTTGAGTTTTGCAAAAACTTTCGGATTTTTCATAAGTTTGCTTTTTTTGGTTAAATTTTGAACAATTTACTATTTCTTCAGAGTTCAAATATTAAAATTATTCTCGTACAGTTCCAATCGATAAAATCCATACTTCCATCCTCACAAATTCGCGTCCAAATTGACCTCACAAAACACTAAAATATCATCACGTCCTCAAATAATCAATTTCCTCTGAAATTGCCCATAAAAGTTGATTGAAAACACACTTTGAGCGGAATTATAAAAAATCATTTGAAAAAATTGTAAAATTTTTAAAATGCATCAAAATTTGCGTGTAGCAGCATCCACTTGGCTAATCGATTGCGGTGGCGCAGAATAAGCAGATCTGTGCAAAATGCAAGTAAAATGTGTAAAATTCAAGCAATCTTGCGGTCACCAGGCGAGAAGTTAATCGATGTTTGCATTGGAGCACAATTGAGTGAATTAAGAGTTGAATGCACAACAGCCAGCAGCAACTAGAACGGAAGTGGTGGTCCAAGTCTAATTGACTACCTGCACGTAATCCATCCAGCGTTTCCAACCAAATGCGAGAAATCTTCGAGATTGAACTGATTGAGGAAATTGTAACCTTTTCAGTGGCTTTTTTTGCGAATTTTTTATGTGTGGATATTACGTCAGATTTGAATAGAAATCTAGAGAAAATTTATTTTGACCTAATTTATCTTGAAATTAATTTTTTCTGAATTTTATTAGATAATTTCAATTTGAGCGATAAGCGCCATCTAAGCGATTTATCTTGAAGTTTTTTTTAAAGGTCCGAATAATTACTTTAATTGGCATGAAATAAGCTAAAGATTTTATTTTTAAATATTTTTAATTACTAAAATCAAATAAATATTAAACAAACTGACTTAATAAATTTTCTCCGAAAAAGTCTCCAAATCTCCTACTAAAACCTAAAGAACTGCAGACATTTCTCAAAATCCCAAAAATCCTCCAAAAAATGATTAATAATGCGATTTTCTTTCTTCTATTGTTTTCCTTGTCTGAAACTCCAAAAAGAAAGAAAAACATTTTTCCTTTTTAAAATAATAAAATCATCAACCTAATTTTGCTTTACTCATCGAACAAGACAAACATTGAATGATTAATGTTGCGAGCATTAGAAACAATGAAATGACATTGACACTAAATGAGTTAGTGTGAGGGTGCAGGAAGGAAAAATCATTAGGATGATTTCTTAAAGAGTTTTGAGAAAATTTCGGGGAAATCTGAGGAAACTAAGTTTTCGGAGTTAAATTTTCGGAGTAGATTTTGAAGGTATTTTGAGGAGCTTTTGAATCATACAAAAATATTTCGATCTTCAAGAAACTTCAAGAGACTGCGAAAAAACTAAAAAAGTCAACAATTTTCGTAATCCTCAAATCATTCATGAATTCCTTAAAAATCCCCAAAAATCCTTCAACAAGGACTTAAAGCCTCGCCTAATTCATTTTATTGATTGCCCCACAGACAGAAGACAATTCATTAACGACTGTTTTAATTAGTCAGAATTTGCATTAAAAGACACTTGGCAGCAAAGTTATCATCATCCCCTAGATTACTTGAAAGATTAAAACAGCTTTGAGGCTCCACCAGCATAGAATCTTGTGAGAAGGATCCCTTAAATCGTTTACGTCTTAAAATAATTTTGGAAGGTTTTTGTCTTATAATTTTGCTGGGGTTGGGAACGCCCCTTTTTGACCAAGGTTAAATAAAAAAGTTTCTGATTAAAATTTCCTCAAATATCTTTTTATAAATTTTTAATTTTTTAATTAAAATTTTGCGAGAAATTAAAAACTATAATATCTCAGATTTTACTAAATTCTTCAAAAAATTCCTTTAATTTTTATTTTACTGAAGGATTCTTCAATACCTCAAGATAATATATCATAGGGCCCTTTCCTACATACGAAAAATTAAACACAAAACCCAGAACAACGATTTTTCTTTTCCACTTTTGTAAAATTAACTCGTCGCGTTGAAAGACAAATGATGGATTTTTGGTGCTGAGCGAGGGTTGAGCTCCTTCGACTCCTTTGCAAACGATAATGACGTTTTGTGTCGCTACTTCACTGAAATTACTTACAAGCTTGTCTATGAGAATTGATGGAATTTACTCGGGAAAGTGGAATTGCGGGCAGCGAGGCCAATAAAACAGTTTGTGGGTGAATTATTCTTGAGAAAGGAGAATGAAGTGATTTTTGGGGTGAACTTCGTTTTTATGGATGAATTTTTTGAGATGTTTATGTTTTTGTAGTGAAATTTACTGTGGGAAATAAAATTAAGAGAATTTGATGTCTTTTAAAAATTAATCCATGATCAAATATAAAGACAGGTAAAATATTTTAAATGGACCAAAAATTAGAGTAAAACTGAAAATTCTCCAGAATGTCCTTGAAACAAATTAAAACCCACCATAAAAGCCCCTCAAACTCAACCACTCTCCGCATCTCTAGGCAAACAATTAAAAATTCTGACGGAATGATGCTTGGCGACCAACTCGTTGGTCAACTTTTCCACAAGTTTACGAGTTTACCAGTTTATGAGTTTCGCGTGTCTGAAGCGGTTTCGTGGAACTGATGTATGTCGTCCGAGCTTCTGCAGCTTCTTTTTGTTCTTTTTGCGCAAAAAAAATGCGCCGCGTCTTTTTTTGCATTTGATTTGATCGATTTTCTATTTTGTGCGCTGATTGTTGGTTTTTGCTGACGGCTTTGTTTTAATTAAATCATTGCGACTGTTTACTGGTTTTGTGGAATTTTAATTATCTGGAGGTTAGGATTCATTCAGCATGAGGGATGGGAAGGAATGGAATGAAGATTTGCCATCATTGAATTTTTATTTACTTTCAATGTTTTGCAGAAAAACTACAAAAAAAAATTAAAGGGTCTCAACAGAATAAAACTGTATATCAAGATTCAAACTCAATTATTAAAGAGTTAAATCAGTATTTACTTATTATGCAAATTAATAATACACTTTCATATAAAAAAAGTTCAAAAAATCTAAAATTTCTTGATATAATTTTTTAGTTTTTATCAATCAAAAGATCTTGTTTCTTAAAAAACCCAAGTAAAGCTCTTTCTACCTACAAAAAAGCTCCATCCCATTGTTCCCCAAAACTCTTTGTGTATGTGTGTATTTTATGTTTTTGCTAGCGCACCAATTGTAGGTAAAAACACGCCCCCTAAATTTCCTTTGCAGTAAATATCCCGAAAATTTGCTTCCGGTTTTGAGTTTGCTCAGTTTCTACCATTCTGCTACTCAAAAAACCAAGGCAAAAAATGAAATAAACCATATGCTGCGCCTCTTTTTTGTGCTGATTAAATTGTTGAAGTTCTTGTACTTTTGTTGATTATTTGGGAATTTAATTGATTTCTTCGTTTTATTTGGAGTTTATGAAGATAAAAAAAACAACTAAAGCAGCAATGTAACATAAACATCGAAGGGATTCGAACCTTTTAAGTTTATAATTAGTTTTCTTTTTTTGAGTTGGAATAGATTTTGATAAGAATCAATTTGAAGTCATCTTAAATTATGCTTCTGAAGTATGATATTCTATAAAAATAAAGTGAATGAATGTCCAAGAAAACCAAATCAAGTTTTTCCTTATTCCAGTCCTCTTCTCCAACTACACCTTTTATGTTAATAATAATCAATTAAAAATACATTTATAATAATTTATGCCTAGAAAAATTCTTGTTCCATTTTTTTGCCAACAATTCCATTGTTTCAGTTATTTCTTTGCCATTTCGTGCGTTTTATTCTTTTGGGGTTTCAATTTACATCATTTACCTCAACTGCTTCAACTTCATTTAAAATTAACACAATTTACTTATTAAACATTTTAATTGTGGTAATTACGTAAATTAATTAAATGCATTTTTAAACGATTCTAGTTTGCGAGACATGAGCGTTTTATTGGCATTTGTCTACGGGGAATATTCAAGAGAATTGATAATTATGGAAGTGAATAATATGTTAAAGATAAGAAAATATTGCAAAAGAGAGAAATGGTTGCATAATATCGTTAAAGAGAGCAAAAAGACACTATCAAGCTAGAATCACAATGAGAGTTTTGTAAAGGAAATTGAGTGCATACTTATCTAGTTTATATTAAATATATATGCTATAATTAAGATAAATCCTCTTAAAGGAGTTTTAAACTTAACAAAGAAAAGAGAGAAAATAATTATGGTTTGTGTCCGGATATTTTCTACATAATTGATTCGATTCTTGGGAAATATTCAAGACGCAATCCAAAAAACTTTATGGGTTATGCATTGAATATTGAGTACACCAAAAAGGATATTTTCCTTCATTTACTTTATTTGAATTTTAAACAGACAGTTCCTTAAAACATTATGGAATATTTAATGTTTAAATACTTGTGTCAAAGTATTACAAATTTTTAGTCACTCTTAAATCTAATTTGTATTATTTAACTTAGGTTTTAATTTAATAATATCTTAACTGAAGTCCTAAGATTTTCATTGATTAAAATAAAATACTGAAATAATAACGAAAATCAACCTTATATATTTTCTCTTAAGTTTTTCTACTGTTTGATTTAAAAAAAACTAAAATTAAGATAGAGTACGGTTCGAAATTTGATTGAAAACGTAAATAATATTTATTTGAAGGTTTCTTATCAGAACTTCAATCCAATAAAACAAAATGTTATTTTACTTGGAAAAGTGCAATCAAAAACTATATCAAAAGAAAACTGAAAATCTCACTAAAAGCAAATAAAAGCTTGCAATCCATTTTGTTGAATCAATAGATTCTTTCAAAGTTGCATTTTATCCGTTTCTCTAAAGCAAATAAAATACAAAGAAAAATCAAACTCTTTCGCCAATATAAACGATTTTCCTTGTTTGTTGGATTTTTCCATATTAAATTACAAACGAATCAAAAGAAAGGGCAAAAAAGTGAATTTTCCATTTTGTTGGCTAACAAAAAGCGGCAAAGGAACAAAAAAGGAATCAACAAGTTGTTAGTTTTTGCACAAAACTCCAAGCCAGAAAAAAGAAGTATTTTTTTTATTGTAGGAGCTAAAAAAAACACACAGCAAAAACCTACAAAAAAGAAAATTGCCTCTTTTTTCTTGATAAAGGATTTTAGGGGTGGGGTGAGGTGATGTCTTGAGCTATAGATGAAGACTGTTGAATTCTCTGTGAGCTTTGAACTTTTTATTTTTTTCTTCAAATTAATCTTTAATATGATAAACATACAAAGCCAGCAATACAATTTTTATTTGTACTTTTAAGATTTTCTAGAGTTTTTTAATTAAATTTCATATTTTGAATGAAAACATTTTCATCTTACTCTGAAACATTCTTAAAATTCAATTTCTCATGAAACCATAAAAAAAGATTTTAAATCGTTGACATACTTCCAACCATCCCCATTTCATCGTTTTCTGGTGTTGTGCAGTGGCTGTTCAGTCGGACGTGTTTTCTGGTTGTTATTTGTTGTTGTAAATCGAAAAGGATTTTTTATGATTTTTGCTGTTTTTGCATATTCTTTTTTATTATGTATTGCACGTATTTATGGATTTTTTTTCGCAGCTCTATTTCCATGGTAAATCCATTGATATGGTGAGGCAAGGAGATTTGCCAGCCAACATCAAGGGATAAAGCGAGATTGTTCACGCTGTTGTCGCTAAAAGTGATTTTTTATCGATTTTTGATGGAATTTTGTGATGTTAAAGCAGACTGTACTTGGCTTTAAAGCAGTTTTCTCCGTTTCTTTAGCATTTACATGGATTTCTATAGCTTTTGTGCGCCAGCAAATGACTCGGAAATTCGAAGAAATATCATCGCAAGATGTTGGATGATGGGAATATATGGAATTTCCACCCCACACTCCACCCACAATATTCAATTTCATTACAATTCACTTTTTTTTACATTTTTCTGTTTTCACAAGAAAAATCGTGTGCATTATTTTTTTTTTCTGAGGGGCACTGAGAAAATATATGTGAGAATGATTTCTTGTAAGTTTTGAAGCTACATCTAATACTGGTTCTTGTTCAAGACTGCTTTGAATTGTTAGATGTTTCAAGAACTACGTCATATCTAAAAAATTTCTGATAGTAAATATTATAGAACCATTGCTCTTTTGAATCCAGTGAAACAGAGTATAAGCTATCATCTGAACGTTGTCATCTTAAATGGAAAAATGCATCTTTCTCAATATAATTGTCTTCAACAACAAAGAATTTCCCTCAGTGACCATTCATCCATGTTCAATACAATTTTTTGCTCTTCTATTTGGTTTTCATTTATCTCCACATCTTACAGCAACAAAAAAAAGTTCGAAGAAAAGAGAAACGATCGAGAAAAACTATTCAGAAAGCATCTAGGAAAAACTGTTCGGAAAAACTCTTGCAAAAATTCGAAGAAAAAGTGGAAAAACTGAAAATTGAGAAAAACTGAAATTGCATTCGAGCATTCTTTTCGCTTTGTTGTTGGTGCTTTTTGCTGAGCTTTTCCTCATGTGCAGTTTTTTCTTCAATTCCGAGTTTTTTTCTGTATAGTGTTTGTTTTTTCATTTATTTCCAGATAATAAAAATAATGCTTTCTGTTGTTGTTGGTTCACTATCTTATCGTGAGATGAAAAGCGTAGGGGAAAATTGCATTTTCTTATTATTTTTCTAGCGGGATTTTGGAGCGATGTAAGTGTTCTACTGGAGTCTTTTGAAATTTTTTTCAATTTTTCAATTTTACTGAAATAATAGAGATTTTGTTGCTCAAATAAGAAAGTTAAAAGGATGCAAGGAAACTCGCAGGGAAGTTGTTTTTCAACTTTGCAGGAAAAACTCATAAAATAGTGTAGAAAATTGTTAATGCATCACATTTTTTTGTTACTTTATTGTTTCGTATTTTTCCTTGAAATTGGAAATAAGCACTGGTGGAAAATTTTACGATTTCATTTGGACTTTCGTTCTTTTTGTGGAAAATTATTTTTAATAAAAATTGTGTCTAAGAATGTGTCGTTGAAAAAACAATTTGAAATTGGACCTCAAGGCTTTATTAAATTTTAAATAAATTTTCTCATTTATTGCAATAATTGCTTATATTCAAAAAAAGTTTTAATTTCATTGGTCCCAATAATTATTTCACCTTCAAAAGTATTCAGGTAAACAAATTTTTAAAATGAATTTATCAAAATTTTAAACATTGCCATTTTTTCTTTGAATTGTTGGTGCATTTTCAGCAAAAAAATACAGCACATAAAAGATCCTCAAACGTACAAGGAAAGCCCTTTGGAAAGAAAGCTTTAAAAAAAAGGGAGGAAAGCTCTAACCATTTTTATGTTTTATGGTTATTGGCGTCTTTCAGTCCAACTCTGAGCTCGACTCAGACTACTCAAACGAACGCCATATAGTACATGAAAATGCATAAGAAAACCACACATCACCCTTTTAAAAAGAACATATCCAAAAAGTCCATTTATGAATTTCGCCATAAAAATCGCATAAAATATATATTTTCCTTGGCAAATCCATTAATAATTTTATGGGAAATTTTTATGCATTTCCAGTTTTTCCGAAGTATTTTTCGTAAATCTAGAAAGTTTGGAAAAATGCACAAATCCCGCAAAGACGAATTCAAGAAAATTGTGAATCAATTTTTCAAACTGACTTCAACAATTTCTTAGAATTTCCCTTCACATCACATTTTCTATTTTTTGCTCCACAAAATTCCTGACAGCACGTTTTCAATTATTTCCCCACAATTCCACATTTTTACAAGTCTCCCACACCAAAAAATGCAGCCAATTTTCCAATTATGTTTTACGTTTGAGGTTTTCAAAGATTCCAGCTCTAATTTCTCACCCGACAATTTCTATTATCTTTATTATTTGACTCCTTCACTTTTCTGTGTTTATCCATATAGTGTCCTTTTATTACATTTATTATATTATTCCTGTTTATTGTCGGCCAACAACAGAGCTTATAGAATTTGCTGAATTCACAGGGCAAAAATGGGATAAATGGAAAAATTGCTAAGAAGCTAACGAGAATTGCCAACAAGAAAATAGTGATGCTAAAAAGTTAAACTAAAAAAAATTGGAAATGGAAAACAAATATCGCAAAAAAAACCGTTAGGTTCTTATGAAAAACTTATGAGGAACTTTTAGTTGGACTTTTTGAAGAAAATATTGAATGTTTCTATTTTTGCCACTATTGAAGATTATGAAATTGTATAGTTATGATCCTTTTAGTTCAAATTAGCTATTTAGAGCTTGATTTGAATTACTTTGACTTCAAATAAAATTTTTGGTGAACTAAATTAGCTCGAATTTTTCTTTTTGGAATTTTACAATGAGAAACTTCAAACGAAACTATCAAAAGATTAAAAAATCTTTCAAAAAGTAATCAATCCTCAAACTTTTAAAATTCACAAACTTCAGATCGACTGAGTTCTGTGTATGAAGAAAAAGCATTTTTGATGTGGAGAAGAAAAATGAGGGTGAATTATTGCAGCAAGGAAAAAAGCAGGCAACGTATGAGGAAATGAATGGCAAAAAATGAAGAAAGAAAGCGAGCAGCAAAAAAATGTCGGAAAAAGCTTGGGATGGAAAATATACACAAATATTATGGTGTGCATCGTGTAGTTTGTAAAAGGGTGCTACCGTTCATATTAAAGATCTTATAAGGTTTCAAAGAAATTCAGAGAAAATTACAAAACATTTTTAATGAGATTACTTGACTAAAAGTTATTTTTCTAGTAAATTTCGAAAACATGTTGCAGTCATGTTGTTAGGAATAAAAATGTTCACTATAAGATAAAAAATGCAGAAAGCAATAAAAATATTGACATATTTCTATCAAAAGACTCAAATATCAAACACAATTCTAAGAAACTCATGAGTGCCTGCCAGCCAATACCTTTGACTCACCCAGTCATCGTAGAAATCATCTCCCAGCCCAAGTATTGTATGGCATTTGCGAGAAAAAACGAATTTCTTAAAGCATCTCACAAGAAACCCCAACAAGGAACATACAGACAAACATAAGAAATTGTAAAAAGCACAAAACCTCGCAAGAAAGCAGCAAAAACGAACTCTGTATGGAAAAACATAAAAAAGGTTCGAACAGCACAGCAAAAAGGAGATATTACAACAACAAGCATGGGATATAAAAATTGTTGAAAAAGGATGGCAAAAAAAATCCTTTTCACATATAGATTTCCTCGTTGCATTTTCCCATACTTTTTTTCTTATATTTGCTGCTTTTATGTTTTTTCATGTTCTCGCTATACTATTGCTGCTTTTCCTTGTGCTGGGAATATATTTTTCAGATGGTTTGTTGTTTTCGTGTGCCACACAGCAAGTAGTAATGCGAGAGCATCGCAAGACGCTGTGTGCTTGTCGTTTTTTCGGTTATTTCGGTACTCGCTTTCGTTTGCTGTTATTTGGACGGTGGAAGCCACAATTTGCTCTGCTGGAATATTAAAGTTACGGGGATTAGCTGACGTCAGTGGATCAAATAGTTAAATATTTTCAATTATGAGAAAGTTGTGTAATTCCATAAATTATTGTGGAACCACAAAAGTCATAGAAAAGTTATGAAACTAAAAAACGGGAAAAAGTTCCTCGGAAGTTCACATAATTTATCTGAAACTTTGAAACAAAAAAGTACGCCAAAAGCCATAGAAAAGGCGAATTATCCAATTATGTGCTAAACCGTCTAGTTTTTACAATGATGCAACAAAAAGTTCCTACAAAATTACAAAACAAACTACGAAAGTTCCTTTAAGCCCTTTAAAATAATCCTTTTATAAATCTTAAAACCTTAACATAATAATAGTTTTAAATATTAATACCTTAAAACATTAAAAATTTTAAATAAATAAAGTGAAGAACAAATTTGTAAGCAAAAAAAAAGTTTCTTCAAAAAACTTCGAATGTTCTAAAAAAAGTTATCGAAATAAAAAACAACAAAACTACAAAAAACTCTAAATATAAAGATTCCGTGTCTTTTCCCAGTTTTTTCTCATATATGTTGTGATGTTTGTGCTAAGTTTACACAAAGTTTAAAGAAAACTTGAAGAAAAGTTTTGCTTGTAAGACATTCAAAAGTTGGGAAATTTTCCGAATGAATGTCAGCGAGAAAGTTTACTTGCACAAACTTGAAGTTTACCAAAATTTTTCGGTGAAAGGATACGACTTGCAATAAATAAAGGATTAAGAGTAAATTGTGCAACAATGAAGAAATTGTGGGATTAAGGATTAAATGCGGGAAAATATGTGCAATGCTCGTGATATTTTATTAAAAGATGTTCTACCGTTTTTATGTATATATTGAATATTTAAGAAGCACTTTTGAATAAAAATCCCTGGAACATTAAAAAACTTAGCTAAATTATAGACTGAAGTGATTTATGTGATAACTGGTGATTTTTTAAATTGAGATATTTTAACGGTAACCTAACTTTAAAGATGAAAATTTATAAAAATCCAAAGTAATTGAAATAAGTAATTAAGAACCTGAATAAGAAATTGAATAAAAATAAAAACTCTTCTGAAAAATACTCCAACAATATAATATTGATCAACTTTAAAAATCTTTAAAACATAAATCAAACCGTTCTTCAAATTGTGTTAAATCAATCATGCCCCGCCAACTGGCAACCTGAATGTGATTGCTACCAGAAAATGTTGGTGGAAAATCATTTATCGTTGCAATTTAACGAGCTGAAAGATTTCAAAATGTCGAAGGCACCGTTTTTATTGCCACCGCAGTTTTATAAAAACTTGTTTGCCAACGCGCTTCTCCAAAAACCTTCCAACAATGGACAAGGTTTTCCTCGTAATTTACTATTTTCATGTGGTGACAATGATGCGAGTCACAAAGAGGTTAACGACTAGAAATTACCAATCTGGCAATATGATAAAGTAATTGTTGCGCATTTTATTTTTATTTTACAGAAAATTGGCTCAGGTTTTCCTTGGACCAGTGATTTGGAAGCTAATCACATCTCGACTGCAAAGAACCTTAGCTCAGAGGGTTCTGCGAGCGAGGACAAAGCGAAAAAGCTTGAGGGCGTCAAGCCTCATCTTTCCAGCTCGTCACCCAATTCAACAAACCTGGAGATCATGCCAGTACCGGGTGTGCAAGGCCAGAACCCTACTCAGGGGCTCGTCCATTGGATGAGTGCGGTGATGGCTGAGGTAGGTTTATACGAGGTTTTTAATGTTTTATATCGTAGATTTTTAAATACCAATTAAAATATGGTTGGAATTTCGACTAAATTCAATTTAATTTATTTTAGCACATGACCAGTAACTCTCATCATGACCCAAGCTCTGCTGCTGTTGGAATGCATTACATGTGGAACAATTCGGTAGATGTAAGTATTCTTTTGACCTGGGATTCCGTACATTTAAAATACTCTGTGAAAATATGTTTAAAGCTTTAAAAAGCTCCACAAAGAAACTTTTGCTAAAGCGCTCAACAAATCTTAAACTTATTAATTTAATCTGAAGATAATCTCATAAAAATTATGCAAAATTTCAAATGATCAAAAGATCTAAAGATCCCGAACATCATCACATCTAATCCTCGAATCCCAATTCTTTCATTCAAAGATTACTGAGCTCAGGTTGTCTTGCTACAAGGGACATTAAATATCCAATAATCTCAATCGAATGGCAAGTGTGCTGGGTCAGGTTTTTTTCCAACCCTCATTCCATCATCTCACTAGATTCAATTTGCAGCACCCCAGCTTTCCACCCCTCTATTTTACTCGAACAAGAAAAGCATTTTTCTTATCACTTTCTTCGTATGAAATGTATTAAATTCGACTGTTTGGATGTTGTTGCTTTGCGCGCATAAATGGAGGAACATAAATAAAAACAGTCGGCCACCCACAAAAATCCCCACGTCGTGCACCATTCCATATATGATTCTTGCTGCCTTGTTGCCGGGAAAGATGTGGAGTGGAGATGCGAGCGGGAAACGAAACATTAAAATTTTATGCAGAAAAAGTAAAGAATTTGCAATAAAATAAGATCCAAGATTATTTTCTTGCACATGTGTATGAAGAAATGCATTTTTTGGAGCAACATATCATGAAACGGATCTAGAATGGTTTTTTAGAATTTAAACATTGTTTATAGATCTGGTTAGAAAATGTCAAAAATAGTTTTGTTCGATTTCCTGGCTTCAGCATCTTATTAAAACTCGTATATAAAAATTAATATATTTATTCTCACTACTTAATAATGGTAGTGTATCATACAACAAATATTTTTATGTGAATGTCAAGTTTCATGTTCTTATGTTATCGTGAAATTGAGCATCAATCAACCATATAAAAAGGTACAAAAAACATATAACCTGAGAAAGGATCAATTGCAAGTAAAAACTGTATATAAAATAAAAAACCCACCGATTGATGGAAAAATCAATAAGCACCAGACGTAAACCAGACTCAAGACATATCGCTGTTTTTGAGGGTCTTTTGTTTTTCATTTATTTTCAATTTATTTCATTTTTGTTATGAAACTAAAAATTACAACAAATGATAATAAAATCAGAAGAAAATATATTCAAAATAAAATTTTTCAAATATTTAAAAATGTCATTTCATTTTCTCGAGTACTTCAGTTTTCCGAGTTTCCACAGTATTTTCTGTATTTGCAGCTGCGATCTGTCAAACATAAAATGTTACGTTTTATTGTAAGCTTCCTTGCAATTTTGTATTTTTTGTATCAGTTCTTTTTGTGCAATGATCAGAATACTTTTTCGTTATTGTGAAAATTGGAAAAGCGGGGCAAAGAATATTCAAGGGAAATTGAGATATTGGAAGTTTCTCGGAAGGATCTCAAATATAATACAGGGGATTGAAAATTTTTCAGTATTTCTGGTTGAAAGAATTTTTATTTAATCTCACAAATTATCTCTCGTATCGTTAAAATATTTAAAACTATCAACAATAAATTCAGTATTCAATTAAAAATTCTCAGCAACTCAAAATAAATTACCGCACAGTTTTTTCCTTTGAAATATTAAATAACATATAATAAAATATTAAACGTATCCTTTTTGTGTTTTTTGTCTTTATCAATAGCAATTCCAGCGCAGCTTTTTTGGGTGAACATTTAATGCATGTTCCGAGCCTTCCGGCCAAATTTGACCAAAACTCACAGACAAATAATGGTTTATTATCTGATTTTTATTGTTGCACAAAATATTTCAATTATCACTTTTTTGGAGGCTGCAATATTCAATTAAAATAAATCTACAAACAAAAGTCTGCAAATCAAATTAGGGTTGCGAGGAAAAAATTCTAGAGGGGAGGAAGATGAATTGATTGTGTAAAAATCTTAAAAGTAGATATTAAATATAAATCTTTCTTTAAAATATATCAACCCTTCAAAGTTCAAGCAGAGCTTTAGCGAAACTTAAATTACCATAAATGTATAAAGCTCAAACAACCAATCAAATCTGATAAAAACTTTTCAAAATTTTACTTATAGCAATGTGGTCAACACACTAAAGACATTGTTGAGTACAATGGCTGGCCTGCTCCAAGAAACCACATGTCCATAAAGCAGGGCTATGAGGTACATTCGATTTAAATTCTTTCTTCAGTTTTTTACTTTCCCATTTGTTTACAATTTATACTTTTATTTTTTCGTATTTTATTGTAATTTTATTTATTTTATTAGAATGCTTGACATTTTTAGACAACAATTTATCTTTTTCAGTTATCCTAAATGATAAATATTTTTGTAGTTGAATAATAATAAAATTTTTGCAGGCTAAAATGAACGAGCATCATCACAACAACTTGCAAAAAGGTGAGTAACTGCATTATATTTTCAAAGTTGTTGGATTTTTGGAACAGGATATTCAATTATGGCATTGTTGATTATTTGTATATACTCCAAAGCGTTGGTAAACATTGTGTAGAATCTATTGCAAAAGATAAAATTAATGTAATTAAGATCAAGTTAAATGACTTATTCTTACTTCAAATTGCATCCACCGATTTGCATTTTACCATTAGACACAATACCATGCAAGAAATAACGCAATTCGGTCTTTCCAAATCGGAATTCTTTTCCGAAAGATAACCCTCCTCCACTATCCCCTGAATTAAAAATATAAATTTTCATGAGTAAATCAAACTAACTGGTCTTGCATGTGAATAATACCTTTGCAAACTCCATTTCCATCTTTATATCCTGCGCAAATTTTGTCATCTGTTACATAGGACTCATAGTTATTCTCTTTATCCTTGGCTTCCTTTCTGCAAACATGATAGTTGACAGTAGGCATTTCTAACTTCTGGAGCACTGAACTAGCACTACCATTTTTAGTTAGTCCCCAACCAGCAACAAGTCCCAGAATGCCATCTTCTACTGTTTTCTGGTGGTTAAAAACGTAAATATTGAATCTTCTAATGAGATATTAAAATTTAAAACTTACGCTAGCTGCAGTCGTTGCACCTAAATTGATGCAAACTGGTGAAATATTAAGTTGATACTGGAAGTATCCTTTTATTACTACTACAGCTATATCAGCATAATAATATCCATTTATTCCTTCATATTTTGAGTCTAACTTAATGTTATCCACGTCTTTTATTTGAATCGGAAGTCTTTCATTAGCATTGAAATCTCTATTTACTTTTCCAGCTGCTATTTTGAAAATTGATGCAGGTGAAACTGAATTATCATTTTCATTATAATAACAGTGAGCTGCTGAAATAACTATTCTTTCACTAATAATGGATCCACCGCAAATATGTTGACGATTCATATAAACTCCCACCTATAAAAATAATTTCAAGCAAAATTTCATTATGATAATGTTATCAAAATACCTGCCACGGAATCTCAGTAATATTAGCGTCTGTTCCACCATAAACGTACGCTGTAGCTTCATTTGGAATGACCCCACAAACTGAACTGCAAATGAAAGCATCTGCATTCCAAGTACCATCGTCAAGACAAACCAACACATTGTTGCTTTGATGAAATGTTTGATAACCATTCGCGCATTTAAGTGTTGCAGTTGTGTTCGGCAACATATTTGAATTAATGCATTCTACAGTTCGACCATCTCTTTCACAAGTTGCTCGAATAGTAAAGCCAAGGATTTTTTGTACTGGGCAAAGTTTGTGGCATTTGGGAAACTTACGATCCCATTTTCCATCTTCACATACTATTTTTCGTTCCTCTGAAAAAAATGAGAAATTTTAAAAGAACAACATATTTAAAATTATTATAATTCCTCACGCTTTGTGCCAACCAAACTGTAAGTTGGATTGCAATAAACTGTAACCGCAACATAATCCTCATAATAACTACCAGCTGGAACACTTTGAAAGTCTGGCTCATCGGTAACAATCCGTCCATTCTCGATACTAGGAACAAAGCATGAAATGCTGACATTCTGAGAATTTCTACAAACACTCTTGTCTTCGTCTGAGTTGTCCACACAGTCCCTCTTTAAATCACATTTTTTAGACTTTGAAATGCATGCTCCATAATTGCATTTGAATTGTTGGCGAGGATCACAATTTGAGTAAATGCAAATCTCTTCGTTTTCATCAGAATAATCATTCTAAAAGTTCAATAAATTACATTAAAAATGCAATAATTCGATATAGTTTACTTACGTCCCCACAATTATAAGTTCCATCACAGACTTCAGTGATATCAATGCATTTTCCTGTCTTACACAGATACTGTGAATTGCTATAATTACAATTAAAAATTATCCTTTGATGCTTATAATAATTATGATTGAATTAAAATCAGTTAACCTGCATGGCACGATATCGTTACAAAGTGTTGACAGCTCATCACTCCCGTCATCACAATCTCTTACACCTGTTAATTAATAATATTTTATAACTTTTTTGATGCAGTGCATAACACAGCATGAAATGTATACCATTGCAGGTAGCGTTTGGTTCGATGCAAGTTCCATCAGTGCAGCGGAATTGAAAGTTGGAACATGCTGACGTTGTTTCACTAAGGGCTTTACATAATTCGTCAGATTCATCAGAGCTTTAAGGCAAAATTGAGAATTTTCATTGACATTTTTTTGCTGTTAATCCTACTTACCCATCTTCACAGTGATTTATTCGATCACACACTGTAAAAATACCATTATTAAAAAGTCTTAAATTATATATATTAAAAAGTACCTTGAGCAATTGGAACACATTTTTCATAGTTTGAACATAAAAGTTCATTTCGACGACATCTCTCCAGTAAAGTCTTGGGTGTGCTCGTTGTTGCTGCTGAAGCCACTGAACAAAAAAATAATACAATTTGCATTAACAATAATTTACAAGAAACACGTATTTTAACATGTGTTTGCCTATGTATTCAAACAAAAATGACGCTGGGGAACTCCTGCATTTTATATTGTATGACCTTGTGTCTCTCGTAATACTCAGAGCTGATAGTATTTTGAAAATATATAAACAATTTCTTGCCGCGTTTTGCTCGTGATTAGCAATTCAATAATTTTACAATTATTACGGAATCAGCTAGATTAAGCACACAGATCAGACAATATCGGTCAAAGCACAAGTTGTGAATAATTGTAAATTTTGTAAAACTCAGATATGAGAAAATGAAGATTCTTGAATTATAATTTAAAAGACATTTTCGTGTCAGTAAAATTGGGAAGGTCACTTTGGAAATTTGACCCGAAACTATATTTTTATTTTTAACCCAAATATAACCAATACGACCGTCTTGGTCCAAATTTCCAACCCACATCCCCCCACTTGGGGTCACTATAAACATATTTCCCCCCATCTTCACAAAAAGTTGGGGAGATTTTTTTTTCTGCTAATATTTTTTTGAATGTATATAGTAAAAAATCACCCTCATTTACGACCCATTTTTAACCCATAATTAGTTTTCCGGAAAACTTTATGAAAAACATGATATTTATAAGAAATTTAATTGTCGAAATAAATAATATATTTTTATTATCAATAATATATTAAATAATATATTTTTGTGAAGTTGAGAAGAATTTTTTAATATCTATAATTTTTGATGAAAATTTTTTTAAATATAATTCTTGAGCTGTAACCGATTTATGACCAATGCTTAGTTTTCCAGAAAATTTGAAGGAAAACGATCAACAATCAAAAGAATTAGCAAAATAATTAAACTATTTTCCTACTGAGTGAAAAAGGTCCCAATAGATGGCACTGCCTCAAAAATTCTTGTCCTTCCAATTTGAAATTTTGGACATATTTTAGAACAAATTTTCGGAAAAATCTAAGTACTTATATTAAAAATCCTAAAATGTATCCATATCATTTTTCTGGATTGAGACAGTTAAGTAAGTGAGAAATTTTTTAATAATGTGAGTTTTTCATAAACATAATAAACATATGAATGATTATAATATAAGTTTTAATTTGAAATTTAAAAAAGAAAAAATTCTAGTTGTCGCAAAATTCTGAAAATTTGTATTCTAGTCTAAAAGTGGACCAATATTAAGGAAATGACGTCACCCAAATTTTCTGTCCACTCTCTTCCGGTTTGATAAGGGGTCGATGAAAACTGTTTTTTAAATTCAACCCTTTTTCGGATCTTTCCAAAAATTCATATAAATAATGTTTATTAAATTCACTTTTTAAAAAAATTAAAAAAATTCAAATAATATTTAACCTCAAAATTTTCAAATTTTCAATTATTTTTTTGAATTTTGAATTTTTTTTCAAAAAGCCTCAAATGTCAGCTTTCCTGGAAATTTTTGAAAAATATAAAGGAAAATGAGAGATATCAACTGGGAAGCTAGGCAAGACTAAAATTGGCTACCAGTAGGAAAATAGTTTGATTATTTTGACAATTCTTTTGATTGTTGATCGTTTTCCTTCAAATTTTCCGGAAAACTAAGCATTGGTCATAAATCGGTTACAGCTCAAGAATTATATTTAAATAACTTTTCATCAAAATTTATCGATATCAAAAAATTCTTCTCAACTTCACAAAAATATATTATTTAATATATTAATTAATATAAAAATATATTATTTATTTCGACAATAAAATTTCTTATAAATATCATGCTTTTCATAAAGTTTTCCGGAAAACTAATTATGGGTTAGAAATGGGTCGTAAATGAGGGTGATTTTTTACTATTTACATTCAAAAAAATATTAGCAGAAAAAAAAATCTCCCCAACTTTTTGTGAAGATGGGGGGAAATATGTTTATAGCGACCCCACCTCGGGTGATGTGGGTTGGAAATTTGGACCAAAACGGTCGTATTGGTTATATTTGGGTTAAAAATAAAAATATAGTTTCGGGTCAAATTTCCAAAGTGACCTTCCCAATTTTACTGACACGACATTTTCAATAATTTAGCCAATATATTGTGAAGAAAACTTGTTTTTAATGTTTGAAATATTGTCAATGACGCAAAAAACTGGTTTGTCTTACATTAAACTCACATTTTGTACCAAAAACCGCAAAAACTAGGCAAAATGTAATTACTTTTAGCATGATCTTTAAAATATGATCACTTGAAAACAATATGATACTATTCTTAATCAGTAAGAAATTTAAAACTAAAAGGCTCTAGATCTTCACTTGTTATCGCCTTTAAGCTCTCGATGCAACTGACGATCGATTGAGCACTGATCAGTAGTTATGGAGAGAATATTGTTTTGTCAAAGTCATACTCGCATATTTTTATTAAAATGCAACAATTCTCAATCTCAAAGCTTATTATTAAGAAAATTGATAATATTAAATAATCAATAATCAGTTTTTCATTCAACAGGCCATATGCTGGACGATGGTCGTATTGATCACCACTCGATCCAAGGCGGACAGATGACTCCATCGATTTATGGTGCAACTGGAGGCATAAGATCCTCCAACAGCAACTCGCCAGGCAACGTTCAGTCAAGTTTGCTAGTGGTGCCACAGCCGATAAATGCCACTAAGATGAACAGTGGAATGGCCAACGGCACAGGTAGAAAATACCAATGCAAAATGTGTCCTCAGGTAAATAGATTTGTAAGCAATTTTTGGAGATTACTTATGTGTGTCGTGTTGTAGTTAATCTGAATATATGCTTGGAAAAGCTTTATTTTATTTTATTCATTCATGGAAATGTTTTATTGTTTTTGATATTTCAGCGAAATGACCGAAAGTTTGATTTAAAATCTGGTTCTAATAAGAGAAGTCCCTGTTTTTATGGATATTGAATTTCCGTGTGTTAGAATTTTTTGGCTTATTCAATGAATATTACGAAAATAAACGTTGAAACTATTCCATTTAAATATTATATTGAAATAAGCAAAATCATTTATTCTTTAATCAACGTTTTCCTCAATTTTGCTGCTAAAATCAACCAAACCTAGCACTTTCAGCTAGACTCATCAATAATTGAAATTTCCATTAAAACCAGCCCTCCCCAAACAATTTCCCCAAATATGTTTATACATGTTTTTTTGCATATAATCCTCCCGAAAAATAAAAAAGGTTGTGAGAAGTGCAAATCTCTGATTGAATTATTTTAATTGAATTTCGCAAATTGCGCCACACTAAAAATAAAACACTCAATAGCACTTTTCTGTCCGGCAGAGTGCACTCCTCAATCAATCAATTGGCCGACAACCACCCTTATTTGCATGTTTGTTGCTGCGAAACTGATATAATAAGATCAATTTACAATTTAAAACAACAAAGGCAGGATAAAAAAGCTTCATTTGTTGGGCGAAAAAAAAGTAATTAAAAAAAAATCTACCCTTTTTATATTTTGTTGAGCCACCCACTTGGGCCACCCTTCGCCCCATCACTCGCCCCGCACACACACAGAAAAATAATTAAAAACTTTCCAAAATAAAAATTTCTATATAGAAAAAGTACACGAAAAAAAGCGATATTTAAACCCATTTAGTAAAATATAAAAATGTTGAAAAAATAACCGCCAACGGACGCCCAACCGAGAACCACCCTAAGAATGTTTTGGAAAGCTCCATTTCTATGATATTTTATTACTCGAAGTTTTCCATTCATTTTGAACTCCATTTCTTGATGAAAATAATTTTTTCTAATCATCATCACAAGACACTTTCGATCCCTGACCCTTAATACAACTTTTTTAAATTAAATATTTTTTTCACAACATTTTTTTCTGTATGAGAAAAAATCCGAAAAAATATAAATTTTTCCCCTTTTCCTCCAACATCATTATTTAAATTTTTCAACTGGGCTGCAAAATTAGGGGTAGTGGTGAGAGGGGCGTGTGTTGGGTTGATTTTGAAGGATCTTTGTTGGATTGGAACTTTTTAGGTTTTTTAATTTTGTTGAGAGCTATAAAGTTAAATCATTTGAGAAGCTACAATTCCTAATTCAGAAAAATTTCTACAGTAAAATTTGAACGGAAACATACCGAAACCTTCACAAATGTTCAATCAAGCTTAACCCTTTAAATTAAATCAAACAACTGCCCCTCATCTTTTTTGAGTGTGTTGGAGGTGGTTTTTGATGAGAAAAAAATTCTCATTTTTTCCATGTAGCGAATTTTTTTATGTAGATTTTTCTAGTATTTGCATATAAACATAAAACAGCATTAAAAAGGAACTTGATGCTGTCTCTCTTCAGCAGGGATGCTGAGGCTCTTCATTGGACATTTTCCAAGAAATCACTTAATTTAAATCAAGTCCCTGCAACACTTCTACTAAGGTTTTTGATGTTTCTGCACTCCTTGAGTCTGTTTTTCTGGTTTTGTGCAGCTCCAGCTGAAAATCAAATGAAAAACGTATAAATTTGGTTAATAAAAATCACACGTTTCCATCCTTTAAGGATGTGCCTTCTTCGGTTGCAAACTGCTCAAGAAAAACAAGTGAGAATATAAAAGATTTTTTCTCACCATGCAATAAAAAAAGAAGTGATGCAAAAAAAAATGGTAAAACAGTTCAAGCTCACAGGAAGAGTCCTTGCACCTTTGTGCTTTTGTGCACTTTTGTCAGCATTTTCAGGATTTTTTTGCTGCTTTTTTTATTGCGAGGCTTTGGTGTTTGGTGGTGTGGCAGGAAAGACATAAAGTAAAGAGTTGATAGAAGCGAAGGCTTGAAAGGATGAAGATGGCTAATGATCGCGACAAGAGGCCAATTTCTTAGGCTGTGGTTGATATCAGATTATTTTTATACACTGAAAAAATTTGTTAGGGGAGCTTCAAAAATGTTTTATTATTTTTATAATCATATTGTTTTATCTATTGTATTTTACAATATATAATTTAATCAAAGTGAACAAAATCTAAGAAAAAATTTTACTTTAATATTCTAAAAACATCTAACCCTTAAATAATTTAAAAAAAGCTCCCGTTTAAAATTACTTATCATTAACCCGACATTAATCACACTTTTGTTCAATATAAAATTTTCAATGGGTTTTTAACAGTCATTACATAAATTTTCTCAGTGTTCATCAACAAAAAAATAATAAAGAGGAAAAAATCCGCATGAATGAAGAAATATTTCAAAAGAAAGTCATTTCTTTTTTGCATTCACCAAAAAAAAAGGGAATTATACAAAAACCTAAAAATACATGAAAAGCGATGAGATTCTCATCCATTTGAATTCAAAGTTAAAAAAATATATCAAAGTTGATACTTTTCGGGGCAACTGACAAAATACCAAAAATACAAAAAATAAAATAAAAACGGGATAAGAGTTGTTTTGATTCACAAAAATTCAGAAAAATTTCAGAATTTGCAGAATTCCACAAAACAGTTCATGTGCCTGCATGTGATAGTGTGTGGTTTCGCAGCGATTTTTTATGCTACTAACACTCGTGATATAACTTTAGACACACTGTCTCGATTCAACTTTAGACACTTCAATTATAGCGCTCCAGCGTTACATAATTGAAATTCTGGGTAAACAGAAGTTTGATTAGACTCTTAAGCTTTGATAATTCATCATGAAAGATAATCTACTTGCAACTTTTTTTAACAAAATATTCATTTTGAAAAAAGTCTATTTATATGTCTTTTGTATCGAGAATTTTGAAGTACAAGTGTCTAAAGTTTAATATCACGAGTAAAATGCTTTGACCAATATGATTTTATGTTGGAATCTTATTTATAACACTTTTTCACGTAGGCTGATGTACAGAAAGTTGATAAAATATTTCCATAAAGTGTCGTATCAAGGTCGTCACAAAGATTGAATCAAACTGTCTAAAGTCATATCACGAGTGTTATAGTGGGATGAGGACGAAAAAAAGCGCTGTATAGGAAAGCGAAATGAGAAAAAAGTTTTTTAATTTTCCATTTTTTGCATTTTTTCTGTATTTCGGAATAAAAAAGTATGAGAAAGTCGGGTGAATGGAGTGTGAGGAGGCGAGGAGGCAGAATCCTTTTGGTGAGAGAAAAAATGTGAAAATTTTAACATAAAAAAATCATTAAAGGACCAACCGTCAGCATAGACAACAGACACTCGTTTTGGTGCTGGCTTTTTTATATTCAATCATTTTTTTGTGTTTCGGGAATTTCGGAAAAGCAAGTACTACTACACGGGGCCGTTTGTTGTTGCCGATTTATTTCTCTTTGGCAAAAGTTGCACGGACGAATCGCGCAAAAAAAAACGGTTGTAGTGAAATTTATACGATTTTTTTGCGTTAGTCGAGTTTAAACATTCTAATGAATATGATGCTGTTGACCGAACAGTGTGCGAACTGATCGAATGTTTGGCATGTTTTGTGTAAAAGGATAAAGCGTGAGGCGAAGCTGTAGAAGTACTCAGCGGAGGCCCAGCAATGGCATTTGAAGAGAGTGGATTATGAGTTTTTTGTTTGCATCTCGCTTAAATCGCTAAAAATGCACAAATTTCGGGAAATTGATTTTTTTGGAAAAGTTTAGTGAAAAAGTGCATATTTTTGGTGAACTTTTGGCAGGACTTTGGATTACTGTTTTTTTATTGCTGAAAATAGCAAAAAATCTAAAAAATACAAGTGATTAACCTAGAAATTCTAAAGTGCATCAGAACTTAAAATTCGATCTAAAAAATTTGAGAGTTTGCACAAAACTTCATAAAAAGTTGAAGATTTATGATTAATGTGAATTATTCTTGAAAACATTATAAAAGTATTATTAAATAAAAAAAAAAATTAAAACTTAAAACTTTCGGATAAATTAAAAATACTTTTTAATTTGAGAATTTGTGGAATTTAAAAGTGCAAAATTTAAAAAAAGTTTAAAGTTGAATAAAAGCAACAATAAAACTATTTTTCGACCTTTTAGGGACAATTAATTAAAAAATTAAAGGAAATCCCCCAAAAAATGCAAAAATTTCAATAAATTACTTTTATCAATTATTCAAAAATGAAAAGCTTATTTATGAGTAAATTAGAAAGCATTCAACAAAAACTAAAAACTCAACTCTAAAAGTAAATAAAAAGTGTTAAATAAGCTGTAATTCGAAACCACCAAAAAAAAGTTTCAAACAAAATTAACGGATATCAGTTTAAATATTAAATAAAATAGAAAATAAAAAATTCATCTGAAAAAATTGGAGGATTAAAATAATATTTAATTCAAATGGAAACTCGTATGATAGAATACCCTCGGTCTGGTGGCCTTGACTACCACCACAATTCTCCCTTGATTGGTGAAATCCCCACCAACGACTACACACATTTCCATAGATCAATCGACCAGTTGCGAAGTTTAAATGAACGAGGAATATTAAACACAAACCACTTCCAAAATGTACTTGCTCCAGTCACATCACCAGCCATCATCAACGGTGTGTATCACGAAATAAAACTGGTTGACGACAAATCCCTCGAGTATCAAACAAAGGTGATACGGAGGACGGGAGACGAGCTAGAGATGCTAGATTCTAGCTACCACACCAAAAAGGACAACAAGTACGGAACAAACGGCTTCCGGTCCAGTCATTCGCCGCCGGTAGCTCCACAGCCTCAGCACATCCACTATGCACTATCGTCGACCTCACCACTACACACTGCAATACAATCAAACGCCTCCGCATACTCCTCAAACTCTGCCACAATGCACTCCTCGTCCACAGACGGTCAAATGAAAAGCACCAAGGTAGGGTGGCTGCTGATACACTTTTTTCTGTTGTATTTTTGCGCTGCTTTAGCTCCTCGTGCTCTCGATGATGGTGTTACAAATTTTATTTTTTCAGTCAGTTTTTTTTTCATCTCCATCCGTTGTAATATAATTTTATGTTAATAAAGCAATAAAAAGGGGTTGCAGGGGAACTGGCGGCAAAATCCGCCAAAAATAATTACCCAGAGCTCTTTGGTAGTGGCTCAGGCTAGCAGGGATTGAAAAGGGTATTAAAGGATGCTAATAAAGGGTTTAATTTACCTCGCTTGATTGTACAAGGATTACAAATCAAATTAAAGAGGACAGTGTTTTTGAATTTTGGAATCAGTTAAATTTTACAATTATTTGAAAATTTAAAATTGGTAGCGTTGAAAGAATAGGGAACGAAATTGTTTTCTTTCCGATTAATAAGATCCTCATCTCATATTGTTTACGGTCAAGCCAGGAATTTTTTGAAAAATGGTAAAAACCTGTTTTAACAGAAAAGAGTTAAAATAAATTAATTGCTTCAGGCTCGTTAAAAGCTGATCAATCGTTTCCCGAAAGCTCAATAGAAAACGTGATACAAATTCTCATCAATCCTCCCCATTCCCAGTTATCGTTCAACTCAAACCCTGCATATCTGGCTTAATGAGTGCCTGGTGTTCACTCTGGCTTGTTACGACTGTCATGGAAATGCTACAGAAAAAAACTGCTGGCGAATGATGTAAAAACATTCGCGCGGAAAATTCAATGGTCAAATAAAAATTAACAAAAATCCCCAAAACCACTCAAACCTTTTCTCTCGGCTCTTCATTTTTTTTGCGCTGTACAGTTATAGACACAGTTTACAACACCAACGACTGTGAGTACTTGAAAAAATAGAATTGCAAAAAAAGTTAAAATTGTGAAAGTTTCTGGAACAACACAAAGAAATGTCTTTCATGGGGAATTGTTCATTCAATTTGTAAGAAATTTTGAAGAGAGAAATTAATATTTAATTATAAATAAAGAAGACACCCTTTCGCGAACAACTCATTCCACACCACTTTTCTGCATGGATTTTTTTTAATTAAAAAAATCTTAAATTTCATTTTCCGAAGAATAAAAATGGGAAAGGGTTTTTGAGGACTTTGACGATAAATGGGGTTGGTTTTAGGAAATTCTTTTGATGTAAATTGTTGTCAATGAATATATTAAATATATCCTAACAAAAGCATTTGAATTAAATATAATCATTTATTCAAATTTCAGTAATGAATAGAAAAATGTTCTGCTCTTTATAGAATTTAATATTTAATGTACTTACTTTACGATAAGAACACCTTTTAATTTAAATTAAAAATTTAGATTCAAGGATTAAAAGAGAAATTGTACTAATATTTTTATGCCTGACTTATTCTGATTATCCTGAAAAAGTTAAATGATTCTAAGTAAATTTTATTAATAGCCTTCAATACCTCCCCCTTCCTCCACCAAATCGTCGCTTCAATAAAAAATAAGAAAAAATTGTGAAAGAAGCATTTTTAGCTGGGGGTTGTTCCCTGCTTAATGAGGAGTATGGGAGTGGGTTTGGTTGGACATTCTAATTAATTTTCTCTTTATACATTTTTTTTCTCCTAGCTGTGTGTTTTCGAATTTTTTAATTGATTTTCTCCGAATATGCAAATAATTTGGTTTCAAGCAGTCGACGAATTGGCAAAAGAGTTGGTCGTCATCAGAAGGGCGACCAGCTGAATCAATCAAGCGGTAAATTTGTCCCCCATGAGCAACATTGGCGCTGGGAATGCGGAACTTGGAAGGGTGACTTGCTTCCGCTTCTTTTTTTTTGCTTCGCCTTCGCCAAACAATTCAAACAGTAATTAAAACAAAGGCCAATTTTTCCCAAATCAAATTTTTTACACGCGGGCGCTGAGGCCATGTGTGTTCAAATCATTTACGAATTTGCGATTAATAAAATATTGCCAAATGATGTCGGTTTGGGGAATGTTTTTTCGTGCCATTTTTTTCTGCGAGGACCATAAAAAATATTCATTACAATTTACAGTCCAAAAAAAGATTGCGGTGTAATAAAAAGGGCAAAAATACCAAAAATGCTTGAAAAAAAGGAAAAAAAACAACACTGAAATGTTGCTGGCCAGCTAAAAATATAAAAAAATAATTTAAATATGGTGAAGAATGGTAAAAGTATGGGATATATTTTATTTGTGCGGTTTTTCCGAGTTTTCATTGTTTTTCTCGAAGCTTTTTAATTATGAATATTTAATTGAATTTAATTGCTTCCAATTAAGACTCTTTTGGAAGCCTTCCGTTGAAGTTCTTTTGGATATTTTCGAAGTGTTGCGAATTCTTGCGGGAGATTTATTAGTTCTTTTTTGTTTTTTGTTTTTAGAGAGTTTTCAAGCTTTTTGATATATTTGGGGATGATCAATCAAATTCTATTCAAATTTACATATTTTCTAACGTTTATATCCTATGGAAGCTTTTCAATCTAAAAGTTCAATCGAGTTCAATTAAAACCATTTACCATCTAATTGTTAAGTTTACATCAACGATCTTAACCAACAAACTGAAAATATACCAGAACAAATACAACTATTATAAATTTCTTGAGCATATTTAACTTTCCAAACTTCTTAAACTTTTAATTAAGATCATAATTCTTCCCATTCCATAATACAGTGAACTTATTCATATTAATTTTATTATTGAAAAAGACATCATAAAAGTTGGGACATTACTATAATTTAATTTGCGGAGCTTTGAAAAAGCTTTTCTAGGAATTTATTTAATGAGTTTTGAAGCCTTCCATGAATGAATATAAATATTTATTACATTTTCTGAGCTTTTAATGAACTGGAGCATGAATAAAGTTCTAATATACAATTTTCTTTGATTTTAGATCTTCACCTCTAAAGCGGACCTTCAATTGCACACACAAGCCCATATGCGTGAAGCGAAGCCCTACAAATGCACTCAATGCTCCAAGTCCTTCGCGAACTCTTCTTACTTGTCTCAACATACGCGGATCCACCTCGGAATCAAACCTTACCGTTGCGAGATCTGCCAACGAAAGTTCACTCAACTTTCTCATCTCCAGCAGCATATAAGAACACATACGGGAGACAAGCCCTACAAATGTAGACATCCTGGGTGTCAAAAAGCTTTTTCTCAGCTCAGTAACTTGCAAAGTCACTCGAGATGTCATCAAACTGATAAACCTTACAAGTGCAACTCTTGTTATAAATGCTTCTCTGATGAACCTTCTTTGCTCGAGCACATCCCTAAACACAAAGAAAGCAAACATTTGAAAACGCATATTTGTCAATATTGTGGCAAATCTTACACGCAGGAAACTTACTTGCAGAAACACATGCAGAAACACGCTGAAAGAACAGACAAAAGACCTCCAATTGGATTGAATGGAAGCGCTGGGGTCACCAACAGAAATGTGCCCATAAACACGCCAATTCCAGCAATGACTGGAGATAATCCATACTGGCCAAAAGTCAGCCCTGATTCCGCCGCTAATATTTCCGAGGTGATCCAGCATCAAAGTCACCAGCAACATCACCATGAATTCCAACTCCAAAATAATCATGAGTTGCAGCATCATCGTGACGATGTCGAGGATCTAAGACAAAATGGACATTTGAATGGTCAACTAGCTTTGCCACCTTCTAGCACGCCGAACGGTTATGAGCAGAGTAAGAGTAGCACAAACTCAGCGTTCACTCCAATCAACTCAATGCCACCACATTTGAACGGCTTGCAGCATCATCAGTTGTCTCAGCGCCCCTATATCTATGACGCAATCAGCTTCCAGAACAAAAATGTTGTTCAAAACTCGTCGAATGCTTTCCCCAATCAACTGATTTCTTTACACCAGATCAGGAATTATGCACATCAACCAGGTGGTTTGATGGCCGGAGAACATTTGCTGGGTGTCAGTGTTGGACCAGGAAAAGATAAAGGTTAAGTTTTCTTAGTATTTTTAAGTTACTGAAGATTTTAAGAAAATATGAAGAAAATGTAGAAATATTGGAGGATTGGGGTAGAAAGGGTTATTTGAAATCATTTTATACATTTAACTTAATTTTTTTAATTCTCAATTTCAATTTCTCTGCAATTCATTAAAATTCAATAATATTGAATTTAATCTTTTTTAAAACAGAAAACAATTTTTCTCTCAAAATGAATAATTTCCATCTAAACCCTTAACCTCTCCCAATTACCTCACCCACGCATCTCTCGAATATTGTAAAATAATTAAATATTTCAAGCATTCTTCACATCCACCGTCCAATCAGTTTTTGGTTAATGAGCAATTAAAAAGTTTTAAAAGCAATCAAGACAATTTGTTAAGTTACTTTTACATTTTTCACATTTTTCAATTTTTCAGTTGAAAGCAAGTTTTTGAGTTTTTGTTAAGACTTTTTTTGCGTTAACTTTGTTCTGTTTTTTTGAATGGAAATGATGGCACAATTTTTAAATTTGTAACTGACAATTAATTATTTTTAGAACTTATAACTAACAGGCAATTTAACTACTAATTAGTATAATTAGTAGATTTGTATGGAAAACTGTGATATAATTAATTTAAAAAATGGTAAAAACATTAAATTAAATTAAAAAGGATTAAATGCAAGGAAAGTTTTTATGTAAATAACTTAAGAAAATTGCTAAGATTCCTTTCATTTCAATAAAATAGTGTTAAGAAAGTAGAAAATTTTTAAAACGCAACAAATCGTCTGTTCACTGCTATCCTACTTTCTGGTAGTGATTTTTGCATTACAACAACCAAACATCTTGCGTGTTTTTTCGCATAACTTTGAAGGTTATTGCAATTATAAAACCACTACCAGAGAGTAGCATAGAAGAAAACAATCGAAATGGGTTTTCTTGGAAAATCCACCAGAATAATTTAAACATGAACTCACCATAGAAAGCAGTACAAATGCTACAACAAACTACAAATGTTTTTTATGATTTACAGCTTTTAACGGTTTTTAACGGATTTCAAATTAAAATGAAAATTATAGGATTTTGGAAAAATATTGAAATATTGTCCGCAGAGTTTTTCGAAATTAAAAAAAGTTGTTCAATGTAAATTTTCGAGAAAATTCTATAAATGTCTAAATATTAAAGATGAAAAAATATTTTAATTTTAAAGTGCAACGAACGAAAAGTAAAAGTTTATCTGATATAATTACCTAAAAATGAAATATTTGATAAGAAAACTAAGAAAGAATTTCTAGAAGAAATTGCAAATTTTGCTAAATAGTCTTAAGAATCTTAAATTTTATGTTTTTATGTGTCTTTGTATTTTAAAGATGAAAGTATTCGAAGATTTAATTATTGAACATTCGAAGATGTATTTTAAAACTAAAATTATTAAACCACGCAAAAATTTAAAAATCATTTTATTCATCAAGAAAACTACTTTTAGATTGTAAGAAATTTTTGAAGCAAAAGCAAATTATTCAATTATTGGAAAGAAATGAATGTAAAATGCAATTCACACATATTGATATTTAAAAATAAAAATAAATGTAAAATGGTCAAAAGGTTTTTATTTGGTCGGCGAAAGAAAGTCATCATATGTGTAACTTTCGACCCTATAATACTTCTCCTTGTCCTAAAAATCTCACACAAACTGTAAATTTAAAAAATTTATTTTGCAATGAAACTTCAACATTTTGTCAATTGATTTATTATATGTCAACAATTTATTTCAAACACAACACCAGACATTAAACATTTTTCAAGATATGTGTAGGCTTCATGAACTCTGAAGGTTTGTATCAAAAAGTAATATATTTATGTTTACTAATTTACTGTTAAATTACAAGAATTAGGTAAGTTTTTGTACTTATTGGTAATTTTCTCTATTTTCTCACAATTTTCTTAATATGGTTTTGATTTTATGTAACTTTGAAAGAAATGGGCTAAACATTTATCAATTTGAAAATTTCTTTTGTGCATCAGATTTTGGTAATTTTGGTTTTTTATGTTGCTGAAGTAGTTGTTTTGTGGTTATGTAACTGCTCCACTGTTTCCACTGTTTTTTATTTTGAACATTTCAGATCTTTTGTGTGAAATTATTTTATCGTGATTTTTTTAAGATCTTCAAATGTTGAACGTACAGCTGGAAATATTTAAGTTCTCATCGTTACGTCATAAAAATTAAAGTTGGATTGCCCTAAATTAGTGGATTTATTAGGTATGGATTGAATAAAGGTAATTTTGGATGATTTTTAATGGATTTTTTCTCGCAATTATTATAAATGGAGGCAGACTTACGTTTTAATAAATTTAAATTGGACATTGTTTTGTAATCGATCCATGGGAAGTTTTCAAAGTTAGTTTGTGTTTTTCTTTTAATAGTGCGGGTTTATTCATATTACATTAAAAAAAACCCAAAATTCGACCCACGAAACCTTATTAGCGTTTTTTTTTTGGAAAAAATACGCTATATGTTCTCACTCTGTCCGTCCGTCTGTCCGTCCGTCTGTCCGTCCGTCTGTCCGTCCGTCTGTCCGTCGGTCTGTCCGTCCGTTTACAAAATAACTCTCGAACGGATGCAGTCAGACCCAAACTTCTGATACCAAAATGTTCCATATCAAACCTAGTTTAAACACGAAACTTTTGGTGGAGTTGCCTCTACCAGCTGGGGAGATATGATCAATTCTCTGATTTTCTAGAACATTCCCCATACAAAATCATCTTTTGAACGGTACAAGTTAGCGATTCAGTTTCTTTAGCAAAATTGTTAAGAATGATGAGTTACTAACATATCATGGTCAATGTTGGGTCCATCACCAGCTGGTGGGATGATCTGGTGGCTCCAGACACTTTTTTTTTTTAAATGTTCAGAATCATGTAATTCGTTAAGAAAACCTTAAATTTCGTGTTTAGAGGGATGAAGCCACCACCTGACCAGAATCATCCCTACCAGAACTCAATAAATATATTACTGTCTTCAAAAAAAAAACGCTTTCTGTACTTGCCAACTGGCAATTCTTGCCTCTCTTGTTTTTTAAGATTTTTTAGTCAAAAAACGAAAGTTCAAAAAATAATATTATCCATGAGCCTAGGTTCATGAATAGCAATACTTCGAAAATTTAATTTATGAATGTTGGGACCCAAAAACCTAAAATTAGACCCACGAAACCTTATTTTTTAAGAATTTTTAGTCAAAAACCGAAGGTTCAAAAAATAATATTATCCATGAACCTAGGTTCATGAATAGCAATACTTCGAAAATTTAATTTATGAATGTTGGGACCCAAAAACCTAAAATTCGACCCACGAAACCTTATTTTTTAAGAATTTTTGTCAAAAAACGAAAGTTCAAAAAATAATATTATCCATGAACCTAGGTTCATGAAAAGCAATACTTCGAAAATTTAATTTATGAATGTTGGGACCCAAAAACCTAAAATTCGACCCACGAAACCTTATTTTTTAAGAATTTTTGTCAAAAAACGAAAGTTCAAAAAATAATATTATCCATGAACCTAGGTTCATGAATAGCAATACTTCGAAAATTTAATTTATGAATGTTGGGACCCAAAAACCTAAAATTCGACCCGCGAAACCTTATTTTTTAAGAATTTTTAGTCAAAAAACGAAAGTTCAAAAAATAATATTATCCATGAACCTAGGTTCATGAATAGCAATACTTCGAAAATTTAATTTATGAATGTTGGGACCCAAAAACCTAAAATTCGACCCACGAAACCTTATTTTTTAAGAATTTTTAGTCAAAAAACGAAAGTTCAAAAAATAATATTATCCATGAACCTAGGTTCATGAATAGCAATACTTCGAAAATTTAATTTATGAATGTTGGGACCCAAAAACCTAAAATTCGACCCACGAAACCTTATTTTTTAAGAATTTTTAGTCAAAAAACGAAAGTTCAAAAAATAATATTATCCATGAACCTAGGTTCATGAATAGCAATACTTCGAAAATTTAATTTATGAATGTTGGGACCCAAAAACCTAAAATTCGACCCACGAAACCTTATTTTTTAAGAATTTTTAGTCAAAAAACGAAAGTTCAAAAAATAATATTATCCATGAACCTAGGTTCATGAATAGCAATACTTCGAAAATTTAATTTATGAATGTTGGGACCCAAAAACCTAAAATTCGACCCACGAAACCTTATTTTTTAAGAATTTTTGTCAAAAAACGAAAGTTCAAAAAATAATATTATCCATGAACCTAGTTTCATGAAAAGCAATACTTCGAAAATTTAATTTATGAATGTTGGGACCCAAAAACCTAAAATTCGACCCACGAAACCTTATTTTTTAAGAATTTTTGTCAAAAAACGAAAGTTCAAAAAATAATATTATCCATGAACCTAGGTTCATGAATAGCAATACTTCGAAAATTTAATTTATGAATGTTGGGACCCAAAAACCTAAAATTCGACCCACGAAACCTTATTTTTTAAGAATTTTTAGTCAAAAAACGAAAGTTCAAAAAATAATATTATCCATGAGCCTAGGTTCATGAATAGCTATACTTCGAAGATTTAATTTATGAATGTTGGGACCCGAAAACCTAGAATTCGATCCGCGAAACCTTATTTTTTAAGAATTTTAAGTCAAAAAACGAAAGTTCAAAAAATAATATTATCCATGAGCCTAGGTTCATGAATAGCAATACTTCGAAAATTTAATTTATGAATGTTGGGACCCAAAAACCTAAAATCTAAACCTAAAAAAACAAGTGATTTCATATGTTTTAGAGGTTTTAGACATTTTAGAAATTTTAAACTGTTCTTAACGTTTTAAACGTAGTTTTAGAACTTATACTGTCTAAAACCGTTTCGGGCATGCCTTTTCTGAACCCTGATTAAAATCTTTGAATAAACAACTAATTCTACAAATTGAACAAATACTTCATTTATGCAATTTGAAAACCAACAATTCACAACAAAAAACAATGAAAGTCAACAAATATCCACCGATCAAAATTTTCAAAAACTCTAGGATTGTTTCAGTCTGCAAAATATCATCTTCAACTTTATTCTGAATTGATTTATTTGAAAAAGCAGTAAAATTTCGACCGCTTTGCCAGAATTGTAATATACCATTTGCAGTCAATCTACCAATCAGCAGGTCTACATGTTTAATGATTGGACTTCTAGCAGGTGCATGTATATATTTATGATATATTTGTAGATTTTCCCGTATAATGTAAAATTGAGGAACTCCATTCTTGAAGTTATACTCAGACTTCATGAATAAGTTGGCAACCTCGCATTTGACTATTTGACCAAACGTTTTGTTCTCAGTGTTGCTTAAATAAATACCAAAACGATCTTTTTTCCGTAAAATTTTTCTTCGAAAGTATGCATTGACATGCGGCTTGGGAATAACTTTTTGTTCCAATGATGTAAGCTCCACATGGCATGGTCCATTTCAGAACTAAATATAATCGTATAGTGCCTCAATTCTGTTTCTTCGATGAGATACATATCTTTTTCATACTGTGGTACTACCAGAAAAGAAGTCATCTTGCAAGTATATCCAAATAGTAAATAGAAACTAAGAACTATGAAACTCAAGCAAAATATCCGTTCTGTCCTATTCTCAAGTTTTACGTGAGTCCCATTAGTAACTAGCAAGCCATACAGCAAGAAATAAATATCAATTAAATTCTTCTCTTCCTGAGTACCTTTAACAATGTAGTACCAATAAATACCAGACAATAAAAAAAAATATTGGAACAGCAATTAGAAGTTTACTTTCAAAAGCATGAATCATTGCCCACAAGCTACTTAACAGTTGACCTTTTGGAACCAGTATACATAAGTTTTGAAAACCCAAAGGATATGAAAATTGAAAAGTAATTGGAGCTCCTAAACCAAAACATTGTTCTATGAGCGAACATGCATTAGCGGTACTACCTAAAGCAAGATGATGTGGGAAAACAAAAGTTTTTAAAATACAACTTGCATTGATCCTTTTACACAAAAGATTTATAAATTGAACTTCCGTCTTCCATACTTCATGTTGCTTTCAAAATTTCAGCATCTGACTCGAAATTTAAAGAAGGATATATTTGAGTCAAAATTGACAAATTGTGTTGATTTATGCCTTTGTCGTAGAATAACTGATCTAAAGATGTAACATTCTTATGAAACTCAATAAATCCGTTTGTGAATGCATTACAAGTAAGAATTTGGTGACTTCCAATAATCGGTATGTTAACTATCATGGAAAAATCGTGGAACTCAGCATTGTTAAACAATTTCAAGATTTTTGTAGCTGTATGCATGTTCATTGCTCCGTAATCACAAAGCAATAAATTTTTTATGATGTCCTGATAGCTTAGAATTTTTATTATTCCGTTAATAATATCAAAAATCCCTAATAGTAAAGATGTTCATCAGAATTAGCAATGAGGATTGGGTTAGATATTAGATTATTATTTCTCACCTTATAAGTTGTATCGGCTATAATAATCAGCAAATCGATATTCTGCATTAGAGTCGTATTCAACTGAGATAATTCCGTAGTAAGAGTCATGCAACGATGTGTAGAAAAGCCAGCATCGATAATTTCATCTTTGAACTGATAGTTCTTATCCTTCAACAACATTGCCACATTTTTCACTTCTGAACTGGTTGCTTCTAAAAGCTTCGTTATATTATTCTGAGGTTTTTCATAAAGTAAGTGATATTGTGTGAAAACACTTCGAATCGTTAACAAAAAAACAACGATTTTCAAGTGGATCATTCTTAATCAAAACGTTAACTTTCAATAAAATTTAGTTCAAAACTACACACTTTTAAATCAGATTGTTTTTACCATAAGAGTATAGGAAACTACGCACATACGATATAAGTAGTCAATAAAGGATAAGTAGTCAAAGTGATATATAATAAGATGGAGGAGCTATTGAATAAGGTGATTATAAGTGCATAATAAGTTGATTATCAAGTAGTTTTGAACAATTGTCATACGATTATACAGTTAATGGTCAGTTGATGGCAATTTTCTTCCAATTAGAGTTGATGGATGTAATATTTATTTCTTTCCAAATAATAAATATCCATCCGTGATCACTACATTGCATAATCTTCATATTTTATAAGCTAATTTTAATTTTTTACAATTTACTCCTGTCAAAAGTCAAAACCCTAAACTTAAAGAATAAATTTTTACTTCGACAATAAAGTTGTCAAAGTCCTGGATTCATCTTTAAATAAAACACGATTAAAAAATCGTAAACTTATAAACTTTTAATCAACTTGTGCAAAATATGCTTTAATTCGTAGGTATATTAGGTGTAGTGCAACCATCCTGTTATAATCCAGGAGCAAATTTATTAGTGGTTTCGATTTATGTGTAGGTTCTGATGCAAAAAATTCAGTTTTTTTTTAAGTTCGCCGACTTTTTGGGATTCATGTATGTTTGTGGATCAGCGGGTGGAGCAATTCTGAACTGGATCTTTATTAATCTTTTTGTTGGTCATTGAAGATCATTTTTAGGCAAAGTTTTACACATAGAAGTATTATGGTTTTCAAATGATAGGGCAAAAAGAAAAAATTTATTGGCTTTTTTAATTGAATTTTGGGGAATTTAAATTAATATCGTTTTGTGGACCAGCGGGTGGAGCAATTCTGAACTGGATCTTTATTAATCTCTTCCTAAGTCATTGAAGATTATTACTAGGCAAAGTTTGACGCATAGAAGTATTAAGGTTCTCGAGATATTTTGGAGCAAAAAGAAAAATTGTCAAAATTCCCTGTTTTTTGGGACTCTTGGTACTTTGTGGATCAGCGGGATAAGAAACTTGAAAATTTTATATTTTATCGACAATTCCAGATAAATTTCAGATTTAATTAGTTTAAGTTGCTCACATAAAAATATTCAAGTTTTTGAGTTCTCATCATAAAACGATTTGTTACGGAATCGCCATTTGAAATGCCAGTCCTAATATAAGTTTATAAAAAACTCGAGAAATTAGTTTAAAATGACTAAAAATTGGTTTTTGACTCAAAAATATAATAAAAAAAAGATTTTTGAAAAAAATTCATAGTGTCCGACACCCTGCCAAAATTCGACGTATTCTGTCGCTTCCACCCTCCAGTGCCCAAATCACTAGACCAATATTGGTGAAACTCCGGCCTTGAGAGTTAAAAAACTTTCTTACTACATGCATTTTATTTGAAATTGTGTTTCAACAGCGCCATCTAGTAGCTCTAGTACAAACTATCGGTTTATATACAAATTTTTTTTTTAACTGAGATATTTTTGAAATTTTTAACTCTGCAAAAAGATTGTATTTGCCTCAAAACGATCAATTTCAAAATATTTTCGAAAATATTATTAAAGTAACTTGGCTCTCATATTATTTTTGAGTTCATGGTTTTTCTAAAAACTCTATGATAAAGGAAAGTTTTTTTAATAATTATTTATTAACTTCCTATGACTCTTTCCAGAACTCTAGATTCTTTTTTTTGCGAGATCTTATGCGTGTAATTTTGTAAACTCAAGTTTAGGTTTCAAATGATGAATTTAAACTAAAATAAATTTAAATGAAGTAGGATATTTCACTTCAAAGCAGTGTTGGAAAACGTTCTCAAAACGTGCTTCAAAACGTTTTCGTTCGCGAACAAAAACGTTTTAAATTTATATTTTTGTTCTCGTTCAAGAACTTTATAAAAAAAAGATATTGTTCTCGTTTTTGTTCTTTTCATAACGTTCTTATAAAGTTCTCAGAACGTTCTCATAACGTTCTTGGAACGTTCTTTTACGTTTTTAGACTTCTTTCTATAATTTTTTGTAACCAAATGTTGTTGAAACCATAAATTCTACCAATATTAATCAAATAATTTAAAGTTGTGCTCGACCATTTTGTAAAAGCAGGTGGTTTCTTCACAACCTCAGAACCAGCTATCATAGAGCTTCCATTTCTTCTCCAAAAACGTTTTATTTGATCTAGGAAAATATTTAACGTGTATTAGAAGGTGCAAATGAGAGCTCAATATTTGATCTGATGGAAGTTAACGACCTTAAGGTGCTACTCATGGTCAAAAAATGAGTAACATCAAATTCAAAGGGTAATTCATTAATAATATTGGTTCCATCAGAAAGTGGCTGAGGTACCATCACCAGCTGCTTGTGGTTAGAAAAATCTGTTTTTTCTTTTTTAAGGTGAATTGATTGAATTACATAAAGTGCAGCATGAGGAGGTGCTCGAGGTACCATGAACAACTTCTCATGGTGATTTTTTCTTCAATAGGTAATCGAAATACCTCTTAATAAAATAAAAATTGTTCCATCAGCACTTGCTCATGGAACCTCAAGCACCTTCTCATGCTCCACTTTAGAGTTGCAACCAACCTGTGATAAAAAACATGGATAAATTATTTTTTTCACCACCACCAGCTGGTGATGGAAGCTTACCCACCTTCTAAAGGGACCAATATTATCAATGAATTACACTTTAAATTTGAGAGTTCCAATTTTTTTACCATGGGTAGCACCTCAAGGTCTCCTTGAGCAAGTCCATATGATGGTTCACTTTAATCTTAGCATTCACCAGCCAGCAAATTATGGTCTTCAAAAATTTTTCAAAATAAATATGAGCTGTCAAAAAAGAACTTTATGAGAACGTTCTGAGAACGTTCTTAAAAACTTTATATCATAAAATTCTTGTTCGCGAACAAGAACGTTTTGAAATTTTCTTTGCGTTTTTGTTGACAACAAAAGCAAAGTAAAAACGTTCTTTTGATTTATAAAGTTCGTTCTTCCATCACTGCTTCAAAGATCTACAGAATATTAATTTTTAGAGAAATTATTTTACTTTATTTCTGAAATTTGAAAACTAACAATTCACAACAAAAAACGATAGATGCCAACAAATATCCACCGATCAAAATTTTCCAAAACTCTATAATTGTTTCAGTCGGCAACATTTCCACATGATTATTTGGAATAACTGTTTTATTATTGAAAGCTGCAAAAGGTCGACCACTTTTCCAGAATTGTATAATACCACTTTGAGTAAGTTTACCATGAAGCAAATCAACATGTTTAATGACTGGACTCCTAGCTGGTCCATAAATATATTTATGATTTAGTTGTAGACTTTCTTGTATAATGTAGAACTGAGGAACTCCATTTTTGAAGTTTTTCTCAGACTTGATGAACAAGTTGGAAATCTCACACTTCGTTATTTGAGCGAATAGTTTGTTCTCAATACTGGTTAAATATATACCAAAACGATCTTTTTTAACATTTAATCTCTTTTCTAAAGCACTGTCAGAGAAGCGATTTGGGAGAAATTGGTTGTTCATAGCATATGATAAGATCCAATCAGATTTAAATATAATCTTAAAGTGTCTCAATTCTGTTTCTTTTATCAAATACATATCCTTTTCATACTGTGGTACTACCAGAAAAGAAGTCATCTTGCAAGTATATCCAAATAATAGATAGAAACTAATAACTATGAAACTCAAGCAAAATATCCGTTCTGTCCTGTTCTCAAGTTTTATGTGAGTCCCATTAGTAACTAGCAAGCCATACAGCAAGAAATAAATATCAATTAAATTCTTCTCTTCCTGAGAACCTTTAACAATGTAGTACCAATAAATACCAGACAATACAAAAAATATTGGAACAAAAATCAGAAGTTTACTTTCAAAAGCATGTACCATAGCCCACAAGCTACTTAACAGTTGACCTTTTGGAACCAGTATACAGAAGTTTTGAAAACCCAGGGGATATGAAAATTGCATAGTATATGGAGTTTTTACACCAGAACATTCTTCAATAACACTACAAGCATGATGATGACCTCCTATATGGAGATGAAATGGGTATCCTGGACTTTTCAAAATGCAACTTGCATTGATTATTTTACATAAAAGATTAATAAATTTGACTTCCATACTCCACGTTTCCTTTACAATATCATCATCTGACTGTGCAGTTGAAGTTAACTGAGTTTCAATCGTAACGATAAAATTAAGTTGCTTTACACCTTTGTCGTAGAATAACTGATCCAAAGATGTAACCTTCTTATGAAACTCAATTAATCCGTTTGTGAATGCATTACAAGTAAGAATTCGGTGACTTCCAATAAATGGTATGTTAACTATCATGGCAAAATCGTGAAATTGAGCATTGTTAAACAATTTCAGGGTTTCGAGAGATTTATGCAGAGTCATTTCTCCGTAATCACAAAGCAATAAAATTTTGATAAAGTCCTGATAGAATAGTGTTTTTAGTATTTCAGAGATGTCCTAAAATAATATTGGTAACTTAGTTAGTGACTGCCTCAGAAATTTGTTTTGTTTCACTCACAATAAATTCTGCATCGGCTACAATAATGAGCAGATCAATGTTTTTCATTAAAGTGTGATTCAACTGGCTCACGTCAGTAATAAGAGTCATGCAACGATGTGTAGAAAAGCCCGCAGCAACAATGCCATCAATGTAATCATCTCTCTTATTTAATGATAAAAATGCTACATTTTTGACTTCTGAACCGGTTGCTTTTAAAAGCTCCGCGAAATAGTTCTGAGGTTCTTGATACAATAAGTAGTTTAATGTGAAGACACTTTGAGTTGTTAACAATAATATCAAAACCTTCAAGTAGATCATTCTTAATCAAAACGTTAACTTTGAATAAAATTTAGTTCAAAACTATGTTACGCACATTCAAATCGGATTGTTTTAACCATAAGAGTAAATTGGAGAAGCTTTTGAATGTATAAGGTGATTATAAGTGCATAATAAGTGGATTATCAAGTAGTTTTGAAAAATTGTCATACGGTTATACAGTTAATGGTCTAATAATGGGAACTTTCTTCCAATTACAATTGATGGATGTTATGAGCCATGACCAATACATTAAAAGAATGATCAGTTGAATAAAGGAATATTATTGAAAAAAAATACGAGTTGAATTGGAAATATATGTAAGTATTAAACAAAAATCCAATATAAAATAAATCTAACAAAATTTAATTTAATTGAAACTCTATTTTAGGTATAAGCTAGTGCTAAAGTTTAATATTTTCAAAGTTTTTAAATGTTAAATTTAATTTTTTCACAATATTTTATCAATAAACTTAAAAATTTTCATCAAATTTCAATCCTTGGGCGTGTAGCTCTTAATCGGTAGTTTTTCTCATTCATTAATACAGAATTTCAGTTATTTGGTTCTCATTTTTTTTAGTTAATAGTTTTTCAAAAAACTTTCTGATAAAAAGAAGCTTTTCTAAATATTATTTTTTGAATTTTGATACGTCTTAATACTAAAGACTCTAATTTTGTAAACTCAAGTTTAATTTTCAAATGATAAATTTAACTAGTTGTGCAGCTTGTGAGCTGAGCAGGACTTCTCCGCTAGTATGGAATGGTGTTTTCATTAAAAATTGTTCGAAGTGCTATCCCTAGTCGTTATAAAAATTGGAATAAACATCGATGCAATTCTTGACAGAACTTATAATTTCAAACATTTTTTCTGAAGAGACCGAAGTGCTATCGCTAGTCGTTCTCGAGTTCTTGAGTTGAGAGTAAGTGGCACGAGGCTGATCTTCCAAAAACTCGATTTTTTGAATTTTCTGGACGAATCATGAGATTCTAAGACTTTTTCAAAAAAAAATTGTCTGTTACCACCAGATGACCCCCAGATGACTCCCAGCAGGTGCACGATGGGAAGAGATACCAAGTCGATTGGCATCAAAAAATTTGGAATCGGTCCGGTGGGAGGTCAGATCGATCGTTTACAGTAACACACCCACCGAACCACCGAACCACCAGGCACACGGCCCTTAGTTTTTCGCATTTCACGGGTCGGAGGTGCAATATTTTCCGGATTTTTTTTACAGGAATTTTCTTCAACTCAATACGGACAAAAAAAATATGAGATATTTTTGAGATTTGTGTACAGGGAAGTCAGGAAAAATCAAATTAGGTCAAAAAACCCTGAAAATGCTGGGAAGAAAACAATACTTCTCCGAATTTTGCGGAGAAGTAAATATATATAAATCTAATTAAATAAGACATCTTACTTCGAAGATCTATAGAATATAAATTTTTAGAGAAATTATTTTACTTTATTTCTGATATTTGAAAACTAACAATTCACAACAAAAAACGATAAAAGCAAACAAATACCCACCGACCAAAATTTTCCAAAACTCTATAATTGTTTCAGTCTGCAACACATCCACATGATTGTTCTGAATAACTATTCTATTATCGGAAGCTGCAAAAGGTCGACCACTTTCCCAGAATTGTATAATACCAGTTTGTGTAAGTCTACCATAAAGTAAATCTACATGTTTAATGACTGGACTTCTAGCAAGACCATAAATATGTTTATGATATAGTTGTAGTTTTTCTTTGATAATGTAGAACTGAGGATGTCCATTTTTGAAGTTATTCTCAGACTTGATGAATAAGTTGGCAGCCTCACACTTAGTTAATTGAGCGAATAGTTTGCTATTAATACTGCTTAAATATATACCAAAACGATCCTTTTTTACATTAAATTTTTCTTCTAAAACACTGTCAGACAAACGATTTGGGAGAAATTGTCTGTCCATAAAAGTTGATAAGAACAAATCAGATTTAAATATAATCTGTAAGTGTCTAAATTCTGTTTCTTTTATCAAATACATATCTTTTTCGTACCGTGGTACTACCATAAAAGAAACCATTTTACAGGTGTATCCAAATAGTAAACAAAAGCTGATGACTATGAAACTCAAGCAAAATATCCGTTCTGTCCTATTCTCAAGTTTTACGTGAGTCCCATTAGTAACTAGCAAGCCATACAGCAAGAAATAAATATCAATTAGTTTCTTCTCTTCCTGAGTACCTTTAACAATGTAGTACCAATAAATACCAGACAATACAAAAAATATTGGAACAAAAATTAGAAGTTTACTTTCAAAAGCATGTACCATAGCCCACAAGCTACTTAACATTTGTCCTTTTGGAACCAGTATACATAAGTTTTGAAAACCCAAAGGATATGAAAATTGAAAAGTATATGGAGTTTTCACACCAGAACATTCTTCAATAACACTACAAGCATGATGATTACTTCCTATATGTAGATGATATGGGTATGTTGGATTTTTCAAAATACAACTTGCATTGATCATTTTACATAAAAGATTCATAAACTTGAATTCCATACTCCACGTTTCCTTCACAATATCATCATCATCATAAACAGTTGACTGAGTTTCAATCGAAATGATCAAATTACGTTGATTTACACCTTTGTCGTAGAATAACTGATCCAAAGATGTAACATTCTTATGAAACTCAATAAATCCGTTTGTGAATGCATTACAAGTAAGAATTTGGTGACTTCCAATAAACGCTATGTTAATTATCATGGCAAAATCGTGAAATTGAGCATTGTTAAACAATTTCAGGGTTTCTAAAGATTTATGCAGATTCATTGCTCCGTAATCACAAAACAATAAAATTTTGTTAAGGTCCTGATAGAAAAGAGTTTTAAGTATTTCAGAGATGTCCTGAAATATTATTGGTAACTAAGTTAGTAACTGCCTCAGAAATTTGATAAGTCTATCTCACAATAAATTCCGCATCGGCTACAATAATGAGCATGTCAATGTTTTTCATTAAAGTGTGATTCAACTGGCTCACGTCAGTAATAAGAGTCATGCAACGATGTGTAGAAAAGCCCGCAGCAACAATGCCATCAATGTAATCATCTCTCTTATTTAATGATAAAAATGCTACATTTTTTACTTCTGGACCGGTTGCTTTTAAAAGCTCCGCGAAATAGTTCTGAGGTTCTTGATACAATAAGTAGTTGAATGTGAAGACACTTTGAGTTGTGAGCAATAATATACAAATCTTCACGTGGATCATACTTAATCGAAGAGATAACTCTGAATAGAGTTTTTTATAACCTACCTACTTTTAAATTGGTTTTTTTCCAAAAGACGCAGGTAGCACCAAAATATCAAATTGATAAATAATTTGATTCTATACGGTGATTGAAAAATAATTGATTTTGTATAATCTAATTTACTCTAAAGGTAAATTTTTTTTATATATAACAGTAATTTCAACCACTGCTTTCTAGGCATAACGCGACACTAAATTATACTTATCATTTTTGAATAAACGAGTTTTGGGAATTTCATTTTAAGTTGAAAAAATTCTAAAACGACTTTTATTCATTTTATTCGAGCACAATTATGAAATTATGTTATCAATACATTATTATATTATATAATATATAAACATCAATTGTTTATTTTTCAATCATTTAGTGCTCTCCTAATTGGATTAGAATTAACTTATTTTGAAAACCATACCATATTATATATCTTTGAGAGTTGTACTTTAAAGAAGTTGAATCAGTTCGTGATCAAATTAATAAACAATATTGTTATAATCAAGAAAAAAACATTCAGATTCCAGATTTAAACTAATTAGAAGAAAGTCTCCAACCACTTTCATATTAATTTTATTTTTAAAAATGGGAAGTAATTAAAATAAATTTTAAACATAAAAAACGAACCTAATTATCAATAAGTTAAATGAATTAACCAAACAAGCAATATTCTGGTTAATTTATGCAAATTGTAAAATTAAATGGAAACTTTCACCAAAAACTCTGCCAAAATAAGTATCATTTAGTTTCATATGAATAATTGAAAAACATACTTAAATAAATGTGTAGCAGAATTCAAAACTACAGAATAAATACACATTAAAACCACCTAATAAGGAGTTGAAAGATTTTTATTGCAGATTTCTGATATTCCATGCATATTTTGAAAGTTGCACTAGATAAATTTATTTTTAAATTTTTCTTTCTTGAACACAATTTTTTTGTTGATTCGTATGATGTCTGAAAGCAAACTACTTTTGCACTTTAAAATGTGATTTATAACAATTCATTTATTAACACAAATAAATGATTAATTAAAGTGAGATTTAGAACAGATGAAGCTTTTAACTTTTTCTGGATCATCCGATCTTTAATCCAAACTTAATGACTTTTTCAATAATTTCAACTACAACAATATTTTTCTTCAACAAAATAATTCAACAATATTCTTTCAGATAGAAAATAGAGCATTTGAAACTATTTAACGATTTGTAGGTTTTTGTACTAATTGACGGTGCACTTTAGACTTGCTGGAAGCAATTGGTTGCAGAATTTGTGTGATTCTATTTCACTAGTTGAGTAGAAGCACGGGCTGGGTGAAGATCTGGAAAATAGTGAAAGGGCGATACTTTGTACGATATTTATTTTTTTAATATATTCAGAAGTAAATTCAATTTTGATACTCACATAATATTCATTAATGTATAAGCTACCTCGAATTCTCATGCAAATGCATCTCATAAAATTTAAGTTTCAAAATATTTTGTATTTACGTAAAAGTAATCGTATCATGTTGGGTCCATATTTTGAACTTTCACACAGTCGCTACTTTTTCTTAAAGAAAAAGTTGTACTAAGCTACTAGCCAACCAAAAATAAAAACTTCAAAAAAACTCTATTATCTTCAAAACAGAACCACTTTCAATTAAACATTCTTTTTTCCCGCGAAGAAAAAAGACGAAATTGTTGTTGATTGCAGAAAATTAAATTAAACTAAAAGGTTTACAAAGTATAACTTCTTCCAATAAGAGTTCGAGGTTTTCGCCAATTTCAGATGCAGTAACAATAGCATGATGAGCACCTAGAAGAATAGGAGGAACTGCCAATTTAATGTTCAGATGGACTATACTTCATTAATACTCACAGCGAATCGCAACAGGACGATAGATGAGAATGGTGTCCATGCAGACCATGTCGGTGATGAGAGTGATGGGAATGCAGAGAAGAATGATGGTACAAGCCACATCGATGACATTTACCGAAACAAGAACGGTATTTTATACAAGATGAGCAGACACAGGAGGAACCGCACAACTGAAATTGAATTAAATTCATTAAAATTCGAAACAAAACTATTTACTCAACTAATATTTAACAACATTTTAAGCAACTCTTAATTAACTTTATATTTATAATCTTTTCAAGATATCAAATTTAGTAAAAATAATTTAAAAATGTTTCATATAACATATAAAGTTAAAGCAGTTGAATGCAAAACTTTGAGTAGACATATATACTTATATTATCATTAGCTAGACTTAAATCATTATCAAAATTTTTGAATAATTTATACATGAATATGTTCTACTGTTTGAACCTCCTCAATTAAATTAAATCCTTAACCTACAGAACACATATGTATGCAAACAAAAAAATTACCTTATAGCTTGTGCAGCAACCATCACACGAGCACATGATGACAAAATTTCCTCTAGCTAATCCACAGTTCAAGGTTCTTCTCGTAAAAGTTCTGGAAATATTTCGTGCATTATTATGTTATAATACTATTTCCACACAACTGTTTGTTTTTCAGGCTTTTATGCTTTTATGCTTTTTGGTTGATTGAAATATGAACCAATTTTTTGATGTCGCAACCTTCGCTGTATTGTGCCGCTGATGCAAATATTTGTGAACTTAAAATGTTTGTTGGTGCTTGCTGATTCTATCGATTTTGTTTAAAAATAATAAAAATTGCTAATAAATAACAAAATATGATATCACGTGAACAGTTTGCTCGCGAGGTTTTATGTAATGGAGAATTTGTATTCTAATTTTTGGTTTATGATTTTTTTTTTCAGTATAAAGGGGTGGGAGCAGGGTTTCAACCATTAAATAAATATATTTTCTTGTTTTCTAATGGAAAGTCAACACGATCTTTGTGAATTGTTTGAAATGTGTTTTTTGTCAAAGAGTTGAGTTTTCAATGAAACATTTTTTTTGTCATTTAATTTTTTAATAAATTAAATTGTTCGCGTTTTTGTGACAAAATATAAATATTTACTCTATTAGTTTGCAACAGATCAACAAGGGATACAATACATATTTTTTTTTATTTCATACATTCAAAAACAAAATTAATATCCAGTGAAATAAAATTTAAATTTTCAACGAGAACAAAACAGCAACTACAGTTTTTGCCAAAGCCACAGACAATAACTCAAATTCTTCAGCATAAATAAAATTATAATGCTGAAAGCAACGTTTCGAGACATTTCACGCTCAAGATAATTGAAAAAAATAAAAACACTAAAGAAAGTTAATCTTTGAAACGACTAAATGACTTAATTAATCAGATTAATAATTTATTATTTTTCAAATTTGCTCACAAGATCATGAACCCATTAGTTGTGAGTTATTTGCTTCGTTTTTAAACTGTGAAATAAGAATTTAGCAAATAAATTCAAATCAAATATATTGATGATATGCTGCCAAATAATTTATAACTGTTTGCTTAGTTGATGTAAAGCTTCCCGGTTCTCGCTAAGTCAGTTTTTTCGAACTAATTCTTATAGCTTAATATGTTCAAAATTTTAATGATCAAATTCATGGGTCGTGTTCAAATGAAATTTTGCCAATGTTTGTACATACTTTTTTTTTGTTCACTTATAGAACAATTTTTTGGTATTAGTTGTACGCAATTAAAAGGTGAAACTCAGGAAGCAGAATTAATTCAATATTTGCACTAAACTAAATCCTTTCTCATGAATATGTATTTTAGGATTCATAGCTCCTAATTTCTGCCCTGAACCATAATAATGATTTTGCAAAACGAGGCAAAACACCAACACACATAAAATGAAAACCTTGAAAATTTCCAGAAAATTAGAATCAAGGAATTATTTGTAAAATTTACAAACGAACTTCACCCGCAAAATAAAATTAATCCAAGAGATTAAGTTTCAAATTTCATCAGTAATCTTAATCTTCAAATATCTCACCAAAACTATCTTCTATTTTAATCCTTTAACAGCTTCTAACTCCTACAAACTTCTACTTTCGAATGATTGAAATCAGATTTTACTACACCAGAAATACTACGATTTGCATCGCTAGATAAAGGTTGTTTGTCAGTTCCTATGGCGACTTCAATGCGATTCTATATATTATGTAAGGCAGACAACCCAACTGTTTCGCTATTTTTAGGCTTTGCATATTTTGTGGCAAATAGAAATCCATAACCCATTCACAAATTACTGAACAAAAGCTCGCTAAACCAACAAATAGAGCTTTTGTGAATGTTCACGATAAATCAGAGTTCATAAAAAATTATTTTATGATGGATATGATGATACGGTTAGAGGTAGAAAGCTTCGTGTATTCTTGAGGCAATATTTTGTATTGTTTTACAAGCTTTATAAATTCTTAAGTCTAAATATTTGAATATTGAAGTTGAGTACCGTAATAAGAAGTTTCAGAACTCTACTCTATTGGTCTTTATCAATATAATAAAACCTTCAAACATTTATTAAAAAATGACATATTGAAAAATAAAATAAAATAAAGTATTTAATTTTTATCAAACACATATAATGCATAAGTAATAGCATGTAATAGCTTTTTGACAAATTATTAATCCTTGATGATCATCACTTTATATTACATAAACTAAAGAACTAACACGATTTGATAAGTTCAAAACCTTTTTAAAGTCATTTAGTAAATTACATAATAATTCTCTTATAGTAATTTTGGTTTATAAAGTCTAATCGGAAATTTCTCAGAAAATAGTTCTACATTTCATTTATTACGCGCCATATGATATTGCATTTAAATATAAAGTAGAAATTATTACAATAAATTCAAAGAAGCAGCAATAAAACGATAACACGTCAATTAGCACATCAACTGGTACATTATCTATAGTATGAAAAAATAATTTTTCGCACGTTTTGCAATTTTTCTCACTCAATTATGTTCACAATCGCTTAAAATATTTTCCAATTAGCATAGCCAACAAAAGCTCAACAAACTGCACAACTCAACACAAAATCTCTAAAACTTTTTTAACTAAAGTCACAGAAAAATTTATTCAAAATCATATTAGATAACAAAATGCGTATGCCAAGGAAGCATCCAAAGCAAAAATGTGTCACAAAAGTCCATCAAAACAACAAATCTTCACCAAACAAGAAAAACAGCACAAAAATTGCATAATTTTTAATTCCGTAGCTACAAAGATGACAAAACAGCAAACACACAAAAAGCATAAAAAACTTGAAAAGTATTAAAAATTATTAAATAATCCAATTCTTCATTGTCTTCATTTAAGTCTCAATGGTTTATTAAGTCATGCATTCCACTTCCGATGAGCATATTTTGGTGAGAGTTTTTTGCCCATTTATTATTTGACAATTATGAAAAAACAAAATTGGTGTGCTGCTCGAGACTGAATATGTAATTAAATTTTTAATTCAATCCAATTATGACATAATTTTTATTCCACTAAATTGGCAACCATAAAGGCCGAGTTTGCATATTACAGCATAGTTTACATGAATTATCGTCTAAATTTGCTCGATTTTTTGCTAATGTCTAATGTTTTGCTTCCATTTCTTTCAAAATAAAGGCTTTCAATGGCTAAATGGTAAAATTGCCTGAAATTGGCTTAATTGAAATATTAGTTTTAGTGTCCGGTAATTTAAGGTTAACCTGAATTAAAAGTGTGATTGACTGCACAATTATAATTTATGTATGTTACATGTTATTTAATGTCTTAAGGAGATTTAAAAAGTCTGCCGAATTTGGTGGATTTACTTTAAATTTTGAATTTCCGTTCGCAATTTCACACGCGAGTCATAATAAAATTTGATTTTTATGTTTTTTGTTTGTTGTTTATTTGAAGTTGAGCTATTATTGTGTTTACTCGTCTATTTATGAAGCTAGTAAAATTGTAATTTTAGCAGAATTGATTGATGAGAATTTTTTCATGGATTATTTTTTCTTTTACTTTTCCATAGGATCTAAACAGAGATAGATTAGAAGTGCAATCACAATTTTATAATTTTTATTAAACCTTCCTAAAACAGATACAAGAAGCCATAAAATTCCCAAAGAAAACAAAGGTGATAATCCACTACTCCATTAATCGAGTCAAAAAGCTCAACTCTCGACCAAATCTCTTCTTACTTCACGTGTAATCGTTTCTGCCTATTTAAGTATTCAGCACATAATGCTCATAACAGATCAATAAATTAATTTAATCCATTTAAACTATTTCTGAAACTGGTTTTCTTGCATTTTCAGTACAACATACAAAAAACGATAAAACACAAATTAAAAAGGAATCGTAAAATAATTTTAAGCGAAGTTTATGGTTAAAAACTTTGCAAAAATGTATGAAATTTGTAAAAATCCATAAAACTGTTTTGTGTGAAGTATTCAATATGTTTGATAACAATATATCGTTAAAACTGGAAAATAGCTGTTTGCGGTTGCATCATTTGAATTTCTGGAAGAATCGGTTTTTCATTTAATACTTTAATAGCTAGATGATATGTTTTATGGACTGACGGAAAAATATAAAATTATGATAATATGCTCGGAGATTGTTGTTCACTACATTATAATCTGTTTTGTTCTGTGTACATTCGTAAATTTTATTATCGCTTATTAGTTTATTGGCTGATTATTATCAATTTATCAACTTGTTATTAGTATAACAATGATAAGAAACAATCATTGTACTAACATTTACTATAATTTCATATTATCAAAAGAATAACTTGAGGAGTGCTCGTTGTTTCTATATTCGTCGACTAATATGCTAATTAAAGTGTAAAGAGCTTCTATTAATACGCCATTGAAATTATATCTGACAGTTAGTTATTAAGTTGAAATTACAGAAGATTCAGTTCATAATAAGTCTATTCTACTCTGAATAGTATACAGTGTATAAATTCTTGATTTCTAGAAAGCAAAGATTAAAAACTTTCAACAATAGACTTAATACATTTTCAAAAGGTTAATATTTCTGTACTTCTTAAAGAGCTTTCTGTCATTTCAAGATCATTCAAGATTATAACGTAAAGTTATCGGTATTAACAAATTAATGATCTCTATTCTAATGATGTTGAACAATATGTTTAAAGATCATCTAATTTGTTTTACATTCTAGAAAACGAAATTCTAGAAATAAAATTTAATCTCATTCTCTACAATAATTTTGACTTACATAAAACTATAATTTATTAGCTAAAACATAAATTTTAACTATTGATAAACGCAAGCCATTAATTCACAAATTCATAATGAAATTCATTGCAACATAATACTATGCTTTGCATAATAATTTACTTCCTATCCTAAACTTCAAAAAAATTCAAAACATCCGAATTACAAAATCAAATTAAAACTCCATCACCAAAAGTCATCTCATTAATTGTATTGAAATTCACGCAAATCCACTTATATCCATTCAAATCCAGTCAAATCCACTCAAATCCACCAAATTCATTAAAAAGATTCAAATCGGTCTTTCTATCGAAGTTGCTACTCGCCTAAGTCACCAGAGAGAGAGTATGCCTTACTACAGCACACTCTCCGCAAAAGTCTCTCTCCCAAATCAATTAACGTGGAAATACTTCAGATTACACAATTTTCCCGACTGCTTTTTGCTGCTCACAGACTCGGCTTTATTCAGTTGGTTTTGTAACGTGCAATGGCGCAGTCGTGATTCACTTAGCGCAGCTGATATGCAATTCTGCTTGTTGTGAGTTTTTTTTTTGTGTTAGTCTTTACGATGTAAAAATTGGCACACATAATTTTAGCAGGCTAATAAATTTCTTTTGAGGAAATTGTGAGCAATTTTTGGGAGTTTCTTGAGAAAAGCTTTTCTTTGGATAAAAGTATTCTTTAAGGAAATGACAGAGCAATAAAAAGTGAATGCAAGACAAAGTGGACAGTAAAAGATTTTATGTCAAAATATTAAAAAAGTGGATTAAGATAATAATTGGAGAACTAGTTTTCTCATAAAAATGTGAAAAAAAGTGTCTTTGATTTTTTATCTCGTCTTTAAAATATATAAAGATAAGAAAAAGATCAATCGACTGGTAAAATAAAGAAACAGTGAAGTCGGATGAAGTTCTTAGAGTGAAGTGATATTGACCTTTATTTGGAGTTACTGCCATGAAGAAAAAAAATGTTAAAAATGGATTAAACCATTAACAAATTTTATATTGTTTAAAATTAAAGCAAAAATATCATAAATTTCATTCATAACTGTTACACTTACAATAAGTAGTTGAAGTAGTAACAACTAACTACCAAGAAAGAAGCTGCAAGCGCAAAAGGCATTAAGAAAAAATAATTCACGGTAAGTTTGTTGTTTAAAATTTTTGTTTTCAAGAAACTCAAGCAATTCATGAGAGGTTTATTAACATCAAATTGAATCAAATTGAATTACTTTTATACTATAAACGTTTCTCGTATGCCGAAGAGCTTTTCTACTTAATTTTTTTTGGGTGAAAAATTTGAAAAAAATTTCAAACTAAAACAGCGAAAAAGCTACAAAATCATGTGCGCAATAAATCTTGTATGGAAATCTTTAAAATTTCATTAATCTAAAAGTACACGCGAGGGTCAGTTCGAAGTTTTTTTTCAATTGTTGCAAATTCTCTTTGGTAAATATTTTCTTCGAAAATCTCAAACTTAAACTGGAAGTAAAATGAAATTACATAAAAATCTAAAAAACTTGGACATTAACTCGAACCGAGCCTTAGAGCAACTATTTATTTATTGCTATTTGCGAAGTTTTTATTTTTACAACAAGAAATACAAATGCTTTAAAATAAGGTCAATTTGGTGTTTTGGTTTATGGCGAGTGTTGTTGTTTGATGTTTATGCTTGCAATTTTTGCAGTTTATTTATATTTTTTATATGCTGCCTTAGAAAATACGTAGAAAATTTCTTTTAGAAAAACTGCTTGAACATGAATAAAAAATGCATGATATGTAAGCTTTTATGTAAGAACTTGCTTAAAGAAAGCCTGTTTAGAGTTTACAGGCGTTTGGACGTTTGAAGTGTTATGCGAGGGGAATTTGGGAATGCCGAAAATGTTTTGGCTTTTATGAATTTTGATATGCATAAAAGCTTCAATTCTCTGTAGATTCAGAATTCAGCAGAAAATCTTTGCCACTCAAAAGTCAACATTATCCTCCCCCCTTTCACTCATAACAAGATCCATTCAAATAAAACTCAAATCATTATACAATATGTGTACTAGCTCGAGTCTTGGGTGGTTACACAAGAAATTTCTTAGTTTTCTCACTAAAAAGAAACAATATTATAATATTTAAATCAAAATTATTCACATAAATCCAAAAATAAAATTCGAAGAATCATAACAAAAACATAAAAAGCATAAAAAGTGAAGAAAACTAAAAAACCAAAAAAAGATTCAATTTGAAAATTCTTAAGCAACAAATAAAAAATAATGAAATAAAAAATAAACACAATGCTGAAGAATAGTAAGAAAAGTAAACAAAGACTCAATCGCAGCTGAACAATTTCTTTCGCTCACATTTTTTTGTAAAGTTGTTTAATTTCAAAGATAAATAGAAATGGAACGGTTTTTCCGACTTGGATTATCATTGAATTCTTTGCCAGTTTTTTATTCATTTTCAAGTTTTTCAAGTTGTTCGTGATTGTTTCAGGTAAAGTCGCTGGATCAGCAATTGTAACGTTAACATTTGTCAGAGAAACAATGCAGTCACGTCATTTTTCTGGTGATAACAAGGGGGAGGATGATTAACGAGGGGCTGGGGCAATTATTTCATTAGATTAAATATCTTTTTAGTTCTCATTGGGAATTTTACAATCAATTATCTTTCATATATACTCCAGCAAACTTAATGATTTACTACATTCTAAATTAAATTATAATTGCACAAAAATGATCAATTAAAGTAATTTCAAGATATAAAACATTTTTTATTCGAATTTATTAGCAGATATTGTTTATTTTTCATACAACAATTCCATACATATCGAAGGAAAGCCAAAAACTCAAAATGTTAGAGCAGTTTCTAACCTTCAAATTGTTCAATTGGCAGATGGTTTTCTCAATTTTTGTGCAACTTTAACCAACATTAAATCTATAAAATTAGAAATGACCATGCATCAAATTATTTGGAATTTTTTTTTGATCAGCTCATTGAATTAGTAATTTGCTTTTGATGAGCAATAAGCTGAAAAAAATCTGACGCATACATCAAAATGAATGAATTCCATTAAAATTGCAACGTTTTAACACTCAGCAATATTTTCTAATTATTAGTCATTTAGTCATTTGTGTTCAAATATTGCAAAATTATGTTTTTGATGAATATATTTGGATGATTACATATTTGGTTGAAATCAAATTATAACGTAAATTAAAATTTAAAGCAAGAAAATTTTGAATTTAATATATTTATAATAAAATCTTCTTAACCTTCACTAAGTATTTTCCCCTCTCACCTAAAAAAACAAATAAAATTGTTATCATATCATCGCTCAATAAAACGTTTAAGCGAGTACATTTATCAACTGAAACAATACCTTGATATCAGTTGTTCAAACTGAGTATTTTTTTTATAGTGAATACACTAATATAATTACTACTGTGATAAACAAGCAGACAATAAATTTGTGAATAAGTATAATCCAAATAAATGTTTTCGAATTAAAGATAAATAGCCACAAAAGATTCCGAAAGCTCAATAGGCCGAATTTTAGTAGAACCTACGAGTCATTTCTTATTAACTTCATCAAACCTCAAAATACCCATAAATTTTATATTAAAACCGATACCCGATTTATTCAATTCATTCCATAAACTGTTCAGCAAGGTTTAACATACTAGAACAAATCGATTCCCTAAATTTTAGCGAAAAGCTCAATCTAAAAAACCTGCTGCGACTTTCCTAAAAATCATTTTGCACGAAGATGTCACTAAACTTTTAGTAAACCGCAAACATCCGCTTCAGTTTCGCAACAACAATAGTTTCGGGAAATTTCAGTAATTTCACCAAATTCACCGAAAAAATGAAATGTTTTGCTTTGGGAATTCGAGGAGAACACGAAACGGCCATAAATCTATTATTAGTAGAATATCATAAAAGTTAGCTTGCGATGCAGCTATAATTTCACTAACAATAATGGATTTAAAATAAATACAAAAAAAGTATAATGCACAATTTTCACCAAAAACATAAAGTAATAGACTTTAATTGTGATTAGTTTTCGATTAATGCTCCGATTCCAACGATTTTAATGATTTAATGCTTAATTGAAAACATTTTTTGCACTCAATTAACTCTTTGGTGCTTGATGGAATTATTCGGAACATTTGAAGTTATTTAATTTTAATATCTTGGTGGATCTGAACTAGCTAACCATATCTGATGGTAGTTTATTGTTTTCCTTCCTTGCAAAAAAAAAAGACAATCGGTAATTAAAGTTTATGAAGTTTATAGAGTTCGTTGTGAGGTTTATGGTGGAATGAATTACAACATGTAAAATAACTGCAAAATTAAAGCTCAAAGGCACCGAGATTGTGGTGTGGAAAGAAATGCTTCTTTAAATAATAATTTTCTTTTGAATGCTTGAAAGTGATTCTAATTTGTAAAATTTGTTGAAATTTTTGCTGTCATTGAGTCTGATTGGTGTTAAATTTTTAATAAATCACTAGTATTATATTTATATTTGAATTTTCATAGTTTATTGAAATTAATATTCAAATTAGAAGCAATATGTGAATTAAATATCCTAACCCTGCCTGAACCTACCGAAACCTGGACAAATCCATAAAATTAACCATTTTCTTTATGCGCCACACCAATTTCTCTAAACGGAACGCATTATACTAACTTGCATTTACATATTAAAAATCAACTATTAAATTCTATAAAACTGTCTGTAGAATTAACAATCCACACAATTCACACAACTTGAAAAATCTGAACAAAACTGCAAAAAGCTGAAAATAATTAAAATTAAATTTGAGCAGGTTTTTTCCATTAGATTAATCGTGATAATTGGTTAGAGTGTGCCATTAACTTTTCTGATGAATTGTGTGGAGTTTTTAGTTTTTTTCACAATTTTTGAATCATTAAAGTGCATTTCAAAATTGATTTTTACTTTTAGGCGATTAGAAAATTACAAAACTTTGGTGAATTCAACTTGAAATTTTTAAAAATTTTAAATTTTACAATTGTGCCATAAAAGAACTTTGTTATATAAATATTCATGAAATTGAGGAAAGTTTCCCCCAAGTTTGTCTTTGTTGTTTAAATTTTTGGAGGTGCAATTGAAGCTTTTTTAAGGTTTGGCTGATTTTGTTTTGTTTATTTATTTTGTTCAGTGAATTTCATATTTTTTGGTGAATTGTGGAAAAATTATAGCAGTCAACAAGCAATAAAGCGGAACCGCTAATTCTTTAAAAACATTTTGATAATTTTTAAATTCACATGAGCCGATGGATTTAGTGTTTTCATTCATGGATTTGGTCTTCTCATGCTATTTGATTGGACACCCGTATATTACGATACATTCAACTTTAATAAATTTTCAATCGACGGTTAAGAATTTAATTTCTTAATTCTTTTAAACTGATACAACTGTAACAAGAACACAATAAATTAACTTCCGCTCACTAAATCCAAAATAAAATTCCCAAACATCTCAAGTATCCAAAAAGTCAAGAGCAATAATTTAGCCACTTTTGAAATATATCATCCCACCTAATTCTTGCAACGCCTTCCCTCATAATCACCTAAATAAATCCAACTAATCCAAAATTTTGAAGAAAAAAAAGTTAACGATCTGAAAATAATAAAATTCCACGTAACAATTTTACTGGATTTATAATTTTTCAGCAAAAGAAAAAACTGTAACACTTTTTCAGTTTTGACATTGAAATAATTTTGTTTGTTGGTCGCGTCGTTACGGTTAATTCAACCACAATTATGAAGTTGTTATAGTTTTTATTTTATTCCAAATATTGTGTTGGTGATACTGCGAGCGTTACTGCGAATTGTTAGCTAAACATCTTTTTCACTTGTGACCATAAACATCAATATTGCGATGTTGTGTTTGTCATCAGTCAGTTGTAAAGTTGTTTGGTTGTTTGGTTGTTTGGAAATTTGACATTGAAAGTTTTATAAAAAATAGTTTGTTGACAATGACAATGACTTATTTGAACTTTTGCCTGGTTCATTTTGAGTTGATGGTCTTTTGAATGAACTCTGATAAATAATAGGATTTGTGATCATATACGGATATAATTTTGTTTTATCCATGAATCTAAATAGTTCAGAATCTGCTGTAGTCAGATTTCATAAAATTAGCTAATTAATCAATTGTCTGGATTACAAAAATGCAAACTCCCTATTTAAATTTTTGTCTCATTATTCAAATTATTTTAAGTTGATATTTTAAATTTAAATTCATTTTAAAATTCATTTGTTTGGATCAAAAAACATCATTTTGAAAAAAAAACAATAAAAATATTTCGCTTTGTCCTAAAAATCAACGATTCAAAAATAAACCTAAAATTTTCTAGAATGTAGAATTTTCTGAATGGAATTAAAATTTATCTATTTATTGAAAACTTAAATTTAATTTTCAAATTCTTACAACTCGTAGTAAATTCCAGTAATAATAGAGCATTACAACAAATCCATACCCTCAAAAGCAATAAAAATATATTTCCGTCGTTCTCTATTAAATTCATTGTAATTTAAATGTGGTAGATTTTTTGCCACGCATCACTTAACATTCTACACATAATCTGCATCATTTTCAATCATCCTACTTTTAATGATTTCAATAACAAGCTTTTTCAGCTAGATCTATGCCAACCGCTCCTACTCTCTGACTATGAGAAATTTTGAGTACATGCTCAATAGTCAATACGTTCAATAGACTTCTAAGCCTAGAAACTATCGACCAAGCATAAATATAGAAACCATAGAAAAGTATCCCAATCCATGCATTAAAAAGAATCACCAAGAAATCTGCATCCAAAATATCAATTACTTATGTATAGCAATATGCGCATTTAAATTTCTCAAGCAATTGCTGTAGACTTAATCTCTTGTATATGGAAGTTATTTAAGTCTATATGTTGATTGCTTATACAATGCGGACAAGATAAACGCGTTTAAACAGTAACAACCGGCAGTTGGAGGCTTTTTTTTGTTCCATTATATGGAAATGGTTATCAATTTGGAATTTTCATTTTAACATTTGTTTTAAAGATAAGGGCGTGAAAGCTTAATGATGTGAAATTTTAAATTGGTAAGTCGTTGTGACATTTCTTTGATGAATGAGATATTGTTTAAAAGAGATGCATTTAAAAGAGTATTATAAAAAGTTTCTAGCTCTCTTGCAGATGTTAATTCAGAGATACTCAAAGAAAGAAATAGAGCGACGAAATGCAAGTGATTGCAATAGTTTCATAATTAGAGGACGTACTTCAATTCAATAGCGATTTTAACGATGTCTAACCATTTTCACGCTTCAAAATGCAAAACAAATGATTTTTCATCTAAATCAAACATTAAAGTTAATCATTCGCTCCGATTACATTTGAATATTCTCTACATAACATCTTATTAAATACTTTAGGAGAACAATTAAGTGAAAGATATTAATAATAATTTTAATGTCGAGCAAGACTTTTTCCCATTAAATTTGCACAAAATTTAAATTTAAATGGAGAAACAACGTTATTAGCAGAAGTTTCTATTGAATTTCGCGGTTCACACCGAGTCAGATAGAGTTGCAGTTTTAACAGTTTTAAGACACCTTTGGAATTTTTCTCACAAAGTTTGAATTGCAAAAAATGTTACTGGGCACCATATCTTATAAGGAAATCAAATTGATTTTTGTGCTTTTGTTTATTTGAGTACTTGTTAGATTAAAAGAAAAGGTTCAATTAGATTTCAATTTGATTAAATTTGATTCAATTTGATTTATTCCGCATTGAACAATTTCCAAGAAATTTCAGGGGAGCTCGAAATAAATATTGCAGGAAATATAAACTTACAAGTATTTATAATTCAAATACCTTTCTAATCTTATCTGCAGAACTTCAATGATAAGATTAAAGGCGCAAATAAAGCAATTGAGTAAATAAAGCACCTTTGTTAATTGTTTTTATTGGATGGATTTGAACATAGAAGGTATAAATCCATTCTAGAAAAATTTCAGAATGTAACACAGCAAAACAGTTTTTTTTCAAACTTTATAAGTTCAACAAAAAGTTCTAAGATCCACACGAAACTCTGATCAAAAATAATTCCTTCTCTAACAAATCTCCTTTGATCAGAAATTCGATTGAAGTGTTCATCAAATATTCTTCATTTATGCTCTTATTGACTGTGAAGTCCCGCTTACTGTAAAATGTATATTAATCAGAATTACATCCAAACTGTTATAATTTTTTGGAATAATTCGCGGTTTCAAAGATTAAAATGCAACGCGAATATAAAACAGTTTTCGTTAATCAGAAACCAAATACCTCGTCAAAAGAACCTGATTCAAATTTAAGTGATGCAAATCAATTATCTACGTTTTGATACTGTTCTCACTAAACTTTTAACAACTTGAGCAACAATTTTCAAGAGCAAGAAGAAACCAAAAAACAGTAAACTTACTTTTTCGGCGGACAGCAACAACAATGAAGCAGCTTATGCTTCCAGCAAGTGAGCATATGTAACTGAACCACAAAGTGGGTGTTCATTGGTGGTTAATTTTCAACTAAAATTTGATATTTAACTGAATTATAGTTCAACCAATTTATTAGAATGTAAGAAGCGACAACATTAAAAATGTAAATTCTATTGGAATAAAATCAGTTATCAAATTTTTTTTGTCTAATTAATCCATCCATCAACATCCTCTCTCACTGAGCGGAAAAACGTTTCCAGGCAAAACTCGTAAATCTTGTACAATATCGGCCGTTGTTAACTTTATTTCGTTAATTTTCTCAACAACAATTATAGTATTAATGTTTGTCTTAATTAAAACAAATAGCAATATCAAATACTTGCACTCGAAACGAATTGAGAACAAAAAGCGCATAAATTTATGTGGAATATGCTCGGAAATTGCTCGATAAACGGTTGGTTTGTTGAGGCTTTTGATGGTTTTTTGGTCAATCAAGATAACAAATGAAATCAAAATGTTTAAATCGGTTTAAAAGGAAAATCTGTTGTTGCTTTGGAGTACCAAGTAAAATAGTAATTAATGTTTAATAGAATAGAACCAAATGGGTGGCTTTAGTTATAAAAGTAAATCGAGATGGAGAAATTTGAGGGATTTTACTTGATTGATGTGAATGGTAAAGAAGGTCGAGATTGATTATAATGAAAAATGATTTGGTTTTTTGTTAAGTAGCCTTGTTTATATTTTAATTATTTTGAAAGTATTTTGAAAGTAAGCCCCTTTACAGAGAATCTGCTTTAAAAAATAGTTAGAGTTAAATTATTTAAGTTTTTATGATATATATTCAAATTTTCAACAACTTTTGAAAACTCGCTCAATCAATCGATATTTCAACTTACCAACTGCACAGTCTCTGAAATTAGAAATACTGCAAATTCTCATGTACTTGAACCGCGTCACAAACATTTTTTTTCCAGTACCAATCAATCAATTACCTTGTTAAGTTTCCAACTGTCTGTGAATACAAAATATAAATGCTAGAAAAAAGTACAATCAAATGTAAAAAAACATAACAATCGAAGCTTTTCTGCTGTAAATTCACAAAACTCACAAAACTCACAAATTCACTTAAATTCACCGAAAAGCCGAACAACATTCGGAACAAAAACCTTTAAAAATGGAAAATCAATTTTCACTTTTTGTTCCGAGTTGACACAAATTCGATTAATTGTTTGGATTTGCAAGCAGATTTGTTGGGATTTTCTCACGAATTATGCACCAAACTGATTATTGAAATGGCAGCTATATAATAATGTAATGGCCAGCATGCTTTGTTGGGCTGAGCGAGTAGATTGCAGATAGTATTAACGGGCGACCGAACTATACATTTCACTTTGAACCTAGATTTATTTTTTGTGGAAATTACTTAGTGCCAAGTAAAAGAGTAAAGGTTAGGCTGTGTTTTTGTCAAATTCTTTAGATCGAATGAATACTTTATTTTGGCCTTAATTTGAATTTCTTGAAATTTTAATTTTAATTTTTAAGCATAGAAACGCAAAAGGTAAAAATTCAATAAGTTTTCCTTTTTAAATAGTTTTGTGTATTTTTCAAACTTTGAATAATGAAAAAATTTTTAAATATTCCATTACTCTTTTACATTATTACAATGAAACAAAAACATCCACCATCTGTGCATGCAACTAACAACTTCCTCCAAAATCACCATAATTTCATCCAATTTCGCCAAAAAAAAATACTGTTCAGACTCTTGTAATAAGCCTTGAGGTGTAACCAAAGCAATGTCATGTTCCAAGACCAAATCATTATATTTAGGATTTTCCAGGTTTTCCACAAAAAATTAATTTGAATTTTGTCATCAAGTTAGAAAACAATAGCAGTTATCATGAAAGAGGCTTTTCATTTCTATTATGACAGGCAGCGAAAATAATGAAAATAAATAACAGAAGATTATTTAGTTTTATTGAGAAAAATGTGTGCGTGGTTCGAGTAATTGGTGGTAATTTGGAGTTGTCTGATTGTAGGTTGGCGAAAATTAGCTGATTATAAATGGTGGTTTGAAGTTTTTTTGGCGCCAAGTTTTTGGATTGAACTTGACTTGAACTTCCAGCGTTCAAGTTGTTTAGTGTTGGTTAGGATTTTGTTTTCAAAATGCATGAAATTTTAAAAATTATTTTAAAAGATTATAATAATGATAATTTGAAATCCGCTATTTATTACTTTTTTGCACTAAAACTATAGTTAAATAATCTACTCAAATAAATTATAAAAGAACGAAAAGTTATACAAAACCATCTAATCGGGTAACCTGAGATTGACGCACATTTTATGTCATACACACTAATTGCATTTGAAACACTTAAGCCAGAACTGACTCTCTCCTCGCCGTGGTTAATTTAATTATACGCACAACATTATTAGACTATAGACAGAGTGTTTCTATTGTTTATTTGTTCGTACTTTTTAAGTTTTAAAGGTTTGTACTGTGACACATTTTCCCGAGCGCATTTTATCTACGCACTCGTACAAAGTGAAATTTTCATTAAATTCATCAAATGTTCGAAGTTAAATCAACAACATGCTTAAACACAAATTCAGTTTGGAAAAATGTGCGGGAACATTGTTTGCGTAACAATTAAAATGCGCGTATCATTTCGGATAAAATGTGAGAACTTTCCGGTTAAATGACTCTGTTGTTTGTTTTTTTTTTGGAAAGTGCTTATTGTATCTAGCGTAGATTTGAAAAGGCGCCAAAATGCATTTTTTCAGTAAATATTGAAACTTTTTCCAGTTTTCACTTGCATGACTTGCATACTAGCATGACATTATAGTTTTTAGTGATTTATGGGGTTTCTACAGTTTATGGCATTTGCATTTTGCATAAATGATTGCGCGGTGATTGGTGAAATTTCCTTGTGAATTGGGTCCACGTTGCTTTGAGGTTGAGGTGCTGATCTTTGGATTATTTGCGATGTTATTGTAAACCGTTGTGGTGACTATTTGGCAAAAAAGCTAATTACTAATGGCAGTTAAAGCATGATGATTAAAAACTTGATGTCTGGCGATAGTTTTCCAGCTAGAAGATTGATTAGTTGCCTTTCATTTTAGAAAACTCATGTATTGATGAATAATTATAAACCAATCAATTTTAATTTTGCAGTCACTTATAAATAAATTATTTTTAAACTTATTTATTTTTCGGGAAACTACCAAAACTGTTGTTTTTCCCATCTTCAAGACAAATTCATCAATTGAATTTAGTTTGCAAAAAAAATCTTTGTAATAATGTTATGCATTTATGTTATTTTTATGTACAAGTTATTAAACATTGTTTTGAAGATGGAAATAATTGTTTCTATTACATATCTTGCGGTTGTTTACTCTGTTTTGACTTTTTTAAAAAAGGAAGAAGAATACGTAAATTCCAGTAATTACGGTCAATAAGAAACTTGATAACAAGTTGTAATTAAAAAAACATACGCAATTCTAAATATTAAATATTTACATAAAAACTCAGTAAAACGAATTTTCCAAAAAAGTCATCAAATAATTTCTAATAACAAAATTAACAAAAATCATCCAAAAAACAATGCTCTAAACCCAAAACCTCGAAACTCTTGGTGAAATCTCAAGTAAACATCTCCGAAAAAGCAAATAAGCTTCAACTCATCTAAAACACTGAATGTTATCCATAGCAAATTAATTTATTAAGTTGGGCATTCGACGAAAACGGTAAATATTTTCCGCACATCTGAAAACATTTGAAAACTCGAAAAGCCAGCAACAATGCGTGGAAAATTTATGTGAAATTCCACTATCCAGTTTCACGGAATACTGAAAAATCACGTTTATGTGCGCATATCAGCATAATTTATTTGTATGTAAATAGAAAATTAAATGTGTTCTATTAAATTGTATTAAATGCTTTCGAAATTGGGGTTGACTGATGATGATCAGCTTGTTGAACTTCTTTTAGTCTACTCATTAGTTGTTGGGTTTAGAACAATTTTGATTTAGACTTTCTTTGGTAAACTGATATGAGCTGATACGAGACTGGTTAAAAAATAGATTTAAAAAGATCAAAAAATTTTAATCTTCAGAATTTCCAGCAACTTATATAATTTTACATTTCAAAATCATCTTCATCTTCAAAATAATCTTCCGATCCCTCGATCTACATAACCGAAAGAAAACACCATTAATCAGGCACCTCCACCAAATGCACTAAAAATCACGTAATACTCTAACTACAGATGAAATGTAGGTGAATGCTATTGTTCGATTAAAGCACATTTCAACTATGTTTAACGAAATTTTACGAAATTAGCTGCTAAATTTCCATTTCGCTTCGGCATTAACGAGCTCACAAACAATATGCGATCACTTTGCATATCAATTTCCCAATTGTTCTGCCGCAAAGCATCAGCTTTTAGTGGATTTTTATTTTTTAACCATTTTTCGGCGCGCAGTGTTTCATGCTCGACAAAATTTACTAAGCACTTTGGAAAAGTTTTTAGTGGAAAATTTGCTTCAAACTGCTTGTCTATTTAAATGTTAATGTGATTTGATGCGATGTTGAATGCTGTTGAATGGAGAGAATTACATAAAAGTAAAACACACATTGTTTGTTAATTTTGTAGCATGTGATTTTTGATGATGCTTGTATAGTCAAATGATGATGGTACGGCTGGATATTGAATTAAATGAGGCTTGGAACTCTGTGAGAAATTGGGTGGGTTGAGAAGTATTTTCGACAGGTTTTTGAAGTTCTCATAATTCATTTAATAATCTTTGATGTGTGGAAATTTTTCTTTTTTTCAAATCTTCAATGAGTAAAAAACTTCTATTAAATAAACTCATTTTAGAGATTTATAAATTTTAAAACACTTAATTTTTAAATGGTTTTCAGTAACTTCTACAGATTCTTAAAACTCAAATATATTTTTTATCAGTGTACTTTTACTCGAAAAAGACCAAAAGTGGTTTATGCCCAACGAACTCGAGGCGTGGAAATGGTGCTGGTTGCCTAATTTCAACTCATAAGCAGGAAAACATAGTAAATCAAGAAAGTTACGTCTTCCATCTAAAGTGGTCAATCAGTGGTCCCAAGGGGGCCTATTAAAGGCTGTTGCTGCAAACAATGAACTAACTGATTATTTAACGATTAATTGAAAACTTCAGCTCAAACAAGCCACAATATGAGCATAAAAAGTACAAAATTAAACAAAATTATACACAATTGAATTAAACAATTTTAAATGCCAATGTCCAGTGACTTTAATGGCACTTCATAAGACAATCCAATTCTTCAATTTCAAGAAATGAAATAAATTGCTGATATTGCAAAATTCAACATTATTGCTAGAGAACCGATTAATCTGCTGGAAAATATTTCAAATTATTGTGTGGAGCATTTTTTTCGCTGTTTTGTTTTATTGTGAAGCAATTGCATGTACGAGACGAGTGTAAAAGTTGAGTTAAGTTGAGTGTAAGTCGATGTGTGAAAAATATGATTTTACTGCTTTGAAGGCTGACCCAATGCGAGTAATGATCAATCGAATGGAGTCTCGGACGGAACTAATCTTTTGTGGTAATCTTTGGTAGTTGAATTGAAGGAAATGAGATTGCTGGCATCAAATGCTTTGATAGATGATTTTGCTTATGTACACATTTGTAAATTACTATAACAAGTCAAGTAAAATGAAAGAGCATTGCTTAAGAATTGCTTTAAGAATTGGTCAATCAGCCACTGAAAAGTTACTGAGGTTGAAGTTTATAATCATTGATAAAAAATTACCGAAACATAATAATAATAATATGGACAATCGGCCATCTACATTTAACAACTTCATACAATCGTTTCAGTTCAACATAAATCAGATCAGCTTCTCAGATTTCCAAGCCGTGGTCAAACTAATTGCACATAAACGCACATAAACGCTTCAATGCTTTATTCAACGCTCTGACCTTGAATCTCAATCAGCAAGACAGACAGAATCTGCATCTTTTCACACCGCCGAGCTCTGTCCGCGGGACGAGTTATTTATTTTAAAAATGAGTTTAATTTATTTACGGAATTATAATCTCATAATTTTATTCGCTTTTTCGGTGACCATCAAACTCACTCATTTCTATGCTATAGTACAGACAATTGCTTCACCGGTCCAAGTTTATCCAAGTTGAAGTTTAATGTGTGGTTTACATTTTGGTTGGAAAAGTTTAACGGCAGAATATGTGTCATGGCAATTTTTCTTCGGTCTTTTCTGCTTCTTTCAGATCCATAAACGAGTTTCCAAGACTGCCAAGTAAATGAGCTACGATTATGCCATTACTCGACTATTATTGCCATTATATTCAAAATCGAATTAACCAACTAGAGAAAATATTTGTGAGATTTGAGAGATTTCTTTAGAGATTTCTGGGATTTGTAAGTTTGCTGAGTTTGTGGTGCTTAAGAAAGAAATTGAGACAAAACGGTTCTTGTTCGTTTGTGTTCTCTTTGTGTTCAATTTTTGAAAGCAATTTTTAAGTGACTTTGCGTATATATAGTTTACTTGCCATTCAGCAGCGATGCTCTCAAAACGTCACTCACTCAGTGTGCAATGAGAAAGACTTTGTTGTTTAAGAGGGTCATTTTTGATGGCAGAAGCTATAATTTAAGATCGAAGACAAAATTTGATAAAATGCTCGAGTGCTCAACAATTGATGGATACTTGATTACTTGAGTTGCGAAAATAAGTTTTTATCCTTCCAGGAAATATTTCACGATCCAAGCACACCCTCATTTTTTGTCAGTATAAATCGTTTAAAAAAAATTTTAGCCAAGAAAATCGCTTCGGAAATGCAAAATTCTCCAATTTCGCTAAAATTTTCTAAAATTCGTCAATTGATTCCATCAAAGGTGACAATCATTGGTGTAATTAGCTAGTTGCAATTTTGCATTCACTTCATCTTCCAGCACAACAATAAAGTTGGGTTAAATTCAGTAAATTTCTATAATTTTCATCAAACTTTATTATGAAGATCAGAAAAGTTTCTTCAAAAATATTTTTGCCAGATTTATTGACGGGCTTACTTTCTCCGTCTTGAATCTGTTCTTTCTTTGTTTCATGGTTTTCTCATTGATTTTGATGGTTTTGGGAGTAATGATGAAAAATCGATTTTTGTTTGTGCAAATTCAATTTTTTGGTTGTTGAAGTTAATAAATTTCGAGAACATAATTTTCTTGAAAATTTTTATCGAAATGATTTTTCGGTCTGCATTAAATGTTAAGTTTTTTTTTTGCCAATTTGTCGGTTTAAGGAAAACAAATTTGTAAGAAAAAAGTCTGCAATCTTGAAAGTTCATAAATTTTAAATAAATTCACCGCACATTGAAACGCCAACTAAAGGAAAGTCAACATGTATTTTTATTAAAAGTCATAAATCTATTTTAAAGTTCCAAATCAACGAAAATTACAAATATTACAATTTTACTTTCTTCGATTGTTTTTGGAACAATTCAAATACATGATCTATCGCATTGAAAATAATCATTGAGACATAAAAATTCACATAAACTCACACTAATTAAAAAAAACATCACAAAGCTCGAAAGAGTGTAAGAAAAAACACCTAAACAACCAAAGCAACAAAATTAACAAAATTTACAAAAGGCTTTAAAAATTTAGACAAAAAACACAACAAAAAAAGAATTCATTAGGTTTTTTGCTTTCAAACCATTTTAAACTATTTTCAACGTTTTTACATCTTTAAGCTTATTAATTTTGCAGCACAAGTAACATAAAAGATAATTCATATTATTTAACACCACACTCATTATTTGTCATTACGAATTAATAATTACAGTTTCAATTAAAATTACGCAATTTTTGCATATTGCGAGCAAAATTAAAAAATGGTGTATTTTTGTATTTAAAACGGATTTTTGGGTAAAGCGGGGTTGAGAGTGGAACATATCAGAAATTGTTTCATTAATTACTAATAATTTATTTGATAAAATTTTCATGAATATATGAACTGCCGTCAAGAAAAATCTAAACTATTTATTTATTTTTTTTGATTTCTCATTTCCTCAGATTAAACGTTTTAAGAAATTCTCCATTAAATCAACAATTTACCTTTTTTTCCTAAGAACTACTTAAAAAATCACCTTCCGTCCCACTTCTTTCAGCACCTTTACTGCTTTATGCTACTTCACAATCCATTTTATTCCATATTTTCATTCATATACAAATCTCGTACAATTTATAAGTGTACGCAAGCTGAAGAGATTACTTCTTCGAATTTCTTTCAAACACTCGAGAAACATTGAATAATGAAATACGCAGCTATACTCAGCATTATAATGTCTGTAATTTCAATAAAGCCAGTGTCGAGTGTGCTTCCAATTATTGTCGATACATTAATCCGGAAACGAACATTAGCCAAGTTGCATAATACTGACATATTATAATTCACTAATAAATGGAAATACTAGAAGAGAGAGAGATTACAATTTTGAGCTCAAGATTAATCGAATGAGTAGCGTTGCATACATGAATATAAATTTTTTTATGTTTTTTGTTCAATTATTTTGTCAATGCAATCGCTGAATAATTTACAAAAGAAATTAATGAGTTTTACACGCTTAGCAAATGGACAAATTATAAATTACACACAGATATAATTCTGACCATTAAAAATTAATTTTATTGCATACATTATTGAAATTCTTTATACACCTCCATGAATCAGAGATATTCCTTGCTCAACGAACTTGCATCATAAAAATGCAATATACTTGTTAATTGCAAAAAAATGAATTGGATTTTTTTATTAAGCGGATTTTATGATACTTGAGGTTATGATGCGGTTTTTATGAACTTTTCTTAAGCTCTTAGCACGATCGAGACAATGTATGAATAGAATCAAAAACAAATAATTCTTTGTTCTACAAATTATTTCGATCTATAATTTGCTTTCACTTAATCGTAAACTTACAACATAATAGAACCACTTAAGCTTACTTAAGCCGTTTTCTTCAATCCATCCTGTTTATAATAATTCTGCGGCAGCACAAAAGTGAACCCGAGCATATGGTTTGCGAACTAAGGTCAAATTACTGGTAATTACAATTTTCCATATTGCATTATTGCATGCAGCAGGTGTCATTCCAATCTTCATTTCTATTATCGTATTACAATTTTACACTTAATCGCAAATAATCGCGGTATTGTGGAGTAAAGAATAATGCAACAAAGTGGATGGTCGTGCCTGAAGGAATATATAAAGTAAATAAAGCGAAAATAGAATCAATACGAAATTCAATACGCTTAGCGAAGGCAGCAAACAAACGTGAGGTTGATCCTATTAAGTTTTTTATTTGTGCTTCATTCAAGTGTAAACTTGTCACCAAATAAAATCAAACACTGTGTACAGTTTGGAGGTGGATGTTGAAGCATTAACACCGTTTAATACAGCCTTTTTCGCTTTAATTGCTCTTATTCAACCAGTTCAAGTGTTTAAATATTGAGAATACCGAATTCAGAAAAAAGTGAATTAAGCTGAACTTAAATTCAAATTATTTAATTAAACTAAATTAAATGATTATATCCGAAAAATTGTGTAATCAAATAAAGAAATGAAACTTTTCTTTTTGTTACAGAAGACAAAATGGCTTACGTGGGACTTTCTCAGCACATTGACTTTCAGAAACTGAAAGGGCCTAGTGATCGCTTCGAGTTGCAGGTAATTAATTTTTCTGGTGTAGATAATTACTTGAGTAATTAATAATGTTGTGTGTGCATTGCAAGTTCATAATTATTTCATCGTATTTTGCAAGTGCATCATGAATTTCATTATTAAGATTTATCATCGTTTTATTTCGTTTCTGCAGACTTTAATAGGCGAAGGAACTTATGGTGAAGTTTTCAGCGCCAAAGATAAATTAACAAACAAGCGTGTTGCTGTAAAGATCCTCGAAAGCATCACCGATAATTTAGAGGAAATTGAAGAAGAATTTATGGTCCTCCGAGATTTATCAAAGCATCCAAATTTACCAGAATTTACAGGAATTTTCCTGAGAAAAGGTGTAAATGCCGAAGATGATCAACTTTGGTTTGTCATGGAATTATGCGTTGGTGGCAGCGTGACTGACCTTGTACATGGCCTTAGACAACGTGGCGATAGACTGTCTGACAATCAAATCGGATTTATTTTGCGGGAAACCGTAAAAGCGCTTATTTACCTTCACCAGAATCACTGTATGCATAGAGACATTAAAGGTCATAATATATTGTTGACTGAGCAAGGAGATGTTAAACTTGTAGACTTTGGGGTCAGCTCGCATCTAGCAGCCACAATGGCGAGGAGGAACACTTCAGTAGGAAGTAAGTGTTACAGATTTATTTTATTATTCCATCGATCTTGAATGTTCATCCAAAATATTATCACTTCTTTCCATTCAGCTCCCTTCTGGATGAGCCCTGAAGTAATTGCTTGTGAGCAACAGCTAGATCAAAGTTACGATGCAAGATGTGATGTCTGGTCCTTAGGAATAACTGCCATTGAACTAGCCGAAGGAGATCCTCCACTTTGCGAGCTTCATCCTATGCGAGCTTTATTCCAGATCCCAAGAAATCCACCACCAACCCTGGCTAGACCAGAATATTTCACGTCAGATTTATCAGATTTCATTTCCGAATGTTTGGTCAAGGATTTTGAGCAACGACCTTTTGCCAAGGAGCTTTTGGAGCATCCATTTTTAAAGAATATCGCAAATTTTGTTGATCAAGTGAAAAGGGAATTACGAACTGAAATTGAGAAGCAAAGATTGGATGGAAGGTCCCCAAGACAAGCTGAAGCCACCACAAAATATGGAAAATTAAAGTCAGATAGGAAATCGAAGCCTGAAAAAATGTACATGGACGATTTGGCTGCTCTTGAAGTTTTGTCTGAAGACACTATTGTGGAGCAACTGCAAAAACGATACGAGAGTAACCAAATTTATACAAACATTGGAGATATTTTGGTTGCTGTGAATCCTTTTGAAAACTTAGGACTTTATACGCCAAACCATCAGAGAAGATATTGTGGAAAAGCTCGTTCTGATAATCCACCACATATTTTCGCAGTTGCTGATGCTGCTCACCAAGCTTTAATTCATCAAAAGCAAAATCAAGCTATTGTTATTTCTGGTGAGAGTGGATCTGGAAAAACTGAGAGTGCTAACTTATTGCTAAAGCAGCTAGTGTTTCTCGGGAAAGCACCTAATCGAAATTTAGAAGAAAAAATACTGCAGGTGAATCCAATAATGGAAGCTTTTGGTAATGCCAGAACGGGGATCAATTCTAACAGTTCAAGATTTGGAAAGTATTTGGAATTGACCATGACAAAAACAGGAAAGGTAACTGGAGCTAGGATCTCAGTATATTTGTTGGAGCAAAGTCGAGTGGTTCAACAGGGAGAGTGAGTATCTAAACTAATTTTAGCGCCAAAATTATTTCTAATTTTAATTCAACTTCCTTAGGAGCGAGGGAAATTTCCACATTTTCTACTACATGTACGATGGACTTGAAGCTGAAGGTCGATTACAAGATTACTACTTAGACGTAGAATATCGTAAGCATCATCGATATTTGCGTGATACCAATAGCTTTCACAAAGGAAATAACGAAAAGTGGAAGCAACTGAAATCAAGCTTTAAAGTTCTTGGCTTCCGAGATGATGAAGTGGATATGGTCAATCGAGTACTAGCAGCAATTTTAAACCTTGGTGATATTGAATTTGGAGAAGTTGTAACAAACGATAATACTGATAACAAAGCAAAGGTTATTGATCTTGCGCCAATGCATCGTGTTTCAAAGTTGCTTGGTGTTGAATCTTCAGAGCTTTTGGATTCATTAACATCAAACTCAGTAGTCACAAGAGGAGAAACCATTGTTCGTAACAACACAGTCACTGAAGCAGCAGCAGCTCGAGACGCAATGTCTAAAGCACTTTATGGCAGGCTTTTCGACTGGATGGTGAATCAAATCAACCTTTTGTTAGTTTTTAATCGACCAAATGCAAATGAACAGCTAGCAGTAGGATTGCTGGACATTTTTGGATTCGAGAACTTTGCCAAGAATTCATTTGAGCAGCTGTGCATAAATGTGGCAAATGAGCAGATACAATATTATTTCAACCAACACATTTTCACATGGGAGCAGCAAGAATATCTTGCTGAAGGAATTCCGGTGGATTTAGTAGAATTTGCTGATAATAGACCCGTTCTTGATATGTTGCTTAGTAGACCTCTTGGTTTGCTAGCCTTGTTGGATGAAGAGAGTAGATTTCCACGATCGACTGATCGTTCATTGATTGGTGAGTTTAAATTGAATATAATATTTTTGGCGCCAATATATGTTCTAATTTTTTATCCAGAAAAATTCCACGGTAATATCAAATCAAAGTTCTATCAACGGCCAAAATCAGATGCGGTTTGCTTTGCTATTCACCATTTCGCCGGTCGAGTTGTTTATCAAGCCGAGAGTTTCTTGGATAAAAATCGAAACTTTCTTCCCGCTGAAGTGATTCAACTTGTTCGACAGTCACAATACGATATGATAAGATTCTTATTTCAATGTCCTATTACTAAGACGGGTAATCTTTACTCGGCACTTCAAGACACAGGAACTAGACCCAATACTGTGAAGGTTGATACTAAGGTTTGTTGGTCATCAGCATGGCTTATTTTGAAGTGATGATTAATTGCAAATTATTGATTACGAATGATTATTATTGGAACAAAAAGTTATCAATACATTCCATGATAAGATATCTTTAATACTTGCAATACATGTCATCGAACTACAATCAATTACGCAATTAATGTCTAGATTCATTTTTATATAATTTGCTAACCAATAATTTGTATTTTTGTCTAATTTCAGGAACGCTATAACTCACGAGGCTTGGCTTCCCAATCACGTGCTCAGCAAACTGTCGCAACTTACTTCAGATTTTCTCTTATGGATTTGCTTCAGAAAATGGTAGCTGGCACTCCACAATTTGTTCGCTGCATCAAGCCCAACGACGTGAAAGCTCCCAAATGCTTCGAATCTAGTAAAGTTATCAAACAATTGAGATACACTGGAGTTTTAGAAACCATAAGGATCAGGCAACATGGATTTTCTCATAGATTGACATACGCTGATTTTTTGAGAAGATATTGCTTCTTGGCTTATGGATTCGAAGAGAGAGTGGTAGCGAATAGAGAAGCTTGTCGTTTATTGCTGTTAAGGCTGAAGCTTGATGGATGGGCTCTTGGAAAATCAAAGGTGTTTTTAAAATACTATCACATTGAGTTTTTAAGCAAACTTTACGAAGATCATGTGCGTAAAATCACCTTAGTTCAATCTTACGTTAGACGTTGGCTAGCAAAAACAAGATTCAGCAAAATGAAGGAAGAAATGAGGTTGAGTGCATTAACTCTTCAAAAACATGTTCGAGGATGGTTAACTAGAAGGAGATATATGATAATCAAGGAGAAACAGATGAGGGCAGAGCAATTGGCTTTAGAACAAGAGCAAGAGAAGGAACGACAACTTGCTAAGAATAAACAAATTTTTGGAAGAGCTGCTTTGCTCCAAAGATTAGCATCTCAAGATCATGGAGTTGGAAGTGAGAAAGAGACTAGAGCTGCTGTTGTTATTCAAAGCTGTTAGTAGTTTTAAAATATTTCTTTGTTAGTAATTTTATAGTTTATTCTGATAATTTCTAGATTTCCGAGGCTACACGATTAGAAAAAACAAATATGGACCAGAAAAAGAGGCTAAAGTAAAGCTTATATTAAATACAGCTAAAACTCGTTCAGATGCTCAGAAAATGTTACTTAAAGAAGGATTCAAGTCAGATGATATTGTCAGAATAATCCAGAAATATTTCAGGTAAGCACAATTTTTTTTAATTAAATGGAGGACATTTAAATAATTTATTTTACCTCAAGACGCAACTCTAAAGAAACAAACCAGTACTTACCTCCTCCGGACAAAAAGAAATCCACCCCTCAATCTTCACCCAACAAAAAGCAAATGACTCCAAAAGATCAACATATGGAGCTCATAAGCTTTGCCCAAAACGTGCATTTGCTGAATCAAGAGATGCACAAAAACTTGCGTCATAATAAAGCTGGAGTTCCAATCAATAAAATTGATAAAGTTCCAGCTGACTATAAAAGACCTCCAGGATTCATGCTAATTCCAGGATTACTGGGGACCATTCCGGGAGGAGATCATCACATTTTGAACTTGATTCAAGCCAACGGAAAAAGTAATCAGCTTTTTGAGAAGCTGGATGAAGCAGCGAGGTGAGTTTGAATAAATTTTTGTGTATTTTTATGTAAAGGTCAACTTTACTGTAAATTTTTGAAAAGTTTAAGCTGTGAGTTAAGTTAAACTTGGTTAAACGGTACATATCTAAAGTATTACAATTTATATTCGTGTTACTGAATTTTACTGATTTTAACATAATTTGTTATTGTTTGATTTAATTACTTTTAATTACTTCAATTAATTTGGTGTTTTATGTTTATGCTCGCATTTCTTGGAATCGTTGGTTTTGTTGAATTTTTGGAATAGTTCGCCAACCAGTGATTTTGACGAATTTTCACCATGGGATGTTCCATTTTACAAAATTGATAAGAGAATCAGATGTGAAAGGTTCAAGCTTTATTTGTAGTTACTATTCTGTTTGCTTCTTCCCAAGAAAATTTAGAATTGTCCTATTTTGAACCTTGCATTGAACTCTTTCCATATTCAAAATAATCATCTAACATTTTCCCGCCAAATCTTCCAGAAACCGTCGCTTAAATGAAGAACTAGCACTTAATAGAGAACAGCTAATGAATGAAAGGCAACCCAACTGGATCCACCTGTTAGCTCATGATAATCCAAGCAAGTCTGGCCATCAAATGGGAAAGCTGAAGGGATTGATCAGGTATGATAAAGAGTTTGGCCGTGTGCATCACATTTGTATAATAATAATTTTATCTTCTGCAAGCTCACAAGCAGCTATATTCAAAAAATAAGCTTTCAAGGTATCAATTACCCTCTTAATGGTTCAAAATAACACAAATTCCTCAAGTTGTATAAAATTTTAAGAAATTTCACCCAGTTTCTTTAAAAATCTAATATCACTTTAAACATCTTTCTTAGTCCCTCCAAAGAATATCTGCGAAATGTGTCCGCCTTCAACTACATGAACCCAAATCACGCCATGCCAAACAAGATTCGAAACATGTCCTATGCTGGAGTTGATTACACCCACGTGCTCCCAAAACCCATCGAAATGCTTCCAGAAAATCCAAAAGATAAGAATGAGAAACCCGAGAAACTAGACAAGAAGGCTAAACAAGAGAAAAAAGATAGAGAGAAGAAAAACAAAAAAGTTAAGAAAGAAAAGCAAAAGAAAGAGAAAGTTGTACATGGTGATAAGATCTTGGTTTCCAGTAAGGAGCCGATTTACGCGGGAAAACTTCCAGCTCAAAGATTCAACATTCCAGCTCATCATGAGTACCAAAACGTTTCAGAGGAGCAAAAGAGGCAATTGATCCAGGAATCTCAGAAAAACAATGAAAATTTGAGGAGATTTGGAGATACTAATCTGCTTAAGGTGAGATTTTCATTTTATTGATCTTCAAACTAATAAATTTTATGTTATTTATCCAAAAAAGGTGGACCGCAGCAAAAAGCCCCAAATGAACGGCAAGTGTGAAATCAACAATGGTATATACGTCTTTAATTCCAACGTGTCTAAGGATTCAAACAACAGTTTAACCTCTTTTGCGGAAATAGAGCAGAAATCAAAAGAAAACGGTCACCAAGACCTAAGCAGCAAATTCAAGAACTTCAACCTTTCCAAATACCTGAACATTGACATTCGATCCCCTAGCAAACAAAGCGTGGTCAGCGCCAACAGTTCCAGCAAATCTTCATCTTTATCCAATAAATCTTCTTGTGACTCTATGGAACAAGCGATCATTATGAACGGCTTGCAAAGTTCTGGAACTGGACAAAATTCATCTTATTTGGGACCGTTTAATTTTAGGCAGCTTTTGAAACCAACACCATGTGGTGGACCTACTGAAAGTTTGAGAAAACGGAAGAATAATTCAGTGTTTGCATCTCCACCTTCACAAAAAGGCAAAAATGTTTAAAAAGTGGAAAGAAATGTCAAATGAGAATTCGACCACTGAAAAACATATTGCCTGAAATTGTTGCTTTGTTTTAAAGTTCTTGCTAGTTACCAAAAATATTTTTAAAATTTTTTTTAGAGTTAACAAATTTTATTCCATTTGTTAGATATTAATTAATAAAATTAAAAGTAATAAAACCATTTAATTATTTAAATGTAAATACTAACAAATTAATAAAGAAAGCTATAAAAACACATTCTAAGATTATAATTCATAAAATATTTTATTTCTATTCTCAAACAAGTGAAATTGTGGAACTCCATAAAAATTTACAAAAATTACATTATAAAACTGAATTAATTCTAGAAATTGCTTTAAATTCCAAAATTTGTGATTATCGAATTTTGCAATACCTTATCCAAATATTTTCAGGATACTTTTTAGCAATAATGGCGCTTAGCAACAAACCCAACCGTTTTATAATTTTTAGTTTGTAGCTTCCTTAATTAACATAATTGTATGCACTATTTTTAAAACAAAATCAAAATTGTTTTTCAATGACAAAGACAAATTTTTGAAGTACCAAGAAACATACCAAAATGGTACGTGGTGATATTCGGTGGTACTTTGAAAAATAAAAATTTGTCTGAGTCTCGATGTTTTTTTCGAATCCTCAAAATATTGCAGTTATCTTTCAGATTTCTTCAAATGTCTCAAAAAATCTCAACAAAAAAAAGTAAACATTTTCAATTATTAATTTCCTCAACATTCCTCTACCATCATCTCATCGTAAGAAGCTGTGTTGTCTTCTTTTTGCTTTTCTTCATCCAAAATTCCAATTTGAATGTGTAAAACATGCGCTTGAACATTTTGCTGGAACAGCAGGCGGTTTTCAGGCTCTAAATGAGCTTTGGCTTCTTCCAGCACCCCGTCAAGGACACTGCTTACATTCGGGAAGGCGTCATTTTTCAGGTTAGAGGTCACCCACATAATTGTGCTCAAGCTTGAAATCAGTTTTGACATTGCGTCGTCCTTAATCTGATTTTGGTTGTTTTTACGGAAAGTTTGAACTGCCATTTCTCGGCACTTTTCACGTAAGTAGCTAAAAAATTAAAAACGATTAATGAAAGATATCACAATACAAATGGTTTAAAAAAACTCACCTTGGTGTCAAAAAGGAAATGGAGTCAGGTTCATCGATATGCTTTTGGCTGTTGGCTTGCAGTAAATTCAAATTATCTTGTAGCTCACGATTCATCTTTTCCAATCCTAGCACTAAACTGGCGTATCTTTTCTGGAAATCTTCTGGTACCAAATCACCAAAAGCTTTAGCCAGCTCAGCGTCCGTGTTCATCCTCCGAATCTTCAAGAGTTGCATGTGTTTTGCTTCTAATGTTCTTTTAGCTCTGACAATTGAATGTAAGAGTTCTACAGAACATCCTTTTATTAAACCATCCGCAGGCAGGGCGAGCTTTAATTTATCAACTTTTGATTGGTTGAGCATTGAGTAGCGAGCCAGAATCGAGGAAGAGGGACCAGCTCTTTTGAGTGGTGCAACCATGTAGTATGAGACGTTTTCCTTGGCTTTGAAGGCTTTTGTTAAGCTGCTTACCTACAAATATATTTTGTAACAATCATTCATTTAATAAATCTTAAAATACCAACCTGAATCGATTCTTGAACGGGATCATAGCAACAAACTTCATAATCTGGAATACTTTGACATCCAATTCCATTTCTGTCAAAAATAATTCTGTAAGCGCTTTTTGTTGGTTCTAATGCATCGATCACTCCGGTGAAAAGTCCATCTTGAGGAAAGCGAAGGCGAGCAGTTATTTTGGTCCCAACGGCTAGTGGCAATGGAATTGCGTTCGGCAAATCGCAAACAAAAGATAAATCTCCAGATTTTCGAGATTGTAAGAGCCGGATCTTTTGGCGCTTACGTTCCAATGTTCTTCGTTCTTCCGCAAAAAACTAAAAATGTTTTCAAAATTTAATCTATTTATAACGGAAAATTGTAATTAATATTATTTTTACCCTGCTTGACATCCTTCTTGGCTTCCCCAGAACACTGCGAACCTTATTCCATTCAGTTTTGGTCAGCAATCTTGTCTTCAAGTTGGGAAACGTTTCTCTCAAGCACATTTCAAAGTCAGAACCGCCAATAAGCAAAGGTTGATCAATTGTACTGTAGAAAAACTCGTACATAACAAATTTATGAGCTTTGGGAAGTTTTAACAAATTTCTAAGACGTAATCCAACGCGTTGGCAAGCTTTTTTGTCAACTAGCGACATATTTACAGCTTCCGAACTCTGTGTACTTTTAAGTGATACTTTGCTCAATTTTTTCACCAATTTTTTGGCTGTTGGAACTTTTACAGCTTCAAAATCTGAATCATCATCTTTGGGAACAACTTCCTCTTCATCTTCTTCGTGATCTGAACTATCAACTTCCTTTTTGATTTTTTTGCTTGCACTGATTTTTGAAGCCGCAATTTTATGCTTGGGTGTTTTTATTGGCGTCTTCTTCAAAGGAGTGAACTCAGAATCAGAATCAGAGCCGGTTTGAGTCAATGAAGAGTCGCCACGAGTCTTAGCTTTCTCACTTCCATCGTAAAATTTGTTTTTCTTACGTATTCTTGCAGGCATTCCCCGAGCGTTTAATTTCTGGAGTGAATTTGAGTTCTTCGTAAGATTTGGCACAGTTTCTTGTGTTGAATCTTCTTCGCTGTGCGTATTTCCTTCTTCCTGTGACTCAGCACTTGACATCCTAAAATGCAAAACAATTACGAAGACGCTAGGAAGGCAAAGAACTGGATTAAAGCCTTTATTTTGTTTTAATTCCCAGAATAATTTATTGATAATCAACTTTTAAGATTAATCAAGCCGCTGATTATTTTTTTAGTCATCTACCCCTCGAGTTGTTCTGCAGCTAACTTCAAGAAAAGGCGCCAAAAACATAAACAAAAATAAATATTGTGAAATTCATCTGAAATCTTCTAAAACCATCTAAAAATGAATAGTGAGTGTCCAGTATGCGCTAAAAAATTTCCGGAACGTACCATTGAAGATCACGTAATAAAATGTTTGGATCAAGCTTCTTTAAAGGTGAAAGCACAAGATACATCGAATACTTTCGGTATTTTCAATCAGCGACCGGCTAAAAAAGCAAAATTGGAGATACCAGCTACTCCTCGAGCTTCCAATTCATCTAAACCAACATCAAGTTCTTTTTGTAAGCTTGATGATGATGAAGAATCAAAGAGAAAATCAAATTCGAAGTAAATAAGTATATGATATTTTCATCTGATTTTAATTTTAATCTCTAATTTTTAGATGGAAGACAGAACGAGATTCTAATTTAATTCCACTAGCTGAAAAAATGCGACCATCAGAATTTTCAGACTACGTGGGGCAAAGCAAGTTGGTTGGCGAGGGATCCGTTTTAAGGAACTTGCTGGACAAAAATGTGATTCCCAGTATGATTTTGTGGGGTGCTCCTGGATGTGGAAAAACTACTTTGGCACATATCATATCAAACTATTGTAGCAAGAATAGAGAATCCATGAGATTTATTAAGTTGTCCGCTACAACGAGTGGAATTAACGATGTGAAAGAGGTGGTGAAACAAGCGAAGAGTTACCTCGACAAATTCAAGAAGCAAACAATTCTTTTTATGGATGAGATTCATCGATTTAACAAATTGCAGCAGGTAAGTGCTTTAATACACTAAAACTAATCCAGAAACAAAAGAACAAAATTTTTTCCAATAAATGTAAATGAGCGATTTTAAAGTGATGAAATATGATTTAAAAAAACTTCATCGTCTTTCAATTTTTATTCAAAGACGTTAATTGTCTTGCTAACAAGATGTAAAAATATCAGAGACTTGATAACTTCAAATATAATATTAAAATACAACATTTTGTGTACATCGAAAATGATTTCCCGAAGCTTCAATTTTTAAGTAATACCTGTTTACTTAATCTGCTTAAAATTACTTAGATAATACTTAAATTTTTGAATAAATGTTTGTTTTTTTGAGGTTTTAATATGACTTCGGTATTTTTAGAATCCTGAAATTTGTTATAGTGAATTTGTAAGTTCTTTAATGAATATTTTTAGGATGCATTCCTGACCCATATTGAAAACGGAACAATCATTCTAATCGGAGCCACCACAGAAAATCCTTCATTCAGTCTCAACAACGCTCTTCTCAGCAGATGCCGAGTACTTGTTCTCGAAAAGCTAACGTCAATTGAAATTGTTCAAATTCTCAGGCGAGCACTTAAATCTTTCAATGCTGTAGAAATAAAATTAGATGCTTTAGAGCCACCGAAAGATTTAGATTTTGTTCCAGAACTAGCAATCAAAGAAGAAGCTTTAAAGTGGCTAGCAGATATCTGCGACGGTGACGCTAGAATTGCTTTGAATTCTTTGGAAATGACCATGAAATTTTCTACGGCCGATTTGGATGAAGATAAGGTATACATTTTTTATACCATGCCTTATCTAATGAGATACTAATCTGATGCTTTTTAGAATCAAAACATAAAACTAATCTCGCTTGAGGAAATCAAAGAAGGTATCAAAAAGTCTCATATTCTTTACGATAGAGCAGGAGATCAGCATTACGACCTCATCTCAGCTCTGCACAAATCAATTCGTGCTTCAGATGATAATGCTGCTCTTTATTACTGCACTAGAATGATAGCAGGAGGTGAAGATCCGAGGTTTATTTGTAGGAGATTAATTCGAGCAGCTTCTGAAGATATTGGTCTAGCTGATCCACAAGCTCTCATACTAGCTACATCAACATTACAAGCTGTTCAACATATTGGAATGCCGGAGAGTGATTGTATAATGGCTCAATTGGCAGTGTATCTAGCCAGGGCTCCAAAAAGCACGGAATCTTATGTTGCCATGAAAATTTGTAAAAATATGATTGCGAATCATCAAGGAGTTCAGCCTCCTGTTCCGCTGCATTTGAGAAATGCCCCAACAAATTTGATGGCGAGTTTGAATTATGGGCAAGGATACAATACTCTACATAAAGATGAATCTGGCTTGAGTTACTTACCTGAAGGACTCGAAGATGTTGATTTCTTTGAGAATACATGAAAAAAATATACAAATAAACTCACAAAAAAGAAAATTTATTTTAATTAATTTTATAAAAATTTATTTACACTGCAGATCAAAAAAACCTGGTGATGCTTTGATTCAAATGGTAACTACATATGATGTTCCTGAATTTTTTAAATTATATGAAATTTTGCTTAAAATGACATGTATTTTATACTATCTATTTAAAAAAGTTGATGTGTTGGATGGAGTCTGGCAAATTGCTTTTTTGGAAATCATCAGAAGGCAAGCTTATCTCACTCACAGCTCTTCCTAATTGCTCAATCATGGTTTTTGGAGTGTATTGTAAATGTTTTGGAACTAATGGTTGGTCGTTTTGTTTGGAAATAAACATTTTGCATTTTGATAATGCATTTTTAGCTTCCATACTTTTTGGGGCTCTGGCAAGATATATGACACATTGAGCTATGATACATTCTGCTTTGGGCATACCTATTTGCTCGATTGCTTGGAGTGATTGAGATGCAATTATTAGTGCTTGACTATCTGCTAGTCCAATTTCCTCCGATGCTAAACGAATCATTCGTCGACAAATATTTTTCGGATCCTCTTCAGCTAAAAGTAATCTAGTGCAGTAGTACAATGCGGCATTATCATCTGACAGTTGGATAGATTTGTTCAAGGCAGCAATTAAATCACATCTTGCATCTCCAGATCTTTCCTGGCAGTTTTGACTTTTCTTCATCGTTTCTTTCAATTCTTTCAAAGAAATTAGTTTGATTTTGTTTTCAAATTGGTCAACTGCTTTGTTAATTTCTTCAATAGATATGAGTTTGACGCTTTCATCTTGCGCTATTGGTTTACTCAGCGTATATTTCATAGTCATCTCCAGAGAGTTTAAAGCAATTTTAGCGTCACCATCAGCCATGTCAGCCAACCATTTTAATGCCTCGCGATGTATTAACAACGATGGTGTGTAGTCCAAATTCTCTGCCAATACGCTTGGTACTTTATAAACATCATCTCGTACAACAACAGCCTTATATTGACGTAATGCTCTCCTAAGGATGAGCCCAATTTCAGTCGAGGTGAGTTTTCTAAGTGCAAGCACCTTGCAATGACGCATAAGGGAAGCGTTCAAGTTGATTTTAGGGTTTTCTGTTGTTGCACCGATCAGCACGAGCGTTCCGTTTTCTATTGGACTTAAAAGTCCATCCTAAAATTGAATAAAATTGGAATTTTATTGATAATGATCAATTCAAATTGAGTTCTCAAATTGACCACACAAAGAATTAGAATTTCCTCATAGATTCAATTAAATGTTATTACTACAATCATCGAACTGATAAGTGTTTTGCAAATGACCCATATTACTCAACACTCGAATATTGTTACACAATTAAATAATCAATACACCTATACGTGAACCGAATCGATAATGCAATAGAAAATGCAGAAGCATGCATTTGAATTTCATCATATGGTCAATTTCTTTTTTTTTCTGAAATTCAAAAACTTAATTTGCATTTGTTTGTTTGTTAATAGACCGTAAATAAGGTCTTCTAGATGCAAAGTAATTCGTATGATTATGTTTTCATGAGTTATGACCGATTGCTTGTCAAGATCTAATAGTTGGATAAAGGGTTATAAGCCTTAGAGTAACGCATCGATACATCTTTCTTGTGCAAACAATCGAGCATCGTTCTACATGGTTCTACCCTTATATTTGGTCAGGTTTAGTTTTAATTTGGGTTCAAATTCATTCATATACTTTCTAATTATGGCTATTTTTGAGTGTAAAAATACAGCAAAAAACGGCCTCGTAAGAAATTTTGCAAAAAATTATCAAAAAAAGTGGCCATCAATCACTATTATTCTTGTTACTCACTTGTTCCAAACGGCTCATCCGATGTATATCATCCATAAACAAAATTGTCTCTTTCTGAAACTTTTCCTGGAAGTTGATTGCCTGTCTCACTACCTCCTTCACATCGTTAATCCCACTCGTTGAAGCTGACATTTTGACAAATCTCATAGATTCTGTATGCTTGTTGCAGTAATTTGAGATGATATGAGCCAAAGTAGTTTTTCCACAACCGTGAGATCCCCACAAAATCATGCTTGGAATCACATTCTTGTCCAGCAAGTTCCTCAAAACGGATCCCTCACCAACCAACTTGCTTTGCCCCACGTAGTCTGCGAAGTCATCTGGGCGAATCTTCTCTGATAATGATATTGAAGGTCCAATTTCTTCGAGAGGACTTGCTTCTGGTTTTAAGCGAACCATCTCATACTCAGATTCTGGTTTTTGTGATGTTTTTGGGGACCTTTGAGCCATTTGAAGATGACCTTAAATAAACGTTGTGCGGCTTCTGGGAAAACACAATTTTAGAATGAAACTAGTAACGAAATGTCTCGAAATGATAGATTCTTTTGAAAAGTGCGCATTATAATTTTTTTCCTATTGCTAGCAAAACTTTTTGTTTAATACTTGTTCTCACATTTGTAAATATAGTAAAAAAGAAGATAAAAAACAGGTTTCAAATAATATATTAACTTTATGTAAATATCTTCTATATTCATTCATTTCTATTTTTTGAAGACCACGAGATTAACCCATAAACTAGTTAAAAAAGAGAGAATTGAGTAAAGAGAGAGAAGTGTGTGTGTTTTAATATCAACAACAAAAACAAATATTTCTTTCCAAAAGTTTCATTAAATCAATCTCGCTAGTTAATCGTGTGTGCAACCCGCTAATTGATGCAGCATTCGCAAGCAATTAGTAACAATTGCGTATACTTTGCACAAACTATCGAAACATGAGCAAAGCTTCCAGCTAAAAGTGCAGCTCGATTGATAAGAAATTGATCGATTTTCATTGTGATTGATTGGCTGGCTTAATTGCTTTTCAAGTGTACGATGTCACTTTTACCAAGCTTAGGAGAAATTGAACAGATTTTGATCCAACTCGAAAGATCAACGGTGATTCAGAAATTTTATTCCAGGAAGCGCCCCGAAAAGAAAACGTTGACGCTAAGGAGGGAGACTAGACAAGTATAGACATTTTTATTTCTAACATATTTTTATGCTACAACAACAAGGCATTGTAATTTCAGGTCACGTGGGGCTCGTCATCCGGTTCCAGGTCTAATTATGAGGGGGCGGTTGAACTGCGCGAGGTCAAAGAAATTAGATGGGGAAAGAGCTCCAAAGATTTTGAAAAGTGGCCTGAGGAGTGCAAAAAGATTGAGATGAAGAAGTGCTTCGTTGTTTTCTATGGAACAGAGTTTAAGTTGAGATCCTTGTCTGTGGTAGCGCTGAGTGAAAAAGAAGCAGGCATTTGGGTGAAAGGTTTGAAGTTTCTGGTTTCTGATATAAACCATTCAAGCTATCCATTGCAAGTTGAAAGATGGCTTAGAAAGGAGTTTTATGCCATGGAAAATTCAAACAAAACGTAATATCTGCTTTCACAGTTATACAATGTCCTAATAAGATGTTTTATTTTTAGTGTAACTTTAAAGGAGGTTAAGTCGTTCTTGCCCAAAGTGAACTGTAAAATCTCTACAGCCAAATTAAATGAGCATTTCCATGAAGTAGATACCAGAAAGCGTAATGAGATTGGATTTGATGATTTTGCATTGCTTTATCAAAACTTGATCCTGAGTTCTAGTGTGAGTTCAATTGCTTCTATGAGTTAAACTGTTTGTTACATCAAAAGTAACAAATGTCAGGTGTAACATACATTTTTTGCATTTACTAAAATAAATATTTTATTTTAGACTCCATCTGATATATTCAACGATGAAAATCCGTATTCAAAAGATGGAGAAAATATAACATTGCAAGAATTTCAAAGCTTCCTTGGAAAAGAACAGAATGAAGAGCATGATGAAAAATTTGTGACGACATTCATTCGAGAATTTGTTCAAGACTGCCAACGTGAAGTTCAAGAGCCTTATTTGACAATATCAGAGTTCGTAGATTATTTATTTTCCAAACAGAATGAATTATGGAATGGAGCTTGTGATAAAATATACCAGGATATGACAAGGCCATTGGCTCATTATTGGGTTTCTTCTTCTCACAACACTTACTTGACTGGAGATCAGTTTTCTAGCGAGTCTTCCACTGAAGCATACGCTCGTGCTTTAAGAATGGGATGTCGATGTATAGAGCTTGACTGTTGGGATGGACCTGATTCAAATCCTTTGATTTTTCATGGACACACCTTCACTACCAAAATCAAATTCAGGGATGTCATCCAAACAATCAAAGAACATGCGTTTGTGACGTCACAATATCCTTTGATTCTTTCAATCGAACAGAATTGCTCCCTGGTGCAGCAAAGAAAGATGGCTTCTTCCATGATTGAAGTATTTGGTGATATGCTTTTACAACAACAAATTGAGAAAAATGAAACTCGCCTTCCATCCCCTCACCAGCTCCGTAGAAAAATTATTTTGAAACACAAAAAACTTCCTGACGGTGGTACTTGTAACAACTCCTTCTTTGGAGATGAAGCCGCTAAAACTGATGGTATGCTGGTTAGATCAGATGAAAACGAGCTTGACATACGAAACACTGTCAAAAATGGAATTCTCTACTTGGAAGATAAAGTAGACAAAGTTTGGAACCCCCATTTCTTCGTTTTAACACAGCAAAAGCTTTTCTACACAGATAGCTACAGGTAGAGTGCTTGTAATTTTGTTTGACTACTTGTTGCTCATACATTTATGTTTTCTGTTTTGTATTTCTTGCTCATTTTGTAATGCTTTAATGCATTTAGAACGGATCGAGATGAATCTCGTAATGAGGACGAGTGCGAGACGAGTTTTCCAAGACCAAAAGAGAACGTTACCAACGAAGAGTTGCATTGTAAGACAAGTTTTTAAAATAGAAATCATAGTTCTGCAATAATCTGCAAATAGCTTTTTACTAAAACTAGCTTTTTGATATGTGTTGCATCTCATTCCATTTCATATTCCATTTTTAGTTGGTGAAAATTGGTTTGTTGGACGTTTGGCTGGTGGCCGAGAAGAAGCCGAAAGCTTACTGCGTCAGTATTCACATTTAGGAGACGGTACTTTCCTTGTGAGAGAATCTGTCACCTTCATTGGCGACTATTGCTTATCATTTTGGCGCAAGAAGCCAAATCATTGCAGGTTGTGGTTCATTACTTAACCTAGAAAATGAATTCGTCTGATATTGGTTAATAATATTTTTAGGATCAAATTGAAGCAAGACAAAGGAATAACCAAATATTATTTGATGGACAACGTTCTGTTCGACAGCTTGTACAGCTTGATTGTACATTATCGGCAAAATTTGCTAAGAAGCTCGGAATTCTCGATCACACTTAAAGAGCCTGTACCTCAACCTAATAAGCATGAAGGTAAAGAGTGGTATCATCCAAGTACCACTAGAGAACAAAGTGAAGCCATTTTACAGCAGATGCCCAATGATGGTGCTTTTTTGGTAAGAAAATCCAGTCAGGATGCGTTCGTCATTTCTTTCAAGTAAGGTTTAAGTTATCTTAAGATATAAGAATGCATTAATTAATTTTAAAATGAATTCCAGAGCCAACAAAAAAATCAAGCACTGTCGAATTAAACTTGAGGGGAGGCTTTATGAAATGGGAACAATGAAATTTGAAAGCTTAGTAGATTTGGTGAACTTTTACATTAAATATCCACTTTATCGCAAAGTGAAGCTCTGTTACCCAGTATCCAAGGATATTGTTAAACGTTTGGGTAACTTGACAATGTTTGATGATGCGAATGGGTATTCAGCAACGGCGGCATATCTGGATCCAAATATTCTAGAAAAAATAACTGTTAAAGCTTTGTTTGATTACAAAGCTCAACATGACGATGAGCTCTCTTTCTGCAAACATGCTATAATAACGAATGTTGATAAAAAGAACAATTTATTATGGTGGGTCGGTGATTATGGTGGGAAAAAACAAAATTATTTTCCAGCAAACTATGTACAAGAGATCAACAATGCTGAAGGCGGGGATGAAAACTCTAATGATTCGTTGATGCTTGGAAATCTTCAAAAAGGATCTTTGGATGTGAATGGAGCTATAGTCGATATATCTGTTGGTATGTCAGCTGAAATTGAATGGATTTTACGAGTTCAAAATCCTTCTATGCAAAATGTGTTTGAAGTGGGAGCTCAGACCAAAGAATGTGCTCTTGAGTGGATGAATTCCATCAAAGAGGCAGCACAAAACGCTAGTGTTCTTGAGGATGAAAGACGGAAAATGGAGAGAAATTCACGTGTAGCAAAAGAAATGTCGGATCTTATCATTTATTGTCGCAGTGTGCCGTTTAAGAATGCTGGATGGGTATTTTATGAGATGAGCAGTTTCCCAGAAACCAAAGCTGAAAAGTATTTCTTACAACAGGAGATGAAAGTGAGTTTTGCTATATTAATTTTCTGAACAAAATTTTCAAATAACTCCTTTCCAGCTCTTTCTGCGTTACCATCACAACCAAATCAGTAGAGTCTACCCGAAAGGTCAACGTTTAGATTCTTCGAATTACCATCCCGTTGCTCTCTGGAATACTGGCTCTCAAATGATTGCTCTCAACTTTCAAACTCCTGACAAACCAATGCAGTTGAACCAAGCAAAGTTCAGAGACAATGGCGGCTGTGGGTACGTCTTGAAACCAGAGTTCATGCTTATGGATGATTTTGATCCAAATGATTCTTCGACGGTACTTGGAGTAGATCCAGTTCTGATATCAATTAGAATCATCGGTGCTAGACATTTGTGGAGTGGTAAAGCTGGTAGAAATATAACAAGTCCTCTAGTGGAAGTTGAAATATTGGGTGCTTGTTTCGACCAGGGAATCAAACATCGAACAAAAGCAGTTGCTGATAATGGTTTTAACCCTATATGGAATGAGATGTGCGAGTTCCATGTAAAAAATCCAGATTTTGCTTTGTTGCGGTTTGAAGTACAAGATGAAGACATGTTTGGTGAGCCAAATTTTATGGGCCAAGCAGTTTTCCCGGTAAGAAATAAAAAATATTTCGATTGATTTTTCATTAAAATGTTTTATTTGTCAATAATCAGGTTAATTGTCTTCGCACTGGCTACAGAAGCGTTCCATTGAAGAACAAATATAGCGAGGAACTTGAGTTGGCCACAATTCTCTGTCACATTAACATCAAAAAAGAAAAGTAGCATTTGGAAAATTTAGAGTATATGTATGATGAATTCCAACCTTTGCTTGAATCCTGACATGAGATTTTCTCAACTATCGTGTTTAATCATTGCTAAATTGAACCAAATCAGAGATGATGATATCATTTTAAATTTCATCGTTTTATAGTTTTGATTCGATAAAAACTTTTTTACAAAAAGAAAAATATTTTAAATTAATTAAATATCAATATGTTATCAAAAATATCGCACAAGCACGACAAAATGAAGAACAGTGGGGATCAAAAGCAGAAACAAATTACTTATCGCAGCTTTTAGCTAATAAACTGAAATCATTTTCTTATAACGTCAACTTATAAAACGTCTTCCTCAACTTTTAAATATTTCTTATTAAGATACTGTTTTCAACTCAAATTGAATAATAAATCTTCCATCTAAAAATCATTACCAAGCCCATGACCCCCACTGTCCAACATCATTAATAATTGATTATTTTAATCGTTTCGCATTTGCATTTTTTGTGCGTAAAGTTTACTTTTTAATATGGACCAAGTCAAAGTCACGAATTATTAATTAACTATTACTAATGTGCCTAATTTTTAAAATGAAAAATACAGATGGAAAAATTATTTGAAAATTTAGTGAATTTACGAGCTAAAATATTATGAATGGAGTAACAAAACGAGTTTAATAGGAATTTAATTCAGGAGTAAAGTTTAATTGGAATTAATAATATTCAAATGTGATTGGTCCTCGGTCCGAAACAAATATCTCTGTGTCAATTTGTGGAATAAAGTAGAAGTAATGAAATGTTAAAAGGAAACTGTGCAATTTTCCTCGCTTAGCAACAATAATAATGCTTGTAGGCTTCCAAATCAATTAAGTGAACATATCGATGAAGAAGTAAGAGTGGATCGAGGATCGATTTATAAATCAATTAAAAAATTATGTGAACATTGTGTAATGTGTATTACATGTCTTTCTATATGTTTCTATTTGTGACAAGAGCAATCTATAATGAAATGTTCATCTATACAACCTATATTTGAAATTATATATTTTTAATGTGAAAAATTAATAAAAAGCTGAAAAAGATTCATGTTTTATTTTCCTAAACATTTCAATGTTTATTTTAGATTTGCTTTAATTTGTCGTAAATTTGTTCCTTTTGGCAAATTCTCGGAATTAAAACAAATTTTATAAAAATCTCTCACGATTTTATGAATATTTCAAAATTTTCGAGATTTTATTAGTTTTTTTTTTTGTAACAGTGGCTTTCAAATTATGCAGGAAACGTTTCATCCACACGTTCACTTATACCAAATACAAATATCACCTTTTTCTCCCGCCTTCTATGGCGAGTCCGCATGTTTCATCTCCACTCTACAGCAAATCTACAGCTTTGAAAGCATCTTAATTCCTCTAATAAACTGTAAAAAGCTTCCAACTGCGAATCTGAATAGACTGTTGATAAAACTGGCCATTTCTGTTTACAATTTATCGTTGTTTATACAAATGCGACAAATTTTCAAATCGTTTGACTTCATGCCGATGGAACAATTTATGACAAATTCAAAATATTTGTAGACGCTTTTGTGCTTTAGACGAACTGCTTTACATTTTTAATTAACCAACATCAAAAGAGATGCTTATGTATTGGACTAAAACACATTTTTGTGAATGACATCAACGTGGAAAAATAAATACATATTTGCATATTTTAATGTTTTAGCGAAAATAAAATAGATTACAATCATAAAATATAGACTTTTGTTAAATCGCTTCAGATTTGATTTTCAATTTTATTACATTGAATAGAACTTACTAGAACCTTTAGTGTTGACCATAGCAAAATATCTAGACGATGAATATAATTTACAGAATAGCCTGAACAATTGAATATATATTAAAAATTGAATAAATTATATTAGTTTTCTCATATTGATTGGAAAAAAATATAACAATTTGCAATAATTTATGAATTATGATCTACATAAGTAGTATTTTTCCTAATGTGTGAGGACAAAGCAATGAAATTTTTATAAAACAAGCTCATTCTACGCTTATCTTAAATATTATATTACGATATTTCAACTGTCCATCGATAATAAAAACAAAGGATTTCAACATAAAGCTAAAGGAAACCGAGAAAACTGAGTAAACAAATCAAAAGTAAAACATTGTATAGATTTATGGTATTTTCGTACAATGATTTAACTTTTGAACAAAGTGCAAACAAAATATATATTTTCAAGTTTTTTTTTTTAAATAAAAAAATTCGTTCAGATTCTATGGTTAAGACGAAACAAATATTAACCTATATTAAAATGAACCACTTCCTAAACCAATAAATCTAGCTTTAACAAATTTTCATGCTAATGATTCGAATTTACCTTTTAAATTTAAATTAAATTACTTTTAAGAAAATAAAAATAAAACCATCAAATAATATGCGTGATAATCCAAAAGATTAGGAAGCTCTCAGGGTAATTCATGCGTTAAAATTCAAATTTATGAATTTTGGCGTGTAACTAAAACCTTTAGCTCGTCTTTAGCAGCTTTTACCGCACGATTAGCATAAATTGGTTTAGGGAGCGACTGGCTTGGTAATCCACTTGTTTACGATGTTTACAACTTCATTCACAATTTTATTTAAAGCTACTTGATCTTTTCAGCTACCCAAACAGTTAGTTGTTTTATTTTTTGCTAATTTGAGGTTGTATTTCTAAAGACTACTTGACTTCTTGAGTATAATTTTGAATAACATTTTGGCGCCGTTTCAATTTCTTTTCCACAATTCGCCAATGTCAATGAATCATGATCTTTTTGGTTCATAAATATAAGATTAGTTTAACAGATTATTCTTGAAATGGGATACCTCCAACGAAATAGATTAACAATTATTAAATTTTTTATTAGAAACTTTTGGTATTACGGTAATATTAAAATTTCAAAGATGTTTATAATATTGTCAATTCTGAATTCTCCTTTTTCATCAGTTCTCAACCAAATAAAAAGGCGAATAATTTAGAAACAGCAATTCCATCCATCTGGATTACCTGTTAAAACTCAAAGCTTAAAATCTGATAGAAAAGGCATGATAATGTGAGAACATTCCAATAAAACACAGTCCAATAAAACGTTGCGTGGATGATTGGTTTATGAGTTTTTTGCAAAAAATTCGCAAAATATTCACACAATATTCAAAAAATGTAGACTTATTTGGATAAACATAAAATTTGATACTCAAAAAGATTAAAATTGATTTAAATTTGATTAAATGTCAAGATTATGGGCATATTGATGACAGGACAGAGTCTTGTTAACACTTTTAGATATTGTTCAGAGACTTCTTTCCAATTATGTCAAATCAATATATTATATAATTAATGGCTGGAGTTCTGCATTCATTATTATCTTTTATGTGTCTGGTATATTATGTATCAGAGAGGTTTTATAAGATTCAGTCCAATTCAGAAGATAAGAACTTAATCGTGAAAACACCATATTTTTCAAAATTTTCAAAATGTAAAATTTGATAAAATTAATAAAAGTACAAGTGTTTTAAAAATGTGTTATATTTAAAAACGATTGATAAAAGTAAACGGAAGTCGTTGACTCTACAATAATTTATGATTGCAAACATTTTACTGGAAACAATCGTTAATTACTTATAATCAGTTTATCAGAAACTGGTATTATTCATTAATCATTTAGTCAATAAAAAATACATTAAGTAAGTATATTGATTTGTGAGACTCATAAAAAACTTTTGTTCAATTCTTTTAAGTCGAGCATAACATTTTTGAAATAGTAAAAGCTTTATATTTATACATGATTGCCAAAATATTCCTTATAAGTTATTGTTAAAAATTTTAGGAGTTTCAAAAATCGGAATCAATAAATTATAGGAAAATAATTAGCGAAAAAGAGCGAGGAAGATTAGCTTCAAGTCATTTTTATGATTTATTCATTTTACTGCTGAAAACTTGTGAAAACTGGAAAAGATTATCTTTGTTAACGAGATAATTACCTTAAGACAATAAATGAATAAAAGCGATTTAGTCACGTTTTTATGGAATAAAAAACTAGTAATCTATTTTGGGTCTTTGTTTTTTACGCGGAGTTTTATTTTATGTGGAAAAACTTAAAAATCTGATTTGATTAACAAATTCAACAAGGAAATTGTTCAATTAATATAAAAATATTTTATCTCGAATAAACCGAGATCGCGTAACCCAGGTGGAAATCTGGTTCAAGTCCTAATGTAGGTACACTAGAATACATTAGAAAGTACACTTTTTTCTAGAATATTACACTAGGATACACTAAGAGACACACTAGCTTCTAGGAAAATGTGTGCTCTATAGTGTATCCTAGTGTATGACCACACTAGAATACACTAAGGAACATTTAAATTCCTAGTGTTCCTTCTAGTGTATTCTAGTGTTTTCTAGTGTGGAAAATAAACTATCTTGAAAATTCAAATTTTGATATTTTTGGCGAAATATTAGATTTTATATTCTTGAATTTGCTGTTGAAAGCATTTTTTGCTATTACTTTTGAATGTTTGCGATGTTTTTTTAACGTATAATTTTTTTTATATTTTTGAAATATTATATGTCTTAAAAATAATTTCATTTCTTTAAAACATAATTTTAAATTGATGATTTTCAAATCTTTTTTTCAAATATTATTTTTGCCGATTTTTCAAATTTCATGAAAAAATTAAATATAAACCCTTCAATTTATCAGAAAAATATTGTTTTGAATATCCAAAATGTTTTTTCAATCACTCGTTTAATATTTGATCATTATTGTTAAAAATGTGAGCGTTTTTAAAAATAAATAATTTTCAAATATTACATGTTTGGTGTTCACTTAAGTAAGTTAAAAGTCACATAAAACTAGTTGGCAATACAGCCGAGTGGATTGCGCGCTGCCTCACAAATGTACGGCAGCGGTTCAAACCCAAATTTTAAAAAGATGCAAAAAAGAAAGTACACTAGAAAATTATGTACTTCTAGAATATTCTAGTGTAGAAATAAAATTTATATTTTTCAATTTTTCAGAAATTCCACACTAGGATACACTAGAACATACACAATCGCTTAGTGTTTTAAAACCACACTAAGCTTAGTGTTTCTACGGGGAAGGTTCTAGTGTTTTTTCTCTAGTGTATGTCTTAGTGTAAATGGCATTTATTTCCACCTGGGAATGATTGAAACACTCGAAAGACTTGAATCAGTGAATTACATTAATGTTTGTTATCAGAGCTGTAAAAATTGAAAATGCTTAAAATAATCAAAACACTTAAAAAACTGATAAAATACTTGGAAAATTTTCGGCAGACGTTTAGACGCAAAAGTATTTTAATTTGTTTTTGTTTATAGCGATAAAATATCGTATGTTCAAAAACTCATAAACACTGGACAAAAATCGAAAGCGAGAAAGTAACAAATTTTAATTTGGTTTTTTATGAAGACAACATATTTCGAATTAAATATTCATTAATTCATTCATTAAATATTTGTAATGCATAATCAAATTTAGATAAATCAAAACATAAAAAAGAATATTTTTATTGAATCATAAATCATGTAAATTATAAAGAATCTCAAGAATCTTTTTGAAAGCAACACAGAACACTCTAAACACTTATGAATAATTCTATTAAAATTGGATTAGATTCCTGGCCCTTAAGATCTTGAGTGATCTTGAAAAGAAATAATTCAGAGCACTGGCCCTTACTTACATATCTGAAGTTTTTTTTTACCTACCACGTGAAGCCTCTTTAAAATCTTAACAGTTTTGACTACTAAAGTCAACAATCTGCAGGCCAAGCATTTTTATAACAATTTCTTTTGGAAATTTGTGGCAACGACTTTGAATAATGGAAACATTGGTAAACATGACGTAAAATAACAAGAAATTATAGAAAATTGGACCCAAGTTTAAGCATAAATATTTTTTTTTATGTACCAGAACATAACAATTGTTGATACAAATCCTGAACAGTTTTTTATAACCAATAATTAAAAACTTCATTTAAGATTTGCACTTGGGTCTTAATAACGAGATGCTCGTAAAACGAAAGGCCAAAATGCTGTGAATACACAATAATGCAGCACACAAGAGATCAGTAGATCTTCTTGATCTTCTTGCCCACCAGCTCTAGTAACGCATACACAGGAGACATATCTGAGAAAAATAGTAAATAAAGCTTAAAACTAAATAACAAATAATATTTATTTATGAAAATATCGTGAACTTCCAAACAAAGTATAAATTTTCAGGAGTTGTTACAAGTTTCTAGTGATGTCTTTGAATTGTGTTAAAATTCCAACGTTAAGTTTGTAAGCCCTGAAAGTCTTGAACATCATTACAATATTAATGCATTCTCAATGTGTAATAAAAAAGTCAAGTTCATATAGTTTTTTTACTTGCATTCACTTATTATTCTTCAAAAAACAACTTCTTCAAGCAAATATTGATAGATTTTTACCATAAAGCTATAAGATCTGGAATATATTTAAATTCCCATAAATCTGAAAAATGTCGGTACCGAACGCCAGTAAATTCTCCCAGCAATTAGAAAGCAATGCTATTGAATGCCTGGCTAGGTGATGAATCATCTGCAGCTTCTTTAACATAAGTGGAGCTTGAAGAATTCGTCCATAAAAAAAATTATGATTTAACGACACCCATCGTGAACATGAATCTGCAATTTTGCAGTTAAACAGTCAATAATAATAACTGGCCATGGAAGATTTCAGTTTTTTCTTTAATTTTTGCAAAGTGTTCAATTGGTGGGTGTTATTTCAGACTTTCAATTTTTATGCATCTTGGCTCGCTTTTTCAAATGATGTACCAACTTTTCCGTTTTTTTGCGATTAAAATTGTGAATTTGTGAAGTATAATAAAAATTGTTGTTAATTGTTTTAGTCTATGAATCTGCAAAAAGTTGCAGGGCTTTTGTTTTATATACTTTGATGCATATTCTTTCTAGTTAAATAATTTTCTGTTATAAAGCAGAAATTTCAATCCCCATCTCTGCTTCAGACAAATATGGCAACTACTTACAAATATATTAAAAAAATCACGACTCCTTACGTGCAATTTTTATGTATTTGCAAAAGGCTAATAGGTCAATTTAAAGTTTTTCCATAATTTTGTAAAATAACTTCTTTTATTCGATTTTATTGAATAAGAAAAATTCATTTATGATTTAAGTACATAGTAAATAGTATGAGGAATATAAAGAAGAATTTTATAACTTAATTTAAAATTCTTCAATGCAACGCTTTGAGATGCAACAATTTATCAAAAAGATGATTCAAGGGCTTTATTGTTGAGTTTTTAATGATATTCTGTATCAATATATATATTTTGCTTGAAATTCACTCGTGCGAAAATTACATGCAAATCAATAAAATTCTCCAATTGAATTAGTTACTTTGTAGAATGCTTGTATAACATTTAAAAACAAATCAAAACTCGTCACTTCATGATTATTGCAAACCTCTAATCAATCTCTCCTTTCTACAATATTTGCTAAAGCTCATTTAAAATAGTCTCGATTAACCGTTCAAACAGTAATAACTACATTTCTGCAAAGCTGATACAACACATAAGGGTTATAATTAATGATCGAATTCAATTAAAAGTTACAGCAATTCGCTCGAAAAGCGAGAAAAATTACACGAAAAATATCATTACCTGTAGTGTTATAATTAGAAAATGTTTATTGAATGCAAATAGTGAAACATGCAAAAATATAATTAAAAATCTTTAAGCTTCGGCTTTTATAAAAGCTTAATACAAATTTTCTTGGGTTATTGGGACTGCCAGAACTGACTTTTGGAAAAATTATTTCTGTTGAAAAATATGTAAGATTAATTTTGATCTTTAATATGAAAATCATATAAATCTAGAGTGCAACAATTTATGGAATTTAAACATCATGCAACTCCAAAAATCTACCAAGTATCCATTTAATTATAACGTTTTGTAAATCGATCTATCGTTAATTGCAAATAGACATTTTTTGCCAATAATGAGGAGGAACGCGCCGTCTAATTAAGTGCGGGTAATTAAATCAGAAACTATCGTTTCTGCAAAATCATAAAGGATTGCCTCAACAGGTTGCTGGATTATATGGAGCTCTTGCTAATTAGTGCCTAGTAGATTTTTAGATTAAAAGATAATCGATGCAAAAACTGTCTCTAGCCATAGATTGTAAAATGTAATCTGGTTGGAGGGAAAATGTGAGCAAGTGAATGAAAATGTAAAAATAAAATTATGAAACTGTTTCAGAAATTTATAAATTTGCAATATTTATTGAGTCATGCAAATTTTTATACAATGTAATCGCTAAAATAATTTTCAAAACGGAATCTTATCAATTTTGGTAGAGAATGTCATTTCCCTCAAATCCATTAAGTCTTATCAATTATGCTTAAAAAAATTTGTAATCCTCAGTTTATCCATTCTTCCAATCCATAATCAATTCATATTAGGCAGACACGAGCCAAACAATGGTTAATTGGATTCCTTACATTTTTGTCAATTTATTAAATTCCAAGATAAAGTTTGCCATCATCAAAATACATTTAAATCTATGATATGATGTGTAAAATTCTATTTAGCAGGTGGAATTACATTTTACCGGGAAGTGGTAATAAATAATAATTCTTTTTGATAACATTTTAATTGTTTAGTATGAATTAATGATCAATAAATCAGCAAAAATATTCGTTGAGTAACAAAAGTTTTTAATTGAATAAAATGTAAATCCCCACAAAGTTTGATTAAATTCTTGACATTCTTCAATTAATCTTGGATCTTTGAATTAATCTTAAGATAAGTACATTCAAAAATTAAAAGCTCGGTTTGCAAGTATTGCTTTAGATAAAAGTTACGTTATTCTCGTTTTATATTAAATTCCTTTGAAAAACTTTCATTTGCTTTATCACTGGATTCATTGTATTTAATAAATTCAAAAAACTCATAACTAGAAAACTACAAAGAATTAAAATAAGTATGATCGAAAATTTGAAAATATTTATAGACAAGAAACTGCTACGGAATAATTTTACCATAAATTAAAAATTCTAAAAACATGTTTGAACCAGTGGTTACAGTCGGACTACAGTGAAATAAAATAAAATAAATGGCCCAACTAATGAAAATATGTTAATACTATTAATAATGTAAATAATCGTCGAAACTCATAGCCGTATAATCGAAACGTAATAATAATTAATAAAAAATATCAAAGTTTATTAAAACGTCGATTTATTTGTCGATGAAGCTTTAATGACCAAATAAATTGAAATAAATTCATCGATCAACCTTTTGATATACTCAACTCATACATATAAATAAATCTGGTATGTTCAAATATAAATTAATTTTATTCCGCAAAGCTTATTAAAAAGCCCTAAAATTTAAAAGCCCTTTGATCTTAATTTATGGCAATTGTTTTTTGATAGCAGGTATCAAATATCTTTGCTTCAAAAAGTTGAAATTTATGAAACGAATAAAATTTATAGTATCTCTCTTGAAATCCTTGGACAATCAATTTAATCCAATTTAAATTTATAATAAAAATTCAAGGCAAGTTTCTCAGATAAAAATCCAATAAAGCATTCCTGTGGATTTGCTACCGTTTTTTGCATCGTTTATTGAATCCTCTGGAGTGACAATTACCGAAAATGATAAATAAAAATTCTTAAATGCATAATATGATTCCATCCAATTTAAATGACTCTAAAATCATTATTAACGCTGTTTTCACGACCACAAAAATCGATAAAAGTTGCAATCAAATGTCATTTATTCAAAACATTCGAATTTCAAAGCAATAATAACCATTTCATGAAATTACAGATATCATCATAAGCTGCATGGAAGTTTACTTGATTTCCTCTTTTATTAATGCGCGGTTATAATAATTTTATTGGACATTGAACAAAATATTCAATTTACCATATTCTCGACAATAATTCCAACAATTCCAGTTTATTAATAAAAATATTAAAGATCACGCAAAATATTTGCAAATTATGGAAAAATATGAAAAATATGGCAACAGATTTTATTTTCGATTATTAAAATTAATGCTTTTTCGATTGGTTTTACATAAATTTTCATGTAATTGGTTTGTTTGGCTTTTTAATAAATGGCGATAGTAATTTTATATTATTGCAAAAGCATGATTCAAGTTGTGAAAAATTGGTATTTTTATTAAAAGTGACACAAAACTTTGTTTTTTGGAATTTATTGTGGAATTTGATTTAATTGTTTTTTGTTTGTGGAAAGTATTTCAGGAATTTTAATTATATATCAAAATTTGAAGATAAAAATATGCCAAACAATATATAAAAATTAATTTGGGACATATTTCAACAATAAAATCATATTGTTTTACTGTTACCTATACGCACCTTATCACTAAAATTAAAATTTTATTAGTAGAAATTCCCAATTAATTATATTACGTATAAAAGATATCACATTTCGAATAAAGATAAGAATCTACACAGTATTCACAATCACAATGTGCAAGTATCAATGTTAATTGTGCTAATTGCACAGCAATATAATGAACTCTAAAGAAATCTTAATAGCATGTATAGTCCGTAAACGCAATTTGAGCATCATCGATACACTGGGAAGTTGATCCGAGTTATATCTTAATTTAAAATCAATTTTAACGACACAAGTCGAATGCCGGAATGCCAGCGTATACAAGTATACAACGTAGTCAAACCGAGTCTCTTGAAAGAACACCATTTTCCACGTGAATTATAACTCAACTGGTCGGGGAACAGCATGGAACCTTTTAGTATTCTGATATTTTTTATGTGCAAAACGCAGAAATAAATAAAATTACGACGATGCGAAAATGTGCGCCAAAAATTATGGGTAAATTTTAATTTTATTGTTCTCCATTATACAGCATTTGCACAATTTTATTGCAAATTTTGAAGGTTGAATTCAATAATTGTAAATCATACACGGTTTAATAATTTAATTTCTGTGGACTGTGCAGTTTTCAGCCAGATTTCGGCAAAATCGTTTTTAAGCTAAAATTTTTAATTAAGATATTTTCACAGGAACATTAAAATGCTTAACAGCAATAACAGTCATTACAACATAATTTGGAGGTTTTTATGGGCAATCATGTTTAGTCTTGAATTTTAATAGCATTAAAAATTTAATATTTTGAAGAATATTTTTTGGAACTCGTTAAAATATTTTGGGTACCTAAAAGAAGAATCTTTTGAAATTCGTTTCGGCTCATCGTCGTCTGTCCTAAGACAGTTTATTTAAAGAATGTTTTAAAAATGAAAGTGATCTTAAGATTTAAAATAATATCTTTAAAACCTTTTTAAAATATATTGATCTTCTCAACTACTGATCTTTGAGGTAATGGTTGAAAAGAAACCATTTCAATTCAAATTGTGATATTTTCTTAGAAAATTCAGTAAATTTTCATGCAACACTCATCCAACTATGTCGTAAAAATCGTATAAAACTTATTGAAATTAAAACTTACTGAATAGTTGGATAGTTAACAGTAATTAATAACATTTGCAATGATTTTAATAATCAATTTATCATAAATCTATCAAAATATTATTACAACCACATAATATAATTGCAAGACAGGTTGTTCATTTTCCACAATATTGCGACGACTACTTGCTGTTAAATGCAATAATTTCTAATTTATCGACTTTATAATTTTAATATTTTTATTAAATACAATTGCTTCTCTTTGTTTATAATTATTAAAATGAATTTCAACGTTTAGTTAAATAATGATCGTGAATAGTTTGAGGTTAGACTTGAGGTTGACTGTCTGGCTCAGCGAATGCTTAGAATATTTGCATGATGATTCTTCATTCTTTTCGCTGCCGTGAATCTCGAACTGTTATTGTTTTGCTAGAAAACTCATTAAAAAAAGTAAGGTACTTAAGATAATTCATTCCCTGATTCTTTTATCAATAGATTCATAAAATTCATGTAAAGTTAAACTTTAAACAATACACTCCATACAAGCAATTCAATAAAAAAGTTGAAGCAAAATTGACATTGAACGGATAATTTAATTATCATTTGTCATAAAATTATATTTGTTATGCCTATGATTGGTTTTATTGTGAGCTTAAATGACTTGGTTTAATTCAATCTCAAAACATTTTCAGTTAAAAGACTAGAAAGAATCTTTCGTAAATGAGGTGGTAAGGGATTTCAAATATAAGCTTAAATTGTTCTCAAAAAAAGACTTCTAAGATTGCACTAGAAAGATAATAATATTATTAAAATTAAGTAAATAAAGTAAATTTTTCATGTGAAACATTATTTTTGGATATTTTGAGTAAAAACACTTATTTAACACTGATTTTGTTTCACTTTTTGTATTTTATTATTGCACTAGATAATCTTAGAATTGAAGCATCAAAATCAAAAGATGCAACAAAATAAATTCATATTTATAGCTGCCAAAAAGTTCCCAAATGAAAAAGCAATAAAAATAAATCACAAGAAATTTTATATTCTTCAAAAATGCAATCTGGTGTTCTGGTAAAACAATATTCAATTCCTGATTCTGTGAGGTCTAACACCAAAAAAGCGTAGAATTATGGATTTACGATTTATGAAAATGCCGAACACGGAATAAAAATAATAAATGAAGAATTAAGATCAGATAGGACTCATTTCTTTCAAATTTCTTTTCGTTTAACTTAAACGCCAGTAATATCAAATATTGCTTGGAAAATCTTTTTCTCAAAAAAGAATACATTTTTGCTGTGTATTTACTTTATTATTTATGAAATAAGTTTTTTGAGTAAAAATTTGGTTGCAAATTTACAAGTAAATTGAGTCACATGGAGATCAAATATATGTTGTTGCCATTTAAAGAACCTTCAGAAAGATCTGATTGAAATTTATTCTGGAGTGTGCCATAAATAACAAATATGACTTAGTCTTAAGATGATCAGGGGACTGTACATGTGATTTTTCACATATTTGAAAAAGTCCTTATGCCTTATTTCAATATCACAAAAATTGTGATTCTAACTTTCTTTCATAATTTTATACAAAAATTGTTTCAAGTATTTTGTTTTCTTTTTTTTTTGTATTTGGAGACAAATTGAAGTTTCTTGGTCACACTTTGAATTTACTTACTTTAAGTTTCCATCTTTGTTGCAACTTGACATTTAACTTTTCTGTGTCGAATGGAGTATTGAAGAGTATTTTTAATAATTTTCGAAACCAAGTCAATCTTTGATATTTTCAAGACCTAACCACAACAATAGAAAACAATTGACAATGATGCAACTTTTTAATCGTATGGCTTATGTAAAATATGACCGCAAATACACTAAAACTATTTTAAATATCTTAAAACAAGTTTTGCAAGTACTGTGTATCTTCTGCAAAAGTTAAACTTGACTGTGAAGTGTCTCAAGATGTTGAAAACAAACTTACAAGTTTTTCGCGGAACTTCTCCATCAATTATTATTTAATCTTTCAATCTCTCAAAATTTTAATAGCTAGCTAATATTTTCAATGTTTTCATATTTTACGGGACTTTCAACTGCAAATTATAACTTTTAAAGGCACCGCATTATAAATAAGTAGTTTTATGACAATTTGTCGGAATTCAAAGCGACATGAATTATCAAATTAATTGACTTGTTTTTCTTCACAAGGGTAGATCACATCAAATCAAACTATAAACTGCAATAAACGAGCATATTGATTTAATTTGCTTTTTTCACTACAGCATTATTGAGTTGTATCAAGTTTTATTCGATTTTATGGTTTTTGGACACAAATCGGCTGGTAATTTGATGCTAATTGACAATGCTCGGTAATTTTTATTATTTTTTCAGTGATTCGATCAATCGAGCCGTTTGTCATTTTTGGAATTGTCTCTTGCTCCTCGACAATTCTATGAATGCATTTAATAATAATGCAAAAAGCTGATATTTCCATTTTCCACAAAGTGTTCAATTAATTGAGTGAGAAATTGGAAGGGACGCAATTGTCAATGTTTTTCAGCATTTTTTTTGTGGGTCTGGCCAAATATATCAAATTTTAACAGTTTTATGAAGTAACCCATTGTATTGCAATTTGCTCGGAATTTAGTGTGGCTTGGTCCTTTGCCAGTTTGCCACCCCGAAAACCAATCAACATTCCAAATTTTACGAGTCCATCGATATTTTTGGTAATTTCCAGTGAATTTACAGACGGCTTGCAGCACAAACATGATACAGAGCTGAGCTGTTATGTTATAGGCTCGTAAAAATTCAATTTTTTGAGGCGCAGATGTGACCATTAACATTTTTTCTGGCGTTCTGTCGATTTTTCAGTTTTTCACGTATGTAGCTGTGTTTTGTTGTGTATTGTTTCGGAGACAGTAGAAGTTCTGCTGTTAACATCATCTCAATTATCAGTTTGAGCCATTGTTCATGAAAGTCGGTATATCCTTTTTGATTTGAATGATTTGTGTCGCAATTCTTTTTTGCAGAGGGGAGGAAGATTCTGCAAAGCATTTTTATTGATTTTATAAGTTATGTCCACAATTTTTGTCCTCTGAGCCATTCATATTTCAAAAGAATTAGAAACGAATAATTCATACCATCAGCCTTCCCTTAAGAAAAATAACTAAAAAATGCTATTATTAGTAAATAATTGATTTACGAGTGACTATTTTTAACCAATTTCCAGGGCTGTTGCAAAAAAATCAAATTCAATAGAGTCGTTGACCTTTCCCAGCCTCCCTGTCATATTTTTCCTATTATCTCGACAAGTCATTGATTTTTGAGCCCGAGATATGCAGAAGCAAAACTTGGGTGTTGAGAAGGAAATCTGTTTCTTTTGTGCTTTTCAAAAAATGTAGTGTGATGCCTTGGCCCTTTGTAAATTGATATCACGGACAAAGGCAATCCATAAATAATAACTATATTGTACAGTCAGTAATACAGTTGTCATTTGCACACACCACGCATTTTGCGCATTTCTCGACAACACCTTCCATTTTCAGAGCGTTTTTATTAAGTTATTAGTGAATAACATCTTATTCAGGCTGCTGCTTTTTTCCAGCTATGACTATTTATCTACAACACTGTTTTTCCGACTTTATTCGGTATTTAGATTCAAAAATTCACAAAAGTTCCCTTGGAAACTATAGGCAATATATCTGCGCTATAAGGCTGGTAAATAAATAAGGCGCTGAAAGATTGAACGTAAAGAAACCAAATATTGTGTGATTCTGCTGTTTTGAGAACTTTATAAGCATTTAGTAAGCAGAGATGCAATTAGAACATATCAGGAGAAATTTGAATTTGTAGGAATTATTCGATCTATCTTTAAGCTAGAGAACTTAAACTGTTTTCTTTTTACTTTTGAACCAACCAAAATGTTGCTACCGTTTATTGATAAGTAAAATATAATGATTCTAAAATTTTTTGAAGTAGCTCCCTCCCTGCCCCTTGGAATATTAATCAGACGCTCAGGAATGCTGTCCAACAGTCCCTCATCACAATTTAACGCGAAAAGTATTGCGCAATGGAAGGAGTAATGAAATAATCGTGATTAATCAGTCATTACTTACGAAAGGAAAAATTCGTAACTTCTTGCGCTTTAGATAGAACAGATTTCTTACAAGCTTTTCGTTCAATTTTATTGCCATTTTTATTGCGCATGCATTTAAATTTTAATATGTTATTCAACATTTTAATTTAATTTTGCGAAAATTGCTTTATTTGTAATTAACACACGGCGATTTTCAACAAAGATTTTTAATGATTTATAACCGAGGGACTGGAAACTACTTAATTTAATATAAAAAAAATTCCAACTGCCCAATCCCTGAGCCCAAGTGGCAATCGATAGTATCCAAAAGAAATTAATTTTAATTTTCCCATTTAAAATTCATTAATTTAAATTTCGTTCAGCGAAATAATTTAATATAATAAAGTTGCATAAAATAACCGTTTAAACACTTCGCAGTTTGCACAAGAAACTGGCCATGCATCGGTGGTGGTCTATATATTTAATAAAAGCTTTTCTCAAAAAGCAAATATTGAAATTATTAAAATCTTTAAAAATTATTAAATATTCAAATTGGTTTCGCTTTTCGTGCGCCTTTCCATTTACACTGATTTCGCGTCTTTTGTGAGTTTTTTTAGCTTCTTATTTGGCAGTTCTCAGAAGGTTTTGGACACATTTGTCTTTTTAAATGTATATGATTTTATTTTCTTCAAGATCGAGCAACACGTGAAGTTTCTTGGTTTGAATAAATAAAAACAAGAAAATTGAATTAAATATTAGAAAGGGCTTTTAATATCTTGGCAGTTCTGCCAATTCTCTGAGAAATCATTAAGTATTGTCACGTTTCCCAGAAAAAGATAATTCTGTCAAGTATTAATTGTATCTTAAGTGTCTCCACACCAATAAAATCCACCACTTCAATTACAAAAACATGTCATAACAATCATGCAATACAAACAAAATACACACTTTAATTAAATTTAAAGACAGAGTCAAGAGGATTGCTAGAAATAAGTAAGACAAATCTGAAGAGGATCCAGCGACAACAAAAACCACTCGTTTGTCATCTTTGGTGAGCTCACATGTATGCACAAATGACCACCACAATTTTATTTGACTGCTAATTGAGCTGGACTTTAATCATTCTAGACCCAAGAAATTTCACAATTACCCAGCAATTTGAATGTGTAAAAAAGTACAAAAAATCACAGACCAATTAATTGCTAAAGTTTATGAGCAACATTATGCTGTGATGTTGTAGATAGAGTTAAACACTTTCCATACAAAAGGCAACTTTGTAACGTTTTGCAATTTTTTGCATCAAAATAAAAATATGAAAATGATAAAAAATAGGAAAAGAGACCCAAAGCGACCTATTCAATTATTTTTCATTTACTTTCTAGTTTCCACTCTACATTAGAGCCCATAAAACTGAATGAGAGATATCCGGACTTGAGACGGTGAATAGCTGATAGAAAAGCTTACACCCAAAATGCACTATTACCGTTGAACTAGGTGAAACACTAAAACGGTTATGTTTTCAACCTGACAAAAATTATGGAGTTATGATTTTTGTTTGTGACTTTCAGGGATTTGAAAAAATTTAATCAACGACTTCAACCTTTAATTTTTTTTTTATATTCAAAGTAAAATTCATTCAAACAAACTGGCGCCTGAGTGAAAAGATCGAATTTTTTAAAATCATCATCTACTTTGCCCATAATGTTCAATATGCATGGAAAATCTTCGAGCCCATCCTGCATCTGCCCAACAATCGTTTCTCAATAGATTTGTTAAAATAGTTTTTAATGTCTAAATTTGGTGTGTGATACATTTCGAAATAGAAAATAAATTAAACATAATTTTTAATGTTATTTTAACACTGGTAATTTTATGCACAATTATGTGGGTATTTTGAGTATGAAAAGCGCTCATAAAAAAGACACCAGAAAATTCGTATACAAATCGAATTACATTTGAATGGGGCAATAAAATAAAGTATTTTATTGGATTTTTAAAACGAGAATTCAATTTATTCGTTTTTAGCCGTTTATGGCTAATTTCACGCGCTTCATCGGGTTTCATGCATTTTTTTTTTGAGGATTGTGCTCATGCTTATTGTTGAAGATTTATTTATTCATTTCATTTGATTTGAAGGGAAATGCAGATTAGTATCTTTGTGAAAAATATTTTCATTTTAATTCGATTTTTGGAAATTTGATGCTTTTACGACATTAAGGTTAAATATATTTAAAATGAAATCTGTCCTAAAGTTTAAAAATTCACATTAATTTTCAAATTAAAAAAAAATTATCAATTGGCATCACATTTTATTATAAGATTTCTACTTTATTTGGAATAAATATTATGTAGGATTAATACATTTTTCTCTTATGAAAACTTAATTAGTAACTTTAAATAGAATTCTTAATTGAATAAAGAAACACTTATTTCTTGTTCTCACATACATTAATTGCAATATTTGCACTCCTTTAAATGACCGAAACATTACAATTAACACGGATTATAAATGTGATAAAAATGACTTTAATTTGATGCAAATGATGTAAGATCTTACAACTTGTAAAAATAAAACATTGCTGCACAAAAAAAGTTCGTTTAAATTAAAATATATTACTTAGAGGTGTAGGTCTTATTTATTTAATAGACAAATATAATAATGTGCATAATATTCAAATTTAAACATGACAATCGTTTAAATGCCATTGTTTTATGAGTGCAGCTTTTTAGCACTGTTTAAATTTATTTTATCATACTTTCGAATTTAATTTTTGAAGGTTTATCATTATCAAAAAATTTCTTGACAATATTTTGTATTTTTCAAGCGTTTTGTCACCTCTATATTGAAATAAATTACGTGAAGTGTGAAATTATAAAATTATTATTAACAGTGTCCTCATGTAAAAAACATCAAAAAGCAGTGAATTTGATTGATTTATGGATGTTGATCGTTCACTGAACAACGAAAAAAGCTCCGACCGTTTTCTGTGTTGACAATAAAAAATTGGAATTTATTCAATTAATATTCAAATTAACAAGCAAACTGATGTTGTAAGTTGTTGCTATAAAAATATTCAAAAAATAATAAATAATAATATAAAAACGTTATTAATTATACGATGCAGATAAAAAAGACAACTTGCAAGAACATTTTAATGCATCTCGACGACAAATTGCGGTGGGACCACCTTAGTAGGCATAAAAATACTAACATTCATCTTGTTCGCAAATCATCTGTTATTTATTTGCGTTATCAGCAATTAGTGTCATGTACTTGAACTTGCAGAATTGCTACGAGTTTTGATACAGAATTAGTTGAAATAAATTTCATTTATTGTTTTGATTCGTTTTTAATTTTTTTTCGTTTGCCAGAGATTATTTTTCAATTTTTCATTATTTCAATTAAGCAATGTATATAAAAATTAAATTAAATGTTTCATTTCACACTTTGGGCGCCAGTGATGAGATCATAAACATTCTATTTGAATACAGTGTATAACTCTGGGGTTTGATAAGGAATGATGCTTTAAACTGTTTAGCTCGTAAATTGTTTTTAATCGTCTGTTTTACTTAAAAAATTTGAATCAAAAGGTTTTTTTGATTTCTACGAATTGGGTCGAGTTGACTCGCGTTTCTGGAAACTTGTGGTATTTTGATATATTGCAAAGTATTGCAAATTGGTATGATACAGCCACATTTTTTATAAATAGGTTGACTGTCTTAAAATCGAATTTCTCTAAAATTTAACTTAATCATCTGTCAGTTGATAAGAAGATAAAAAACCTAAATTGGTTGAGTAATAAAAGAGAAGAAATTGAAAATATTTAACAATAATGTTAAAATTAAATATTATAATATTACAAGCAATCGTTTCCAAGTAAACTCACCTAAAAATTAACAGTGCATCATAAAACTGCAATTTCATCAAACTTCACAACAGGAAAAACCCATACGACACTCATATTAAGCGGCAATTAAACAATAATAATTAATTTAAAGACCTTAAAATACAGTAGAATCAGTAAAATCACATGGAAACAACCCATAGCAAACAATCTAATTATTGTAATTTATGATAATGCTGGTGATGGAAGCAAAAAAACGGTGTATGTGGCTTTCATATTGTGTAGGTTTTTATTTAAATAGACAAAAAGAGAATTTAACGATCGAAAAATAATGAAAAAATTATGCTGCTTGAGAGACGAGGAAAAATTAATATTCAGATATTTAATTGTTTCTATTTGCATTCAAATTGCCCCATTTTTGTGGCTTCGATCAATGAGAATTTGTTGGTGGTATCGATGCTGCTTCATGCTAGTGTATCATTGGTCGATTACTGTCTGAACACATATTTTCCATATATATGGTATTATTTCCGATGAAACGGTGGTTTAGGCAGCTTAGGTATCGATAATTTAATGAAAATGGGTGATAACTATCAGCTTTTGATGGAAAACAGATAAACTTTGGATTTTAATTGAAATGACATGAAATTATCTGATGTGGCTCGATGATGCGCGAAGGTTTTATTGGAACTGATTCAATATTGAGTGAAAGTGACGACCTCAACAATTTAATTTACATATCTAGTTGGGTGATAATAATTTATTGGTTTTTAACACGTGGCTTTGAACTTAACCTTATTTTATAGACATATTGCAATAGTCCTGAATTATGAGAGAGCCTTTTAACATCTGTTTATGATATTTCTTGCACTTGATAAATGTACATAGTATTCTATGATAGTAATTTAGTCGAAACCAAAGCAATCCTCTCTTTAAAGTCAAAAGTTCGCAAAATTTTTGATTAAGTAAAACAATAATTTACAATTCAAATTTATTCAATAATATGGCAAATAATAATCAAAATCAAAGTAGTAAAAGAACAGCTCACAACATGGAAGAAAGTGAAGTCGATTGCTCTGCTGGACCATCTAAAAAAGCTAGACCAATCATTTCATCAGCTCAAAATGAAGAACCCATCTTTGATACCACTTTTCGAGAAAAATCACTCTTTGATTTGCTCTATGAAATACGTTCAACAGAAAATACTTTAAAAACACTTAAAATTTACCAAGATCTTTTTTCTGAAGAAGAAAAGGTCAAAAGCTTGAACTCAAAAATAGATGTCGTTCGAAATCAAGCTGATTATGATTATAATGATTTGTTGGAGTACATAGAAGAGGACGATATTGGCAGATTACTAGAATATATAAATTAATTTGATCTTGTGATATTTTGGAAATAAAAAATAAAACTTATTAAACTGATTTTTTTGATCAAACCACAGCAACATCATTGTTTGCTAAATTGTCAAATTCTATAATTTACCAGAATGAATTTGAATGCTCCTTCCAAAACAAATTCATCTCGTAAAAGATTGCTAGCCGATGACTCGCAAATCTGTTTCAAAAAGATAAAGATCTCAAAACCAGTTCCAGTTCTGCAGAATAATTGCGAAACTACAGATCTCCAAATTATTGACACAGTAATTAAAGAAGAATCTATGTCTGACCTGTACAAAGAAATTGCAAATTTAGAAAAAGCTTTTGATGAACTTTGTGTGAAACGAAGACAAAATAATCTAAGGGATCTTTCTCAAGAATTCCTAGAGATCAAGGAACAAATTGACAAACATTTGAATGAAATGTTGGACTCTATTAAAGATGATGAAGTGAAGAAAAACTGGTGGCACGCAAATTTGTTTGATTGAAGCTTGATTCGCACTATATTTTTTGTAAAATGAATGTAAAACAATTTTTTTTTATTAAATTGTTAAAATGAACTTATATCCAGGATAGTCTTTTTACAAGTTTTGTTACTGTCAAATATTTGGAGCTAATAAAAAAAATTCCTGAAAAAAAAACCTGCAAATCTGAAAAATGCATCAACTGCAAAATTAGCAAACATACACAATTTCCATTTTATTTTATGATTTTTTTATTGTTTTTTATCCTTTATGATGATTTTTTTTATTGTCGTTAAATATAATTTATTAAATAATATTTTGTTTGTTCAATTTTGTGTGTTTCTTTTTGTTTTCAAGTGTTTCTTCAATTTTGCCGTTTTCCAAACTAAAAACTCATTAAATTCAAGGTAAAAAAGGAGAAAAACTTAAAATTACAAATATGCTCAATAAACTGTTGCATTTACAACAATGCAAGGACAAAAAATAAATTCAATAATTTTAATGAATGAAAAATGTCTTTTTGATTGTTTTTTCTATTGAATAATTTATAAGAGAAATTCATTTTCTTAATTTTCAACAAAAAATAATTCAATGTGGAATGTATCAGAATATTTTAATTATGGAAATTATTTTTTGATTAATACGTTTTTTGCTTCAAGAATTCTAAAAAAAATTCTTTCGTTTTCAGAATTGTTTTATCAAATTGTTTTAGTTGATTGGGAAAATTTCCCTCAATTTCTAGAATATTTGAATAATCAGAATAAAAATGCTTTAATTAATCATTAATTAATAAACAGATTAATCGAACGTGACATCTTTCTGGCTTTCTGAGAGATTTTTCTAATTCAAGAACTTTCTACTGTCTTATTTATTTTCTTATTAGAAAAGATCAACTGAGATTCATAAATAGTTATGTTTTGTAGGTTTTGTTGTAGTTTGTAGGATTTTCTCTTGCTATCGGGGGAAATTTGTAGGTTTTTCTTAATTATTTGATTTTCTTTTTAAAATACTGTTCAACGGAAAACATTGGTTGTAATGGTTTTATTGCATTGGTACAATGGAGCTGCCATCTCAAGAAAATTGCAAAAGTTTTAATGAAACTTTAAACCCAAATTCTTGATGAGCCCCAAATCTTTCAATCTAATTCTGAGACATGTAATTTAGTTAATTTATTTAGTTTTTTTAGGAATTTTACTTCGGGCCACTAAAAAGCTTAATTTTCATAAATCTAGTTTTACATATTTATTACACTGAATAAGAAATGTAGTTTATTGTTCACCAAAAAAATCAGTTATGTCAGTTATGTCAGTTTGTGTAAGTTTTCCAAAAATCTAAGTTTTTTGCTTGACAATTTTAAATAAAATTGCGAAATGGCACACACAATTTAATTAATAAGATTTCAAGTCCAAGTTTGGCGACAGAGAAGCTTTAGAGCTTTATTTTGAGGTTATGATTTGTTAGGCTGAGAATTTGCTATCCTTATGAAAAATTGGGAACTGTTTTATGTTGTTGTCGAGAGATTACTTATGATCATAGAAATTCTTATGAAATGACTGTTCATATTATTATATGTTACTATTTGAATCCAAAACGCCTTCAAATCGTCTTCAAACTAATATTTCAAACATAACCTCACATAACCGACTCTGTCCACATCTCTGCCTATTGACCAAATGCCTTGGGACTGTCACTTGGAATTGTAGACTTTCCTTCACTTTTATACTTTTTTTGCTCATATTTGTTTAATGCTATTTGTTACATTTAGATATTTCAATTATTTAATCAACTTTTAATTTATTTACAGTTTCTTTCAATTAATTAACTTTATTTGCTTTTATTCAGAAAAAGGAAAATGTTCATAGTTGTGCAACTGCAGAAAGAATGAGTGTTTATTGTTTGACTATTTACTGGCTTTTCATTTGCTTGTACAGATTTTTCCATCAAAAAAAGTATAATTAAAAAAAGTTGTTGGCTGCTTTGTGGATTTTTCTCACTTTTAGTAATAAGGTTTTTTCAATTTCGTGTGGAAAAAACAAATAAAATTATCTCCATTTATATTTTTACAACTTTCTCTCTAATTACACACATTTAATATATTTTTAATAAGTATAAGTTTAAAGTTTTTTATGTTTCTTCATTTAAATAATAATAGTAAGTTTAATAATAAATACACATTTTTAATTGTTACGCAATAAATTTTGTGTTTCAGGGCGAATGTGAACGAAGTTTCTAAATTAGTAAATTACATTTGAAGAGCATTGAAAAATCATCTCAAGTAAAATTCAAGTGATTCACGTAAAATTGGAGAATAGAGTCAAGTCCGACCGAAGTATTTCGGAGTTTGCGAAAAAATTACAAACAAACAAAATCCAAGCAAAGTTTCATTTTATATTTTACATAAATACTATAATTAATCGATTTTTAGTGTTTAAAAGTACAATGTCAGAAATATCTTTAAAGTGCTCAAAGATGCAAACTACGCAAGAACGTTCAATTGTCTATTTTTACACATAATTTACGGTAGGTCTGTCTACATTGAACTGCTCAATTTCTATGATACACCGAGTTAAGGCAATTAAATTCACCGCAAAATTCCTGCTGCCTTAGTGTCTTATTGAATGTCATTGTGTGCAACACCAAATAGCATCTTACAAGTAGTTTAGAAGCGTCTGTTAGCTGGCAAAGCGACTGGCGATAGTGAATTATTCAAATGCTTCAAATGCTGCATTTTATGTACAAATGGCTTGATTATTCAACACGTCAACATGTAATTATCTTTAGCGAAGCGGATTTTCAGTGCCTAAAAGTATTATTGTTAATGGTACTATTATAGTTTGAGGGATGGAGACACTATTGAAAATTATTCGAAGGTTATATTTAGCTGTTAAATCTCCATAAATATTTCAAATGTGTCCCTAACAAAACATTCCCATAACTTCACAATCTCCAAAAGATTTATTCATCCTCCTAACCTCACCTCCATAAAAAATCTAGCTGCCGTTTTGCTTTATCTTAAAGTTCGCGGTCACAGTTTTAAGTTTTTACTACGTTAAAAGTACATTCAAGAAGCTGTTAAATTCACTTTGAGTCGAGCATTCAATGGAAAGCATTCAAATGATATAAAAATTAAACTGAAATGGGCTTTCAAAGGCATTCCAAGCGCAAGAGAAGCCAAAAACTTAATGAATCTTTAAAGCCCCGCAAGTCTATAAGCGCGCAGCTGAGCTGAGCAAGAATAAATCAATCTACCACGTACAAATATTACTTTTAATGTTTCTTTGATTTATTGAGCGGGAAACTCTTAGTGTTCCTATGTTTTTAGCCCATCCTTTCTTTGCTATTTCATGTGTTATTTTTAGCACATTGAATCCCAAAAATTCGTTAATCTAAAATTGACAATACATTTCTAGGAAACTCTTAAAAAAATTTGGGTGACTTTTAGCACAATGAGAAGAAAAGGGTTAATTAATTTAACATTGCGACCGCAACTATTTCAATAGCTGTCTACCGTTGTCGTGGTATTAATCAATCGTCTCCTATGGTCTGGTGTTCTAATAGGCTGATGGTGCACCTGGTTCTTGGTGGTGAGTTTCGATCTTTTTATTGGCGGATAATCGGCATAATTGCTGGTGGGAATAAGCCTGAATTTGTCTACGCTCTCCTCGGCATCAGGCAGCACTTTATGGTGCTTTGGAATCAGCCGTTGACTTGCATTTGTGGGATTCTGCTTCTTTGGCTGCTTTCGCGGATTAAGAGAAGGCTTTCTCGCTGGGGCTCGCTCGCTGGTGGAACTTATTGTACTAAAATGAGTTTTTTTCTTAATATTACTTCTGCCCGACTCGTTGAGATCCAACGGAGCCTGCTGCTGCTTTCTGTGGTGGTTTTGGTGCCGTAAGTGATGCGGTTCCATCACTTCGTTATTTCTGCTGCTGGCCAGCACACTATTTTTATTCGATTCTTTGTTACTATTGTTATTACTACCATTCCCACCGTTATTTTTCTTACTGCTACTTATATCGTCTATATTATTGTTTATGTCATCGGTTTCCACCACCCCCAGCTTAAAGAAGTTGAAGCAGTTTTGATCGTGCTTCTTTTTGTGCTGATAATTGATGGGCTTTGCGCTTTTCTTGGCAAAACCGATGAACTTGGTTTCGTCCAGAACGGATTGGTAGCGATGGTATCCGTTTGACATTGTGACATAAAAATGACACCGATCTGGAAATTTCATTTTGCTGTGATCCTGAAATAAAAAGAAAAAGAAATATATGAGTATAAGTTTGTTCTATTGCGTTTAAGATTTTAAGGAACACACGTTTCCAGATGCTTTTTCAATCCCATCAAGTGAACGTGACATTGCGGAACATTTCATGAAAGTAGAGTAAATCTCATGTGATCTTGCAACAGCTTTAAACTTCAATGAAAACCCCCCAAAAAAGTCAAACCTGATATATGGCCAACATATCAATAATCTTATATTCAACCCACAATAAAATCACCTACAAAGTGAATGTATTTAACAGTTTTCCTCACTTGTAGCGCCATAAAAAGATAAGAAAGATAGCTGAATCCATAAATTCTTCAAGTTAAATTTTTCTTGGAATAATTGATAAACCGTTCATAAAATATTATCGAAGCTTTCATGTTGTGCAGCAATATTTGTGATAAACTTTTGGGTCAAGTCTTTTACGGCTGCGAATTTACGTTTTACTTGGTGCAATGGACTAATTTTAAGCAATTAGAGCGAATAAGTGGCTCGAAATGTTTAATTTACCTCAATTAGTCAATTCGTATGAACAAAATAATGATTAAGCAAAAATATTAATTATCTTCTGTTTTTGTTTCTTTAAGTTGACACTATGAATGACGTTACTTATTAACGACATCTCAAATAAATAATTTCAAGTATTTGCATAAATGCTTCATAAAACTTCAGTTGCTCCAAATTTTGTCCAAAAAAGTTGTGTTTCTAGCACTGAGCTCTTCAAGAGCCAACATCATAAATATTTCACATTTAATCACCAACTTTGTAATTTATAAACCTAATTATAATTTCAGATAAAAACGTCCACTAATTTCAACAAATTATAACAAAACTGTTTGAAACATTTTGAAGGTTAGGAATTTTTACAAAGAAATAATTTATAGATTTTTATCGACACAAAATGTTTTGAATAAAATTGCCATCAAATAGAACAATTTGATTCAATTAAAAGGCACATTATACTTAATCATACTTTGTGATATATTTTATGAGTTTATCCACCTAATGGTTTAACTTTTCCGCTCTGTGGTTTTATTTGTTTGACTTTTGGTTTATTATACTGTTGTTGAAAGGTGATATTCACACATTTTGGGGGGTAGGCAGCTGAAACATTAGAAACTGTGAAGTGCTTTGAAAAAATATTTTTATTTTGACATTTCGAAGGATCAAATTAATATAAAAATTTTAAGGACTTTCAATCAAATTTGATGTTTTTTTATTACAAAATTCTTATCCATTCTTTAGAATTTTTCTAAAAACTCCAACCCGGCGCTTCAATCTTCAAAGTGTCATGGGAACATCTTTTTTTCACAATTTCTTCTTAAAAAACCAAAAGTGCAAATCTGTTAAATGCATCAGACGAAATACTAAAATGAACAAAAGAACTATAAAGACTTTAAAGAACTTAAAAATTTCATCATCATGAGAACATTGTCTCAAGGAACAACAAAGCAACAATCTCAAAAGGAGAAAAACAATTCCTGCTGCTTTCTTGGCTCCAATTTACACTAGCAATAATTATTATCTTCCTTTGATTTTCCAGTTTTTAAGATTTTTCAAATATCTACAAGAAACTAGGATAAGGAGACAATGAGTAATGCAAAGAAGAGATCCTTTCAAACAACAAACAAAGTATAAATTATAACATATAAATTATGCAATGTGACATCTGCCTAGGCTCAGTTCATGAGGATGCTTAGTTGCTTGGGCAAAGACAATTAAAATGCAACCATCCCGCAAAACAAAGAGCATTTTGTGTTCGCAGAAAAATTACCTGTCCAGGCATCAGGCAGCTCAATGTGCAACCACTTTTTAGTCGTTCAGAGATTATCACACATTTTGTCAGACCCTTTTCCAGAGATAATTGCTCGAGGGCAACTCAAACCCCTATTTAACAGTTCCACATATCATTTCTTTCTTTTACCTGTTTTATCTTAAATTTTGGTTTTTCTTTCATTTTAATTTTTGAGTTCTTGATATTTAAAGATTTTTTGGAACAATAAAATTTTACTATTTGTTTAGCAATATAAATTTCTATTCGGTTTTTTTTTGCGCAAAAGTCTTTGGTAGTTCTTATCTCGCCCTGTAACTCTTGGCAGTTTCTTATTCTTTATAGACTTGTTACATCATTCTGCCTCCTTTTGTTGTGTAAAACAATTTGAACAATAAAGTTAGTAGAAAATAGGTGTAAGAATCGCTTGCAACATGGGAGATAACATTTTTTGTTCGGAATTTTTTTAAACAAGATTTACTGTATGTTTTATGGAAAAACACGGAAATTTAAAAAACAATTCTTGAACAAGACAAAAAATATTAAATTCTCGTTTAAATATTAAAAATGAGAGAAAAAATTCTTGAGAAAAAATAACACAAGTTGAAATGTTTTTTGAGTAACAAGAAACATGTAATTTTGCTCTCGATATTGAATAATCGATTTACATTTATTTTTTCAGCAGTTTTCAAGTCAATAACTGGAAGCCTTATTTAATATTGTGTTCTCTAAACAAAATAAGTTTATGATGTAAGATGCAATTAATGGAATTTCAAAAAAATTTAATACATTTGTGTGATATTATTTTAAGAAAAATCACACCACTGTTTTTAAATTAAAATTTTAACTTTTTTTTAGTATTTGGGAGTGTGATGCAAATAAATGAATAAATGGAATAATATTACAGGCCCCAAGCCAAAAAATGTTGTTTGCACCTTTTTACACAGGTAATAAAGTGCAATCTGAATAATTAATTATTTTAATGTTGTTTTGCAAAATGCAGGAAGCTGAGAAAATTATTCCGATTTTTTCTACAAAATAACACGAGTTTCGACTTTCATACTCCTGACCATAAGAATTTTTGCGCCTTTCTTTGCCGGTGTAATTCCAAAAAAGTCACATCATCTTAAGTTATGCATAATTTTTCTTGTATTTACTGAAGAGCTGAAGAAACTGAAGAAACCCGAAGAAGTTGAGAGACTCCATAATATATCTTTTATTTTCCCAGCCACTAAACAAGCCAAAAACGTTAAAACATCAAAAAAATATACCAAACAACCTAATGATAAAAGCCACAGAAGTGTTCAACGAACATAACCCTATAATTTTATGGTGATGATTGCGTTGCGTATATGCAAATTGAGTGGAAATTAATTTTTCCTACTGTTTTTTTTTTGTATTTTTAACTGTGGCAGCCGAGTGTGTGGCTTTCAGCCTGGACCGGCAAGCTGATGAATGACGATGCAGTATAAATCAATAATGCAGGAAATTAGCATATATTTGAGCAAGACACCCATAAATTAACGGTTGGTTAGCCCTTCGAGTACCAGCAGCTGGAAATGTGTGTCATCTTTTGATCTTCAGATCTCTTGATGGTTTTAGAATAGATTTGGGTATGATTTAATTAAACTCACCAATGCAACTAATTTCCATTTGATGTTGAAGCATAGATGCAAGCCCTTCACGCGAAGTCTCACTCGGAAGTCTGAGGTGTTTTTGAAGTCGTTGGTGAAATTCGCAAGACTTTCTATCGTTATAGTTTCTGAAATTAGAATAAAAATTAAAAAAATTAGAGAAATAAATAACACGACATGTAATGAAATCAGTTTAAAGGTTCTAAGGCTGCAAGATCCAACAATTAAAATCCCAAACTCTTAATAGACAGGTCTTAATATTAAATGTAAATCAGTCATTTGTTTTTTCACAAATTAAGTAAACTTCCATTGAAACAAGAAAAATTATTGAAAATATTATCATTCATCCCTTTACTCTATAGTTCTACACAAACCTGTTCAGAATTATGTTAATCAGAAAAGCAAACACTTTATATTAAACGGACTTCTAGTTCTGAGAATATAAAGCAATTATCATCGAATTACTTTTATTTGTGAAGATTATTATAAACAGTTAAAATTAGCAAGTTATTTTTAAATTTGTTGATATGAGAAATTTGATTTTTGTTGCTTTTACAGGATTTTAATAGAAAGCTGGATTCCATAATAATATTTCATTTTATTTTCTGGGATTTATTTAAAAGTCACAAAAAAAAATTCAACGTAAACTAGCCCTAATATTGATCCTTTAAATCGAAGGGAAATCATGAAAATTATTTTGAAAATATGATTCCTAACCATTTTCTTTTACAATTCTTCAAAAACATAACATATTTAGAGCCAATGATGAGAATGAAAATGAATACGTTTTAAATAATGTTTGAGTAACTAATTAGCGACATTTAACTTGCTGTGGTTGTTGATGTTAAATTGATAGAATTCAAAAAATTTTGTGCTGGTTGTGTTATCACTTATTTTACTTATTAGAGTTCCATTTCTATTTTAAGAGTTCCAAGAATCATATTAGACTCTTAAATAATCAAAAATTCAGATCCGTGAAAGAATATCACAAAATATTGCAGATTTTCTGCTAACCAAGTCGAAAACGGCGTCTCGGAAAAGCCCAAGAAAATGGACAAGACTCTCTAAATCAGACTGTGTGTGTGTGTAATTCATTATAGCAATATCACAAATAAATAGAAACAATATTTACAAAACGCTTTAAAATTTCTCAGGTTCAATTTCTCAGAAATCTCTGTGTTTTTATTTATTTGAGTTTTAATATATTTTCTAGCCAACGAACAGAGGAGAAATACCGATCCGAGACAAAAAGTACAGCAAACTAAAACTACAAAAGAGTCCAGAATACAAGCTGGAGATGCGTTGGAGTTGCCTGATAACTCGATAAGTTTTAGATATTGAAGATTGTTCATTGTAGGCATCTAAAAGATCTCTAATCTTTTGAAATTGATCTGAAAGATTGGGCGGGAAGAAATGTTGACTTTCTTTGATGAAATTGGAGATGCAATCAATTAAATTTGGATAATCTTCAAAAGATGGGTTAAATCAAGGTCAGGCTTTTTTTACAAAAATTTATGTTTTTTTGACAATATCTGACAAAATTGTGTTGGAAGTTTCAAATTGTTATTTCACTTCGATGGTGGCTTTTCGAGCATTCAAACTCAACTTAATGAGATCTTTTAGATTAGCCAAAAAAAAGATTAAACCAAAAAATAAGATTATTGAGATGTTTGTCGCTGTTTTAGCCAATTCTTTAATCCTTCATCTTTTAATGATACAAACGCAAACATTTTACTCTGAATTTAAATAATTTCCAAATATGAAACAGCTCTACATCAATAATCCCACATTTTATCGCCAATGGAATTTGCACGCAAATGTTCATATTTTGCAGATATGTCTCAGAGTCTTTGTTGCTAACTTGCCATGTTTATGCCAACAATACCAACTTGTTATCGGTGATGCATTCTAATTGGATATAATTTCCAAAATTTGTTGAGAAAACCACAAAAATTTTCATAAATGCTTAAACGGTTTCTGTTTTAGCATTAAATGCGAATAAAATTGAAATAATGCTAAATTGAGTGATTCGGTTGCGAAAACTCATGCACTGGGAACTGGCAACAAAGTAGCATAGTTGCCAAGTAGCCATGTAGAAACGAGCAAAATATGGTAAATTAATTGTCTTAGTTTTGGTTTTAGTAATTTGGAGGCAAACTCAGACTTGAGTAGAGAAGCGCGGTTAAAAACGTTTGAATTTTTATAAATGAAGGAAAAAAAATGTTTCCAAATTTTTGAATAAAATATATTGAGCGTCCAACTTTGGTTCAACTTAATGTTTGCTCTTCCTGAATGTTTGTTTCAAGAATACACTCGTAAAAATAGTATTCAAGAATGTTGAATTGATTTTTACCATACAATCAAATTTGATGTATTAAAGATATAGCTAAAATCTTGTTTAAGAGTGGTAACGGGTAAATCATAACTAACTTACTTTATTCAAACATTTTAAGGTACATCCCTACCTACTCTCCATCTTCATCTCTCTTTCCAAGTATCACAATATTTGAATACGGAGATTAACCTTTTTTAAGCCTTTCAGACTTTGAGGAAGTGACCAAAAGTAAAAAAAGAGTGAAGCCGAGTTAATCATTTCGAGTCTTTTGTTGAAAACAAAATTTCCGAAAAAAAAGTTTCAACAAGAACTGGATTACAGAAACAGAATTCCTTTTCTTCGAATTGAATGGAGTTTCAGCAGAAAACGAGATTAAAAAGCAAGTCCATTGACAAAAACTGTGAAACGGAAAAATGTTTAAAATGTTGTCAAGATGCATGTATGTAGGAATTAAAGCTATTGTAGGCACGTGGTGCTGAAAATTCTTCAAATAAGTGGAACAAGGAACTTTAAAGCTGACCTTAAAAATTTGAAACATTTGTTAGCAAGTCAAGCAGAATTCGGGCAAAATTGATTTGCGTGCTTCAAATTGTCAAATTAAAGATGTTTTGTCGAGTTCTGTTGAGTTGTGGCTTTTGTGTACTTTCTGCAGTTTGAGGCTTTTATTCACATGTCAATCTTATGTGGTCCTTTTAAACGAATCAATTGCAGAAAGGACATTTTCTGGTTTTGAGGTATAGAGAAGGAAATATAATAGCTAGATTATGAAGAATTTTAGTTTATAAAGACTAACATCTAGGATACATTCAAATAAATTAAACAAAATATAAACCAGAGACAACATTATCCATTACCCTGACCAACAGAAAGTGCCACCTGCATTTGCTTCAAATCTTCTTCCATAAAATATCTCAATTCTCCAGCTTTAACTGTTTTTCGGCTTCCTTTGTGCCTTGCCAGTTTTTCTTTGACAAACTCACATTTAGTCTTATTTTACTTCGCCTCAGCATTTTTACAGCATTTTTCTTTACTTCCACATTATTGAGATATTCCGAACAATTTACATACAAATTGACAAATTCGTAAATGTACTTTGCTGTAATCTTAATGCGATAAGTAAATTGTTTTGGCAGTAAAAAAAGCATTATAAATTTATACATTATAAACATCTTGAGCTTAAGACATTAAAATGTGAAGAATGTCTTGAGAATTTTCTCTATTGCTTCTGCAAAGTGAATTGATAAGTAAATATATGTTATGTATGGTATAAATTCGAATATTGTGAATTCGAAGAGAAAAGGAGCCAATTAAAAGCCATAACGCACGAACTATTTGATGGCACTGTTGAAAATTTATTTAAGCAACTGGTAAATTCATAAGTTAAGTTCTCAAGTATTTTTAACAGTCTACGATATACAACAATTTCAAGTTCCAATAAACACGCCAACGACATAAAACACTCGAGTTTATGCATTTTGTCTTTCACAAATTTTATCGAAAAAGCATAACTTTTTGTTTAATATCAATTTACTTTTTTCTCCGTTAATTTAATGTCTTCATCATCGGCAAAGCACAACCATAGCCAACCATTCCTCGAGCCAAGAAATCCAAGAAACAAATGCACTTATTCTTCAACCAACTCGCATCCAAGTTTATGGACATTAAAAGCGATTTCTTTTAATAATTTGTGGTTTTTATTGTTGAATTAAACAATTTCCAATTGATTAAGACATTTTTGCTGGTGCAGCCAAGAAGCTGAGGCAACAATAAAAATGAACGGAATATCGTCTTTATTGAATGGTAATTGAATGCATTGAATGGCTTGCGAGTAGTTTGATGTTTTATTGAGTGTTTAGGAGGTGTTTACTTGCATTACTGGCATTTCTGACATTACTAGTTTTGATAGAGGAATCTCTATCTTCTCGGCAATTCATGCGCATGTAATGAGTATGGTTTGTGTTTGAAATGTATTGAAATGTTTTGAATGCTTCAAAATGTATTGAAACGTATTGAATGCTTGAGGAGTTCGCAAGAAAGTCTTGAGAGTCTTGAGATAATGAAGAATTGCTATCTTGTGCAAAAATCGCGTACATGCTTGTCAATTTAGTGTCACAACATATACGAATCCAATTGACACCCATGCACAAAGCGAAATATTTTTTCTTTGCAGGGATTGGTAAGATTTCTCGAATTGACACACATTTTCCTTTTTTTTTATTTGCGAAAATTGTCAAAGAGTCATTTGAAAATGTGTTAAAAATGTAAGATCTTGTAAATTTCTTACAAGCTTCCACACCTCTTCTCCACGAAAAAATTTGCCTCTTTGCCGTCAAGTAAGTTGTTCATTTAATTAATTTAATTATTCCGTCTGCATAGCATGTTCGTTCTTGCCTGCCTGCCTTGCTTCTTGAGTGTAATCACAAATGTTTAAAAAGAAATTAAAAAAGGCTTTAAACAATTCATTTACACAAAAAGTGTATACATTATGTAGTTCTTCATTAAGTTTTCGTTCATTTTCTCAAGCAAAAGGCATTTCGCCGACAAAAGCGATTCAATTTCATACACACCAAATTGAACAACAATGCAATCAGAAAAAACTAAAAATATTAATATGAAATGTTGTGCTAGGCTGAGTGCCACTTCGGATATTTGGTTGGCATTACAGGTTGTCCCAGCTGATGGGAACAAATGGAATGAAACCCTGAGAGCTTGGAAGTGTGGCCTAAAACGTTAATTTGTCGTCTTTATATGCATTTTAATATTGAACATTTTCTGGAATTATTTTTAACAAGAAAAATCAAATTTGTATAACTGTATTTTAAAAATTGGAAGGTCGTATCAATTATGAATTTTCAGTATTTTTAAACATTTGAAATTTTTCAATGCTTTAGATAAAAATTGATGCATCAGATAATGAAGAACTTTTATGGAATTAGAGCTGGTAATTTAGTGAGAAGACTCAATTGTTGCTAATCAACAAATCATCACTTAATCCATAATTGGTACATCGTTCCACGAAAATTTTAAACTCCGAAAAGCAAAATGAAAACATATAATAACTTTTAACATGATTTTATGAACATTTGGATTGTTGGATCGCTGGATAGCTGGTGATATTGTTGTTGGTGCTCGGCGGGCAAGAAAGTGCATTTTTCAGTTTTCCAGAGAAAACATATAAAAATCTTCATAACGCGATGTCGCGATATGCTTGTGATTTCATAGAATCGACAGCACACATAATTTCTTGAAAAACTTATTTGTGGTGGGCGGTCAACACATTCTTTTTGATTAAAGTGACATTATTTACAATGTTTTATTTCTCTTTCAATTTTTTTAAGTTTCTTTGAGTATTTTTTTTTAATTTCAAGACATTGGCCATGGAGAAATGTTGAGTGAAGTTTTAATAGGAGTTGAAACATCTGATTGAATATATTTGAAGGAACTTGTCTCGGGGACATCTTGAGAAAGTGATCTTCTAGTTTCTTAAGTGGTGAACGAAGATGAAAGCTGATATTCCAGTTTTGATAGATTTTTGATAGATTTTTATGTTTTTGTGCATAATACTAATGAGTACAAATGATCGTTAGTTCAAATTTTTCCAAATTAATTTATATTTTTAATGTTGAATAAAATTTTAAAGCTAAAATATTTAATAGATCAAAATAGTTGATTATTTGATATCTTTGGAAACTATGACAAGGATTTTTCAAAAAACGTAGTTTTCTCTTTTCACCAAAGAAATACACAGATACCAAGATATGCGGCAATTACCCGTACCCCGTAATTAAATACGTAAAAACTGCATATCATTTACAAAATTGCACATCTCTCCGTGATTCCGTCGTTTAGCTGGCAAATTGCACAATTTTCTCAACATGTAATTAGAATTGCAAATTTGTAAGATCACTTACAAGTTACAGTCGTCTTAATAACACAAATGAAAGCCACAAAAAATCACTTTTCAAACAAAATTATAACGTAACATTTGAAACGTAAAAAGTCTTTCAAAACTGGATTTTTGTATTTAAACACGCTTTGTTTTATTTCTTTATATTTGAACAAAATTATTTAAATTGTTTGTATTTGAGATTCTTGAATATTCTTGAGTTTGAAAGATTTCTTGAATGTCTTAATGAAACTCACAACTTATACTTAAATACTTAAATACAGAATTACTGAAATAAAATACCTTTGAAGCTTTCAGTCAAATTATTTTGAGAATGAAAAATTACGAGAAATCACTTAAAGGCATAATTCCATTAATCAAATATTTATTTTTTAATAATAGTACGATTTGCGTGATAATTTCATAGTATTTAATAAAATGTGTGTAATTTGTTTGTTTACTTTTTGTGTTGAAAAAACGCGAGGCTTTTGATTAATCAAATATGGATCTTCAAAGTTGCCTTGATTTGGTATCATCTATTTATTTTCAAAATTTTTTTAAATGGAACTAAGATATAAATATTTAAAATACTCCTAAAAATTCCTAAACCAACCCATCACCTTAAAGATCACTTAAAGATCACTCCTCAAAAATTCCCTTCATCTCCAAGCCAAACAAAAACAAAGCGATCAACACCAAACCCATTAATTAACATATTAAATCATGATTGAAAACTGTCTTGACCAACTATTTTGTTGATGTCTTAACAATTCATAAATAAAATTCATAAAACAATTTAACCAGCGACAGCAGTGCAACAGACAAAAGTCATTTTCCGTCTCGAAAACAATCATACATCATATAAATTTATAAATTACATTCTATCCATTTAATGACAATCATATGGTGATTAATCGCTGCATTTTAATCTTATGAGAAACGAAATAAGTGAAGTTTGTTCTATGTGGAAAAAAATGTTAAAATGTAAAACAATTTAATAAACGAGTAGACAGGTCGAGACAATTTACTGACAAGTAGTATATCAATATCTTGATATCTTGATGCAAGTTACCAACTAACCAACTAAGAAGTGAACAATCTTGATGTAATTATGAATATATTAAAAGTGTTGCATGGAAATTTTATTTAAACTAACATGTTATGCAATTTTTTCTCATATTTAGTTTAGAAATTTTTTTGTGAGGCAGTTGGCATAATTGAACATATCTTGAATCATCTGAATTATTTTAATGCGATTTCAATAAAATTTTTGCAATTTATGATTAATTGTATTTGTTCAATATTTCCGCATACCAAAAATCTTTCCTTGAGATTGTCCCATACAAATATATTTTCAAAATTAGCATGAAGTATTCAATTCTCTTTAATATCTCTGTTGATTATAATAATATTATCAAAATGAAAAATGATGAAAGAAAGTATTAAGAAAATTGTTTCTTTTTCTTCAATCTTAGAAGATAGAATAAGAACCTTAAGAACTCAGCACAACATAATAATGGAAATAATATAAATTGAAATATAAAATGGAATTAAGTGTCGAAAAAAGTTAGTTCCATTATAAGTTATTAATAAAGAAATGAATGAAAATTTATCATACTTAAAATTGACAGACTGAATGCCATTGCACCAAACAAATATCAAATTCTAAATATTTCAAATTATATTTGAATGGAATATCGAAATAGCAAAAAAAAACTACTTACTTATTTGAACAATAAAGGTGTTGATAAATTGGAATTCCTAACAAAAACCAGAAAATTCCAGTTTATTAAATCGTAAAAATTATTTCTGGTTGACACCAAATCACTATAGTCTGAAAATTACACAGCAAAATCACCAAAAACCCATAAATAAAGAAAGACTTTTTCGCATTTTTCTTTGACCCTTTTTTCTGATTTTACATTTTTTGTCCATTTAACTTGTATGCGTAAAATGATCCTTGAAATTTCTATATTATGATTCTTTTATTTGTGATTTTCATATTTTGTAAATGACTCAGGGGATTAATGATTTTTTCACAACATTTTTTTTTGGGATTTTGGAAGTGTCGGTAATTGGAAAGGGGTGCTAAATGTGAATGGCTTATTGTGATGGTAAATCCTTTTGGGAATTATTATATGGGTTGTATCTGTTCAAGAGTGCAGAGTTTTTTACTGTGTAGAGTGCTTTGAGGGCAGTTAGCCTTTGCTCGACAATTACGTCTGGAAATATTAGAATCAAGGTCTTATATTGATGAAGCTCTCTTATGTATTTGCTAAAAAAATTAAATTTGTTGCTTTTTTTAAAAAGAATGTTATTTCTCTTGATTTAATTGCGTTTATAAAAAAAAACTAATTATCTAAGCAATTATTTACTTTCATGATTCATATAATTCCACAAATTTCACTCCTCCTCTTCGAAACGATCATAAGAATCATTAACCCTAACTTTCTTCCTTTTTCTTTCATCAATTCCCGAAATTCATCCTTCGTTATGTAATTTGATCCTTAAATATAAATTCACAAGAAAGAAGCCGCAGCCAACAACTCCTCTAATTCAGTCTTGCTTATTATCGCATTATTTTTATTACAAATAGAACCAACAAAAATATGGCAATCTTTTTATTGAACATGAGACAAGATCTAATAATAGTTTACACAAAATAAATTATCCTTTCTCAGTTACTTCACTTGGTTTCGATTTACTTGGTTTACTGTTCATTCATGAGCTGATTGTTGAGATGTAGCAAAAACATTTAACCATTTAGCTAAATAATGGAAAATAATGCTGATAATAGTCTTGAGAAGGGGTTGTTCGAGACATTCGCTATGTTGTTTTCATATTTTGTGGTAAAGAAAATATATTTCATTTCCTATTTATCAGTTTATCAGATTTTGTCGCTTGAGGCATGTTTGCTTTTGGAAATATTGTTTTGCAGAATGATTCTCGCGACTTTACTTCTTTTGAAAAGATTTTTTTTTTTAATTTCTTATTCAATTAGTTTTGAAAGAATTTCATTGTTTCAAAACTATTTTTTTGCATAATAATCCTGACTGTGAATGACCTCTAACAAATAAATATCTGTAGATTTGAGGATATTGGCAAGCCAAACATCTTTTATTTTTGGCAACTCCAGTCTCATCTTATTATCCCCTTTTATATCATTACGTATAAATTTCATTTGAATCTTATCCTTTTATAGTAGCCCAAAATTGCACAGGATAATAAGAAAACTGTCTTTCCTTTAATCGCCAGAAGTTCCGTTCAACTAAATATAACTGAGTGCTCTACTGTTGTCTCTTTGCCAAAAAAAAATTGCCGGCCCAAATTGAAAGGGAAAAGACTTTTTATTGTGTTGCAAAAATTATAATCCGTAAATTCTGCCATAACTTTCGATTTTTGTTGGATTTGGTGGATTTGCAGGATTTCTTTGGATTATTCTTAGATTTTTGGGTAGTTTTTCTTGGGGAGTCTCGGTAAATTTTGCCTGCTCATTGGTGGTTTGAGGATGTCGGATGAGTATCAATTTGGCTGCTCACTTGGCCGTAAATAAGATTCGTTTTCTTCAAGTGCTTTTTTCGTCTGCAAATTTTATTTGATAATCTTGTAGGATTCTTTTTATGAATCAATTTGAATAATAATAATTGGAGTGTTTTTTGCAGATATTCAGGGGCTTTTGCAGAATTTTAGGGGTTTTGGGTTGTTTTGTTTAGATTCTGATGTTTGGAAGGTTTGTATTTTTTAATGGGTACAGGAAATAAATAAAATACTAGAAACTTATAAAATGGCTCCAACTTAAGATCTCAAGCAAAAGAAGTAAATTGACTCACATCAATTTTCCGGTCAATTTACCTAAAATGTAGAATAATCCTGTTCAAACAGTTCCCAGTGGGAGGTTTATTTCAGAATTCTTGAAGCATCTCAGAATCATCCTAAACAAAATCACCAGAACTTTCAACAGGTAAAATTGCCCGAAAAATCTTCCAAATTGACGGTGAGTTCTCAAAAAATGTAAAAATGTAGCAAAAATTTATGAAAATTGTTGCTGTGCGATCCCTTTCTCGCTCATTGTAAGGTTCCATTGTGATTCAAATGTCTTTGTTGGTGGCTCGGTCTGTGAATCTGTACCTTATTCTTGGTTTTTTCGCAATAACATCCTCGGCTCAATTGCTTGAAATATAGTCAGTCGCTTATTTTGCTTGTTTTGTCCTCGTTATACTTTTTTAAATGAAAATTGGTATTGGGGAATCGTCGGCTGGTTGCTTTAAGGAGTGTGGTGAGTTTTAGAAGATTATTTTTAAATTGTTTTGAAGCGTTGAAATCTTCAGATTTTAATGAAATTCAAAAAAATCCTATACAGTTCAATTTAGAACTCAACCACCATTTCCCCAATTGCCGGTTGTCATGATGTGTGCTTCAGAGCAGAAATCAGAGGAAAGTACATAAAACTAAAATCACTGTAGAAAAGTAGAAATGTGGATGCAAAACACATAAATCGTCTAGTTATGAAAGAGAAAAGCTGGCAAAAAAGCTGAAATGGGCTTCTTCCTTCAAGGAATTGCCTTTTCTTTTGGCAAACTAAAAATGTCTTCAATGTACCAAAGACAAGGCGAAAGACACCAGGAATGGCAAAAGAAAGGCGCAAAGGTAAGGGAGAATTGTTTGCATTTACTTTTTTTGTTTTTCTGGGTTTTTTTAAGTTTTTTGTATTTTTATTTCCGAGATGTGGTTATTTGCATAAGAATGAAGTTTTATTATTTTATTGATTTTTTGTTGGTTTTGTTAAATTTTTGTTGAATTTCTACATAGGATCTTGTTAGATTGAAAGAAAGTTTTTTTGTTATGTTGAAGCGGAAAAATGTGAAAAAGAGGAAATACCTCACAAACCATAAAAAGGATCTTTACATAATTTATGTTCATTCAAGATTTTTCAAGAAAATATCTCTTTCCGGATGAATGTGAGGAATTTCTTCAATTTGCTTAAATGAATATTTTGTTACTTTAAAAGTTTTTCATGATTTCAGTTTATTTTTAGTGTTTTATGATTTTTCATATTTTCTGTGATAATAAAACGATAAATGTTTGTAGGGGATTTTTTATGGCTCTTTTTGACTTTTTGTAAAATTGTTGAGTTTTGTAGTAAAAATTACACACCTTGTAATCAAATGGAGTTACACTTGATTTTTATTGGTATTGACAGAAATCAAGTTGATTTTTTTTACTAGGGGCTATGAGCCGTTTTTTTCTATTGCGTTTTTTATATAAAAAATGAAGATTTAATAAAAAAAAATGTTATCTTCAAAATTTTCAAATTTACCTAGTAAATTTTAAATTTTAAAATAGTTTTCTGAAAAACAATTTCAATAATGAATAATTGAAAATAAAATTTTTTTATGAAACACCGAAAGTCCTTCCAAATAATTGACTTCGCAACATAAAAGCAACATTTATTTATTTAAAAATAAAACATTTTTTTTTCGCACCTTTACAGTTTATTACAACATTGTTGATTCAACAACCCAAAAGTTTTCCAAAAAACTAAAAAATCCCGAAAAGCACGAAAGTCAAACAAAATATTGTTTGGTGATGCCCACCAGAGCCGCGATTGGCTCACAATTGGCAGGCAAACAATTTATTGCTCAAGCTGCATTTCACAATTTCTTTGAAATTTCTTTTGGAATAGTTTGGAATAAGGTTTTGTCAGGTTTTTGTGGTGAAGTTGCAATTGTTGCAGTTATGCAATTTTTTGTGTTTAGGACTTTTTGTTTGTTGGAAAGTTCTTGGAATTTTTCTTGTTGTTTTTTTTTGCCGTTGAAGAAATGGAATTTGCTTGGTAGGAAAAATTGGGTCATAGTATATTATGAGTTCTAAATTTGAAGAAAATCTATATTTTAAAGACTTTTTAAGGCTTGTTTAGATTTTTACTCTGAATGTTTAATTCTTCCCTTAAGTAAAATATTTCCCAGAAAAATCTCCAAAACATCTAAAAAAAACATCTTAATTACCCAAATAGCTTCAACTTCGCACGATGAAGTTGTTTCCATCGAAAAAAGGTGAAAAGAAATTAACACTTAATTGAAATGATTCCCGAGAAACAAAGAAACAAAGAAATCATCAATAAGGAATGAAGTTCACCCTAAACTTACCCTAAACAAAAATCTATCAAAACCTCACTAAATCGCCAAACTACTCTCAAATGCACCAAAATTTACCAAACCACCAAAAAATTCTGAAAACACCGAAAACTCTAAAAACCAACGAAAAACATGAATTTATAAAGAACCATTTTGAAGGAAAACAATTAACAGATTGAAGGGATAATTTAAGGGCTCTTAAATCCTTAATGGATTTGGCCCAAACAACTGCTTTAGTCTAGTGCGATCATCTTCACATTTTCACGTGTAAATATAACGTGAAGAAGGTGGAGTGTTGAAAATTTGAAGGGTTCGAGCATGTTTGAGGCTGTAAGACTTGGAGGGTATTTTTGTGATGGGTTTGAGTGTTAAATTGTAATTACTGCTGGAAAAGGTTTCGGTGAGAAAGTGAGAAAATTATTAATTTCGGTTTAATGTCCTAATAAAAACTAAACGATTCTTTTGTTCTGTTTTGAATTCCGAGCTTCGAGTGGCCACCCAACAATTTATAGAAAGAATTTTTGAAGAATTTAAAATTTTTGATTTTAAAATACCTTAGAATGTTTCTGAGAAAAAATTCCATCATAAGATTCGAATTTATTGAAATGTATTAAAGATATGTTCGAAACGCTTAAAATGTTCAAAAAAAGCTGTAAAAAAAAAAACATTTTAAATGCAAAAAGATTAAGAGAATTTAAGCTAGCTCGAGAAAATAACAATAAAAGTTTATTGCATCAATAATTTCATATTTAGTTTTTAACACCAGACCAGGCTACAAAAGATTAGATTCGCTTAGTGCCCATTTAGTGACGCTTTATTATTTTTTAATAATTTACACCAAAATATGTTTAAATTTTTTTATTAGATGGCGCCATTAAACTTTATGAAAAGAGCAAGGCAGAATAATTTGCAGGTTGTTTTTGATGAAATTTATTTAAGGTTGAAATTATGAAAATTTTAAGCAAAAAAGGATTACCATGAATTAAAGTCAAAAGCATAAATTGATTCGGACTTAACTCTGAATTTAGACTTATAAAAGATTTCTTTATTCAATTAACAGAAAGCTTGAATTAATTTATTCTAACAAAACAAACAAAATGCTCCCCAAATACCACTATGAAAATAATTTCCCAAAAACATTTCTTTTTATTAAAATGCCCCACATTACTTGCACATTACACAATTAATCATCACAGGAAAAGTAAATTCATGAATAAAAAAACCATTAAAAGTAACCAAAACATAGAAATCCTTTAAGTTGTTCATTTGTTCCTTCTGCTGGCACAATAGGCGGTATTTTTGTTTTAAAAATTGAAAAATTGAAAATTGTATTATAAACGTCCCAAAACACACATTTAAGGCTTTTAATGCATTTAAAGTATTTACAGCATTTGAAACATTTAAATTATAATCTAAAAATTATTCAATGAAAGCAATGGGAAATTTGTTTCCCTTTTGTAGTTTTTTGTTTCTTAATTGAATAAATTCAACTAAAAAACTCCCAAAAGAAAGTGAACGAGAAGACAAATTTGTTATAGCCTTTTAATCTTTCGAATTTACACGATGGATAAAAATGTGACCTTCTCTGCTTCGTAGCCTTACTTCGATTGAAAGAATTACACGATTAAACGGAAATTAGTTAGAGAAGCTTTATAAATTACCCACCTTTACCCACATTTGAATTAATCCGAAAGGATCTTCTTTGACACATTTTTCAACCAACTTTGGGCTAGCAAAAACATGTTGGAAAAGAGCCTGGTGCAACTTTATCATTTTTTGAAATCTTTGAAATCTTTGAAAACTTAGGGAGTGAACAAAATATTTTAAAGTTAAAATTCAGTGCATCAGCTTGAAAAGTTGCATCATTTTTATAAATTATTTAATGAAATTTTGAAATATTTTGAGTTCGAAAAATTTTTATAATGAAATATAAAAGTATTTTATCAAATTTTGGGAAAATCCCCACAATATTCGGAATTTTAAAATGTTTAAAATTGAAAATGTTACCTAATAATACTTTAAAAATCCCAAGCAAAGTCATGCCTGACAAGAATGCTCAAGAAAATGCATCAATCTGATGATTTTTGTTCAGGAATTCCACAAATTGTGCTGTTTGTTTGCAAACAACTTATTAACATTTGAAGCAACTTCGTGTGCTAATATTTGTCATCTTCAGTGGAATTTTTTGCTGAATTGCGTTTGTGAAGAACATGATGAATTTTTGATTTTGAAAATCGATTTTTTAATTTTGAAATTTAAACTACGAACAAATGAAACTTAAAGTTTTGGCACTTGACCGACACTTGACTCTAAAATAAGGACACATTTTTAAAACTCCCAAAATAGAAAATTTGTTCGAAAATATACTATTTTATAGTTGTCGATTAATTAAACCAGGAATCATTAAAATCACTTCTATTCCCTTCCTAATTTCCAAATCCAACTAACTCAAGTGGCAACTTGAAAAAATCGCATTATGATCTTTACATTTTTTGCTAGAACTAAAATAAACTACTAAAAGCAACAAAATAGCCGAACAACAAAAAACCACAAAAGATACCGAATTTATGCCAGTCATGCATCAATTTCACCAATAAAAACTAAAATACTCCTTCGTTATTTTTCATTCTCCTAAATTCCCAAATTGAGATGTTTTGGCTTCAAAAAAACTTTTTTAAGCAATTTTTGGATTCGAGAAATAGACTTTTTTCATTTTTGCATAAAAAAACACGTTTTGTTGCATTTTCGATTTTTCTTCAATGATGAATTGAGTTATTGAGGTAAAAGTTTTAATTTATGGCAAATAATCTTTTCTCATGTAAAAATATGTTCGGAATATATTGTTCGGTTCCTTGAAATGTTTTGAACTATTTCGTGTATTTTGCGTACTTTTGGAGAAATTTGAAAAAACATGTAAATCTACATAGAATGCTTTAATGTCTTCATGCAATCTTATTATTTCTATTTACAGCAGATGAATGAAAGAAAATACACCCTGTGGAGAAATTTCACTTAGTCAAGTTAGAAAGTTAACTCGAGCAAGCTGCTTAAAGGAGACAGATGTGATAGTAATGAAGTTGTATTAAAATTGTGCAATTATTGTCTAGAAACTTCAAAAAAAAATTAAAATCCTCAAAAAGCTTAAAAATCGTCCTAAAAATATTTCCATTTGAAAAAAAAATTTATTTAGAACTATTGAAATTTTTCTAGACATATTTTTCTCCATAGAAAATCCAAAAAAATATCAGAGATGACTCAACTCCACTTTTAAATAATATTCAATGATTCTCGGCTTATGTCAACCAAACTTGCTTTTTTATCAATTATTTGATATTATTTAAATTTCCTTGAGAAGTTCGAACTCTCTAAATCTATCCGAAAAAAATGGTTCGCATGATCAATTTAAAGAATTTCAAAGTATTTTAAAAGATTTTCAAATTATTTCATCTTATCACTCGTTTTGGTAAAAATTGTTTACAAATTGTTTTTAAGCATCTTTTTTCTCTGTTTGATGTCTTGTTTTCCGCTTTATCCGCTTTTTTGTTGTTGTGAATGTTGTGAAGATTCGGAGGATTTCTATTAAATCAATAAAATGTTAAACAAATTCCGAAAAACTATAAAGATTTTTTAAATTGCATCCGCGACCACCAAGAGTCGTTTTTCTGTTGCAAGCTCGCGCATAAAAAAGAAATTGATCCATTAGTCCGAATTTGTGAAATATTTTAAGTGAGGGCGGGATTCTTTCAGTTTTCTAAGTCACAAAAAAAAAATTGCTGATTTTTGAGACTAAATCTGTCTTGAATAAATATCGGAGTATAATTATTATGGAATTTTCGAAAATATTTCACAATTTTCAAAAAATTTGGAATATCTCCCCCTCTTGAAATTTAAAAACCACCAAAAATTTCAAATCATTCCTAAAGCATCGAAAACTCTACAAAACCAAAAATAAATTAATTTGGTTCATTCTCGCAAGAATTCACAAATTTCGGATCCCGAAAAAAAAACTCAAAAAACTTGAAGAAAGACGAAAAGCCGAAAATGAACCATGCGATCTGTTTTTTTGAAACTTGAATTTGCATTAATTGGTAGGCGTTTAAATTTCTAACCGAAATAACAGCTTTTTTGTTTTTTTTTCTGAACATACAGCAGAAAAGGAATGGTTTGACAGTATTGTTTCAATTAAACTTCTTCTTTGATTATTTTACAAGATTTTTTTTTTTTGGTTTTGGTTTGTTTTTTGGCTGGAACTTGAATTTTGAGATTTTCGAAATTTATCGAAATTTTTGAAATTGAGACATTGAAAAAGTATTGTAGTCAAGTGTAATGTGTATTCATGTATCTTCATTATCTTTTAATAATGTGTATTCACTAATTCTGAGATTTTAATTTATCATTGTGAGTATTTTCTAGTGGTGGATATTTTAAATACACAAGACAAAAAAAAGTTTGAAACGAATTCAAACAAAAATGTATAAAAAAGTGTCAACTCCTCGTGCCGTTGCCTTCAAAACATTTTCACAACAAGAAAGCGATCTAATTTCCTTTATAGATCCATATCACGAAATTCTCATTCAAAGTCGATTCTCGTCTAATTTATACAATACATCCGACAAATCCAACAAATCTGTCATCACTCATCGCCCAAATTTGTGGAAAAAAGCATCAAAAAGCAACAAATCTAACATAATCTTGTTTGGTGAATAGATGGAATTGTTCTTCTTTTTCATGAAGGTAATTTTTTTTGGGTTCAAACAAAAACTTCTGGAAGTTTCATAGAGAAGTGAATTTGAAACAGTTTTTTATCCAAACCTGTCGTTTAGTCTTTGTGTTTTAGGTAAAAAATATTTTAATCGTCGATGGATTGCTTTATTCTAAAATTTTGATAAAATCAAATAAATTGATGTCTTGGCTAAAAAAATATTTTGAGGTGAATACACTCGTGGTGAATTAAATACACTGGAAGTTCGAAAATAAATTGTTTTAATATTTCGTAATAAAATTGTTTGGTAACAAAATTGTTGATATAAGTCTTTAAAGCAATAAAATACTACAATTCCAACAAACTTGGTGACTGAGCTTTGAAATGATCCTCAGTTTCTGACCAGAACCACTTAAATCGATTTAAATTAAAAATGGATCAAGTTTCGGTTTTTCGGCTACATTTGAAACAAATTCAAACAAATTCAAACAAATGGAAAACAAAATTACCATAATCGACCAAAACTGACTTGGAAGATTATCAGAGTGACATTAAAGATGTAAATTGTGGAGGAGATTTTAGTTTTTATGAAATTATCAAGATTTCAGACTTTTAGAACTGGATTTTTGGTTCCAAAACGCTAATTGATAAAATTGCTTATATTAATGAATGAATTTTTTTGTCGGGAATGACCCATAAAGTTTTATTTCACTTATTAACTTTTAGCATGTCCGTGGGATAATATTCTTATTAATGAATGAATCTTTGAAAAAAAAATGCAAAAAAAAAGGCTTCAACATATTCAAATTATTTCAGTTCAAAGCGAGGTCCGAATTTACTTTGTATGAGATTTTGTTTGTTTCCAAGGTTCTCGGAAATTTTAATTAACTTAAGTTTGAAAATATTACTCAAAATTTATTTATTCTACTGAGCATTATTAGACATTTTTGGAAGTCCTGAAACCTGAATTTTGCTTAAAATCGACTGGAACTCCGAAAAAGTCATTTGTTCATTTAATTGAAATGTTAAGATAAATCAAAAGATAGTTATAAAGCTAAAAAATGGTTACTCACGTCGAACTAATGAATTGTCGTCTGCGGAAACTTGTCCGGAAGATAAATTGACTTGAATAAATTTGCTTGTGCAGGCTGACATTAGCCGGACTTTTTCGCCATTTGCTGTCCCCGCAATCAACACCTGCAACTAGAAATATTAAAAAAAAAAATTATTAATAAAGTTTCCTTGCATTATTCATAGCTACATTTATGTAAATTTAGAAGGTGAGTAATTGTTCTTCAACCTAAAATAGACCTTAAGAGCATAGAGTACAAGTTCTAGTATCCTTTGAAGACAAATAAACCCCAGCCGATTTGTGTTATCATTGTAAATTTGTGTAGTAATAAAATCATAAACTAATTAGTGGTCAAATTTATTGTCCAATTAAAAGAAAAATTGTAAAATAATTCACATGGGTTTTTTGTTTGTAAGTTTGTTTACTCGAAAAACTCAGCTGTAAACTTTTACGCAAGATATTTAATATTCTCTAGCATTCAATAATGCAAGCAGACAACGTGATTGGTCATAAATAATTTTTTATGGAATTTCACGTGAATTCGCACTAAAATCGAGCAATAAAGATAATTTTTATAATTTAGTCGTGCTGAGTGCGCTTGTACTAAATTTTTTTGAAAATATCAATTTTTTGATTTTAATTCACTGGAAGTTCGAATTAAAAGCTTTTTGAATTCCACTTGACTCCAAATTCCATCGAATTTCAAAACTCCGAAAAGTTCACTTTATCAGCATTTTTAATCATAACAATAATTTTTCCATTCCATTCCGTGGAATTTTATTATTAAAAACTCATAAAGAGCCTGCTGCGTTTTTCCCATGAAAATTGATACTTTTGCGATACTTTTGTGCTTTCAAGTCGATTTTAATTACGCGAAAACATGAACCGTTTTGAAAACAAATAAATAAATGCGTCAAGTATTTCTTTATAATTATTTAAGTAAAAATGAGTAAATTATGGAATTATGAGGAATATGGTAATAAAACTATTTATATGATACAAAAGTTTTAAAAATCATTGGAAAAACATTTTAATTGAATATTATAAAAATTATTTTTATTCATCACTTGACTCTGTAAAAGATATCAATGATTTGAAAGCACTAAAGAACTTTTATATTTCCCAAACTTATACGACCAAATCACACGCAAATTTCATATTTCACGTTTTTGCTCGCATTTTGAATATACCGGTCTTTTTGCACCGGTTTGTTGTTGTAAATGTGATCTCGTTTTAATAATATACAAAAATACAACAAAAAACTGACAAACAAAATGCGAAAAAATTATGTAAAATTTACGAAAAAAATGCGGAGCTCTTCCGCGTATTTATCAATAAAATCATTCGACTTAATTTGATTAACAGATGATACGTTTTAATTTTTTCTATGGAAAACTTTTAATTTAATCCGGTTTCGGAGAGAAATTTCGCAATTGGTTCTGAACATTTTTTTTTACTTTTTACAAAAAATTCGGACTGAATTAAAATGGATAAAAGTTAAAAAATCAGAAAATGTTGATAAAGTTGAAATCTCATAACGATGCGTGAAATTCTCGCCTACTTAAACTGCAAAATCCAACACAAAACTCAATTAAAGCCTTCTTGGATTGCTTTCGGACTTCTTGCATTTGTACTTTTATCGAGCTTATGACAAACTAAACTTTTAATAAATTTGATTAAATTTTTAGTATATTTTAGTATATTTTAGTCTTTTTTAATCAATTTTAATCATTTTTAATCAAATTTAATCATTTTTAATCAATTTTAATCAAATTTAATCATTTTTAATCATTTTTAATCAATTTGAGTAGCAAAATTTCCAAACTCTTTGAAATTTTTTCATCAAATTTGCTTTGAAAATATTGACATTTCGCTTTTGTTATTGATTATTTTGAAACAATTCTCATAAATTTTGGTCAACTATGGGGTCTTAATTCCAAGCAAAAAACATACGAATATGGACAATGATTTTTTGCATTTAAAAAATATTTAGCATGAATTTTGCAATTTTTTTCAGATTTTGATTACTTATTATTGAGCCACCAGCAAAATTTAAACACAATTCTTGAAAAAAATTAATGCTCATTTACAACTTGATTTACACTATAATAAACCATAAAATATATTTTTACTTTACATGAAAATATGGTCCACTAAAAAGCTCCACCAAAACCTTCAAAATCTTCTTTTTTAAGTAATATTTTGATTTCTACCAAGAAGAAATTCAAGTCAGGAACACAATCTTGGTAGTAATCAAAATAATTCTGAAGTTAACAGGATTTGGTGGAGCTTTTTATTGGACCCTAGTTTTATGTAAGTTTTTAGAATGTAGATATTGGAAAAAAAATGGACAATGCATGAATAATAAAAGTTTGAAGAGTAACTTGAAAAAAATATATCAAATATCAAAATCTTGATGAGCAGCAGTTTTAACGTTAAATTTTATAAGTTTAAGTCGTATAAGTTCCAATTTAAGAAATTGAACGTAGCTTCTATCTATATAAGATAGTTTATTTGATTTGATAGAGTGAAAATCCATATTGAATTATTTATTTATTAATAAGTTCATGAAAATATTTGAGAAAATATTTGAGATGTCCAGTGTATTACCAAAATTCTATGATTAATACGAGATTAATTTATAATTTATGGTTTTTGAGTTTGAATACTTTAATTATGCTGTAATTTAGTACATTTTAATTATTTTTGGGTGTAAGATATTTGTTTCTTTTGGAATCATTTAAAAATAATTTTTTGTGTTTTAATCATTTTGAGTCTTTTTGAATCAAATTTAATCATTTTAAATCATTTTTAATCATTTTTAATCATTTTGAATCAAATTTAATCAATTTTAATCAATTTTAATCATTTTTAGTCATTTTTAATCATTTTTAATCATTTTTAATCATTTTTAATCAATTTTAGTCAATCTTAGTATCCTAAGTTTTTTTAATCATTGATTTGTCATAAGCTCGACTTTTATACTTTTTGAATTAATTTCGAGTTATGATTCAAAAGCGGCGCCAAAATATTTTTATTTTTATTTATTCTCTGATTTTCCAATTTAAAAATGAATTTCAAGACTGCGTTAACATTTTTAAATTTTTAATTGAGTTGAAACTTGAAAGATAATTTTTATTTAGAGTGATGAGGGATTAACCCTAAAAGGCCAATAATATTCTTTTTAATCCGATTTTTGAGATCAAATGTAAATTTTGGACTGAGCTTTAAATTCGGAGTAAATTCTTCAAAACTCAATTTATTCAACTCTGAATATTTTGTTGTAAAATCTCAAAAAACTAATTTGAACAAATTCGAAAATGCTTGAACTCCATGAGCTTGTTGGTTTTTGGTGTAATTTCAACATGCTGTGATAATTATTATTTATTAACTGTTAAATGTTTAAATGGTTTTTCACTTGTTGTTTTAATTAACGTGCTGCAATAACTCAAGTTGAGTTTTCAGTTTCATTCCAGCAATTATACAACAAACCGGAGCATCGAATGCATTTTTCAATGTTTTAAGGGAAAAACTTTTTTTAGGACTTGCCGAACGAATTTTTTTTTAAGTCAAGTAGATTCCATAACATTTTTAGTATTTCTTAGAAAAATATTATAAACACGAAATTTTTAAAATTCAACCTTCTCAAGTTTTTTAAACCGAAATAAAATCATTTATTTATGATTTATTTGTTTCAATTTCCATAAATTTTCCACGTTTTAAGTTATTCAAATTGATGATAATTTTCTTGATAATTTTCGATTTATGAATTCGGTGATAATTCTGAGATATTTAAGACACATCAATAAATAAAAAAGTTGTTGGTAATATTTCAAGAAATTATGTTAAATTAAGAATGCATATAAAATTTGTTTCAAAAGCACCGAATCATAGTTATCGGAGTTGTTCTATTATGACATTTTATTTGAAGTTTAATAGGAAATTGCATTATAATTGGATCGAATTATTTATCTATTTTCTTAAAGTTTGAGATATATAGATGAATTGCCTCAAAATCTTAGTAAGTTAAAGGTCAAATTGACCTTTTATTTGAATTTTTATTCAACAATGCAATTATCTGCCCAAGACCCAAACCGTTTCCTGCATTAAATCAATTTACTTCAAACGTCCTTGCAAATTTGCTAAACTTCCCCATTAACTTCATTTTATTGCAACAATCAAGCAAAACTCAACAAAAAGTTTTATTATGTTTTGTAACAAAAAGTAACAAAAAGTAGTCGCAAGTCACGCTTTAAAACAGCAAAAAAGGAACATACAAAACAACACTCAATGGAACAAAGTTTATTCAAAAAAAATCGCTACTCTTGAGACGTTCAATTTACTAACATCTTCTTCAATCTTTTTAAATCACTTAGCAAATCATTTTCCAGACATCCAAATTTATAGTGACATATTACACTGAGAGTCCAAAATTTTGAAAATGTATCAATGTTCTAGTTTTCTCCAAAGTAAAATATTTTCCACAATTCAAACTTTCATTAAAATTTTAAAAATAAAAATATTTCTTGATACTTGATCCTTCGATCTCTCTCACTTTGTGAAACTGCAGAGTGCAGAGCAAAAAATAATTTGAATAACTTAAATATTTAAAACAAATTGTTATGTCATTTCACAATTCTCTTCCAGCGTAATTTAAACGTTCTTTCCAGCTTTTTGCACTAATTTCTTAGCTGCTCGATTTCAAAGTGATTCAGAGTGATTCAAAGTGATTATTTACGGTAGTTTAAGATGAACAAAAAATACAAGAAATATAAAAAAGGAAAAAAAGAATTTGTTACTACTGATCTTTTTTATTTTTTTATTTTTATTTTTTGATGAATTTTTTGTGCCTCGAGCTTTGATTTCTTTAAAGTTTTTTTCACTCTTGAAGTTTATTAAAATGAAGGAGCGTGGTCTTTAATGTTTTTGTTGTTGGTAAAAATGTAATCAGTACTTGGATAAATGTAAAGTGTTGTAATTGAACACATATTCAAGGTTTTTATTAAATTTGATTAAAATGCAAATTTTTTGATGAGTTTCGAAGTTTCGGAATATTATGACAGTTTCCAATAGTGCCGAGAGGTTTTTATTGTTTATTTATTAAAGAGGTCATTAAATTGAATGAGGTAAATAGCCTTGGGATTGTGGGGATAATATTTTGATCAAGTACTTTGAAAATAAATTATTTCATCAATAAACTGTGGAATTTAGATTTAATATACATTTTAATAATTCGGATTCCTAAAATCTTTGATCTTATATTTTTATGATAACAATTTCGTCCTAAAACCTCAATGTAAAGGGAACTTTGAGGTGTCACTAAACTTCCTTGACTCACAATATAATTTAATTTACATGAATACATGACTGTCTTAACTTCGAAGCATTAATTGCAAAACATTAATAATGAAACCATCGGAATGCGAATAATGATCCTCTCGGCAAGATTAAAACGTAAAACTCAATTTGCATGTATCACACATGATAATCACTGAGCAGACCGAGAATAAAAAAAGTGTCATTTAATCCGCAACCGAGACTGCAATATCTTTTTCAAAAATAATAACTTCGAAATAATCCGTAAAAACCAATTAAACTTAAAAATGTGACAATAAACCTTAAAACTTAATTTAAATGAGAAAGTACATAAAAACTCAACATTAATTTTATTGTAGCATTTCGTTGTTTGTCAAGTTAAAATTTTAAATAGTTTTTTGATAGTTTTGAAGACTTTAAATCTTTTTAACGAAAAGACATTTTGAGGTGCAAACGAACAATGCATGAAAACATAATTAAAATTTAAAATGCCATGAATGTTGTTAAAAGAATAAGTTTTTTTGTGTTAGTTTGTTAAACAGCGCCAGATAATCTTTTTAATGTCTTAATAAAAGAATTAAAATGTATTTTATTATATTTTATAAAAATGTAGAAAAATGCTTTACTGTCGAGTTTTGAGGGATTTTCTATGTTTTCTTGATTATTGTAAAGAGATCTTTTAAAATGCGGTGTGGGGAAATTATGTAATTGGTTTTTAAAATTTTTAGGAGTGGTCCCTGTGGAATATTTATTTTCAGATTATGAGAATTTCAATTTGTTTTGATGTTTTTTGCAATTTTAAAGTACCATTACAAGAAATCCTAAAACTCCATACATGTTTTATATTTGAAGATAGTATTTTCAAAACAAATATTAAAAAAAAGTAAAATCCAAAGAATAAACTAATCGCACAAATCAATCATGCCAATTAATACAAAAATCATAAAACACTAAAAATTATCTCCAGTGCATGCAATAAATCAACTAAATTAGAGCAGCAGATAATAAACTTTAATTATGTCTTAATTTTGATTGGTTTTTGTGCAACAATTACTGAGTATTTAGATATTATATTTTATTTAGGTTAAAATCTTTGAAAAGCCAACAAAAACTTCAAGTTACTTGAGTATCACAAAAAGCAACTTCAATTACTTAAGCTTGACTTAAACAGTATAAACAGCATAAAAACATGATGTCTTAATCTTTGCAAGTTTCTCGTAACTTCAAGCTGTAGCTGATTTATCTGCTGAAATTAATCTAATTAAACAAATCGCTCAATTACAAGAAATTATAAAATTTATTACATCTTTCATGGTTTCATGCCTTTCCTTATAGATTGCTGGTATGCTCTGTGAAGTTTGTGAAGTTGGTGAAGTAGCTTGAATGAATTGAATGAAGTAAAAAGTGCCCGAAGGAGCGGATTATTAAATGCTTTATTTATTTTGCGTTATTACATGCAATTTTACATACAAATTAAGCAGCACAAGAAATTGCTCAGTTCTCTGCTCTCTGTTTCTATTTTAGAGCATTTGAAGCATGTAAAATTTAAATAAAACATTTTTATGGGAAAATTCTGAAATTACGATATTGTCGAGAAATAGTTTATTGTCACATTTATCTGCTTTCTGCCGTTTATTTGCAATGTTTTGCATATTCGTTTATTTTATAATGATTTAAATTAAATTACATTTTGTTTGTTTTATCTCGACTTGAATTGACTTTGGCTCCGAGCGAAATCTGATGAGGGTGGAGAAAATTCAAATAATGACGGAAAAATCTTGTCGAATACAATTTAAAAATTTTGTTATGTTTTTCTAGTAACTTGGAGAATTCTAATGCAAATTGGAGAAAAATCGATTAAAATTGATATCGGAAGCTTTTTCGTCATTAAAATATTTTTCTAGAACCCACCACAGATCAATTTATAAAACCATAAATTAAAATATGAGTTGATGCCAGTAACAAAACTCTAAATCCACTTTTCTGAAAAATGCTTTTTATTCACTAAATCAATAGATAACAACATAAAATTACTAAAAAACCAAAAAAAACCAAAAATTTTCTTCGGCATCTTATAAATATTCACTCAGTTCCCACGCGTTTTTAGTGCAATTATGTTCAAAAAATTGGTCGATAAATGTATGATCAGCGGTAAAATCAGTTTCTCACTGAGTTTTCGAGATAGCCAAATAATTTTATTGATCATGATTTTTTGAAAAAATGAAATTTGTTTTTTAGGAGTCGATAGAGTTCAGTGCGCAAGTCAAAAAAACATATTTGACTTTTTGCGCTGTTTCTCAATTTTTAGTACAGAACAAAAAAAATAAATAATTTTCATCAAATTGATGCAAGCATTTGAAGCCGCGTCATGGAAAATATTCTTATCAAACTTTTTTTCCGTTTTCGTTAGAGTAAACTGAACCACCAAAAAATTAAAACTTTGTATCTTCACGAGTTTTATGAATTTCTTTACAAACTAAAGTTTATTTTAATTAAAACTAAAATAATCGGAAAATGTCAAATCTTAAAACATTTTTAATGAGGATTTTTGTATCAAACCAAGACTTTTTTCAATCCAAGCGCGCATTCTACGGCAAATTATTTAAAACTTAAACGAGCCGTAGAATGCGCGCTTGGATTAAAATGTTTGATGAAAATGATAAGAATGATTTTTATCCTGAATGATGTTTTAAAATATTTTGCAAATTTTTCCGATTATTGGTCAAAGACCAATCCGCCCAACAAGAATGCTAAATTTATTATTTAAAAAGACATTTTTTGAAAATATTTTTTTTCGATTCTTATTTAAAATAAACTTTAGTTTGTAAAGAAATTCATAAAACTCGTGAAGATACAAAGTTTTTAATTTTTTTGGTGGTTACAGTTTTGTTACTCTAACGAAAACGGAAAAAAAGTTTGAGTAAGAACTTGTCCATGCGCGCGCGGCTTCAAATGCTTGCAGTAGTCTTATTCGATGGAAATTATTGGAACCAAAGATATTTTTTTGTTCTGTACTATATTATTGATGTTTTTTGTAAGTTTCAATTTTTTGTAGATGCAGTGAGTTGAGAAACAGCGCATGCAAAGTCAAATATGTTTTTTTGACTTGCGCACTGAACTCTATCGACTCCAAAAAAACAAATTTGCATGAAAAATATATTTTTCCAAAAATTTCGTCATTTTTTGATCAATAAAAAGTTATTTGGAACGGCTATCTTAAAAACTCAGTGAAACACGTAAACTTTTGCAAAAGTTCATTTATCTCAAAATTTTGTTTAAGGGAGTTAGAGTTTTGTTACTGGCATCAACTCATATGTCAAATCGTATATATTAAACAAATTAATGCAAGCTTACTGTCCCATAATGACATCAAAATGAACGGTAACCAATGATAAAACATTTATATATTTTGGAAATGCATTCGATTTATTTAATGTCAAGTTCGAACTAAAATGAGATGTCACTTTTAACATATTTCTACAATATTTATTAACCGTTTGAATTTCGAATAAATTTTTAAAATTATTTAAATTAATTTCTTCGACTTTTAAAAAATTCGAAAATATCAATCAAATCGTGTTTGTTGTGCCTCAATTTGTGAAAATACTTGTATTACGTGATAAATACCACTAAACTCCTAAAAATGTCCATTAAATCCATAAAATCTGTTTTTATTGTCTGCTATTATCTATTTTTTTATAGCGAAATTTAATATATATTTAACTTCCTTCGGAAATTTGTTAAATTTTATAGCCCAAAAAGACATAAAATGACGTTCTATCGATTGAGCTCTTTTTTATCGGCAAATGTTAACCAAATTTAACATTCAAGTGTCGTTAAATGGAAGAATAAATAAATATTGTAAATTTTTGGATATTCTACATGTTCAAAAATTATCAAAAAATATTTTTAATGGCGACATAAATCACAAATCTAATAAAAATTACTGCAAATTTAACAGTTTTAGGTAAATTTGAAAAAATTTGCATTATAATATTTATGCTCACAGATCCATGGGAAAATCTTTGGTGAAGTTCTGCTAAATTTTTAATTTGCAACAAATAATCTCCGGTAACATCTTCGCAGAAAAATTAAAGGAACTACTGTAGCACTGTTGTGAACTACTGTTGCCTTGCAGGTTTGAGCACCATAAATATTAAATTCTAATTAAAATTTGTATGCGCAACATAAAATAATCAAATGCTTTTTATGCTGAACATTAGTTTGCTACGAATAATTGTGCAATATTGGAAGGCGGGTTGATTCTCTGTTGCTAGAGTCTTCATTTTACTTTTAGTTTTGTGCAAAAGCTCCTTCAACAGATTTTTAGGTTGAAATCTACAAGATTATTTTGAATCTAAAACATTAGAGATAAAAAGAATTGACCCATGGTACACCAATAAAATGCAGTTTCAAACTTTGATACTCTGATATCAACCAATTCGTTTTTCACCAATATTCCAATGTTTGCATGTAAATTAATTTGTGCTGTTTGTTTTTTGTAGTTTTGTATGTTTGCACTCGAGTAAAATTTAAAATTTGCAAAAAGTTGCAAACAATTGAAAACAGGTACATTAAAAGGAGATTTGGGAAAAATTGGAATAAATTCTATTTAAAAATAAATAAAATTCACTCTCAAAAAGCTCCAGTTTTCAGTTATTTCAGCCAACAAACTCTTAAAGCTCGCTTAAAGATTAGAATGAATTTAGATAAAACTTGAATACTCTCATAAATAATTGCCATACTTCAAAAATCCTTAACTCCATTAAAGTTCCTCCTACACCGCAAAAACTACAAAAACTAAAATACTAAAAAGATGCCATCAATAACTTGTTCGCACGTTATCAGATTAATTGGCCATGAAATACCATGATTTATTTGCGTAAAGCTTTTGCCCGCTGAATTTTTAATGAAGTGCGAATGTGTTTCAACGGCAAATAAAAGCAGCTAAAATAGCCAAAGTTGGTAAATTTAAACAAAATCCGTGATCCAACAACTGCCATCCAGCAGAGCATGGAATTCTTCAATAATAGAAATTATGTCATTTTGGCAGAATTCAGACTCTTAAGATTGTTTTAAGACCGGCTTAATGTAATTATAATATTTGTTGGAGTTTTATGGTTTTTTTTAAAAGGAATTTATCGATTTTGTCAACTTTTTAGTTTTCTGGTAGAAAAATTTTCATTGCCAAAACTTGAAATACATAAAACTATAAAGTTAGAAAAAGTGTAAAGCAAACATGCTTGAAATTTGCATCTTCTTTTAAATCAATACAAGCTTGAGGAACTGTATTTTAACAAAATACAAATAAACAAAAAACTTGTTTCATAGTGCCAAAAATTTCCATAAAATTCTAAATTGAGATATTTTTCTAAATTTTTCATAACAAAAAAAATTAAATGGTTTTTGATTTCATGGGGAGGAAAAGCATTTTAAGTGGATTTGAACATTTTAAATTTTGATGCATTTACAACAAGCTTTAAAATAATGAAAAGCGATCCAATTTTAGATGGAAGCAATTATGTAATAATACTTAAGCGACCGATTTCTATTATACCCTCATGAAATTTTTTTAATACAAGAAAACTATCTTCTTTAAAATATTTTAAAAACTAAAAAAAAACCAGTTTATCTTGAGTCACCTGTGCTCTAAAAATTTCTACTGCAAAAAAAACTTATTGTTTCGATTAAAACGAAATCTAATCCTTGATTCTCAAACTTCATTTCAAATGATTTTTGTGAAAATTTAAATGTAGCCTAAGCAAATTAATCTTTCACGCCAATTAATGTTTAACCTAATTTTAAGAACAATTTGTTTACTAAAATTTTGCACTGAATTATTAAAAAATCATTCGTTTTATGGCCTTGCGAATTACTCAAATAGGGAACCAATGCAAAGTCAATATTTACAATGTTTAATTTATTTTTTCATGGTTCAATTGGATTACGTTCTGGCGTCACTGAATTGTACCGTATGGTAATTTTAGATTTTGATTTGATGTTTATAAAACAAATTTAATGTGTAACCAATCGATTTGATTTAATAAGCGAGTAAAACAATTAGTGTTTAAATATTGAAAATAAAATTGAGCAAAAAGTTTATGGAAAAATAAACTTCAGTAATCTTGTGAGATTAACAACGAAAACACTTAAAATCGATATTATCGGTAAAATATGCAAAGCTACATCGAAATACATTTTTAATAAGTAGAGATAATTTCAATTATACTGGATTAACTCGGATTAACTTATGTTAACTCCAAATTAAATTAAAATGTATATGGTGGATAAGTATCGGATTAAAATGCAACATTTCTGCATCAATGAATTCGTTATTTCAATAATCTTCTGACAATCATTAAATCGTTAAATGTATCGAAAGAAATAAAATTTTTAATTTGACATTTTGGCTCGCATTTGGTGTTTTTTGAGCAGATTATTATTTAACACATTTTTATGACTTTTTACGAGGTTTTATTCATTTATTCATTGAGTAAATTAAGCTTAAGCTTAGGAGTACTTAAGAGATTTTGAGGATTATTTAAATATTATTGCGATCTTCAGTGAAGTTCGAAGACATTTGATTGTTTCTTCTTATAATTTTGAAAAATGTTCAATTTCTTTGAGGGTTCTCTTAAAAAGTGATCAAAGATGTGTGTTTCTATTCAAATTTCACAAATCATATTATTATTTTTTTTTACAAACAAAGTCATAAAAAATTTGATGTTTATCAATCAAATCAATTTCAACAGTGAATATCATTTAAAAATTTGCACATTGCCCGCACTATCTCGTGCTAAAATCAGACGAATTTCGCTTCTCATTCTCAGAACTGGAAATTTTATTACATTTCAATAATTTATTTTTATTTGAAAATCTCTAAAAGACTCAGATTCTTTAAAAACTCCAAAAATCCACGATGAAAATGCGAAATAATCCTAAAATATAGAAAACACTGAAATCGAGTTTTGATATAAAAAATATCAGAAATATCAAAAACCGATAAAAATGAATAAAATATTTATTAGAAGCCGAAGATTTTCGCGAGGTATTTTTCGGATAACTTCTTGATAACTCGTCGAGTATTTATTTGAGTTCGATTGATAAAATATAAAAATTTCAGGCAATAAAAATATATTATCAATATTGGCTATGGAATTAATTTAAACTGTTTTCGAATTAGAATAACTGATTAAAATTGGCAGAGTAAAAGTATTTTGACAGCGAAATTGAAGAGTTTGGCTGTAGTAGGTTTTCAAAAGTAATAATAACAAATTTTTGAACGCAACATCTCTAAACAATAAACGCTAAACTTCTAAATAATAGTATATTACATATTGTAAACCTCTCCATCCCTGCAAATTTAAATCGATGATTAAATGAAATAACTTAAGTTTCGCGCGTAAGAGCACTAAACACAAAGCATTTAAGAACACACGAGAAAATTAAAATATTTAATAGAAATTTGAATAATCGAAATAATCAAAATAGTGGCCAAGTTCCACGAAAATTGATTAAAAAACAAATATTTTGATAGTGATTCTATTCCTCGTTGTTGTCGATTAATAATGTCAATCACAAACGTGAAGTGAAGTCTTTTATTTGTTTCCGAATGAAATCGAAGCAAAATTGATTAGTCCACGTGTTTTTCAGTGATTTAATGTATTTCAGTGTATTTCCATGTATTTCAATGTATTTCAATGTATTTCTGGGGTATTTCAAGTTTTTTTAATTGTAAAATTCACTTCAATTCCAGTTTCATTTATTGATTCAGAGATTTCGAGGCTTCAAACTAATTGATTGATACTTTTTTATGTTGCACTTTGAGCTTGTTTGTTTTTGTTCCATGATGGGACGATTTTTTGAAATTCAACGGAACTGTCGACAAAACATTTATTTATGGGGGATTTGTTACTTGTTATTTTCAGTGTGAGATAAAGGCACTGAAAGAAATCGTTTTAATGATTCAAAATATTCATTAAAAACTCAATGAACATGAAGCTATAGAAATTATTCAGCTAAAAATCACGTGTCTCATCTTAAAATGGAGAACACAGAAAATTTAAATATTTACGTAATTGTGTGACAAATCTGGCATTGGATTTAAATTAAATAATTTTCCATGCATTTTCAACCATTTTTCAGCGTATTTTAATTATTTGGCTTTTGTTACTTGAACAAACACACTGTTAATTAGTTTTTAAGAAAATAGTGAGGCTATCCAGAATTGTCGAAGACTATTCGCATTCGAGTAATTATCATTGATATTGAAGTCTCCTGAAGAAGATTTCTTTGAGTCACTGAAACGCAAAAGCAAGAGCAGAAAAAGATTCAATAATTTTCTTCAGTGTTTAAAATTGATCAAATTTAATTAATCCATATCATATTTATTTTTCTGTATTTGCACTCATCAATAAAATTTATAAAGTGCCGGGAAAACACATGTTCATTTTAATAAAAATGTTCAAAATAAATGGAAAAACAGAAAATGTAACATTGGCGAGTTTAAAGCACAAAAGCAGAAAATCACTGAAATCACTTAAAATTGCCAGAATGGGGTCCAACCAACTGCAAAACTAACAAAACTAACAAAACCAGCAAATTCGAGCACAATCCACCATACCAAGCTGTCTGACGTGCTTGATCATCAAAAAGCATCAACGAAAATAAAAAATAAATTTCACAAATTTCAATTAATTTTTCGTGTCTGAGGCGCTTGAGCACTTGTGAGCTCAGTGAGTGCCTGCGAGGCTGTGCTGCAGAATAAACATTGTAATTGAAGACTGATTATTCAATTTTTATTCAATTTTCCTTGTCTTATCTCTTGGCTTTTTGAAAAATTGTAAAAAAGCGAAAAATGCGAAAAATTGCAACAAAAAAATGTTAAAAGCTCCGTGAACGGCAAAATTATACGTTAAAAAGGCATTTAATGTTAGTTTTTTCAATTTAAAAAGCAAAATACAAAAACACAAAAAATGGGTGGAATAATATTAAAACGCAAAAATATTAATTAAACATTTCTTTTGCCAGTTTTTTTTTTGCGCTATAAACTCGGAGAAGAGTTTTAAGGCTCGATTCGAGGCTTTTGGTAGATATGGGTTAATTTATTTGAGTTATTTTGAAATGTTGTGGTTATTGGATTTTTCGAATTCAAGGTAAACTTAAGAAAACACAAAATGTATCAAAAACTGTCAATTTTCTTAAAAGATCCTAAAAATCCCAATAAATTCCAATGAATTCCAAAAACTAGAAATTCCTTTACGGAGCAAAATTCGAATTCGGACTAAAAACTCTCGATGCATAAATTAATATGTACATTCGTTAATTTAATTAAATAGACTTTTGGTTCGTCTGTCGTGAAAAATGGCTGGCTGGAATATTAAACGATATAATTAACCGAAACATAAATAAAATTAAATAAAACCAACAAAATTAACATAACTCGCGCATAATAACTTGGCAACTGGTAAAACTTGTTACACGTGAACAGTGGTCAGCACAAAACGCATCAGGTGGATCTGAATTATTCAGATTTGATTTAGTGAGGAAATAAATGGAATTCCGCCTAGTTTTGCAGACAGTCAAAGCTATAATCCGGACTAATAAATTGTTTATTTAACTAGTCCGAATTATCACAAGTCTGATTTTCCCATACAATTTATCGCCCAATTACCACTCAATCTTTTTGAAAAATGGAAAAATTAAAATTAATTGGCCATTCCGATTACATTGGACGAGAAAAATTATGTCAACGATTTTTTCCGTCAAACGTAAATCGTTTAAAAATTAAATTGAATGTTTTATGCAAATTACCACTTTTATAAATAATTTTTTTACTTTTACACAAACGCATTAAATTCATTAAAATCACTAAAACCATTAAAAATGACTTTTTATTCGATTTGTCTGATGTAAATTTTTTTTGAAATGTTTGTTGAATTGCATGAAACCACTCGGAATTCAATGATTTTATTGAAAGAAAGTGTTACATGGCTGAAGAATGCAGGAAATTGATTTACTGGCTCGCATTTTTAAGCTTTAATTTAATCTTGTTTGTGTCTAGTAAATAGTTGAGGACATTATCATAAATCTTTGTTTAATTATTGTTGGAGTTTGAGCCTATGAATCAATAGGAAATGCAGTTCTATCCTATTTCGAAGGTAATTTGTTGATGAATTCAGAATTAATCTTTTTTCTAAAAAATAAAATTAATAAAACTCTAATTCAATGTAAGACCAAGGATTAATCTATATAAACATGATTTATTGATTTAAAACACTAAACCTATTTTCAAACTCCAAAACAAATAATTTACAAGTGAATTATGTTCGACCTGCTTTCAAACAGAATTCCAAGTATCCAAGAAACTCGCAACAGTGGCCACCGCAACTACACAACATTTAATATCTTTTCCATGCAAATTAGCCCAACGAGCAACTTGAGCACTTGAAGTCATTTCAATTACCGGCGCGATAACAGATTAAATGTTTGTGTTAATTTTACCTTTTTTCCCACATCAAGTTTTCAATTTTATTTGCATTTTAAAAACATTTATAAAAATACTTTCAAACTTTTTAACACATTTTTTACAATTTAAAAACATATAAAAACATTAAAAACATTAAAAATAACATTTAAAAAAACATTTTAAACTAACTGAATCACATTTTATGCAAATTTCAAAATATAGTCCGAGATTTTAATAAACTTGCAAACTTGTAAAGTGCAGACTCAGAAAAATCTGCTAATCTGCTGTTTATGGCTCAAATTTGTGGCAACAACTCGCGGAGACTTTAAGTAAACATAAAAAATAGTGCGGAGCAATTAGATTTGCATATACAATTTATAAGTTTATGTAATTTTAATTCATGTTTATAAACTGGTGAATACTTGTTTAAATTGAGCTTCGAATTGCGATGTATTTATCACCAAGTTTATTTTTGGTAGCAACGAGACATAAACAAAATTCTGGTTGAGGAATTTAGATTGGTTGTGGATTTGGAAGGATTATGGATTTATTGATTGATTTTGAATCAAAATTTCCCGCCAAAACAGAATTGAACTTTTAAAGGGATTTTAACGAGGTTTTAAGCTCAATTAAAAAAAAAATATAAATGCAAAATTTATATTTATAAATTTTCCCGCTAAGCGAAAGTAATATATATGGCACCAAACTGTCAAAAGCAACGTGTATTCTAAAATTTCCATACAAAACACTCCCTTAAACTCCCTAACAACTTTTACTACAAGCTAAACCCAAAATTCAAACTTGATTGAAAGTTCAATCGAAAATCGATAAACCACAAAAAAGCCTCCAATCAATTGCCACACCATATAGTTGAACTAGAATTGCAAGTGGTTTTGAGGAGATTAAGTGTCATTGATACTTTTTGCCAATCGCAATGTTATTTTGGCATAAATTCGACACAAACCATAGAGTTTTCCGAACTGGAAACAGAATTGACGGCAAAATGTATTAATATTTAGTCAAATTGAGCTAATATCGGAGAATCATAGAAAATCTAAGTCTTTTGAGGTTATGCACATAATGCCAACTGACAGCATGAAAACCAAGCAACCGTCAAAAAGGGGTCAATGCAGTGACGTCATAATTTGCACACGAGCTGCCTGCCTTCGATTCAACTTTTATTTGTGGAGTCAGCAAAACTTATTCTTTGGGGCTTTCCCGAGCTGTTATTTCAGCTCAAGCTATGTTAATAGTTTAGTTTTGAAATTGGAGAAGCAACGTTTGCTTTCTGTAACACAATCAAAGTAAAATTTGTTGGAGTGTCGTTTAGATTACAAATTACAAAACAATGCTGGAAATGCTTTCATTATATGCAAAAGCTAATGTTTCTATTAGTAAGTGTTACATGTATTGCAGTCTGTTGCATTATATTATGATAGTGCGAGGTATTTTGCATTGTTGCACTGTTGACTAGGGCGGGAACGAGGGTTTTTTGATCGTTTTTTTAATAATATGAAGTCGACAACTCACATCATCCCTGCAACCTAAAAAACTATAAAATTACAACCATTAAAGTCGAGAATATAGTTGAAAACCGAGATTTCTGTGATTCACCATAAATTTATACCCTCTTTTGTCTCAAATGTTAATAAAAATGTGTAAAAACAAAAACAAAAAATATTTTTATTAAAAACACCTAACAACTTAAAAAACTACAAAAACTATGAAAAATATGGTGAACTGACAAACCGCTAAATTGCCTTCAATAAAAAAGTATTCACTTAAACACTGTTTCCAGTTTTAGAAATAAAAAGAGCGAATGCAATGTAGAGAGTACGGTGTACTGGTTAACTGGTGTAATATGTTGCAGTAGATTGGCCGCAAATAAATCTAAGCGTAATAATATATGACACATATTGTTCGACCAACAGAGCAGCAGACAAAGAAGCATTTTTGCGTTCACTCCGAAATCTTTTTGCTGTCAGGAAATATTTTATTAATATTTTATTTTATTGCAAGGTAATTTATTTATAAGACTATAATCTATCTTTTATGTCTTGAAGCTCTTGATTCCATAATTTTGGAGTCGAGTGCAGTTAAGAGTTAAAGACCATTCACAAAATATAAAATATATAAAAACATGATTTATTTAGCTCAGCGTTTTGTTAGGAAAAAAACTCTTTTATTTGAACTTCCTGTGAGACTGGTTTGAAAGGGTTCTAGTTTATTGGTGTTTTGTTTGTGTTGTTTTTGGATAGTATAGTTAGACGATATTAGTGGTAATTGCAAATAATTGAATTAAAAAATATTAGTGCTGGATTTTGATCAATATATTTGAATATACTTGAACATCAATTCTGTGTCAATGATGATAGTGGTATTCAATAGTAGGAGTTCAAATTTTCCATATTTTTTAATTTTCAAAGATTCTGCATTATCTTTCATTCTCAGATTTCTAGAGCAAAACTTGTTGATACCAAAACAGCAAAATTTACTGTTTTCTTTCATACATTTTATGTTTTGCTAAAACTGCCAGCATAAAAGCATAAAAACCTCAAATGCACATAAAATATTTCCTAGAAACTCCAAAAATTTCCGATATTTAAAATTTTACTATAATTATACATAATTCAAGATGATTGCATTTTGTGCAGAAATTTGTGTGCGGTTATTCGACCACCAGGAAAGATCTTGGAATTCAGTGAATTTGCCAATTTCTCAATTTCTTAATTTTGTGAGTCCATATTAAATTGTTGATTTCTTTAAAGCGAGCATTGACTCTTAAACATTTCTAATCACGATTCAGGCATTAAATTGTCACAATTTGGCTGCAAAGCATTGAAATACGAGGGATTGACACTGAGAGGAAATCTGTTTTGATTTTTGTTGAAATATAAAGATACGAAATTAATTTAGTAATGAAGTGTAATTGATCTGTTTGTGGTATAATTTATATTCATATTATTTTTCTCAGTGTTAATCCAGATAAACACACATAATCTTCGGTCAATGATATGTTTATTTAATGGATTTCCTTTCAGCGCACAAAAAACGAAAAAAATAACAGAAATTTCATAAAAAGCCAGAAAAGCACATTGATTGAGCAAATAAAAGATTTTCGAACCTTTTTTGTGTCGGAAGATTTATTCTTCAAGTCTAATGTCTTCATGCATTCGAATGATATAATTTTCCGAACGAGGCTCTTTGACGATCGCTTGTGTCTCTTCTTGTTTAGTAAATTAGGGTAATTTGGTTCATTCTTCTGCTTGTCTTGTATTTTTTTTTCTGCCAGTTTTTTGTTTTGTTTTGAAGTTTTCGGAGTTTTGAGAGATTTTCGGTGTTTTAAGGAGTTTCTGGTATTTTTTTATGATTTTATGGAGCATCTCAAAAATCCTACTGTAAAATATTTTTATGGCAATTTGTTGAATCTCTCCGTCGTATTAAAATGAAGTGTATTTTTCATCCACAAAAATGTTTGAAGTTCTTTTTAACAAGCAAAGCAGACTATTATCAGTTTTTTTATTGTATTTTTAGATTATACTGGGGGATCTGTGTCAAAAAGCGGTTGAATATGTATTTAGATCGAAATTCGGAGTTGTGAAAACATTTTTGAACTCCTGAAAATTTAGAAAGCGAATTCAACAAAAGTTGCGAATTTTTATGTAAATTTTTCAACCACTTCCCAACTATCAATCCCATCCTCCAGTTCATCATCAAAAAAAGGTTTTAATTTGTATGCGCAAATTGTCACGAATTTAAAGTGGTCTGATTTTAATTTAGAACATCATTCGGGGCTTTTTCGTCAATCTGATTATTCTGATTATTCTGACAATGTTCTCGATAATAAGTATCATTAAATAATCATTATATGGAAGCCTTAAAGCTTTCAACCGCAAAATTATCGGCAAAAACTTGAAAAAAACACCAAAAAAATTTGAAAATAAATATAAATTCACAAATTGTGAATTTAAGTAACAACCGTACAAGTGTCTTTAGTGAGTAGAGTGTCTTTAGCGGTGCTGATAATAATGAGATTGTAATGATTGGTAATGAGGGACAGCGCTTATTTGATAAGATCGTTTCAACTTTTAACAAAAGCAGATTTCAGGTCGATAAAGATAATAACATTCCTCAGAAATACCCAAGGAAAAGATGTTGCTTTTGTTATGAATTTTTCCAAGAATGTTGCTGGGCTGACCACTAGAGGACAAAAATCTAGCACTTCACTCAAAACCTCAAAACAGAAAATCCATGTAAAAAACTTAACAACTCAATCAGACTCGCTTACTTTGTTCTCTCCAAAGAAATCTTAAAGTCCCATCTCAAACCCTTTAAGTTATTTGATCGATACGCGTGTTTTCCAGACACTCCAAAGCATTTGCAAAATTATTTTGCTCACAAACTTAAGGAAATTTATAAAATCATAAAATGCTTTGTTGCACGAATATGCACCTTAAAGTGTGAAATATTCACGTTCTTCGGTGTTTTGATCAATTTTATTTATTTTTATGGTCGGCTGTTTCTACCTTTTAACTTTTTTTTTGCATTTTTTTGTGGTTTGCAGCTATTATAGCAGTTTTCGGCTCAATTCATAATAATGCAATCATTTAATGAGTTTCAAGAGCAACACCAGAAAATTACTATGAAAATGTTTTTAGGGGAACAGGAGGGGATTAGGGGAATAATATTATTGTGAAAAATATGCCAATCATTTAATGATGATCGAAAATTCAAATCAAGTCTAAAATTAAAAAAAAAATCAAATAAAATTTTTTTAGTAAACCCCAGCTGTAAAATGCAAAATAATCGCCGGGAAAAAAGACAACAAAGCATTTTTGCTATTTTTGTTTGCAGAAGATAAGTCTCGCTAATAAAACTTAATTTGGCATTAAATTATTTGTTTTTCCTTGAACGCTGTTGGTGTGTTATTTTGCCGTGATTTTTGCGTGTAATAGAATGGTTGAAAATGCCAATAAAAAAATGAATGAATCTGAAAAGCTTTATTTTAATGACATTTCTCATTTTTGGATTTTTTGCTTTGCTTTTCAGTTTTTAATTAATTTTCTCATCCAAATTTCGTTTTCCAATTTTCACCAATTAACTGGAAAATTGGAAAATTGAAAAATCAATTTGTCTGATGGAATTATTTAACAGAATGGCATTTGGAGGATTTATTTCAGGTGAATGTGTCAGTGACTCCGAATCGATGGTTGTTCAAAACGAGCAGGAAGTTCCTAGCGTGTTTTGACCTTTAATTGAATCATGGAAGGTTTATAGACTTTTTTTGAAGCTTTTGATGGAATTGACTGAAATAAATTTTTACACTCATATTTGAGGAAATCGGTGCTACTAAAACTTGTGCTATTTTCGAACAATTTTTATCCAAGACACATAATTCAATCACTCCGAATATTTAAATTCCTTGGTAAAACTAATCGAAGCTGACATTTGTTTATAATTGAAAAAAAAAATCAATAAATCCCAAGAATCTGGTAATCTGGTATCTGACACAGTTTCCCATAAAATTCAAATATTCGACAAATATCCCATAATCAATATTCTGTTATAAATAGTTTCAATGATATCATCTCACTCATGTTCTACATTGTTCAGGCTCAAAAATGTTACCATAGATAGAATGGATATAAGATATAACTACAAAATTATTGATTTCTATCAATTATTTATAGCAAATTTGTGTGTCCAATTTTTTTAGGACATTTGTGATTTTTATTTTTGGAAATCTTTGGAATCGATAAAAGTATCGCATTTCAGGTATTTCAGTTGTTTTATTGAAAACGATTTGTTTTAAATTTTTTCAAGTGATTCGCATTAACTGGACATGAACTTTTAACAATTTATTATTCGAATTTTTGAAATCTTTAAATATTCCAAAAATGACCAAAAACCATAAATTGGTTGATATATTTCAGACGAGTTTATTGATATATTCAATAAAAAGGCAACCTTATCTCAAATAGACTAATTAATTCCCGGCTTAAGTAATTTAGCCAAATTGAATCGTGACCAACAGATATAGCCAAAATTATTTAAAAACAATCTCTAATGTAAATCCATAAATTTGTCATTCATTGCCAAACACTTGAGATTTGTAACCGGGTGCCATCCAAACCGGCTCACAAAAGCTTGTCAATCACTTGTAATTTTTAATATCATGATTAATTTATAACTCCGACTTTCAGAGTTTCAATTTGTAATCTTCCATTTCAGTTATATCGAAGTTCTTTAATTTATTTTTATTTTTTGTTTTCGAACTTTTTTTTGTTGCTGTTTGTTGTAATTTTAGCTGTTTCACAAAAACGTGTGATAACGCCGTGTGATAACAAAATATACTGTCTCAAGTCATAAAAAAAAAACTTTGTTGATTTGTTGATAGAAAATCAACGTTTAATGTTGTAGTGTTGGTTTTATTAATTAATTAACAATTAATGAGTTTTATTTGTATCTAGATTTTTAATTCGACCGTCACTTTTCGGAGTAAAAATGTATGCAATGTAATTTTAGGTTTTATCCAAAATTACAAATTTCAAGTCCGAACGAACTTGGAAAGGTTATGGACTCCAAAATAAATTACAATGGCGCTTTAAAAGTCAATATTTAATCAATAGAATTGCTTGAAAGGGTTTTTATTGAGATTTTTAAAATTTCCAACAATTTTAGACTTTAAATTTTCTTATCTTTATTTGTTTACCTTTCAAAATTGTAGATTTAATAGTTTTTGTAGTTTCATATAGCTGATAAATTATTTCATAGTTCAAGATACGTTTTCAAAGTTATTAAAAGTTATTAAAAGTTTATTGAGGATTTTCCCAGAAAACCATAACAAATAATAGAAATTATGTTATTTTTTAATTACTGTGACTAAACACTAAACAATTAGATACCCGAAAAAACCCAAAACAAAATATCAAGAAATTAGAATTTGTTTAACAAGAACATTTTACATGATAAGATTTTATTAATTCGAAAATTCACAACACTCCGAAAAATGTTTGTCATGATATATGTGATTTCTATTAATTTGTATTATTTTTTCAAACATATCAATGGAATTTAATCATCCAATGTCATCGCCTACTAATTGCTAATTGGTTTTACGAGTCAAACAAGGAAGTTCAGTTTACATTGGAAAACATTTAAATTCTGCGCAAAATGTATCGGTGAATCAAAGGAGGCAAAAAGAGTGTTGACCCGTCTTTGTTCTGGATATTTATTGAGGTTGTCTAGAATTTTATGAAATTATTATGTAACTTTGGTGGTCGGAGTTCTTTCGATTTTTTTTTAAATTACGACTTGTTTAATTATAGAAAATAGTGACCCAATTAACATATTAACCTATTAAAATTATATTTAACAAATTTTTATTAACTCACCATCAGGAGGTACAAAATCTTGGCATAGACGGAAAACTTTGGTAACCTGGAAAAGAAAGAGAAAAAAATCAGTTGTCAAGAAGAAGAAACAAATTAACATTTCTACATTACATTCCGATGAAAAGTTAACTTAGGGGATGTTCATAATTTTTTTATTTCAAGTAATCAGATTTTTGTTTAAAGAAGAAACTTTTTTACGGACAGCCCCTAATTTGAAAAATCAATATCTTGCAATTAATATGCACAAGCAGAAAAACCTGTTAAATCTGTTGAATAAATCTTTGCTCACGAAAAACGCTTTTTTGTTTGTAAAAGAGAAATATTTAAGCGGCCTCACTTACAACTTATTTCACTGTTGAAAAAATATTTCGTTTTAAATTTTAAACCTAAAGATTTTTTAATTAATTCTTAATGTTACTTAAAGAAAAATTGCCCAATATCCTAAACAAATAAAATAGATAAAATATCAACAAAATAACAATATTCTTCAGCAGTGCCACATTATTCACCTGATATTCAGTTGACAGAATTAACTTGTAAGATTAAGCTTTTCATAATTTTTTGTAATACTTCTAATAAGTCTATGTATGTAAATTAATTGAAGTTTGAATAATTAATTTTATTGAATTTATTTTATTTAATTTATTTAATTTATTGGCTGAGCGAGAGTCGTGCGCTTATTGGTTTATATTTTCGGCCACACCATTTCACCATTTTCAACATGTTTTTGCATATATTTTCAACATTTCACTTTAGACGAGTTTTTTTAATTTTGGTAACTTTTGGTTTTCATTGCATATGTTTAATATTTTATCTTTATTTTAGAGTGAAAATAAGTTTAATGCAGAGAAGCTTTAAAACATTTAAGATTAATTCTCATTTCCAATAATTCTCTACCATTGCATTTTCCAACATTGCCACTATTAACTATTTAATTAATAAAAAGAAAGATCCAAACAAAATTCGAAAAATCAATAATCGATTGATTTTTCTCATTCTGAGAAAAAACTTGATGAACTCAACGAAGTAGCGCATATACGTAGTGATGGTTTTATTTGTGTTGCTTTTATGTTCCCTTCACATGGCATCTGATGAAATGATAATAATCGTTTGCTTTGGTTTGTCCTGAATGCATTCAAATATTTCTAAATTGTGAAAAGAGTTGAAGAATGTAATAAATGTGAATACAACTATCAAAGACTGACAAGAATATCACAATGGAAAATAATTATTGAGATGATTGTTGTGATAGTTTTGTGGAAATAATTAAAAGTTATTCTCTTTCATGAATATTCTTGAATGTGTTACAAATAAAAAAAATATCAATTTATTGATGTTTCCTCACAATTTAGTTTAAACTTTTTTTGTTTTAAATAAAACTTAAGGATATGGAAAAAAATGTTGTCTACATTCATTTTTCTAAATTGTTTTTTACACATTTTGTAAGATCTTGCATTTTTCCCAAAAAATTCCATCCTCCCTCTTCAAAATTCCTTGGTCTCCAATCTTGTATAACTTATTTGTGTCATGATGGACAATCGATAAACTGTTTGTTGATTTTTCACTACTTTATTCTCGATATTTTATCAATGTTTTTATTACTTGTAGACTTTAAGTGGTGTTTGCTGGCAAGACGATGAAAAAGTTGAAAATTCCGTCAAGTAATGGAAAAGGCAGCGAAAATGAAGGGGAAATCAAAGAAAAAGTGGAAAACGATGATTTGTGGTTGAGATGGAGCTATCAATGAAATCTTTAATCTCTCAGAGCTTCCAGCTTATTGTGTGATGCTTTATAGATTTAAAAGTTTGTTCAAAGTAGCTGCTGGTGAGATTTGTATGGCTTGAGATCTGTTTACCACAGTTTAAAGTATTGAAAGCATTAAAAGTATTGTATACAATGACTAGGCATTTCTCAGTTTCCTCCGTTTGGGTTTGAGGTCTGTCTTATGATTTCTATTGAAACTTTAAATTATCGTCGAATAATCGGAGAATTGTTAAATAATACTGAAAAATGGAAAATAATGTTGGATACTTGAAGACTTGAATCGTGCGAGAAGGTAAAATTAAGACAAGATCACATTATCCATCATTTAACATTATCCACCAGATTATGGACACATTAATTTCTTTTCAGATCTTTTTGTACAAAATTGAATTTGATCTTTCAATTTGTTTTTATGAAAATATTTTGAATTTTTCTTGGAGCTATTTTTTTCAGTTCTCGAATTCTTTGCATTTTTATTCGAGAGTTTGATAAAAAATTACATTCATGGACATTTAACTAGAAGTAACAAATTACAATTTTAAAAGAAATTTATCTTAAGATCTTGAGCGATATCTCATAATTTAATGACATTAAGATTATCTTCCAACTCAAATTCCTAGCCTAACTAAGTTTATGAAATTTGAAAAACTGGATTTCCACGTAATTTGATCCTGCAGACAATGTCATATTAAAAGGAATATGGAAATTGTATTCCAATACTATTTTTCCTTTCAGTTATAAAAATACTTTTGGAAAAACCATAAAAAAATATTATGCAAAAATTTTGGAAAAACACATTTGTGCACTTGAGTTTCTGAAAATCAAGAAGATTCATTTTTTCAACTATTAATTTTATTAAATTTCCAAAAACTCTAAGAACTGAATGTCATTTATCACGAAAACACCAAAAACGTTTATTTAAGCGCTTCACAACTTCAAAGACACCATTAAAAGATAATCTGGCCAATACATTCCGATAAGCGTGCGATTATAATCGCAAATTTTGTGAGTCTTCAAACAATTTTTCAGCATCCAACATTCAACATATTTGCTCATTTTATTTATTTTTGATTTTTCAAAATTTCATGTAAATTTGTGCCAAAACGAGAAAAGACCGAGAAAAAAACACTAAATAAAACATTGAAGAAATAAAAAACTGAAAAAACCGCAGACGTCTTTAAAAGCCTTTGCGAGTCTTTTTTCACATTTCTTCCATTTCATTTGGTCCCAACAATAGCGCACAAGAGTCTCATAATGCACAACAAGTCGCTGAAGGGGATGCAAAGTTATTCATCTCGCCAATTTATGAGAGGTTTTTTTTTATTTCGGGGCACTGAGGAAAAGGTTTGTGGTTTTAATGTTCAATGTTTTTCAATGAAATGTTTTTAAAATTGTGAATGAGATTTAAGGAATTTCGAGTAAACTACGAGAATTTGAATTTAGGAATAAAAACTTCAGGAGTTTTTTTGGAAAATATAATATATCATAGTTTTTAAATTTTTTAGTTTTTGAACCGCAAATTAATACCATTAAACGAAAGAAAAAAAATACAGTTATACAGTCCGACGGTGTTATTTGCTCAACATTGAAAATTAAAAGTTCGAAAAAAACATTATAATTGCTCATGAAAAAATTTTAAGAAAAAAAAAATTAAATGCGTAATGAAATCCTTCAAAATTAAAAACGGATTCTAAAATTTAAAAAAAAATTACTAAATCTTTCCATTAGCAATTTTGACACCCTTCAGTCTACAAAAAAATCCCTCTTAATCCCAAGCACCCCTATAATACCCTTCTAATAAAAACTTATACTCACATCGTATTTATTTGGCCTCATTGTACCTTTTTATTTGTTTTAAATAAACTGTCACATTCGCTGATTTTATTTAGAAACAATAATCCATCAATCCGAATAATTGCAGGAACAAAATAATTTTGAAAAATTATTAAAAACATATAAAAAACTTAAATTATAAATGCGCCAACCAAAAAATAAATAGAACCAAAAATTTTTTGGTCGCTCTGAAGCTTCACAACTTCTCTGCTATTTTTTGTTGAAGAAGATTTTTTTCTTCATTCAACTTCTTTTTTTGTTTTAGATTTTTTTTCACTTCAATCTAGTGATTTTTATCTTTTTCTTTGAATATTCACTTTTTTCAGAAGAAATTCATATTTCATAAAATTTCTTGGTTATTTTAATTTTTTCGATTTTTTCAATCTTTCTCTATTTTTCCACTGATTCGGGAGACCACATTTTTGTTTAAAAAATTATATTGTTGAAAATTCTTCACTTGACGATTTTTTCCACTTTTTCAGTATTTCTTGTCGATTACAATCTTTGACTCAAGAAATATGATTTTTATTATAATAAATTAATAATTTTAATTTTTTAAATAATCTTTTTGGTTATATTTAGGATTTTTTCATCAAAATTCATCAAAAATATTTTTTTTTTCAAAACTTTTAATTTTAAAATCTTTAATTTTGAATTTTTGCATAAAGTCCTTTTTAACCTTTTTATGCTTTTTATGTTTTTTGATCCTTTTTGTAACTTTCAAACTGCACAATTTATTTTTCACCAATTTTATTCGAAAATCTAATTTTTGACCACAAATCCTTTTTTCAATAACTTTTATTATCCTTGATCCTTTTTAAACAGTCACAAACAGTCCAACAGTTAATTCTTTAAGCTGTTTGCAATTTGCACCACTTTCATCAGCTTTCTATACATTAACTCCTTACCGTTTTTTAAAATCAAATAAATTATAAAAATTTATTGAACGGCGGTTAAAAAACTGAACGATTCCACAAAAATGCTCCGAAACTTCAATAAAACTGATAAACAATTAAAAATCCTTGTCCGCGTTTAGAATTGCCACTATCTGCCAATCCACTAAAAATTCAATCCCAATGCCAAAATGCCAAAAATCCAGAAAACCAGAATTGAATGGTGCAATTTTGTCCAATTTTTATTTTTTATTTTGGGTGAGTTTAGAAATATTAGCCACGAATGCAATGCCAAACGATGTTAACTGTTCGAAACGTTCAACAAGACTGAAATTTTCCAATTTTCTTTAAATTCAGTATGCTGTAAATGTATAGAAATTCACATACAAGCTCACAGACGAAACACCGATTTTACTGTGTAGCCATTACGCTGTAAAAATATTTTGTTCAACTTTGCATGCTGTCTGCTAACTGTTTTTATCGCCCTCTGGCGGTATAAAATAAAAACTTCAAAAGGATTCATTTTTAAAGGAAGTTTAAATTATAAATTATTCATTAAATCATTTGAGCTCCAAAATTTAAAATAAAATACAATATTTATTTTCGATCATAAATCTTCATTAATAGATCTTCTGAATATATTATTTCTGTAGAATAATCATATAAATGGTTAAGTACATCTTCTAACTGAAAAAAAATACACTGTTCAAAATAAATTCTACAGAAATCAGAAAAGACCAAAACAGAAAGGAGTCGAAAAAATACGAGAGACGATAGTGTAGATTGAATACTACACTATGAAATATTTTTGGAACAAAACTGCGTTCATAGAGAAAAAATGTTAAATAAATTGAAAAAGGTTTGTATGGTAGTTTTTGATGTTTTAGGATTTTTTGGGGGTTTTTCGGGTTTGCTTTTTGATGAAATTATTTTTGTTTAATGGTTTTTCGGCTCTTAGTTAAAATTTACAATATGTGTTTTATTAAAATTGAAATTTTTAAACGTTTATTCTTTTAAACTACATTTTTTGAGTCCATATATGAATAATTATTAAATTACCGATGATCTTATGGATAAATCAACTCTTTGCAAATATAAAGTTCTGACTAATTTATCATTTTTCGGTTGAAATTGGCTTTTTTTGTAATCAATGAAGTTCAATAATTAAATAAATTTTATTAAATAAGTGTAATTTGCATCTACAAATTTAAAATTAGAAAAATGACACTTGCTCAAACATTGCGTTATTTTCAACAAAAAAGGTAATAAAAAATTCAAAAATTCTCTTAGTATAACTGTGTTGTTCTTAATTGCCTTACTTTTGAGAATGTATGAACTTTTATTGTATTTTTGTTTTTATTTTACAATTTGAAGACTTTTTGCAATAATTGATTTATGGTTTGTTTACTGCAACTTTTCGAGGTGGCGATTTTGATATTTTTTTAGGAAGGTATTGATTTATAGCTGGTTTTGGTTGCAATTGGTTTTATTAAATCAAATTTATCTGAATCTAATGGAAGAGCTATTAAACTATAAAAACAAGCGTTTCAAATTTATTTTTGACTTCCATATCATGAAATAGATTAATTTTCTTAGAAAATATATCAATAAAAATTTCAGTAATCTATTTGTTATGGTGCCAAAATTAAATAACAAAAAACAAAATTTTAATTTTTAAAAAGTGTGACAAAATCAAAAAATCAGTAAAAATACATTTTTAAGGAAATTCGTTGTCGTAATCTTGTCAATAAAATATTTAGATTTAACAAATCAAAAAAAGTATTTGAATAATTATTAATGTTATTAATGTTATATTATTAACGTTCAATTAGCCAGTTACTAAAGCAGTTGAGATTTTATTTCATAAATCTCTATAGATTTCCGATAACAATAAAATTATTTTAAAAAAAGAAGTACCAAGAAAATTATCAACAAATTTTATAATCGCTCTATAAATTATAAATTTCACGCAATTAAATTAATAAATATTTGGCGAGCTCAAAATGTAAGTAATTCCCCTTCTGTTTCAAGTGCACAACAATAATAAAATAGGTGTGCAAATTATACTTCTTATCAAAAGTCTCTGAAGTCTGAGTTTCATTGATTACAGATTAAATTCCTTTTAATTTCATTTGTTTTCAATGATTCATTAATTTATTTGAGTAAATTTTGAATTTTTTTTATTAATCTCCGTTTTTACAACATTTATCCATGAATTCATCATTAGATCTATTGAGTTTTTGAGTTTTGCAATTGTCTGGGAAAAATTCATTGATAACAATTTGATTGTGTTTTACACATTGTCACAACACACTTTTCAAATCAATTAATCTTAATTTAATAAACTAACTGTGCTGAATTTTTCAACAACAAAAATTTCTATGCTTATTTCATTATTTTTGTTGCCATAATATTAAATTATGATAATAAAAATTCAATATTTAACAGATATATTAAAAAAAATACAATCAAAGAATTGTTTATTGTTTAAACTTTAAATTTAAGAATATCATAATTCCATTTTACGGTTAAATTTTTTTTGCTCAAATGTCAAATGTATCGAAAGATATTTATTTTTTTATCAATTTTTTCAGCGTTTTGTCTTGTAAGTTTTTGCATAATTTGATAGAATATTTATTTATTTTAATTAATTGAAAATGATATTTTAATTCAAATTTATGAATGACACATTTTCTGGTGGTCTCGTTTTGCATAAAGTTATTTATTTTAGCGTTGCATTTCATTTATTTCACGTGTTTCATTGGTTTTGATTTTTTCGATATCAATTTATAATTTGCATCTCCCAGTGGTTCTCATGAATTCCAATAATATCCTTATTTATCTTAACCGATTTCCGCTTTTAAATGCGTTTTGAAGATATCTTCTATTTCTTCACGAATATTTAAAGTCTTCAAAACTCTGAAAAATTCAAAAACGCAGAAACTTTGCTAATTGCTCTTTGAAATGAATTTGTGATTCAAAATCAAATATTTAATACTGTCTTATCTTCAAGTTTATAATGAAATTCCGAAAGAAAACAAAATCTATAATGAAACCTGATTTTCCTGAAACTTAACTGCTTTTTGCCATACTGCCACACATATTTATTGGTGAATGAATTCCGCCATTCAAAATAATAATATATTCAGCAGATCAAAGCAATACGATTTTGCAAGGCTCTAATGCATGTGAATTCATTAAAAAACAATTTAGGTAGAAATAATTCAAATTATATGAAAAACTCGCAAAATCAATAAGTTTGATAATTTCTTAAAAAGATTATTAATTTAGCAGTTCAGACGAAAATCAGACAGGAAGTTGCGATTTTTATCAGTTGGGTATTTTGTTTTATTTTGTCCAAAATCAATTAATTAACAAACAATTAGCGACCAACGAAGTCACATAGTTTCACGCAACTGGTTACGAGTCATGAGTTGAAAATGTCCCACATGTGCCCTTATCTATGGAATGCAATTAATCTCAACGAGTGCTGACCCACATTCTTTCAATAATTTAAGGCTGTATTGAGTATGTGAAAAATGGCGAAAGCGCAGAAAGACGGAGCGGATATCTTATCAAAATCAAAAGAATTTCCCGATTATTGATCAATTGCAGTTTATCAGCATTGTTTGTAATTTTAGATAATGCACTCTCATGCAAAAATGATTTAATATTACTTCTAGGAATGTTTTTATTAATTGTTGCAATTTCTGAGGTGGTTAAAGGCAAATTCCAATGTCTGTAGCAATTGTTTCAGTAATACTATTTAGTAAGAAATGTACAATAGGTTGCATGAATTTTAAATCAACAAGGCACTTTGAAAACCTTTATGAAGTACGTAAGGCTAAAAATAAAAATAAATTATTAATCATTAAACAAAATAATCAAAGAATTTTCAGCAATAACATAAATACTTAAAAATAAATTTAAAGCTATGTGTAATTAAGATTCGCGCTAAAATTCAAAGATTTGAGCTACAATTTATCGCTAATAATCACCACACACAAAATTCTATAAGAAATGCAAAATACATCAATGAATCCAAAAATACCACTCATCGTCATTTAAAGAATTAAAAAACTCCAAAAAAACATATATCCAAAAATCTCTAAAATTTCAACAGTTCCAAACTTGCTTCAATATTTAATTGTTATTTTATGCATAAATTAAGTTTCCGTATAGCAAACTGTGTCCAAAGCTTATTAAATAAAAATGCTGTGATAAGACATCGGATGATATTGATTATCAGGTTTACTGTTTGGGAAATAAAATTGATTATGCAGTTTCAAGAGTTTTTAAAGTTTTCTTAAAAACATTTCGGAGCCGCCAAAGTTTTGGCTTTTGTGACTTTTATAGGGTCATAAAGTAAACTGAGATACTGCAGGAGGTGCATATCAAATAGAGCGCCAACTTTATGTATTTTAAAATGATTATGCGCTTAATTGATTGGTGATTTAAGATGGAATAGATTTTTTATGTAATCAGTATCGTTTTACAGCAGGGATTTCTGATATTTTTGCGGTGAGACTTTCTAAAGTTTTATTTTTAGTGACGATCACACTGGATCTTTTTTTTAATTTGAACCTTCTCAATAATTTTTTTATAATTTTCGAAAATAATAATTCGCAAATATGTTGATAAAAAGATCATTTCTTGCACGTTTAAGCATTTAAAAGAATATTTTGATTAAAAATTAAAACTGAGCCGGCTGGAGTCCAACAAAAAATTCTCACACACAAAATCGACAGATTCTTGGGATAATGGTTTCTTGAACGTAAAATTTGCTCAAAAACTTTGAAATTTTGTGTTTTTCTCGACATTTTTTCCTTCGAAACTTAAGTAACTTAAGAAACTTAATTGTAAAAGATTGAAAAACCAATTCGCAGGTGTCTATAATTTCCTACGCAAGTCTCAAATAAACAACAAGTGTTAATTTAAGCTTTTTTTTTTGGGATTTGTTGAAACATTAAGTAGCTTGTGAATAATTCGGACAATCAAAGAGCATTTAACAATATATTAAAAGTTTTTGATGTGAATTTTGTGCAAATATGCCGCTAATAAAAACAATTAGTTGCTTTTTTCTCATTAGTTATCGGATCTCTACATGGTGAGTTAGTTTGATTTTATGAGGGAACATTTTTAAAGCAGTCAATGTTTAGGAATGTTTCAAAGTTTTCAATATTGAAAACTGATAAAAAATCCTCTTATTTAACGCAAGAGGTGATTTTAACAAATATGAAATCAACTATTCTTAAGATGAAATTCCCTTGGTGAAACGAACGATAACACCTGAAAGAAATTTAAAGTAAAATTTAATCGATTATACTCAAACTCATCTAAAAATCAGTCTATCCAAATATTTCAATAAATTGCCAATTAAAAAGCAAATGACGAAATATATTGATGGCAAAACATTGAAATAACTAGGCTTGTGCAAAACGTGCAAAAAAGACAAAAAAGCTGACTAACAAGTGTCGTCCACATTTTTTTCAAGTAGAGATTCAAGCTTCTTGAAGTTTCTGGTATTTAAGAATTGGAGATTTGCATTCATATTGAGGGATTACTTGGTAATTTATCGTTTATTCTAGCACAGTTTTTTTTTTCAATTTTTTAGAAGTTAAATACATTAAGTTGTTTTAGTCTTGATTTATGGAGCTGACTTTTGCTGTTTTAATGGTGATTAGGCAGTGGATATTCCCAGTTTTTAGTTATGGTGCGATGCTAATGAGGATTGAGGTGATTTGGTGCAAAGTGAATTAAAATTTAGACAAATTTAGTCAAATAATTTAGATTTAACTTTTGTTTTGAAATTTTGGCATAATTAATAAACGTTTCATTTTTTTTCTAGTGTTTTATTTAACGTCAATTTGCTGGTACGTACGAAAGCATTTTTAAATGAAAAGATTCGTTGAACTTTGATTCGAGATAAATTTGTTTGTTTCAATAGAATTTAATTTTTTATGAGAATTCAAAAACTTTAATTAAATTCTAATGAAATAAAACACAAAATTTCTCCAAAAACCATCAAAAAATCTGCTGAACTCCTAAAAAACAAAATACTTACTCCAATGTCAAAGCACCCATTAGTAAATTTCGTTAAACTGCAATAACGCTCCACATCTCGTTATAAACCAATAAATCATTTAAGCTTAATTAAATTTGCGTGACTTGTTTATTGATGTTTCATTCGTTCAAGTGGCCTATGGTGTCAATGAGTCAATAATAACGAAATCAAGACGACGATGGCAAATCAAATACATTTAATTGAAATCTCCAAAAAGTTTCTTCTTCACTTTGCGAACATTTCAAAAATATTTCCTAATTGACTGAATGTCTTTCGGCCTCTGATATTTTAATTTTTGGTGATTTTAAATTTTTTAATGATATTTTTCGATGTCATGATATTGACCGTCTTGTTCTGTAATTTTGTTAAGTAAAACTTATGACTGTCACCAGTTAGAGTCGTAAAAACTTTATCTTTTTGATTTCTTTTAAAATATTTTTTCAGATACTGTAAACAAAATATTGTTTGTAAAAATTTTAATTAAAGTTTATTTTATAATTTCCGTAATGTTTGTTTGGATAAACATTTCTAATAGTTCTATGCATTTATTTTTCGTACTTTGGAACTTCTAGTCAACATTCAACAGGTATTAATACATTATTCAGTAATCACCACTTTCACTCGATCAATCCTCAATTGACGATTTGATTATGATAAGACGATGCAATGAGAATTTAATTTGAAAGAAAAGTCAAACATTGAAGCATGGCCAGAGTTTCCGAAAAGTTCATAAACTAAAAGATAAGATACAGTGATAAAAAGCCGAAGATTTTAAATGGATCAAATTAATTTACGACGTGTATACGAGCAGTGATAAGGACAAAACGTGTAAAAATAAGTCGCAAAATATCGTCTACAACTTCACAAGGTAAACATTCCCCATATCTTTAGTGAATTCCTTCGTAAACCGATATATAGCTGCCCAAGTTAATTAAAGAATAAACGTTGTGGAACTGTGGGCTGATAACCTGATAAACAATGGTTATATTGAAAATTTGTCCCATTGGCAAAGAGTTTCAAAAGAAGTCTGTAAAGAAGGAATTCCAATTTTTCCAAAACCAAAATAGGTAGCCTCCAAGAAGTAATAAAACAATTTGTTTGGGCCTTCGCAAATGCTTTTATTACCGGAGGCCGGTGTTATCGACCCATTTTAATACGATTATAAATAAATAATTTCAAAGAAACTGACCATAGATTTTCGTCAAAGTTCGGCAGAATCGTTCAGCATATTGTTTGATTTTCCGGGCAGTTATCTCTAAAATCGGTTAATAGATCGGCTGTTTTATCAGATAATTGTTTTTGGAAGCGAAAACAAAAATAAATTGTTCGATAAGTTACAACACAACTACTAACACTTAGTGGACTTTAAATTTAATTGATAAGTGAGATAGCGATGGAATTGAATGAATGAATTCTTTTGACAATTGATTTTATCGACTGTCTGAAAACTGTATTTGTTTTTAAGAAAGGTAAGAACGACATTCTCAAAATTGTTCTGAAAGTTTAAATTTTTGCAAAAAATCACAAAAGTTTTTGATTTCAAAACTAATATCTCATACAAGTTCTTGTACAAGTTTATGGAATTTTTCATTTTTTCGTCTTTTGAGCCAAAACCGACAAAAAGTTTTTTCAAATCTTTATTAAATCCCAAAATCTGGGTTTAAAAGGAAGTCTTTCCAAAATATAGGTCATGTAAAACAAATTTTGTCAAATTCCATTCAATCACAATTTAAACTTAATAGTGAACCAGAAAAAGCATGAAAGACAGTAAAATAGATTTAAGCAGCAAACTTTCAATTCCTGGAAGAGAAAACTCGTCGAGTTCACTTACTGTTGCTGTAAATTTAGTCTTCCGTTAATTTATTGCTCATTTCCTATTTTCTTTGCATGAAAACAGTTTTACACAAAAACATAAACATGTTGTTTTGCAAAAGAAAGAGTATTTTGTGAAATAAAAGGGCAGTTTAGAAATTTTATTCAAATTCGGAAATAATGCAAACTACAATGATTTTTAAACGTCGTTCATTTTATCGTGCAACTGAAGATTTTAATTTAATTATTCAAAAGAACAATGCAAACCAGAACTTGAAAGTTGACCCATCAACTTGACACAGTTTTGAGACATCCCTAAGATTCCCACAAAAAAACTCCGGAAAAGTTAAGAACTCGAAAACTGAAAGGAAGAAAAGCTAAAAAAGTTTCTAGGAAACGATCTAAAAATATTCAACAAATAGAATTGAATTTCATTGCAACTTTTACACAGGAGACATATCCGACAAATCGATAGACGAAACCAAATGTGGAATGATCAGCAAAACTTGATTTGGGATTATAGACTATACAAGTAAATAATTTGTAATATCTTCTCAGAAAAAGTGAAAAAATGCTAAAACGCCAGTACAACAATAATTTAATCCAACATTTTATGAGCCAATTAAAATTATTATTTACAAATAACTTAATGTGCTAATTCTTCCATAAAATGTTAGAATAGACAATTGTACATTTTTATTTAACAAGAAAGTTATCGCGCTTGAATAATATTTAATTTTGTAAAAGAAATTCAAAATTCCAAAATATTTCGTTAGATTTAACCATAGCAGGTAATTTTACTTTTAAATTAAAATGAAGTACTTAGAACGACTTGGTTTCTTAGAACTTGTATGGAAAAATAATTTTTTTTTTATATTTGTAATATTGAAGATAAAGTATGGAAAAACAGATTTTTTAATAAAACACATTTAATTTGTTTATCCATAGTTCACCACAGGTCTCATCATTTATAATCTAAAATACTAATCATCCGCTAATGATAATATTGAGGCTTGAAACTTTCTACTTCTATTTTATTAAAAAGACAGACACTCATTTTATTCTTGAATTTACGCAATATGATCATGCTTTTATAAATTTCTTTAATTTATTTCAACTAACATTCAGAAAACATCGAAAGACATTAAAGTAATCTTACATTATTGATACAATAATGAATTGCTTCTAGCTTCTTCGTATTTCATTCAATCAAATTCGAAAACTTCTAGGAACTGTTACAAATTCTGTTCATGCAAATATTTTTGAAGAGTACACAACTCAACTCAAGAAACCGCAATAAAATTCCCGTCATCAGCAACTCAAAACATTTTCTCACATCATTCTCATTTTTGTGTACCTTGATGTGACCACAAAACCCACAACATAGATTATTATGGAACATAAACATCTACTGCAAGAGAATCGACCATTTGTTGTCAGTGTCTTCTCAAGATCTTCACTATCTGTTTCTGTGCTTGGAGTTTTCTTCAACTTCTTAACCACTTGACAAGCAGTTTTTTTACATTTGTACATTTAAAGATTTTTTTATAGAATTAATGTGTTAATTAATTGGAAAACTATTTGAACTATCAACTTGCAAGTGAAGTTTTTTCAGCTTATTTTGCTTCTTTAAATCAAGAAGATTGTACAGATAGTGAAGATTATTCAGCCAGCTTGTTTAATGTATGGTTTGTTAAGCTTGTTAGATGTTGGCTGTTAGTTGGAAGTTTTCGGCCCACCAAAGAATTATATTGAGGAATTTCCTAGAAACCATTTGGTGGCACGTTTGCCATTTATTTAAGAGTAAAGATTTGTTTTATGTATTTGACGAATAAAATAAAAGATAACAATGTTTCATTTAAAATATTCTTAATGCAGAAATGCCCTGCAAACATTAGAAAACTCAGAAAAGTGAGCAAGAGCTATTTTGCCCGCACTTCAAACAAATTGCAATAACTCTAATGAGCTTTGATTGATCAGCCATGTCTGCCTTTCCAGAAAAAGTTTTGTAAAGCAAAAAAGTGTGTCACATGGAGGTTAAATCGATTTGCTTTTAATCCTTTTTCTCTCTCAATGCTTAAACTGTCTGGCTCCCATGTATTTCAGATTTTTTGGTTGTTTTGTTTGGATGCGAGTGAGGAACAATGGATTTTTCACCCACAATTATACAAAAAAAATTCGCCTAAACCCAACTAAAATCGAATTAAAATTAAAAATCGACTAAATGCTTTCAATTGTTATTCTTCACATTGACATTGACTACTTTTCAATAACATCTCGTCAGCATTTACACAGTGGGAACAAAAAAAGACACAAACTCTACCAAGAGTTGTAAATAGATTGTTGACCCCTACCAATTTCAGCTTTTTCCGTCATTTTGCATCTCATAACTCACGGACTTATGATTTTTTGATTTAGGTAATTTATCTCTAATGGATAAATTTTTTGAATCCAAAAATTAAAAAATTGAGAGCAAAAAAACTTACTAGAAAAAAATGCCTGTTTTTTGTTAAAATTTATCGTAATTTGCCTAGTTATGAAATAAAAGTATTTATTCAACTTTAAAGAAGTTTTGTAAAACAGAATAAATTTATATAATTTGGCAGGCTCAAAATATATACGACATTCTATTTGAGTTTTCTGGGAATTATTTAGGATGATTGAGGATCAAGGAGACACTCCAAATAATTTAACTTTGTTATTTACAAAAAAATATTCCCCTTGATTTTTCTGGTAAATTGGGCAAATTAAGGATACTCGAGATTTCAGGGATTTAAGGATCAGAGTTTCAGGGAATATTTAATTATTAAGGGAAATCGAAAATATGGAGAACTTCCCATTAAAGCAAAAACACCTACTAAGTCCTGTTGCCTCTCATGAATTCAAAATTGTGCGCTCCTGATTTCTGATATCCTTGTTCAAACAACTCAATCATAATTTATTAAATAAACAAATGAATTTCAACCCTTTTTCAATTATTCATTACAATATTACACACTTTGTCAAAATTAGGAAATAATAATTGGGGTTAGATAAATTTTAATAAATTGGCTTTTGTTGTAGATTCCATGCAAATCTCAAAAACCAAACACAAAACACACATTTCAAAATATAATTTCAAAAATAATGACAGATACTGCAAAAAATCAAACAAATATTGAAAATAATTTATCTTAAAGTATGGGAAAGATCAATTTTGGAATATTTCCAAATTTCACGTCATTTTTGTAATTTTATGGAGATTTTGAATTACTTCGGAGTTTGGATTTGCCACAAAAAATTGCAAAGAAAAATTTGAAAAATTCAAGCGACATGTAAATTTTTTGGTAGACAGATTTAAATTCAAATCAAATACTAGTAGCATAAATCCCGTCAAAAAAGACGAGTGAATGACACACTTGAGAATAGAACTATAATGTAGATAACAGAAATCATTCAAAATTCTAGCAATTTTTTCATATGACTCAGTGACTAAAAATTCGTGAATTCCTTCAGATATTGTGTTAAAAAATATGGATAAACGTGGATCAGCGGTGCATGGTTGAAATCCCATACTCAGCTCAAAAGTTGTGTCTTGTACTGATATATATGTTTCAGAGAAAAAAAATCCAGGGCACCAGCTGATCAATATATCATCCTCAAAATCACTAATTTTCAATTTTAGATAAATTTTAAGTATTGTTTAAAAAAAATCAAGATTTAGATATTAATAATCAATAAAATAAAGTTTAACAACATTAAACTCCAGTGTTATATATATTTCTTATTTTACTTTTGAATTTTTAGAGAGCAGGCTTTTGGATTTTTTGAGAGAAGGCTTTTGGATTTTGAGAGCAGGCTTTTGGATTTTGAGAAGGCTTTTGGATTTTGAGAAGGCTTTTGGATTTTGAGAAGGCTTTTGGATTTTGAGAAGGCTTTTGGATTTAGAGAGCAGGCTTTTGGATTTTGAGCAGGCTTTTGGATTTTGAGCTTGTTTGGCGATATATTGGAGGTTTGCATAATTTTTCATGGAATTTTTGTAGAATTATTGTTTACAACGTTTCGTTTTTATTTGTTTTCATCTTCAGGATAACCTTCAAAGATTTCCATCAAACTTTACATAATTTTGTTTAATTATCAACAACAACGAAACAAAACAAATCAACAGAAATCCTCCCATTAATCCTTCAACCCAGATAAATCCAGCTTGTTTCGCAATGTTCCTTTTGATTTTGCGAGCAGGTCGCATAAAAATGTCACAATAAGAATTAAATGTAAGATTTACATGTATTGTAAAAAAAACTATCAAAGCTACAACAAAATTGAAAAAAGGCACAACAAGTCACTTCAAATGGTTGTAAGATCTTTTAGTGCTACAAATAAAATGAAATTAAGCGCCTAGCGCGAAATTCGTTGCCATTCAAATTTTTGGCACTCGTAAAAATTTTTAAATTCTTTAAAATATTTGAATTTGTAGATAAATTTGATGAAAACAAAAAAAATTTGAACATCACATGAAAAAATGTCATGAAAAACAAATGTTCTCTTGTGTTGTCTGTGAAACGAAATTTAAACTGGAAAAAAGCTTGGAGGAGCATTTGATGATTCATCAAAAAGAACTGAGAATTGTTCTTAACAGAGTATTGGATTATTAGGAGAAGATTGGGAATAAAATAAAATAATATTAATTTCTCAAAATTTCTCTTATTTTTATTAATGTTCAACATAACCTTGAAAATAATAAAAGTGGAAGATTCTGCTAAATTAATTTAAATTTATTATGACAAAAATTATTTTAATTGTTAAAATACTGAAATTGAGTCTTAAAAGTCGTCTTAAATTCTTGAAAATATGTCCTAATCATCTTTCAACAGTATGTCTTGGAATTTTAGATAAAAACTGCTTTAATGGCGCACAAGCTGTACAATGTGGTCCTTGGCAGTACTTCCAGTGGCTCAGAATATCTCCATAAAATTGCCTTAACCTGGTGCAGTTTTGGTTAGGACAAGTCTTTCCCGAATTGCAGCTCCTCATGTGAGTCAGAAGATCTTTCATTGAATTGCAGTGCAGCATAGTACAACCAACATTTTCCAGTCTTAGGCATCTGTGAGCATGTAGAGAAAGAACCAACTGCTGGTGTATGATTCTACTTTTGCGGGGATCGGTCAGCATGTTGGAAATTCGGATTTGATTCATGTTAGCTACAAGACGTTTCATATCAATCAACAAGTCTTTTCTGTAGTTTTTTCTTATGCTTCCCATCTCGATTTTTATGGAAATTCTGTCACAAAATTATATAAAAAATGTTTTATCTCTTCCTTTGTTGACTGAGAACTTTGTAATGTCCTGTTCTTTGATTGAGTTTTGAATTTAAAGGATTTTAGGCGATCAAAATATTTTATAAGTTCTTAAATTTCAAAAGAAAATAGGTTTGTGATTTTTCAAATAAAAAAGATTTTCCAGGTAAGATTTATTTAATTTTCTTTATTGTTATTTGAGATGTAGATATTTTCTAAATTTATTCTAATATTTTCGCACAAAAACTTTCAAAAAGCTTTATTTTTTCTTGTGAGAAAAATTTAAGGCCACATAACATAATATTTTTCGACAATTTAGTCTAATCACAATAAATTCTTGCAAAGTGTGCACACATACAATTTTCTTTAAAATTTCTAAAAAATATCTCAGTTGGAAATGGCTTTGATTTTTTGTTCCATTTCCAGCAATTGCTCAGATAATTCATCCAGCGATTCTTGGCTTTGAGCTTCCTTTCATTTTCTGTTAGTTTTGGGTCTTTGGGAGGAAGATTTTGGATACCACTCAAGTAATCGTTCAATATGGTCACACGATCTCTGATTGATATCAGTTTCCAAAAATCATATTTATGGAATATTTTTTGGCAATGGTCGTAAGAATCTATGATAGTGACATCAAGATGATTGCGCAAAAAAAAAATAAATGCCTCCTTGGCCACCTTAAGTTGCATAGCTTTGGCTTTTTTGACTGCAATTCTAAAAAAGAAGATAACAGTTGAAAACATTAATTAAACACTTTTAAAAATTTTGCCTGGCTTCTTTCAAATTTTTTTGAAGAAAAGATACATAAGGAATGGTTGAGCCATTTTCTGTAAAGTAAAAATTTAAAGTGGTATAAGCATTAACCAAATCACATCATATGTCATATTATTAACCGAATGATGTTAACCGTTCCATTGTTTTAAAATTTGAAGGCACATGCTTGATGACGAGATTTTCGATGAGACCATCAGCTGGTCAGTAATTTACTTTGGAGCGTGGATCCGGGCACAATATTTTAATTGTTTGGCCATATAATTGTGGTGTGAAAAAAACTAGCTTTGTTTTGCGAGGCAATAATTGATATTATCGAAATTAACGAGTTCTTTATAAATGTAGGTTTGATAAGTTGGAAAATATTATCAATCAGCAATATTATTGGAAAGTTTCGGTGAAGCTCAGCAAGGCTTTAAGTTGTAGATCTCACCTGAAAGTTTTGATTCACTCTGGTTTAAACTAAAATTCACTAAGGCTGAATCAGGAATTCACTACTTCCAAGGGAATTCACTTGAGCTGCACTCAAATGTAAACAACAAACTGTAACATTTTGTAAATAAATTTTCTCAGTTCTAATTCATTTAAAAAGTTTTGTACATACACATCTCAACTAAAAATTCTCCATAAAACAAGATATGCTGTCTCAACTGTTAACTTTTCCTGAATTGATGAAAATTCATCCAGATATTGCAGAAAAAATTAATAATCATTTTGGTGAGCGAAATCACATTTTAATTTAATGATCCTTTGTTTCTATATAGTTTTCCGCTTTTAAGATGTACTTAGACTTGAGAAGAACATATTGGAAGATAAATTGGAATCAGCTGACGAAAAGATTCAAATTATGACTACTCAGCTAGAAATTGAGATCAAAAACAAAAAAGTTATGGACACAATAGAGCAGCAAATTTTGGATCTTTCAAGCAAGATAACTCAAAACGGAAAAGATTTGATAAAAATTCAAGCTGAAAAAGACTCATACAAATCGAAAATCCAAGATCTGACAAAACAAAACTCATTACTACAAGCAAAACTAGAACTAGCTACTCATCAGCAAGATTTTAATAAATAAGCAGCAAAGGAAAATCTTCAAGACTCTTATAACACAAATTCCTTCAATTATAATAATCTCTTGTGATTTTAAATCCATCGAAAATTTGTTCCTTATAATATAATTAAAATTAGTCAAATATAAGATTCCTTTTAAGAAAATCTGAACCATTAGTACGCACTTCAATTTAATGTCGTCATTTTTGGGGTATTTCGGCTTCAAAAGAATTATCTCAACGAAAACAATCGTTGACGTAGAATTTTTACAATTGGATGAAGAATTTCAATACTATTGTGAAAAAGTGTTTTCGAAAGACTTTATCCGCATTCCGAACTAAAATTACTTCAAACTACAAATTTATTGATTTTGAACAAAAAACATCTCAATTTGTCCAGAATATTGGTAATATGGTGTTAAATTTCTGCTTTTGAAGATTTATTGCTTTCTTGGAAATGTAGAAATGAAGCGCAAATTTAAAATTCTATCCTAAACGGGAGAACTAATACTCCAAGCCAATGCTTTCAAAACCATCAATCAAAAAAATTGTAGTGCAATTTCATAAATCATAAAATACTTGCGTTCCCACATTTTGCTGCTGGATTTTTTTGATTTTGAAATCAATTCAAATCTAAATTTTTTTATTTCAATACGACAGAGAAATTTGTCCAGACAAATAAATACATTGTATGCGAAACATTTTTTGGAGGTGTAAAGCTTCGTAAAGACAGTAGATTAATTTATTGACATGGGCTTATTTTGAAGCTTTGTTTGCATACTTATTGGTTAAAAGTAATTTCTTTAAGATCTTCAATAAAAAGTGCTTTATCGACTCAACTTTAAATACCATAATTTTTCCAATAAATGATATGAGACATTTTAATGATACCACTTCAGTGACATATATGTTTCAAACTAAAATCGTTTTAATTTCCCATTGAAATTTGTAAGATTCTCTCTTATTTTTAATTGAAATGATTGATTTGAATTTAAATCCTAAACAACACACAAAAAAACTTGTGAATAAATGTTCGAAAAAAGCAACAAAAAAGGATTAAATATATCAAAAAGCTGTGTTTTTGTTTTTAATAATAATATTTCATGTTCTAGTATTTTTTTGTTCGTAATTTTCAACTTCTTGTGTAAGAAAATGATTTATTGATGAAAATAAAATGTAATAAATATTCTTGTGAATTGAAATTATTGATAAAATAGATAAAGTAATTTTAATTACGTTAAACAGTTGAAAAATGTATTGAAAACGATTTGCGTTTCTATATTTTTCGGTGTTGCCTTATGGATTTCAACGTTATCTGCTATATTTATGGCTTAATTAAGTTAAAAATAAATTCGCAAGCAAGTATTAACCAAATTTAGGCAACACTTTAAAGTAGTTCTCGTGACTTGAATAATCCCTTTATGAGCTCGTCGGAATCCCTTTTGATTCAAAGAAACTGATTTAAAGCATGAGAGCTCGAGGTTTCCAGGAAAACACTGGGAGGTTAATTTACTCGTGGAATTTTTATTGAATTATTTTTCAAAGCGCACAATAAAAAGCTTTTCAAGTTATTTTGCTGATAAAATAGTTGGAGTTTGCTAGAACTTGGAGGATTGGCGTAAAATGAAAATATTGAAAGTGAAATGCGTATAATGTATCTAATAAAAATTATTAATTAAAAGTATGAGCTATTCAGCAAATAAAAAAGCAAAAGTAGTCTCTCTGCTTTTGATTTAAAAATATATATATTATCCATTCCATGGCCTTACAATGAAAACTTCCAATCAAAATATTATAGAGCTCACAAGGTAAATAAACGCAGGTTAAAAACAAAGTGCAATGCCTTCCAGCTGGAATCAATTTAAACTTATACGATTCATGAATCATTTTGTCCCCGTTTGAATGAAAAACTGTAAAGGTTGGAACAAAACTAATAAACAAATAGATTTTTATGGGTTTATGGCTTTAACACACTAAAGCCATATATTTATTTAATCATTAACATTTATTTTTCTTAGAAAACCTAAAGTAAGTTCAATGCAACAAAATACAAAATACTCGATTCAAAGAAATCGAAATTTTAAGTTCAATAATAATAATTAAATAGCCATAAAAAAACAACAGTTTAAGGTTCTTACACAAATTTTTTACAATAAATTATAAATAGCGAAGACCTTCTTCAATTCTTCCAAATCGAGACAAAAAAATCGTCGCATGGACTTTGCCAATTTGTCGCAATTTGTTGGAATTTGTCGGGGTTTTTCAATTGTTTAGATTTTTGGTGTTTTTTGAGAAAAGATGGTGTCAGTTATTTATAGAATTATGTGCTAGACATGAATCTAGACGCAATTAATCAAAGCAATAAGGCAATTCTTGGAAATTTGTGACAAAAGTATTGGGATCTTCAGACATAAAATATAAATCCATGTGAATATTTTGGATTCAAAGAAGGAGTGGACAATGGATTAAATTTTTATAAAGAAATTTAATTATTTAGGATACTAAAAAAAATTTTCTAAATGGGAAAAACAGATATGAAAAATATTGAGACACTGCCAGGTCAAGAAATAAACTAAAATCTTTAAACTAGAACAGAAAAATCAATGTTTGAAACAGTTGAAAAACATTATATATTTAAGGCAATCGCGTAATGTTCTTCCCTCGTTCTTTAAAAACTACAAACTTATTGACAAACTCCAATAAATTGCTTATGTTTAGCCAAAAAACTTACATTAAACGAGACAAGAATATAATTTATTGCAAATTAATATTTCCAGTCGCTTAAAAGTCGATTTTTTTGCTCATTGGCGCTATCTCATTATATTTCATTTTTTTATGATTTTATTGGTTGATTTAAAGACACCACACAAAGATACACAAAAAATATTTTTTGATAAAAGATGTTTTTATTGTTATGGAAATTAATGGTGAACAAATTATCTCTGTTATTAAGTTATAAAAGTGTTTAGCTGTTTTATTGATTTTTTTGCCAAATTACAACACAAAATATTAAGAAATACTAAAAGATACTTTATTCGAAGAAATCTCGACGATGTTGGGTGACTTGTTAATTTTTTGCAGGAAACTTGTGGACTTTTGCATATATGGAGACTGGTATTGAGACATTGGCGAGGTATTTAAAGGACCAATTAATATGTTTGTTTGCTTAATTTTATGTTCTTCATGGAAAAAGTAAAATTATTTCAATCAAAAACTAAGTAAGTTGATTGAAACTTTTGAATCGGAGAACCCGATAAAAAGAATTGGATTTTTACCGTACCTAACGATAGACTTGACTTATGCCATAAAGGGCCTTTATTTTGAGTTGATACTTTGTTGAGCTTTCAGAAATTCCATAGTTTTGAACCTTGAACGGCACTTCAATTCCAGTAACGTTTAATAACGTTGTTAAATCACTTTACGGTATTATGATTCAACTTTTACTTTTCCATGTTTTTAGTGTAACTGCGTTTTTCTATTTAAAGTGCTATTTTGAGCTAAAGGATAGAATTTCTAGTGTGATTGCAAAATTTTTTAGTAAATCGATAGTCGAAATTTCGATTATTTACAAATACCACTTTTCCAAACATAATGCTGATCTTTTGATATGGGCCAAACGCAATTAGGATTCTATTTTTTTTGTATAAAATTATAAGCGACCACTATTTACTTCATTGTGTGCAAATTATTATTAAATTATTATTAGATAGGTGCATTCATTATTTGTTATTGCAGCAATGATCGTAAAATTCAACGTTTTAATAACCTGACATGACTATATACTTTTTTATAAAGATACTGGAGTAGTCTCAAGAACTTTAAACCTTTCCAATATGTCTATTTTATTTTGATAACGCTTTTTTGTAAACAAATCAAATTAGAAAAATTAATTTTTATCGATTTAAAAGCAAATCTATCAAAAATAACTTACGGATATCATAATAATCTTCCTGATGAATAACAAATTATTCAATATTTTTAATTGTTCAAACTTTTTATGCATCTACCTAAGCTGTAAAAAAAAATATACTTTGTTGCGTCAGTCATAAATGCTTCAAACTATTAATAGTTGGTCAAAAGAACAAATTCTTTAGGTTTTCACTTCAACATCAATTCCTTTAAAAAATTCCATAATTGCTCTATAAAATTGATAAAAGTTTGCAATTATTTTAACGCCACACAATAAATATTTAATTAATCATTTCTACACGAGCACTTAAATCATAAAATAAATCAATAATTGTATTAAATTATTGCGCAATTGACGATGATCATCAATATCAATGATAGTGAAATTAAGTGTTCGTCGTTTAAAGAAAATAAAATTCTAGCAATTATTTATCTAATATTATTTGTTTTGCACATTTTATGCGTCTTTACGTTAAATTTTTAAGAACTTTTACTTATACAAAAGGGATCAACACAAAATTCTTGAGTGAAAACGATAAGAGAAGAACTATGCAACTTTGCCCTCGGGAATCTCCTAGAAACACAAATTAATCAACGATAATCATTCAATCAATCGAAATGCATTATTATTGTTGCAGTATTATTGCAATAATAACGCTTAAAATATTCTACAAAGGTCAATTCCAACCACATGCAAATTGCTCTTAAATTGTTCAAATTGTTTGTAAAAATATTTCAATTAAAATTAATTACTTTATTATTGATTATCAGCTCGTGCACCAACAAAAATGCATAAAACTGGCTTCCAAAGGAATCTCGTGAGGCAGTCAAGTGCAGCTTTTAAAGCAAAATGAAGTAAATTGAATTCGAAAATTGAAAATCACATAACAGTTTTGATCCAATTCGAGACACTTTGGTTCAATCTTTAATACAACTATTTATAGACATCTTTTTTCAACTTTCCGCACATCAGTCATCGTGAAATAGTCTTGTTATCAAGATTCTTACATAAAATCATAGTAGCCAGAGCATTTTACTTGAGATATTAAACTTTAATCACTTGTGCTTAAAAATCCACGATCTATTCATAGACACTATATTAGCCGACCCTCAGAGCGTATATAAGCAATGAAGTTACTCGGTTTTCAGTTATCCGCTAACTTCACTTACTTCATTACTTCGACCCCGCGAAAAAAGGAAAGGTACTGAAATACATGTTTTAGTAGAAAAATCCGTGTCTTTTTTCGGTCTTTTCAAATTAGAAATGTCAAACTGACAAACGGGTTTTGCTAAACTTCACCGGGGTAAATATCAAAATAATATAATTTTCCTCGAAAAAAAGATTGCTCCATATAAAAAATAGTCCTTTGTTAAAATTATTATTTTGTTCAAAAAAGTTGCATGTGGATTTTCTTTTATGGTGAAACATCAAAGATGAAGAGTCCAATTGAACTTCTGTATCAACAGAATTTGAATTAGGCAACGCTAAAGTGGTATAATTTAAGTGTCTATTTTTAAATCGAAACACTCCGTCTAAAGATACATATTTCCTGTTATTAAATTGCATTTTTATCAATTCAGCTTCTCATTTTAATCTCAATTAAAAGTTGAATTCGCATTTATTTCCGTTTAATCGCAGTTTACTTTATGAAGTGCATTTAATAAAAATGATAAATTAATAAATTATGTAATTATGGCTGAGTAATTGCATTTTGATTTATAGCGACATGGTTTGCTCTTCTGGATTTGGAACGATTACAATGTTTCCATTTTCAAGACATATCGATAGGTTTTCAAAATATTCAACAATTTCCCACTAAAAGATTTCCCTTTTACATTTCTTCCCGGAACATCAAATAAAACATATAAATCTAGAAAAATTCCTCAGCTCAATCTCAGCTTTAGAAAATCTCAATCTATTTGCTCAAAACACACAAACTAAAATTGTCTTTTCTCAGTGGTATTTTTGTTAGAAGCTCAATGCTCGAGATGCACATCATAGCCGATCTTTTTCCTTTCCATAGCTTCAAGTCTTAAGCGCACAGCTTCTCAATAGTACACTGACCTATTCATCTGTATTCATGATTTCTACTCAACGGAATGGGTCGATAATGTTTGATTACCAAGAGAAATATTGTGGAAAACGATTGGAATTTTTCATTCTCCACAAAATAAATAATAAGACAGTTGAAGCGACTGTTTTGCTGGTTAATAAGATAAATAAGGCATGATAAGAAACAACATAGTTTTGATTTCTACTACAAAACTGATCACTTAACTATTTATTTTATGATTAGCTGACACTCGAAGAGAGCTATATATTCTACAATATTCTTGGAACTACATAGAAATAGTCTATTCTAAGAATTTTCTTGGAGTGTCTTTACGTAAGCTTATCGACGATATCGTCAAGTAATCTTTCGATTAATTTTTTTTGTAAAACAATTGCGGCTAGAAAATCTTTAATAACAATCATTATGGCAAAAGTAGTTTGAGCTGAATTGCGGGTACGTGGGCACTTGAGGTGTCTTAGTAGTGTTGAGAATGGCGATTTTGATGGTTTGCACCTGATCGGAGATTACGAGGATTATTGGAATTACTTGTGGCGTTAGAAAAACTATTTATGCGGGTAATTGGAATTAAAGGTGAAAATTGAATAATTGAATGATTGTCTTGATGTAGAATTTGTTGCAAATGTGTGTTTTGATTTGTTTCTTGCTTTGAAACAAATATAAATTTGTAAATACACTTATCGTTATGCATACTCAATATTATATACTTATTATTAATTATTAATACTCAAACCACCTGTTACATGTCTAAATGGCGCTTAAAATTTGTATTTCCTGTAAATTTTTTAGAATTAATTATTTGTGTATCTTATATGTTTTGTATTCAATGATTTCAGATTTTTATTTTTTTGACACAAGCCAAAACCAATAGCAACGAAATAATATTTTTTATAAAAATTTTAAAAATTAGCTCCTTCACCTTAAAAATATGCAAACAGCTTCCAAGCAAATTTATTCTCTACTATAATGACATGATTGATTAGAAGCTGGCTGTGAAAACTCGTTAAACATGCATAATGTGACACAAATAAGTGAACAGTTCTAAGAAAATACTGTTTTTCGATTGTTGGTGTGACCGGCTAATTAATACATTAATTATTTGTTAATTCAATTTACGTAATGCAGTGCGACAAAGTGTGACTAGAGACAGCGCCGTCGACGACATTAACAATTGTATGTAGTTGTCTGTACAAGTAATTATTTAATTACACAATAATTAATCGGTTTAATGGCGTGCGTGGTGCATTCTTTATGATAAGTAATTAAAAATTGCATCACAAAAAAGTGAAGGGAGAGAGAAAGTTTAAAATCCAGATAGGGAATTTCCGGGTTTGTCATTGATTCCAGGAAAACTTATTGCGTTGATGTTCTGTTTATTGCTTCATTTGGAATATGTATCTGAGAATTACGCAGATGCACTTATTTTATTGCAAAGAATTCAATTTCAAACTAGTTAACGAGTGTCAAACTGTTAAAGTTGAGATTCCCAAAGACTTATCGTATCGTGCTATAATTGAAATGATAATAAAAAATTGGTAAATCACACAATTGTTGAAAATTTTAATTTTAGAAATTAATATCTTGATAAGCAAACAAAATGCTTAGAAAATGAAACTTTATAGTATCCTCAAGTATTAATCTTATCTTAACCTGAAAGAACTGGATTAAAGTGGCAAGATCGTGAAATTGGAGAATAAATCAATACAATTTCTATAAAAGCTTTTTATCTTCGATAATTTCAAATGTTTTTCCGGGAAGTGTATAAACACTCTGGTATTTGAAAAAATGAAATTCAACGCAATACTATAGGCTATAACGCAATAATGAATGCATCACTGATTAGAGAAGACTTTCCTGGCAATATTACTCTACAGTAATAAATCTACGACACCCAGAACTAAAAAGCTGCACAAATGCAGTATTCATTTCAAAATTCATAAAATGTCTGGAGGTTCTCCTCAAGAGTCTTCCATCAATCAAAATGTGTGTGTTAACACACCCAAATCTGTCATCATAAACAATTTTCTGTAATTTTTATAATTATTATTATTATTATAAACTTTTATTAGGACTGGCATTTCAAAACCACTTTCTGTAACAAATTAGCCCTTCGGGATTCGATATCTGAAAATCCATAATACTTTCATGTGAGCAACTTAATCTTATTAAATCAAAAATTTATCTGGGAATGTTGTTGCATCATTAGATTTTCAAGTTTCTTATCCCGCTGATCCACAAAGTGCCAAGAGTCCCCAAAAACAGGGGATTTTGACAATTTTTCACTTTGCTTCAAAATATCTCGAGAACCTTAATACTTCTATCCGTAAAACTTTGCCTAATAATGATCTTCAATGACTTGCGAAGAGATTGATAAAGATCCAGCGCAGAATTGCTCCACCCGCTGGTCCACAAAACGATATTAATTTAAAATCCCAAAAATTCCATTAAAAAGCCCAATGAATTATTACTTTTTGCCCTATTATTTGAAAACCATAATACTTCTATGCGTAAAACTTTGCCTAATAATGATCTTCAATGACTAACAAAAATAAAAATAAAGATCCAGCGCAGAATTTCTCCACCCGCTGGTCCACAAACTGACATGAATCCCAATAATTCCATAAAATCACCAAAAATCTATTACTTTTTGCCCTATCATTTGAAAACCATAATACTTCTATGCGTAAAACTTTGCCTAATAATGATTCCCAATGATCAACAAAGAGATTGATAAAGATCCAGTGCAGAAATGATCCACCCGCTGGTCCAGAAACTGACATGAATCCCAATAACTCCTAAAAAATCACCAAAAAATTATTACTTTTTGCCCTATCATTTGAAAACCACAATACCTCTATGCGTAAAACTTACTCAAAAATGATCTTCAATGAATTAAAAAGAGATAAAAAAAGATCCAGCGTATAATTGCTCCACCCGCTGGTCCACAAACTTACAAGAATCTCAAAAAATTAGCGAACTTTCATTAAAAATTATATTTTTTGCAACAGAAACTTCAAATAAATCAAAACCACCAATGAATTAGATCCTGGATTATAACAGGATGGTTGAACTACATCTAATATACAAAATTCTTATCACCAGCTGTAATTAACTCTTCCCCAACTCACAGAAGATTTATAACATAAAAATATATATCTTGGATAATCTAAAAACGACACTAAATAATCTAAATCTGGCAAACGAAGCACATTCACTCGATTTCAGTACATTCAGTCATCCACTCAAACAATATTGACTATAAAAAGGAACACTCAGTGGCATAAAACATATTAATTTAGGCATAAACACGGCATAAACATAAATAAATGGCATCAATTTGAAATATATCTTAACAATATATTTGCTCACTTGGGTCAGTTGGCTCACTTTAGTAATTTAGTTTTAACCCCTCGTTATAAAAAATATATATATATATGATTCAAATGTTGTAACGGAATTAACCGTTTAATAAATGTGATCATCACGAGATCATCAGTAATTTAGTTATTGTATCCTTAGATTCTATATGCTTATATTCTAAACGATTTTTGTTAATATATTTAAAGTTTATAAGTTTTCGATTTTTTAATCGTATTTTATTGTATTTCTTGTTAAATGAAAACTAAAAAGCTCATTGACAATGATTAAATGCAGTAAATCAAGTAAATCAGTTTTTCTTCCATTGCACCACTACAACAAATACTCGGACATGGAATTTATTTTGCGGGAATTGAAATGGTATGCGAAAAATATTTTTTTTATCGATTTTATTGTTCAAATTTAAAATTGTTTGATATAATAAAAAAATCTCGAATTTGTTCGAAATGATCTCAACATCACAAGAAACTTGCAAACCCCTGCTTTTTCATTTTTTCCATGTAACAGTGTTTTTCTCAGTAATTCAGTTCAATCAATCATTCATTTTTATTGTTGGCGCTAATTTTTTTTATTGGACATTTGAAGCTTTGAAGATTTATTTCGAGTTTATGGACTTTCGTTGAAGGTAAGGTGGTGTGGAGAGATAGTGGCATATAATAAAGGTAATTACTGATAAAAAGTGAAAATAACAATTTTAGACATCAGACAATGAATGAACTTTGGAATAAACAATTTGAATAGGAATTGGTCGATATTAGCTGATGTATGATAAAAAAAAGTTGTTAAGTTTTATATCATAAAACCAATGTCAATATTTTTTCCAAAGAAAAAACAATAGAATTTTTATCACATTGACTTATATTTTTCTAAAAACTAATCTAACAAATCATGATCAACAAATTACAATTTTTAATGTTCTTTTTTTATTTCACCTCCTCCCTTGATAATTTGAGAGAATTTGCTGTAGCTATCTCCAGAGTGCTTTTCTCCTTCATCATGTCCATGAGCTTTTGTTGCATCGAACTGTGGATGACCAATCCTCTTAACCTCAGCTTGGAAACCATTTTTCTTATCAGATGTATAGCTAACGATTCTCTTTGTACCATCAGCCTCATCTAAAGAGTATTCTCCAGTAACTTTGTCTCCATCCCTATGTTCCCAAGCACTGTGGTGATCCTTTGTGTGTCCATCTTTCACGCCATATTCGTATTTGTATTCTGGGTGGTGATCTTCATATTCTACGTGATCATGCTCACCTCCTCCATGCCCCCATGATCCAGCACCAGGAAGTGCTTCATGACCTGAAGAATGACCAACATCGGTATGAAGTTCACCTGCACCTTCTCCTCCTTCTGACTTCTCGTGTCCTCCTCCATGGCCACCTGATGAGTATTCATGCATCACTTTTACGTCAAAGCCATGGTGTTCTCCATTTGGAGCGCTTGATGCAATTGCAACAAGAGAAACGGTGAAGAAAATCTGAAAATATGTTTAGTAAGTCAATCATTAATATTTAAATTTTAAGAAATTACCTTGAAAGTATTCATTTCTATATTATTTCTTAATAAGTCTATTGAATGAAAGCTGAAAGTGAACTGATGCTTTGATCACCTACTCTCAAGTCTTTTATACATAGAAATTACCAAAAATGCATAATACAATAATTACAAGCTCTAAAATGTTACATACGAGAAGATTGTTGCAAAATTCCAACTTAATGTGGCCAATTCGCAAACAAATAACCGTCGATAAAATAAAAGTCGATGTTATATGGAGCAAATCGACTTTAAATTTTGATTTAATAGTTTTTTGTAGCAATTAAACATTTTGTGTTTGAATATAATGTATTAATGTATGCTAGCGTGGCCAATTTATGTGAGCTATTTTTCCTGAAAAAAATTACCGACAATAGGTAGATTTACAATTTATTTAAATTATTTTATTATCGATGTGTTCAAAGAGATTGTTTGGAATTATTTATGTAAAACTGCGGTTTATTATTTTTTTACAAATAAATAATCAATAAAATCGAACAAAAATGTGCAATGCAATTTAATTTTCTGACTTCCTTTGGTCAATCTGTGCTACATTTTTTCATATTTAATTTTGTAAAAGAAATAATATGTAAAATTTTAATATTTTATGTAATATCTGATAGTTTTTAATACGGTTGTAAGAATATCTTTTTAATGAATCTAATTGAATATTAATCGAAGCCGATGAAAATAAATTATTGTAAAAGTACTTCAATTGAAATTATATTTTCTCAGTAAAAATATTCTTAGAAATTGTTGAATAAAAAGTTCAGTGGAAAAAAGCAGTCGAAAAACTTTAAAATATGTACAATCTAACCAATTTTGGATTTCTTTATTTTATTGCGTACACTAAGTTGAAATTCGAACGTTCGTACAACATTATATTATTACATCCCCAGCAAATTTTTATAGCGTTGAATGAAAAACCATATGAAGAGTATATAGAGGAACCTATAAAGGGAACATCTATCTATGCTTCTGTATTATTATAATTTGATCTTTTTTAAACAAGATATTAACAAATGAGTTTCAGTTCAATGCTGCAAATTCTGCAGGCTTCGCAAATTTTGAGCTTTTTTCACTATTGGAACAAATGTCTGGATTTAAAGCTGAGATGCAATTACATAACAATTTTGACGCATCAATTCACAGCGTTTTTTCGTTCAAAACAACAATAAACTTGGACAGCGCTACTATGGATGGATATATTTTGAATTTGAATCCTGCATTCTCTGTTTATGACAAAATATTTTACAAAAGCCCAGAGTTCCAGGTTTCCCAAACATTCTTTCTGGATGTCTTCACAACAGAATTTTGGATTGCAGCTACATTGATCAATTTATTTATTTCATTTATCGGTTGGATCTTTTATCGATATATGATGAAGAAGGATTCGGTTCTGGCCATATTCATTGGCATATTTGTTTTTTCTGGACAAGGATCTTTTCACAATTCTTCACGACCTTCATGGAAACTTTATTTTATAGTCATCGGTCTCTTTAATTTTATGTTCCTTGGTGCTTTCAATATGTTCACTTCATCAATTTTGTCTACACAAAGGGCAGATTTACCATTCAATACTCTTGACGAGATTGCATATTCTGGAACACACAGTCTATGCATACAATATAATCGAATTCGTTTCTTTGAAGATAAAAAGTGGAAGAATGTTGTAAATACCAAAAACTGTCCAAAAAATCTCTTAACTTCTCAAAAAAATATTTTGAATGTTGCATGTCAACACAAAAATATTGTTCTTTCTGTTACCAACATTTATAAAAAGTAAGTTTCAAGCATATTAAAAAATCAGATAAATTGTAATTCATTAAATTGATATTTTAGAGAAGAAACCCAAGAATGTCATCTAACAAGGATCCAAGGAAAACATCAAAAGCATTATTTTGGATTAATGGCTCACCCTTGTTTTAGGGAGAAAGATCAATTAAACGTTCTGTAAGCCAGTGAAACACATTATTTATTTACATAATCCACATATTTCATAAGTTATCTTTGATTTTAAGGATTATCAAGGTGATAACTTCTGGAGTGGCATTCAAAATAAATCAGAACGTTACTGACCGTTACTATTTTAACTTTGATCTGATAAGTCATGAAGGTAAACAGCAATTGGCAGAGTTTCAAGTTGAGTTTCGACATATTCAATTAATTTTGATGGGATATTTCATCGCTGTCATAACAAGTATAATTATTTTGATTTTTGAGAATCTGTATTATATTTTCAAAACTTCTGATAGCTTTCCATAAGCTTTTGTGTGATTGACAAAAATCATTAATACCAATTTGTAAGTAATTTACTAAATACATTTAACTATGAATAACTTGAATTAAAGCACCCAAAATTCGCAATCGAAATTAAATACAAACTTCGTGAGGAACACTCTACGTGCTTTAAAGCTAAATTGCTAAATCATCAAATAAATAAAAACCTAAATAAATCAGTTTCTATAACTCATGATCAAGAATAAAATACCAAAATACCAAATTTTCGTGAACAAAACAGTTTTCAACAAAAAATTGTCAAAAACCTGAAAATGTGTGACAAAAATCCACAAAAAAAAAAAACAAAAAAATAAGCAAACAAGAGACCAGCACTTGAAGTTCGATGGAACACACGCATTTGAATTATGTTTGAATGTTAAATGCCGGCTGAGATAATGAAACAAAAACTGAAAACTTCACCAAAATTAAATTGAAAAATATCATAAAAAGCATGAAAATCATAAAAACTTTAAAATGCCAAAGAAATAGAAAATCTCGTGTCAATATGGCCATACGATGCGCCTTTCTTGTTAAATAATGCCGACTTTTCCACAAAAATTGAATTAATTATGATTACAAATGATAAATGTTTGCTTAAGGGTTAAGTGTGTTTTAATGTTCAATGTTTGGTGTAGAGGGCGCCGCTCTCTTTGTTAAAGTGTGTTTAATATGAATTATGCATTCATTTGATTGAATAATGATAAACATCATATTTAAATTATATATTTGATGACTTAAATATCTTTTTAAATATCTTTGAGATAGTATAAAATTTTCTTCAACACTTTAAAATAATTTTATAGCTTTTACGTAGCATTTGATTAATTTTAATCGTCGACCAAATAGTCATAAAATGAGAAATGTTAAAAATTTGTTATTAGACACACCTCCCGATTATCAGTTGTATTTGCTGTAATCTAAAACAAAGATATGAACACCTCGCTCAGTCAAACATTTGCATAAACAGCTCGCACTTTACTATCAAGACAATCTCTCAATTTTGGTCAATATTTATTATTTAGTTGTGCATTGAATGAAACAGGAATGTCTGTCTGTTTTTAAATGGTTTTCAAAAATAAAATTAGAAAGCTCAAATTAAGCTTCTAATACAAATCAATAACCTCCCCTTGTTTTTTTAATTAAATCAAAAGTCCGCTTGTTTCAGTTCAAGACCTTCCACCACGATCCAGTGACACTGTAATTGTGTTTGAGCATTTTATTTTGGCGGCAAAATATCAAACAAACAAAACTAAGTTAGCTCACGTGCTCAAGAGATAAGTAAACTTGTGGATTAACTACGATTTGACTCTCAATACAAAGTACTGAATAATTTGTAAATTTCAGAAAACTTGTTATCTTAATATTGGAGGCATTGAGATTGTTCAGAAAAATTGAAAACATTAAATATTATTTTTCAAGACTAATGAATGAAAGGAAATTGATTTGTTGGGTAAATATTGCATAATTGGTTGTGTACTTACAAATTATAAGTAATCATTGAGCTGAGCACATATTTTTCATTTTTATGTAATTTTATTTCTGGTGTCAGTTGCAAAAATATGTCTCTATTGAAAGTGCAATGCCACATTTGATATTAAATTTTGTGAGGCCATTGTTCTAATTTTCCCTCTATGCCTGTTAAACTCACCTCTAAAACTATTTTCATGTCGAAAAACCCATAAAAGTTTTAATTTAAAAAGTTGCCTCAACAAGAAGTTCAAAGTAATTCTCACATAATCGCGACCTATCAAATATCAAGTGACTTGACCAATTGATACTTAAATAGACCAAATAATCAATAAAATTTCATTGAAAAATAGAAATATATTTTTTTCCAGAAACTTGATATCATCATGTTTATTTCAGGTTCATCAGAAAAGGAAATAAATACTTTTTTATCGATTCTTTCTCTGAAAAACAAATAATGTTTAACGACATTTCAAATACTTAACATATTTGTTTCAGGGTAATAAAAATTTTGATATTTTTTCTACATCATTTCTGGTTTTTACACGGTTTACCAACATCTGATCTCACTGATGACTTAATTAGGTAAAACTCGGTAAAAGCAGCGAGTTAAAATTGAATTGCGAAACGCGCCTGGAATTCAGTAAAATATGTGTCATTTATTCTTTTTATTGGTCATCTCGCGAATTTTAATTGCCATGAGTAAAACGGCAACAGGCACATTAAAATGGATATTGAATTTCGGGTAATAAATTTTTAAAATGATGGCAGTTTCGGTTTTTTGATTTGGAGGTAAGATTAAAACTTTTCCTATATCGAAACTTAGCAGAATTTCTTTGTTTATAGAATTTTTGAGAAAACTGTCGGCAAAGATCTTAAAATTAAATTAAATTTCAATTCTTCAAAGTCCTCCCAAAATAACGCAAAAGTAATTGAACATCAAAATTGCATTTTAATACCCGTCAATTTAATTCAATTTTCTTGCGGATTTATTTTTCACTTCAAGACTAAAAATTTGCTTCAAGACTCTTTAAGCGGCTGCATTACTGCAATAAGGCAATAAAAAGAGAGATTATATGCCTTTTAAAAGTCAATAAAACACAAATTAAAGTCAATTCATAAATTGATGACGATTTAAACGATTTCCAACTGCAAATTGCAAGTTTGGTGCGCACGCACGAGAAATGTTTAAATGAGAACACATTTGAGGTAACTTGGCTTACAAGAGATTCAAATTTGTAGGATGTTCTTTACATTTGCAGGTACAGTTTGAAAGATTTGAATTTTACAAAGAAATCAGGCAACAGTTTATAAAACACCCAATACTTTTATGGGATTTTAAACGGCACCTGATCACTCCTTCCACTGTGAGTTATGATTGCTCGTTACTTCATTCTTATTACGGAGGAATGGAGAAAGACAATCAATTATGATCTAATTGGCACCAATTTCTTGACTTGAACTAACACGTGATTCCACTGGCAAGTAATTTAAAGGCATATGAAGCATTGAAGCATCCAAGCAAATATTTAATTAAATTAATATGTATGTTCGAGATGTATCGACTTTTAATTGAATCAAAGCATCTAACACAGTACGTGACTCACTTTTCAGAGAGCACTTTGGGCCATAAATAACGATGCAATAAAATTTTTTAATTTTAAAAATCAAGAAACGAGTAATATCATAAAATAATTAAAAATATTTTGATTTGATCAATTTTTTGAGTGCACTCGAATATATTTAGTTAATTAGGTTAAAGCATTCAACAATTTATGTATATTTTCAAATTTGCTGCAAAATATCCTGAAAAGAAAATCATAAAGAAGCCAACATTTTTTAAATACTTTGAATCAGTTTATAACAGGTTAGGAAATATTAAAATAAGATTGCATTTTTAAATGATTTTTGTTTTAACTTTTATGTAACTTTAAAGTATTCATAGAAATTTATTGAGCACATATTTGGAAGTTTAATGCGAGGCCCTTAAATGGAATAATAAAAACTATTACTAAAGCCAACACACAATAAACTCTCCATAAACTGATCAAATCCTGCAAAAGTTTAATTAATCAATGAAAACGTAAAGCCTGGTAAAGCAGCCGATCTCTTCAAAAGGTATCCAATTTCACAATGCCTAAGAGTCAAGAATAATTCCTTTGCAACGCTTTGCAAGACACTTTATTAACTTTATTAATTTAAAAGCTTTAAATATTTTCGTTTACAATTTAACTGCGCTCGGTAAATTTCTCACGAGTTGCGGGCAGCTAAACAACAACAACCAAGCAAGCGACAAGCACAATATCAGAGAGCACGGTATTCGAGCAGTCAGAAAGCACGGCAATAAATTTTATGTTAAACTGGCAAAAATTATATGTTTATTAAAAAACATAACAAATTTTCCTTGTAAATGAAACAGATTTCTTACGCTTTGAGTCTTTTGGTTTCAGCGCAAATAATGTGAAGCTATATGGTACATTTTTTTTTTGCGGGGCTGCTTGGAAATAATGTCAATTGAATACGTTCGTTTTAAATATATTAGAAATTTTCATGTTGATTTAAGTTACTCGCAATAAAATAACTCAAATGAAATATTACAATGCAATTCATTAAGAGCAGCCCTGTCTTTTAAATATGATCGTATTGTTGGTTAGTCTGTTTGGGTTAACTCTTGAATAGTTTCTTGTTGCAAGGAAAAACATTAGACACCATATTTATCAACTTGGTGCACTGCAAGTGAATTAAATTGCCGTCAAATGCTTTAAATTGCTTTTTGGAAAAGATGAAGGTTTATGCTTTTTTGCAACTCTTTTTTTTATTTAATTTTTGTAAGTTTTGTGATCTTTTCGATAATATCAAAAAGTTATCAATTTTTGAAAAGTAGCAATGATGACTTTTCCATGACATTTTCAATGGGTGTGGCTTAGAACAGTAATATTATTAAGAAAGATCTTTAAATATCTACTGTATCATAAAGTTAAGAAGATAACAAGAAAATAATATTTTATATCCCAAGAGTGTTAAAATCCATAATCACTTTTTTGCCGCGGGACCTTTTAACATTATGTTTCTGTTTTTCAGAGGATTCATGAGATTTAAATCAATTTCACGAATTTACCCCTCAGCATAATTCAGATAAGACGTAAATTACAGCATTGGCTTCAAATCTGAAGAAATTTGCATAAAAATAGAAATATCAGCCCCTCGCCCAATAATTAAGAGCTTTGCGAAACCAAAATAAAAAGCGGATAATTAACTTTGTTGTCTTAAACAAACGTTTAGCTGAACACTTACAACATTACAATGTTTATACAATTAAATTCAATTTCGTTCAGTTTTATTCAATTTTAACTTCACGATTTTCTGTTTTTTTAATTTCATTCCATTAATTTTCCAAGAAAAATTTATTGCATGAAGATTCAAAAACCATGTAAGCGAGTGTTTGAACATGACGTTCGAAATCGATCTAATTAATAATGAAGTTGTGGCAAGCCAACACCTCAATAATGTTATTTTCTTGGATATCACTTCAGTTTTTCAAGATCTCAGTAGTTTGCAGAGAAACATGAAAAAGTGAAAAGATTATCCAAAGATTCTTAATTGATTCCGCTCCCCTGCCATTAAAAATAAATCTTTTGATAAATAGTTTTCTATTAAAAACGACACGAAAGTCTTAACTTCTGCTGGCTACTGATACTTGTTATTATTTTCTAATTGAAAATGGTATTCATATTAATTGTTTTGTAATTAAAGTACAAGAAGTATGTTTAATTATATTTTTGTGTTGTAGCGCAATATGTAATATTTTGAATAGAAGAAATTGTGGCGAGAAGAAAGTTGTTGGCTCAATTCAAAGACTGTTATGGGAACTTATATTGACTTTTAAACATAATTTCATTTATATCTTGAATATTTTCCATACAGAAGAACAAGGTGGTCCAACATGCTCACAACTTGCTCACAAACACATAATTATATTTAATGAAGATATTTGGAGTTATCTCGGAATTTCATCAAGCTCGTTAATAATGTTGTTTTAAATAAGAGACAAATATGCATTCTTAACTTTCTTTTAGAAATTATTAAATTATAATTGAGAAATTAATGAGACAGGCCCATATGACGATAAATTAATATTTCATCCCCTAAATAATATTTTTGTCTGTTGAAGATCATATCTTTTGTTAATAATTAAAAAAAAATTCTCAACTGCTTTGGCCCACAGATATATCTATCTATCAAAAAAAATTTTGCCTAGTCCAACTATTGAAAATTTTATATTTTTGAGTTAATTACGTACACTGTTGAACTGAATTGTTGAAAAATTGAGAATAATATATTATTAAGAAACAAAACTTTTATTAATCAGTTTCATAATCGCACATATTAATTCTTTAATAAAAAGTATTCAAAATATTTAATTTATTACAAAAACGTGTTTGCTCAAGAATCCACTCTCTAAAATAATCAATGTCCTCTCGATTATGCAATACTTCCCATCAGTATATGCTTCTACCTCATTAACCTTTCATCACAGGAAAAAAATACTTAATAAACTGGGAAAAACCTTGTCACTATGCTGAAAAATGAATGCAAAACAGCTCGTAATCATCAACGGATAAGACACTTAAGAGGTTTCCACAGGGCAGATATTTTTAATCGTCCTGAATTAGTTGAAAATGAATTCTGATATTTCATTGAATTTTATTTTATACATTGACACCGAAATCCTCTTTTTCAGTCATCAAATGAAAACTCCAATGGCATATGAAAATAAAAAGGTAAGAGACACTTTTTTTGTACTTTCGTACAATTTCAATTAAAAATCATGTTTCAATTAAAGCGACGACCACCATTCCACAATCCACAAGCGAATGCCAAGCAAGATTAAACTGTTGAGATTTGCTGGGGCCGCTTTATTGATTCGGATGGACTTGACCACATAAGAGATTTATCTATGGGAAGAGATTTAAGAAGCAATTACTTGGCGGGAATATCGAAAAATGATTAAAATACTTATGAGAGACTGCAAAAAGTTTTGTGTATATGTCTTGTATAATGTCTTGTACTGGCTTCTTCTGGCAATTTAGTCGTCGGTAAATAAGAAGCTACTTAAATGGGATTTGCCTCCGTCTGAAATTAATTACTGTTATCGCACTAACAGGAACGGGGATCGGGAGATGAGAACAGAGAAGAATTTTTACAACAACAAAAAAAAATCATACATCGGAAACTACAAATGTATTATTTTAATCGAGAATTAAAATATTCTCTGAAATTAAATTTTACCTATTAAATGTATTGTATTGTATTTTAATTTCTGTTCTCTAAATGCAATAATAGCCATATTCTTTTTACATGAATATTCAGTTCTAAAATCGGTGCCAATCGGTGCATCACCAAATCAGTGATTTGGGTCGTTCTATTTGTCAAATCACTTGAATATTCCGATCAGTACTAAATCAGTACTAAATCAGTTGGCCAACCCCGCGAAAACTGCTAAGAAAGCGACAACATAGATTTCCGAAATCGATTAATCGAAAACAGATTTTCACCTATTCCGATGTTAAAATTAATTTTAATTGATTGAAACCAATATAAGTCAAATTCTTTTCACGAATCACTTCGTTGCGATTTTGGGACGAATTGTTCTATTGAAATATTCACTTTCAGCCAATCGGTGCTAAAATCAGTGCTAAAATCACTGAATTATTTTGGTCGTTCTATTGGAATATTCCGTTCACACCCTAGAATTCCCTCTTAATTTGGTCTACACATAAAGGATATTTGAAAATATATCAAAATTTTTCTGTTTTTCAGCCAATAGCAAATGTTTTTGATTACGTTCTTGTATAAAATACATAGAATTTAAATAAAATTGCTGAAAATGTTTTAAATAAGCCGTAAAATTCAATATTTTTGTTTCGAGTTGCATTATTGGGCCTCCTTTCATTTTAGTCTTGAACATGTTGACAGAAATAGTTTGCAGAACATTGCCCAGATGGCGTATGCTCTTTGGCGCGATGTTTTCAAATTTGGTTTGTTTACAAACAAAATAATGACTTTCTGAGGATTAATAAGTTGTGTTTCTAGCTATAAATAAATGTGCCAACAGATTAAATTAAGTGGCAGACAAAAATTATCAATTAATCTCAAGGATTCAAAGGAAATTCTCGAGATCAACTGAATATTATTGTTTGCTACCTCATTTTGGCTGCTAGTATACTTATTTGTTACAAGGAACTCAATGACACAGCTTAATGATCCTCAGAATCTAATTATTTATTTGTAAACAAACAAATTTGAATTTTTTTTGGCGCAACTCGAAATCACTGTCTTATACTTATCCCTGTCTGCTTTAAACTATGATTAAGGTTGATTTTGATTAATTCACAAATTATTTTTGGTTGTTCGACGTCAATAGATATGAAAATGCATTGGCTATTGTTTATAATGCATAACTGTAATGGTTTCAATCAATTAAAATTAATTTTAACATCAGAATAGGTGATAATCTGTTTTAGATTAATCGATTTCGGAAATCTAAGTTGTCGCTTTCTTAGCAGTTTTCGAGGAATTTGCCAACTGATTTAGTACTGATTTAGAACAGATCGGAATATTCATGTGATTTTCCCAAAAGAACAACCTAAATCACTGATTTGATGATGCACCGATTGGCACCGATTTTAGTACTGATTTATCTTTCACCAAATCAGTCAAAATCAGTTCAAAAGAAAATGACTATAGTTAAGCATTGTAAATAGTAGCCAATGCATTTTCATATTTATTAACGTCGAACAACCAAAAATAGTCTAAGAATTAATCAAAATCGGCCTTAACCATATTTTGCCAGCAGACAGAAATAATAGCGCCAAAAATATTCAAATTTGTTTTGTTTACAAATAAATAATAAGATTTTGAGGATCATTAAGCTGTGTCATTGAGTCCCTTGTAACAAATAAGTATACCAGCAGACACAATGAGGTCACAAACAACAATATTCAGGTGATCTCAAGAATTCTCTTCAAATACTTGAGATAACTTGAAAATATTTGTCTGCGACTTGTTATTATCTGCTGGTGCACTTATTTGTAGCAAAGAACTCAATGATACAACTTAGTAATCCTCAAAATGTAATTATTTTGTTTGTAAACAAAACAAATTTTAAAATATTTTCGCCGCAGAGCTAACGCCATCTGGGCAAAGTTTTGCAAACTATTTCTGTCAACATGTTCAAGACTAAAATGAAAGGAGACCTAAAAATGCAACTCGAAACAAAAAAATTGAATTTTACGGCTTATTTAAAACATTTTCAGCGATTTTATCCAAATTCTATATATTCTATACCAGAACGTAATTAAAAGCATTTGTTGTTCGCTCAAAAACAGCAAATAATTAATTTTATTCAAAATATCCTTTATATGTAGACCAAACTTAGAGGGAATTCTGGGATGATACATGAACTGAACGGAATAGTTAAATAGAACGACCAAAAATATTCAGTGATTTTAGCACTGATTTTAGAACCGACTGGCTGAAAGTGAATGTTAAAAAGAACAATTTCAACCAATTTAGCACCGAAGTGAAGGACAAAAAGAATATGGCTAATATAGCGCGCTGTTAAAATTTAGGTCATTCCCGAGTCATTCCTAATATATGAATTCATAATACATAAGTAAAATATATAAGATACCAAAAAATACATGATAAAACATTTAAATAACCTTTGATTAAAACTTATTGGTAATTAATTAATGCAACACAATACAAAAACACGAGTTTGTTCAAATTTATCGCAATTTGAGATGTATTTCTCCTAGCAAATATTTTCTTCAGATTGATATATAATTGAATGCCAACGGGGCCATCAATTAATACATCATACATTGTTGCATGCCTTCTTAAGTCTCTGTGTGAAAAATATGTAAAACTGGTATGTAATTACAATTTTTGATTTTCGTATTTACTGATAAATTAAACAGGAAAGAAATGATCACAACAACAACAAAAAAACTTCGCATAAAATCTAGAAAAAGTTGTAAAAAAACATCAAAGTGCAGCGCAATTATAATTCTTTATCCATATTTTACCGACATTATACGATATTATATGTTTTATTGATATGCCACAGCCGAGAAAATAGAGTTGAAAAGTCTCAAGCAGCAGAACTGAAAATATGTCAATAAAAGCCACAATAATATTATGTGTGGATTGTGGTGGTTTCCGTGTGAACTCGCCAGTCGAATTAGTGGCCACAGATATCTGCTCTTTCAAATGCTCCTCAAATATAGAATTAGTAATTTATTCAGCACTTAACAAATATCAATTACACAAAAACACAACACAAGAGGTGCATCCTTGAAAGTTATACCTTCGTTTTCTCCTGTTAAGTCAGTCTTTTAGGCACTGTTGAAAATTTTATAATCATAGATTCAAATTACGATCAAATTCTCAATGAAACATTATGAAATGTATTTTATGTTTAAAATTTGCAAGAACTTTGCAAAACAATCTTCATTAATTAAGAAGTTGTATCTCATTTCACAATATTTTCAACAGTGATCTCTCCTCCAACATGCAACCGATCGCATCCAAAGCAAAGAAACCGAGAAACCACGTAAATTAAGGTAATATCTCGGTGATGTTGAATATCGTTGCATGCAGAATATTTACACAGAGTCGTTTTTTGCTTGTAAAACATTATGTTGAACATTTTTAATGTGTCAGAAATTGATTGTTTGTGCACTTTTTGTTGCTGTTAAAGTTTATAATCTTAAACGTTCCAAAGCTTTGGTGAATGAAAGCGAGAAAAGATCATCAAGTAAATTGATATCAATACAGTTTTTTTAATTTTAGATAATTGATTGCAAGGACTTTTTACAAAAATGTGTACCAAATAATAAACAATATGTCCAATATTCTTCTTGAAATTAAATTATAATGCTTGAATATGTTCTATAGACTCCCAAAACATCACTTACTATGACAACATTCTTGCATAACTTAATATCATAAATTGAATTGAAAACTTACACAATGTTTCAATTTGCAATAAAAACATTTGAAGCAAAAGATAAGAAGTATTGTTAGAAAAATATGTTATTTTATGTACAAATGTTGCTCTGAAAATGAAAAAAAAAAATCTGAACTCTCGAAAACCACAAAAATCACAAAAATTACATGACAATTCACCAAGAGATAGAAATAAATGAAATAAATGGTTATTGTAAATTGAATTGCAAAGTAAAATTTTATCTTAAATTGTAAAATTATCCTCAATATTTTCGATAGCTTGCAATAAAATTATTTTTGTAGCTCAATTTATGCACGTAATATTATGTGTCCAGGAGTGAACTACAAAAATACAATTTGGCAAGCTCGAAATATTTGAAACACAACATACCCCATTCACCAGCTACAATTGGACATAAATATTCTTTTAATAAACTTAACAAATTGAGCACAATATGGAAAAGCTATTACAATTGAACGAGCATTTACCAGAACTGTGAGGAAAGAAAATATTGAGGAAATTATGAATCTTATCAGGAGAGTCGTTTCACGAGGAAGTTTTTATTTGATAAAAATATAAAGCTAAGATATACAAAGAATGCTTCTTGTGGTCTTGATGATTTTATGAAATCTTTGATCTCCTAATATCGTCACTCCTGAAATAATATCTAAAAGACCAGAAAAATACCAAAATGTCCACAAGGATCCAATTCTTATTATGCTCCATTAACAATACATTTATGATTCTCAACTATAAAACTACACAATATTGACATTATCCAGAAATAGAACAATATTCAATTGAAGACAAATGCCGTAACTAACTTCGCAGTTTTGCAATTGAGCAAACGGATGATAAAATTTTATTGCATTATTTTTCTATGGTTTGGAAAAACCTACGTAATATTTTCTGGTGATATTTTGGTGGTATTTCAGAAAAGCCAGTGGGATGTTGTTGATCGTTATACTTTAATATATTTGGTGGTGGGTTGTTGTCCTGTTTTTCTATGGTATATTTTTTGAAGGTGACATTCTACAAGGAATGGAAAAATATAATCAGATAAAAGAACAAACTTGCCTCAATATAAAATTAGAGATTAAGTTACCCTCATTGCCTTTTGAATCAATAAAATCAAAAATAAACTAACCTTCAAAAGTCACAGCCATTAAACTTAAAATCATCCTCAGAAGAGATAATTTCCTCCCACAACCATCAAAACTATCGAAAGTTTATGCTAACGACCGGTTGACACACAAATAAATCGCTTTTATTCGCCTTTATCCCTTTTTTATTGAGCCACAACATCAAATATTTACGTCTAACGAACAACCACACAAATTCATTTCAATTCATACCAAAAATTCAATTGATTTCGGATGAGATGTTTATGGCTCATTCTCAAAGACTAGACGAAATAAAAAATCCTCAGCTCCGGCACAAACAAATATTTATTTTTGAATAATGTGGCAGAGTTATGAGGATATAGTAAAAGATATAAAATTTTCTTAAAACTTTTAGTTGTAGGGATTTTTAAAGAGTGTCTTAGAAGGTGACTTTTTGCTTTAATCCTCTCATAAATATTATTGAAGATGGCTTTTGGGAGTTTTCTGAGGAAAAAAATCAAAAATTTTCCACCCATTCAACTTTCTCTTCAAAAGTTTGGCCGAAAAGTCCTTCCATCCATTCACTTGGTGTATTTGAGACTATTCACCAACGGCCAGACACACACAAATTTAAGCTCAAGTTGATATTGTTGTTGCAGCTCCGATTAGATTAAATGAAAAAAAAATAAATATTAATAAATTTGCCAGTTTATTTTTGTTTAATGGCGAAAAATGAATTATTTCGGGAAGTACTTTCGGATAATCATTTTCCTTCTACATTAGTTTGTCGAGTGAGTGCTTCTTGGCTTTTTGTTTCAATGAAGATCTTAAAATAGTTTTTTGTCTTATTTATAACAGAACTCACCCACCGACGTCCAAAGTCTTAAGGGATGATTTATGATGCCATTGTCTTTTTAGTGGACAGTGACTTGTCGCTTTGGCAAGCGAAGAAAAAAGACTTCTCGCCATTAGAACGCAATTTAATTGAGTTATATGAAATATAAGTAAAATATCTTGAAATACTTCGTAAAAATAAATAAAAATATACAAACATGCAGCTGAGCAAAAAATAATATAGATACAGAATTCAAAACACAGACAAAAAACATTCGAGTACAGGAAATTCATTCAGATAGCCAGATACGCAGATAGCCAGATAACTTGTATCAAAAAAGCAAAACCTCCTATAAACTCAAGTGCCGATATTTCATAAGATTACGATTGTTCCAGTATTCATTCATACAGTATTCATTTTCAGGTTGGTGATACGCTAATAGAATTAGTAGTTACAATATGTTACTAGTATAATTTTAATTTCCATCTTAGTTCTAGTAAAATAGTTTTGAATACAAAACTGATATTTTAGTTCCACCTGAAATGTTATAATTATGGTATAATAATGAGATGAAGATCTTATTCAATATTGGAATATATTCGAAATATAAATTTTTTTCCAACGACTTTTCTCGAAATTGTGACAGAAAAACTTTCTCTTTGGCAAAAAAGCAAAAAAGCTCAACATGTTGAATGCAAAAAATTGAATCACTATCTAGATGATAAACTAAATAAAGAAGTATGGTGTATGAAACTTGTGTATCAGACGACATTATGAATTAAAAATATATCCCAGAAATACATCACTAAAAATACTCGCCTTGCACAACAACATCGCAAGATATCGGAAATGATGGCGCCAAATAAGTTCAGTACATTGAACAACTAAAAAAACACATTTTATGTGCAAACAAAACTCCAAATGCTACGTAAAAATAAGAAATTGTGGAAATTGTCATATTGCAAGCACATGAGATGATTCATTTTTCAAGAAGATTTTCGGTCTTGGGAAGTTTTTCAGTTTTCAGTTTTATATTTACAATTTGCAAGTGAAAGAATGGCATGAGAATAATATTGTTGCTAGAGAATTTTTATTTTAATTGGTTGTTACACATGTAAATGGAAGTGGTTATGGTAAATTGTGCTACTTGGAAATGGTAGAACAGTGTCAAATGCACTTGAAATAATTATCAAAAAATCTATATTCAAGCATAAAAATTCATCAGAAACAGCCTGGATTAATAGACTTTAGTCCAACAACAAGTGTAGAATGAAGGGCAAAGTAATAAAAAATCGTTCACAGGCGCCTTTCACCTATTAATCCAGCAACACAACAAAAAATCTTCCTCAATTCACCAAAAACTTTAAAACTTAAAACTGGGCTAAAAGTAGTTTTATGTATTTTTATCGCTGTAAACAACATGTAAAACATAAATTTATTTTGATTTTTAACATTTTGAAATATTTTACAAATTTGTTACAATCCCCCAATAAAAAGATGGTAAACTATGTAAAGTTTAAAAGTTGATACACTTTATGGGTAAAATTTATAGAGCATGTAATTTAGGATGAGATCCAAAAAACATGCAGTTGCATTTTGTTCTAAATTTCAGGGAGGAAGGTGGGTGGATATTTTTCATCGAAGCTAACAAAATGATTTTTTTAAAATTATATGAACGAATACATGAATTTTAAATTTTCGAATTTTTCTCCCACTAGACTACTCCTAATTGTTGATTATCAAGCTGGAAGAAAATTGATTTTTTGAATTTTCGCTTCGATTACAAATTTCCAACAAAAACGCTCTTTCCAATTGCTTGCACAAAAATATGTCATCGAACTTTTGTTTTTACGGAAACAACCACCAACAAAGTGCCTAGAAACTTTTCTACTCAGATAGCAAAAGCGGAAAAGTCCTGAATAAGTTCTTTGTGCGTGTTTTTTCAGTTTGAAGCTGATAAAAAAATTTAAAATTAAATTTATTTTCTAATTTTTCCGCATGCAGGAAAATTTCTGGAAAATTCGAAGAAATGGCTGGATAAGTTTGGAATTGGGGGAATGTGAGGGAATTGCAAAGAATTTTCGGGAATATGAAATTTCATAATTTTATAGAAGGAACATCAATAAACGACAGACAAAGTGCGATAAGTACAAGAAGTTCAACGAAAATGTAGAATTTGGTGAAGGCAATTTTATGAATTTTTTATCAGGACGGGGAGGAATTTTACTTTGCTTTATTTTATGGTTGAAATTGTTTGCTGAGAATGCAGAAATGAATGTCTAGGAAAATAATGACAGGGGTTGGTTATTGTTAGACATATTTTGATAATATTATTTAAAATAATGAAAAAAATGTTTGCAATTTTTTACAAAACTGACAAGCAAAACAAAATTTACTCAATTGAAATTGATTTAGACCAAGAAAATTATTGAAAGCAAGCACTAACTAGTTGTGCAGCTTGTGAGCTGAGCAGGACTTCTCCGCTAGTATGGAATGGTGTTTTCATTAAAAATTGTTTCGAAGTGCTATCTCTAGTCGATCTAAAAATCGGAATAAACATCGATGCAATTCTTGACAGAACTAATAATTTCAAACATTTTTTCTGAAGAGACCGAAGTGCTATCGCTAGTCGTTTTCGAGTTCTTGAGTTGAGAGTAAGCGGCACGAGGCTGATCTTCCAAAAACTCGATTTTTTGAATTTTCTGGACGAATCATGAGATTCTAAGACTTTTTCCAAAAAAAGTTGTCTGGTACCACCAGATGACCCCCAGATGACTCCCAGTAGGTAGTGGATCAAACATCGATGTAATTCTTGACCGAACTTATTAATCCAAACATTTTTCCTGAAGAGACCGAAGTTGTATCTCTAGGCGTTCTCTAATTCTGGAGCTGAGAGTAAGCGGTACCAGGCTGATCCTCCAAAAACTTGATTTTTTGAATTTTCTGGACGAATCATGAGATTCTAAGACTTTTTCCAAAAAAAGTTGTCTGGTACCACCAGATGACCCCCAGATGACTCCCAGTAGGTAGTGGATCAAACATCGATGTAATTCTTGACCGAACTTATTAATCCAAACATTTTTCCTGAAGAGACCGAAGTTGTATCTCTAGGCGTTCTCTAATTCTTGAGCTGAGAGTAAGCGGTACCAGGCTGATCCTCCAAAAACTTGATTTTTTGAATTTTCTGGACGAATCATGAGATTCTAAGACTTTTTCCAAAAAAAGTTGTCTGGTACCACCAGATGACCCCCAGATGACTCCCAGTAGGTAGTGGATCAAACATCGATGTAATTCTTGACCGAACTTATTAATCCAAACATTTTTCCTGAAGAGACCGAAGTTGTATCTCTAGGCGTTCTCTAATTCTGGAGCTGAGAGTAAGCGGTACCAGGCTGATCCTCCAAAAACTTGATTTTTATAATTTTCTGGACGAATCATGAGATTCTAAGACTTTTTCAAAAAAAAGTTGTCTGGTACCACCAGATGACCCCCAGATGACTCCCAGCAGGTAGTGGACCAAACATCGATACATTTCCCGCCTCAACTCATAATCTCAAACATTTTCTGAAAAACACACAGCTCTAGTTTTAAAAAAAAAATGTTTTTTTTTGTATGGAAAACCCGACTTTGGGTCACGGAAGTGGTTCTGGTGACCAAACCGGTGGAGTCACCATCACCAAAAATATCAGGTGCACGATGGGAAGAGATACCAAGTCGATTGGCATCAAAAAATCCGGAATCGGTTCGGTGGGAGTCCAGATCGATCGTTTACAGTAACACACCCACCGAACCACCGAACCACCGAACCACCGAACCACCGAACCACCAGGCACACGGCCCTTAGTTTTTCGCATTTCACGGGTCGGGGGTTCAATATTTTCCGGTTTTTTTTTTACAGGAATTTTCTTCAACTCAATACGGACAAAAAAAATATGAGATATTTTTGAGATTTGTGTACAGGGAAGTCAGGAAAAATCAAATAAGATTGAAAAACCCCGAAAATGCTGGGAAGAAAACAATACTTCTCCGAATTTTGCGGAGAAGTAAAAAGAAATTTAAGAAAGTCCACGAATGACATTTTTAAATATATTCTATAAAGTTCTTCCAAAACCCTGCAACAACAAAGCAATAAAAAATTGTTCACCTATAAAACAAATTATGACATAAAAATCTTGTTAAAGTGAGCCCATAAAAAAGTCACCCCTTTGTTAATTTCATTTAAAACTCGCGAGAATGCGCAAAAATTGCTCACAAAACTGATAGAAAATGCAAACAATTCCTGAGGGAAATGATTTTTTTATTAAATTTGCAAACTTCCAACTTTGCTGAAAATCTCTTCATCCTCAAATCACGTTAAATATTTAAAATATTAATATATCGTCGATGCCTTGAATGCCTCAAATGCCTCCATACTTCAAATGTTGCTGGGAGGTCGGTTGGCGCATCCGTGCTAAAGCTGAAATTGAATTTTGGCGAGATGCAAAAGTCATGATTAAATGCGTTTAATTTAAAACAATTTGTGGTTGTTGTGAGCCTTTTGTGCTGACGTTACAAATTTTGTTGATTTTGGTATTAATTTTATTTTTCGCAAAGTTGATTTTTGAGAGTAAATCATTATCATTAGCAAAAACAAATTTTCTGATGAAAGGTTGAGCAAGCACCGTTCTTTTGAGGTTTTAATACATTTTCCTGCATTTAAACTATTTTATACAAAAAAACAAAAAATTTCAATTTAATCATCCTGTTTGTGATAATTTCCAACGCAAAGTATAATTTAAAAAAAATCCGAATTTTATAAAAAAACTCACATTTTCCTCAAAATACATCCGAGCCAAGAATTTTTTAACAAAATTTTCCATTAAATGAAAAAACTTTCAACAGAAATTATCTCACATATCATTTACCACCAAAAACGATCCTGCTAGTCACTGTTTCGCGACTCGACTGCCAATTTATCATTAATTTCCACAATATCCCATTCTTTGCTTCAAACAACCATAATAATATGTTGCAGCGCTTAAATAAATATAAACTATACAATCAATCATTTTAATTATTGAACCGGGGCCTGAAAATGGTCTGACTTGCAGAATCATCAATATATTCTTTGGTGGTGGAACACATTATTATGTGGAACAAAAAACAAATATGATCTGAAGGGAAGTGTTTGAAAGGGGAATGTTTTGAAGAAAGAGACTTTCAACATTTGAATTTTTATATTACCAACGTGTTTTGCTCACTCGACTAAAAATTTGATAACTCACCGTCTTAGTCATAATTGATTCGATATTAAATAAATTTAAACCTTTTTAATGACATTCTATACCCCTGCCAATATTCACGAAAACTAATCATTTATGTAAGTGATTAAGACATTTTAACGCGTTCGCGTTTGGTTCAGATAAAAAAATGCTCGCCATGTTCACAGCGATGAAATGAAAAGATCACGACTGAAATTTGTAAATGCAATATCCCGCACAATTAAAATTTTCAACCAGGGAATTATTTTGAAATTTTTTTGTAATTATTGGCGAAGTAATTAATGACAGAAAATATGATAATCGTGAAATGTTGATGTGATCGCGAGTTATGCACAATTTTATGGTGAATCGAGATTAAAATTTGTGATTGATGGTTTTTGTGGCATTCATGCACTTTAAACTTTTATCTGTGAATAGTTGGTAAGAATGTCATATCAAAGGGCTGGAAAATATTTTTAAAATAAAAATATAGATAAGTTTGATGACTGTACAAAATATAAATGATATTGATTAACACAGTTAAAAATCGAAATTGAATTTCAGTAATATTACACAGATTTTTACATTAAATTTACATATTTAATCTTCGTAAATTTCTGATGCACATGCGTTTTTACAAATTTATAGTAATTTTCCGTTTTTTTTAAATTTTTCTAGCATTTTTTCTCAGCGGTATGATATTTTTTCATTTTTTTCCGTAAATTTCGCATAAAGCAGTAAATTTCAAAAATTTTTGGAATTTTACAATTTATTGTAAATCTTTTGTTGTTTGGAAAACAAGCGTGCATTTTAGTAGCTAAAGTCAAATATTTCATTTTATATAGTTTAAACAGTGTTTATATCCATAAAAAGTGGCTTGACCTTAGCTAGGCTGGCATCTCAACTCTTTAAATTTCTAGTAAGTACCATAAACTGTTTCTCTAGTGATATTTATGTCGAAAAAAATTCCAAATTAAAGTCATATTTTTTAGACTCTCTAACAAAATTCCTTGTGTTCAAAGACTGCTGGTAATTTATATAGACTGGGAGTGCGGCTTAAACTCCTGGATACTGGAGAGGTGAGTGAATTTTTAATATCTAATACGTGATATAATTTTAAACAATAAATTTATGTTTTAGAAGGTTTTCATTCAAAACTTCAGGATGATGAGCCCTAAAAGAGCAAGTTTCGGTAAGTAATTATAATTAATACATCAAAGATAACTAAATATTAACATATTGATACTTTCTAGATTCTAAATCGCATAAGATTCTTTTAACGGATATTGAATTATTCAGGATTGCCAAAAGATACCGAAGAACCTGTTGAAAATGGTTTCATTTGAATGCTATGGTGAGTAATTTTTTGGTTTATTTGATTGTTAAATTCTAACAGAAATTTTTTTAAGGCTCGTTGCAGGTAACTTTTGTGGAAGCAACGAAGATTTGACAAATACTGGTAATCTACATCATTTATTTTGTATAGTTTGTATATCTTTTGTTAATGCATTGATTAATTTCTCTATGAAAACTGTAACATAATTTATTTCATCATTAAACATAAATAAACTACTTTAAGAAAAAGAAAACATCAAAAAAAATTTTTAATTGAAAATCCAAAATTACAAAACAACTGGAATTTACAGAAAAGATTCGAAATTTTACGGCTATAAATATTTACAAAATTTAGTAAATCGCATTTACGAAGGATCCGTAAATTTACAAATCATTCGTGAATTTACGTAAATCTTGAATTTTACATAGATAATAGAAGGCAACAAAATTACCTTCGATAATCTACGTAATTTTACGGAAAAATTTATTACTGTGAATATGGTAAATTTTACAAAATAATGGAGCACATTTTTTCGATTTTTTGAAATACCACTATGATTTTAAAAACACTTTTTGCTTTTAGATTGAATCTAAAACATTAAGCTGATTTTTAAAAACAAATTCATACTTTTATAATAATTCAAGTACATGCTCGAAACATTAAAAACTTTACTTATCAATTTTAGACAGATTAAAAAAAATAAAACATTAAAGAATTGTTGCATAAATTTTTATTTTTTATTTATTTCTAATCAACAATCAAAAAGTTTGGAGAATTTAGAAATAAATCCTGAATGACTCGTCATGAAGTAAGACTTGCTTAGCTGCCAAATAAATATTCAAAAGCATATGTGGAAACCGGCTTGTCCAGTACTCACAAAATCCTTCAGGGAGTGGACCAAATATACGCTTGACTTCTGCTGACGTTTCTTCATAGTGAGCTCTCTTATTTCTCAATGCTCTCAGTAACTGCTCCACAGAGTTTCCATAATAAGTCTGCCTTCTGGTAGCAGCCAAATCATTTCTGATCGTTGAATCCAAGATCTGCATAAAGTCATTCCGACAAGTTTGTGACGAATTAACTTCCAATTGATACTTAAGATTTGAAGCAACATTATCACGTTTCTCTAGACGATTAGAAACATCCACGAAAAAACCAAGAATTTTTTCTGCATCCCAAAACAAAGGATGCAATTTTACTTGAGAGGCAGTCATTCTGGAGTTTGGGTCCCGTTGAGTCGTGTTTTGAATTAAATTGACTGCCAAAAGGGAGTCGTTGGTATTTAACGATGAAAGTTGAGATAAATTTGAGTTTGTGGGTAGAGTGCCATTTGTAAGGACGAAAAATACAATCATTCCAAATGAATAAACATCTGATGGCTTATTCTGTTAAAAGGAAATCACAGATTAAGTTAAAGATTAGTATTAGTTAAGAGTTAGCATATATCTAAAAACTCTACTTACAGCTCTTCTATTGCCTTCAGTTTCCGGGGCCAACCAAGTTTCAGTTCCTGCTACACAACTCATGGAAGAGCTGCGATTACTAGAGATGTCTTTAGAAATACCAAAATCTGATATTTTAACTAACGTTATGCCTTTGTTATCAGCGAAAAGAATGTTTTGGGGCTTGAGATCTCGATGAACTGAAATTCAGAAATTTTGAACTATATTCATGTTAAAATTTTAATTGATCTCAATTACTGATATAAATTTGATGCAGATGATTGATTCCATCAGCAACTTGTGACAGAACTACTTTTGGCGCCAACGCACTTTTAAGATCGGATCTACTTGAATATTGTTCAAGGTTGGCCACGCATTTTTCAAGAGCGAGATAAAAAAAATGATCATCTTCCTCAGTACAAAAGTATTTTATAACATTTGGGTGAGAATCACTTTCGATCAATATTAGTTTTTCTCGTATTACTTCTTTAAGTAGATTTTTGGATACTTTTTTGACAGCCACGACTCTGTCATCAAACGAACCTTCATAAACAATTGTTCCTACAAAATAATTTTAATTGAAGAATCAAATTTTAATTAAACTTAACAATATTTACCATCGTGCCCCGTTCCCAGGACTTTTCCTGTGTTGTAGTATATTTTTTGAATTTGATGCATTTTGTTAATTTAGAATTTGATTTTTGCGACCGAACGGTTCAAACAAAAAGTTTGAATGAACAGATATTAATCTCATGGTCTGCTAAATAAATCAATAAAATGCAAAGTATTATTTTGAAGTATGAGACCAAAAGACTTAATTTATTGGTTTTTTCATATGAAGGTTACATTTCGTTGTAATTTGGACAAGTTTTTGGACGATTTTATCCATGCACATTATTACTTTCCTATATTAGAAACTCTTAATGCAAACTAGTTTTGCACGTTTCTTATGATTTCCAATCAAAAAATAAATAGTTTTATCTAGCAAAGTATTTTTATTTTCATAACATAGATACCACGAAAGTAGTATGGGACCATTTTGCAAAATGGACAGCGATGACTTCATGAAAACTTTGTATAAGAGTTCGGTGCTAGCTAGTAACATTCCTTCAAAATTCACTTGTCCAATTGAGAAGGTAAAATTGATATGTTTCTGCCGTTATATAAGCTAACCTTAGATTTAGGGAAACATTTCGATTGTGGATTACATGTTTGAACAAAAACTATCCGGCATTCCAAATAGAAAAATTTGGACAGTTGATCTTGAGTTTTACCAAGGACTATAGTCATAAAAAGAGGAAATGGATTCTATTTTACTGTAGTTCCAGACGATAATGAAGATAAATAGAGACATATGAAACGAATTTATTAAAATTTTTGAATAAAAGTTTTTAACTCAATTATTAGCAGAAATATTGAAGTTTTTCTTATGTGCTTTTAAACTATCTTGAAACAATTAAAAAAATTTAACTTTGTTAGAAATTAGTGTAAGGAAATCAACACGTATATGGATCTAAAAATCTATTCAACCATATTGAAAACATATTATTTAATTTCCATACATCGTGCAAGAATATGGTAAATCAACGACAAAAATTAAACAAAACAATACCATGCACGTGAATCAATCAATCATAAATTTGGGTATTAAAATTCCTTTTAACAAAATTACCGAAATAACTTCTTATCGTCTCTATATAATAAACGAGTCTCATAAAAAATTTAAAACAACTTAATTTAGTTTCGGTGGCTTTTTATGGCCTGCCAAATCAAGCTGAAATTACCGTCTTATCACGATTTCTTGGCAAAGAAAACAATGAAACTATATTTAGTACGCAAATGCCTTCTATCTTTCCATTTTTCCCCAATCAACATTGTGGTCACGTTTGCAAAGCTCTGCCAATAAATACCGATAACTACGCAAAACTGCTTCTCTGGAATCTGTTACTGAGAATTATGGTGGATTTTTTGGCGTTAAACAGGCAATAAATTCGTTACATTGATTAATTCTACTTGAATGTGTTTAAATATTTAATACTTTTGGCTCCTCCCAAGATCAAAAGAGATTGTTTACAATTCGAACCTGATAAAAGTTAAAACATAAAAACATAGGGGACACTCATGTTATTTTAGGTACAAAAGAACTCGTACAATTTAATCACGTTCGTTCAATAAGTGGGATTCCTTGGCCACATGTTCCACTTGCTTTCGGGGATTTAAGTTTGAAGTGTAGTAAATTATTGGAAGAGATTACCTGACATTGCGGAATTTATTGTTGATTGATAGTGACAGAGTTGCGGGGTTTACAAAGTATAGTGTCAACTAACTTAATTCTTTATAAACTTTGATTGTGGTGTTTTTGGTTATCTACAGATTAGTGAGAATTTTCTATGATCCTATTAAAAGAACCATAAATGTCAAAGGCAAAATTTTTGATTTATCGATTGCGAAAACTGCAAAACCTTAAATTAATTTACTTGCTGTTTAAAATATTTTGAGCAGGATATTAAGAAAATAATAGGCGCTAAAAATATCAGACAATAATTGAGAAATCATCGTTTTAGATTGTTTTCACGCGTTTATCTCAAATTATTTGCAATTACTTCATCTGCACTCTTTACTCAACCACAAAACCTCCAGAATCAGCAAATCACTTAATTTAAATTTAAATTTCCATTAAATCGAATACAATCCACCAAAAAGCGTCAAAATTAAATCAAAAGCTGAAAAAAATATTAAATTGTAAAAACATATTCGGAGAGGCTATCATATCTTGACCACACAATATGAACTTGGTACGTTTCCATGGCTTCTCATACGATCATTCTTGATCGTTGATTAGAAAATTCATTGAAATATTTCTCTCAGTTATGTTTCATGCATTTGGTTGAGATTGAAATTTCAGGATATGTCTTGATATTCAACATAATTAGTCTGAGGCTGTGATTTAGATTCTTTAGAATTTTATATAGTTCAATATATGTGGTGGTTTGAAATATCTAATTGACTGTTTAAGCAAGTTAAAAGTTTAAAGACGATATATTGGGAAAAAAATGATATGAGGAAACGTGATGGGAATATTTTTAGCAAAACTGCAATTTTTATTGAAGTTTACACTAACATCGAATAAACATTGAACATTGTACCATACAATACCATACCTGTATTTTGATATTGGTAATTTGTCTTGTAAATATTTCAGTTTATTTGATGTGTTGAAATTGATATCAGCATCGATATTAGGGAGTTGGTTTCCAACAATACTGCAGAATGTCTTCTAGTTTTGTAGTATTACCATCTACAACTATAATCTCAACATATCGGTTGATACAGGTGTTATGAGCACTTATCCGAAACGCAAAATTTTCTGGAAAACTTTTATAGAAATCCACATCCATCCTCATGATGTTGTTATTCGACAAATCAATTTTAGCGAGTTCAAAATTCTTCTTAAAAGTTCCTTTTGATATTCTTGTGAGCTTGTTGTGATCCAATTTTAGCAGCTTTAATTGTTTGAGCAACGAAAATGTGTCGGAAGTTATTTCATAAATCCTGTTATGAGATAAGTATAACTCTCTGAGCTGCGCAACCTTCATTATTGGTGGAATGTAGACGATTTTATTATTTTCCAAATTCAAAACCTCGAGATTTGAAGAATCAAAAGCAGGAACTTCCATTAGTTGGTTGTTTGTGAAGGAGATCTTTATCATTTTGTTAACATATCCAGCTTCAATGTATTTTAGTCCAACGTTATTACAACTTATTTCAACTAATCCTTGTGAGTTCATGATTTGCTGGAAGTTGAAGTATGTTATATTTGAGTCAAAAAAGAAGAGTGCTTTTGGTGAAACAATACAACTGAAGTCAAGTGAATCAGCTTTATCATGGGAATTGTATCCAGAACATGAACAGTTATATCCACCTTCATAAGGATTCTCAAGATTGCAAGAATATCCAATTGATTGGTGAATAAGGCAGGAAATCACGAAAATCCTGTTAAGAGTTTAGTGTTTTAAACGATAAATTAAATTTTTAATGTAAACTTTACCTCAAATTCATTTTCACGAGCTGAAATCTGAATTACTTGCTAGACGAGATGTTACTTTTGCGAATAAATTCAGTACTATTTCTTTAAATTATTTCTGCAATCTTTCAACAATTTCAACTTTCATTAAAAAGTTATCATTGAGGTTATCACTTTAAAAACTGAAATATGTATATTCTGTATGCTCATCAATTTTGAAATTATTGTGTAAGTAAAATATTATTGGATTTGTATGTGAATTTTATTATTATTTATTTCAATAGGTTCATAATATTGATACATTATAATTTTAAATTAAATTACAAGTTTGTCTAGTTTCCAATGTGTTTAAAATTTCCATGTTAGTTTTTTGTTCATTTTGAAGAGGCCAGAAACAATACTGCAAAAGGTGTTCCAATTTATAAGTGTCTCCATCGCGTACAACAATGTCTTCAGTAATTGGTTCAATCAGTCCATTTGTATAGCAAAGATTACCAATCATTCTTAATACAAAGTTTTCTGGCATACTTTTGTAAAAGTTCACTTCCATTCTGGTTATTTGGTTGAAACTTAAATCAAGTTCTTCAAGATCAAAGTTGTATTTTATGAACTTTGGTGATATGGTGATAAGTTTATTTTTGTCCAGTTTTAAAACCGTCAAGTGTCTTAACTTTTCGAAGGTGTCAACAGGAATCTCATAGATCCGGTTTGAGGATAAATATAGTTCCTTTAGCAATGGAGTATGATGGAATGGACTCACCATAACAATTTTATTATACTCCAAATGCAAGACCTCCAAATTTGGGACATCAAAATTGGAAAACTCTTGCTGTATATTGTTGATGAATGACACCTTTTTCAATGTTTTCAAGGCATAATAGTCCGTGTCAGCGAATTTTAAATTAACATTCTCATAATGCACAGATTCCAAAAACTCAAATTTCCTTAAAACTTCAGCCTTAAAAAAAGTTATGTTGGAGTTTCCAAACTTTAGCACTTTTATGTATGGATCACAATTAATTTCGAACTTTGAACTTCTCTCAAGAATGTTGTAACCAGAGCAAATACAAGTTAATCCCTCGTCAGACTGGTTTGCTTTGCATATTGAAATTGCAAGTGTTTCTCCAAAAAAGACACAAAAGAGAAGTGCTAAAATACTAATCAAAAAATGATTAATTTAACAAATTTGATAGATTTGAAAATATATACCTTAATTTCATTTTGTCAGCTAGATAGTCAGCAGTTTTGATGTTGCTTCGAACAGTTTCTGTTTTAAAATGCTTCTCAAATCTCAATAAAAAAGAAAACCCAAAGTCGGTCAAAGATAAGCGTTGTTTTGTAAAGAGTTGCTCATGAGAAATATTATATAAGGCTCAAAAGGTTAACAGTATTTTGCAATTTTGTTACAATAACATAAAAGAAATCGTAGATCAACGACTTTAAAAAAAATTGTGAATGAAAATTAAAATCATAATAATTAATATATGTAATATTATATTTTATCTACTTAATAACATTTAAATATATTTGATAGTAATACTAATAAATATACGAACACTTTAAAGATCATGCTTTGATTTCAAAACTTGTTGAAACTCTCTGAAGATTTCTCTCATTTTGATGTCAGACCGTGTGCAATTATAGAGAGTGAGCTTCAACTCTTCATCATCGGCTTTAACCACTTCAAAGTCCTGATCTATACAGACATTCCCCACCAGTTTCAACCCGAAATCTTCTGGCAAGCTTTTGTAGAACTGAGGATCTGTCTTAAAAATATGGTTATAACTCAAGTCAATCTGCTCAAGATAATAGTTTTTCTTGAACAGTCCAAAGGGGATCTTTTCTAGCTGGTTGTGACTCATATTTAAAACATGTAGGTGTCTCAGCATCATAAATGTTGAAGGATTGATGTCGTATAATCTATTGTGAGACACATGAAGTTCCTTCAAGTTTGGTGTTCCAACAAATGGCAGCAAGTCTACAATTTTATTGAAATCCAAGTGGAGTATCTCCAGAGACCACAATTCAATTTCTGGAAACTCTTGAATTTTGTTGTTAGCAAATGATAGTTTCAAAATACCATAGCTCAGATCGTTGAAGTTCAATGAGACCACAAACTTTAGTGAAACATTTTCAAAGTGCAGGTCTTTAAGACTGAGAAATTCTTTGTAAGGTGATGCGGTGAAGTGAGTGATATTGGAATTAGAAAATTTTATTGTGGTAACAGATTTGTTACCGCATGATAAGTCAAGGTTATCATATTCGTTTAAAACATTATAATTATCAAAAGTGCATGTAAATTCTCCTTCAAAATGTTCGATGATGCATGATGAAGTACTTATTTCTTTGAATAGAAATATCACTAACAGATACCTGAAATATTTTTCAAAACATTAAATAACTTTATCAATACATTCAGAAGTTTGAATAAATAAATGAACACTAAAATTATTAGCTATATTCACCTAAAAACCATTTTATGTCCAAAAGTACGTCTTAATGGTCTAAAGTTTCTGAGTAAATCTCATGAAATATTATTCAAACTCTGAGGTTATCACTTCACTCAATATGTTATTTAAAAAAACCATTATTATCTGAGTTAACTCAAAATGTTTAAATCAAAAATCTAGCTCAGGCAACGAACAGATAGCGCTAAATAGCTCAATACAAAATCACAAAATTGGCGTACGGCTTGAATGTTCAGTCCAAAATAATTATTAAGATTATTTCAATAAATGGAGTCATAAAAATTAAAATATATGTAAGAGCACACAAATATATTTCAATTGGTTTATACTACAATTTACTTCAATCCTGCTCTTACTGCATCTAAAATTTGTTTGTGAATTGTCTGATCGGATCCGTTCAATATGTATACGAAGCAATTCTTTAAATCTTTCATCAATTTTGTTGTATTGCCATTTCTGACTTTTATGACATAATCATTATCAATGACTTTAACAGGATATGTATCTTCTTCTTGAATGAGGAACTTCCAATTTACTGTGGGACAAATATTGCTAGTCACACGTAAATCAAAGTCTTCTGGTAAGCTTTTGTAAAACTCTGAATCCATGTAAAATATTTGATTTGATCTGAGATCAATTTCTTCAAGCTCGTAATTTTTCTTGAAAACTGCTTTTGGTATCTCCACAATAGAATTATTATTTAACTTGAGGATTTTAAGAAAACGTAAAGAAGAGAAACTTCTGTAGTTAATACTGTAAATTCTATTGAAGGAGAGATATAATTCTTTAAGTTTCAAAGTTTTCGAAAAAGAAGAAATTTCCACAATTTTGTTGAACTCCAAATGCAGAACTTCCAAGTTTGGTGCATTGAATGTTGGCACTTCAAGCAAAGAGTTGTTGGTCATGCTAATATTTTTTATTCCACGTCCCAAAAATCCAGTAAAGTTTGCGTATTTCATACCAATATCGTCCATAAGTATAGTTTCCAGTCTCAGATTACCTATGTTCAAAGAAATGGCATTGACGAAGATCATAGAAGAGTTTTGGAACTTCAAAGTTTTAGCAGAAAAGTTACAGTTTAAAGTTAAAACATCAGTTTCTTTGGATGTATTGAGATTGAAGCAAGTACAGTTATCACTTTTTAGTTCTCTACTGCAAAATCCCGTCATAGCTGCCAGTGATCCTCCTATCATGCAGAGGATCATGAAAATCGCTGAAACACTGTAGCAAAGCATTTAAAATAATGTCAAATAATCGTTATCCCTTATTCATTTACCGATAGTCCATCTTTACACAAACACGATATATTTTGAGTGGTCTTTGAAATCATGAACTTTATATATCTAACCAAATCGGAATCTAAATATCTTTTTAAATTTTGAACCGATCAAAAAATACTGATTTTATTTTAATGAAATAGCAATTATGATTAAGCGAAAATTATTTACAAGTTAGATTTAAATTGTTTAAACCTAAACACCTAAAAAGCTTTTGTTAAACTCAATTCAGCTTTAAATAAGCAACTTTGTTGTAATGCAAAAAAAACTAAAATATTTTTTAAGCTCGTTTTTATTAATTTTAAAGATCGAGACAATAATTCAAACTAATAATAATCATTTAATTGATTAATCTGGTAAACCGTTTTTTCTAGATCTGTCATGGTTGTTTTAAAACATTCTTTCAGTTCTATTGACAAAACCTGAGAGAAGTTACCATTTCTAACAAAAATGGTGCCATTGTCTACAGTTTTTTGACGACGTCGACCGTTATGAACTGTAGTCAAGCAAGGATTTGCAGTCATTCTTAATTCAAAGTTTTCCGGCAATGCTTTGTAGAATTCTTGATCAATTTGTGTGATAAAGTTATAACTGAAGTCAATATATTCGAGTTCATAATTCATTTTGAACAATCTTGCTGAAATTTTTGTTAGTTGATTATGGTCAAGGTTCAACACTTTTAGAAACTTTAAACCTGCAAAAGCTTTTGAAGGAATATCATAAATTCTGTTGAAAGACAAGTGAATTTCTCTAAGCTTTATAGTTCTCGAGAAAGGAGAAAAATCCACAATTTTATTCAGCTCCAAATGCAAAACTTCCAATGTTGGTATATTAAACTTTGGTACCTCTTGCAGTGAGTTATTTCTCATCCAAATATTTTTGATAGATCGTCCTGAATATCCCGAATAATCCACGTACTTAATTTCAAGGCTATCCATAATTAAAGTTTCTAGTTGAATACCCACTGTGCTCAATGAGCTCGCATTGAAGAAAATCATAGAATTGTTTTGGATCCTTAAAACTTTAGTGGGGAAAGTACAGTTAAAAGTCAGAACTTCAAAATCTCTAGAGATGTTAAAATTGATACATGAACAGTTATCACTTTTCAACTCGTTGTTGCAAGATCCTGCCAATGCTTTTGCTCCTTGAACCACAACAAGAAGCAGCAGTAACATTTTAATTAATGATCTATACATAAATAAGTTTAAGGTAGGTAAAATAAAGCTTGGGTGAATGAAAAGGACTCACCTCAGCTCCATGTTTTGTCAGTTTCTTTGAAGACTCTTTTGCTTGTAAAGCAAAATTACAGGTAAGCTCGCAATATATTTTATTTTTATAGTCAACCAACTGGAACCAACATGTGACAAAAATTACTAATAGTCAATTTAAATCTTTTTTGTTTTTATTGCTGTTATAAGTATTTTACATTTTTCTAATTTACTTAATACATACAAAACGATTTTTAAATCGCTTTATAAAATATATTTAAATAACATTTTTCATAGTCAAAATTTGTTTAATATCATTCAACCCTTGGTCAGTTCCACCAGTATTTCTGAAACACTTTTGCAAGCCATAGTCTAGTTGATCACCTTCTCCATTTGAAATTGTAAAGTCTTGGTCCACACATCGATTTCCAGCTAAACGAATCACGAAATCTTCTGGGAATATTTTGTAAAAGTGCAACTCGATCCTGAAAATTTTATTGTAGCTCAAATCAATGTTTGCCAGCTCCACATTGCCTCTGAAATCACTATTAGAAATAGTTTGGATTCGGTTGTGATCCAGTTTGAGGATTCTTAGGTTCAAAATATCGATGGACAAAGGTGATAAATTCGGAATAGCGAAGAGACGGTTTGAAGATAAATAAAGCTCTTTTAATTTGAATGTACCTAAGAAAGCTCGTGGAGACATATACGCAATTTTGTTGTGTTCAAGATGAAGAATCGTCAAGTTTACTGCTGTTATCATTGGAACGTAGCGAATTAAATTGTGAGCAAATGATATTTTCTTGACATAAGTTCCAAATTTCAGTTCAATTAAGTATTTCAAAGAAACATTCTCGCAATACAAAGTTTCCAACAGAGATAATTTCTGCACATATTCACTTTTGAAGTGCAAAATTGTTGATTCTTCAAACTTTACTACTGTTGGAAGATAATCATTGCTGTAGTTTTCGATATTTAGGATTTCATATTCGTTAGAAATATTCAAATTTTTTAGAATACACGCAGGACCTTCAGGTAATTCTTTTTTGATCATGTTAACATTTAGGCAGTTTCCAGATGCAACAGATATTGCCAGGAGCAATAAGAACCTATGAAAAAAAAATTTCAGTTAGTTTTGTGTTATTAAAAATTCATTATAGAACTAACTTGAAACTCGCCATTTCAGTCAAACTTGATAGTGAAACTGATGGTGTGGAAGCTAAATAAATGATTTTTTCTAGTGTATCTATATTATAATATTGTAAAAAGATCGATCCTACTTTAAAAAATAGCTAAAACAGTATTTTTTCTTACTATCAAAAACTAAACGTAAAATACAATTCCCATTGTTCGTATACCAGAGACTGTTTAATTAATATTAATTAATTAGTAATTGATTAATACACGGGGGTCAAAACTAACACTTTGTTTGTCAATTGTTGCAAAGGTTATCTAATGATGAACAGTTCAAGTTTATAAGAGTCTATCAAAAGTACACAAGTGATAACTTCAAAATGCTAGTCAAAAAATTGTAATTGTCCTACAACAAATTCAAAACATACTAACCTATTTAAATCCATTCAACAACAAATCTAAAATAATCCAGCACGACACGAAAATTCTAATGACTCACAAAATAGCCAGAATTGAAGCAAATAATATTCCTCGAACCACGTATGCATTAATTCATATTAAAAACTTTTTCTTTATGCTTTATTTTATTGTTTCGTGAGTTTGGCTGCAACAAAACTACAAAACGGTTTATGTTTTGTGCAATAATGAATTTATGAGAAATGCCTTGTTCTGAAATTATGATTTACAATTTTTACATGAAGCACAACCGTATAAAAGTAAGAGCAAGATTTCATACCTGGTGCTGCCTGAGATGTGAAATAAAATTATTGAGACTCTTGGAATGTTTCGAAATGAGCCTCAAGATCATTTGACATGATATACTTACAATATATAATGTAATCGTTTCACTCACATAACAATTACAAAAAAAATTGCATTAATGATGCCCTTTCTCCAGAAAGATCGCGTAAATTCATACTCTTTTAATTTTATGAATCTTAAATTAAAATCATGTTTTTAAATAAATTTTTAAATTAAAGTTTCTATCACATCGACAAAATAAATTCTAAATTCAAGAAAAACAAAACTTTTCATCAACAGTTTATAAACAGATTTCCATAATTTACAATGAACCGCACGTATCATTTGTTCCTTTTCTCAGTTAAAATGTTTTAACTATGATAAATAATAATACAACATGTATAAATATGGTGCCTCTTTGTTCTGAGCGCCGTGTTTATGCTTTGGGATCACAGTTCTCTGAGTTGACACTGTAATAATCATGTAATAATGCAATACTATAATGAAACATTAAATAATTTGTTGAAGTCACAAGAATGACGCATCTTTGGGTTAACGGTGAAGTAAAAAATTGTTTTTTAAATCCTTTTGTGTATAATTTATACGTAACATTGAAAATTTAAGTACCATAAGGAAATCAGTCGATGTGTATTTTTCAAGTAATAAAAAAACGAGTCGCAAAATTCCTCATAAATGTTTAATGTAAATTTTAACACAAAATCAACGCGTAAAATTTGCCTGGCATTAATAACTCCGAAAATACTTGACCCGAGTAACATTGAATTCTTTATTCTACTCATAAATTTGTTGGAGCTTTTGGAGTTTGTAATTTTTGAAGTTTACTAAAAAGCTATAAAAAATTTAATATTTTACTATATCGGTCTTAAATTTAGCATAAAGCGGAAAATATTGCATGTTTTTTGATGATGTTTGATTACCTTAAAGCAAAAAAAAATAGCATTTAATGATATGCTCCAAAAACGTAATTTTGTGTATCATCCAGACGATTTTCAGACGAAGTTTGTTTTTCAAGTCTTTCTGACTTTTGAAAAACAATTAAACACTCGACATAAGATCATAAACCCCAACCAATAGTATCGAAAAATTTAATTTGATGAGTTTTTTATTGTTGCGGAAGAGAATTTTAACATAATTTGGAAATTTTCGGGATATATCATTTCTTAAAATAAATAAAAAGAGCACTTAAAGGTATTGATGAAATGTTTGTGATGTTTAAAGGCTTTACATCATAAAAAACATAAATTTTGGAAGGTTTTTATGTTATATTTTTATTGTTTTTGAATGCCTTAAAAGTTTCCAATTCCTTAAATCTTCAAAAACTTTATGCGATTGTTCTTTGAAAAGGTTAATGAATTCAATGTGTTGCACAATAACCAATATTAGTTAACTTAATGAGTTTATCCAAATCTTAAAATCAGATTTCTAATTTATTTCTTAATTATACTTGAGTAAGATGTTATTTGTTTTTATTGAGCATTAAATGGTTTTTTGTGAGATCCTTCGATTTTTCAACGTTTGAAGTCTTCATTCGTTCTTTGAACTTTTTCAAAAAATTTTCGAGACGATAAAAATTTTTAAATCAAAATCTTCTTTAAATCTTATCGCTTTTTCGACTAATTACAAGATTTTGGGTTTCGCTTGATTTTTAATCGATTTGTCTGCTAGTTGCCTTGTAATTAAATTGAAGGGAGTATCGGATTATTTCTGCATTGAATACTAAGTTCAACCATTCTATGGTTCAACATTGCAAGACTCTTTTATGTTTGCAAGTCAATCATTGAAGCCCGGTTTAACCTAAAAGTTTTGTTATCTCATTTTTTATTAAGATGTGAATTTGAAAGATTCGTTAGAACCATGAGTTTGCAATGGTTTAGACGTTTTGGAGGGTCCATCGATGATAAGATCTTATCTTCTTAAATGCATTTTGATTCCATATATTTATTTTCGATTATTTTATAAAGATGTATAAATTGCACAATGTGTTAGTAAAATGTTAAGAAAGATTGTAGAAACTCATTTATCTTTTTTAGAATAAATAGACTTAAGAAAAAATTCAGGTTTAAATGAAAACATTCTCGATTTGATTTGACGATTTTTTAGTATCCATTCCGTCTCTTTTTTATTCGAAAAAAATAACTCAAAAACTCAAATTAAAGACTATAAATTTCATAAACTGTCATCAATTTACCAAAAACTTAACGATTCAGAACTAATCAGACATTTCTCAATGATTCATTCCCATTACACTCATTCTTATTTTATAACCATCATCTCACTTTCATTAATTGTTTTGACTGCTTGAGATCGCATCTTTGACTCGTCTTTGACGCTTTGAGACTTTAATAAGATGTGGTTAGACAAAATTTTATAAATTTTAAGATAATATTCTACCGAAAAAACTGTGCGAGACAAAACAAGAGGTGCAAAGGTAATGATTTTATGGAATTTCAGGGTTATGAAAATATTTGAGACTATAACATAAAAAGACATGTTTTGAAATTAATAATAAAATTCAAGGAATAGATAATTTTTAAATTTTACTCAAATTCAATAAATTCAGGAAAATTATTTCCAGCCCCTGCCTCCGAAATTCCCTCGAACATTCATTCAAATTCCTCACCACCACTTGCTTCTTACAACTTGAATTCTCAAAATATTTCTGATGCGGCACATGTTCCACTAGCTTGCGCTTATTCTCAATGATGAAGAGCGGCCCGCTTATCAATTAAAGCAAAATGAAAGGCCTTTTGACGGGAATCAGCATCATTGCGTCAATTAAAACATATTAGAGATGCTAAACATATTATAGTTGACTTTGAAGATGATTCCGAGATGACTGGTGACTTGAGGCTGGTTCACACGCTTTGAAGAATGGTAGGAGCTCACGCTAGATAATGTGCAGCATACAAATTTACCATAAATAACAGCTTCATGCTAAATTTTCGAATAAAATTATGGATTGAATGTGAAGCGCGATAGTATGCATGTATATAGTTAGGAAATATATTTTGAGGATGGTTTTGTTAAATAAGCTAATTCGGATGGTATGAATTTGAGTGGATATTTTTTTTTATAAATGGAAAGACTGCATGTTTCATTCAAAACCCCAACCAATCCACACTTTTTAATTTTTTAATTCTTCTATTTTGTGTTGTTTCTCCTCAATTTTATGCACCGATCACCAGCGGCCGTTTTATCGAGATGAACGAGAATTTATGCAGATTTACCAAAGCAAAAAGTGTTCATAATTTAATTTAAACACAATGATTCGGCAAATCATACCGTGTTGCTGTTTTTGCTTTTGCTTTTTTTCTACAGCGCTCTTTAGGTGAAGCGAAGCAGTTAAGCAGTTAAGCAGTTGAAGGTGCAAAATGCTTCAAATTATAACTCGCCAGTTTATTCAGCATGAAATGAGGTTTTTTTATCAATAAAACAATGTGATTATCTTTTAATCAGATACTTATAATTTTACAAACTTATTGAAGTTCTTCGCAGCTCTTCCTTGTTGCTGGTAACGCCAGCTTAAGCAGGTTTAAGCAGGCTTAAGTGGTCTTTGGAAGAGGTTAAGGGTCACGTGTGCACGATTTGTGATTGCATTAAAATGACTGCGAGCGGTGTTTTTGTACTTTTAACTGTTTATGGTGCAAATTGCGCAAGTCTTATTAAATTTGTTGGTGAAAGGCGAGGTGTGGAGAGTTATGGGGCAGTATTTTATAGAATAAAAATACAGTGGATTTCTACTAGGTAATTTCAGAATATGAGAGACTTTGTATTGGTGTTTTCAACATAACAGAAGATTTATTCATTTCATTGCAAGAAATTAAGGTCAATACTATAAATGTATCAAAAAGTCATCAAAATCTTAAAAACGCAGTAAAATCAAAAACTTTCCCAAGAATTTTGTGTTATGATTATTTTCCCTTCAAACCCTTTTAATAAAATCTTTTGTTACTTTTTAAAAACTTCTGTAGCACCGGCAGAGATGCATTTCTCGTGCATCTCAAAATATTTGATCGGCGCGTTTAACATTCAGTACTCATAATTTAATAAATTTAAAAATAATTTTTAGCGTAGCGTACCGGAGACTTAAAGAACACCTTTTTTTAATTAAAGAAATGATGGATAAAATGTCAGATATTAATTTCTCATTTGAGTTTTTATTTATATGGAAGTTATGGAATCTGACTAGAGGTTCGAGATGGTAAACAGTAAGATACCGAAAGATAAGCAAAATTAATGCAAGAATTTCAGATAAATATGGTAAATATCTGAAAAAGTGAGAAAAATGGTTTATGGAGTCGAATTGAGCATTAACTCGAATTTTATGCACTTCAAAGAAGAATGAATATCAATCAAAAGGTCGTTATTATTTTTATTTTCGAATTTGTTTCTCAGTCGTATCGAATTTTTTATGTTTTTAAATGAAATTTCCTGCATTCAGAATGTTTACGATTTTTCGTAGATTTTTGCTTTTAAATAAAATATCATTTTATTTACGAGCTTCGGTGTAATTAGCAATTAACATCATAACAGCTCGTAACAGCAGCATGTTAAAGCATAGTAAATAGATGAACTGCATTTGGCGTGTACACGTTGCACTTATTGAATCATTTTAATAAAATCATTTCAAGGATTTTAGTTCTCAGTTTCTCAGTTAAAACTTGTTGGTTTAAATTAAAAAGGAAGGAAAAAATAAAATCGGCGTTTAAATTTTTATTTTTATTTTTATTGTTCCCTTTAACGACTTTTGCAAGCTATTTGAACTATCTTCTGGTTAAGTAGAATCAAATCACAAGATTTACTGCGCGAACAATAAATTTCTTTAAAATCTTGGAATCTGTAAAAGGTCTTAAAAATTTAAAAGCAGAAGGCCTTAAAATCAAAATCTAGTAAAAATCCTTCAAAAATTGAAATTCCTCGAATTACAAAAACAACTCACCAAAAACATCACCAATTAATTATTAGTTATTTCCCAAACAAATCAACCAAACAATCAGTCCCATTAATAGTCAGCCAACAATCACAAGCATCACCAATTGACTAACGAGCCCGAAGAGAATGAAATTTACAGAATGGCGCCAAAATCGGTGTGTGCTTTTCAAATTATTGACATTCTTTGACAAAAATCTAACACTTCACAGCCGAACAAGTATCACTCATTCTCAGCACCTCGATGAATTCCACAGCGCATTCAATTGTGGACAGATGAGAAGAAATACCAATTGTAATGAAGGTAAATAAACAAGCTACACGGATTTGAATTTTAATTGTATGAAAGGTTTTCCAACGAATTAAACGGTGTGTACTGGAGAGCTATGGCGTTTCTTTGCTTAAGCTCACAAGACGACAAATATACAAGAATTACATAAAATTATTATTGGAAATTCAAGTTGCATGGAATAAAAAGGAATACCATAAAAAAACTAACAAAAAAATTAGAAATTGAGTATGACGTCATAATTTTTCTGATCTTGAAGAAAAAAAATGTTTTTTATTTCGAACACCTTCAAATCCAACTGCTTAGGAAATTATTCTTTGAATCTTAGATATTATCATTTTTCCTCTATTTTGTTAGTCTGCCACAAGTGTTTATTGAAATATGATCGAACCAACGCCGGTGGCGTAAGAGTTTGACTATTTCGCCCAGATTTATTGTCGTTTAGCAATATCAGCAATAATAGCGACAGTTTTAGTGTTTCAGTGATTTGACTGTTTTGACTGCTGTGACCATTTGAAGACAGCCATAAAGTCAAAAGCAAAATATCCAATAACCAAAGTATTAATTTCATAGATTTTTTAAGAGGGGTGTTTGCATCATGGGATATTTCTTAGTAGAAGAAAAAACTCACTGATCTTATGAATATTGAATTTATCACGGATCTGTTTAAAATTTTCGATAGATTTTCCACTAGTATATCAGAATCTGAACACTCCTCGAAACAAAAGTTGCGAAACACTAAATATTGAGTATAGAAATGCCCAGAAGCTTAACGGTCTATAATAATAATAACCATTATTCCCAGTAACAAAATATTGACGGAGGTTTTAAAACTTTTACTTGCAATTGTGCAACAATTAAAAATATTATTTAAAGATCACAATGATTTGACCGATTTTATTGAATGGAAAAATAAATGTAACTACATTTCCATGCAAGCAATGACATAATCAGCTTTTAAAGACTCTCATTAAGATGATGAAGGAGAAAGTCCGTCTCATTTAAAAATTTTGCAGTTAAGACAATAACGCAGCTAAGCGCGTGTTTGGACTGCAAATTTATTCAATCCATTAAAAATCATCGCTGTAATGCTAAACTGTTTATATTGACTGCAAATACTCCTGCTTTTTCCAATGAATTAAAGTCAACGCTCGCAAAAACCGCGCCACAGTCAATTCCAAAAATAAATGCAATAATTTTTACGTCATTCATGGGAATTTCAACGCGACGGACACAATAAATTTTTTCCTAAATTTGGTCATTTCTTGTCAATTTTAATAAATTGCATCATCAATTTTCATTTGATAGTTTTATTTATGCTAATTTACTGACCATTTAAGTTAAACGCTGAAATCTGAATCTTGGTCGAATTTTCGCTGACAATTTTGAATTTGGCGCCACCAAACAAATTGTAAAAATTTGTAAAAAATTTAACAAAGCGACAAGTTTTTACAGAAACCTTGTTTTTATTGTGAATTTGGGTAATTTCTTGTTTTTGGTATTGGCTATGTGAATTTTTGTGAATTCAGTAAATTAACGTTTAGTAGCAAAATCGGATTTCGTGGATTTCATGGGAAAAGCGTGCTCGAATGATTACCCAGAAGTTATTATGCAAAAATGGTAATTTTTTTGACCGGCAAGCAACTTTGTTTATTTTGGTTAATTTGAGATTTATGAAGTAAGATTGTGGATCTAAGAACTTTTTTATGGAAGGATGGTAGATTCGTCAAAAATTATTTGATTAAATTTTTCGAACACTTTTGAATCCTTTAATTTTTAAATCGTGGAATTTGAATCATGGAAATTTCAAAAATCTCTCAAAGTAAATATTCTGCCTCAATCAGTTCTCCTTGACCAATCTCCAGACGCAGATCATTACCGATAATGAAATCTTGTTTTCTCTGTAGTTTCAGCAAAGACTATAGTCCATCAGTTTATGCTTGACAAATCAGCCGACATATTATTCTTTTCAACAAAATAATTAAATTATTTTACTTATTTAATATATTCTCAGCAATGTTTTGCATATATTCAGACAATATAAATTTAAATTTAATGTAATTGACAATTTTCTTAATATTCTCTAATGTTTGCTTCATGATAATGTCATCATTTTCCGTATAAGTAGAAAATAGAATGAATTTATGTTAATCCCAATTTATATTTTGAACATTTAATGTAATAATTTATAATCATGACAATTTTCTTGAACTAAAATGTTTTTGCGTTTAATGATAACATTTGGGTAGCATAAGTGTAAACGCACCATCCATCATTTCCATCCGTATATTTTGGTAGAAAATTTAATTAAAATTCAACAAAAAATGATACGAGCTTCATGTGTCTTTATTTGATTTAACAAATGTTAGTTCCCCGTTTTTACATTACAAATTTTTCCAGTTAAAAAAAAAAAATTTTATTATAATTTACGTTAAGATCGCGCAAAGTATTCGGAACAATATTCGGACTCGAAAACAATATTTGTTTTAGTGAAAGGTTTCTGTTTAATAATTTATAATCATGCATTCCGTTTATGATGGAAAAAATTGTAATACAATTATTTTAAAATTGCATATCCTTTTCACCATAAGCCACAAAATGCGTATCTTCTATCTGTTTTTATCAAAACCATAACATGGTAGCAATAAAATAAAAGCTCTCATGTTATAAAATATTATTGGTATTACAAAATGTCAAAGGACTAGATCGTAATAAAAATTGAGTCAACAAAAAACGCACTGATTCACGAGGCTTCACATTTAGATTTATGTTAAAATAATGCATGGTGAAATATTGACTTAAATTTTGAAAGCACTACAACACGTATACGCTTGGGAAATTAAAACAACATGACCTAAATTACGTGTGTTTCAGAATTTATGTGGAAAATACATTTTCAAATAAGCCATAACACAACAAAATATGTCCTTGAACTTTTTATATTAATGCTAGATAGCTTTGTAGTAGCCTTTTTTGTTGAGAATTCTAGAAATCAAGATCTGATATAATTTCTGATAAATAGAAATTTCACTCTCCAAAGTATTGTTAACATGAACAATTCAAACTTTGAAATGTTCCAACAATAAAAACTTGCTAGATCAAACATCATCATTAAATTACCTGACAAATTGTTTGCACCATAAATTTATTGTGTATTTAAATAATAGAAATTGTTCAGCCAAAAATCAATTAATCAATCTTTAACCTTCTTATATCATTAATCATCCAATTTCCCTGAAATAAATTGAATTTACTGTGAAATACCCAAGAGCATCAATTTAGAATTGTTTGATGTTCTATTGGTGTAACTTTAACATGTTGCTCCATAACTGCATATTTATGGAAATACAAACCACAAGCACCTTTTTCAATTTTTCAAATTTTTGGAATTGACAAAGAACATGTTCCATTGTCAAAGTTTAATTAATTGATTTTCGTTTTAATGAACTTGTTGAGAATTACAGGAGAAAGTTCAGAAATTGAAGAAAATAAAATTTTTCTAAAGCGATCAATTAATTAGGAAAAATGAGGTAAAATGGCACGAGCACTTTTTGAATAGGAAGCTGTTTTATAAGGATCTGATTTCGATTGATTTGTGAAACTTTTCTTTTAATTTAAACATTTCTTATTTTATAATCTTAATAGATGTGTTATGATCCACAATATTTTGTGCACGAATATATAAAAAACTCCACCTCTTAAACACACCGAAAAAAACTGTTCCCGAGGTGCGAGATCGATAAATTGTCAATTAGTCTAGCGCATTAAAATCGCATTAATTTAACTGCAAAGAGACTTTCAACAGGAATGTAAGCAATTTGTTAATATGGTTGTTAAAAACGATAAAAAGACAACACAACGATTCTTCCCAGCAAATACCAGGCAGTCCAACAGCCACAGATCATCCAGCGATCGGTGCTTTCTAAATATTGTTGTTATATTTCACATTTAATACGATTCATAATTTATATTCCATACACAATTCGACATTAATAAAAGCCAATAATATGCTCATATTTAATATTTATACATTTTTTTGCCTTTTGCTTTTATCATAAACATAAAGTATGAGTTGTAAGAGCCCGAGAAAAAGCATATTATGAGAATAAGCATATTTATTTTCCGATTTATTATCTCGCATGACATAAATTTAATTACTGGTCTTATTTATAGTTACTGGAAAGAGCATGACTTATTCAGATATTCAGTTATTTTATGTAGTTTTTGGCTTAATGCAGTGACTTTTGTTTTTAAAGTGAGCAAAAACACTGAAATCTCGCTGAAATCACTTACAATTCTTAAAAATCCGGTAGGGACCGAGTTTCGGGATTTAACATAATATTTTTGTATTATGAACAAAACTCTATTTTAAACAAATCATAATTGATGTCAAATTTACCAAATATATTGTCAAATTATTAAGCTGTTTCCACTGTCCAGTAAATCCCAACCAAAAGAATAAGCCAGACGGAAGATTTATTGCAATTCCTAAAAGCTTTTATCCAGTTCGCCTTAATATTATTACTGCAAAATCTGATGGGAATTGCGAGGATTTTTATGTTACTCGGGAATTATGTGAGAATTATGGAACAATGTAATGTACAAAAATCTCTTATAAATCAGCTATTAAATGGACCATTTATCACAATCTAATTACAATTATTAATGAACGAGCATAAAATATCATTGCACATTATTAATTTAAACATAAGTTTTGCGTTGCGAAGCTCATGCCTCAAATAACGCGAGTAAATAAAAATGCAATTGTTTCTTTATTTAAATCTTTATGATATTGTTGAACTAATCTACTATTTTATTAAAATTCATGTGTTTAAAATACTTGATAGTCTAAAATTCATATTCAGAATCAACGAGTCTAAATTCCATTAAGATTTCCATTAAAATTCAACAAAGATCTCAGCATCATCACTAACAGTAATGCTAGTGCAAAAATGTGCAACCAAAGTCGTGATTTGTTCATTCCACCGTTTTGAGTTGGAAAAAGAACAAATCGTCTTGAAAGATTCTTTTCAATTTAAACCATCAGAGCACAATATAATAAATTAATAAGCGCAATTCATACACAATTCATTGCACAAAATAAACACTATTCATTGTATGAACACAGTATATATTATTAAATAGTAAAGATCTTTAGGAGGAAATAAATTGATTCAAGGAATGGATGTTCATTATGTTTATTTTACTCTGTAAGTTTAATAAATTTTACTCAATAATTGCACCTAAATATTTGATTTTATGTTCCATTTCTTAAAAATTGTACGCAGTTTGATTAAATAATATTTTATCCATCGCGCCGACATCGCGGGTAGAAAATAAAAAAGCGAAACTTATTTAGTGCATGGAATTGCAGGTTCGAATCCTTGTTTTGCTTATAGCTCATCTGAAGTGTAATTTTACTGGCTGCATTTTTTTAACCAGATATTGATATGTTAATCTGTTAAAATGATATTTTTGCCGATTTTAAGAGAAAATAAAATCAATAATATTTAATCAATTTCTTACGATTTACGAGATGATATGTGAGGAATTCAAAATTTTGCGACGACGCAAAATAAAATCAAACTGTTGAGGTAGTCAACAATTTTGGCTTGAAAATATTTTGTGGCAAATTACAAAAATTTCAATTTACATAATTACACTAAAGTTTTAAATCTTTGCTGGAATTTACCGAAATAAAAACATTCTTTGAATTAAATATTCATGATATGTGATGGTTTTTCAGTGGCTATCAAGCCCTAATCACAATATTTAACCAGACTTAACGAACTAAAAATTAAAATTCAATATATTACATGATGGTAATGTTTGGCTAATGGCTATCGGCGATTTATTGGTCGAGCGAAATGGTTTTTCAAATAGGCTCATTTATCACAATCTTTATCTTAAAATTGAGCGAGGAAAATATTCATTTGGGTCGTAAACAAAGTTTCCTATAATTTTGAAGGTTTCATAATTGGAATTTGCAAGATTTACATATTAACTTCTGTAAAACCTTATTGAATATTTAACTTTTAACATAGTTCTGATTGAGAACACATTGTAAGTAATATAAAGATTTATATTCATCAATTAACCTAAACTGTCTTAAGTATGCTAAATTTGTATAAATTGTGTCAAAAATAATTTTCAATAGTTTCTGTACTGTTTGATACTATTAAGAACTAGAACGGTATTTAGAAATGCTCGATCAAATAAAACTCAAATTCAAACAAAATCTCCTCAACCTCTCCAAACAATCAAAAACCTTCTTCCTGCCACACTTTCCAGTGGTCAAAATGAAGAATACTAGAAGAAGAATACAAGTTGCGATAAAAATCAGTCCCATCCAATTTACAAACAAAATATTGACAATGAGAAATAAGGACACAATAAAAAAGTCAATAAATTCATTGAAACATTAAAATGATTGAACAGAACTGAAGAAGGGCCCAAAAAGTCAAAAAGACATAAAAGGACATAATTGCGATCAACAGCAAATTTTTACACGAATTTCAGCTTTTTACACAATTTTCAGGTAGTCAATCTATGTTTGTCATGTTCCTCTTTCGTTCAAGTATTTTTCTACTGACTTTTTAAAATTATATTGATAGAGCAAGATAAGAATTAGCTGCAAAAACTGCAAACTAAAAGAAATTTCTCAAGAATTTATTTAAAACTTCAAAGTCAACTAGAATTTTGAATCATACCTTTGTTTTATCAGTTATTAGAACAAAACGGTCTTCTTAAGTGTTTCTGATATCATAGAAAGGTAGAAGAACATAGAAATATTAGAGAATTGAAAGAAAGCAAACACTTTTACTTCTTTAACTACACTTTAGATCTCTTTAGAATGCCGACTTGCTAGCTCTTCAACTTTTTAAACGACATTTTAAGGATCAATTATCAGGAAATATTTCTTTTTGAGATGAATCAAACAATTTAAACAAATGAACGTTTTGTGGAGTGAAAAGTCAACAACTTGAAATTGATCTTGAATGGAAATATTTGAAATGTTTAGTATTTTGCTGGTATTGAAAAGTATTTAAAAAAAATTATTTGATCTTAAATTTGTCACAAAATTATCATGTTGATTAGTACTCATTATTACAAGGAAAATTTGAGCTTAAGCTAAAACATAAAAAACTTTTATTTATCTCTTATTTTATTTCTCGCTGAAAACTCATGTGAAAAAGCAACTGCTAAAGACTCCAGTTTGTATATTTTTAAACTTCAAATGTAAAGGTGCATACTTTAATTTAATTAAATAAATCCTCAGGAATGCTTCTTCAACAAAAAATATTTCTCAAGAGTCATCACAAAACGCCACCAGAATAAAAGAGCAGACGCCACAGGCTGCTGGAAATACTCGAGCCATTCAATATCGTCATTATTGATAAAAATCAAAGAATTCTAATTTTATCGTCTGTTTTGTATTAGTTTTTACCTTCTACCTCATTTAGGGGAATTTAGAAGCACCTTCAGTTTTGAACAAAACCTGTGTTTAACTATTGAGAAGTAGATGAACAGCAATAAAATACATCAATTTTCAATTTCCAAAGACAATAACAATTTATTTTAATTTGATTTAAGGTGATGTTACTCGATAATTTCTGTTTAAATTAAATAATATTTAAGCAATATTGATTACTTGTCTCATAACATGTCACTTTTTTATAAAAATTTTCTTTTGATAAATTGTGTTTATTGAAAATGTGAAGAAAAAAAAATGAAACAATTTTATTTGCAAATATATTTCAGAATGTAAATTAATAAGTGTATCTTTCATACATTTCAGGACTTATAAGTCAAATCCAAAACAAGATCAAATATCTCTAATTAAAAGAAACTTTAAAAGAAATTTTCGACTTTCAGAAAAGGAAAAAATATAAAATAGAATCCAGCTTAAAATTCCAGCTAATGATTTTTCGGATAAATTATAAAAATTCTTAGTAACTTCCTTCATCGATTTATGCCAAAAGTAAAATTTCAAGGAAGAACTCGGCGAATCAGAACAAATTGCACTAAAATACTCTAATCGGTGAAGCGAGTCTTCTTTCTTGAAAAGGCTTGGTCCCTGGCATAATCATGGTATTCCTGCTCGCTTTGCTGTCGACTCCTCTTCATGGGTGGAGGTGGCTCTTGATATCTCGAAGCTCTTGGTCTATCATGCTCCATCCTCGGTAGATTTCCAGTAAATCTAGTTCGTTCTTGCGTTCGGTATTCATTTTCTTCTCGACGAGGCTCTTTAGTAAATCTCGTTCTAGCTGGTGGTCCACTGGAAGAAGAATAATAATCGTCATTCCGTCTATCCCGCGAATTCGAATTATTCGATATGTACGGGTGATGCGTAGAATTTTGTCTAGGATTATGGCTGGATTTGAGAGTAGGTGGATGACCTCTCCAACTAGTGGAACTAGAACGATGAGCCACCAAAGGAGGTGGTCTAGAATGACTAGCGTCATATCGTCTACTAGGAGCTTGTTCTACATCCGGATGTGGTCTTTTCCACGACATTTTAGAGCGATCCGAGATGACAGGAGGTGGACCATTTTTATAGCGTCTATTGTCTGGAAGATCTATGGGAGGTAGATGATGCCGTGATGACACATGAACATCCATTCTAACTTGTGGCTGATGCGAGGTTTCATCGGTGAAATGAATATGACTTCGTCGGTTGTGTCGAGAGTGAATTTCTTGATGATTTTGTTGATGTTGCTGTTGTGATTCCACCTTTTGATAAATTACAGATTTAAACATTTAAGTATTTTAATTATGATAAAAAGATTAAAAAACAAGAAATGACCTGTTCCACGTCATCCGGTCCATTCAATATGTCCTCTCTAAGCTCCTCATTCACTGCGTTCAGTCTCACTTCATCTAAATAGTTCTTTCGTTCCTGATCATGAAACCTAGCCTTGTTGAAGCCTAGAAATGAATTTAGAAAAAATATTTTAAATTCTTTTTCACCTTTTTTTTAAAATCTTAAAATAAGATACTTTGTATATAAATAAATAAAATAAAATCAAAATTGCACTTACTTTTGATCGCCCGGTTGGGATCAATATTTTGACATAAAGTCATGTAGCTGCAGATGAAATAACCAGTCCGGTTGAGTCCGTGCGTACAATGCACGCCAATTAATCGCTCTGTTGAAAAATTAAGAAGGAATGTTTAGCATCAATTGCATTCTGCGGTTTACAAACAACAAGCAAGACGAGTGCGAGCTCAAAAATGAAGGTTTTAATTGCAATTCCATGATTTTTCCTTCAGAGATGTTTATTTTTAATTGAAAATGTTGAAGATCAGTTGAGGGTGATTATATTTTATTAAAATTATGAAAGGTTTTAAATAATAGTTCAAAATAGGAAAATAATTGATGCAAAAAATTAAAATGAGGTTGATCTTGTGAATAGTATAGATTTTTTATAAATGTTAAAAATTCTTAATAGAAAACTTTTTTAGTACAAAAGAAATCAGTAAAAATAACTAAATCTACAAAATTTACAATGGCTAATTATTTAATCGATTTAAAATCTAAACAATCACCCTTTTTTCAACCAGACACACCAGCACAACTGCCACAAAGTAATTCATTTCTTTGAGTCGTGCGTTAAGCAAAATTTGAAAATTACAGAAAACACTTTTTGGCTCGAGAATCATTTATGGCATCAACTGCAAGTATTGCACACTCAAAAGGTGATCAGTTTTGATGGGTTTTCTTAAATGAAATGACATGATATGTGAACTTTTCGATGAACCGCAGCCAATTGGTTGCTCGAGAGACGTTTGGTTTTATACGTTTGTGGAAATTATGTTTTGGTAAGATCGTTAAACATCAAATGGATTATGAGATGAAATAAAGAGAGGGCAGGGGTGGAAGAAAAGTTCGAAAAAAAATATTTTTCACTAATGAAATTTTAAGGAATTTTATTAAAATTTTTAAACTTTTTTCTTTTTTGTGTATTTATTTATTTTGTTATCTTTTAAACTTGAGTTAAATATTTCGTACATTCAGTTCCAGCCCCTGCCCCTTCAAAAATTTCTTTTTTGGGCAAAACTCTTTTGAAAACCAATTTTGTTGTGGGCTCATCTCTCCCAGTCAGATGAAGAAACAATAAAAACTCGAGACGCAACAATATTAATATCAATCAAACAAAATAAATAAACATCTTAAATGAATTATTGCCGGAGCCTTTTCCTGTGAATTATTGAAATCAATGATTTCAGTGACTTTTTTAAGTTTTTATGTTCGAATGATTCATTTCTCAAAAAAGAGCTTAATCAAGAGTTAATTTAACTTACCAGGATCTTTCTTCGTGAATTCAGCGACAATCTTGCAGAACTTCTTAAGATGTTTTCTGCTTGGGACAACATGACCCTCACATTTTATCCGCAAATACTGAACATCGCTGGGCCAGGTTGAAGGATCGTAGTATTTGGAGTCGCTCATCGTATTGGTTAGATTTATTACCATACCAAGGTTGGGGACTAGACATTTTGGAGGAAAATGGGTTAAGATAGCAGTTTAAAATATGGGGGGTGAAACGGTAGTAAAATATCTGTTGGATTGTTGGAGTTGTGAAAAGTGTACTAAATTTCATGTAAGGTGTACTTGAGGTTTAACTAAAATATAGGATCTAATGTCGATATATATTTCAGTTGATTAAGTTATTTTTAAGGAAACAGATAATTTACCTTTTTTCATCACATCTTCGGTAGTGTGGCGTTCCTTCGGAAGTCGCTCGAAAATGTACTGAAATTATTTAAATGAAAGTTTCAAAAAGCTGAAATTTTAGTGTAAACTATTGGAAAATATATTTTGAGGTTAAAATTTACTTAAAATTGGGTTTAAGTTTAAATAAAAATCTGTAAGAAGAATATTTGCAAATCCCTGACTCTGCAAAAACTCCCGTAGAACCGAAAAATTTCTACCTTCGCTGGTGGTCCAGAAAAGCCAGCCAGCAATTCATCAAGCCTTTCAAATTCACTCAAATTGCACTTTTTGCGCGCCTAAAACGGAATCGGCCAAACAAGAGGATTATTAATTGGTTTTTAATTGTAGCATTGACTGCTTTGTGAATGGATTGAAAGCATTTAAAATGTATTAAAAGCAACTCGTCAAGTCATTTGTGCTAAATTTGGATGTGAAGGCAGAAATAAAATACACAAAAGAGCATTTAAATATATCAGTGATTGTTCCTGATTGAGTGATTTGCTTTAATTCAATGAAATCCTTCACAATTACTGATTTTCGAGCCCACAATGAAAGCTTAAGTAAATATTTAATTTTTCTAAATATTTTTGTGACAACAAAATTTACTGGAAAAATAGAAAGAATTTCTTTCTAATGAATGGGAGAAAGGACTTTCATAATTTTACGGTCTCTAATCCAATTGTGAACCCTTTCAGCACGACAAGCAGCCGAGACCCACACACAATTCGCTTTAAATTGCCTCAATTTGTCGCTGAACAATGATTCTTTGTGCTTTGGGCTTCCTGAATTGATCAATAATTATGATTTATGAGCTGATTTTTGAATTTTTTCAAGTTTTTGTGGAATTTTTTGAAGAATTTTTATGGCAATTGTTTGTGAATTGAAAACTGTGAATTTTTTACACAAATTTTTTGAAGAATAAACGAAACGTCTTTTTTATCTACAGATAACATTTTTTAACAGATCGAGAGAAATGCAAGAAATAAAAGTTTTTCTTTTAATTAATTATATTATAGTTTTTAACTAAACTTTATTAAAAACTTTTTGAAACCAAAACACCTTTGAAACACCTTTAATAAAATTGATACAATGATGAGTGCCATCCTCACCAAACAATAAAAAGTGAACCTTTACTAATTTGGGCAATTTTTTGTCCTCGTGCTATTAACTATTTTCACTTTCTAACACAAATTAATGCAATTCTACAATTGAAATCACCAAAAAAATTAACAATTGTACATTTCTATGAAAACCATGAAACTGATGGTGATAATTTATTGCGTTATGGCAATATTGGGTCCTTATTGGATCCTTTGAAGAAATTTAATTGTGAGAAAATAAATTTTTGTGGTCGCAAAGTGGAACAAAAGTTGTGGTAGGAAAGATAGACAAAAGAAGAAAGATTTGTTTGCTTATGGGAATTGATTGGGGCTGCCAGATTTGTTTCTGTTTAATGGAAGTTTTCATCTCATCTGACTAAACAATCCTTTTAAAAAAAACTCACATTTTTAACACATCAGGCATCCCCAAAATATCTGCCTCAAAGAACCAGATCTATCCACAAATTTTGAAAGAAAGCAAAGGGCACCTCATAACTCATCACCTTAATTTGTTGTTGATCCTTATAAATTCAATAAATTGACATAAAAAATATTTTACTTCAAATCAAAAATTTCCAATATTTTTTTGATATTTTACTAAATTTAGAAATTTATAAAAAAGGTTGATCCAAAAACTAAAAAAGGTGAAAAATGCCAAAAGTGCAACAAAGTTTCCAAAATTTCTTTAGAAAGTCAAAAGTTGAAAAAAGTCAGAAAGCGCATTGTCATTTCAATTTATTTATGGCACTAGAAAATAGAATTTCTTGCGAAATAAATCATCCAAAACCGCTCGAGTTTGCACCTTTTGCTTTTTTGCTGTTTTTCGAGTATTTAAAGTATTTTCGTTGTGTTTGTTTGAGTTTATTGGGAAATTGAAGATTTTTGGGGAATTTTGAGGAAAGGTCAATAAATGTGTTGCATTTGCGTAAATTTCGTGGGTTTTTTGTTGATGATTGATAGAAACTATACTTTTAAATATTATTTCATCGTAGAACAGACACGTTTGTACTTTTAAATAATTCAATACAACAAAATTTCCATCTAAACTTGAAATTCCCATTCAAGCCCCTGCCTATTCTCAAAATTCTGCATACAGGCATTTATGCAATAAATCTATTTTAATTTGTTCCACAAAAAAAAAAATTATTTGCAAAAAGACGCCAAAAAACACGAGTCGATGTGGGCGAAATGTTTAATTTTAAAAACAAACGAAACAAACCGCCACAATACAAGAAATTGAGCATTAAAACTTATGTCGATATTGCGAACCAATTCAGAATTATTTTCGAGGAAAACATTGAAATTATGGATGGAACACAAGAAATTATTTAAGAAGAGACGATTTTATCTGAAATTTAGATTTATAACGTTTGTTCAATGTATTTTTAGGATTTTGTTGATATTTAGATCTAAAATCAATTTTAATGCAATTCATTATATTTTCAATTGAATTTATTGTAAATAATTAATTCAAGCTTGTGAAGGTTAGACGTTTTGAAATAGTTTTTACAACCGAAAAGAAAAATAATTATTTTTAATCACAAATTTCTCCAAAACCAATAAAAGTAAAATAATAGCTAAACAAACAATAAGAACACGCCCGTCTTTCATAATTCATTTCATTTCATTAAAATTTATTAAATTTGTAAAATTTTCGAAAAGCCAATAATTACCGTCTTTTAAGAATTTGTATTTGTATTTCTAAGGAATCTCAATAATCTAAAGAAAACTAAGAAAACTAAAAAATCTAAATCAAACAAACACATAAATCATTGAGCAGGTTTTTTTCGATACCTTTAATTTCCACAAATTCTAAAAGCATTTATTTGTTTTAGTAGAGAATAAAAGTTACGGTTTCAAGACGATCTTTCACAAAAAATTTTAATTAAAGAATTCTCGCCAAAACTTGCCAATTTTATCGCGATGAACGCAAGAAAAATCGCAAATTAGAATTAGCAAAACAAACACCTTACTGACCCAGCACCAGAACTCAGCAGTGCCAACATGTGAAGAAAACAAAGAAACTCACAGTGAAGGAATTCCAATTTTTTTTATATTAGACAATTAATGTAAAGGAGAGATTGCGATTGAATGATAATTATGAGATATTGAGGGAAGGGTTTTGGAGGTTGAAGTATTACCAAAAAAAATTAGTATTTATTATTATAGTTTTTTTGGGTTTTGAACATTGAAAACTTTTTTTTTTTATTATTCGAGTTACATAAATACAATTAATCAAGATATACTTTTATTCCAAAATAACATCAAAAACTATCCTTCCAACTCCTGCACCCAAAACCCAAATGCAGCAATTATATTTCTTTGGTGGCTTTGCTTAACTTTTAATTTAGTGTGAATTGAATTTCTTTCGTTCATTTAGCTCTTTCTTACAGCGCCAAGGACAGCCCAAAAGCCACGAATAACCTGCTGAAAATCCAGCACAGACCATAAATTCTGGCATTTCTGAAGACTTGAAGAGATTCCGCATCTCCAAATCTTTGGCTTTCTTCGGCTCGGCGAAGGGCGTTTGAGTATTTTTCACATTTTAGCGAATTTACAAGGAAAATACTTGTTACGAATTAATGGAATTGAATGGAATTGGCGGACCAGATTGTAACTAGTGGATTAAGCGGCGGCGGGCGAGACAAATAATTTATTTTCGCATGTTCTCATGTTTGATTAAAATGAAATGATTCGATTTAATTATAAATTGTGCACGTTTAATTTATTGAAGCGCAAACACTTTCTTAGTTTGTTAGAGGTGCTGACCAATTTTATGTTTATGTTTTGGTTGTAATATCAGTCTGTAAAGTTTATTACGGTGTAAAATGTTATTTACTGAATATTGTTTGTTTTTAATGATTCCGAGAACGTTTGAGTTAATATTTAGAAATAAAGTACATTAAATTTAATGTTAACATAATACTACTTTGGTTAATACTATATTGGTGAATACTTAATAATTTTTTCTTTCTAACATTCAAATAATAGAAAAATACTTGATACTGTGGGGGATTTTTCAGATATTAATACAGTACATTTTAAGGACGAAATTAAATTTTAGAGGAAATGATTTTAAATTTTTAAAAACATCCAGGAGCATAAATTAGTTTATATTCGCAGGGCCATAACAAAATAAGGCAAGTTTAAGATTTTTAGTTTGTTTTTATCTTCAATTATCACGACAATTAAGAGATGGCATTAGCAGGTCAAAAAAGGTCATGACTCATAATAAATAGCAACGTGTTGAATTGCTTATTTTCTTTAAACAATTTTCCATAAGTTATAACAAGTACTCACATCTCTAAGAGGCACCTTGAAGGCAACAAATCTTGTGGATTCTATCTTCTTGCTTATTGGTTTATACGCTAGCCATCTAAAAGGTAATCATAATAAATTTAAAATGTGTTTAGTAAACAAACCAAAAACAATAATAAAGCCCAAACAAGCAATTTACAACTTGAATTTTATGTAACAAACTGACCTATCAGGTATTCCCATTCTTAAAGACTTAGGAAATGCACAAAAACTGGTTAATTATCTGTTAATAGAAGGTCTAATTAAGGATTTAAATTTTCTTTGACAGTGATGCTGATAAAATCGTTTGTCGATTGAAAAATGATTGATCATGTCGATCATATAGTGAAGAATCTGACAGCTCCACTGATTTTTCATCGACAAGTATTTTTATCGACAAACCGGTGACTAAATAATTATTTATAAGAATTTAAGCATTTAAAGGTAATTAAAAAATCCTTAATCACATACGACAAACGTACAATAACCAACTTAGCACTAATATCCTATTCGTTTTGTTATAGCAGAAAAATGAATCTAGCAATTTTGCTTTTTGGTTTGGTTGCCTTAACCAGCGCTTCTGCAAATTCAAATGTACAGAAAGGTGCTGCAATTGAATTAACTGAGAACAATTGGGAAAATATGCTAACCAACGAGTGGCTCGTGGAATTGTAAGTATTGAAATATTTGTGTAAAAAAAGAATAATGAGAATTTCATTTTAATTGTTGTGCATCGCATTCCAATTAGAATCTAATTAATTTTTAACGGATATCAAATGTTTTGTGTACCCTGATAGTTTTGGGAACTTCACCTGGATCTTTAGATGTTTTTTTTTAGCATCATAACCAAAAATTTGATCACTTTTTGTATTTTCTTTGTATTTTTGTATAGAAATTTTCATTGTTCTGAGCAACTGGATGTTAATTTTGAATTTTTCATTTTAGTTATGCTCCATGGTGTCCCGCTTGCAAGAGCCTCGCACCAATTTGGGATGATTTCTCCACTTGGGCCGATGACCTCTCTATTAAAGTTGCTAAGGTTGATGTCACATCCTCTCCTGGACTTTCTGGACGCTTTTTTGTGACCGCCTTGCCTACAATCTTTCATGTTATGAATGGAGAATTCCGGCAATATCGAGGATCTCGTGATTTGAACAGCTTTATGGTTTTCATTGAGGAGAAGAAATGGGAAGAGATTGATCCAGTTTCTTCCTGGAAGGTAAATTTGAATATATTTTCAAGAAGTTCTTAAATATTAACAAGTTAATTAATATCATCAGAAACCCGACTCAATCCCTATGTCCATTTTATCGCTGTTCTTCAAGTTATCTCACTTTTTGAAGGTAATGAATTTCAAGTTTAACGTGAGTGCTCGAAGTTAGCACGACGATTTATGCAAGCTAACCCTTTTTTTGCTTTAGGAACTAAACAATACATTACTGAAGGAATATGGACTTCCAGTGTGGGGATCTTATGCATTATTCGCCATTGCAACAATCGTTTTGGGAGCTATCGTTGGTCTTCTCTTAGTTTGCGTCATTGATTTTATTTGGCCACAAAAGAACATTCAACGTCAAAGCTTCTCTGAAGTCAAGGAAAAAGACAAAAATTCTGATGAAGAAATCAAAGGCGACGAACTGGAGGATGAATCTGAAACTTCTGATACTGAAAAGTTCTCTATGAGTGAAGGAGAAGAGGTTGAAAGTGACTCAAAGAAATCACCAAAAGGAACTCCAAAAGGAACACCTAAAGGCAGTCCAGATGTTCGCAAGAGAAAAACTCGCAAGGCTGATTAAATCTAAAGGATGGAAGAAAATGAAGAAAGTTGTGGAGGTGTAGGGACTTTCTTTACTGTTGATTTTCTTTTTTTATTCTTAACATTTTTGGTCAAGGTTGATTATTAAAGGTCATAGCAGACTAATGTTAGTTAGTCTCTACTTTTTTTAATTCACCTTGATATTAAAAAAACAAAGAAGCTGTTAAATTCTATATTTCCAATTTGTTCTTCTGATACTTAAGAGTGCTTTAATTGCTTAATTCAAATGTTTGTTTAATGTTTAATTGTTTGGTCCCTGAGCGTCATCGCCGTAAAATTATTTAACTAGTTAAACTCGAAAAAAAAACGAAAAAATAGCTAGAAAGCAAAATTCTTCAGAAAACTCGTAAAGTTTATTGCGAAAATATTAAGGAATGCACAAATAATTGAAATTTGTAACCAAGTGCTGTTTTACACAATATTTCTGGAATTAAAGATTCCAAATAATTGTAACGAAAATCACAGATTATAATTCTCACTTATGTAGTTGGTGGAAGATTGACTTTGTTGTGGTTAATTTATTTATCTAGCATTGTACTGAAATCGTCCCAAATTCTTTGTTTTTTCGAAACTTCACTAGGAAGACGAAATACTTAATCTTACTTTTAAGCGACTTTTAAGTGTTTTTTAGTCAAACTGGCAAAAGATTAATCTCATTCCTTGTATCTAAATGTCTAAAATCCTTTGAGAAACCTTAAAATTTATCAATATTTAAATTCTTGCCAGATATTATTCGTTTTAGCCAAATTTGCAGTTTCAATGAAATTCTTAAAAAGCATCTGCATTATTTTTCTAAAACGCTTAAAAAATTAACCACAATGAAGTCACTCCAAGCGAACAAATTTTCCGATAAATGCATTTTCTACGCCACATTTTCTCGACTTCTCGAACAATTGTGTGGCACTAACAAGTTCATTTTGATAATTTAATTTTTTAAACATGTTTATCGTAGAAAAAAAAAACAATGTAAACGAAAAATCTTTTTGTAACGCTGAATGCCAGTTGATTAATTAATAAATTAATATGAGAAACTACTATGTGGGTGTTTTACTGTCTATTTATTTTGGCTTGTACAGTTTGTGCGGCTATGAGGTCAATGTGTGGCAAATTATATGTTTACTTAATTGATCTGATTTGAGCAATTGTTGAAAGTAATTTTATTGGAATTATATTTTTAGCTGAAGGAAAATTTTTTGAGTTTCCAATTTAATTCTGGTAGAGAAATTTTCTATACATCATGAAAATCGTGGTCAATATCCGTTCAAAATTGCTAGAAGCGATTAATCACAAATAGACAAGTTGGTTCGATTTCGAGCTGATTTTGGCATATAAAATTTGGCGCGCAGAAAGTAAACAAACTCAAAAATCAGAATAAATTATCTCGTGCTAATTAAATCTTAAAAATGAGTGAATCACAATGTTCCTCCTTCACTAATAACTCTACTCAAGGTGAACCTGAGGCAGATGATGTTATGAAGATTTTGCTGGCCACTGATACTCATTTGGGATACGGTGAAAAGGATGGAATACGATGTTAGATTGTTGGCTTATATTTCAATATAATTTATGCTGAATGTTTTCACTGTTTTAAGGTGACGATAGCTTTATTGCTTTTGAAGAGGTATTACAGCACGCAGTTGAGAATGGAGTGGACTTTATTCTTCTTGGTGGCGATTTGTTTCACGACGCTAGTCCATCTTCAAGCTGTATCAACAAGTAATTATATTTCCAACCTATTTCTGTTCTGTTCTGATTTAATTATTATTTAGATGCATCAAACTGCTCCGTACTTATTGTCTCGGTGACAAAGAAATCCAAATTGAGTTTTTAAGCGACCAGACCTTGAATTTTGCTGAATCTCTAACACAATCCGTCAACTATCAGGATCCAAATATGAATGTGTCTATTCCAGTCTATTCTATTCATGGAAACCACGATGATGTCACAGGATTTGGTCACTTGAGCACATTGGATGTTCTCAGCTCTGCCGGTCTCATCAACTACTTCGGAAAATGCCATATCGATAAAAAAATTGATGTTCATCCAATTATTTTGAAAAAAGGAGAAACTCAGATTGCTCTCTATGGCCTCGGTCATATTCATGATGCTCGCTTAGCCAGACTGTTCCAGGAATCAAAAGTTATTCTACAGAAACCTGATGGAGATGATTGGTTTCACTTCTTAGTGTTGCATCAAAATCGAGCTGATCGTGGACGAAAAAACTATTTGCCAGATGAAGTTCTGCCAAATTTTCTGGATTTAGTGCTTTGGGGACATGAACATGATTGCAGAATTGTTCCAGAGAAAATTTCCAAAAATGAGATTTATATCACACAACCGGGATCTTCTGTTGCCACCTCACTAGCTGAAGGTTAGTTTATTATTTTATTTGTTTAAAAGTCATTGCTAATAGCTCAATACATTTTAGGTGAATCACAAGATAAACATTGTGGCTTGCTTTTGGTAAACAAGAAAAGTTTCAAACTGGAACCAATCAAATTGAAAACCGTTCGTCCTTTTTTGTTCAAAGCCATTGATCTAGAAGATTACTCAGATGATATCGGTGGTGACATGGAGACCAAAACACAAGAGCTTTGCTTCAACATTGTCAAAGAAATGATTGAGAATGCAAAAGAAAAGATCTCTGACAATCCCAATCAGCCCAATAAGCCTCTCATCCGCCTTCGCGTTCTTTATTATGATGAAGTTCAAATGTTTAATGCTATCCGTTTTGGTCAGCAATTTGCAAATGAGGTGGCCAACCCGATGGATTTGATTGCTTTTAAGAAGAATATCCAACGAGCCAAGAGAAATTTGAATGCCCCATTGGACAAGGGAGTTCTGAATGATGCAATGGGAGCTGCTGACGATGAACAGGCAAGAGTAGAAGATGTGGTTGACAAATATTTTGCAGATGTAGATGCAGACCAACAGGTAAAATTTGCAATGATTTATTAAAGAAATATTAAAGAAATTGGACATACTCAATATTTTAATTCCAGCTGGATCTGTTCTATTCACAATCTCTCTCTGAGATGTGTCGTCGTTTGGTAGATAATGATGATGAAAGCGCTGCAAAAGAGATCCTGAAATATCAAAAAAATCGGGCCTGCAAATTCTTGGAAGAAAATTCTGCTAATGAGGACAATATTGAGGAAATTTTGAACGCATTTCGAGATGACGCGAAAAATATTCATAACGATATGCTCAAATTTCTCGATAATCAACGAAATAATGCTTCGAACTATGCTAAGTAATATTTCCAAGTTTTTTATTGAAACTTTGTCTTAATTTAATTTTTTTTTTAGACCGAATGCAAATGCAAGTAACGGAAATAGCGATGTAGAGATTTTGGATGATGATTCTGATAATGACAAACCAGCTAAAAAAGTACCAGCAGCGCGTGGGAAAGGTTCAAGAGGTGGTAAAAGTGCCAGAGGAGGTGCAAAGACTTCGGCTAAAGGAGCTCGAGGATCTAAAGCTAAAAACGTTACGGCCACTAATGATTATTCTGCAAGTATGGGACTCAATATCCAAGTTAATGTTAGTTTTGTTGGTTATTATAGTTGATTCATTTTAAAATTCTTATTACCATTTCAGACTAGCGCAACATCTCGCGCAACATCCAGACAAACTATACAGCAGCCAACCCCCACCCCTAAGTCAAGATCCAGGATCAGCTATACTATCGAAGATTCGTCTTAAAAACTCGTATTTTTTATTTAATTGACAATTCAAAAGTCAAAAAATTTATCTTTAACATTCCTAGAGATGTATAACCTAAAATTCTTCGGAAACAAGAATTCTCTGACAAAATTCCTCAAATATTTTACCTCAGCCTTTATCTGAAACATTCATAAACTTTAAAGAGTAGATATTACAAAAAAAAAAATCAAGAAGAATAAAATTCGAATAAAACTTGAAAGCATTTTAGATTTATATATATTTTAGGCTTTAGAAAGAGGAATGGAGCAACATTTTGGCTCACTAATCTTTTTCTGGGGGTGGATTGGCGGTTTTATTCAATCTTCTTTTGAAGGTACGATACAATATCTTTTACACGTTTTTTAACTGCTTTTTCGTTAATGGTATAAAATTGAGCTGGTAATGCAGATTTTGAAAAAGGAATAAATATTGCAGTTTTTGATTTAAATATAGTTTAAGGAAATGAAGTGGAAATTTTTGAACAAATTGAAAAAAAAAACATGTTAATGTAAATTTTGAAGACTTCTACTTAATATTTTATTAGAATTCACTCTTAAAATTACTAATTCAAATCAACTTTTTTATGATGACGTCTTTCTAAAAATCCGCACGAATTCAGTAAAAATTGAGATTCGTGTGGCTTCAAAACAAAGCAGCTGATCGCGTAAACAAATTATTTCAAGTTTAAACAAGTTACTAATTTGAACTTAAGTATCTAGATAAGAAAATAGTGAATAAGCTACTCCAATATGGGACAAACAATATGCTGCGCAGCTGGAAAGTCAAAGTAAATAACTCTTTTGCGTCTAAAATATAAGAAACAAATTAATCATTCTTATTTACAGAAAATGTTTTCTTCTGGCCGATCTCCCGGATGAAATGATAGTTGAAATTATGTTGAATCTTGATTATGAAAGCCTCGAAGAAATAATGCAGGTTAACAAGAGATTCTATGAATTGGTTCTTGGTAATAGAAGATTGTGGAGTAAATTCAAATTGGAAATTGGACCATGTAAACATTTTACCATGCCAATACCGAATAGAAGATTTGATAGCATGTTTGTCTATGAATTTTGCTGCTTCAAAAATCTACAATTGAACTTTGCTTCAGATGTTAAAAAAATTTACATCAGTGTCTGTTCTAGCACAACAAATGAGCTCATCGATTTCTTACAACAGATGCCTAACTTAGAGACCGTCATGATTTATGATCATAAATTTTCGGAGCACCGAGTTGAAATTTCAAATAAGAGGTTACTAATTGAATTCTTCAGAAGGTCTTTAAGTACATTAAAAATATGAAAACTCTTAATTTTCAGCTTGCCGAAGTTTGTGCGTTTGAAGGAGTTGATAATTCCTCTCATGGATACTAATATTTTCTTTGAGGCTGAGAATCTTAACAAATTGGACTGCAGTAGTACTACTCATGGTTTTCTCATCAAGCAAAATCAACTGAAGGAACTTAGTTTAAATTTTGAAAAAGAAAGAACAAGCATTTTTTCTGAGGACTTTACTCAACAAATCAAGTTTCGTCTTGAAAAACTGACAGTAGGAGATCCTGGAATTGAAGATAATGATGTGGATGTTCAAGGAAAAGAGAAAATTCTGGCCAGGTTCATAAATTTACACCAAGAACATCTTCAAGATTTGTATATCTGGACTGAAATTAATTCCAGGGCGGTTAAGAGTTTTCTTGTTAATCTCAAAAACTTGAAACATTTGAATTTGAATCTCTATGAAGAAATTGAGGTGGACCCAGATCTTTTCACCCGATTGAAAAAAGTTGATTGGAAGATTTTGGATTTAGAACTAAGTCTGTGCAATGCAAGAGGATCTGAGAAATGGAGCGTTGAGCTTCTGGAAAAGCTTGTTGAATGTTTCCCTAACGTACACAACCTAAAGCTGGAATTTGAATTGGGAACCAATGAGGGAAGACTTAAGGTGAATACAATATTTTACCGGATGAATAATAACTCACAATTTAAATTTCTTATATCAATAGATTTCCAATACGAAGCTCGAAAATTTAAGTATTGTGAGTTATGGCTCATGCAACCTTATTGACAAATTGGTACTAGTAAACATGGACTACGTAAATTTATCATTTGAAGAGCTCAATTCAACAACAGACAAGTGGCGTCAGGTCTTCCAACATAATTTGAACATTCGTAACTTGAAAATCTCGGACAATAATCTATCCGATAACTTTTTTGAAGAGCTGACAGAGTTGAAAGAATTGCGCAGCCTGGAAATTGACTTCTCTATCGAAAATGAAATTCAACCAGAAACCTATGAGAAACTCTTCGAGTGTTGTGACAAGCTTAATACGTTTAAGATGAATTTATTTCCCGAAACATATTTTATGGATTATTGGAGTAAATATTTTTAAGGAAATTTTTGAAAAACTCTCGCTGGTTCTATGCAAATTCGCGAGAATTTCTGTGTCCCAACCATCACATTAAATTTTACTTTAATTTATTGACTCTGCAATCTGCATTCTATTTTTGGTGCAATGACTCAGAAATTCATTGCATCTACTGCAGAGACATTGTGCAATTATTTATTGGCTTTCGGTAGATGATTCCTCTTTCATTTGCATCTTAATTAAATTTTCCTCTTCGGCTTGATGTTTTTGTTCCAGCCTGTTATGGTTGCTGGTTTTTAAATCGTCGGTTGGCTGCTATTTAGGTTAAGTAGAACATTTAACTTTAATCATAATTTAAGGAGTAAAGCTCCCAGGAAAAACAAACTGTTTAAATTTTGTCATCATAGCAATCAACTAACCATACCTAGTCCTCATAAATAAACACATTAATCCCTAATTCTCACTTTTGTTTTGTCTTTCCTGTCACCCACAAATGTTCGCTATAAATCCAAATCACTTTTTCCAATCAATCTACCAATTACCTCACAAGCCACCTTATCGTGTTGTCTTTGCGGTCAGCAATTGTAAACGGTATATTTAGGTATCGTATAAGCCCGAAGCGGTTTCCAATTTATTTGCATCCGTTCAGGAAGGATTTTGTCAGACATGTGTTCGTTGATTTCAGTGTTTTAATTTGGACGTATGTTTAAGCTTAATTTGTGTATTGAAAATTAGTTTTTCAAAATAAACATTTGGAGATTTCATACTGAAACCAGCTTTTTTTTTTAACTTACGAAAATCATTAAAAGCAAACCAAATAATAAAACAAAAAAACAAATATAGTCAATTTAACATAATTCCCTATATAAATCCTCATTGTGCAGGGAATGAAAAATTAATGCAAACACCACTTTAAGCTGGCAAAATTTAATTTATTGCATAGAAATATGATTAATTGTGGGCGCTTGGATGATTTATGCGTTACATTCGCGTGAATTGCTTTTCAATTAATTGCCCGAATGAAATTTATGACAATTTACAAAATAATTGGCAACTTTTGGGAATTTAATAATCGTGTAAATTATGAGGAATTAATTATTTATGGAGTTTATAGCTACTATAACAGATTACAACTTAATTACATTTTGTTTGTTTGTTTAAAATTATAATAATAAGGGTGCATCCAAATCTCTCGTTATTAGTTTAATATACTTGTAATAAAGTCTTTTCTTAAAATGTACAGTAAAATTGAATTGATAAATATCTTATTTGAAACAAAACTTGCTAATAACTTTGAGTGAATTAAGAAATTTTTTACATAATATAACATAAAATAAACAATAAATCAAAAACATTTTTCTTCGAATTGGTTTTGAAATGTTCAACTTTTTTACAAAAAATGTGAAATTTCGCCCAAAAACTAAGGGATTAACAAAAATACAACATTAACTAATTAATTATTCGAAATATTTTCTATAAAATTTGCCTTGAATGAACTTCTACTAGCAATCGAAGCTTAAAAAGTTAAATAATAGAAACTAATTAAGTCAAAAGTGCTATACACGTAATAAACTTGCCTCTAATCTTAAAATTCATCATCCTCATCTAACTCTAACTCACTTTCAATGTCTTCCTCTTCAGAACTATATATATCAGCTAAATCATCCAGAGCAATTTGGTTGAACTTCAGTTCCGTTAGTTTCTTGCATTTATTCATCAAGAACTCAGAAATGGATGATGTTTCCTGATGATAATTATAAAAGTTGCTGTAAATTTCTAAATGTCTTAATTCCTTCAATTCAGCCAGTTCTTCAAAAACTTCAATTTTCAAGAATCTGTGTGATATTTTCAAGTAATGGATGTTTGGATTATTTTCTACGAATTGGTGCCACTCATCTTTTGAAGCAGTGATGTTATTGAGCGTTAAATTGACGTTTTCCGGCTTAACCACATATAAGTATTCGATCACGTTAGACTTGCAGTGAGTTGTAACTTCAAGATTCTCGAGCATTGGGTTTGAAATCTACAATAAGTTGATATATTTAATAATGAGATTATAATATTAATTAAAATGTCGAACCTTCAAAGGTAGGCTGTTCTTCATAGCTCTCAATTCAAATACCAGCTTTAGGTTGCATACGTTAGGGAAACATTCAACAAGCTTTTCCAGAAGCTCAACGTTCCATTTTTCGGATCCTCTAACATTGCATAAACTCAGTTCCAAATCCTGAACCAGTGAATTAATTGCTTTCAACTGGCTAAATAGTTCCTTGTCCACCTCAAATTCTTCGTACAGATTTAGATTCAAATGTTTCAAGTTCTTGAGATTTACAAGAAAACTCTTAACAGTCCTGGAATTAATTTCAGTCCAGATATGCAAATCTTGAAGATGTTCTTGGTGTAAATTTATGAACCTGGACAGAATTTTTTCTTTTCCTTGAACATCCACATCATTATCTTCAATTCCAGGATCTCCTACTGTCAGTTTTTCAAGACGAAACTTGATTTGTTGAGTAAAGTCCTCGGAAAAAATGCTTGATCTTTCGTGGTCAAAATTCAAGCTAAGTTCCTTCAGTTTATTTTGCTTGATGAGAAAACCATGAGTAGTACTACTGCAGTCCAATTTGTTAAGATTCTCAGCCTCAAAGAAAATATTAGTATCCATAAGAGGAATTATCAACTCCTTTAGCATAGAAAATTTTGGTAGGCTGGAAAGATCAAATTGAGTTGGATATTAAATAATATAATCAGACAGTTCTATTTTTGAAAAATACCATTGATGATGAGCTGCATTATCTAAGAATAAATGATTGTAGATCTTGACAGTATTCAATTTGGGCATCTGCTTCAAAACATCGATTAACTCTTCTCGAGTGCTATAACAACAAAATAACCTCATTTTTTTGATGTCCGAGGCGAAGTTTGTTTTGAGATCTCCTAAGCCCGAAATTTCACGAACAGAAACATTTTCGAATCTTCTATGTGTCGGCATCGAATGTTTCCAGGGAGTAATAAAAATCTCGAACTTTCTCCAGAGCCTCCAATTTCCAAGCACCAGATTTAAAAACCTACTATTAACTTGCATTATAACTTTCAGACATGTTGAATCAAGATTTTGCATTATTTCCACGAGAACTTCATTCGATAGATCACTCAAATGGAAATATTCAATCCTGTAAAGATTTTTTTGAGTAAGTGAAAATTTTGACATTTTGAATATTATTACTTTGGCTTTTTAGCAGCACAACCAGTAAATTGACCCACAGTCAAAGGCTCTCTGTTTATTCTTTTCATTCTAGACACTTTTCCTTATAAATTAGTAACACGACACTATAAATAATTTTACAATTTAAAAAACAATGGCGTCCAGAGCAATAGCTATATATTTTTCTCCCTTTTCACAATTTTGCTTGAAAAATTACTGTTACCTTTTTAGCCGGCTAAAAATAAACAAAAATAAATAGATAGCCGATTGATGAATCAGAAAAGCGGTTAGAGTGTTTGATTGTATATTCTTTGAAATTTAATCTGAAAGACCAACCAAAACATTGAACAAATTGACTGAGTGAAGCACTCACAATAGGTTGAATCGACCATTTCAAGTAAAATCCTGTGAAATGGTTGAAACAATAAAGCAATATAATTGGTAAAACTCGTCAGAGTTGTTTTAACGGGCAAATTCAACATAAACATTTGATGCAATTCCAATTTAAAATTGAAGTTTTTGCATACAACAAAAAAATAACAACAAAGTTGCAACATAAACACAATGCACTAAAAAAATGAGTTTATAAAGTTTTTGATTTTTGTTATTTTTTAACCAAATTTGCAGCTCATAAAATGAGTTACTTAAGGTCAGAAGTGTATAAGTCCCTTAAATAAATTTTCAAATAAGTTGGTAATATTCTAAAGATTTGAAGGCAAACTATTTTCTGAACGATTATGAGCTATATTTATCATCCTGGCACATAAAATGCAAATTTTTGGGCAATGTTTATTTTCTGATCATATAAATGAAAATAGAATGTAATGGAAATAATTGTGAAAATTCTCTGTAAAGTAAATTTTTTGCTTTTTATATATTTTTGAGGTACAGGAGCATCTATGCTGAAAATATACACCATTAAATTCCTTTTGCTTTATGGATGGCTGTGCATGTTACAAATGACATATCCCTTCACTGCTATTTTGTTCTATTTGAACTGTCCCAGAAATAGGGAATCTTAAGAAAGATATTAGTAATATGAAATATTAGTAATATTAGTAATAGAAATATATCAAACACACTTTCTCGCAAAACTTTTAAGAAACTAACAAAAACATTCAGAAAAACTTTTACCACACATTTTGACTTTAATTTCCCAAGAACTGCACAACAAAGTTTTCCTTATCCATTTATGCTTCTCGCTAAATTCGAAAACACCAAAAACTCGAAAAACTCCAAAGACTGGTAAAAGCTCGGAAAACTAAATAAAGTAGCGATAAATTCTCTACACACATATTGAACAATACAGCAAATGGAATAAATTTCCTTCATCTTACGATGTTATTGGATTCTTAATCTGTTTCAATTAGTCTGATGAATTAATGAAATATGGTAAACATTAACATTGTTGTATATTTGTATGTTAAATTGAAAATTGTTTTTGTTTTTTGTGTTTACGTCTCCGTGAACTGAAAAGTTGAGAAATTTCAAGAAAACTTTGATTGAATGCAAAACTTCTTCCAGCAATGCAATTAAAGTGTGCAAGTTGCAATTGTTATTCACTTGGTTTTATGAAACTTTGAATTTAAGATGCTAATTGTCATATTGTGTAATTATTTTTATTTCTTAATGTTGAGACAAAGTAACATCGCAGCATCGCAGTTTATACTGCAGTCTATGAACTTGCAGTCTATGTCTTTCAAAAGAAATTACAATTAATTTAACTCGAGACAATTTTCAAAAAAGTTTGAGTGAAAATAAGGCTAGAAATTGAATATTACTTTAAAAACAGGTAAAATCGAGTTTTGAGTTAAAAGAACCCGTTCCTAATTTAAATACTGATTTTCCTGGAAAATTTCAATAGAACATTCCCCGAGTTCATTTTATCTCAAACCAAAAGTTGCTTTTTGCTTTAATTAAATCTTTTGTTCCCGAAAATTTCTCCGCGAATTTCTTATTTCCTCGGAAAAAACTTGTATTTCATTTTAATTACTTTAATTAAGCTGATGATGATTACGCAAATGAGATTCTGTTGAATGATTATTAATACTTTTGTTTATTCAGCTAAATGGAGTAAACGAAGTCATTTAATTACATGACGGAACAATGATTAATTACAGGAACTTTCTTGAAGACATGTCGATTTGTGGTAGGTATACTTTTGAAATTATAATTCAAATTTACTTATAAATTTCCTAAAAATTTTGGTGAAAATTTACCTGACGCCATTTGTTTTCAGTACAAGTTGTTTTTTGTTCCAAATTAGTATTTTTATTTTTAACTAAAAACTTTCAATATTTAATCCTGAAAAATAATAATTTTCACAGCTTTACCAACAAATCCGAAAATTATTAATCCCAACGAGTTTTGTCATTTGCGCACATAATCATTTATGAAATTCTTTAATGAATCCATTTCGGTGGGTAAATTGCGGTTGTGATTATTCCAAAAGCTTCACAGAAAATAATAATGTTTGTTTGTGCAGAAACGAATTAATTACGTTTACATGTTTGAATGTTTATCACAAGACAATTAATGATGCTTCAAAGTTTCTACACATATGAATGGAATTCAAACTTAGCAAGCACAATTAAGCTGGCAAAATAAATATTACATCAAAATTACACAGACGCTCCATAATTTAGTACCTGCCATACAGATTTCCGGTAATTTAGTTGAGTTGTTTCTGTAAAAGGACATATTCAAAATTCCAATGAAAGCTCAATTAATACCACTCTAATTATTAAGTGGGATTGATTTTAAAGATTGCGAAAGGTGTGTTTTCTTAAAGAAGTCAATCAGATTTTATTATAACTAGTCCCTAACTTTTGAATTTTTTCTGCATCCGGAGATTACCCAAGAAAGTATTCTGCCGATGACTTCAAGTTGAATGTATGTAAAGTTCTTTAATTAGCACAATTCTCGGATATTTTGCGCTACAAAAACTTCCCAGCAGAATTTTGTTTACATTCTGTGGTTTTACCAATTATTTTAGTTTGGTGGTTTTCAGTTTGAACTTCGTGTTGAAGAAAAAGTTTTGGGATTCAGTGGAAACCATTTTTTTTTGCTTACTGAACTCATACCTGTTAGAGCACCACATGGTACCTAATTGTATGGTCGGAATATGGAAAAAACAGAGTTTTAATCTATTTAAGGACATGCTTTGAATTTGCAATTACTTTTCAAGCTTTTCATGTTTACCCAATAACAGTGTTAATATTAATTAAAGCGATCTATCTTCAATATTAAATTATTTCAATAACCCCATAATTGAGCATTCAAATCATAAAATCATAAAACCAACCATCGAATAATATTTTCCTAATATCATGTGATTAAACCTAATGTCATTTCCTTACCACTCCCAACACACATTTCCAGATCTAATCGGAACAAGGACCAACTGATGCAAATGTTATACAAAATACGAGGGGAAAACATTACGCTCTTCCGTATATAATTAACTGAAGAAAATAATAAAATTCTACTTTAAACAAATGTACTCCAGAAATATCTATAAGAGAAGCCATAAATTTGGAGCTATGATTTTCCCTCAACTATATGTGCTAATCTGATATTTCAATATTAGATTCACAGCGCTGAGATACATAAACATCTAAACAAGGCAAATTTATGAATTTATATGCAGACATGCTGTAATTCCATTGATTAGCAAATTTCGGAATGTTTGTTACACTTAAACATAATTTTCTGGAATCAAACGTAATTAATCATGCACATAAAATGATTAATGTATTTAACGTTTCAATGTTTGAGCAAAATAATGGATTAAATGGAAATTGTGAATTTCGACTGAATCGACCAATTGTTAAGCAATTAAGCATGTTTGAACAATTTGGGAAATTCTGATAAGTAGGATTGTCATCTCGTAAAATAATGAATTTATTCTGATAAATATTGCTTAATTTGACTAAAATTGGAATCGCTCTTTTAATCGATAAATACATTATATTAATTCAGATTTCAGATACGTTCCTGGATCTATTTCATAAATTAATTTGTCTTGTTGGAATTATATTCTACTAATATGAAAGGATCCTTAATTTTAATGTTAGTTATAGATTATTTTATATTCAATAACAATAATTGATTGACAGTGTTTATAAATATAAGGCTAATGCCAGATAATTGAATGGAAAATCTAATTTTTATGACTTTACAACTATTCAAATTAAAAATAAAATAATTCAAAAGTTTGATCAAATCCTCTAAAAAAAAGTTTCTTTATGAATTATTTTAAAATTTAATTTTAACTTGAAACATTGCATTTGCGTCTCTCTATAGAAACTAGAAAATGCATACGTTTATGCCAAGCCAACAAACACGAGCCAACAAGATAGCACCAAAAGCACTATGTAAAGCATGCTTACCTTAGCTCGAAGCAATTTATCTAGAAAGTTAACTAGTAAAACTGTTCTATTTAATTTTAAACACATAATGTGACGATAATTTTCGTAGCAAAAGCCACATCCCAAACACAAACAACAATTTCTCACTCGGCTGGAGTTTTTAGGCAAAAAGTATTGAGTATTATATTGCAAATGAACTGACTCGACGGTTTTAGGAATTGTATAATAGGAGCTTCATGTGGTTTGAGCTAGATAATAATAAAGAATCTAGGCGCGATTTCTGAAGAATTGCTTTGAAAGATTCGGGGTTGGAATATTTTATGGCAGATAATTGAAATTGTGAGGTTTTTTGAGTTTGAGTTAATTAATATTAATTACAACGAGAAAGCATGATAAAGTTCATTAATATATGCGCAAAATGTTAATTTGATATTTAAAAATTCCTAGATTTTAATTTTTATACTTCATGTAAGATTTTCTTGGTTAATTATATTATATCTTAATTATATTAATCATTATAAAATGAAAATTATTAATTCTTGTGTTATAAAGTCAAACATCAATGAAATAACATACTTTTGTGAACTAATGTTTTCCATACAACGACTTGCGGAAGTTCAATATTTTCAGATTATTTCTTAAACTCCATTTAGCTGATAATAATTGATATTAACAAATCAATGATCAGTATTGTTTAGATCTCAAAACAATGAGCATCAAAAGCACTCTAATATAATCAAATATTTTAATTCGACGGTATTGATATTTTTTCATAGGCTTAATGGACAATATCAAATGAACTTTTGTGGTGCTCTCACTCATGATCATGAGAATAAAAGCTTTGTCCATGTGCAGATGATGATTCTGAAATTTCATCAATTTTACAATATCCCCTCATTCATACATTGCTATATTTTGGTTAGAACCGAAATTCTAAACTTCCTCGATTCCCGCAACCGAAATTCTAAACTACAATGTCATCAACAGCACTCGTAAAATACAACAGATAGAATATTGTAAGTTGGTAATGCATATTCTTTTGAATTGTTTCGAGGCTCTAGGCTGTCCAACCAATTTCAATTCTAAATCTCTTTGAAGAGTTTTGAGGCTTTTAGAGTTCATTACAATATCAGATTTCCGTCATTGCATTGAAAGTTTGCACACACAGACATTTTTCATGCAATGACCGAACAGCTGAAGAGCTTTTATCAAAATCAAATTTCAGACTCAGTTCTCTATCAAAATTGTGTTTTTGAAAATATTCACAATTTCAAATAGTCAAAAGTACCGAAAACATTGGAAAATCTCAAATTGCTCCCCAAAATAAAATCAAGGATATATTTAGCTTTACATTTTCCACGAACATGAAAAATGCGCTCAATTTTATCATTTAATTAAAAATGAGAATTGTGAAAAGGACTTTGAATGCGAAAAAGCTGTATATTTTAGAAATGTTGAAAAGTTGTGCTCCCTGTTTGAATATTAACTTTGGTGGAATTATGAAATTATTATGGAAAAAAATACAGAAAAATATGCTTTGAGCTCTTATCTCGTGCAAACAATAGCTGAGCTTCCTTTGACAAAAAAATATTATGTAGAAAAGTTGGATATTTTTTTCGCATTTTTTTCGCATTCAGTAAATTTATGTAATTATTTTGAAAAGTTTTCGATGAAAGGATTTGCCACAAATTAGTTTTAAAGAATTTATGAAATTTATGGATTGTATTTATGAAGTTTATGAGTGTTGATTTTATATGTTTTCTGTTTTTTAAGGAAGTCAAATGATACTTGACGCTTTTTTGATATTGGTAAAAGCCTAATTTGGGTGATTTCAACCAATAAAACCCTCAAAGTGAAGAAACAACCTTTCGTATTCCTTTTACCATTTATCTTTTATTACGTAATTTGTGTTTGATTGATTGTACAATCGTTGATGTTGATTTATAAATCAAGTAGTAATAGACAAAATTGCTACAATTTGGTTACAATTTAGAGCCAACCGGTCGAACAATCATTTCGGTGACATTTACATGGGGTGGTGTTGAAAGAAGAAAGAAAATAACGTCAGCAATATCTTCAGGCTGAAGTTTTGGGTCAGTTTCTAAGAACTTCAGCATAGCGTTTGAGGATCCAGCAGCTTTGAAGATATTTGTGTTTACATGGCCAGGAGAGATACACTGTAAAAATATTTTAGATTACACAATTAACATCGTTTTAAAATGCACGGGAGCGTACCGATACACGAATCTTGTCCAACTTTTTAATTATCAACTCCTGTCTCAAGACTTCAGTGGTCGCAGTTATGGCGTGTTTTGTTGCTGGATACATGTTATTTTTATTTGGAAAAAAGGGAATAAAATGCCCCCAAACACTGTTCAAATTGATGATGTATCCATAATCACCAGTTTTAGACATCGACTTGAAAGCTGCTCTTGTGCAACGAATTACTCCAGTGAGGTTCACTTCAATAACTTCTTTCAGGTTTTTATAAACTTCTTCTCCTTCATCGAGAAGAAGGACATTTTTAGCTAATCCTGCATTGTTGATTAGAACATTTATTCCACCTACATTTTCTTCAATCCATTGGAAAGCTTTTTTCACAGACTCATCACTAGTAACGTCACAATGGTGGGAGAAGATTTTTCCGTTGGACGAAGCTTTTATTTTCTATAATGAACATTATACCATTCCTTTACTTGGAAACTAAATATTTATAAGTTCAAATAAAGTTTCTCTTCATTGAATTAGTTTAAGAATTTAACCACACAAACCACTCAAAGTAAAAAGATTGGAGCTTTTATCAAGTTCGCTCAAAGTTCACAGTACGTAATTTTACCTCAATATTATCTAAATTAATATCAAGCCCAACTGTGGTTAGCCCGGCTTCAGCAAGTTTTGATAATACTGCTGCTCCAATTCCTGAATTTGCTCCAGTTACAACTGCTATCTCATATTTATCCATCTTCGATCAATATATTGGTTGTGGTTGTCTATAAACCTGAAAACTGACTGAAGAAATATTTCTAGATTTCTTAAACGTCGAGTAAACAATCTTCTTATCGTGACATTTTGCTGCGATTTGAACAATAATAAAAGTCATGTGTAATGTTGATTATGTGTGTATTATGTGTATACCCAAAAACTTAAGAAAAGAGCTCTCAATAAATAAATCTTCTTTCTCTATTGTTATTTCAGGTGATTTTGTAAAATTGAAATATTTAATCACAACATTTAAAAAAATAACTTAATATATTTTTCTACCTCTCTTGATTTTTTGATATTGTTGAAAGATGATTTTATTACTCACGGTTTAATTGTTAACTCGAGTGAAATATTTGAGATTCCTTCGCAAAATATCCAACGCAATTTTTTATAGATCATTAAGTTTATTGTTTAAATGCCAATAACCAAAAAATATAAGCAATTCGATTTGCATTTTTAAAATTCAAGCCGTCAATTTATTATAATGTTTCATTATTAAAAATTCCATCAAGAAATTTTATTCGAATGGAAAGTGTTAGTAGAATGCTACTCGTTGTTACAATAATATTATTTAGTTATTGTATAAATTCAAAGGGGCACAGTTTCATCAAAAAACAAAACTTAATTACAGCTAATAGAAGTTTTAATAAATTCTGTACATAACAAACAAAGATTGTGTCACACAAAAACATCACCAAATTAATTTAAAAGAGACCAACAGTTGCCCCTCCAATTGAATTCAATAAAATTTGATTCTTTTTTTTTGTAATTTACATACCAATATAGGAAAAACATATTTTAGATAGCAAGTCAACTCACAGTAGACTGTAGAGTAACCAACAACTCCATTAATATTAACTCATAAAAGCCAGTCGCGCTCTCACATGTGGTCCGAGATAACGCTTTTTGCATCAACTGATAAGAATTTGATAAAATTTGCTTGTTTGTATATTTGTTTTTTCAGTTTTCTTTGAGTAAATTCAGTTGATAGCTGGAAATATGCAGAAGTGGCAAGCAAAAGTGGCTGTCGTAACGGGAGCTAATTCTGGTAATGGATTAGCTATTTTGACTCAGTTGGCTCAAGAAGGAATGATTGTGGTTGGACTTGATTTACAGACTGATCAGATTGAGGTGTGTTCATCATTATTTTTATAACTACCTAGAAACGAATGACAAATATCAAAAACTTCAAAAATTTTCGCTTATAAATTGTTTTATTGCATTGATTTTCATTTTTAGAAACTCAAGCTAGAAAAGCAGAATCAGAAAATATTCGCTGAAATCTGTGACATCACGAAAGACGAACCTGTATCAAAAAGTTTCAAGTGGATCGATGAAATTTTGGGTGGCGTAGATGTTCTAGTAAACAATGCAGGAATTCTTAAAAACATCGACCTTCTGGACGAACAGCCTTTCGCGCTGGTAGAGTTGCAAAAAATAATTGATGTAAATATAACGGGAGTACTGCGGTGTACTCGAGCAGCTTTTGCTTCTATGAAGCTGCATGGGGACTATGGCTACATCATAAACATAAACAGTATATTGGGCCATAAAGTGGAGTTTTTAGGCGATTTAAAGCATAGCATGTACACCCCAACTAAATATGCTCTCACAGCCATTACGGAAGTTTTGCGCCAGGAGCTTTTCAAAATGAAGAACATAAAAGTTCGAGTGTCGGTAAATATTTTTGTACAATTTTAGGTCGTGATTTTTTGCAACAATAAAATGATTAATTATGTTTTTAAATTATTTTCATGAAATTTCTTAAAAAGTGTTTTGAATGAAATATTAATTTAAAAAATTTAATGTATGCAAAAAATCATCACAAATTTAATGGAAAATCAGAAGAAAATATTAACTCAAATTAAAATTTTTAGAGCGTTTCACCGGGCCTTGTGGACACAAACTTGCAAAGATCTTGCGGCGTTAATTTAGAACTTAAAAAGTTAAATATTGCAGCGCTACAGCCAAGTGACATTTCGGAAGCAGTGATTTTTCTCTTAGGCACTCCCCATACCATTACAGTAACAGACATTCAGATGGAGCCTGTAACCACTTCTACATTAGCTAATAGCTTAAAAATTAATTAATATTACTAGGCATATTTCAGTTTATATTGGTTTCAAGTTCAAGTTTACCTTTAACATAAGAAAAATTGTAATCAGTCAAGAAAGAAGTTCATGCGTTGAATGTATTTTGTTTTGTTTTGTTTACTACTACTCTAGCAAATATACGTAGAAACAAATTAAAGCTTAATTCTATACATTGATGAAATATTTTTTATACTTTATTTCTTAAAGTTTTCATCTAAATTCATGAAACTCATGCATTGTTTTAAATTGAGAGATTGAGAAGAGATCCCATATTTCAAAGCATTTGTTTACAACCTACACACACATGACACTCATATCACATGTTATTTTCATTTTAATCGTAGCAAAATGTCATGATAAGAATACTGTTGACTTAGAGTGGTCGAGATTCGTCCATAATTAGTCAATATTTAGGTTTTCGGGTAACCACATCCAATTTATTGATAAAAGATGGACAAATTTAAAGTGGCAGTTGTAACAGGAGCAAATTCAGGAATTGGTGCAGCAGTATTATCGAAATTATCCAAAGCTGGGCTAACCACAGTTGGACTTGATATTAAATTAGATAACATTGAGGTAAAATCTTGACTGTGAACTTTGAGCGAATTTGATAAAAGCTTCAATCATTTTTTTTGGACTAATTTGAAATGAAATGATTATTTTAAAAATATATTTATTTGTAGAAACAAAAAGCTTCATCGAACGGAAAAATCTTTTCCCACCATTGTGACGTTACTAGTGATGAGTCTGTCAAAGAAGCTTTCCAATGGATCGAAAAGTCAGTAGGAAACGTAAATGTTATGATCAACAATGCAGGATTAGGAAAAAATGTCACGTTACTCGACGAGAAGGAAGAGGTCTATAAAGACCTTAAGGAAGTTATTGAAGTTAACCTCACTGGAGTAATTCGTTGTACAAGAGCAGCTTTCAAGTCGATGTCTAAAACTGGTGATTATGGATACATCATCAATATGAACAGTGTTTGGGGGCATTCTGTTCCTTTTGCACCAATGAAAAGTAACATGTATCCTGGCACTAAACACGCCATAACTGCGACCACTGAAGTCTTGAGACAGGAGTTGATAATTAAGAAGTTGGACAAGATTCGTGTATCGGTAAGCTCCCTTACATTTTAAAACGAGTTTTAAAAATTAAATCATAAAAATATTGTTACAGTGTATCTCTCCTGGCCATGTAAACACAAACATATTCAAAGCATCTGGTTCTTCAGATGGTCTGCTGAAATATCTAGAAACTGACCCAAAGCTCCAGCCCGAAGATATTGCTGACGTTATTTTCTTCCTACTTTCTACACCACCACATGTAAATGTCACCGAAATGATTGTTCGACCGGTTGGCTCCAAATTGTAGCAATTTTATCTATTACCACTTGATTTATCGATCTCTTTAGATTGCATAATCAATAAAACACAAATTACGTAATTAAAGATAAAAGGTAAAAGGAATACTAAGGGTGGTTTCTTTACTTTGTGGTTTGCTTTTATTTGCTGAAAGCACACAAGCAGAGCTTTCATTTGCTCTTGAACTTTGATGTATAACATAGTAAATTATTCAGTTAAATTATTGAAAGAATTTCAATAGATAATATGAAACAAAAACTTTAATCGTAAACAATGTCAAACTGTAAGTTCTTTAAAAATATAAAAACTTCATGATTCAAATATTGTGCTCAAAATCTATCATAACCATCTTTCCCTACAGGGGTCTTATTTACCCTCTTTTCAATTTGAGTGTAAAACAGAAACCCAATTATACAAATGACATCTATTTTTTTTTTGTATTTGGTGTCAAAACAGCAAAACAAATCGACGTTTCCATTTCAATTAAAAACTTTGCAATCAAATCGGGCGGCAAAAACGATGAAACCATGAATTTTTCATGCAATTAATCAACCAGTGAGGAGAATTCGAGCGAATTGAAAGGTGTAAAGCGGAATGTAAAAAACATTAAAAGTGCCTTTTGCGACAGCTTTGTCATTCAGTTGAAGCGTGGATTCATTACTTAATTGCTTGCATGTTGTTTTTGGATGGAGCTGGTTTTTCTAGTGAATTTTAATGGAAATGGATTTTTTTAACCAGAGATCACGGCAGAAGGTCTCTGAAACAATACACGTGCAAAAATTTATTAATTTAATTGGTGTTCAAAATTATGATTATTATTTAATGGTAAAAAAAACTTTCAAAATGGTTGGCATAGACCTCTGGCATGCATTCTGTTAAAATTTGGCAAGATAAATATGTGCATTTGCACTTTTGTACCTTTTTATGGTTCGAGCACAATTGAAACATTTGCTGAGTAAACTTTTAGAATATATGAACCCAACTCGCTTTGACAGTAGATTTTAAACGAGAAGAGCTTATAACTCACCAAATGCAAGTCCCTATTCATTCTATTCATTCTATTCATGGTTGGCGCTAAATCAACAAAGCAACTATCCATTACTTAAATTGGAATTTCATCCTGTATGCTGTTCTCTATGAGCAAAATAAATGGAAAGCAGCAAATTTTAAATTTCAGAATTTCATGAATTTAACGATGATTTCATGAAAATTGCGAGAAAGTAGCAGCACACGAGGAAACGAATGAACTTTGTGCCAGCTGCAACAATAAAATGTGATAACTGACAACATATTGGGACTGCTATTAACATTTTTGAACAGTAGAGGCCGAATTTAAGGATAAAGCAGAAGGAACCTTTCAAGTTGAATTCATGCTCGAGTATTATGAGCTTTTTGGGCTACCAGGGTTCAAAATAGTAAAGTTTAATTTTAATGTTTTTTATTTGATATTATGGATTTACACGTTTGAATTACATACAGAATTCATGATAAAACTCTTGAGAATGAAATAACCTTTTCTCAAAATTCATGTTGCTTTAAACATCTGCTCAACCCCTGTTTTCCTTCTAGTTCATTCATATCGCGAATCGGGGAACTTCAATAAAATTACTTTATCAATAAAACTGAGAATGGAAGGTCCGCGGGGAAATCAGTTGTAGGGAGGAATACATTTTAAAGCATATCTGGGTTATTTATGGGCAAAACATCATTTTTATCTGGAATATTTCAAATATTTGGAATATTCGTTTTTCAAATGTTTCTAAAATTTTTTTTGTGCTTCATATTTGTTGCAAACTTCCTGCAAAATCCGACAGAATCATATTGTATTTTTGTCGGCACACAGTGTATATTTTATTCATTAAAGCGATTGCAGATGAGATGTGCTTTAGTTTGTGCAGTTAACGTGAAAATCGATTAAAATTTATTGTTATTGCATGGGGTACACTCTTGTATGACGAGTTAAATTTCAGTGCAGGGAAATGTGTCGTGATTGATATAATGATGAGAGTTTGGTTAATATTGAATTTCGCTATACATATGGGAAGAAAAGCTTGTCAATTTAATTTAACTATGATGATTATCACTTAAGTTTAGTTGCTATTGGTTTAGAGTAGTGAACATTATGAGCTTTTCATTGCATTTCAGAAATTCTAACTGACGTTATTTAAATCACATAAATTGAAAAAAATATTTACATGCTACATACATTTGCATTTTTAAATCGAATACACCATTCATCATACAAAACATTCACTCCAATAACTATTCGGGAAGAATTTGATTGTAATTCGATTGTATATTACGTGAGTAGATTTTTTGGAAACGATCGAAAATATCAATACATCAAAAATCGTCAAATATGGAGAATACAATGAATGGAAATATTATTTTTGGAAATGCAAGATTCTATAAATAACGAACGTATACTTGATTCTACACAAACAGAGTAGGTGCTTGAGCATGAAATCATAAAATGCAATGTATATTTACGAGTAACACAAATTCATTGATCATTGTAGATGGTGAATAAATATTGAAATATTATAATGATTTCGTGGAAATTATAATCAATTGGAATAAAATGAACTTAATAATGTTATCATTGCATCTGTTCAGTAAAGTCTCATCATGCTTTAGAGTTCAGGAGAAATTTTGGAATGTTGATAAACAAAATTAATTTCAAAAAATAAACTTTAATGAACTGAAAGCTTCTTTAATGAGAAACTGTAATTTTATAATTTTATTCTGAAAATTTTAAAGATGCTTTCATCATTCATAAAAATTTGATAAAATTTATTATTGTAATTCTGCAAATTCAATAAAATTCCATCCCCTCTTGACTGATGTATCAAAACATTTCAAATCTTCGAGTATTGATGCCAGATTCTGTGAACTCAAATATTTGCCGATTCAATGAGTTCATGATTCATATACTTTGTTTAAAATGATCTGAATTTCAAATTCACCAAAAATGCCAAAATATCGAATTATTGAATGTTTTTTTCAAGGCAGAAAACATAACAGGCAATGTAAACATATTGTGCGAAATTAAATTTAATATTCAAATTCGCTAAAATAATTGCACGTCATGAAACATCATGAATCGTTCGAATTTTTATGATAATGCCTCCCTATCTTCCACATTGTTTGAGTTTTTTTATAGACAATTCAGCAAGGATGCTATTAAAAATGTTTTGAATAAAATTGAAATGTATTTATTTTGAATTTGGTGTTGAGTTTCTTTAACCTGTAGACTCATTTTTTATTCAAAACTCAAACATTTAAATCAGTTTAAATGTATTGCACGTCAGATCGACTTTCAAGGATTTTTCTCTCATCGTTTAAAACTTTTTATGACTTTGACGCACTTCAATTTTTCACTGCTTCAGTTGATATCAAGCAACCACTCCAGATTTTTAATTTCCACGAAGGATATGAGTTCTGACTTTCTGAGTACTTCACAAACACTTGTTGTGTAATTTTCGAAAATATTCATCATAATAATGTCATAAATTACAAGAAAAGCTGCGCAAGACGTCATTTGAGCAGTTAACAGCAGGACCTATTTCATTTTATAATTGGCGAACTTATAATATTTATAATAATTCACGAAAGAAGATGATCTACTTACAAACATATTTTAATTGAAAATTTTATTTTTGTTCTGAATTGTTTGAATAAATTCTGCATTTACTTTTTATGTTTGGCTTCATGAGAAAAATCTTATAAGGCTTTCTTTATAAGGCTTTCTTTAAAAGCTTCCAAGATACACAAGAATCTTCACAATCCTACAATCCTAAGCCCGCGAAACAAGCCTAATTAAATAAATTCCCAGCAACTCTTCTTCTAATCTTTTTTTTTTCCTCTTACCAACCAAAATCAAACCTTCTAAATTTCCGTTCTGGTATTTTTCATAATTGGATTTTCAAACATTCACGTTAAAAGAATTTTTATAGTCGATTAAATATTTCTGTTCGAGAGCTTGTAATTGAGTCGGTACGGCATCCTAAGGGAGGCATAAATCAACTATTGATAGCATCGGTGCTAGAATTGTTAGCAATACTCGAGCAAATACTGAAGATGCATCATACATACGTGTTGGGTAAGGAAAGTGGTGCTGAAAAGATTGCACCGCAAGGAGTAGGTTGAAGTATTATAATAATGTGCTGGGAACAAGTTATATGTCTGTTTTTATATTTCATTGATTTATCGAATTTTGTGTAAGCTTTCAATTAGCATATTTTTGTAGGGGAACTTTGAGTAACATTTCAATTTTCCTAAATTCAGACATTCCTAATGAATTGATATGTTATGTAAATTATGTTTTCAATATTTTACCAATTCTATTTCAACATTGTTAATTTAAAAAAAAATCTAGAGAAATAAATTGACTATTCAAAAATCATGTTCTTCTGGATTTTGAGAAAAATTAATTTGAAATACTTTTTTTAAGAGTGCCAATTTCTAAAATGTTTTGATTGATCAGCCTACATATCCCCGAATTATTTTGATGCATGATGACAAGTATATGTTTATACGCCTCTCAGCAAAAATAATGAATGTTACCATTTGCCAGTGATTTATTGCAGTTATATGATAAATATTTGGCATATATACACACATTTTGGCAGTTTGCGAAACAAATTTTCATATGTTATGATAATTAATTGTGGCACGATTCATAATTTAAAGTATTGTTTGCGAAAAATTATTGTGATTGTTTGATTGCACCTGATGCAAAATAATTGGGTGTGTCGAAGTAGTTTGTTAAGAGTTTGATTAGTTTTTATATTTTAATTAGATTTTAAAGGCTTTTACAATTTATAATTTCGATTTTAGTTTGTTTTGTAGTTAATTTGTTTCTAACCGAGAATAAATTGGATTTTTGCAACTTTGTATCCAATTAACAATATATAATTAACTAACACAAATTGAAACGTTAATTAATTCTTGCTTTTAAATAATCTAAAATAAATTTCAACCACTGGAGTATTAAAAATAATTGTAAAGATCAAAACACTAAACTTGTTCAGAAATTTATTCAAATCATTAAAAATAAAAACTATATTGTCAAGCACCATTGAATGTGCATTAACTCTGCAACATTTCTGAGAATATTAATATTTAAAAACTCATGTAAGATAAATCACAAAATTCTCAAAGGTAGTATACAAATCATGGTATGTATCATCAACGAATAATGATCATAGCAATTGTTTCTTGGAGGTTCAAACCATAAATTAGATTTGCCTACACTTCAAATCCAATAATTGCATTCTTCACAATTATGAAATCTGTTCTGCTTTCAAGTGTTATCAGCGAATGTTCACAGAGATTAAAATTCCTATAAATAGGATTTTTTGATAGATTTTTAGGACAAAAAATATTAAATATATTATGTTGTGGAATATAATGTCCAAATGCAAGAATTTAAATTTTGCGATATTAAAAAAACTAAAAAACATACTTGGAGTGTTATTTTAAAATCCTCATTTGCTCAAGAGGTGCAAAGTAAATGTTTGCGGCTCAAAATATCGTTTTCGCTTCAACTTTTGTTGAACTTGTTCAACTCCTGTGATGTGAAGAGCGCTTCAGAGTTGTGATTAAATCACACATGAACTCACATTTTGATGGCAAAGAGTTCTATATAAAGGGCGCTTTTTTGAATTGCCAACAAAAGCTCGCAATTTTTTGCAAAACTGGGGTTGGGTGAGAAAAATTTTTTTTCTCCATTTTTCATAATTTTTTGTTTCCTGTGGATCAAAGATTTAAAAAAAATGAAAAACATTAAAACTATAATTTGCAAAGATATCCCTCAAAATTGTCCTCTAACACAATATAATACACATCACATTTTTGAATAAATAAATAATTATAATTCACATTGAAGCGTATGTGAAAAACTTTTTGCAAAGAAATTTTTAAAAATTCAAATGGAAATGTGCGATTATGATCTTGTCAAACGAAATGAGTAATGATGGTGCAAAATGGAAATCTCATATTGCAGGATACCGAATGAGTTAACTCAACGAGCGGAATCCTTCAAACTTTAATTGCATATTTGTTTGAATCAGATTTTTTTTGACGTATTTTCCAATATTATTGTCTCCAATCAGTGTATAATTTAATTGGATAATATGGCTACGTAAATATTAATTATTGAGCCCTTTTAAGCTTACACTAATGATTGATATAATTTATAATGCTTGTTTTTTGAAGTAATTAAAAATCAAAATTGTATCGAAATTTCGATTTTATCACTTTACAAAAAATTATTTCAAAGATTATATCCAAGAGGAACAGATATCCTCGATCTATGAATTTATTGGTTGATTGATAGATTTTAATTACTGCTGGTGATGAAAAATATCTAAAATTTCTACAAATGAATGAAATATTTTATTTGATTCTAATAATCCATTAATCCATCAGGTACATGTCCTTACATAGAAGTAAAAAAGCAATGTATTTATATTGTTCCGAAAGCGTGAAAAAATTTCGCAATTTACAGAATAGTGACATTCAAAGCATCCTCCAAACGTTTACCTGTAAACTACCGCAACAACACAATCTACACTGTAAATGTGATGTAATGTTTGTACCAGCATAGTAATGCTTCAGTAACGAGTTTATGTTTTCCTCGCACATTTAAAATTAAATTGTGTTTGTGTGCCGTCATAGCACAATTTTCAATTTCCTTATTTCAATTGCCGAAGCAATTTTCGCAGCGGCAAATATACCAGGAACAAATTGCTCCGAGTACTTCTTTCACTACTGTCAAATGCCATGCATAGTATCTTAACATTTTATAGTGCCACACAATATCTACGAGGATGCAAAAGGCGGTACTTGACTTTATTATCCCATAAACACAAAATTGAAGCTATACAGTTTCCTTGCATGACATCCGTGGAAAGGTGAGGCTGGTTTATGGACGCTTTTTATTGTGTTTGGTTAGATATTGAAGCTTTACAACGTTTATGCGCTTTTTTCTGAGTCTATTCCGTTAAAAGTAAATTCATTATACTTTTGAAAGCTCTGAATCAAAAATAATTTCTATTTCGTTTAAATTGAACAGAAATTTACAAGTATGAAATTGACTTAAAACAAAGCACTAAAGTTCAATTTCATGGGTCAAATGTTTTGTTTTTGCCTCCAACCTTTCAAAATTTTTGTTGATGCAGTCAGAGAGATTTTTCATTTACATGCTTTAAAATTATAAACAGCATTTTTAATCTTCCTCATATATTATTTTTCTTAATATAGTAAAAATATTATTATGTGCCTAAACAATTCTCACAATACTAATCCACCCAATTACTGTTAAAGCCAAATCGTTCCAACTTTATTTCCACACTCAAAAAAGAGACGAAGAAAATCGTTGCATGCACAATATTGTAATAACAACGATAAAAACGTGACTCTTTAATAAAGATGAGCATTTAATATTTAAAAAGATACGATAATATAAACAAGAATACATAAAAAGTTCATTTAACGATTTTATTTGCTGAAAAAAACGGAAATCTCCAAAATATCATGCATGTCAGAATTTCCCGAAAGAATCAACCAAGCAAAAAAATGGTTCAACAAAGAAAATCGACACTTTTGATATTATTATGCTGACCCTTTTTCCATATCTGCCTCCCTTCAAGCTAGGAATTTACTTCATCTATTTTCACAAACGTGACGAAGCATAGTCCTAATTCAATTTGTTCCAAAAAAGTCTCTTTGCGACAAATTTTGCTTTGAGATGTAAATTGCCTTTTGTAAAGTTATGACTTGTGCAGAGTCCATGGACGAACGCTTCTAATCAGCACGATTTCTTGTAACCATGCAAATTCTTTTTTGTCGGGGATTGTACATGAAGTTGGCTGGTGACAAGGCTATAGTGGAATATGCTTTATTTGATGGATCGATGATTTTCATTAGAGCTTATGAGTTCTATGGAAAACATACGTACAACTCTTTCTTTTTCAATTTAGTTTATTCATTTATAAGTTGGGTGAGCTTCTTGTACTTGAAATTCAAAATAAACATTTTTATCGTAAAAGCTTTTCAATCAAACTTATACATATTTCAATTTGAATACTTTAGGTAAAAATTTTTCTAAGTAAAAACGATTAACATGTTCATTGTTCATCCATAAGCTGTAAAAGTTTTACATTGTTCTTATTAAAATAAATTCCACCCTTTGAACTACACATTGCATCTTATTCTTATTTCATGCTTTTATATTTTCCATGTTTTCCATATTTTTATATTTTTATGTGTGCAATGTTACATTTCAAAATATTTTTCTCGCAAAAACTTGAGTATGAAATGGAATAACGTGTCAAGCATACAAATTGAAAATTTTCCCGGGAATAATATTCGAATATTTTATGGAACAAGATCTGGCTTTGAATTTCATTGCTGTCAGTTGAGAAATTTTTCGCTCTGGCGAAAATTTCAAGAAAAATCGTCTTTAAGGTGTCCATCAACAATTATCTTGGCATGAAAAACTTTGGTCAACACACTTGTTCCGGTGGAAGATGGAGTCCGCTGGAATTTTGTTAGAATAACAACAAAATATTTTTTACTACTGAAGAAGCAAGGAAAAGCTTCCAAACCTGCTCTCTATAGTCTATCATGGAGAGGTCACTACTGATTTAAAGCAAGGACCAGCTAGGAAAAACCATTACTGTGTAGCAAGGAAAAGCTTCAAACCCCGCTCTCGCAAGAGACGTAACTGATTAAAGCAAGGAAATGCTTCAAACCCCGCTTTTGCAAGAGGCGTAACTGATTAAAAGCAAGGAATAAAGCTACCAAACCACAACTGAATGAAGAGGCAGAAGATGGTGCCAGCCATCAGAAGTTTCTTTTAATTATTATTGATTATGTTATTGTGCAAGTTTTAATAGCCTAGTTGCTGAAAAACTTAATAAAATTCAAATTAAATTAAATTAAACAAGATCTGAAGCAACTGAAAAACTGCGAGAATGAATTGTGAGAAACAGAAGAAACAACATCAATTTTTTGTGCGCTTCATGATTGTCTAATAATTTACCATCTTATGCCACAGTTGCACTTATCAGTGGCTCCCAGCCTTTGTATCGTCTATTGAATATACAGGAGAGAATACTGAAATTGTGAAAGCTCTAAAAATTCTGGTAAAACTCTAGAAATATTATTTTATCTTTGAAGTGTAGAAGATTGGAAGATGAAGAACTGGCAATTCAAGAATCATTTTAAAATTCGTTTGGGAAAGCACACAAGACAGCATAAAGACGAAATGTTTCATGTTTGTCATGCGAGGGTTCCTTTTGCTGTTCCAATAAAAGGATGATTCTCTATGATTCTCTATGATACTATGATGATATGGTTTGTTACACTTAAGGACTTGAGGAAACTTTTCTCTTTGTCTAAATTCGTGTGCTTTTGTGCTTTTTGTGCTGTGAGTATGTTTTGAACTTTTATGTTATGAGACGCAACCGAGGAAATGCTGTAACATGATTTTATGGAACATGAAGTTGTTTGAGTTTTCAAAGTTTATGTTACGAGATTGAAAATGTTTGAACTTGAAATGATACATACATGTTGAAGGGATTTTAGAGAACTTTTTAGTGTCTTCATAAAATCTAATTATGGTGATGATAACAATTTTGATGATGTTCTCATCATTAGAATTATTTTTTTATTTATTTTAGCAATTTGTAACTTTTAAAAATCAATATCACTGAAGTTGAAGGCAATGTTCCATTTATTATTAAGATTAGTATCTATGATAATTGTTTTCTACAACTAATTGACAAATTGGAGACAAATCAAGTTGTCTGTTGATTAGCACGTGTAAGATATGTAAATTAAATAGCTCGAATCTTCAAAAAATCAATTCATCATGAAAAAGCACCACAATTAATTGTTAAAATCATCAAATTTCCAGAAACTTTCTAGCAAACACTTCGCAAGCAAAATCGTGTTTTGAAACAAAATTAAACAGAATTAAATAAAATTAAAACAAATTTGAAGAAAATTGAACAAACCTCAAAGCATATTAAACGCTCAAAACCACTCAAAAGTGTTTTGAGAATTGCAAAACTGGCAAAACTACAAAATGAATTATACTTTGGAATTTATTCATACAATACATTAAAATTATTCTCAAGTCAGACAAGCTCAGTTATTTATTCATAGAATATAATAGAATATTGAAATAACATACCACAAAATATTAAAAAAGAACTTAAATTTTCTCGGAAATCTGGAAAATTGGGATCAAATTTGGATAATATTACCTTAATTTCATTGCCGAAGTTTGAGTGGCAAACGGAAATAAAGCCAATCTATTGACACCAATACTTCTATTTCATTTATTTCACTTATTCCATAAATTTGATATCATATATTTTGATCTATTCTCAACTAAGCTTCTCGTCACTTAATTGATTGCTAACAAATATTTTGTTGTATGGTTTCTCGAAATAGTTGGCTGAAGGGCAAGTGGAAAGAGGATATTCAAGTTAAATGTTGCAGCATAATCACTTCCCATTTTATCCTTTGGCGAGTCAAATTACACAACTTTTGCTAAGCTTTCTGTCTAAATATATTATTGTCTTGTTTAAGCTTTTGGCATGAAACATTTTTTTTAGAAACAAGAGCTTAGTTATTTGATACATTTTCTGTAGAGATGTAGCTTCATGACTACGAGAATTATTTTGTTGCTTTTATTTTTAGAATTTTGTTTTTAAGCTTATTAAAGGTGTTTTTAATGATCTTCATCCATACAAAGCTGATATCACATTTCTTTGATTTTTAATACATTTCAGTTTCCTGTGTTCACGATACAAAAGAGATAAAGCCACTGATACAAATAACTTTAATAAATATGTATTACATTTAGCCGTCACAATTCCAATTAATGATAATCTCAATTTAACTTAATACACCGCAGATAAAAGTTCACATTTACGATAAAATTTTCCCACGAAAATTCCACCAGTGCCCAAAATATTAATGGGCCCAAAATGCTACAAATTGCTGGCAAAAAAAAGTGATTCCAAATGCGTACATTGTATATATTGATTACACAGCTAAATGGTTTGTTTTTTGCCCCAAATTGGAGCAAGAGGAGGCAAATTGATAATAATCATCATAAATGATGACCTCTCGATTTTTTGCCGTTATTTGTTTTCATTTGCTTTTATGGGCTTTTATGCGATTTCGTGTATTATTTCCGAATTATGTGCTGGCCGGTAATCAATTTTTTGAGGCACATGCTTTGGTGTATTACGATGGATTGTGGAGTGCTGGTTCAGAAAATTAAGGAAATTGAAAGTTTAGTGTCTATTTTCGGACACAAAATTAGATGATTTGCAGATTTGACACATTGCTCTACTTCGCAATATTTTGCTGTGTAAGGGTGAAGTCTCTTGAGTTTTGATGAAGGCCAAATATTTTAACTTGCTCTTTGATATTTGATATTTAGAGCACACCTCAATGACATCAAAGCATTGGAGCTGTCAAAGCATATTTATGAAATGGCTAGTGATTGTTGATATTTTTGCACTATGAAGTCGGAACAAAGCGATCATAGAATATTTTAAAATAAAAGTTTCGGAATTATGGGTGTGATGAAGAAAGCTTAAATTTTTGCAAACAGTTGAATTTTAAAGCAATTTAAAATATATTGCTGAATTTATAGTTTAAAAAGCAATATGTTTATTGATGTTTTGTGTAAGTGAATGATTAAATAATAAATTCGAAAAAAATACTTTTGAATTCAGTTAGAGATATGTTCATGAATTTTTTATTTTAAAATTATTTGTTCATATAATTTTGTTTTGTGAAAATATTTTTCCATTTATCAATTCTTTGTTCAGATTGTCCGCAGTCCAATTTTCGAATATCCCAACAACTTCAAAATGCACAACGAACAAATTTTACATGTTTCCATAATTTACCATTCCATTCCACATACTGCAATTTTATGACATAATAATCAAATAAATAATTTAAAGTATGTAAAATATTTTATGGAACACATATGAATGCTAATGCAATCACAGCATAACAGCTTCACAGTAACATACATTCCAAAAATTTTGTGTTTTTAGTTTTTGTGTGTTTTAATGATTCATAAAACTTTATATAGCTATGCTTCCAAAATACGATGGTTATTACACGATAATCAGCAGAGCAACAGTCGCACAAAGCTATTAGAACAATTTTGCTGATTTATACTATGTCACTAGACGCTGTGCTGTCATAGATTTAGATTATTTAATAATGATTCCACAATTTAGCAATTTCACAATTATATGCAGAATTCGTTATTGAAGTCACAGAATATTTGAAGTAAAAACTTTGTGGATTTTGTAAAGCTGTTGAATGATTGGAAATTTTTAATTAAAAATTCTAGTTTGCCGCTGGCTTATCAACTGCAAAGGAATCTACTATACTGAAACTTTACTAGTCATATTAAAGCACCAATCAAACACGATTAAAAAATCGAAAACTTATAAACTAATGCAACCATTTTATTTATGAATGTTGGGACCCAAAAACCAAAAATGCGACCCGCGAAACCCAATTTTTGAGAATTTTTAGTCAAAAAACGAAAGTTCAAAAAAATTGGCTTCAATTGGCAGGTAGCGTTGCAGGGATTCGCTTAGCTAGTTTCACTTCAGCAGTTGACCAAGCTAGTCGATTGCTACCGGTCTGTGAAACTTTTTAATTGCCTGAAATTTCAGCCTGAAGGCACTGAAGGCAAAGCAGGTACCGCCGTAATTACAACCTATTGTGAAAAATTCAACTAAATTGTGCAAATCAAATTGAAAGAAAAAAGTGTCTCGATCAAACAAATTTATTCTTGATTGAAAAAATTGAAAAAAAAAAAAAAAAAAAAAAAAAAAAAAGGGGCTATGCATAAAATACGTAACGCTGAAATCGGACCTTTTGGACTCCCCCTCCCCTCTCGTAACGCTTTTTCACACATTTTAATATGAAGATTATTACTTTGTAACAAATTCTAGTCCCCCCCCCCCTGCAAGAGCGTTACGTATTAATTGAATAGCCCCTAAGCTGTCCACATGGATTTTAAGTTCTGATTCATAAACGAAAGTTACCAATCTGCGTTACAGAATCGCCATTTGAAATGCCAGTCCTATTAAAAGTTTATAATGAAAAATTAAAACAATCAGGAAAAATCCGTGAAATGATAAATATTTGATTAGTTTCGTAATCACTTGAATGTAATTAATCTAACGACTTTTCGTAAGTGTATACTCTTTCAATTCTTTTCGTTATTTATCTAACAACTTTTCTTTCAAATTTGCAACATCTCCAACAAACTTTATGGCTTAAATTATCGCAGGTTCCTGAATTGCAGAAAGTTTATTGATAAAAGATAATTTGAAGAGTTGGAGTACTTCTAGTAGCTTTTAAGAATCCAGAAATCACAAAATCACATAAAAAAGTTTTTAACCAGTTTTTTTCGCTTTCATAATAAAAAATAAATGAAAGTGGAGAAAAGGAAGAAAAAGTTTCTGTTTGAAGCACAAATTGTTTGTTAACTTTCTCAAGTGTTTAACATGGAAAATGATTTTTTTCGAATACGAAATAATAAATTATAGATTTTTCCGCCTGGGTTTTTATTGAATTGTAAGGGCTGAGTTCAGTTTTTCAGTTTTGTTGAATTCTATCGAATTGTGAATTTTTCTGAATTTGTTGAATTTGCAATTTATTTGCATTGAGGGCCATTGAAAAGTATTTGTACGGATTTTCTGATTGTTGGCAAAATATAATTGATTTTTTGCTGCAAAATCTCGAGAATATCTGCGAAATTGTATTGTTGTTTGCTGTTCAATGATTTTTACCATTCATGGAATTTTTAAAGTATGGATGATTAAACTGAAGGTGATTCGACCTATTAAAGTGTTTCTGAATATGATAACTTTTAACAAATAAACTTTAAAGACTATAAGATATTTGAGCTTTTAAAATTTCTTGAAATTTCATGAAAATTCCATCACACAAAAAAGCCATTTGACATAATTGCAATTGATGTAAAATTTGCATTAAAAAAGTTCTCCTTCAATTTGAATGAAAAACATGAAAATACATTAAAAACATAAAATATACACAAAAAATTTATAAAATTTATTCGAATAATTGGAAAGTTTTCTTTGTTCCTAAAACATTAAGAGTTTCTTTAGACTCTCGAATGTTTCTTAAAAGTTCAATTGATTGTAAAAAATAATTGCACAATGCCACAGTTGAGCAAGAAACTATAAAACAACCGAATTCCCACAAATTCCGGTTTTATCTGGAAAGCATCCGAACAAGAATTTGTGTGCTCAAAAGAGTAAAATTTTCCCTTTGTTTAATAAAGTTTCCTTTCAATTCCTTCTCCTTATACTTACGAAGAGCCTGCAAATAAAATTCCAATTGAATGATTTATGGTGCTCTTTTAGTCTATTGTGCTCGGCAAACGCAATCCGGAATCAATAAAATTAGTTTTGAGCTCATTTCGAAGAACAAACACAAATGGCTAATTTATCATCATTAAGGCATAGCGTAGAATAAGAAATCGCAAGAAATTGCGCCAGAAATTAGAAAACTTTTCCAATAAAACAGAGGATTTGGGCAGAACAAGACAAGTTTTCTGTTCGTAATTCAATTGTGAGAATACATTTATGGGATTACCGGAAAGTGATAATCGATTTGATAAATGTGTGGAAATACCATTCAATCTTCCATTTGCTCCATTCTTTCTAGCTTAGGCTTTCAACATGATCATGTTATAAATATGTAGTTACAGTTTTGCACTCGGAATAACTGAATAGAAGGATTTGAGGGTGAAATTAGGTTCCATCATGAGTTATTTTAGTATATTGTTAACTATCATCATCATTTATAGTTTATAAGTTCAAAGATTGATGCTCTGCTCAGATGGTAGATAATATTAGAATTTTCTTAAGATTTAGATTTGTTTTTGTTTTTGATTTATCATTTACAACATCTTTATTAGAAAGATAAAGAAGATCTGCAGAGGGTCTATGTACGCCTCATTAAATTATAGTGACTCATTTCCTTGAATAAAATAATTTGATGAATAATCTTCTCTAAATTCCAAGTGTTCAGCAATTATATTGTGTTAAGTGTCGACCCTTAAATTTTTTTATTTCAAAAACTATTCCCCAACTACCTTAATCTCACTGCATTGCCAAACTTAGAATTCATAAAAGTGTAGAAATCTCGAGAAACCATAAAAGCTAAGAAACATCCGAGAGACATTACAAATTCCACTTTAGGAAGCTCAAGAAGCTCAAAAAGTCATCTGTGCAAAAGCTAGTTGCTTAAACAATGGCTTTGTTGTTTATCGCACACAAAGCCCGTATTGTTATCTCTCTGATAATTTTGATAATTAAAGCGGAGTCCTGGCCCGAGCAATTCTATATAGGAAGTGAATACATGTGCGTGCCATAAAAGGCTATAATTTATATAATTCTTGCTCATTTTGTTTTGTCAGATGTTGCTCTTTTAACCTTTGTGTTTCATATTGACTATGTCAGAATTTATGTTTTAATCGTTGAACCTTTTTTGTGGGATGCTCTTATGAAGCCTGAACAAATTTTGGTATAGCAAAGTTTGTTTGAAGAAAGAATGTGAAGCTTTTTTATCATTTAACAGGCGGTATTTGAACTCTTTGAATCTTCTTTGATATTATAACTTTGAATTTCTGATGAGATGAAAATTTTTGAACTTTGATCTTTCAATAAACTAGACACTAAAACATATGAAAATGAATATATTAAAAGTTCTTGAATATTATATTGATATAAGAGGAAAAATTTAACTATTGGTTTTTAGATTGAATATGCTGTTACATATTGAAATGAATTTCAAATAGCATATTCCATAATTCATGGGACAAAAATAAAGCTCAATGACTCCAATACATTCTTATTTTACGAAAGGATTTCTTGATTTTTGTTACACCAGCTAGTTAAAAATTCGAATAATGTTTTTTCGAAATTTAGTAAAAATCAAAAGGCCATAGTATGACGAAAGTATATATAAATCCTTAGTGTTACTAATATCATGGAATTTTTTTCACTGTCCCACATAATATGGAATATGCTATTTTTTGTAATTGAGTTCACTTTTGTACAACGTATGTTTACATGTTCTGAAAGTCTATAAAATATTCAATCATAGGTATTCACTTGAATTACTTAAATTGAAATAAAATCGTCAGTTGTGTTTTATTACTTAAAATAGGAAGAACTGCAACTGCATTTTATCATTCTTTTATTTGCTAGATTTATTTGGACAAAGTATGTACAACATCACAAATTTCATTTTCCTTTACTCCATAGCTATTAAGCGTTCACTTGAAAATATGGCAGACTTGAGCTACATAAAAAATAATAACAATGATGTAATGGCTTTAAGTGGAAAACTTTATCAATACCAGCCTGAAACTCCGATAGAAGAAACTACGATCATTGCTGCGGTACATGAAGATAAATTCAAAACAGAAAAAATTAATATTATTTCAAATCAGTTCCAGAAATTTAGCACATCATGTTACGTAATGCGTCTTGTTCTATATCAGTACGTAGAAATGGGCAAATTGAAAATGATATTCAAACCATTCCTCAGAGATGATTTGGCAGTTGCGGAAGTATTTCTTAAAAATTCAGACGTAGATCTAAATATGAGGATCTTACACGCACACTGGACTACATTACCAGTTGTCACTTCGAGCTATCATTATGTGTACAAAGCTCCTGAGTTTTTGGTCTCACAAACTTTCTTTTTGGATGTTTTTACTGTTCAGTTCTGGATCACCTCATTGTGCATAATTTTTTTGGTTATAATTATCGGATGGATATTTTATGTAGCTGTCATCAAAAACGACCATTTTTTGTCGATCTTTCTTGGAGTTTTCATCCTTACTGGTCAAGGAGACCTAAGGAGAATCAATCGATTGTCATGGAAAATATTTATAATTGTTATTGGATTATTTGGTTTCATATTTCTAGAATCTTTTAATATGTTTATGACCTCTTTTTTGTCTGCTCAAAAAGCTGAATTACCATTCCAAAATATTGATCAGATTGCTGAAGTAGGAACTCACGATATTTGTGTGAGCAATCTATCAAAATTGTATCAAGACTTCATTCATGACGATAAATGGAAGAATATTTTGAATACAAAGAATTGTCCTCCAACCGAGGGTGGAAAAAGGTTGCAGTTTATTTGCGATGCAGATCCAATTGTATTAGTCTTGAATGCTGTTGTGAAAACGTGACATTTTAAATAACATCTAATTTTTAATTGCTCACCTGTTTAATTTTAGAGCATCATACCATTCTTGTAAACTAATGAGGATGAAAATGAATATTAGAAAAACATACTCTGGGATGCTGCTCAATCCAAGTTTTGGGTGCAAAGATCAACTAAATGTTTTGTAAGTACTTAATGCATATAAAACCAGAATTAACTAAAGTCAGTATTTTAAAGGATTTTGAGGATGAAAACTGCTGGCATAATTCAATACTTTACTGAATATATTGATGATAAGTTCCACGTTAATCTAAATGACATACAACAAGATGATAAGCAGGAAAAGGAAGAGTTTCAGGTTGAGTTTAGACACGTTCAACTGATACTTCTGGGATATCTTTGCTGTTTAATTTTTTCACTGATATGCTTTGGATTTGAGAATTTGTATTGGGCATATGTTTCTAGACTTTTATGAATTTTTTTGGTGTTGTAAGATATTTATGAATTTCATCATTCGTCTCCATCATTTTTCGTGCTAGAACATTACATCATTTTAAATATATTGTGTGCCCAGACGCCCAGCTTTTTGCTCTCATTGTAAACAATATATTTAAAAAAACATTTTTTTTGGAAAAACTATAATTCTTGATGCTTTGTTAAAATGTTTTCAAATGTTTGTTAAAAATTTAAACTTATAATATTTTGACCGGTATTTTGTTGGAAATTTTCAAAATTTTCCAAAAACTGAATTTAATAAAGATTACTCATGTGAATTAAAAAAAAAATCCGGAAGTGTTGATTTTAGATAGCAGATTTTATTGACTACTTCTTAACCCGAAAATGAGCCGACTTAAACATTCGGTCACATCAGCTCCATTATATTGGCCATTTTTACTCAAATATAAAAAATTTTGGTTATTTTACATAGGTGAATGAAGAAAAAAAGCCAAAAAAAGTCAAACGTAACGATGTCAAATGCGGTTTTCACCATGATTTACTACTTAATTACTACTAATTACTACGCTAATTTTCAGAATTACTACTTGCCCAGGAAAATGCGGAAAATGAGTTTTCCTTTGACCTCTCAACTTCAATTAGAAGAAAAATGGCGATGCTGGAAAACTGCTTTCCCATGAACTTTTTGATGAAATTTTTTTACTAATTTTTACTACTTAATTACTACTTGAAAGTGGTAAATTGAAAGTTTTACTTTTGTTAATCATAATTGGAAATATTTAACTAATCAATTAGTCCATACAAATATTTTTGGAGCTTTCATCGAGCTTTCATAGTATTTTTCATCGAAGAATCTGAAGAGTACGACAGTGAGTGTATGAGCTCAAGATGAGTTTTATTCTCGATTTCAAAACAAAAACAAACAATAACAAACGATTTAATTTAAAATTATTTTATCCATATATATACTCCATATATATATCCACACATATATATACATAGTAAAATTAAATTCTTATGAAATTTCGTTTAACTTTCGTTGTTAGAAGCGTCAAATGCTTATACACATTTGTCAATTTTTAATAAGAAATTTGTAAATTCATCCCAAAACACTAGTTCAAGTTGTTTTTAAATAAATCATGTTAGAATAATGATCCGTAAAATGATCCAGTATTGTAGTTAGATACTGCGTTTTCAAAGTATATTTAAAAAAACCAGAAATAAACTTTTTGAAGTATTTTCTGATATTTATGAAAATTTTGAATGTGAGTTGATATTTAAAATTGAAAAAAAATAGGAAAAGCAAAATTCGACAAAATCATAACTTAGGTCCATTAGAAATTTTATTGAGCAATAAAACTTTAGGAAATTCGAAAATATGTGTACCAAAATTTAAATATCCGATCACAGCGCCGCGCGAAAAAATATAGAAAATTTCAAAATTTTTATGCGACACCGTATTCTGTCGCTTCCACCTTCCAGGGCCCAAACCACTCGACCGATCTTGATGAAACTCCGGCCTTGAAAGTTAAAATACCTTCTAACCAGGGTTGCGATGAACTAAGTTCAAGTTCAGATAACAGATCAAGTTCAGTTCAAAAGCGAACTGAACTATTTATAAATAGTTCAGTTCATATTTGAACTGAACTATTTATGTTATGAAAAGTTCAGTTCAAAAGCGAACTGAACTATTTATAAATAGTTCAGTTCATATTTGAACTGAACTATTTATGTTATGAAAAGTTCAGTTCAAAATTGAACTGAACTTTTTATGATATAGTTCAGTTCAAATTTGAACTGAACTATTTATGTTATGATTAGTTCAGTTCAAACTTGAACTGAACTATATCATAAATAGTTCAGATCAAATTTGAACTTTTTTAAATTTTAATTTAATCTTTTTTAGCGATTTTTTTTTGGAAAAAATACGCTTTATTTTCTCACTCTGTCAGTCCGTCAGTTCGTTTACATAATAGCTCCCGAACAGATAAATTCAGACCCAAAATTTTCGTACAAAAATGTTTCAAATAAAACCTCGTTTAAATATGGATTTTTTGGTGGAGGTGGGAATACCAGCTAGAGAGATGTGACCACTTCTCTGACACAGCGTCGACTTTACAATACAAAAACAGCTTTTGGACGGTACAAGTTAGCGGTTAGGTTTTTTCTGCAAAATTGTAAACAATGATGAGTTAGAAACAGATTATGGTCAGGATTGGGTCCACTACAACTGGTGGGATGATCTAATGGCTCTAGACACTGTTTTTGGAAAAATGTTTAGAATCATTTAATATGTTAAAAAAACCTAAAATTTTGTGTTTGAGAGATGAATCCACCTCCTGACCAAAATCACCACTGCCAGAACTCAAGAACAAAATGAGTTGCAAATTCGGTTATTGAGCATAAATGTCAAGAATTGAGAGTTGTTTCGCTACCCATTAAGAGTTGATATTGTATGGGAAAACCAGAGAACTGGTCACATCTCCCCAGCTGGTGGACCCACCTCCATAAAACATTTTGGTACCATTTACTTTATAAACGACAGACAGAAGGACGGACGGACAAAATAAGAACATGTAGAGTATTTTTTTCCAAAAAATAAAGCGCTAAAAAGTTTTGATATGGTAATTTTCATCCATGATCAGAGAAGTTACAGCCACTCCCCAGCAGCTGGTTCTCCTGTCATTACAATCTTTGCTAAAGATTCTGAATCCATTAATGAAAACTAACTATTTCCAATGTTTTCTTACAGTTTTCAAATATTTCATTTTGAATTTTTTCTAAATACTTGAAACTTCTGTAATATTCCGATTAAGTGTATGATTAAAAAAATCGCAAAAAAAAATCATAAAAGTTCAAGTTCAGTTCAAAATTTGAACTGAACTATTTATGATATAGTTCAGTTCAAATTTGAACTGAACTAATCATAACATAAATAGTTCAGTTCAAAATTGAACTGAACTGTTTCATAAATAGTTCAGTTCAATTTTGAACTGAACTTTTCATAACATAAATAGTTCAGTTCAAAATTGAACTGAACTGTTTCATAAATAGTTCAGTTCAATTTTGAACTGAACTTTTCATAACATAAATAGTTCAGTTCAAATATGAACTGAACTATTTATAAATAGTTCAGTTCGCTTTTGAACTGAACTTGATCTGTTATCTGAACTTGAACTTAGTTCATCGCAACCCTGGTTAGAAGGTATTTTAACTTTCAAGGCCGGAGTTTCATCAAGATCGGTCGAGTGGTTTGGGCCCTGGAAGGTGGAAGCGACAGAATACGGTGTCGCATAAAAATTTTGAAATTTTCTATATTTTTTCGCGCGGCGCTGTGATCGGATATTTAAATTTTGGTACACATATTTTCGAATTTCCTAAAGTTTTATTGCTCAATAAAATTTCTAATGGACCTAAGTTATGATTTTGTCGAATTTTGCTTTTCCTATTTTTTTTCAATTTTAAATATCAACTCACATTCAAAATTTTCATAAATATCAGAAAATACTTCAAAAAGTTTATTTCTGGTTTTTTTAAATATACTTTGAAAACGCAGTATCTAACTACAATACTGGATCATTTTACGGATCATTATTCTAACATGATTTATTTAAAAACAACTTGAACTAGTGTTTTGGGATGAATTTACAAATTTCTTATTAAAAATTGACAAATGTGTATAAGCATTTGACGCTTCTAACAACGAAAGTTAAACGAAATTTCATAAGAATTTAATTTTAGTATCACAATATTTATTGATAAAATAATTTTAAATTAAATCGTTTGTTATTGTTTGTTTTTGTTTTGAAATCGAGAATAAAACTCATCTTGAGCTCATACACTCACTGTCGTACTCTTCAGATTCTTCGATGAAAAATACTATGAAAGCTCGATGAAAGCTCCAAAAATATTTGTATGGACTAATTGATTAGTTAAATATTTCCAATTATGATTAACAAAAGTAAAACTTTCAATTTACCACTTTCAAGTAGTAATTAAGTAGTAAAAATTAGTAAAAAAATTTCATCAAAAAGTTGATGGGAAAGCAGTTTTCCAGCATCGCCATTTTTCTTCTAATTGAAGTTGAGAGGTCAAAGGAAAACTCATTTTCCGCATTTTCCTGGGCAAGTAGTAATTCTGAAAATTAGCGTAGTAATTAGTAGTAATTAAGTAGTAAATCATGGTGAAAACCGCATTTGACATCGTTACGTTTGACTTTTTTTGGCTTTTTTTCTTCATTCACCTATTTTACATTCAGAAGTTTTTTTGCAACAAGTTCTTGACGAACAAAATATTTTCGGAAGTAAACAATTTAAATGAAAGTTTTGTTCACTAGGCGAGTTTTTTGTTTGAACAAACTTTCATATTGAAATGAATCTAAAATATTGATTTATGATTCAGCTTAATTTTTCATACCGTTTGTAAAATTTTTTGGAAGTTCATCAAATATTTAATTGTTAGAACTCACATGAACCACTTAAATTGAATACAACATTCAGTTGAGTTTTCATACCCAAGGTGGGAAGAAGTGAAACTAGAATTATTCATCTCGTATTCATCCCTTTATTTGCGAGATTCATTTGTACAAAGTATGTACAACATCACAAATTTCGTTTTCCTTTACTCCATAGCTATTAAGCGTTCACTTGAACATATGGCTGATTTGAACTACATAAAAAATAATAATAATGATGTAATGGCTTTAAGTGGAAAACTTTATCAATACCAGCCTGAAAATCCGATAGAAGAAACTACGATCATTGCTGCGGTACATAAAGATAAATTTGAAAAAGAAAAAATTATAAATTAAATATGTTATATATTTTCCAAATCAGTTCCAGAAATTCAGTTCATCATGTTACGTAATGCATCTTGCTCTACATCAATACATAGTAATGGGCAAATTGAAAGTTATATTTAAACCATTCCTTAGAGATGATTTAGCAATAGCGGAAGTATTTCGTAAAGAATCAGATGTAGACCTAAATATGAGGATCTCACACGCACACTGGTCTACGTTACCGGTTCTCACTTCAAGCTATCATTATGTGTACAAAGCTCCGGAGTTTTTGGTCTCACAAACTTTTTTTCTGGACGTTTTTACCGTTGAGTTCTGGATCACATCATTGTGCATAATTTTTTTGGTTATAATTATTGGATGGATATTTTATGTAGCTGTCATCAAAAATGACCATTTTATGTCGATCTTTCTTGGAGTTTTCATCCTTACTGGTCAAGGAGACCTAAAGAGAATAAATCAATTATCATGGAAAATATTTATAATTGTTATTGGATTATTCAGTTTCATATTTCTAGCATCTTTTAACATGTTCATGACCTCTATTTTGTCTGCTCAAAAAGCTGAATTACCATTCAAAAATATAGACCAGATTGCTGAAGTAGGCACTCATGATTTTTGTATGCCCATCGATTCAAAACTGTATCATGACTTCAGACATGACGATAAATGGAAGAATATATTGAATACAAAGAATTGTCCTCCAACCGAAGATGGGCAAAGACTTAAATATATTTGCGATGCAGATCCAATAGTAGTAGTCTTAACTGCTGTTGTGAAAAGGTAAAATTTGAAATAAAATTTAATTCATAATTGATAACCTGTTTAATTTTAGGGCATCATACCATTCTTGTAAGCTGATGAAGATAAAATTTAAAAGTAAAAAAACATATTCTGGGATGCTGCTCAATCCAAGTTTTAAGTTCAAAAATCAACTAAATGTTTTGTGAGTACTTAATTCATATTTAACCTGAATCAAATTAAATCAGTATTTTAATTTTTAAAGGATTTTGAGGATGAAAACTGCTGGAATGCTTCAGTACTATACTGGATTAGTTGACGATAAGTACCACATTAATCTGAATGACTTACAACAAGATGATAAGCAGGAAAAGGAAGAGTTTCAGGTTGAGTTTAGACACGTTCAGCTGATACTGCTTGGATACCTTTGCTGTTTAATTTTTTCACTGATTTGCTTTGGATTTGAGAAATTGTATCGGTCGTTATTTTAAAAAGAGTTTTATGAAATCTTTCAGTTTTGAGGGGTGTTTGTCATATGAGTTTTTCAATTATATATATATTTATATAATGTTATTATGCGATGTTGTATGTTTATTGTATCACATAATGGTATGAAAATAAATAAGATTCACAAAGCAATGAAGAAAAACCTTTATTATTCATTTCTAAGACCAAAATTGCTTCAAAACATAATTTAATCCCAAAAGAAACTAGCGTCGAGCGCTGATGAAACAACAGCCAGCAAATCACATAATTTGTGCTACAGAACGAAGAAGCTCGAATGTGGTAGAGCCATAAAATGTATATAAGTAAAGCACATCATGCTTATGGTAGGTTGTGAAAATAAAATAATGATGTCTCTGGGTAACAAGGATGATAAAAAGGGATATTCAATTTGAAGCTTTGCAGCGAGTGAAACATGAATTCACTGAGTTCTAGAATTTAGCGAGTTTAGTGAATTCAAAGCTCATGAATAAAGAGTGGAGCGTAGATGAGGAGTCGTAAAATCAAACACCAAAGCATAAGAGTTTTAATCAACAAAAAATATAGTCAGCAATAATGCTGGTAATGCTGAAATGCTAGCACAGCGAAACGAATGCTGAGAAACACTGCAAATACCTAAGAATGCCATAAAACCATTTCCGCATATTCACTTCTGCATAGAAATTGTAAAAGACTAAAAGATAATACTAAAGGTTTTGAGCTCATTACGCTTACAGCACCTAGAAATTAATTAAGAACATTTCGGCTATGTGAATAGCACGACAGTAAATGAGTAAACTATATGCAATCAAACTAAAAACAGACTTTAGGTTACTATATCAGGAGATGAGGTCTGTAAATGAAACTAGGAGAGCTGTAATTCACTATATTCTTAAATCAATTGTTTATTTTTATTCATCAAATTTGGTACATGAAAAATTTTAAGTATGAAAATTGCCTAAAAAACTGATCAATCTAAATTGAAACAATGCAACATCTATCACCTTTATGTGTGTTCATCATCCACAATCTACTCTCTACAGGCTCATGCAGAGAAAAATGGAATTCAACTGTAAATAAGTAAATGGAAAAGGGGTTAAACAGTAATTTCCACCTGTATTTATAATTAAAACGGTATAAAATATTTGAACTGTATTTTATAATTTTACTTTTTGCTGAACGAGCTGTTCAGTCTAGAAATGTGTATAATTCACTAGAATCCGCAATGTTTCAACGTAAAATTAGGCCACATAGTGCGGTTCATGAAACTTTTATTCTAATGATTGTAAATGGTGGAATAAAACTATGAAACTGTTTTAAAACTGTGAGTAGAGTGGATTCAGCCATAACTTATAATTGCAAAAATAAATTTTACCACCCAGTGTGTTTTTAAAAGAATCAATTATTCACGTGCCGCACGTTCAACAACTGAACCAATGCGGAGTGCCTGTCGACAAATGCCATTACATTAATCAAACAGGCGAAAGTTGGCACTTAGAAAATAATGTGTTGATCTCTAAAAAACTATTTTATAGAAAATGCTAGAATTTGTTAAGAATTGCCGACAGAAATTATTAAAGAAATTTTTTTTTTACTAAAACACACCATAGAAAATTGTTCCAAGTGTGCAAATTATTTAACAGATTCTAACACATAGAAGATGTTTATAATTTTCGTAGTTGATAATTAAAACCACACTCTCATTTAGAGTTCCCTTAGAAAATTCAGGAAATGAGGAAAAAGTTGGCAATAAAACGTAACATAAAACATAGAAGCATAAAAAGGATAAAACCATAAAAAGGGAATTGAATAAATATTGCAATAACAATTGAAGTCGGGCTTAGAGTAGATTTGGAGAAGCGTAAAATATGGGTATGTTATATAGCAAACAGTTTGAAAAAGAACTTTTAACTCCACTTTATTCATATTTTATGCTGGGGAGCTTTGTAGTGCCATCATTTTTTGTGCCAAATTTTCTCTGCATGCAAAGTTGAGGCTTACACATAAATTTACACGGAAAACTAGAATCCAGTTATTACAACTCGAGCTCTTACCGTCTATGGCTGGAATGTCGAAATTTTGGAGAAATGCTAAAACAAATGCTGTTTTGCTGCTTAATATGCCGCTATGTGATGTAATATTGTAATGTGGCTTTGCTGAAAATTTAATTAAAGTTTTGATTAATGTGTGGATTTTAGATGTTTTTGGTTGAACTTTGTTATTTTGCAATTTTGGATTGGAGAACATTCCAGGTGGTTTTATGAGTTTTTATGGTTTTAAATTGCTTTTCGTCGGATTATGTGTTTTAGATAAGTTTGAAGGGGTTTTACAGCCAACCGAAAGCTTTTTAGCCGAAATTCTTGAATTTATTTACATAACATAATTATCTCTATGTTGATTTGGCATCAATGTTATTAAAACATAATTTGGTCGCATGAGGTACTTTCCAATTGTAAATTTGAATTAGATTTTAGAACAAATATGAGATTCTTTGAAATGGGAAAATTTTGGAAAATTATATTCGTTTTTCTGCCATTTCTGGAACATTTATGAAATTGAAGATTATTAGAAAATTTGTCAGTTTTCTTTAAATTATGTGAACAAGTAAAGAACCTCAAAACCCTGCCTTCCAAATTAATAGCAAACCTTTAATTCCATCAATATTTTATTCAATAATGTGTCATCTATCCAAAATAATTCAATCGCCTATAAATTCTCTCCCATCAAGACTAAAATCTCAATTTTAATTCGCATTAATTTGGCAGCGAGTGTCAAAAATCCCCGAAATCGAAAAGCTATAAAATTTTATAGGCCTATAAATTAAAGCCCTTTTTATTGAAATAAAGAAATAAAAGGCAAACTTTATCCAGATCTCTGCCAATCTCCAGCAAATCTTGCAAAAAAAAGAAGTATAAAAGAATACTGAGAAATTCCAAAGAATTTCACGAAACTCTTCGAGAAATCCAAGAACAAATGAATATTGTGATGATTTTGGATAACTTAACTGCTTTACACGCAATTGAGTAGACTGCTGAGTGATTCTCGATGCAAGTCGGCATCGTTTAAATTATCATAACGAATTGCTAAACACATTCCAAGTTTTCTCACTCGTGCAAAGTTACATTATGCTATAAAAGTAAAGTTGAAATGTGTTACGGCACTTTTTGCTCGTTGCTATAATGAAAGTTTAAGGAAGGCGGTTTATGGGTGGATATTGTTTGCGAGCTATTGATGGATATTTATTAGTTTTATAGAAACTTATAAGCTTTATATCAAAATTTTACTTCGATGGTTGAGTTTCATATTAATTTAATTTGAAAATATTTTATTTGAGGTTATGAAACCATAATAATTTCTTGAATTGGCAAATTTAAATTTCAATTTTAAGTTTTCCATAAAACGTGCCTCATACTCATATGTTTCACTTTATTAATTGAATACAATTTCCAACCCTTTAGGCTGGTTCCACCTCTAAAACATTTGTGCCATAAACGAGCAAACAAAAGTCTTTATTAGTTACAACTTAAGGAGCTGCTTGGCTGTATGTATTGTTGTCACAACAGCAAAAGCAAACTTTTTTGTTTCTGGGTAAGAAAAAACCATTTTCAATTTGCTTTAGCTTTTTCTCAGCTTTCTTACTGGTGTAGCAGCAAAATAATCATCATTTGGCGCTTTTTGCTGTGCAGCCAAGTTGCAACCTCTTTTTAATAACATTTTATTAACGAGTCGGTTTTGCGGAGGAACTTGAGGACAGAATTAAAATTTGGGTGAATGGGTTTTTACTGGTGGAAGTTAGTTTGGTGAGAGTCGATTGCTTTTAGTTAGTTTGGTGAAATATCAATTAGTTTTATGGATTTTACGAGGACATTAAGTTTTTGAATAGTTTTGGGAACATATTATGAATTAATTCATATTGCTTTAAAATTTTTATGTCCCAGCAATTGATTTTCATTGTATATCATTATCTGATCTGCGTTTTACAAATTTTCAATAAAATTATAAAGATTACTGTTTTGATAAGAGAAAGGTTTAGTAGCAACTAGGTCAGTTGAAAAGACTTTTACAATAACAAAAGATGAATTGAGTACTAAGAAATTGAGACGTCCTTTAAAATAAAAGTAAATTAAAGCTGACCATCCACAAAATAAAACTCACCTTAAAGCTGCAAAAATTACACATAAATATATCACCCAGCCGTCACTTATTTATTGATAGAATCATTATCCACCCAACGTCATCCATAAACAGCCAACAAATTCCTTTCTTAAGTAATTGTAAATCTCTTTTTATTTACCAAGCTACCAAGTCAACAATGCCAGGCACCGAGCAATCCTCAAATGAAAATATATTGCTTTTCCATTCACCAGGCGTCTCCATTCCTCTAACGCATCTTGCTGGGCTTCTTGGTTGTTTGCTGGCCATTAAATTTATGTTTCTGTAGAATTAAACAAAACGAATGAGTATTTGCGATAATAGACTTTTTGCAAAAGAAGGAAATCTAATAAATTTGAAGCGAGTAAATTACATGCTAAAGAAAAATCGAGTTCAATGGAAATTTATTAATTTTTGCACTGAGGGGGTATAATGGTGTACTATAAGAACTAGGTGCTGGTTTATAGTTTCTAAGACTGTTTTAATTTGCTTTGGATATAATTAAATTTTTTGTCAAATTCAAAAAATTTTTGAAACATTAATGTGCGGATAAATTTTCTTGACATATTTTATTTTGAAAATTAAAAGGATGAAGAACCATAAACTAAGAATTATACATATTTTCCAAATTCAAGACTCTCTACTGCCAATTTCAAATGAATTTACACAATTTATTGGTAGTCTAGTGCGATGCTATTTGATTTGATTATGATATGATAGCAATAATAAACAAAATTCGATAAATCAATGAGAACGAACAACAGCGCTGTCTGCTTATTGTCAGATAAATAAAATTGAATTAAATGTTTGCCTTTTTAGAAATTCTAGAAGGAGTCTCTGTCTAGTTTCCAGAATTCTGCCGTCTGTTTGCTTAAGACGAGAGCGCAAGAAACAAGAAGCCAACCGACAAAAAAGCTTTTAACAGCAAAAAGTCTGTATAATCTGGAATTTAATGAATAATTCCATTGGCTTGATTTTTATTTCGCTGAACATTTTTTTATTTTTCCTTGTACTTTTCATTAAAAGAATGAGAATTGTGTTCTCGCGTCCTTTTCTTTGAAAAAAGTCCCAGTTTCTTCAAGATATCGCTTAATTCAGTTTTTTTTTTGGTAGGATCTCAATATTTTTATTTATTTATTTATTTAAGATTCTTTTCAAGCTTTTTCTGTGTTTTTCTGGCATCCGAGTTTTTCTGCGTTTTTTCTTTATTTTGTTGGCGATTCAAATTCAAGGACTAGATTTTCTGAGATTTAATTTAAAAATCATATTTTCCAAATAAACAGAGCTTCTATCTGTATTTTGAAAGACTTGAATTGTTGACTTACTTACTTTTTCTCCACTTTATATTGGTTTTTCAAAGTCTTGCATATCAAATGGAAAAGCTGAAAATATATTGTATTTACTTGGTTCACTCGCTTTGTTTGTTTGCTTTATTTTAAAAGTAGCTTGCGGTCGGTCAATGTCATTAAAATATTCGTTTGATGTTGCATGTCAAAGCTTTGACCATAAGCTTTTTCCCTTATTTTTCTGTTATATAAATAAATGCAAACGCAATACGTCTTCATTAAAACTTTGGATTTTTTTTTCATGTGGGCTACTTAAAAATATACAATTATTCCAGTTTTTTAGGAATCTCATTAGGGATTGAATTTGGAATAGAAGTTTTGCGATCTTTTTTTTTAGATTAAAAGGATCTTGTAAATTACTCAATTATTTTTATCAAATCGAATTAAAAAAGAAACTAAGGACGGGAATAAATTTTTGACATAAAAAGCAATAATATAAAATCAAATAAAATTCCCATTATCCCGGGAATCTCCACCAAACGACCAAATGTACATAAAACCGAGAAAATCCCGACACTCAAGCCAATTAAATCCCATAACAATTTTTGACTTCTGGATCTAAATCGCTATGTCCGTCATTAATGCTTTAACTTTAATTAAAACGGATTTCCGTAATTGGATCAAAATTGCTGGCCAGAATGAATGGAATGAATGGCAAATGACCGCTTGTTTAATTAATCCAAATGGGCGACAATTTGCGCAATTTAAGTAATTTGGAGAGAATTTACGATTTTTGCCATGAAATCCTTCCGCGACCTTTTCCCTTGAGCTTGTCGTACTGCATGTCACATATATGATTAATTATGTTTTTGAGTTTATGCGGAGTTTTTTCGAGCTTATGGAGTTTATGGAAAAGTATGTAGTATTTGCAGTTAAGTGGGGAAGGAAAGAGGTGGTTTTTATGCTGGCAAATAATCATGGAAACATATTTCAACATTCTGGTTTTATTATGTGTGTTTTTTGTTCAGCAACTTGAAATAAAAGAGCCATTTATGTTTTCTTGTTTACAGGGCTTACTGGAAAGTTTTAGAAAGATGTCAATAGTTGTTTTTTCATTCAACTATAACCTAACGATACAATTATTTTATCTCATGAATATAATACAAGAAATCTCTCCTTAAACCCCTCAATCCAATTTACTCCAACCATATTCACAACTTTCAATGTCAAAACGTTTCTCTAAATTTTTTTTTGCTAGCATAATGTATGACTTTCGCCTTAAAATAAGTCAGTAATTTATTACTCACTGAACTATGGGGCAATTGAAATACGCTCTGCAAATACCAAATATCAAACCAATCTGCCCCATTACAATCCAATCGACTCATTTGACCATTTAAATGCCATTAATGCCAGCCAAAGCCTTTGTGATTACAGCAATTCTATGCCCATTCTGCAGAACAAAAGAACATTGCCAGATTTTTTCCAGCAAATGGAAATTTTGACTTTTATTTTGTCTTTTCTCACTGTTGGAAGAGATTTGTTAAGAATCGGGAAAAATTTAAATTACCGGAATTTAAGAAGGACCTTTAAGTATTTCGCAAAGACGTGTTTTCAAATAAATTCAATAAAACTTTTAACAGTGCATTGAGCTGGCACATGGTTCTGCATAGAAATTCTAATGAACAAAATCTATTCCAATCAGCGAGTAAGTTTTCCCGACAAAAACTCAATTTATTTCCGGCTACTCCATAGAATATGTTCAATTCAAAGTGATTTTTTGTTTGTATTCAATTGAATGTATTCAATGTTTTTAGAGCATTCAATAAGCATTCAGCATGGCGTCACAGCGTACGAGAAATTAAAATTGATTGAGAATAATAAAAAGAGGAAATATGCGGCTAATGTTTGGCCTTCTTTTTAGGGAGAAATCCTTAGTGTACTTATCCCATTTTGCAATTAAACGGCACGTTCTATTCTTTAGTAGTCTGTGGGATTTAAGTTAGGATTTTTGTTGCTTTTGGATAATTTAGGGATTTCGAGTTTATGGCATTTTGGATATCTAATGTTTGCAACAAAATACAACTTGTAATTGGATAGTGAGGAGGCAATTAGTTTGGAAACATTTGGCATGTGAAAATAAAATAGTAACATTGATTTTTTGTTTTGAATTTTCACTGTTAAAAAAAAAGTTAAAATCGACATTTTTGTTCAATTTATTTGGAAATTTAAGATTGATTAGACGATTTGTTGACATATTTTTAATCTTCAAAACACACAATCTGATCTTAGTTTTTCAAATAAATTTGCGTTGATAACAGTCGCGAATGTTTAGAATAACTGAATACAAAGTTTTATTAATAGTAATAGATTCATGTTCAGTCAAATTATGAAACAAAAATCGTTTTCCTGATGATAAAAGTTACTCCTGAATATTCGCTTTAAATGTTTTTTATTTATTATTATTTAATATATTATATTTTTGGTCTTACAACTCCCTAATGGTTTTTTGAAGGTTTTATCTTTTGACCAATTTATCCTCAACTTCAAAGAGATTAAAGTGATTTCATCCAAATCAAAATAACCTTACTAAAATTAACCGTCGTCTAGCAACATAGACTCTAATTAATAAAACATGCATTTTGCATACATCTGCAGTTTTATAGCTCTTCAATTCACTCTCTCTTTTATTTCTCGCTTCGTCCAATGCACTTTATAAATTTTCTCCTCATAGCTATTTATACGACGTGGAAAATTGTGAAAAGCTGCAAACCTAGCTCTCAGTGCCTGATCGACATCGAAATCGCAACCATCGCCTGATCAAATTTTAATTTGTTTAATTCGCTGTGACATTTATATTTTTTTGAAAGTCAACATGATTCGAGGAGTGTCCAAGGACCTGCCAGCACTGCTGAAACACATCAAACATCAGGTTGGTAGCCGTTATCAGTGGTGGCAAAGCTGGAAGCTAATGCATAATCCCTTTTCAGACGAATTTGCAAACTGCGAAAAATTATGCAACGAAAACAGCGACTTTTGAAGCTTTGCGAGTGAGTATATTTTTGTCTATTAGAAGAGCACTACAGTAGTCTGAGTGGCCAGTTTTATTGTGTGGGAGAATTCTATCGGCAATTTTCGCGAATCTTTTGCACACTCATGTAGAACACGCTGCATTTGTTGGTAAACAAATTGTGTTTCAAGGCCAATTTATAGTTTTCTCTCTGATTCTATATGAGAGGGGAATAGTTTTAAGTTTTAAGAAGGGTTTGGCGCCGTATAATTTGAATCGATAAGAGTTATGGAAATCCTCGGGTAAAGCCTTGTTTTATTGCGAGCTTAATGGCAGAGAAATTCATCGTTAAATTATGTTTTAAAAAAAATAAATCAACAAAACTCTGTAATTCATTGAGAAAAATTGTAATTCCAGCCCTTCAAAATGCATAAACTAGATTCTGGCCCTTCAAACACTTTCACAGTAAATCGCGAAGATGCCTTGGATATGTACAAAAAGATGCAAACGATTCGAAGACTTGAGACATCAGCAGGCAACTTGTACAAGGAGAAAATCGTGCGCGGTTTTTGTCATTTGTATTCGGGCCAGGAGGCTTGTGCTGTTGGTAAGAATGATTAATGACACGATTTTTATGTTTTTTGTTAACACATTTTATGCAAGCTCATAAATTTTCCACTTGATTCCATCCGGCAGGCATGAATTCTTCAATGCGGTCTCAGGACAATATCATTTCTGCGTACAGAGTTCATGGCTGGACGTACTTGATGGGTGTGAGCCCCGTGGGAGTGCTGTCAGAGCTTACCGGAAAGTCGCAAGGATGTGCTCGCGGAAAAGGCGGCTCAATGCACATGTGAGTTGCTTTGTTTGCGTTGTTTGTTTAGTTGTTAGAAGGATTATCGAATGTTTTCAATGGATTAAGCTTTTGTAGAGCTTTCAGAATGCTTTTGCAATGTTTAGAATTGTTCAGGAAAGCTGTTGAAAATTTTTTGATGGGATATATTTTTGTACATGACAATGTTTTGAGGCATAACGAATGGTTTTAAGATCAAAAACATAACACAATAAAGCTGAATACTAATTACTTATTATTCTCCTCTAGGTATGCCCCTAATTTTTACGGTGGAAATGGAATTGTAGGTGCTCAAATTCCATTGGGAGCTGGTGTTGCTTTAGCTTGCCAATACAAAGGAAACAAAGGAGTTTGCTTTGCTTTGTACGGAGACGGAGCCTCTAACCAAGGACAAGTTTTTGAAGCCTACAACATGGCTTACCTGTGGAAGCTCCCATGTATCTTTGTATGTGAAAACAACGGTTACGGAATGGGAACAAGTGCCGAAAGATCTTCTTCCAACACTGAGTATTACACTAGAGGAGACGCTTTGCCAGGCTTGTGGATTGATGGAATGGATGTGCTTGCTGTGCGTGAAGGAGCTGCTTTCGCCATTGATCATGCAGTCAACAAAGGACCAATTGTTATAGAAGCTGCCACATACCGTTATTCCGGTCACTCTATGTCTGATCCAGGAACCAGTTACAGAACTCGTGATGAAATTCAAGAAGTGAGACAAAAGAGAGATCCTATCACCGTCTTTAAAGATAAAATGGTTGATTCTGGTTTAGCCACAGCTGAAGAGCTCAAAGTCATCGATATGGCTATCAAAAAGGAAATTGATGATGCTACAAAGACCGCCAAGGCTGACAAAGAAATTGGAGTGGAAGAATTAACCACCGATATTTACTGTATGAACCAAGAAGGCGATGTTAGGGGAGTAACTGGTAACAAAATGCTGAAACATACGTCGCTCAACAGAGCTAGGAATAACAAATAAGCACTTATGAGTTATGCGGAGGAAAACTTAATGACACTTTAATTTAATTGTAAATTGAACATCTATTTAAAGAAATAAAACTAAATTTTGGAAATAATTAAGAGCTTTTATATTAAACGGGCTTTCTAAGCTTTTTCTGATATAATATATCTTTTAATAAAAATTTGAGATGAGTTTAAAAAATTGTGTTTACCTTTATTTCGTAAAACTTTTATAACAGGTTGATTTGTACTAATTATAATTTTAGTTATATTTACGTTATCATTAATAATGTTTCTGAAACTGAAATAATTGTATTCTCGGTGCATCTCAAACTAACAATCCTAAAGCTACAAACTATCATTTACAAATTTTTTAGATCCTACAAATGTTCTATACATATTTAATACTCAAAAACTATTGTCATTTGCTTTACAATCCGGCGAATGCTTCACCAAAGGTTTCAACATCATAGATTGACTTCTTGTTAAGCTCATTTCACTATTAAATTGTTTGATTGGTCGAGCAGCACTTGTTCTTCTCGAAGTATTAAAGTGGAGATGCATTGAATGCTGACTATTTCTCCTACCAATCTCAATGATCACTAGCTCTGAAGGTGTAAGAGACATTCTGGGTGTCACTGAAGCATTTGGGAGCATTGAAGAAAATGAGTGTATTCGGTAATGGCGACTTTCTTGAGGGAAATCAGTGCTGTACCGTCTTTTGCTTAAACTATGCAGCAAAAGTTGATCTATATCCACAGATTTTCCTTCTAGATATTGAGGCTCTTCTGTGGAATCGATGGTAACCTGGCAAAATAGATAATTATTTGATAAAAACATTCACAATCTATAAATAAAATTCAAATAACCTCGACAGCCTCTGTAGACGAGCAATTTATAAAGAAACCTTTCAAAACTCCCAAAAACTCTTTATCAAACGCCAAATAAATGAAAAGCTTGCATGCTGGGTTGAGTGTCACCATGAAATTCTTGAAGTGCTCCAAAGCTGTAAAAATCAAAAATATTTAAACGACTCACAAATAACAGCAGAATATTCATGAGATAAGGAACACAGAGAATTCGTAGCGTTTAAATAACATTTCGTCCAGAAATTGAATTTGACATAGGCGCCAAAAGTCTCCCAACTCACCTAAAATTGAATTCTCTGCCTGTCGGTGCTCCTGCTGCCATGATTTATATAGCAGATAAAAAGCACTGGGTGTGTGACATATTAAAAATATCACAATAACTGCCACCAGGAGGACGGTGATACGGAATTGCTGGAGCTCTGTCACATTGTCGTGCTGTTGATGATGGAAAAGGAGACGAAAGGAAAAATTTGAGGTGCCATTTAGTACGGAAAATTGAGGAGTGTGTCGGAAAGTATGTGCAATGGATTTTTTTTTGTTGAAAGTACATTTTCAATTGCTTCTAGCTAGTTTTATCTATTTAATCATGTCGGTAAAAGAAAGGCTTTAATAGACAAAAACCGATATATTCCAGTTTGATTAAAAGATTAAAATTTTAAAAGACTTCCTGACACACTCTTTTATATCTGCGAGCGAAAAGCGTCTCCAATAAATTGTGAAATATTATATTTTATAATTTGATGACAGAAAGCATAGCAAACCTTTTTTGGTGCTGGCTCTTCCATCACCAGCGGTAAAGATGCGGATCGATTTGATTTATACACAACTGTTACCAGTTTGCAATTGAATGTTATTAATAATATTAGAGGTAAAAAGACACGGAGTATGGTTGTTATTGGTTGAAAGATGGCTTGGTACACCTCGCTCTTCGCGAAATTGGACTCGATAGGGTAGAAGAAAGACTCCTGAAAATAAAGGAAACGAATGCATTATTTAATAGTTTAACTTGGAAAAGTTTGAAAATTTGTTCAAGTTTGTTCTTCTTGAATTGCTAGCTCCAAGGCAAGACAACTCATATTTTATGAAATACAATAGGAAGGTGTGCAAAATGAAACATAATGAGAATAATGGTGAAAAGTTTTCCATCAAATCAATAAATTTCATTAATTTTGCAGCAATTGTTATAAATTTTATTCTGAAATCTCTCAATGTCTGTTTGAATCTGTTCCAGTTCTACAAACAAAAATTTTCAATGGGCAAGTTTTCAGAAAATGTGAATTTGTGAACAGGTGAATTCTTTTTAGGAAAAAGTAAACCTGTGAAGTTTTTTGTTCGATTACAGTTTTTATTTAAATTTTCAGAATCACACTTTAAATTGTGTTTTTAATGTTTGCTTTTTAATTTTTCCATTTGATCATTTTAACAGTTTGCCGTTTTTTACATTTTTTTGTCAAAATTTACCAACAATCAATTATGAAAACCACGAAACATTGAAAAATGTTGAATATTTTTGCGAGAATATCAGACCGTAAATTTTTCATGCAAAAATTGGATTATCGAGATATATGAGGTAGATTTTAATTAAAATAAAGTGCACTGGCTTCAAAACTTTGTTGAAAAGCTTCAAGAGCTTTCAAACTATTCATTGAAATTTCTATAAAAGTTTTTCGGAATTGTATTTTAAAATTGGATAACAAATTAATTCATGTTAATTCAAAAAAAGCTTTTGCAAAGTTATTTTGTCGAGTAAATTTTACGAATGCTCACAATTTTTATTTGAGCTTTTACAAGTATTGTGTATTTTACTCTACTTCTCGAGCCACTTTCCAACATTTTTTGGGAATAATGAAAACAACTCGGTATCTCGGTAAAATGACATTTTATGGCCAAATAAAAAATTGAATTTGGCTTGAAGCGTCACCCCCAGAATTACAGATTATGAAATTTACCGAAATCCAATAAAATGTGAAAACTCCAAAATTTGTAAATGTTCCCAAATCGAATTAATTCGTCATATTCCGCTACAAAAATTATACACCGAAAAAATGTTCAATCAAAACATGCTATATTTAATAAAAAAATGTTGTTCGACACTTTTCGCTTACATTGTGGCACCGACTGGTGATGTTCGCTCCACTGCCTTTTATTGGAAATCCAGCCAATCCAGGCAATCCATCGACATCTTCACCAGCTGCGTCAAACGTTGAATTGATTTTGCTGCTCGCACTCTCATCAAACGCATTTGCTGCGAAATCGTCCTGTATAGCACGAGCCGAGCGTAAAGCTGATGGCTGATTGGAAATTGTGAAAATTGTGGATATTGTGGAAATTGTGTCATCTTCCATGGGATTAGTGGGATAGAAAATCTCGGTGTTCAGCATCTTAATTTGATTTAAATTATCTAAACTGTCGTAGTCGGTACGCTCATCGGGAGTTGACATCACTGAAAAGAATAATGTCCTATTTACAATTTAAATTTTTTTGTAAATCGTCTTTAAGATTTGTATGCTAATTAGAGCTATATTGTAGATTATTTAGATATGATCTTTGTTCTATTTCGATCAAAACCACTAATTAAAAGAATTTTTACCAGTGTCATCCACGCCAAACTCTTTGCTTTGCATCTTCTCCGATTGACTGACGTTGTCGTTCATCTCACGTGCCACCAAATCGTTTATATCGCACGCCTCACCGCTGCTTCTATCCACAAATTTATCATCGCTGATCAGTTGATACTCGAAGGCAGCCGTAATTGTAAACAGGAAACAGATAAACACCAGCACTGGATGTGCATAGAAAGTAGAACAAAATTCAAAATTAAACAGAGATTGAAAATCGAACGGATAGAAAAATTTATGTTTCAATATTGTTTCGGTGGAGATTCACTGAATAAATTCCAATTTTTGAAAATGAGCAAAAAAGTTTAGATGTAGATGCCAAATTTTATTTTTGCGGAAGTAAAAAATAGACAGGGATTTTTGTTTTATATTTCAACCAAAAACTTTAATATCGAACTAAACATTTTCAAAGCTTTATTATTTGTTCTACATTATGTAAATCTTGCCTCTAGAACAATTCATACATGCCATTGTTTGCTTTAAATTAAGAGCAATTATAAATTTTAGTGGATAAAACAATCACTTATATTCAATTATTTAAAATATCTTCCAAAACCCCTGCCCTAAGTTCCGCGTGAAAATTTCCAGCAACACTTTGTCTACTGCCAAAACCTAGCACAGCATGCCAATGCACATTCCCAAGCAAGAATTGCAATTTTTCTCCTTCTTTCCGGATTTGCTGCTTTTTCGTGTATTGTTTTCCCGGGAAAATAAATATGCATTCTATTATTATTTAATAATAGTATCGCTAGCACAGCACATGCATTTAAGAAAATAGAAAAACTGGAAAAAGATAAAATGATTTCGTTGCCATGCATTTTTAATGTAAGAAAATTTTAGAAATGGATTTTTGAGCTTGAAAACTTTTAAATGGCTTGGAAATTGGAAATTGCATTGAAATAAATAGAAATTCTTAATGGAAAATGATCAATCTTGGATAAGACCTTACATGTATTCATTTATTGGAAACGGAAAATTGGGATTAAGTCAGGCTGAACATAAAACTAATGGCCAAGCTTTTGAGCTCAAAAACTTGCAAAGCTTTTCAAATTCAAAATGTAGATTTTTTTGAATTGGAATAAGTTGTCAGGATTAATATATTGAAATTAGTGTATTTTTGAGAATATAAGGGTACTAACAGAAAAGACTAGAGGACCTAAAATATCTGGTAATGGATAATTTATGGTTCGGTGTAAACTCCGATTTAGGCAAAATATTATAAATTTTCAACTCTGAAGCGCTTGCAAATCGTCCTAGCCATTTATTACGAAATTATTCAGAAATCCTCCAACAAAATAATTCATATTTAACCGGAAAACCCACATTAATACATTTTGCAAACCTCTAGCATACTCACTCGAAATGGTGTTTTTGGCGCGCCTCAAATTGCTGCGGGACTTTTGCTTCGCATGGCTCTCAGCTGAACAATGGTCCATCACAACACTAACCGTTAAGTAAATGGACATGCAAACTGGAAAGTTTGAAATATTTTTTAATAAATCGTGAATTTATTGAGTCAGCGGGCTTAGGCTACAATGGGATAAGTTTATTTTATTTCTAGTTGGTATAAAAAGGATTTTATTGTTGTTATCCTTGTGAATACAAACTAGTAAATAAAATGATGTTATTTCACTTACGAACTGCATTGTAAAACCACTGACTCAGTCCAAACATACGCCAGTAGCCTCCATGTCTCTGCCGATGAATATGTGGGTGATATTGCTTGGAAAGCAAGTAAGTAAACAACAAGACAAAAATTTCGACAAAGGCGAGCGCTGTCAAGTACAGATTTGTTGTGCTCTTAATGCAAGGCCTATGAAATGTATCAGTATTTCAATTAAATATAATTTTTCAAAATGTTTCCCCAATAGACCAAACTTCAATTAATTCATCTCAAAACCTCACCTGGACAAGACAGCAACATTCAGCATATTTCCTATTACGCCAACAAACACTAGCAGCGGGATCAACACCCTCTCGATCGTGTATTTCCATGTAGCCAACGACTCGTCTTCCATAATGACTGGCCATAAATTTTTATTGACCACTTTAAATTCGGTTGTTTCTTCTACTGTTATTGCGCTGAATTCAATGCAAATTTATTAAAATTGCGCTCGAAAAACAAATGAGATGTTTTATTGAGATTTTTTCTTTCTGTTAGGAAAATGGGAAATTGTTGAATTTTTTTGGTGAAATTTGCTGAATAATTTTAAAATTTATTTTCGAGAATTGTTTTCGTTGACGAAACATCACGTCTTGATTTTAGTATTATTTTGGGTGTCTTTTTGAAACAAAATAGAAAGCGTTTTAATTCAAAGTGAGGTGTTTATTGAGGGGAAATAATTATTTCTTTTTGAACATTAAAATAAAAATATATTCCGTATTTAAATTTTAAGTAAATGCAACAAAAGGTCCGATTTCAGCGTTACGTACTTTATGAATAGTCCCGAAAGGAACAATTCAAAAAATTATTATATTATGTATAAAAATGTATAAAAATCTAAATCCAATTTAGGTCCAATCATTTTCTTTCAAAGAATATTTTCATCATGAATTTTAAGAGTGACCGAAGAAACTTATCCACCCATTGCACAATTTAAACTTTCCTCAAAATTTACGAATTTTGTCAAAATAAGCAGGTACAACATTTATTTTTCAGCACCATAAATTACCGTAAATTGTTTTTTTTTCAAGAATTTCCATTCAACTTGAACCAAAATTTTTTTTAACAGTTTGATTTGAAACTTCGAAAAATCTCAACAATATCAAGAGGTTCAAATGAAAATAAAATAAACAAATCCTGGAAATCAAAGAAAATTTCTCGAAAATAATTAACTTGTAATTTAATTCCAGTCAACCATAAATCAAGCTCAAAGGAAAGCAGAAAGTTCAAATAAGTTGTTCCACGTTTTTTTGGCAATAACAATAATTGGGCAAATTAATTGTAAACTTGAAGACCGGGCAGAGGAGCAATATGCGATGATCTTGAAAATTTTAATTGGCTTGTTGAGAGAAAATGAACAGATGGTTGGATGCTCGGATATGTCAGAAACGAAAAATGGGCCAATTTCAGTTAATTTGGAGAGTTTTGAATGACGTGGCAGAAATACCCTTAAAGCTTTTTAACAGGAAAGGGTGCTGGGTGACTGTGTTGAAAATTTGGGAAATGAAGAATGATGGTTTTTTAAATTTCTGTGAGAAAATCTACATACTTGTGGAAATTTTTTCATTCAATATTCACATGATAGGTAGAAGAAGTTACTGAAGATTAATATAAAATTTTTTTGCAGTTTTTAAGAACTAAATTGTTTTGATTCATTGCGGAAAAATATACAAATATTTTAGTTTTGTTTGTTTGGCTTGTTGCCAATCTCATATGCACTAAATATAATAATAAACAAAGCATTGAATTGTGTACTTAAAGAAACCATTTAAAAAAGTTGCGAATGAACTTCTCAATAAACATAAACTAAGAACCAACCTTGAAATCTTCCTAAAATATAAACATTTCAAAAATTAACCCTCAAATAAAATTAAATAAACAAATTTGCCGTGTAATCATGAAAGTTCCCAAACTAACCAAAAACGTTCAATTTTCATGCATCAAAAATTTAATTTAATTCCAACATTGTTAACCAAATATTGATTCGCATTTTGTGCAAACCCCGGGAAACCAAGACATTCCGGTTCTAAATTCATTCTGAAGAAAACATTCCAAACATAATCTAACTTTCATTCTATCTGCAGAAGGTTTTATGAAGAATGTTCAAAGAAGTCTAATTGGTATGCTGAAAAACATTCTGATTTAAAGTATTTTTGGGATGTTTCGTAGAAAACCAAGAAGAACGATTTCTGGAATGTAAAATATGTAATATGTCGCAATAATCCATTTATAGAGCTAAAATTATATGTATAGGTGAAAAAACTTTTAAAAATAACTTTTTATCACTTTTTATGCAACAATTCTTTCAAATTTCATGAAAATGAGATTTAAATATTTTACTCGTGATATTCTCTAAATGCATTCTTTAAAGAATGTTCGAAGAGTCTGTTAGATAGTAGTAACTAGTAACTAACGTTCTGCAGAGCATCATATAGTTGGAATATAAAAATTATTGAAATTATTAATAGTTTTTTGGCCTATTTTGTTGAAAATATGTATCACGCTTACTATTTTTACCATTTTTATCACTAAATACATAGCCTGTAGTAAAAATATAGGAAGTTTATGAGATTCAGAAAGTAAAACTGAAAAAAACCTAACATATTGTGACATATCGAAAATTGATTCCAGTTAGTGTTCTATGAAGAATAAATTATTGGAATGTTTAGTAGACCAAAACAAACGCGGAGCAAAGCAGAGCTCTTCGTAAAATTAATTCTTTTTGTGTGATTTAGTGAGTTTAAATTCAAAAATTGTTTCTTAAACACACAAGTAGTGACCTATAAGAGTAAAAGAAGTGTAGATCAAACATTTAAAAGTGAAAAAAAGTGATGAAAGTTAAATTTGAAGTTATTTTGAAAATATCCTGTTTGAGTTTCTAATATTGTGCCAATCAACCAACAAAGCAATCCAACCATACTACAAAACAATCAAACAAGATTTACTGGTGCTTAACCTGGTGCTTGACGTTATTTCAGTTGATTCTTTTGGTGGAGACTAGAATTTTTAGGTGAGTATATAATTTGGGGTTATTTTTCGTATTTTTACTCTGTTTTAATCTTTCTAGGCATTTCGACGATTTCTTAATGTGTTGAGCTTCAGAGTACGCAGAGTGTTAAACTTTTCGTTGTAAAAAAGTACTTCAAGTTCATTGGTAAATATTTTTTTATATGTTGCATATTTTATTCTAACATTTTTTTCTCATCACAGAAAATCCCCAAGAACGTGAAGTTTCAAGCACCAGCACCTTAATTTTAGTTTTCAACAACATTTCATCTATTTATTGTCAGACTTTTTATATCATTATATAAGATTATAAGCAGAAATAAAACTTTTAAATTGAATATGAATTTTATATTGCCACCATCAATCATTCCAGCAATCATTCGAACAGTATCCAAAAATAAATACTAATTAGTCTACTAAAAAACATTCTAATTATGTTGCCTTTAATACCTATTTTATAGAATATAATTTAGAATGAATTTCAGTATGTCCACAGAATGTTCACAGAATGTAATTTTATTTTTGGCGGTATGTATTGGAATAAAAAATACATTCTAATTAGACATTCTTTTTAGAATGTATTTTTGGGCACTTTGAATGCTCTAAGGAATGTTCAGAGAATCTTTACAGACGTTCTTCCAGCATGAAAACGTTCTGCTCGGAGATTCTGTGATCATTCTGCAGACATACCGGTTGGTTTCCCGGGTAACGATTCAATTAAATGCGATACAAAAATGTTCTCCAAACAACGCATAATTAATTAATAATCGGTATTTTCGGTAAATGGCAGAGTTTTCCAATCATGTTCCACATTTCAGACTTGTTTAGTTTTTCAATAAAAATAGCCGCCCGTTCATAATGATTGAAATTTAAAGTCAATTAATTTTCGCAGCTTAATTGGATGATTTTCCATAATTTGTAGATTGAAGAAGATTTCAGTGAATGTTACAGAAATATATGTTGAAAAGACAACGATTTTCGAGTAAACTCTTTTTTTGATCATCAAAAGACAATATTTAGATTAAAAACAATCATAAGTTCCAGGCATTTCAACTTTAAAGATTACTTTTGAAAATAATTGAAAAGCTCATTTAAAACATTTTTCTTACGCAAAGCCAATCCGTTTATTTTGTGAAAATACCGAATTTTAATTAATGAAAACAAAACCCACGAAATTTCGGAAACAAGTTTTAGCTTGATTTTAAAAGGATAATCCCGTTTCCCTCATTACCATGTTTTACAAAATCATATAAAAATCAGCTCATCCTTTGTATTTAATAATCCTTATATAATAGTCCAATCTCAAATTTACCAAGCAATATCCGTTCAGACTCATTGATAAAATAATGTGATACATAAAAAATGCATTAAAAAGTGGTCAAATGAATTAAAAATCAATTTTTCAAATTGGGAGAATTAATTCGAGATTTTCATTTTTTCAATGGGAAAACACAGCATTAAACCTGATTTATTTTGATTTCACATTAATGGAAATTATTCAATCATATAGCAAAAAGAGCATTAAAAAACATTAAAAACAGATAAAATTTGCGTGTTCAATAATGCATTCTGCAATTTACATATTTCAATGGTTTTGTGCTTACGATTTATGCGAATTATACGTAGTATTTTTGGAAACGATTTAACGATTTGATTTTTTATTTTGAAAATGATACTTATCGAATTTTTCTTCTTTTTGAAATTTTTTAAAAGTTGAATTTTGGTAATCACCAAATAGTGTGAATTCATCAATCAAGGTAATCATGAATTTGATTAAAAATGCTCTAGTTTGATAAGGAAGTGTATATTTCCACTTTCCAGAGAAATGATTTAAATGTAAGTGTTATTAGCTTTCGTCAGCTCCTGCCTTTAATTTCATATGCAAACAAAATTATTGTAATTAAATGAAATTAATGAAATTAATTTGAAATCGATAAACTTTTTCGAGTTGAAAAATTAATTTGAAATTGATTAATTTTACAAGCCTGAATATTACAAATTAAATTAAATTTTATTTTTTTCAAAAAAATAAAATTTTTTGAATTTCACATCATAGCTCTATCATTTTCCACCGAACAGTTTTGCTATCACAACACAAAGCCCAAAATCAATCCAATCTATGGCTCATTATCAATCAACTCAAAATTTCCGCAATTTTCTCACTAAAAACCAATCAAACAAAATCAAACAAATTCAATGCGTTCGCATTTTCCCAATTATTGGTGCATGAAATTTTTATTTTGATTCAATTTCAACATTTTTTGCTTCTAGTACAAGTGCTTGTGCTATTGGGGGTTTTCCGATTAATTTTTTTTGTTGAAAACTCGGTAAATTGGAAGAATTTTTGCATTTCAAACGCAAAAATTGCATAATTAACACTCTCAAAACATATTTTTCCACTTAAATTTAAAATTAAATGAAAATATTTCAACAAAATCCAAACCCCAAATAAAATATTTAAAACATTAATTTGCACTCTTCAGGTTTTTTGGCTGAACCAGCCTGAAAATGAACCATTTTATTTATATTTGTTAACAATTTTTCGAAAAGTTCGGGTAATTTCACTGTTTTTGTTCATTTTACTTAATCACAGTTTTTTATGTTTTTGATATGGAAATTAGTTGATCTTAAATGTTACTTGCTCCAAAATATTGGTAAAAATCTCATTTTTGGATTTATATCTTTAAGCAAATAAACATACTTTTTGTTTCCAAATTTGTGAGATGCTGTGTTGATTTTAGCACTGGCACTTGTTATCAGGTCATCAATATTTACATAATGTTTTTCTCTCTATTTTTAATTCCACATATTTTGATCATCTATTTAAAATTTTAACTAAAAATAGATTGCAAACTATTTTCAATTCAATTAAATTTTTGTTGATGTGTTTTGGTTTTTTTAAGTAAAATTAACAGTGTTGAAGTGATGAGGACACTCAATGAACTTTTTGTATTCATTCACAGCATCGTCCAACTGTTCAACTGACGAGTTCGGCAAATTTAAAGTTTTTTGCTGGCTTGAGAGATAAACTTGTAAGTATACTGAAACTTACACGAGAACTTACACTAACAAGATTTTATGTTGGTTTTCATTGAGATGCGTTTACATGTTTGATTTTTGTAGACCGAACAAAAACAATATATGAATTTTGTAATCAAGTTTATTTAGTAAAAAAAAGAATAGTTAGTTAAGTAAAAAAACATTACAGGCTTTGATTTTTAGTAAAAAAAATGTAAATGCTCTCTTAATATTATCCACAAATTCAGATTTTCTTTTTTTTCTTCTCCTACGACTATAAGCAAAGATCGTTGCTCGAGTTAACACGATCGTGGAAAAAGCAAAAAACAATTTTCTATTTTTAGAATCATTCGCACACAGTATAACATGCAGTTTACAATATTCAATATCAATCGCGATCAGTCAGTGAACAAACACACTTATTCGACTATTTGTGTATACGCGGGGGAATCTCTTTTGTTTACGCAGCTTCTGGCATTCTAATTGACTGCTTGCAAATCGCTAACGTGAAAATGTTTTGAGGAAAATAAGGAAAATTACGCCGTTTGTTTGATAATTGAAGAATTTTTGGTTAATCGTTTTGGGAGAATTCCCGAAATACTCGATGATAAATTTTAATTCGTTTTTAATTGGAGAGCAAAAGTTAATGTTTTTGTTTTCAACGGATTTAGGTGTGTCCCGTAATTTAAAGGAATCATGCTTTTTCTTTAAAATTTGTTCGAGTGGTTTTTGCTGCAATTTGTTGTATTGTTAGTAAAAATTGAATCGGAAAATTTAAAAATGAGCCAAAGTGTTTCCAGTAATAAAATTTGATATTCAAACTATAATAATATTTAATATAAAACACTATCATTATTACAAGTTGCAATACAAAACAAAAAGCAAATAATATGATTATTGTTTTTTCTTTCACTTTCCCGGAACTCTGTTTCCTCTAATAGTGAAAATAAGCTGTCTACCCAGAAAAAGTTTGCTTAAATATTTAATTCCAACTCCAACCTACAACGCACAGTAAAATAGCAAAAAAAATATATCGCAACATTAGCGGAAGGAATTAAATTTTTCATCAACAATTTAATAATAATTGATTCAATAAAAATACCTTCATTTTCCAAATTTTTCCAGATATTTCTCATACACAATATTTTTTACATGAGTAAACTCACAAAATAATCAGTATTTGCATAAAGCGTTCTCGAAACATTAATGAATTTTCAAATTAACAATTTTTGGAAGCATTCCAAACATTCTTTATTTAAACATGTTTGTTGTTTAAAACCTTTTTATAATTTAAAATTTTCACAGAACTTTTTCACAATTTTCCTGAACCATTTTTGTGACTTTAACTCAACGCCTGGAATCCATGGAATAGAACAACATTAATTTTTTAGCTTTTGCTGAATTAATTCCTAGGATTTTAATTATTGGCTTAATGGGATTTTAATGTAATTTCATTAAATTTCAATATTTTTTGAGCCCTAAAATTTTCGGTTTGAATGTTGTAATTTGAATTTTATTTTATTTTATATAAATGTTGCAATTTTGTCAGTTGGGACAGTTTTCTGAATGAAATTGTAATATTGTGTAATGCTTTCATTTAATGATGTTTTGGTTGAAGGATGAGTTAAAAAAAATTGAAATTTTTAAGGACATTTATTCAGGTTTGTTAGGCTTAGAAAAATTTTAATTTTTTCACTTAAAATAAAAGGAGTAAATCAATAATTATGTGAAAAAACAAAGAACCTTAGATTCAAGACTGTAAATATTTTTTTGGAGGATTTATTTATTTTCTAGTCCATCCTCTACAGAAAACAATTCTTGATCTAAAAAACACCCATTCAAAATTAAGGACAAAGAGTTACATATTTTATTACAGATTGTAATAGCAATAAAAACATTAATTTCAATCAAAGTGAATGTATGGGTTGTTTTGAATAATAATCTGAAATAGAAATCACCACCCAGCAAAATATGAAAGCAAAATATTGTGAAAGTGTATTACCACTAAATTTAATCACAGTTTGATTACACACTCCAATTAATTTTCGATTAAATGTTTAAAAAATTTATATTTAGCACATTGTCGGTTTTCAGAACAATCAATTTAGCTGGTTAAAAATTTGTTAATTTTCATTAAATTACATAATTCGGTGGATTTGGTAATCTGGAAAATATGAAAATTTTCCTGAAAATGTATTAAAACATGTTGGGTATGTTATGAGTGTCATTTGTTATGCGGGCTGTTACAAATTACAAATTATAAAGCTCGAGGTTGTTACAATATAATACATCAATGTTCACAAAATCACTAAATTTGTTCGGCAGAGTTTTTTGATTTCCTGAATTGCGACCAAACTTTTAATTAGTTCCACGGGAGGGTAAAATAAACATTTGGATTTATATGTATTCGAATTAACGTTAGAAAAGGATGGAAAAGTTTAAAAGTTTTTTGGTAAAAAATACACTTAATTTAATCAAAGGAACAAGTAATATAATTCTTGACAACATCAAAACTAGAGCTTTATCATTATTTCTCGTTTCCTCCTTTATGTTTAATTACGTATCAGAATTTTAAAAATTACATCACATTGCTTGTAAAATTGTGCAAATGATGTGAACACAAAACAATTCTAAAACACACAAAAGGCACAAAAAACCGCACGCAAATCAGAGTGGAATATTCAGCAGATTTAAAAAAGGTTTTTGCAGTAATTTTGTAGAGAAAAAAATAATTAATAATACACTAGAGAGTGGTCAATGTGCTAGGCTAATGGGGATGGATATTAAAGGGTGTAGAGAAATTTTTCCTGGAGAAAAATAGGAATAGTGGAAAGTTTGTGGGTGAGATTTTGTTCACTGATGTTTTAATGTTGACTTTGCAAAATCGCTTCTGTAATTTTTTTTTTGAATTTAAGGTTTTTGTCGGACATCAAGCCAAACTGCAAAATCTAGTATTTTTAATAAAAAACTCTTGAATTTAAATAGTGCTTATATAAAAATGGTTTCCATCGTTTTATCAGGAACTGTTTGGTTGTTTTGTTAAGCAAATTGCTGGAACTTTTTATGGGCATTTTTTCACACAGCATGACTGGGGAGCCATTATGTTCATAGAACCCATGAAATCCATAGAATTGCGAGCTTTGTTTAAATTGTGTGTTAGCTTTGGTTAAACCACATTGAGTATAACAAACAAAAGTGGTGTAAAACACTGGAGTTCTTTGATGAATGCTAATTGAAGTGCAGGGAAATGGAAAAACAGTGGATTTTAGTTGAAAGAAATATTTCCGTGGGTCAATTAACTATTTGGAAAATTGTATGTTTTGGGTTATTTTAGGCCAATTTTCAGGTTTGTTGGTCGATCAGGTTTACCAATTGTGTATTACTCTGTAAAATATTAATCAATCAATCAAAGTTTACCATTTCATGTTAATTGTATTCGGTAATTATAAACATTTCTACATTTTCTAAATAAATACTAATTAAATTTTGTAAAACTTGTTATATTGGATTAGATTTGATCTGTAAACAGTTATCAATTCATTTATGTTTTATTGTTTGTTCAAATGAAAAAAACCACCTTCAAAATGTAATATTTCTTCAGATTATTTCGCTCTCCATTCGTTTTCACTGAATTCTATAAAAAATTAAAGACACGTGTTAGACTTTGTAAACAAAATAATGTTTGTATCATGTTGCCTGCAAGTTGCCTGGCTTCTTGTAATTTATTTGCTGAAGTAAATAAATAAATGAAACAATTTTTATTATGTTATGGTATACCGAATGATAAAATATGCATAAAGCTAATGGCTACCAAATCATGAAAACTTCACGAATTTCTCTCCCCAATTTCATTTAACATCCAAATTTCATTTAACATCCAAATTTCATTTAACATCCAAATTTCATTTAACAAAGCCAAATCCCTGAAGAGGAATTATCCAATTTAAATGTTTTCTACAAAACAAATTGTTACGGAAACGAAATTCCAGAATTCTATTAAAAAATAGGAATTTCTTGACCCTCGTTTTACCAGGAACATAATTATTTTTGTCTCATTCTTTCTAAAATGCTTGCAAAATACAAAACCTGATTTGTTGTGAGTTTCATAAATAAAACATTTTTGGTAATTTAGCAATTTAGCAATTTAGCTTTTTTGCTGGTCTTTGTTGTTCCGTCATACAGAAATTCTGGGTATTTTATAAATTTCATAATTTGCTTGTTTGATTGCAATTTGGCTGTATCATCGTTGAGTGAGGGTTTCCTGGTGGAAATCTCATTAACATGCTACAACAGAATGAAATTTAAATAAACAACGTCAAACAACTGAGAACAAGGTATTTATTTTTTTCTGGCTAATGTTTAAATTAAAATTAGATTATTAAATCTCTGGACGATGAGGAGCTTTAAAGGAAAATTCCAACAAATCTGAACAAAAAATCCTTTTTATTATTCTCTTCTCCTTCAAGTTTTGAAAAAACTTTCCCGTCACGACCGTCAAAACCAAAGGCACTAAAAACAACATAAACTTACATTCTCTTCCAGGAAGAAAAAAAAGCTTCGACAAATATTATACGATGGATACTCTACGAGGCAAAATATATGTTTATAGCTTACGTGCTGTTCCATCAAATTACTGTGCCAACTATCGTTTCTCGATCACGATCAGCAGCAACGCAAACCTCATTCTTTTATTATTCTTATTTATTGTGTCTTGCGAAAGTTTACTGCACGAAATACAAGAAATTGGGAAGAAATACAAGAATTGAGAAAAAAGCATGTTTTTTGTTTTAATTGAAACTTTTTGGTACTTCTTCAGTTTGCTATGTGAGTGAGTTTTGTTTGATGGAAAATTCGCAGTGGGAATTTTAATCCATGCAATATTAAAAATTGTAGCAAGAGTATCTGTGTCATAAAATGAAATATCATGAAAGTTGTATATTTTCCGTTCAATAAAATTGTTTTTCTCAAAATTTTCATCACAATAAATTTGTTGTAAAGTTGACTATAAATCTCTTAATTGAATTAGTTCTACTCTTTCCCAAAAATCTAAAACTGTCACAGAAACTATAAAATCTGTAAAGTTCAATGCTTACCTCCAACCTTTGACCCTCGCCCTCTTTCTTCGCCCTTGCCAAAACTAATCAAAAAGCAGTTTCAAAGGAGATTTAGCTCAAACGACCATCTGCTTGCTCCTTGTTGGCTTGTTGTTTGCCAAACTATAGTTTTTCCCGGTTGTTTTATTATTAGAAAAAAATATTAACCGAAAAATTTTCGCTCTGATTTTTCTGTTCTCTGGTGAAAAGCTCTGGCAAAAGAAAAATCGTTGAGGCGAAAACTTTTTTAATAAAATTCTGAAACATGAAAAATCTTTTGTGAAAAATATTAATTTATTTTGATGTATGCTTTTTTGGTTCATGTGTATTTTGTATTTTGTTCTTTGAAAAATGTTTGTGTTTATAAGCTTTTTATGATTTTCAGATTTTTTATGTGTGTGCGGAAATTCAGGATCTATATTTAAATTTTTTTTGATAGAAATTGAATATTTTTGAAGGTTTGAAATCTCTTTGAGAAAACGATCTGTGATATGTTGCTTTTTAATAATGATTTTTTATAAAGAAAGTTTGATTTTCTTTAAATTGAGTATTTTAACTTTTAGCAAGATATGATGAAGCACGTGCAGGAAATATAATCCATGTTAAATAAATATTGTGACGACTTTAAACTTGCAAATCAAGTATTAAAAAAAAAATCAATTTCTATGAAACTCTTCAAACAACAAAAAAGAAAACCTCAAAGCACAAGGACAAAATCTAAATAGAAATGCTTTCATCTCTTGAAGGTGTTTGGATGGTTTCTCGGAAATTTCTCAAGAGCTTGCAAGAAACTTTAAATATAGAAAAAAAACTGCATTCACTTCATGCACATTACGAACATTACAAACATTACTATTTTCCTTGAGTGCAGCATTCACACAAAATCTGAAATACTGCAAATATCATCAACTTGAATAAAGATGTGTTTTTATATATGAGTGGCTCAGAGGAAGAAGGAGCTAACTCCATAAAAATTAATTTTGAGCGATTTAAAACTTCGCGAATCACCATTTTACATCAATAGTTGACAATAATTTTGATGAAAACTTTATTTACTTTATATAACAGTTGAATATATGAATTTTTGAGAAAAAAAAAATTTGAAAAAAACTTCAACAATTGAGTGGATTTTTATTATGAAGTGAAAATATTTTTCAAATTTTGAAAATTCACAGTGGACGGGCCCCTAGTTGAAAAATGTTGAAACTTCACAAAAATTATCTTTAACTAACCTTCTTTCAAAATCCAAATTTTTATAAATATCGGTTAACCACAGAAAAAGCTGTAAAGTACCTCAAAATAAAGTGCCGTGCGCATGCATATATGAATTTTCTTGCTCAAAACATTTTTCGCATTCTTTGCGGGGAAGAAGGGCACAACTCCTTGAGTAAGGAAATTTCTTGATTGGAAAGTCGGATCATTTTGAAAATTTCAGGATATTTAAAACTAATTAAAGTACACATTTTGGCAAAAAAAAAATTTCAAAAAAATTTCAGGGCGCATATGTTTTTTAATTTTTTAATGAATTTAGTGCTATACAAATATCAAATTAATAATATTTTGGATACCATCCTGCAATTTTTTTAGAAATTTTTTTTTTCCAAAAAATTTATTTTATCAGTTTTTAAAATATCTGAAATTTTGAAAGTGGTCCAACAGCGCTAACTCAAAATTTTTATACAACCGGAGTTGTACCTTTTTTCCCCGCAAAGAATGCCAAAAATGTTTTGCGCAAGAAATATATTGCTTATATGCGCACGGCTGTAAGTTTTGTGATGTTTGATTGCTTTTCGCGTGGTTTACCGATTTGGATGAAAACTTGGATTTTGATTGTAGATTAGTTAAGGATACTTTTGGTAAATTTTTTTAATCTATTTTACTAGAGGTCCGTGTTGTATGAATTTTCAAAAATTAATTATTAAATCTTTTGGCTTTATTTTCAAAAATCACTCAAACGATGGTGAAAAACTCACCAAGTGAAATATTAAAAGATTTTTAAATATATAATTTTTTTCTAATACCATAATTTGAGTTGTTTTTGAAAATAAAGCCCAAAGGTTTAATAAATAATTTTTGAAAATCCATACAACACGGGCCCCTAGTAAAATGGATTAAAAAAATTTATCAAAAGTATCCTTAACTAATCTACAATCAAAATCCAAGTTTTCATCCAAATCGGTAAACCACGCGAAAAGCAATCAAACATCACAAAACTTACAGCCGTGCGCATATAAGCAATATATTTCTTGCGCAAAACATTTTTGGCATTCTTTGCGGGGAAAAAAGGTACAACTCCGGTTGTATGAAAATTTTGAGTTAGCGCTGTTGGACCACTTTCAAAATTTCAGATATTTTAAAAACTGATAAAATAAATTTTTTGGAAAAAAAAAATTTCTAAAAAAATTGCAGGATGGTATCCAAAATATTATTAATTTGATATTTGTATAGCACTAAATTCATTAAAAAATTAAAAAACATATGCGCCCTGAAATTTTTTTGAAATTTTTTTTTTGCCAAAATGTGTACTTTAATTAGTTTTAAATATCCTGAAATTTTCAAAATGATCCGACTTTCCAATCAAGAAATTTCCTTACTCAAGGAGTTGTGCCCTTCTTCCCCGCAAAGAATGCGAAAAATGTTTTGAGCAAGAAAATTCATATATGCATGCGCACGGCACTTTATTTTGAGGTACTTTACAGCTTTTTCTGTGGTTAACCGATATTTATAAAAATTTGGATTTTGAAAGTAGGTTAGTTAAAGATAATTTTTGTGAAGTTTCAACATTTTTCAACTAGGGGCCCGTCCACTGTGAATTTTCAAAATTTGAAAAATATTTTCACTTCATAATAAAAATCCACTCAATTGTTGAAGTTTTTTTCAAATTTTTTTTTTCTCAAATTTTTTCAAATTTAGTTGTTAAATGAAAAAAAAAAAGAATTCAATTAAATTTCCGCACATATACATCTTAATAATAACATATGTGGAATGATACATTTTAATTATATTTTTTGAATAAAATGCTCATTAGAAATGCTCAGTGTCTCATAGAAGGAGTGAAATATAATTTTTTTTTTTTAGCTCTAAAATTAGTTTGAGACCTTAAAAACATGTTCTGAGAATAAAAACGATTTTGCAAGAAAATGGAGTTAGCCCCTTCTTCCTCTGAGCCACTCATATATGTTTGGTGTTAATACGGACTTTTTGTATGAAAAGGGTGAAACTAACGCTTTAGAAGTTTAATAACTTTTTTGCTATTAGAGCTAGGATCTTGATTTTTTTACATGATACTTATAATCTTACTCCGTACCCATTTTTTTGGTTTTCAGGTTGGTATATTGACCAGCTGGTGTCCAGGAATTTTTTTCACGAGCTTCCATTTTTTCAAAAACTAAAAAAAAACGTTCACCATGTGATGAAACTTTTTATGGCTCTAAAAATTGAAATTTTTTTACTTGGAACATATATAACAGTACAAGACACAACTTTTGAGCTGAGTGTGGGATTTTTACCATGCACCGCTGATCCACACACATCCAGAAACCACGCAAAATCGTGAATTTTTCATGTTCCCTGTGTAAAATTTGTTCATTAATTGGAATATTTTGATTTTTTTTGCTCAACAATGTTTATCCATATTTTTTACACAATATCTGAAGAAATTTACGAATTTTTAGTCACGCGTCTGAGTCATATGAAAAAATTGCTAGAATTTTGAATGATTTCTGCTATCTATATTATGTTTCAATATTAAGTTTTTATTCTCAAGTGTGTCATCTACCCCTCATTTTTGAGGGGATTTATGCTACTAGTAAAAATATAAAGAAATGCACAAGCTGATATAAGTGCTCAATGTGCTCAATGTGCATAATACATTATTTTTGCTGCATCACAAGCAAGAAAAAAAAACTTTTAAAGACTTTCTGAATGTATCTTCAAAGTTTTTACAAAAGTTCTTTGCTTTAAATTGCAGATCTTACATCTCAATTTCTTTTATTTTCTACCAGATTTTTAAATTTCTTCCATTTGCTTCTATATTTTTATGAGCGAACTATTGGAGAAGTCGAGCTTAAGTTTTTTAAATTTCAAAGTGAACATGCAAAAAAGAAATGTCTTTAACAAATCCGCTTCAATTTATTTGCTTCACCATTTATGAACAACTTAATTCTACTTTTGTCTTTCGAAGTCAGTTTAGAACTTAAATAGGCGGGAAAACTTGTGAGCACTTTTTTTCTTTTAACCATCTTTAACTTGATGTTTTTGTTGGCCGTCTGTCAGCACTCAGCATTTAAGCTATCAACACTCAAAATAGTTGAAAATGCATGCTTGATAGGACATTTGCTCAACTATTTGCGTAATTAAACTATTGGCTATACAAATAAAATTATTGACGATCAAAAAATGAATACATGAAGCTCAAAACGGAATGATTCAACAAATTTAGCAGTTCAAAGTTCTTTGGTGTGATTTAAGCAAAAAATGAATTTGCCTCAATTTGCCCATTTTAATTAACGTGTGTATGGTCCCCAAACTCCTAAATGAATTCTGTAGAACGGCAAAAAATGTGTGTCCGGGAAATTCGGCAGTAATTTTTGCAGATTTCCCCAAATATTTCAAAATCTTTTTGTCTACCTTTTGTCTATTATTGTCGCACCAACTGCATCTAATGTCAGGATGCTGCTCGTGGTCCATGGTCAATTTTCATTTGCTGCCCAAGTTCTCGTATCTTGGGCAGTAAATTTTGATAGTTAATATATTTAATAAAAACTTTTTTTTAATATACTCTATATTTTTGTCGCAATATTGTCGCATAATTTGTTTAGGGAAAATTCATTTTGGAAAGCGCGGAAAATTAATAAAAGATTTCCATTTTATAACATACCTGCCATCTTGACTGTGTTCATGATGTGTATTGCTGATAATGAAAAAACATGTAGAAGGGATCGGAATTTTTGAGCAAAAATATTTTTAATCGATAGCTTTCTTTTTGTCTGAAGTTTCATGAAAATGTCGTTGGGAAATTATAGGCATTTTCCGAAATACAGCCAAATAAAAATTTTATATGAGGAAAATTTGAAACAAAAGCGAATACAACATGAATACACTCTTAAGATTTGAAATTTTACTGCGAATGTAAAAAATGGTACAACAGCACACTATTAATTTATTTTTATATTAAAAATTAGGTGCTTAATTAATGTCGGATAAGCTGGAAAAAATGTCGTTGGGCTATTTAATTATTTTTAAAAAAAAATTTCCATTTGATTGATTTTGTGTCGCGGAATGCTGGATTTGGAAATTTTTATTGAAGGGTAACATATATTTGAACGAAATTATTTTTTATCGACTGTTCTTGTTTTGTCTGATATTTTAGAAAAATGTCAGAGAAAAATTATTTGTATTTCTTGAACTATAATAAAATGAAAATCTGATGTAAGAAATTGTTCAAAAACACTAAACACAACATGAATACAATTCTCAAAGGCTAAAATTATACTGCAATTGTAAAAGTTGATATAACTGCACACTAATTCCATAATTTTATTTTCTGAATTAAGAGCTTAATTAATGTCTGATATGCTGAAGAAATGTCAAATAGCAAATATAACTTCTAAATAATTAATTTTCTCGGACTTAATTGCGCGCGTTATTATATGAAAACATATTTAGTAAACGGTAAAATATGACTGAAAATTAAAAAAGCAATGGAAGGGCAATATTTATCTGTTCATTTTTTGTTTTTATCAATAGAAAACTTTATGTCCGATCATTTGAGAAAATTGTCGCTAAAAAAATATTTCATTATTATTTTAGTTACGTTATGCTGATAATTAAAAATTTCATGCAAGAGCTTTGAAAATTCAACCTAATATACTTTTATTTGGTGGTAAAATTATTGATTTACGTTTTAATAAATTGTCGGCAAGAAATCTGAAGCAATTAAACAAAAAAATTGCATTGGAAATTAA